>JAYESD010000010.1:19425473-20823126 GCA_036927565.1 Tuctoria greenei | reverse complement strand
ACCTCCGAAGGCTCCATGTGTTACATCGCACTAGACCCGCCTCCCTCGTTTGGGTAGCTCCGGCACCGCCACGTGTAACACAAGGCCGGACCCAACTCCCTTTATAGGGAAGCTCCGGACTTGCCCTGTGTCCAGTGACCCCGAACTTAACCCCTGGTAGAAGGAAGCTCCGGTGCTCCCATGTGTATAGTGGCTCCAGACCTGTCTCCCCACGATGGGAAGCTCCGAAGCCGCCACGTGTCGGACCTTCAGACCTAAATCTACAACGGGAAGACTCAAGAATCTCCAATGGCACGAACATTCAAGGGGCAATTAAAGCTACCATTACAAGACCTGATTGCGTGTCATTAATGTCATGCTAATGACACACAATCAGAAGACTATTAATACTGGTAACACCACCATTAAGGCGTGTTATCAGTTTGTTAACTACTCTTAATACATGCAGATCATGTATTAGGGAATTAATTACCGCCAGGGCCACATGTCGGGCCAAGCTGATGTAATGGCCGGTCGTTAGACTATAAAAGGGTTGTGCCAGACGGTACATAGACAACTAAGCTCATACACACACAATCCACTGCATAATCATACATCAACACTCACCCCGTGGAGTAGGGTGCTACGCTTAGGTGGCCCAGACCATGTAAAACTGCTTGTATCACTATCTTGTTCGTAATCTCACGCGTGCCCCAACCAATCACGAACCTCCACGGGCTACGATCTAGTAGTACCGGGGGAAGTGCCAATAAAACACTTCGAAAAGAAAAATATCAGAAATTAATTTCATGAGACCATTGTAGCAGTTGATGAAAAAAAGTACTTAGACTTAATTGCCATAAATCTAGTCATGAAAGCAAGGACGATCACATCTATGTATTCATGCAACGACTGTTCTGATTACTTGAGCTCATCGAAGAACTTGACTGCCTCCATTGTAAGAGGATCATCCACTTCCATAGCTTCTAGCATCCCATACATCCTATGAACCCCCGTTCTATCATCATCCTCATCAACTTCTTCTACGACTCGAGATTTAGTCTCACCGTGGAAGGTCCACACCTCATAATGTCGCGTGAAACCATTTCGACATAAGTGAAACAAAAGTTCTATTATGTTCAAAAACATGGTCTTCCGGTATTTCGTACATGGGCACCGCACCTTATCATCCCCTTACAACAAAAATGCCCGGTCCAAAAAATCATCTAACTTGGTGTACCACTCATCCGAGTGACCACCAGTTTTGCTCTTCCAACCAGTATACATCAAACTGCGGTCTTCACCCATGTTTGGCTCTGAAGTTTACAGTCAGAGAAATTGTCGTTAATTTATACAATATTTATCCTGCTTATGACGAGACACAGAACCTGAATCCGAACAAAATTTTGCCAGCATAACCTCGCTTGTTTTACACCGCACCCCCAAAAATGGTGCAGTTCTTCAAGCTTTGGGGTCAACTGTCCAAGAACAAGAGAGGAGGCGAGGAAAGAACGAGAGAGGATGAATGAACGAGAGGAAACCACCCAGCAGGGCTCGCCGTTCACGCGCGGGAGCTTGTCGTCGTCACCGTCCTTTTTTGCCTTTGTGCCCATCAGGACGAATACATTATCATTAAATGGCCCGTGTCGGTCCAGGCCAGGCCGAATCCCATTTTGTGACAAATAATAATTATACACTCAGTCAATCAAAATAATATGCATGAAACAATATTTGGTTAGATTACTAAACTAAGTTAATATCCATTAATTATAAAACAATTTAAAAATAATTGACAAACTTAATCTCAATTAAAAAATTGAACCTAAGCATAAATAAACCTAATTATAATTAAACCTAAACTTAGCTAAGCATGATTAACATATCAATTTATTATAAGTAAGCAACCAAAGCATGATTGACATAAGTAAATAACCTAAACATGATTAACATAAATAAAAAAGCATGATTAACATCTAATTTTATCTAGCTAAACCTAGCATAGCAATAACATGTAAATGTAAACTAAACCTAAGAATCAACAATTTTATTTTAAATAATGGAGAAGAAGAAAATTTAACCTAACAATGGAGTGGGAGGAAGTCGGCTTGGGAGAGGTAGCGACGGGGTGGTGTCGGGAGGCGGCAATGGGTGGCATCGGGGAGGCGGGGACGGGTGGCATCGGGGAGGCAGGCGCGCGGAGGCGGAAGGCGTCGGTAGCGGCGGGAGCACGAGAGGCGTGGCGGCGGCGCGTGAATTCAAGTGTGTGAGTCGAACCGATAGCACTACTACAAAAAGAATTTTCACAGGCGCCTGGATTCTTCAAACACAGACGGTCTCGAAAAAAATATGACTGTGATGACGGATGATACAATAACCGCCTGTGATGATAGAACATCACAGGCGGATTTTAAGAAACAACCGCCCATGTAAATCATGTATTTTCTCAGGCGGTTATTAATTAAGAACCGCCTGTGATGTAGCTAACATAATAGGCGGTTCTTAATTAACCAACGCCTGAGAAAATACATGATTTCCACGGGCGGTCATTGTTTATGAACCGCCTGTGATGTAGCTAAGCTCCTGTCAAGCTAATCCCTGCACAGCAAGCTCTTGTATATGCAAGTAACACTTCTTCGATGTGGGAGATAAACGTTTCTTCACTTTTTCGATTGTTGAAAGCATCAATTTGAAGCCTGACGATCCTTGGAAGGATTTTCCCATCCATTTGAACGATTTCTTTCCCTCCTGTCCATTTGAAAACTTAGGAAGATGCTCCTTTCTCAGTTTCAATGCCTAAATATATTGACTAGAAATTAGTACCTACTTTCTTAGTGCTTCACACAAGCGAGTAAGCGAACAACTTCAATCACAAATCTTGTTTTTACACTTTCATAGGGATTTAACCTTAATCTTTCAAGCATAGATTTATCAAATAAGTGAAGCTTCCTTATCACACATGTTAATGGCAGTTATTAGTGAAGGATGTGTTGAAGCTAACGGAATCTGAATCGGACTTAAGATAAAGAGATCCTGCATATGAGCGGCAATGTCCACGTTAAACAGCGTGAAGCTATGATGACAACCATCCACAACATGAAAAGTGATACCAAGGTTATGCTTGCATCAACCAAGGCATGTTATGATGGTATAACACTTGTTGTGGCATGCATAACCTTGGCCAAGGTTATGCTTGCCCCAGCAAGTGTTATACCCTCACAACATGTTTTGGTTGATGCAAGCATAACCTTGGCATCACTTTTCATGTTGTTGAAGGCTGCAATCATAGCTTCATGCTGTCTAACCTGGACATTGTCACTCATATGCAACATCTCTTTGTCTTCAGTGTTGAGATTTCATTAGCTTCGACACACCCTTCACTTGTAACTGCCATTAACATGTCTGATGAGGAAGCTTCAATTATTGATAAATCTATGCTTGAAAGATTAAGGTTAAATTCCCATGAAAATGGTAAAAACTATATTGGTGATTGAAGTTGTAGGCTTCGTCGCTTGTGTGAAGCACTAAGAGAGATGATACTAATTTGTAGTCAATATATTCAGCCGTTAGAACTGATAAATTAACATCTTTGTAAGTTTTTAAAATGGAGAGAAGAGAAAGAAATCTTTCAGGGCTTGTTTGGGTGTACTCAATCTAATTGGATTGAAGTGAAGAATGAACTAATTTTCTCCCCAATCCACCTCAAACCACTTATATTGAAGTGGATCCACTCCTATCCAAACAAGCCCTCAAATGGATGAGAAGTATCGTCAGACTTCAATTGAAGATTTTAACAATCCAAATAATGAGTCTTGGGTGTTACTTGCATCTACAAGAGCTCGCTGTGAAGGGATTAGCTTGACAGGAGCTTCAAGAGTTGTGCTTCTAGATGTTGTTTGGAACCGAGTTGTTGGAAGGCGAGCCTGATCATCATAGGTCAGAAGAAATTTATATACACATACTGACTTTAATAATGTTCAAAACAGAAGTTGAATTTAATAATGTTCAAAACATGCTATATAAAGCTGAAATAGAGCATTGTAGAGCACTGTTCTAAGTTGATTTCAGAAGATACAAATATATACAATATATATCATACATTTTTTCCAGCGTTGACATCTTCTCCATATAGGGTTTCAAATTGTTTTTAATGCTTCTGCCTACGCGTTTGATGTTTTCTGGTTCGGTGAAAAGGTACACCTCTTCATACTGATTATATTCCTCTTCATTATCTCCCACATTCTCAACCCCAACAATATTTTGCTTTCTAGAAACAACGACGTGCATCTTCTCATTTTCCGGATCTTGAACATAAAAATTTTGTGCAACACTATCGGCGAGAACCCACAGGTCATCTTTATAACCCAGTTTATTCAAGTCTACTAGTGTCAGCCCGTAATTGTCCACTTTCACACTATCAGGATGTTTGACCCATTAACACTTAAATACGGGCATTACCATTCTTTCGCCATAATCGAGTTCCCATATTTCCTCTATGAACCCGAAGTATGTGGTCTCTTGCCCTTGTGAATCATAAGCCTCAATACGAACACCACTATTTTGTTCAACACTCTTACCATCTTTTTCTTTAGTGTAAAATGTGTGACCATTGATGTCATATGCTTGTCATGATGTCACCAAAGCAGATGGGTCAGAAGCTAACTTCTTCATTGTTGCCTCTTATGTAGTGTTTCCGTATTGTATATTTTTGTCCATTAACCATTCAGTGAAACATCTTCTGTGCACTTTCATGATCCAGTCCTCTGTGTGGTCTTGGTTTTTATCACGAAGCTCAATTTGGTGTTCCTCGATATACGACTCAGCTATTGCGAGTTGTTGTAGTACACCAAAATGTGCACGGTGTACATTCTTGTAATCTTGAACGATAAAAGTTTTCTTACCCACTTTGCCTCTCCCACGTAGTCTACCCTCATGTACTGGTATAGGCACACGTATCGATTTTTCATCTTTGATGTAATCAGCACAACCCTCAATCACTTCTTCAGTGGTGTATCCTTCCATAATTGAACCCTCTGGGTGAGCACGGTTCCCCACATAACCTTTTAATACTCCTAAATATCTCTCCAACGAAAACATATGATGTAAATATAGTGGCCCCGATGCTTTTATTTGATCAACAAGATGTATGATTAGGTGTACTTGCATATCGAAAAAGGATGGTGGGAAACACATCTCAAGCTTGCACATAGTCTCAACGATGTATGTTTTCAGATAGTCTAAATCTTCACGTGCTATCACCTTTTGTGATACTGCATTGAAGAAGTAACACAAACGTGTGATGACAACTTTTATATGCTCTGGTTTGATGACTCTTATTGTAAGAATACTGTCATCATCATGTGACAGTCGTGAGAATTATAACCGAATAAAGACAAGTCTTTCATCAAGACTAGTTTGCGGGATATTGGATGAGAAACTCGTGGGCACTTTGATCCCACGCAAGCATTCGCAAATTGCTTTTTTCTCTTCTAGCGTCAAGTTGTAGCTGGATGGGGGAAGGTAATGCTTCTCGTTCGCCTTTTCTACTGGATGAAGCTCTAGTCTTAAATCAAGATTTACTAGGTCCATACGTGAATTTAATATGTCCTTTGTTTTCCTCGGCATGTCCAGCAAGGTCCCAATGATGTTGTCAAATACATTCTTTGTAACGTGCACCAAATCAATACTATAGCAAAATTCCAGATTCTTCCAATACGGAAGATACTTGAAAAAAATTGATTGTTTCTTGAAAGCCATGTAAGTTGTATCATCCGAAGATGTACTTTTTTTCTTAATTCCTTTACATTTTTTGCCCTTACCGAAAGCAATATGAATGTTCTTGACCATTTTGAACACAAGTTTTCCACTGTATGGTTTTGGTGCAGTAACTTTTTCAATTTTGTTATCAAATTGTTCTTTCATCTTCCTATACTTGTGTGTATCTATCAAGAACTGTCGGTGTCTCATGTACACTGTCTTTCTGGATGAAGTGAGGTATCAAAATCCAGTTCTATCCACGCACCTTACACAACCTTTCTTCCCTTTCATTTATCCCGATAATGTATACAGTCCGGGATAATCATGCGCGATAACGAATATCATTGCTCTTAGCGTGAAATACTCCCGCTTGTACTCATCCCATGTACGTACCCCTTCATTCCACAATTTTGCCTTATCTTCCATTAAAGGTTCCAAGAACACATCAATTTCGATGTCGGGTTGTTTTGGACCATGGATAAGAACAGAGAACAAGATATATTTCCTTTTGTGACACAACCACGTCGGTAGGTTGTACATCGTTAAGACCACGTGCCATGTGCTTTGTATGCTCCTTTTTTCACCAAATGGATTCATTTCATCTGTACCAAAGGCAAACCTCACATTTCTGATTTCCTTTGCAAATTCTGGATACTAAATATCAAAATTTTTCCAGTGTGTTGCATCACCAGGGTGTCGAATATGTTTTTCATTCTTCTTGCGTTGCTCGGAATGCCAACGCATAAGTTTAGCCTCCCTAGGTTTTGAGAACAAACGCTTCAAGCAATCAATTACCGGAAGGTACCACATCACCAAGGCGGGAATTATTCTCTTATTCTTCCCGTCTGCATCGCCAGAAGTATCGTCATCGTCACCTTTCGGACCAATAATAAACTTCTTATTCTTCTAAGACTTTTTCATGTTGGTAACATACTGGTGATTGTAGTCCTTATATCTACTGATACCACAAATGGGGCATCTAGTTGCGAGCTCATGCTCTTTGCGATATATAATACAATGGTTCACACAAGCATGTATTTTTGTCAAACCTAGTGCCATCGGGCAAAGAAGTTTCTTCACTTTATAAGTGCTTTTGGGCAGTTTATTTGGATTTGGAAGAATTTTTATTGTAAGATTCAAAAGATCAGACAAACTACAATCGGACCATCCGTGCGTAGCTTCAACTTTAGTAGTTCTAAGACTGCATGCAATGTAGTAAACTCTTTACCACAACCGTTTGATTCATCATATAAAAGCTCCGTCGCCGCATTATGCAATGTCTCCATTTTACTTAATCCTTTGCTTGCTCCCATAGAAGTCAATACATATGGTTCAATGTGATGCAACATCTCCTCACAATCGAACTCATCATCATCATCACCATCTTGATTGTCACTACCATCATCGATATGAACATTATCATCATCTGAACCTCTCTCATCATCTTTATACACATCATGTGTATCTAACTCACCATGCTCTGTCCATATTGTGTAGTTTTTTTTGAAACCTCTTTTCACCAAATGAGATTGGATTAATATAGTATCCGTCCAGGCAATCTTATTTTTGCAGTCTATATATGGACATAATATGTCATCTATCTTTTGCAACTTCGCATGTCTCTTGGATGCTTCAATAAAATTTGCAACATTATGAATGTACATAGGATCAGGTCTTGGCATGTTATACATCCACACTCGACGGTCCATACTTCAATAATAGAATTTTCGTAAGACTTACAAAATTTGGCCACAAATATTCCCTTAAGGTCTTTTATAAAATGAATTTACAGAGACATAACAAGACTGTATCATATGAGTGAATACTAGTATAATGTAGGTTTGTTCATTAGGGCAACTAATTGACCCTAGTCAATGGCTAATCAATGTCCGGTCGTCCTCAAGGTTTTTACAATAATACCAAGTCGATACAAAGTTGTAGAGAGAGGTGGCACGTAGGAGAGCGGCGGCAACGTCAAATAAGACTCTAAGATCGTCGATGAACAGAAAGTGTGGCGGGCGGGAGGCGGCGACGTCGAGCGGAGTTTGGAGGAGACGGACGATGTCTTGAGGCGGACAGAGTCGAAGGCGTCTGGCGCAGCAATCGGGGGTGAAGGATTGAAGTCGTGGGGCAAATAGGCCTAGTAGCATGGGCTAGGTCTGGGTGGGATCCGATCCATTATATCTTGACATTGGATCCCATCCAACGATGGTAACTAAATGGGTGAGTTATAAAACCATCTCCCAAGAAAGCTAACCCTAATCACTCCATCGAAATATATGCAAGCAGGAGGTACACACACACAAGTAACATATTGAAAAGGAAAACACATAAACCTACAATTACAAGTTCGGGTAAACTTCATGCATCTTATATATATTACAATATTATCTATTAATTAAACATCATATTCATGTCACATAATAGGTACAAACTGCAATAAGCTTATTACAATATAGTCCATACATCAATATCTAAAAGACCAACCTAGCAGAACACACAAAAAGGACACAATCCATATAGTCCATACATCAATATAATCCTTACATATGCAAAAGGACACAATCCATATACCAGAACACACAAAACTAGTAGCTTATCAGCTAATGAAAATATACAAAGAAAAATTAAGGAAACCATGTACCTTGTGGCGCGTGGTGTCAGCACGGTGGGGCGGCGATGTGGGGCTGGGTAGAGGCGTGCCTCCGCGGGGCTGGGTGGAGACGTGGCGGTGCCGGGCTGGGCGGCGGCACGGCGGTGCGGCAGTACGAGCTGGGCAACGGTGCAGCGCAGGGAAATTTCTGCAGCCTTGCGGCGTCGATATAAATTCTCCAGGGCTACGTTTTGACTGTGGTGAGGGGTCTTTATAAAGGCGTCCATCTTTCACGGGCGGTTTTTAACTTTTTTCTCAGGCGGTTGGTGCTTAATAACTGTCTGAGAAAAAGATTTATCTCAGGCGGTTATTACTTACCAACCGCCAGAGATAATAGCCCGAGCCTCTTCAGTTTCCTTTTCCCTTGCTTCTTTTTTATTTAGATTCCAATATAAATACACAAACATGTATAGATTCTGCAAATTGAGTCCAAATTCGATGATTCTTTCTTCTATATTTCAAAAATTAACATCTACCACATGAACTAAATATTTTAAAACTTGTATAGCTAACATTGCAATGTTTTGGTAAATATCAAATTAATTTCTACTCAAATATTATTCACATTTGTGTATCTCCTAAAAAAGGATCCTTCACTGAAATTTGTTTGTATGATCATATTTGTATTATTTATACATGTATGAATTTTGTTAATTTTTTAAAGCATTCCAACATGTCAAAATTCAAATTATCCATCATTCTAACTAAATGCTCATATACATATGAGGCATGCATCAAATTATGAACACACATTCATTCAAAAAAATTAAAAAAAAACTGAAAAAATTCATAGAGGTTGGTATGATGAATAAAAATGTCCACTGAAAAAATAAATGAAAAAATCATTATATTCATCAAGATAGAAAAATGAAAAATAGCAATTGTTATATGTTTTTATGTTCTAACCAATTTCAAAGGATTTATGATGTGAAATTTAATGGTAACCTTTACTAATCAATAATACTACAAGAAAGTTGAATTTTGCCTTTTTAAAGGCCCCACATTTAATCAAGAATATTAAATAAGAAGAAGTAAAGATCTTCTCAGGTGGTTGGTACTTAATAACCGCTTGAGAAGATGTTTATCTCAAGCGGGTTTTACTTACCAATCGTTTGAGATAATTGAATCTTCACAGGCAGTTGGTAAGTAAAACCCGTCTGAGATAACCATCTTCTCAGGCAGTCGGTACTTAAAATCCGCCTGAGAAAATAGGCGTATATATATACCCCTCGGGCTGCATTGGGAAAACCTAACCCAGGCGAAACACTTAGATGCCGTCAGGCTGCCAAAATTTCTTTTGCCGCCAAGTGTTCGCCGTCGCCGCCGAGCTTCGCTGCTGTCCGTTTGCTTCGCCCTCGTCACTTCCAGGTACGCCGAGCAAAGCCATTGCCGTCGCTGCCAAGCTTCACGGAAAACCCAAAACCCTTCAACCCTCCCTCCTCTGTCCCTGTGCCGCCTCCCTCCTCGCCCTCGCCGCCGGCCGAATCAAATGATGCCTTGCATAAATTTCCTTGGTTGGGGTTCGGGAATTCGAAAAGGATAGCATCCTTGGTTAGATTTCTGTAGCAAAAAGGTAGGCATACTTTTTGGAAAGCTCTTGAAGTATTCTGTAAGTTTTGTATTGACCTTCAAGCGAATAGACCGTTGTAAGGTGATGAAAATCTTCTCTAACTAAGTCAGCTGTTGTTCCGAAACTGTATGAGCAAGCATATGAATTTCTGCCATAATTATCTGTAGAAAGCTCTTCTAGTCTATTGTCATACATTTTTTGAAAGGGGAAGAGCTATTCTACAACTTTTCTATTCATTGTTACCTCAAATTCAGTTTATAACTAATTAGAAACTGGAGTTGAAGTTAGTACCTGTATACAGTGCTATCTGAAACAGCCAGAAAATTTCTGAACTTTGAGCAGCCATGATTTTTAAATTAGAAAATCAACCTATGCATATCTATACATGTATGAAAATCTTAAAGAGTCCTCTATCAATTTCCTATTCAACGCTAAGGCTAAAACACGCAATAACCATGTCTAAATCGAAGTACCGTTTAAGGTGTCATAACAGTCCAGAATCTGGACAGTTATGTATCCAGTTGCTTTTTGGATTGTAATTTCTAGTAGGATCATCAAAAGACTTCATAATTTAAATTTATTGAATCCTGAGAAAGTGTGTAAAAAGTTTGCAATATATTGTTTCTGCAAATTTGTGGATGCATGGTCTCCCATATCACTCAATCAAATGAAATTCATATGTCATTGGAGACTACTAAACAATCAATTTATGAGATCAATCAATGTTGTGAAGATAAGAAGTAAAGACTCTTATGTCAAAGTCATTCAACCATAATTGATGACACTTAATGCTTGACAACCATCAGAAGTACATTTCCAACAAATGTCTAAGAGGTCAATCGAGCAAAGTTCAAAAGAATAACTTATAAACAACTCGAAGCAAACCAAATCAACTCACCGGATCAACCGATGTTTCTAGAGAACAACACATCGGTCGAGTTGGTTCAGCAGAAGAAGAAGACCTCAGAACAAAGTACTCACCGGATCATCCGATGTTAAGGGCTTAGCTACATCGGTCCATCAGTACAGTTTGCAATATCCTTGGACCAAGTGTAGCATCGGATCATCCAATGTACAGAAATATACACATCACTCAATCACTCCAGTAAGCATCAAGTTTGAGCCAATTCTGGAGGAAGAGCCACCGGATCATCCGATGAGAAGACAAGTGCAACATCGGTCTAACAATGGTCATATCTGACACAATGACGTCAGCTAAAGTGAACTTGACCGATGATAATTAAAGGGGAGACATCGGATCATCCGGTGTTCGCAGTAAAGTTCTGTCAGCCTACTTTTCCAACGGCTATTTCGTGGAGGCTGGCTATAAATACCCCCTAAACATGTCATATCAACAAGTCTTGATCACCAGACATAATCTACACATCCACAAGCATTTAAGACTAAGAGCCATCACTTCTACATCATTTAGATCACTTACACACCAAGAGATAGGCTAGAACTAGCTAGAGAGAGAGCTTGTGTGCCTCCATACTTGGTGAGTGGAATCTCTAGGGTAGTGAGAGCCTTAAGGGAGTGTCCCTTGGTGTATGTAACTGAGAGAGACTTCCGGAGCTTGCCAAGAGGATTGTGGAAGCCTGGAGGATTGAAATTGTACAAGGCTTGAGCACCACCTTGCCAAGGTTGGCAAACGGAGAAGAATAGTGAAGATCCCTAGTCTCGGTGACTTGGGTGTGGCTATACCCTTTGGTGGGTGACACAACGTGGATGTAGGAAGATCTTGACGATCTTGCCGAACCACGGGATAAATCCTCGTGTCTCCTCGGGAGTTTACATCCTCTTTCTCTCCCTTGCATTTATGCATTTTATATATCGGTAGTTGCTATTTACTTCAATGCATAGATCGTTTGCGTAGGGATTTGGGCTTTTAGGAATTAAGTTTTACTGCTTAGATTTTTGAAAAGAAGCCCAATTCACCCCCCCCCCCCCCCCCCCCCCGCCTCTTGGGCATTCGATCCTTACAGTAAACGAAAGAGGATCAAGATCTCCATCAACTTCGCGTTCTTCGTCAACAATTCACCATCAAGTTCTTCATCAACCCTAGATCGTCAAAATCCAAGTGTTGCCTTCAAAACCCTTGATTCATTGGAGTTACAAACACCTGGTATACCTTCTACTTCCTTTTCCTTACATGAATTCAACCCCAAATTCCCAAATTCAGGTAGATCTAGAAAACCCTAGTTCGCTAGTTCCGTGATGTGCGGACTTGTCTGGGCCCTAGCGGACTAGTCCGATTTTCCTGGTTAATTTATGCTGAATTAATTCTAAATTTACTCGAATCAATTCCAAACCTGACCAAACTTGTAAATAACTATTAGAACTAGTTAGTAAACATTAATAGTAACCCATTAACTAGTTTTACTTCACAATTTCATTAATCATGTATATCATGTCATATTGAGTAATATATGTGCATTTATTGATTGTTATTCTTGTCTTGTATGTTTGTTGTGCGGTTTAGACAGATTTGCGCTAGAGGGCAATGCGGAGGACCTCCAGCACCAAGAGTTTGAAGGATTCGACCCAAACCAAGCCCAAGAGCAAGGCAAGTGTCCTTGAAGCATATTGATCCAGTTTTTAAAGTAAACGTTTTGCTTGCGAAACTGCATGCTTGTGTCAATTTGATGGGAACCCTATGGTCGGAAGTTTACTAGATTTGTTGACCACCCTTGTCACCTGGAATACATGGTAGAGAGTCAGGATGGGATCTTTACCTTTTTGCTTTGCTTAATTATTTGGGATGCAAAACAACTATACCACTTAACTTAATTATGCATTTATGAGATTATGATTAATATGCACTAGTTAATATTATATGGCAATGGGTGATCTAAGCAAACCTGGTATGTGGATGGGTTCGATGTTATGGTGGTTTGCTTGCTTTAGATCTAAGGATCGGTTCATGCGAGAATAAGCCAGGACTACAGTGCCACCACGAGGCCAAGTATGGGTGTGGCGTAGCTGATTAATTAGAGCTTTGCTAGTGCTATTTGGACCATTAAGGATGCTCGGGGAAGGGGTAGTCGGATTGGGTTTGTTGAAGTGGGGGCATTTGGTTGAAGATGTGCTCTGTTGGAGGCATTGCCACCGGTGAAACCTCAGTGAGGTCTACATAGTCTAGTAATCCCTTTGTAAAGGCTATTTTGTGATCTCTTGGCCATACACCAAAGGAAGTGTAATTGGCGTGAAGGAGGTTCTTCAATCGTCAACGGGTGATGAAATTACAAACACGTGGGTAAAGTGGTACAAAATTTGCAGAGTCTAATAAAACTATAATGATAGCTGTACTCCCGGTTAAGAGCACCTGGATGACCTACATGTTTAGAGGGAAATTGGGATTTGGGATGGTTGTTTATGGTAATGGTTATGGCTGGTTATGGATTAAATTCCGGTATTGGATATGATTGATGGTTATAATGTGGAATATAGATGATGGTAATGAAATATGGACTGGTACTATGATATTACTTATGGTTTATGATGGTTTTGCTTCACATACATATAATATATTGCTTTTCAAATATTTTAATGTACTTTTCAACACTTAGCCTTTCTTATATTCGTCATTTTAATCATCTACATGTCATACTTCCCACACTTGCTGAGTACGACATGTACTCACCCTTGTAATTCCCCCACCAATAGTCAGCTTTGGGAGTATAACGATGATAATGCGGAATTCTAGGTCGTGTCTGCCGTCAGCTTTGCTTGTGGCGTTGATTGGAGCTCCGCTATCCCTTTTGCTTAGTTTGCTTAGTTTGTTTAATTAGTTTATTTCTGCTGCATAAGTTCAAACTTGTCATTAATATTCATTAGAGCTTGTATTCGAAGATATTATGAATTGTGCAATAAAAGTGGTTAATTAATCTTGTTCTTTGGTAATTTTCAGTATATTTGTGGGGACCGGAATCCCAACATCCAAGGATCTCATTGGGTGGTGTCGTGCGATGCGACACCCAACAGTATACAAGAAAAGAAAGAGAATAAAATACAATACCAAGTCTTTATTTATAATACAGCGGAAGTTTTACAATACTAAGCGAAAAGGAAAGAGAACTATACATCATAGCTACGCTCTTGGCACTTGCTATGCAAAAGAAAAGTCATCCATGCTCTGAATGCTTCGTACTTGCAACACCCAACTTACGGCGGCGTGCAGGGTTCCCAATCGGCTGTAAACCCTGGAGGGGGTGCAGCCTTGTCATCGAACCCGTCATCAGTCGTATAATCTGCAAAAACTTGTTAACTGCAAACATGAGCTTAAGGCTCAGCAAGACTAACCCGTCTCAGTAGACATATGCAGGTTTGAATACTAAGCATAGGTAAGGAATAGTATAAAGGAATCACCTACAAGTGGGTCCTTACAGTCATGTTTTAAGTAGCCTCTGACACTCTTCAGGCACGGCACATCATAGACCCCGCAATAAAACAAGAAACTCTTTGCCGATGATATGACATAATGCTATTACAAGTAAAGTATGGGGAAACTGTAAACTTTTAATTGTGTTATCTCTAAGCCATACAAGGTTGCAAAACAATTATAATTCAATACATCATATTCTTCTGGCTTCTCAAGTATTTACTATGTCACAGCGTAGTGAACAAGTGGTACTCTATTACTGCGAGGGACGGTGATTGCAATCATAACACACCCGAACAACATGACACATACAGACTTTCGGAAGTGCCAGCGAGTACATACAACAGTACCTACATAACACTTCAGTACTAGTCGTATATGGCCACCTTTCACCCAACACTCAAATGTCGAACCGGTCAATCTGTCACGAGTAGGAGGTCACTGCATGGGGCGTACTCTGACGTGCCCACCAGCTGATTTACACCTTGCTGTCCTCAACCCACGCCTATAAAATGGAACAGAATGCCTCAACAAACCAGTATCAAGCTATGTCAGTTTACTAGAGCCCATTTCTCCAGTATGTTGCCAGCACAATTGAAGCTGGTCCAGCAGGACCGCACACGGCACGGGCCTTAATCGACATGGTCAGAGCTATGCGACCAAGACTACCTCTTGTCCCTTCCTACTCATCCGTGACCGGTCTCAATTTCATATTTATAAAACATTTCTTGATTCGCTTCATCCTGTGTGATAAAATCCTATCTCGCGAATAGATTCCAACTACTCGACTTCTACCGGATCCCTATTAATATAAGCATGGCCGTTACTACACGAGTCTATGAGCTATTCCAACCACTCCATTGGTTATTTGGTCATGCAAGTGGATGTCAAAACAACTTATATGTAGTGCACAAACATCTGAAGACGTAAGGTGAATAAAAACTGCAAAAACACTATAAGGAACTTAAATGCAAACCGAGACTTGCCTGAATGCGAGTTCGAGTCTATGTTAGTGTTCAGCAGCTGGACTTCCAAAGCTTCCAGCTGCTCCTCGACTTCAGTTACTACACTTTATGCATACACTATATATGAATGACTTTGAAAATAAATAATAAGTTTAAGGTCATGAGCTAATATCTTGTGAATCAAATAAGATTATGATCTTAAATGGCTTTGGTACTTTTATGGTAGATACTAGGTACTATAATGGAGACTCTTGCAAAGAACAGGAGATGATCAAGGAAGTTTGTTGTCCCCAAAATTCCTATAAAGTATGAACCTTCTATAATTTCGTTTGTAATTCTGGAGGTCTATCATGGCTACCAGTGGTTGTACCTTACAGAGGGGGTATCAATGGTTCTAGGAAAATTTGTTTCACAATTTTATAAGCTTTCTACAGGGAGAAATTGATTTTACAAGTTTGGGAGAATTTCTGAAATGTTTTCTATATTTTTCTCAATTTTTAAATTACATAGAGATTTGTAACACTGATAAACCCAGTAAATGAAGTAAAATGAACTTGAAGTGTTTACTGGAGATCAAGTGTATTATTAATAGTGTTCGGACCAAAATTGGGAATTTTCCAATTAACAGAACAGTAGTAATTAATTTCCCAAGCAGTTAGCTCAAAGGAATTAATTATGCAAATACCGGGAGTTTCATGCCCAAGAAATTGAACCATTGCAAAGTTTAGATTGAGGTGAGTCTACCAGAATTTATTTGGAAATTTTTGAGCAAATCTACTAGGAGTAATGAATTTTAGAAGATTGATTGAATCCTGGAATTATCTTCCAATGGAAAATTTTAAATAAAACTGCTAGTCCCACTGGTTTAAAATTAACCAATTGCAGCTGGGCCACACAGGGGGCCACGGGGTTAACCCGCGCAGCCGCACCCATTCCGATGCCGCAGCCGATCCCACGTGGTGAAAATACTGCTAACAGGCGGGACCCGATGGGTCATCTTCTACCTTGCGACGCGGCGGCGTTCCTCGCCGGAACCGCGGCGGCGCTTCACCGTACATGGTTCCTTCGACCTCCATTCAGCTCGACTGTCGCTGCCTAGCCCCAAAACCAACCGCGCAACACGACGGTAGGGTCCAATCGTGGCGGCGACGGCTGGAGGTGGTGGCGCGATGGTGGCGGCGGACCTAGGGTTTCTGCTAGCGTCGGAATCGCACGAAAATGGTGCAAGAGGCTTAGGAAGAGGCTAGAAACATTACTAGAAGCACGAGGATGGTGATTGGGAGGTTGGAAAGGGGTGACATCGCCGGCAAGGATGAGTTCGACGATGAACCGCGGCTTTTTCACCGGCGGCGACAAAAACTCATCTATCTCGGTCAATACTCGATGGTTTTCAAATATTTTTGATCTAGAGTGTTCGCAGGGAGATAGGTAAACTATCTCTTAACTATTGACAAGAATTATTAGACGTATAAAATGAATTAAATCCCTAACCTAGAGACATAGGTATGAACTAACATGGGGAAAAATGGAAATAAGAACGCTACAAGGCATGGCATGGCTTGAAACATGGTGAGCATGTGTAAGGCGCGATAACACACCTTTCTCTTATAGAATTTGGGGCCTGTAGAGGCCTCCTTCGGCTTGTCGACGGTGGAGCAAAGGCGATTCTTGGCGGCTTCACCCGCGGTCGTCGAAAAACTGTGGAATACCGCACAACCGGGTGAGGAAACACAGAACCAAAAGATGGAGAAGTTGTGCAAGCAAGTAGTGAACAAGTTTGCTAAAGAACTCATGATCGATCCTTGGCTAGATGGCAATTTATCGTTGGAGTCCCGAGGGAAGGTTGGCGGCGCGCGAGCGGGGCAGAACTGCGGCGTAGGAAGGCAAAACCGAACGGGATCTCAACGCCGGTGACCGGGGGGTTTAAATAGGCAGAGGGGGACGAGGAGGGGCGGCAACAACGCAAGCAAGCAGGAAGCTTGGTGGCTTGCATGCCGTGTGGTGTCGCGACGGTGAGAACAGAGGAACCACTTGGGAATGGGTCACTGGACAGTGGGTCCCACATCCCTCTCCAAGTCTATCTCTTTGGAACTTCAATTTCCTTACCAAACTTGATCCAAAAATCCTAGATTTTTGTGGAGGGACCAATTTAAATATGGAGATTAAGATTCTGAATTTGGAAAAGTTTCAATTGGAATTCAAATTCAAATTTGAATTTGAATGAAATTCAATGGAGTCACTGAATTAAATAGCAAATGAGCTTCAAAAATTATGAAACTTCGTGGATAAGTCAAGCAAGTCATGCTGATCATGATGGCATGTTCAAATTTTACGTTCAAATAAGTTGTAACAGAATTCAAAATTTGAACTTAAATATGGCTCGAATTTGCTAAGCGTCTCAAATAAAATAGCAAATGGAATCCACAAATCTTGAAACTTGGCAGGAAGGCCATTTGGAATAATATGAGGCCATGGAAAAATGTATAGCCTCAGATTTGAATATTTTGACCGGGCCTAAATGTACAGTGCTATATTCCAATTAATTTTAATATATTTAGTACTTCATAGTGTTGTGCCCTAGCAAAATCCATTCAATAAAATCCAAAATTTGCAGGAAGGTCGCTTGAATTATCCTAGGGTCATTGGTGAAGTCCATCCCTTATGTTAATAAAATTTTAAGTATCAGGGAAAGAAATATTCTTGATTATATCAAGTTCATGTGTACCACCATAATTGATTTTTACTATGATTGAAAACAAACTGGTAACTAAACTTCATATAAAGGAAAAACTAGGATTTTACATTCCTCCCCCCTTAAAAGAATCTCATCCCGAGATCACAATAGGAAGGATAAAATAAAATATCTAATGAACATATGCTGCTAACATGTCCGGATAGTTTGTTCTGAGGTATTGCTCGCTTTCCCACGTTGCTTCTTCAGCGTTGTGGTTTACCCACAAGACCCTGTAGAAATGCAAGGTGCGGCTTCTTGTGGTGCGAGTATTTTCATCGATTATCTGGGATGGATGCTCAGAGTAAGTAAGATCTAGTTGGAGAGTTCCAAATCCTCCATACGGACGTCAGCTGGGGCCTTGAGACATTTCCGCAACTGCAAAATGTGAAACATATTGTGGACCCCTGAAAGTGACGCTGGCAGTTCTAGGCGATAGGCCACAGGTCCGCATTGTTCAATTACTGCAAACGACCCGATGAAGCATGGAGCTAGCTTTCCTTTTACTCTATAGCGATGAATCCCTTTCACTGGGGATACACGAAGATAAATGTGATCCCTGACATCAAAGTAAAGAGGTCGACATCGTTTGTCCGCATAGCTTTTCTGACGAGATTGAGCAGCCTTGAGGTTGGCTTGAATAACTCGTACTCGTTCTTTGGCTTCATTTACCAAGTTCGGCACTTCCAGCCATAAAGAGCTTCATATGGTGCCATATGGATGCTAGCCTGATAACCATTGTTGTAGGAAAACTCCGCCAATGGTAGATGATCATCCCAATTCTTACCATGGTGGATGGCACAGGCGTAGAGCATATCCTCTAGCACTCGGTTTACTCGCTCCGTTTGACCATCAGTCTGAGGATAGTAAGCTGAGCTTCGAATCGACTTGGTACCTAGAGATGCATGGAGCTGATCCCAAAACTGAGCAACAAATAAGGTTCCACGATTTGATATGATAGTGCGGGGTACTCTGTGTAGGCACAGGATCTTGGAGATATACAATTCTGCATATTGCCATACCACATATTTGACATTGACTGGAATAAAGTGAGTCGACTTGGTGAGTTGGTTGACTATCACCCAAATAGAGTCATGCTTGTGAATGCTGAGAGGTAATCCAACAATGAAATCCATGCTAATGTCCTCCCATTTCCAAGCCGGTATGCTCAAAGGTTGAAGCTGATCGGCTGTCTTCAAATGGTCAGCTTTCACCTGCCAACACGTATCACATTCGGATACGTACCTTGCTATCTCCCTCTTCATTCGAGTGCACCAAAATTTCTTCTTTATGTCTTGGTACTTTTTGTTACTTCCCGGATGAATAGAATACTTGGACAAATGAGCTTCGTCCAATATTTTCTTCCGATGTTTCACATTGTGGGGCACCACGATGCGGCCTTTGAACCAGATGGTACCATCATCGTCACATCGGAAACATTTCATCTCCCCTTCTTCATCCTTTGGCGAATGTGCGGCATGCCCTTGTCTTTCCTTTGAGCCTCTACAATATCTTCCCTTATGGTAGGAATGAGAGCTAGATTATAGAGCATCCCATGTGTAACCAAGTAAAGACTCGGCTCTTCTTCTTCCATCAAGGTGATGGAAAGATTATTGACATGGGACTTGCGACTCAGCGCATCTGCTACTACATTTGCTTTGCCAGGATGGTAGTGGGTCTCAATCTCATAGTCTTTGATCAATTCCAACCATCTTTGCTGCCGCATATTCAAGTCCTTCTGGGTGAAGATGTACTTCATGCTTTTGTGATCGGTGTAGAGCTGCACTAGGTTGCCCAATAGATAATATATCCACATCTTCAATGCAAGTACCATGACAACGAGCTCAATATCATGGGTCGGATAATGCTTCTCATGATTCCGAAGCTGCCGTGATCCATAAGCGATCACCCTTCTGTCTTGCATCAACACTCAACCCAAACCAACCCCGGATGCATCACAATAAACATCAAATGACTTGGTTGTGTCTGGTTGGGCTAATACCGGTGCTGTTGTGAGGTGTTTCACTAATGTTTGAAAACCTTCCTCACATTCCTTTGTCCAGACATACTTTTTCCCTTTCTTCAAAAGTTCTGTCATTGGTTTAGCTATCGTGGAGAAACTTGGAATGAACCTCTGGTAATATCCTGCTAAACCCAGAAAGCTTCAAACTTCATGTACCGACTTTGGAGACTTCCATTTGAGTACTTGCTTAATCTTGCTTGGATAAACTGCAATCCTCTCAGCAGAGATGACGTGCCCTAGAAATGGCACTTGGCTGATCCAGAACTCACATTTTCTGAAATTAGCATACATCTTGTGGTCTTGCAATCGTTGAATCATGATGCGCAAATGTTGATCTTGTTCTTCTTCGGATTTCGAATACACAAGGATGTCATCGATGAAGACCACGACAGACTTGTCCAGTTCCTACATGAACACCGAACTCATGAGATACATGAAATGAGATGGTGCATTGGTCAATCCAAAGGACATGACAAGGTACTTGTACAATCCATACCTCATCGAGAATGTCGTCTTAGGTATATCCTCTGGTCGAATCCTGACCTGATGATATCTAGAACGAAGATCCATCTTCGAGACTACCTTAGCACCAACCAATTGATCGAATAGAATACCGATGTGTGTTAGGGGATACTTATTCATGATCGTGACAGCATTGAGTGGATGATAGTCCACACATTGTCTCAATGTCTTATCCTTCTTCTCCATGAACAATTCAGAACAGCCCCAAGGTGATGAACTTGGACGAATGAAACCATTGTCCATAAGTTCCTTCAGTTGCTCCTTTAGTCCTACAAGTTTCTTAGGTGCCATCTTATATGGATTCCTCGAGATCGGCACTATTCTCGGTACAAGTTCAATCTTAAACTCAACGTCTCTTTCTAGTGGCATACCAGGAAGGTCTTTGGGAAATACATTCGGATACTCACGTACCACTGGAATGTCCTCAAGTTTAAAGGCCTCAGTGTTGTAAGTAGTTGGACTCACTAGGATAATACTCTCAAGAGTGAGAGCTTGGGGAGGGTGGAGTGGAGAATTCAAATATATCCTCCGAGGAACGATGTCAAGAATAGCATAGTTGTATTGCAACCATGCCATCCCTGTGATGACATCTAACTTCTGATGCTCTAGTATAATGAGAGAGATAGGGTATATGTTCCGACCCAGATTAAGAGGTACCCTATGGACCATCTTATCTGCTACTACTTTCCCACCCGGAGAACAAATCATATATGGTGTTTTTGTGGGAACGATAGGCAACTGATAATCAATGACATAAGACTTGCTAATAAAGTTGTGGGAAGAACCGGAGTGAGAGAGGATGACTACGGGATGAACAAGGAGAGAGAACGTACCCATCAGTACGGGTGCGCCTTCCAGAACATCCTCAATGGCGAGGTGGTGGAAGTTGCCGATTCTGGTGGATGGCTTCTTGGGCTGGTTGCGGGGCTGGTTTGCCCCCTGGTACGATGACTGTCCTCCGCTCTGTGGGCAGTCCTTAGCGAAGTGCCCCGTACGACCACACATGGAACACATGTATGGGGTCTGACCGGCACGGAAGGGAGGACGAAATCCTGGTGCACGTGGTGGAGGTGGAAGTGCACGAGGAATCATTCCATGCTGTTGTTGCTGTGGACGGAAGCCAGCATTGTTGAACTGGCAACCACGAAACATTGGTGGTTGTGATGGCAGCTGCCACCACTAGCCGAATGGTGATCGATACACCATTCGGTACTTCTGAGGAGCACCAACTCCGCTGCTCTGCAGAGCACTCTTTTTCTTCTTGTCAGAGAATAGCTCCCTAGTAGCGTCCTCCTGTATGATCGCGGCATTGACAATGTTGTTGAAGTTGCCGCTGTTGAACAAGGCAAGCTTGTTCTTCATCTCGGGGTTCACACCCCGGTAGAAGCATGCACGCTTCCTATCTTCTGTACTCGCTTGGTCCTAAGCATACTATGCCAAGTGGTTGAATACCTTGGACTACTCGTAAGCACTCCTTCCTCCTTGGTTCAGCTCCAAGAACTCTTGAAGCTTCCTCCTCATGATCTCGGGAGGTATATGAGAGGCGCGGAACGCCTCCTGGAATTCCTCCCAGCTCACGACATAGTCTGCTGGTCGTGCGGCGAGATAATTTGCCCACCATGCCCCAGCAGATCCCTGCAACCGTTGTGCTGCGAACAAGCTCTTCTGCTGTTCGGTCATTCGCAGCAAACCAATCATTCCTTCGATGGATTGGAGCCAGTTGTCTGCCTCCAACGGTTCTTCGGCCTCCATGAAAACTAGCAGGTGCGTTGACATGAAGTCCGAGTATGAACTCGGAGAGGGTTGTCGTGGACCCGTATTTCGTCGCCCCGCTTGACGGGACGAATGTTGAACCAAGGTCCGCAGCAACTCGGTTTTCTCGTTGCGTGAGCTGAGCACTGCGGCGAGAACCACTGCTAGACTCCTCAGAAGTTCAGGAGGTGGTGGTGGTGGAACTTGTTACCACGGTGTCGCATCTTGCTCCTGGGTTAGAGATTCGTCCTCACGACCACGACTTCAACCTCCCATTTCAGGCGTCGAACGCGTGTGCACCATTCTGCATCCATATGATTTAAAATCAGCGCTTGTTTGCTTTTCCTTTATCCATTTCATATTATGGTAGTGCGAATATTGATAAGGGAATAAGTGCATACATTCACATATATTGATAAAGTACAAACTTTATACAAGATATATTATCTCATGACCATGTTTACAGTAGTGAACTCCAAAATGACGGACTCCCACTACGGAAGTGCATCTCTACCATACTTGGTCCTCATGAGACGTCATACACACCTTGTCATCTTATAAATACACACTAATTTTTATAATATGACACAAACATGGCCACAAAATAAACACGAGCAACTACTAAACTATATGTTGTCCCGTGATGGCAGGAGTGTTGCCCCATCCTACTCTGATACGTCCTATTTGACGTACTCGCGTATCTCATGATCTTCTTCATCCTCGTCCTCAGAAATTGGTGCCACAGGTGCGGGTGTTGGAGCAGCAGTTACTGCCAAACCCGCCACCAATGATGTCGCGGCAACTAATGATTGCACACCAGTCTGTAGAAGAAACATCTTATAGTCTTCCAGTTCCTTTCGTGCATGCTTGCAACTGGCTTTCCAATCCTGAGTCTCCTCCCTGGATTGATCCCGTTCTTGAGTCACCATACTCAACTGATCATCCAGCAGTTGTACCTCAAGTTGACTCGCCTCCAATGTGCTTTCTGTGCAGTACGCTTCCTGGCGAGCTTCCGATAGGTCTTGAACAGCTCGGTGCCACTGATTTTACCTAACGTTTAAACGTCGATTGAGAGGATCAATCATGGCTCTAAGTGAGTCATTGGCCCACTCAAAATGATCTCCTCGAATCAAAGCTTGTTTCAGATCACCCAGCATCCCTCCAATGCTAAGATGTTGTGTAACGCTCACTTGATACGATGATGCTGCATATAATGCCAAGATTATCTTGGGTACCTCCCCATGAATGTCATAGTCTGCACTCAATCGTTTCGCCCACTCCTCACTAGCTCTACCATCGACTGGAAAGAGCGCGAACGGGGTGCCCACCAAATGACAAAAATGAAGCTTGCAAAACCTTGCAATAGCAACACTCGCGGCAAAACACCACGTGTCCTCCAACTGAGCCCCTTTCACCTAGATGGAGAAAGGAGCCCATCCAATATATGACGGACCAGCGGGCACATCTACATAGATGGTGCATCTTGTCACACCCGTGTTATCGAATTCCCTGCCCCAATAGCTCAGTTTGTCGCGATACCCGAACCGTTGAAGCAGCGCTATCAACAACTCCAAAAAACCTTTTCGATGAGCACACGTTGTGAACACCCATCCATTTGATAAGTGTACCATCAAGTCCGCCATCTGTGGAGAAGATACTTGAACAATGAAAAGGTTTCCAACTTCCAATAGTTCAAGAAAATTCAAAACTGGAGTAGTAATCACAGTCTATTCCAGCTGACCTTCCTGTATAAATTCAAAATTTTTATACAGGAACCGTCAGAACCAGAAGTTGGGTTGAATACAAAAGTTGTAGTACACTTTACAACCTTTCGATATTGTACTCATACAGATCTAGGTGAGCTAGGAATTAAAATATATACTGGTTTAAAGTTGACCTAAATTTTCTGGAAATTTTGACAGAACCTCCCCTGTATATGTGGTTATTTCCACAATTTATACAGGTATATAAAAACAATATATTGAGTTAATGACAAAATAAACATGTATAACATCATGTTAAAAATCCAGAAATAAAATATTTCATCCATGAAACATTTTTTATACAGGTATAATGCACAAATTCGAAACTATGCACAAACTGTTTCAAGTTCTGGTCTGCCAGAACCAAGTTTCCGACAATAGGAATTAAACACCGTTACACCAAGATTCAGGTCATAAGTATAAAATAAATTTGATAGAGGACCTCCTAATATTTCCAGAAATGTATAAATGTGACAATGTCACTATTCTGGACTGAGAGATATTACTATCCAAACTTAACAGATGAACTGACTGGGTTTCACCAGCAGTCCTGCAGTTCACTGTTTTGAACTCAAAATTTGATTTGACTCAAATTTGAATCAGGAAAAACTTTGAATAGAAAAACTGTATATATCCTTCTAACCTTTCCCGATATGTATCAAAATAAGCCAGAAGATTTTCTACCGTGGGTTATGGCAAAAATACAGAGACTGGTACAATGGTAGGGTCATCTGGAGCAGTTTTAATATACCCCAAATTTCAACAGATTATCAAGCTTTTCTGGCTTGATGGTCAACAGAAAAGTTGTAGAGGGCTTCAAGATATTTACATCTATATAGAATATGCCTATGTTAAATAAAAACTAACCAGGATCATAATCCAGCGAATTTGAGCAAACTTCAGCCAGAAATTTAGAATCCTGGTTCTACCCCTTTGTCGAGTCGAAACTCATTTTTTGGAGTCCAAGCCTACCCACATAAGATAGTCGGACTTTCCAAAATGTAATGCATCCATTCTGTCGTTGGGGATGGTCAAGTATCAAATTTGATCTGACGGTACTACGTGACTCACCAAAGAAAGTTTAACTGGTATACCCTGATACGTTATAGGTGGCCCTAGTATCATCCACTCGCAAATGTATTCTACACGGGTCGCTACCGTAGTTAGTGCTGCAGAAGACAAACAATCCCTTTTCACACCTTCACACCTTAAGGGCGGCACGGGGAAACATAACAGGCAGTAACAATAATAATATATATGAAAGTAAATGCATACGACTCTAGTGTGAGTCGCCCTCGAGTGATGTCATGTCTCGAGGTACATGGTTGTACTACGTCTATACAGCAAAGACTCCCACACGAACCGGCTTATACATGCTCGGGCATACGTTTTTCGCATGCTCCCATAGAACATGAATAGTTCTAGAGATGCATACTATTGGGTTATCCACCACCCGATGGGGGCTCCAACTAATTTTATGTCATGCTAGGGTACCGCATGTCATATGTTCTCAGAAACATGAAAAGCTTCAGACTCTCATATTGACTCTTCCTTGCAAAGCCATGGAAAGTTTTCCATGCTACCTCTCGCATGGTGAGCTTACCGCAATTGATCCGCTTGCGGTGGTGTGCCTTACCTCTTACATGACGTCGGAGCGTTGTTACAGAAATAATAACACATAAGTTAGTTTACCACACCTTTATAACTTATACTAATAATACTCCTTGTATGGGTATATAGCTAATTCCTCACTCATATAATCCTATGTTTTTGAAAATATGCTCCTCTCAAGCACACTGTTCCCAATGATGCTCTGATACCATGCTGTGGGGACTGGAATCCCGACATCCAAGGATCTCATTGGGTAATGTCGCGCGATGTGACACCCAATAGTATACAAGAAAAGAAGGAGAATAAAATACAATACCAAGTCTTTATTTATAAACACAGCGGAAGTTTCACAATACTAAGCGAAAAAGGAAAGAGAACTATATATCATAGCTACGCTCTCGGCACTAGATAAGCAAAAGCAAAGTCATCCAAGCCCTGAATGCTTCACACTAGCAACACCCAACTTACGGCGGCGTGCAGGGTTCCCACTCGGTTGTAAATCCTAGAGGGGTTGCAGCCTCATCATCGAACTCGTCATCAGTCGTATAGTTTGCAAAGACTTATTAACTGCAGACGTGAGCTTAAGGCTCAGTAAGACTAACCTGTCTCACTAGACATATGCAGGGGTGAATACTAAGCATAGATAAGGAATAACATAAAGGACTCGCCTACAAGTGGATCCTTATAGTCATGTTTTAAAGAGCACCTGACATTCATCAGGTGCGACATATCATAGACCCTGCAATCAAACAAGAAACGCTTTGCCGATGATATTACATGCCCAAAGCACATAATGCTATTACAGGTAAAGTATGGGGAAACTGTAAACTTTTAATTGTGTTATCTTTAAGCCATACAAGTTTGCAAAACAATTATAATTCAATACATCATATTCTTCTGGCTTATCAAGTACTCCCTCCGGA
The DNA here is from genome assembly GCA_036927565.1 of Tuctoria greenei. Lineage (NCBI taxonomy): Eukaryota > Viridiplantae > Streptophyta > Magnoliopsida > Poales > Poaceae > Tuctoria > Tuctoria greenei. The sequence continues at coordinate 20,796,499 of JAYESD010000010.1, read as the reverse complement.
ATGTAATACATGTCGTTCCGACACTTAGAAGTAGTTTGTTTTTAGATTACTTTATTTGTCTGAAATGACAAATATAAAAGAACAGAGGGAGTATTTACTACGTCACAGCGCAGTGAACAAGGTTTACTCTATTATCACGAGGGACGGTGATTGCAATCAGGACACACCCAGACAACACGACACATATGGACTTTCGGAAGTGCCAGCAAGTACATACAGCAGTACCTACATAACACTTCAGTACTAGTCATATATGGTCACCTTTCAGCCAACACTCGAATGTCGATCTGGTCAATCCGTCACGAGCAAGAGGTCACTGTGTGGGGCGTACTCTAACATGCCCACCATCTGATTTACACCTTGCTGCCCTCAAACCACGCCTAGAAAATGGAAAGGAATGCCTCGACAAACCAGTATCAAGCTATGTCAGTTTACTGGAGCCCATTTCTCCAGTATGTCGCCGATACAATTCAAGCTTGTCTAGCAGGGCCGTACACGACACGAGCCTTAATCGACACGGTCAGAGCTATGCGACCAAGACCACCTCTTGTCACTTCCTACTCATCTCTGACCGGTCTCAATTTCATATTTATAAAATATTTTTTGATCCAATTCATCCCGTGTGATAAAATCCTATCTCGCGAGTAGATTCCAACTACTCGACTTCTACCGGGTCCCTATGAATATAAGCATGGCAGTTACTACACAAATCCGTGGACTATTCCAAATAATCCTTGGGTTATTTGGTCATGCAAGTGGATGTCAAACAACTTAAACGTAATGCACAAACATCTGAAGACGTAAGGTGAATGAAAACTGCAAAGACACTGTAAGGAACATAAATGCAAATCACGGCTTGCATGAATGAGAGTCCGAGTCTATGTTAGGGTTCGGTAGCTGGACTTCCAAAGCTTCCGGTTGCTCCTCGACTTCAGTTACTACACGTTATGCATATACTATATATGAATGACTTTTAAAAAAATAATAAGTTTAAGGTCATGAGCTAATATCTTGTTAATCAAATAAGATTATGATCTTAACTGGCTTTGGAACTTTTATGGTAGATACTAGGGACTATAATGGAGACTCTTGCAAAGAACAGGAGATGACCAAGGAAGTCTGTTGTTCCCTAAATTTCCTACAAGTATAAAACTTCTATGAATTTGGGTTGTAATTCTGGAGGTCTATCATGGCTACCAGTGGTTCTACCATACAGAGGGGGTCTCAATGGTTCTAGGGAAATTTGTTTCACAATTTTCTAATCTTTCTACAGGGAGAAATTGATTTTACAAGTTTGGGAGAATTTTCGAAATGTTTTATGTATTTTTCTCAATTTTTCAATTGCATAGAGATTTGGAACACTGATCAACCCAGTAAATGAAGTCCAATGAACTTGAAATTTTTACTGTATATCAAGTGTATTATTAAGAGTGTTCTGACCAAATTGGGAATTTTCCATTTAAAAGAACAGTAGTAATTAATTTCCCAAGCAATTAGCTCAAGGGAATTAATTATGAAAATCCTGGGAGTTTCATGCCGAACAAATTGCGCCACTGCAAATTTTATTGAGATGAGTCTACCAGAATTTATTTGGAAATTTTTGAGCAAATCTACTAGGAGTAATGAATTTTAGAAGTTTGATTGAATCCTGAAATTATTTTCCAATGGAAAAATTTAAATAAAACTGCTGGTCCCACTGGTTTAAAATTAACCAATCGCAGCTGGGACACACAGGGGGCCACGGGGTTAAACCGTGCAGCCTCACCGATCTGGTGCCGCAGCCGACCCCACGCGGTGGAAATACCGCTGACAGGTGGGACCCGCTGGGTCGTCGTCTACCTCGTGACGCGGCGGCGTTCCTCGTTGGAACCGCGGTGGCGCTTCGCCGGACTTGGTTGTGTCGACCTCCATTCGGCTCGGCTGTGGCCGCCTAGCCCTAAAATCGACCGCACAACACAATGGTAGGGTCCAATCGTGGCGGCGATGGCCAGACTTGGCGGCGCAGCGGCGGCAGCGGAGCTAGGGTTTCGGCTAGCATCGAAATCGCTCGAAAATGGCGCAATAGGCTTGGGAAGAGGCTAGAAACATTCCTGGAAGCACGAGGATGATGATTGGGAGGTTGGAAAGGGGTGGAATCGCCGGCAAGGATGAGATCGACGGTGAATCGCGGCTTTTTCACTGGCGGCGACCAAAACTCGTCTATCTTGGTCAATACTCGATGGTTTTCAAATCTTTTTGATCTAGAGTGTTCGCAGGGAGATAAGTGAACTATCCCTTAACTATTTACAAGAATTATTAGATGTAGAAAATGAATTAAATCCCTAACCTAGAGACATAGGTATGAACTAACGTGGGGAAAAATGGAAATAAGAACACTACAAGGCATGGCATGGCGTGAAACTTGGTGAGCATGCGTAAGGCACGATAACACACCTTTTTATTATAGAAGTCGGGGCCCTTAGAGGCCTCCTCTGGCTTGTCGACGGTGGAGCAGGGGCGGTTCATGGCAGCTTCACCTGCGGTCGTCAGAAAACTGTGGAATACCGCACAACCGGGTGAGGAAACGCCGAACCAAAAGATGGAGAAGGTGCGCAAGCAAGTAGTCAACAAGTTTGCTAAAGAATGCACGATCGATCATTGGAAGGATGGCAAGTTATCATCAGAGTCCCGAGGGAAGGTCGGCGGCGCGCGAGCGGGGCAGAATTGCAGCGTAGGAAACAAAACCGAACGGGATCTCGACGCCGGTGACCGGGGGGGGGGGGTTAAATATGCAGAGGGGGACGAGGAGGGGCGGCCACGATGCAAGCAATCAGGCAGCTCGGTGGCTTCCATGCCGTGCAGTGTCACGACGGTGAGAACAGAGGACCGCTCGGGAATGGGTCACTAAACAGTGGGTCCCACATCCCTCTCCAAGTCTATCTCTCTGGAACATCATTTCCTTGCCAAACTTGATCCAAAAATCCTAGATTTTTGTGGAGAGACCAAGTTAAATATTGAGATTAAGATCCTGAAATTGGATTTCAAATTTGGAAAAGTTTCAATTGGAATTCAAATTCAAATTTGAGTTTGAATGAAATTCAATGGAGTCACAGAATTAAATAGCAAATGAGCTTCAAAAATTATGAAATTTCGTGGATAAGTCAAGCAAGTCATGCTGATCATGATGGTGTGTTCAAATTTTACGTTCAAATAAGTTTGAACAGAATTCAAAATTTGAACTTAAATATGGTTTGAATTTGCTAAGCGTCTCAAATAAAATAGCAAATGGAATTCACAAATCTTGAAACTTGGCAGGAAGGCTATTTGGAATAATATGAGGCCATGGAAAGATGTATAGTCTCAGATTTGAATATTTTGACAGGGCCTAAAGGTATAGTGCTAAATTCAAATTAATTTGAATATATTTAGTACTGCATAGTGTTTTGCCCTAGCAAAATCCATTCAATAAAATCCAAAATGTGCAGGAAGGTCACTTGAATTATCCTAGGGTCATTGGTGAAGTCCATCCCTTATGTTAATAAAATTTTAAGTATGAGAGAAAGAAATATTCTTGATGATATCAAGTTCATGTGTACAACCATAATTGATCTTTACTATGGTTGAAAACAAACTGGTAATTGAACTTCATATTAAGGAAAAGCTGGGATTTTGCAATATACTTTTGTGATTGCACTCGTCTATGTGTGTTGAACGTCTTGGGCACACATATGCATTCACTTGGTTCATTTTTTGGAATTGGGTGTCACAAATTGGTATTAGAGCCACAGGTTGACCGTAGGACACAACCTAGATAGAATGGACACTTTAGAGCATATAGGAACACTCATGAATCGATGTGTTTTTTCTTGGTGTGATGTTTGCTATATATTGTTTACTTGTGTGCTTAGTAGAGGATTTTGGGATGCTTTAGCATTGCCATGTCCATATAGGCTAGTGTAGTTAGTTGCTTAGTTTCATATCCCTTGATGCATATAGTTGGGGACATATTCTAAATTCTTATCTCTTGCCTTTCTTCAGATGGTGAGGACTCGCAACCAGAGGGATGGCAATGATGAGGAGAAGAACAGAGGAGCACCTCAAAACAACAATGGACAAGGAACTGCTCATAGAGCTATCAACATTGAGCAGCTTTTGGCTATGCAGAACCAGCTCATGCAGACCGTGATACAAACTATGGGACAGCTACAGGCTGGTAACGTCAACAATCATCCCCACATGCCTCCACCCCCACCCCCACCTCCTCATAACCGGTTGGGAGAGTTTATGAGGACTAGGACGCCAACCTTCGCTCAAGTCGCTGACCCTATGGATGTTGATGATTGGCTCAAGTCTGTGGAGAAGAAGCTAGCTATTGTCCAATGCAGTGACCGGGAAAAGTTGCTATTTACATCTCATCAACTAGTTGGAGTAGTTGCGGATTGGTGGGATGCTTATTGCAATGCTCATGAGAACCAAGAGAGGATTTCTTGGGCCGACTTCAAGGATAGCTTCTGTTCCCATTACACGGCGGAAGGAGTTATGATTTTGAAGAGGCAAGAGTTTGAAAACTTAAGGTAAGGAAGAACGAGCGTGGGTGAATATCTCAATAAATTCACTCAACTTTCAAGGTATGCCCCTAAAGATGTTAGTCAGGACAGCCAGATGCAATATTTGTTCATGAGAGGCTTGAACAATGAAATACAAGTGCAATTGCTGAATTGTGACAATGCCAACTTCCAGAAGCTTGTGGACAAAGCAATTGTTGTGGAGAACAAGGTCTGTGAAATTCAGCAAGACAACAAGAGGAAGGCGCCATACCAAGGACAACAACAAGGAAGTAATGTGCGCCTTGCCTTGCACCACTAAATGTGCCATACTACAGCTCCTCTGCTCCTGTACTTGGTATGGACTGGTTGAAGAAGCACAATGGAGTCCTCGAATGTGTCACGAAGACAGTGAAGTTGACCAATGAGAAATGGATCACCATAGAGTTTGAAGCATCTCAACACGCGCTGAAGCAATTGGAGCCGAATCACATGGACGGTGCTTCAATTGAGGAGATTCCAGTGGTGTGTGAATTTTTGGATGAGTTGCCACGTATTCCACCTGATCGAGACATTGAATTTGTTATTGATTTAATACCTGGAACTGCACCTACAGCTAAGAGGCCATATAAGATGCCTCCTATGGAATTAGCGGAGCTCAAGAAGTAGATTCAAGAACAACTAGAGAAGGGTTTTATTCACCGCAGTTCTTCACCCTGGGTTGCGCCAGTTCTTTTCATGGATAAGAAGGATTGGTCACAAGGGATGTGTGTGGATTACCGAGCACTTAATGAGGTGACCTTCAAGAACAAGTACACCTTGCCACACATAGAAGACTTGTTTGATTAGATGAAGGGTGATTGTGTTTTCTCCCAAATTGATTTGAGGTCGGAATACTTTCAAATGAAGATCAGACCATTGGACATATCCAAGACAGCTTTCAGGACACGGTATGGATTCTATGAGTACACCGTGATGTCCTTTGGATTGACAAATGTGCCTGCCTACTTTATGTACCTCATGAATAAGGTCTTCATGGAGTACTTGGATAAGTTTGTAGTGGTGTTCATTGATGACATTATGATCTACTCGAAAGATGAGAAGGAACACGAGGAATACTTGAGGCTCACGTTGCAGAAGTTGAGGGAGCATTAATTATATGCCATAATCAGCAAGTGTTAGTTTTTGTTGAAAGAAGTGTCGTTTCTGGGTCATATTATCTCTGGAGGAGGAGTATCGGTTGACCAAAGAAAAGTGAGGGACGTGTTGAAATGGAACCCCCGCAGAATGTAAAGGAGATCCGGAGTTTTCTTGGGATGGCTGGATATTACCGTCAATTCATCAAGGACTTTTCCAAAATAGCCAAGACAATGAAGGAATTGCTAATGAAGGAAAAGGCTTTCCGATGGACTGAAGCTTGTCAAAAAAAGTTTTTAGGAGCTAAAGAAGAGGTTAACTACAACCCCAGTTTTGGTTTTGCCGGATGTAAGCAAAAGTTTCGAGTTATATTTTTATGCGCCAAGACAAGGACATGGATGTGCATTGATGCATGAAGGTCAAGTGGTTGCCTACGTATCAAGACAATTGAAGAAACATGAGAAGAATTACCCAACGCATGATTTGGAACTCACAGCCGTGGTACACGCATTGAAAATTTGGAGACACTACATTCTTGGTCATAGGTGTGAAATTTATATGGATCATAAGAGTCTCAAGTACATATTCACACAAACGGACATGAATTTGAGGCAACGAAGATGGTTGGATCTCATCAAAGATTATGATGTGGGAATCAACTATCACCCGGGAAAAGCCAATGTAGTGGCCGATGCCTTGAGCCCGAAAGGAGTAAGTCATCAACTTGCAGTTTGAGAGCTGCCATCCGAGTTATGTAAGGAGTTTGAACGGTTGAATCTTGGATTTGTGAATGAGATGCGAATAATATATTTAAATCCGATCTTGGAGCAAGAAATTCGAGAAGGTCTGACTAAGGATGAGGAAATTCAGGAGCTCAAAGAGAGGACCCGGGAAGGAACGGAATTCAGGTTTGATGAGGACGAACATGGTACTCCATGGCTTGTAAACAGGATTGTCGTGCCTAATGTGAAGCATATTCGGGAGACAATATTAAAGGAGGCACATAACTCACCATATTCTTCAATTCACCCGGTTGTACCAAGATGTACAAGGACTTGAGGACTTGTTATTGGTGAGCTAGCTTGAAAAAGGACATAGCCGAATATGTAGCTTTGTGTGACGTGTGCCAACGAGTCAAGGAGGAACACAAAAGGCCAACAAAATTATTGCAACCATTAAATATTCAGGAATGGATGTGAGAAGAAATCGACATGGACTTTATAGTTGGTTTGCCACGTACACAGTCCGGTTATGACTCAATTTGGGTAATTTTGGATCTTTTAACCAAGTCAGCTCATTTTGTTCCTGTGAAGACCACCTATATCACCACGAAGCTGGCAGAGCTATATATGGAGCACATTGTATGCCTACATGGGGTTCCGAAGAAGATAGTATCAGATAGATGTTCTCAATTTACCTCCGGGTTTTGGTAGAAATTGCATGAAGCGTTGGGAATAAGGCTGAATTTTAGTTCAGCATATCACCCTCAGACGGAAGGACAAACTGAGAGGACCAGTTAGATTTTGAGGACAGTTGAGAGCTTGTGCCTTGAAGCATTGGAAAAGTTGGGACAAGAGCTTGCCATATGCGGAATTCTCATACAATAATAGTTACCAATCAAGTTTGAAGATGTCACCATATGAGGCACTATATGGAAGGAAGTGTAGGACACCCTTGTTTTGGAATGAAACAGGAGAAACTCAAGTATTTGGTCCGGATGTCTTGCTAGAAGGTGAAAAGTAAGTTCAGATTATTCATGAAAACTTGAGGGCCGCTCAATTGAGGCAAAAGGGCTATACGAACAATAGGAGAAGGAAACTAGCCTTTGAAGTGGGAGACTTCATTTACCTCAAGATGTCACCAATGAGAGGTCATAAGAGGTTTAACATAAGAGGCAAGTTGGCACCTCGATTATTGGACCATTTAAGATTTTGGACAAAAGAGGAGAAGTAGCGTATAAGTTGGAGATGGCAGCTCATCTTTCATATGTTCATGATGTGTTTCATGTTTCAGAGCTCAAGAAGTGTTTAAGAGTACCGAAAGAACATGTGCCATTGGAGGAATTGGAATTAGAGGCATATTTGACTTATGCCGAACAACCGGTCAAGATCTTGGAAACCAAGGAAAGAGTCACAAGGGACAATGTTATTAGATGGTATAAAGTTCAATGGAAGCATCATACAGAATCAGAGGCAACTTGGGAGTTGGAGGACGATCTCAAGAAGGAATTTCCCCATCTCTTCTCTTCCGCGTCGAATCTCGAGGGCAAGATTCATTTTAAGGGGGGTAGGTTTGTAACACCCTCATTTTCATGCATCATGCCCTGCATCGACCATTAAATATGTTTAAAATTAATCCACATAAAAAGGAACAAGTTTAAAATGAAATTAAAAACAAAACCGCACATAGGATTTCTGGGAAGTGCGGACTTGTCCGATTTTGGTGCGGACTAGTCTGATTTCTCTCTTTCTTCAAATGGACTTGTCCATTTTGTTGTAGACTAGTCTGTTTTTCCCTCTGGACACTTTTGGACTTGTCCGGTCCTGTTCAGACCAGTCTGGTAGTCCAACTCCTTAGGAATTTTGCTAAGTCCCTGGACTTGTCCAGACTTGTCCGGTATTCAAGTTGACTTGTCCATTTTCCTCTCTAACTAAAGTCTGACTTGTACGATTTTGGCTAGACTTATCTGTTTTTCCCCTCTGGATAAGTTCAGACTTGTCCGATGTCCAGTCCGGACTTGTCTAATTTCCCTCTATCCAACTTCAGACTAGTCCGGCCCTTTTCGGACTTGTCCGATAAATCGCGACTCCGAGTTGATCTTTTGTTTCACGACTTGTTCTTGGGTTTTACATTCAGTGGGCCTATTGATGTCGTGCCTAAATTTTTTAGAGCCCACGTGGGACTCCAAACCGACCCCTACTCATCTCAAACTCGAAATCCATCCAACACTAGCCTCCACCTCTATATAAACAACCCCACCCCTTGGCTTGACATCTATTTGTCACTTTTCAACCACACCCAAACCCTAGCTCGTGGATAGCCGCCACCAAGGAGGGAGAAGGAGATCTAGATCAAGAAGAAGAAGAGGAGGAAATGAAAGAGGATCAAGATCTCCATCAACTTCGCGTTCTTCGACAACAATTCACCATCAAGTTCTTCATCAACCCTAGGTCGTCAAGATCCAAGTGTTGCCTTCAAAACCCTTGATTCATTGGAGTTCCAAACACCTGGTATACCTTATATTTCCATTTCCTTATGTGAATTCAACCCCAAATCCCCATATTCACGTCGATCTAGAAAACCCTAGTTTGTTAGTTCCGCGAAGTGCGGACTTGTCCGGGCCCTAGCGGACTAGTCCGATTTTTCTAGTTAATTTCTGTTGAATTAATTCTAAATTTACTCGAATCAATTCCAGACCTGACCAGACTTGTAAATAACTATTAGAACTAGTTAGTAAACATTAATAGTAACCCATTAACTAGTTTTACTTCACAATTGCATTAACCATGTATATCATGTCATATTGAGTAATATATGTGCATCTATTGATTGTAATTCTTGTCTTGTATGTTTGTTGGGCGGTTTAGACCGATTTGCGCTAGAGAGCGTTGCGGAGGACCTCCAGCGCCAAGATTTTGAAGGCTTCGACCCAAACCAAGCCCAAGAGCAAGGCAAATGTCTTTGAAGCATATTGATCTAGTTTTCAATGTAAATGTTTTGCTTGCAAAACTGCATGCTTGTGTCAATTTGATGGGAACCCTATGATAGGAAGTTTACTAGATTTGTTGACCACCCTTGTCACCTAGAATACATCGTAGAGAGTCGGAATGGGATCTTTACCTTTTTGCTTCGCTTAATTATTTGGGATGGAAAACAACTATACCACTTAACTTAATTATACATTTATGAGATTATGATTAATATGAACTGGTTAATATGATATGGCAACGAGTGATCTAAGCAACCCTAGTATGTGGATAGGTTGGATGTTATGGTGGTTTGCTTGCTTTAGATCTAAGGACCGGTTCATGCGAGAATAATCCAGGACTACAGTTCCAATACGAGGCGAAGTATGGGTGCGGTGTAGCTGATTAATTAGGGCTTTGCCAATGCTATTTGGACCATTAAGGATGCTCGGCGAAGGGGTAGTCGGATTGGGTTTGTTGATGATTGGTGGGACTACCCTATGGTCCGAATGGCTCAAGAGGGGGCCCTTGGTTGAAGATGTGCTCATTTGGAGGCATCACCACCAGTGAAACCTCAGTGAGGTCTAAATAGGCTAGTAATCCCTTTGTAAAGGCTATTTTGTGATCTCTCGACCATACACCAAAGGAAGTGTAATTGGCGTAAAGGAGGTTCTTCAGTCACCAATGGATGATGAAATCACAAACACGTGGGTAAAGTGGTACAAACTCTGCAGAGTCTAATAAAACTATCATGATAGCCGTGCTCCCAGTTAAGAGCACCTGGATGACCTACATGATTAGAGGGAAATTGGGATTTGGGATGGTTGGTTATGGTAATGGTTATGGCTGGTTATGGATTAAATTCTGGTATTGGATATGATTGATGGTAATAATCTGGAATATGAATAATGGTAATGAAATATGGACTGGTACTATGATATTACTTATGGTTTATGATGGGTTTGCTTCACATACATATAATATATTGCTTTTCAAATGTTTTAATGTACTTTTCAGCACTTAGCCTTTCTCATATTCGTCAATTGAATTAGCTACATGTCATACTTTTCACACTTGCTATGTACGACATGTACTCACACTTGTAATTCCCCCACCAACAGTTGCAGGTCAGGATTGGGAGTATAACGATGATAATGCGGAGTTCTAGGGCGTGTCTGCCGTCAGCTTTGCCTGTGGTGTTGATTGGAGTTGCGCTATCCCTTTTGCTTAGTTTGCTTAATTAGTTTATTTTCATTGCATTAGTTCAAACTTGTCATTAATATTCATTAGAGCTTGTATTCGAGGATATTATGAATTGTGTAATAAAAGTGGTTAATTAATCTTGTTCTGTGGTAATTTTCCATATACCCTTTTGTGATTGCACTCGTGTATGTGTGTTAAACATTCTGGATACACATATACATTCACTTGGTTCATTTTTCGGAACCGGGTGTCACAACACTGAGCACCTCGGCCATCGTCTCGAGCATCCTCTGGAATCGGTCGAACAACCTGTCAAACAACATCTCGAGCAGCTCTTTGCTGAGCCTCTCGGGGAGCGACAACACTGTTTCTTGCAGGATGGCTCCCTCGGCGGGCTTGGCGGCAGGACGTTGGCCATGGTGGGTTGTCCGCACGGAGAAGACGAACAAAGAGAAGAGACTGATGGCGCCTTATATGTCTATGCGGAGAAGCAAAATGGAGACACTCATTTATAAAGAGCGCGTCTCCGATTCCACACGTCACCTTTAGCTTCGTGATTTCTCCATTTTGCTTCGGTTCACTATTGATATCACACATCACTGAAATTAGAGCACATTCACTTGATAACTAAATCATTCACTTAACTTAATTATGCATTTATGAGATTATGATTAATATGAACTGGTTAATATGATATGGCAACGAGTGATCTAAGCAACCCTAGTATGTGGATAGGTTGGATGTTATGGTGGTTTGCTTTCTTTAGATCTAAGGACCGGTTCATGCGAGAATAATCCAGGACTACAGTTCCAATACGAGGCGAGGTATGGGTGCGGCGTAGCTGATTAATTAGGGCTTTGCCAGTGCTATTTGGATCATTAAGGATGCTCGGCGAAGGGGTAGGTGGATTGGGTTTGTTGATGATTGGTGGGACTACCCTATGGTCCGAATGGCTCAAGAGGGGGCCCTTGGTTGAAGATGTGCTCATTTGGAGGCATCACCACCGGTGAAACCTCAGTGAGGTCTAAATAGGCTAGTAATCCCTTTGTAAAGGCTATTTTGTGATCTCTTGACCATACACCAAAGGAAGTGTAATTGGCGTAAAGGAGGTTCTTCAGTCGTCGATGGGTGATGAAATCACAAACACGTGGGTAAAGTGGTACAAACTCTGCAGAGTCTAATAAAACTATCATGATAGCCGTGCTCCCAGTTAAGAGCACCTGGATGACCTACATGATTAGAGGGAAATTGGGATTTGGGATGGTTGGTTATGGTAATGGTTATGGTTGGTTATGGATTAAATTCTGGTATTGGATATGATTGATGGTAATAATCTGGAATATGAATGATGGTAATGAAATATGGACTGGTACTATGATATTACTTATGGTTTATCATGGTTTTGCTTCACATACATATAATATATTGCTTTTCAAATGTTTTAATGTACTTTTCAGCACTTAGCCTTTCTCATATTCGTCATTTGAATTAGCTACATGTCATACTTTTCACACTTGCTAAGTACGACATGTACTCACACTTGTAATTCCCCCACCAACAGTTGCAGGTCAGGATTGGGAGTATAACGATGATAATGCGGAGTTTTAGGGCGTGTCTGCCGTTAGCTTTGCCTGTGGTGTTGATCGGAGTTGCGCTATCCCTTTTGCTTAGTTTGCTTAATTAGTTTATTTTCACTGCATTAGTTCAAACTTGTCATTAATATTCATTAGAGCTTGTATTCGAGGATATTATGAATTGTGTAATAAAAGTGGTTAATTAATCTTGTTCTGTGGTAATTTTCCATATACCCTTTTGTGATTGCACTCGTGTATGTGTGTTGAACATTCTGGATACACATATGCATTCACTTGGTTCATTTTTCGGAACCGGGTGTCACAACACTGAGCACCTCAGCCATCGTCTCAAGCAACCTCTGGAATTGGTCGAACAGCCTGTCAAACAACATCTCGAGCAGCTCTTTGCTGAGCCTCTCGGGGAGCGACAACACTGTTTCTTGCAGGGTGGCTCCCTCGGCGGGCTTGGCGGCAGGATGTTGGCCATGGTGGGTTGTCCGCACGAAGAAGACGAACAAAGAGAAGAGACTGATGGCGCCTTATATGTCTATGCGGAGAAGCAAAATGGAGACACTCTTTTATAAAGAGCGTGTCTCCGATTCCACACGTCACCTTTAGCTTCGTGATTTCTCCATTTTTCTTCGGTTCACTATTGATATCACACATCACTGAACTTAGAGCACATTCACTTGATAACTAAATCATTCACTTGTCAGAAAATAATAAAATCCTTACTTATGATACATGAGGAACATGATGAACACACCACACATTCATTCATTCACACAGTTGAAGAACACACAGGATAATATTCAATCACATAGATGAAAAAAGATAGATTTCATTCATTAACAATATTTATAAAATAGAAGCAACTAAAAACAACAAAGAAATACTTAATCCTACACCTACACCTACTTCTCCTCCTCCTCCTTCTTCTTCTTCTCCTCCTTCTCCTCCTCCTCCTCCTCTAGTGATGACTCCGGCGCTGGTGCAACATGAGCCTGGGCCGGCTGCGCCGGCTACACGAGTGGTGCAACCCTGAGAACGAGGTTGCTCTCCGTCGCGTCCACCAGGTTTCTGCGGACCTCGGGGCCAAGCACCTCGACCATCGTCTCGAATAGAATGTCGAGATGATCGGCCACCCCTGTGAGGGCAAAGAGGTAGTGGCCGATGGTACCCATTCCAGTAAACTGGGGAATGGTACCCAGACCCAAAGAACTCATAGCGCGAGACATATTGTTGTACACCTCTTGTGCCATAAAAAGGTGCTGCTCGATGTTGATTCTCTCGGGGGAGTTGTTGCACAGTTTCTTGCACGGTGGCTCCCTTAGGGGGCTTGGCGGCGGAAGGTCCGCCATGGTGTTGGTGGGTCATCACCGCGGAGAAGACAAAGAAAAGAAGAGGTTTCAAAGTGAGCAACATGCTTGTGGAGAACTCACGGACGATGGAACATCTTAAATAAGGTCTGCCTGGAGTCGACGACGATGGAGCGGTTGGTTTCCCGCACATTGGTGGAATGATGGAACACATCGATACTGCCTTGGGGAAAAGAAAGGTCGCGCACAGAAGTCACATGCGTCTTTGCACCACGCTGCCGAAATTAAGTTCTTGGCAGACCTCATGGCACGTGTATCTCTTTCGACAATGGAACACACGCTTTAGCGTAAGGCGCGCCTCTCTTTGTTATAACGTGTCTCGCATTTATCTCCCTCGTTTCTTCGACAATGGAAGACGCTCTTCAACCTAACACGCGTCTCTCTTTGTTCTTGTGCGCCTCACATTTATCTCCCTCGTCTCTTCGCCTTCGGTGCTCCTTTACTAATCGACCAACTCCAAGGCGACCGCCACCTTTGTTCGCCATCACCATTGTCGTTGTCGTCGTCCTTGTCACCATCCTCGTCATCGCCATCGTCGCCATCCTCGTCGTCATCACTGTTCATAGATGGTATCGGCTTGGCGCGTAGCCGACTGAAGGAGAAGCGCTAGACGTGGCCCAACAACCATCCCCGTGTATGTACATATGGCACACTGGTCGCATGGTTGTATATATGTAGATCTGCAATGGACTGATGAACATAACTGTAGTTTTGTTATACCATCTTGTTTTTTTGGTATTTTTAATTTCTCTGCGTAGGGTTTCTCTGCGAAGCCTAAATTAGGTGATTTATTGAAGTGGTAGTGCATCATCCTCAGTAAAGAAAGGGTAAGTCATGGAAAACAAGCACAATATGAGTTTAATCATCGCCCTCCTATTAATGAATTTCCTTTGTATACTGACTGGGAAGGTGGTTACTACCTCCTTACAATCTCCTTCTCAGAGGACTATCCATTGTTGCCTCCAAGATACGCCTTTCCAAGTGGTTTCTTCCACCCAAATGTCCATCGCTCAGGAGCACTCTGCATTGGGTTCTTGATCAAGAGACTGTAAGATAGACCTATTTTTCTCATGTAATTAGTAATTGTTGCCAAACTTATTTGAACTGGTTTCTTATGTTGCTTAAATTGATATTTTGTAGGGTTGGTGGACTGGTTGTACATTCAAAACTATACTACTTGAAGTTCAGCATTTGCTGCATCAGCCAAATGCGCCTGATGTTGAAAATGATTGTTGTAATCTACTTATCAAGGTTAGACACTTTGTGTTAGTGACCAACATAAGTTATTCATTCCTCTTTTGACATTTGTTAATTTAAAGAATGTCAATATTTTGAGGATCCAGGGGAATATAAGAGACATGTTTGGCAGCAAGCTGGATGGTACAGTTTAGATTGATCGATGGGAGCTTTAGGAATAAAGTTTAGATTCGAAATTAGTTTAGAGGGCATGCATTGTATGAACTATGAAATTCATTGAGATTCAAATTATCTCTGAATTGCATTGTCATTGCGTTTGTCTATCTCTGAATTCCAATTAATGAATTAATTGCAATGTCATTGCGTTTGTTTATCCCTGCAACGGACGCTCACGATGTCGTGCGAGTGGCAATAGGGTGAAGAGTGCATGAGACACGTACTTTAGAAAGGTGCATCTTAGATATCTAAGATCTGGCAAAATGGAGACGCGTCTTACTCGGGCACATTTTCGATTTATGCCATAGAACTTTTGTCCCACCTCAGAAAGTTGAGCACGTTGCAACGATTGTATAAGGCATTGCGCACAGTTGCCAGTTGGACACGCCGGAATGTCCTAGATGTTGTTCCTGGCTTGAGCACACCGTGGCGCATCTAGGGCACTCCAGCATGGCCTGGGGCCACAAAATAATGCGAAAGGTGCCTTACATTGGCAGAGACACGTCTTAACTAAGCCTGTCTCCAATTTAAACCAATGATCTTTTGTCCCACCTCGGAAAGTTGAGCGCAATGTAATGATAATATAAGGCATTGCACACAGTCACCACTGGCATATCCCACATGCGAAAGATGTTCCCGTCTTCAGCACAACGTGGCTCATCATTTGCATGTGGGAAAATGCCCTGGTGTGAAAGATGATAATGCGAGACGTGCGTTATATATGTGCGTCTCTGTGTTTTTATTTTAAACTCTCATGCGCTCTATGGAAAAAAATTTCTCGCACGCTCTATGGCGAAAATTTTCTTGCGCTCTCTCGACGAACGCTTGAAAGAGAGACGGGTGTTATACAGACACGTCTCCAAGTTTTTCTATCTCTATCCATTGCGCGCTCTCTCCCAACATTTGGCGAAAATGTTTAGCCCTCGTGTGCTCTCTCGACCTAGAAACCGCAGCTCCTGAGCATGCCACCGCCGTGCCATCATCATCAATGTCGTGCTGCCACTATCGACCCCGACCTTCGCATCATCAGAGAGTTGAGCACGCTGGAGCACGCTGGCTCACTCCCTGTCCCAGGAGCATGCCGGCACCGTCCCTCTTTCTCAACTCACTCTTCATCATTGTCGCACTGCCACCGTAGACCCCTACCGCTGTCAACCCTGACCTTCGTCATCAGGGATTTGAGCACGCTAGAGCACACCGCCTCGTCCCCTATCCCTGGAGCACGCTGCAGCCTCGACCCCGACCTCAATAATTGGTATGAGCACGCCACGACCTTCACATAAGTGGAAATGGTCTCCCTATCCCCAGAGCACGCCGACCTGCTGTCATCATAGAGTTGCGGAACCGCCACTCTGGCGCCTCTGCCAGCTCATCCCGGAGCATGCCGCCGCTTCGTCCCTTGTCCCCGGAGCACGCCGTCGCCTCGATCCTGTCCTAAGAGCGTGCATTCCAGTGATTTTATTGAATTTGACGATGTCCAATGAAGGCTCATCGCTAATGAATTCATTGATCCAAATGGAGAATTTTCATTACGGTATACATTCATCTTCTTTGTTTATGTCCAATTTAGAATTAATGCATTTATTTTGACTATCAATGTATATAATGAATTCTGATTCGCAAACCCTTGAAACTGTAGGAAATGTAGTTGACACTAGCATTTGCCGTCCTAGTGAGTTTGATTTCTACCTCTGCAACCATGCTGGAATCAAGGTACCTATGCGATAATTGGTATTTCTCTAACGAGTTTTTGATATCAGTCTACAAATGCATCAGTGGAATGTAAATTGCTTGTTTTTCAGTTGACAAGCACACTGGCTCACTACTATGTCATTAACCATGAGAACAATTTTTCTACTGATGCTTTGTAGATGCTCACCAACTACCTGTGCTACAAGTAAGCTCGGTTCTTCATTCACTAACAAATATATGCTACCTTATGTGACTGCAATTTGATAATGTTTTATATGATTTTAGTGATTTTATTTAATTTGAGGATGTCTCAGTTGGAGCATTAGAGGCTGTGAAGGCTCATCGTTAATGAAATCATTGATCGGGAGAATTTTCATTACGGTATACAATATTAGATGATGACAGTTATGATTTGTGTAATTAGTTACATTGTAATCAGGATGAACAATCTTTGTTGTGTAATTAGTATACTTGATAACCACGATCAACACTTTGTTAGTATTTGATTGGTCAATATAATTTAATTTGTGATCTTTTTGGCTATACATATGTTCATGTATGTAACACTGGTAATACGGCTGCCAAATCCTGACTAGCTCCAGGATGCAGCCGACAATCAGGATAATCAGGGGTGGGGGCACCTAATAGGAGACCCTGCCTGTAAACAATCCGCGATGAGCTATAGCAGAGATCGTCTCGGATAACCTACATAAAGGAGACAAGCTTCTATAAAGCCCGTCTCAAATCAGTACAAAAATCTGCGACGTGTTACAATACAGAATGTCTCAGATCAGTCAATAAATCTGCTACACACTTTGTTAGGGCTTGTTACGCATGTATGCTGATGGGTGACGCGCGCCACCCGCGTCTCCAATGGCCCCATAAAGACCGTTTGTTATGACACAAAGAAAGAAGACGAGCTTCTTTTAAGCATGTCTCGCACTTGGGATGAATGGCGACGCGCTATAAGCACGTCTCTGATGACAACGTAATGCAAGACGCAACGATGGAGACGCACAACTTGTTCGTCTCTCTTCTTTGTTAGGGCACGTCTTGGATGAGACTTTCTTACGTAGTGTCACGCCCGTCCAGCTTCGGCCATCACCATCCGGCCTTCCTCCTGCTGCGCAATGAGGAAGCTCCCCGGAAGGGAAAAGAAAGGAGGCCCTGCCGCCATCGTCCTAACTAGCAGCATGAGCTGCAGCTAAACAGCTCCGGCGGCGGCGAGGCACGGCAAGCCCGGAGTGTGGCGGTGGTTAGGATTTCAGTCACCACCACCCTTTGGAGAGTGACGCGAGGGCCTCTACTCTCTGCTCTTTTCTTGTGCCTATACGTGTTTATTGTTGTTCTCTTTTTGGAATGTTCAGTATCTCGATGAGCGTTTCTTGCAGGACACACAATACATCACGGTTTCAATACAGCTCAGACATCTAGATGGGTGCATTGTGTTACCATTGTTTCCTCGGTATAGCGTCAATTCAATAATAGTATTATTTTAATCAAAATTTACAAAATATGGTACTGTTTGAATACACAAAACTGGGTACTTGTCGATTCGCCATCGGACAAACCAAATACTTCCCTTATCATTTGGGGGGGGATGTCACTTATTTTTCGACAGATGTTATGGCCATCTTTTTGTATATGTATTTCAAATTTTATCTGATTCAATTCTTTTTGGTTTTGAAGAATAAAAATGGATAAATTTGAATTTAAATTTGATGGAATCTTCAAGTGCCAAACTTTGATAGAGATTTTATCAAACTTAAAATTAACTTGAAACTTTGAATTTGAGATTTCATCAAATTTAAATCTTTGAATTTCAACCATGAATTTGAATATGAAATTCTTTTCAAGCTTTGAAAACGAGAACTCATGAGTGTCCAAATATACAAACTATTTTTTTCTGTCGTCCATCAGTCGGCAGTTAACTTGAAAAACTAAGGTTTGTCTAGATTTTAGACGTTTCAAATAGGAAAAATTTCAAGTGACATTAATTAACAACTAATTACTACCATTAACAATTAATCCTTAAATTAACAGTAATTCGTAATAATTATCAAAACAATAATTTTTCTATAGTCTATACATTGATAAAGTTATTTTGATTGATTACTGTATAATTAACATAATCCTTACTAATTGATAGATTATCAATTAAAAATTAACAAAATTACCTTCTTCTTCCCCATCGGCATCCATCGCAATGCGCCTGTGCAGCTGCCAGCCATTGTTGTGCTCTGCATCACCGCAAACCGCCGCTCGCGGCACAGACTCCCCTGCTGCTGTGCTCCACGCACCACCACCACCCATGCCTCCGAGAGCTATCGCCCCGCCCGTGGAGGGTGGGGTTGGGAGATTAGAGTTGGTAGAGGGAAGATAAAGTTATGTAGCATGAATTTTAAAGTGGCATCGATGGTCCATAATGTCATCTGAATTCAGGTGCATTGACAATAGGATTTTTGAAAAACTAAATATGGCGGTGCTGTTTTTTTTTGGCAAAAGAAAAATTACTCTGCCTGAATTTCAGCATGTTTCAGATTGCCATAAACTGCTTATTTCCAAAATGCTGCAAAGCCATGGCCGGATTGCAGTCTAACAAAGAGAAAATTTTACCATTGTTCTCTTTTTCAGCGCCATTAGCCAGACGCAGAACCCATGTCTTTTCAATGGATCACAATTACCATTCATGTCTTGACATCAAGCAACACCTACACATGAGAAAACAATCAATCTTTGCGTTTGCAAGCCTAAGTTCTTGACTTGACTCTTTTTAGTCCGAAGACCATAACACCTTATTTGAGCACCTCACATAAGCATGTTGCACAAGTTCATAAAATAATATCAGCCGTAACCGACAAAACACATCAAAACTTAGTTCAAAATTAATTTGTAAACCTTCCCATAAAACAAAGAATGTTTGAAAGCATTGCAAGTTAAAAACAGAGCAGTTGAATAGAAATGTTAAGATCGGATAGTCCAAACAGCCATGCTATAGTATAAAACGTAAGGATCGGACACTCCGATCAGAGACTTACATGCAGCTCACGTGCGACCACTTCAGACATTTTGAAGTACACTTTATTTGTATAAATTGACTAGTTCGGACAGTCCAAACTATGCGTCTCGGGTATACTCAAAACTTTACATGTAAAACCTCATTTTTAACATATTTGTCAATGTATTCAGCACATTTAGATCTGACACTGTTACATAAGTTTCATATTACAAGGATAGTAATTAACTTTATATGATGCTAATGGCTACACTACTACAAAAAGTATTTTCGCAGGCGTTACAAATTTTTTTTACGGGCGGTCCGTAAAAAAATCCGTCTGTACTGTAAAATATTTTAAAAACGCCTGTAATATGTGAATATCACAGGCGGTTCGTAATTGAAAACCGTCTGTGAAAAAATATATATTATCACAGGCGGTTGATGGTACAAACCGTCTGTGATAATATATATTATTACAGGCGGTTTTTAAAAGCTACCGCTTGTGAAAATACAATCCTCGATCCGCCCTTCCATTTCTCCACCAATCAGAACTCTTTACTCACATCTGCTCTTCTATTAATAATATGCCTACCTCCCCACCAGCACTTCTTTCATCAGAGCCATGCCCACTTGACCTGTGCTCTCTTATCTCTTGTCACATCACACCACTTGCAGCTGCAGCCTGCCCACTTGCTCTCACACAGTGACCTGCTCTCTCCCCTCCAAGCCAGCAAAGCCCAAGCAACTATGGAGCTCTCACATGGCGTCGGTTATTCTTATGCTTCTCATCCACTCCACGTTCTCCTCCCGCTACATCCGCGCTTCTCTTCTCAGGTATGTCACTTCACGTTGCCATTTTTCTTTCCAACATGCAGCTCGCTACTTTTCTGCTCCAGATGTCTCTACTTGTTGATGTAGTCGCTTTGTACGTTGCTGCATGTCTGTTAACTGCACGGAGCCGGAGAAGACAACCGCGAAGACGGAAGCCACGACCATGGTCGCGTCCGCAACCAGAACATTGAGGGACACAGTTTCGATGGCCAGATCCTTCCAGCGTCCACGCCGGTTGGAGCATCGCGGACGGGGCGTTCAACTCTCCGTAGACTCCCGCGGGATCAGTCTGCATGCGGCGGCAGAGATAGATGACGCCGACTGTGGAGGGTTGGGACATGTCGATGACTAGGTTTTTTTTGCAATGATTCCTGCTATGTAATTTCTGATGTGTATTTGAGCAAGTGATGCACATTTGCAATGTAATTTTGCCTAAATCTTATCGATTTAAGTACTTTTAGACTTTCAGATTTGCAAATCTAACTATTTTAGAAAGGGACTAATTCATTTGATTCATTGCCTCCTAATTTTGGCCACCAAAAAATGCACAAAATCCGTTGGCTGTGATGTCCGCCCTACAATTTTCGAGAGTGTAAAAGCCGTCTGTGGTAATATATTATCATAGGCGGTTGGTTGTAAAAAATCGCCTGTGATAATATATTTTCATAGGTGGTTGGTGGTAAAAAACCGTCTGTGATAATATATTTTCACAGACGGCTGGTGGTAAAAAACCGCCTGTGATAATACATTTTCACAGGTGGTTTTTGTAACCGTCTGTGATAATAGGCTATTTTTACAGGCTCTTGCTTACAGGTGGTTTTCAAATCCGCCTGTAATAATATGTTTAGGACCGACTGTAGAAATACTTTTTCTAGTAGTGTTAGACCCTTCATGGTATGGGACAATGACTCTTTGGGCGCCGCACGTCCAACCTTTTGTTGGCGAGTGGCTGGACGCGGTGAACAACATAGTAGTCGGGTGCGCTCCACATAGTAATGAGTCGTACGAGGTGACCTCCAGTGTTTTCGCATGTGTACGCGTCTGTATGATATGTACACACTAGTGCAGGAGTTCCACCACGCTTCAGGACCCGACACATATCTTTATGAAGGCGACGGTTGCGATGGCATTTCATTTATTGTTATAATATAAATCTTTACAATAGGATTGAATTGGCTAACATTTTGAATTGTGCAGAGTCCGCTCAATCACCGGTCGCTTGCTACGAGTGCATGTCTATAACGCTTTAAATTTTAAAATACTGTTAAATTTTATAATATTTTTTATGAGCACATGCTTTAGCAGTTCGACGTGGATGTGCGACTAAAGCTTCGATGCTGAGAATGTCGTTAGCAGTGACTTCAACTCAGGATCTGTAACACTCCAGCTACTATGGGTCTGATGGTCGTTACTTCTAACAGCTCTTTAGGATCACAAACTAGCTCCACAGACCAGCACTAGTCTTTTCTGCACATTATGTCCTCACTCGTGCGCACTCGGGAAGACTTCCCGATCGGTCACCCATCCGTAAATTGCTTCGGACCAATCACGCTTAACATTGGAGTTCATTGCAGGGCTTCTAGAAAAAAGATATACCTTGGTTGTATGAGTTATTCTATCAATCCTATTAAGCCTTGAGTCAGCATGTCACAATCCAACCCCCCCCCCCTAGAAGACCGACATCCTCGTCGGTCAACTCCCAAGCCAGGAATGTCCCATCTTGGCCACATCCATCGTCCAGTATTAGCATACGTACCATACTGTATCTCTCCCAGTGGACCCACATGTCATGCGTATGTACCCACATTCTAGACCCGTACGCACCCGTGAAACCACGAGGGTCGGCTCTAATACCATTTCTAACACCCCAGCTACTACGGGCCTAGTGGTCGTTACTTCTAGCAGCTCTCTAGGATCACATACTAGCCTCACAGACCAACACTAGTCTTTTCTGCGCATTTTGTCTCCACTCGTGCGCACCCATGAAGACTTCCCGTTCGGTCACCCATCCGTAAATTGCTTCAGGCTAAGCACGCTTAATATCATAGTTCTTTGCAGATGGGCTTCCAGAAAAGAAGATATAACTTGGTGGTATGACTTATTCTATCAATCCTGTTATGACTTGAGCCAGGATGTCACAGGATCCACCATCAACACTCAGGTACTGCCATGACTCAGGACCCATCTTCAACAAACCAACTCCGGTCCACAGGACCAACATCATGGTTCACCTTCTCCAAGGATCACGTACAACTGGCTAGGGGTAGGAGCAAAAGAGTACGATGAGGGGAGGGCAGAAGTAGTTGTACCATAGTGTACTATTTTTCACCTATAATATATTTTTATTGAACATAATATTTTATATTTGATATCTTTGTTATTATTTTGTTATCATATAATTTCTAAATTTTAATCCGCTTTGTATTGCTTAAAGATAGAAAATAAAAAAAAATAGATTGTGGACCCTGTGAATGGCTGCACCATTTGTGATGATCGCCTGCTCGAAAACAACCAAAACGTACACCTCAATATCTTTATTGGGTCGGTGCCGCTCGCTGCGATACCACATTACATATTACAAGTGACATAGGTTAAAAATACATAAGCAAGTTCATCATGGAGTATTAATGTGCGCTTTGATAAAATAAATATAAGCAGCAGAAATACGATTAGTACGCTATTACAACTCTCAACGTAGCACTACAGGAATTGCAACAATAGACGACGGCCAAAATAATATACGACGGGGCCGTCATCTTTTAAATAATTGATGATGGTTAAATCAAGCTATCGTTAATTAGATAGTAATTGATGACGGTTGACCTAGTACCATCGTCAATTACATAAAACGACGGCTGACCATCGTCTATTAAGGCCCGTGTCAATATGGGCCAAAACCAGGCCCACTTGAGCTGTAATAGACGACAGCTAAAAAGAACATCGTCAATTAGGCCTTAATTGATGACGGTTAACATATTACCTTCGTCTATTAGAGCTAGGGGTTATTTCCCGGCCACGCGCCTCTTTATTTTTATTTCGCACCTACGCGCCCCTACTGCCAAGCTAATCGCTGCTGCTCTGCGCCGCAGCCACCGCCGCACCCCGCGTCGCGCCGCGCTGCCGTCTGGCACTACATCGTGTCGCGCCGTCGCCCTGGCGTTGCACCGACGTCACCATCAAATGAGAAGGACCTGACAAGTCGAGGTACGCCACCGCCCTTCTCCGCCGCCCCATCCCCATGTTGCACCACCCCCTCCCCTCGTTGCGCCACCCCTCCCCGCCGCCTCCACCCTGGACGCCGCCCCCTACTCTACCGCTCCTCCTACTCCTCCATCGTTGTGCACCACCCCTCCCCAACGTCCACCATCGTCCAGCGCCCTCCATCACCCTTCCCCGCCGTCCACCACATCTCCTCGTCGTTCACTACCCCTCCCCACCGTCCACCACCCTCCCCATCGCCGCAAGCAACCTCCACTGCCTCCCCCCCCATCGTGCCTTCTCCCCACGTGCGCTATGCGCCGCCTCCTTTCCATGATGCACTGCCATCGTGTGCCGCCCCCTCCCTACTCTGCCCCATCGTGCCATCTCATTTTCCTCTAATTTTTTCTTCATTTTGTACTTGAATGTGCTGTTGTGTGCATTACATGTTGAGCTTTGCAAATGATTAAAGAGAGAGAGGAGAGAGGGAAAGGCTGACGGAGTGAGAGATAGAGGGAAATGAGAAGATGGCTGCGATGGCTAACACGAGGCCATCGAGGCCCGTCAAAGGGCGGGGCCCCTGGACTTACCCTTGTTGAGGTCCTGCATGTAGCGAATGTACTTGACGGTAGCAATAGCGAAGTTGAGTCGAGGATGGCGAAGGAGGGGTTGGAGAGCTTGGCAGCGGCGATGGCCTTTATGAGTTGGACGGGCATTGGCAAGCCATAGATGAGGCTAGTGACAGCATTGTAGATGCCGGTGAAGACAAGGGTGCTGCAAAGGTCCAGTTGTTGGGAGAGCACTAGTGAGAGCACAATGGGGATGTAGGTGCCCAGGTCATGTGACACTCGATTCCAAAAATGAACCAAGTGAACGCATATGTGTCCCCAGGACGTTCAACACACATACACTAGTGCATTCACAAAAGGATATACAGAAAATTTCCACAGAACAGGATTAATTAACCACTTTTATTACACAATTCGTAATAATCTCAAATACAAGCTCCAATGAATATTAATGAAAAGTTTGAGCTAATGCAACGGAAAACTAATTAAGCAAACTAAGCCACTAAGCAGCATAAGCAAATAGGGTAGCGTGGATCCAATCAACACCACAGGAAAGCTGACGGCAGACGCGACCTAGAACTCCGCATTATCATCGCTATACTCCCAATCCTGACCTGCAACTATTGGTGGTGGAATTGCAAGGATGAATACATGTAATACTCAACAATAGTAGAAAGTATGACATGTAGCTGATTCAAATGACGACAATAATAATGGCTAAGTGCTGAAAAGTATATTAAAACATTTGGAAAGCAATATATTACATGTATGTGAAGTAAACCCATCATAAACCATGAAGTTTCTCTAATACCAGTCCATATATCATTGTCATCATCCATATTCCAGATTTCTCCTTACCAACAACCATATCCACTGCCATAGACCATAAAACCATAACAAGTACCAAACCATAACCATCCCAGATCTCAATTTCCCTCTAATCATGTGAGGGTCCATGTTGCTCATGACCGGGAGCACGGCTATCATGATAGTTTTTAGACACTCTACAGATATTGTACCACTTTACCCATGTGTTTGTGATTTCATCACCTTGTGGTGACTAAGGAATCTCAATTATGTCGTCTCACACTTCCTTGGGTGTGTGGCCAAGAGATCACAAAATAGCCTTTACAAAGGGACTACTAGCATGTACGGACCCACTAAGGTTTCACCAGTGGTGATGTCTCCAACTGAGCACATCATTAACCAAGGGCCCCCTCTTGTGCCATTCGGATCACAGAGAGTTCTACCAACCATATCCAAACCCGGTGCGCCAAATGATCCGCTCGATACTAGCAATACCCTAATTAATCAGCCACGCCGCACCCATACTTTGCCTCGTGGTGGCACTGTAAATCCTGAATGGTCGCTCCACGAGCTAGTCCTTTGATCTAAAGCAAGCGAAGCCGACCAAAACAGTCCAACCCATCCACATACCATGCTTGCTTATATCACCCATTACCATGTCATATTAACCAGTTCATAATAACCATAATCTCATTAAAGCATAATTAAATGATATAGTTGTTTCCCATCCCAATTAATTAAGCGAAGCAAAAAGGTAAAAAGCCCTTCCCGACACTCTACCATGTATCCTAGGTGACAAGGGTGGTTAAACAAAGCTAGTAAACTTCCTATCATAGAATTCCTATCAAATTGACACAAGCATGCAGTTTTGAATACAAAACATGTATTTTAGAAACAGGATCAATATGTTCAAGGACACTTGCCTTGCTCTCGGGATTGGTTCGGGTCAAAGCCTTCAAACTCTTAGTGCTGGAGATCCTCCGCAGCACTCTCTAGCGCAAATATGTCTAATCCACACGATAAACATACAAGACAAGAATTACAATCAAAGAGTGCACAAATATCACTCAATATGTCATGACGTGCATGATTTATGCAAATGCAAAGTAAAACTTATTAATGAGTTGTTTTTAATATTTACTAATCAATTACAACTGTTATTAACAAGTCTACTGAGGTTTGGAGTTGATTCGAATCAATTTAAAATTAATTTAACAGAAAACAGATTGCAAAATCAGACAAGCCCGTAGGGGGCCGGACTAGTCCGCACAGCGTAGGAACAGCGGGTTAGGGTTTTCTAGATCGACGTGAATTTGGAGAAACGGGGTCAAATTCACATGAGAAAAAGGAAGTAGAAGGTGTACCAGACGTTTAAAGCTCCAATGAATCAAGGGCTTTGGAGACAACACTTGGATCTTGAAGATCTAGGGTTGATGAAGAACTTGATGGTGGATTGTTGATGAGGAACGAAAACTTGATGGAGATCTTGACCCTCTTTCGTTTCCTCCTCTTCTTCTTCTTGCTCTAGATCTCCTTCTCCCTCCTTGGTGGCGGCTATTCACGAGCTAGGGTTTGGGTGTGGTTGAAAAGTGGCAAATAGATGTCAAGCCAAGGGGTGGGGATGTTTATATAGAGGTGGAGGGATAGGGTTGGGTGGATTTCCGGTTCAAGATGAGTAGGGGTCGGTTTGGAGTCCCACCTCAGCTCTAAAAGAGTTAGGAACGACGTCCCTAGGCCCACATAACGTAAAACCCAAGAAACAAGTCATGAAATAAAGATCAACTCGTAGTCGCAATTTATCGGACAACTCCAAAAAGGGTCGGACTAGTCCGAAGTTAGACAGAGAGATATAAGACAAGTCCAGACTAGACATTGGACAAGTCCGAACTTATCCAGAGGGTAAAAACAGACAAGTCTGGCCAAAATTGCACAAGTTCGACTTTAGTCATAGGGGAAAACGGACAAGTCTACTGGAATACCGGACAATTCCAGACAAGTCTAGGGACATAGCAAAATTTCAAGGATTCTTGGAATACCGGACTAGTCCGCAATGGACCGGACAAGTCCGAAACTGTCCAGAGGCAAAAACAGACTATTCGGCTGTAAAAACAGACTAGTTCGATGGAGGTCAGAGAGAAATCAGACTAGTCTGCACTTCTTAGAACTCTGAAGTGCAGTTTTACTCTAAATTCATTTTAAACCTATTTCTTTTTATGTGGATTAATGTTAAACACGTATATGTACTTATGCAATGCATGATGGATGAAAACGAGGGTGTTACAAACCTACCCCCCTTAAAATGAATCTTGCCCTCGAGATTCGACTCGGAAGAGAAGAGATAGGGAAATTCCTTCTTGAGATCATCCTACAGCTCCCGAGTTGCTCTGATTCTGTATGATGCTTGCACTGGACTTTACACCATCTAATCACCTTGTTCCTTGTGACTCTCTCCTTGGTTTCCAAAATTTTGACCGGTTTCTCAGCATAAGTCAAATCTGTCTCTAATTCAAATTCTTCCATTGACACTTGTTCTTCTGGTATCCTGAAGCACTTCTTGAGTTATGAAACATGAAACACATCATGCACATCTAAAAGATGAGCTGGCATCTCCAATTTATATGCTACTTCTCCTCTTTTGTCCACAATCTTGAATGGTCCAATATATCGAGGTGCTAGATTGCCTCTTATGGTGCTCTCTCAATTTCTACAACGTAAGCCTCAAGTGTTCCTCATGTTCCTTCTCATCCTTCGAATAGAACATAATGTCATTAATGAAAACCACTACAAACTTGTCGAAATACTCCATGAAGACTTTATTCATGAGGTACGAAAAGTAGGCAGGTGCATTTGCCAATCCAAAGGACATAACCGTATACTCATAAGATCCATATCGTGTCGTGAAAGCTGTCTTTGGTATGTCTGATGGTCTAATCTTCATTTGAAGGTATCCCGACCTCAGATCAATCGTGGAGAAAACACAAGCACCCTTCATCTGATCGAACAAATCTTCTATGCGTGGCAAGGTGTACTTGTTCTTGATTGTTACCTCGTTGACAACTCAGTAATCCACACACATCCTTCGGGATCCATCCTTCTTATCCATGAAAAGAATAGGCGCTCCCCAAGGTGAAGAACATGGGCAAATGAAACCTTTCTCTAGTTGCTCTTGAATCTGCTTCTTGAGCTCCGTAGGAGGCATCCTATACGGCCTCTTAGCTATAGGTGCAGTTCCAGTTCCAGGTATTAAATCAATAACAAATTCAATATCTCGATCGGGTGGCATACCTGGCAACTCATCTGGAAACACATCCAAAAATTTGCACACCACTGGAATCTCCTCAATTGTGGCACCGTCCATGTGATTCAGCTCCAAATGCTTTGGTGCGTGTTGAGATGCTTCAAACACTACGGTGATCCCTTCCTCATTGGTCAACTTCACTGTCTTTGTGGCACATTCAATGACTCCATTGTGTTTCCTCAACTAGTCATACCGAGTATAATGTTCAATCCTTGAGAATCCAAGACAATGAGGTTGGCAAAGAAGTCTACCCCCCTTATTCTATGGCTTACTTTTGGACATACTATATTTGTCCTCATCTCTACTCCAAGAGACTTAACCAATAGAGTAAACTTCATATGAGAGATAGGCAAACTATACTTGGCAACATATTTTGATGCAATGAATGAAAGCGATGCTCCAGAATCAAATAACATAGTCGTCGGGTTGGAGTCTGCGAGAAACATACAGATAACCATGTCATCCGCTTGTTGACCATCCTCCATAGAGACACAGTTCACGTTGTCACAAGCAAAATTCTGCTGTCCACGGTTCCCTTGCAGCTGTCCTCCATTGGGTCTTGGGTTCTATATTTGAGCATTGCTTCCTTGACCAAAGCCTGACTTAGGACATTGATGTGCAAAATGTCCTATTTCTCCACATGTATAGCACTTCCTAACTGCACTAGAATTTGGACGGACTTTATTTTGAACATTTGCACCAACAAAATTGTCATGAGGTGCAAAAGGCATTGGAGGCCTAGGTCTTGCATGACAGGGCGTTGCTGCACAAATTTAGCTGGGCGCGGTGCATATCCAGAGCGATGAGCAGGCGTAGAAAAGCTGTAATAAGGTGCATTGGGTGGTGCAAAGCGAGGGTGCACATTACTTCCCTGTTGCTGTCCTTGATAAGGCGCCTTCCTCTTGTTGTCTTGCTCAATCTCACGGATCTTGTTCTTCACAATAATTGCTTTGTCCACAAGCTTCTGGAAGTTTGCATAATCACAGTTCAACAATTGTACTTGGATCTCATTGTTCAAGCCTCTCATGAACAAGTATTGCTTCCGACTGTCCCGACTCACATCCTCAGGTGCATATCTTGAGAGTTGAGTGATTTTATTGAGGTATTCACCCACACTCGATCTTCCTTGCCACAAGTTCTCAAATTCTTGCCTCTTCAAGATCATAACACCTTCCAGCACATAATGAGAGCGGAAGCTCTCTTTGAACTCAACCCAAGTAATTCTCTCTAGGTTCTCATGGGCATTGCATAGAGAATTCCACCAATCAGCCACAACTCCAACTAGTTGATGGGACGCAAATAGAACCTTCTCCCGGTCACTGCATTGGACAATAGTTAGCTTCTTCTCCACAGACTTGAGGCAATCATGAGCATCCATGGGGTCAGTGGCTTGAGCAAAAGTCGGTGTCCTAGTTCTCATATACTCTCCCAATCGGTTATGAGGAGGCAGGGGTGGCAGTGGAGGCATGTGGGGCTGATTGTTGATGTTACCAGCCTGCAGCTGTCCCATAGTCTGTATCATGGTCTGCATGAGCTGGTTTTGCATAGCCAATAGTTTCTTAAGATTGATAGCTCCCTGGGCAGGTCCTTGTCCATTGTTATTCTGAGGTGCTCCATTGTTCCCCTCCTCATCACTGCCATCCCTCTGGTTGCGAGTCCTCACCATCTGAAGAAAAGCAAGAGACAAGAATTTAGAAAACGTCCCCAACTATATGCACCAAGGGATATGAAACTAAGCAACTAACTACACTAGCCTATATGGACATGGTAATGCTAAAGCATCACAAAATCCTCTATTGAGCATACAAGCAAAAAATATATAGCAAACAGCACACCAAGCAGGAACACATAGATTCCTGAGTGCTCCTATGTGCTTTAAAGTGTCCATTTTATCTAGGTTGCGTCCTACGATCAACCTATGGCTCTGATACCAATTTGTGACACCCGGTTCCCAAAATGAACCAAGTGAACACATATGTATGCCCAGGATGGTCAACACACATACACGAGTGCATTCACAAAAGGATATACAAAAAATTTCCACAGAATAGGATTAATAACCACTTTTATTACACAATTCATAATAATCTCAAATACAAGTTCTAATGAATATTAATGACAAGTTTGAACTAATGAAGCGGAGGTGAACTAATTAAGCAAACTAAACCACTAAGCAACATAAGCAAATAGGATAGCGCGACTCCAATCAACACCACAGGCAAGCCGACGGTAGACATGGCCTAAAACTCTGCATTATCATCACTATACTCCCAATACTGACCTGCAACTGTTGGGGGGGATCGCAAGGATGAGTACATGTCATACTCAGCAAGTGTGGAAAGTATGACATGTAGCTGATTCAAATGACGACAATAATAATGGCTGAAAAGTACATTAAAACATTAAGAAAGCAATATATTACATGTATGTGAAGTAAACTCATCATAAACCATGAAGTTACCCTAATACCACTACATATTGCATTATCATCATCCATATTCCAGATTTGTCCATACCAACAACCATATCCATTGCCATAGACCATAATACCATAACCAATGCAAAACCATAACCATCCCAAATCCCAATTTACCTCTAATGATGTGAGGGTCCAGGTTGCTCATGACCGGGAGCACAGCTATCATGATAGTTTTTAGACACTCTGCAGAGGTTGTACCACTTTACCCACGTGTTTGTGATTTCATCACCTTGCGGTGACTAAGGAATCTTAATTATGATGTCTCATACTTCCTTGGGTGTGTGGCCGAGAGATACAAAATAGCCTTTACAAAGGCACTACTAGCATGTACGGACCCACTGAGGTTTCACTGGTGGCGATGTCTCCAACTGAGCACATCTTTAACCAAGGGCCCCCTCTTGTGCCATTTGGATCCCAGGGAGTCCCGCCAACCATATCCAAACCCAATCTGACTCACCTTCCCTGATGCGCCAAATGATCCACTCGATACTAGCAATACCCTAATTAATCAGCTACGTCGCACCCATACTTAGCCTCGTGGTGGCATTGTAAATCCTGGATGGTCACTCCACGTACCGGTCCTTAGGTATAAAGCAAGCGAAACGGCCTAAAACAGTCCAACCCATCCACATACCATGCTTGCTTAGATCACCCATTACAATGTAATATGAACCAGTTCATAATAACCATAATCTCATTAATGCATATTTAAAAAATATAGTTGTTTTCCCATCCCAATTAATTAAGTGAAGCAAAAAGATAAAAAGCCCTTCCTGACTCTCTACCATGTATCCCAGGTGACAAGGGTGGTGAAACAAAACTAGTAAACTTCATAATATAGGATTCCCATCAAATAGACACAAGCATGCAGTTTTGAAAACAAAACATTTATTTTAGAAACAGGATCAATATATTCAAGGACACTTACCTTGCTCTTCGGATTGGTTCGGGTCAAAACCTTCAAAATCTTTGTGCTAGAGATCCTCCGCAGCACTCTCTAGTGCAAATCCGTCTAATCCGCACAATAAACATACAAGACAAGAATTACAATCAAAGAGTCCACAAATATTACTTAATATGTCATGACATGCATGATCTATTCAAATGCAAAGTAAAACTTGTTAATGAGTTGTTTTTAATGTTTAATAATCAATTAAAGTGGTTATTAACAAGTCTTCACAAGTTTGGAGTTGATTTGAATCAATTTAGAATTAATTCAGCAGAAAACATATTGCAAAATTAGACAAGTCCATAGGGGGCTGGACTAGTACGCACTGCGCAGGAACAGCGGATTTGGGTTTTCTAGATCGATGTGAATTTGATGAAATGGGATCGAATTCACGTGAGAAAAAGGAAATAAATGGTGTACCAGGTGTTTAGAGCACCAATGAATCAAGGGCTTTGGAGACAACACTTGGACCTTGAAGATCTAGGGTTGATGAAGAACTTCATGGTGGATTGTTGATGAACAAAAACTTGATGGAGATCTTGACCCTCTGTCGTTTCCTCCTCTTCTTCTTGTTGCTCTTGATCTCCTTCTCCCTCCTTGGTGGCGGCTATTCACGAGCTATGGTTTGGGTGTGGTTGAAAAGTGGCAAATAGATGTCAAGCCAAGGGGTGGGGTTGTTTATATAGAGGTGGAGGGCTAGGGTTGGGTGGATTTCGGGTTTGAGATGAGTAGGGGTCAGTTTGGAGTCCCACATGGGCTCTAAAAGAGTTAGGAACGACGTCCCTAGGACCGCTTAATGTAAAACCCAAGAAACAAGTCGTGAAACAAAGATCAACTCAGAGTCGCGATTTACCGGACAAGTCCGAAAAGGGCCGAACTAGTCTGAAGTTAGACAGAGAGATATTGGACAAGTCTGGACTGGACATCGAACAAGTCCGAACTTATCCAGAGGGGGAAAATAGACAAGTCTGGCCAAAATCGGACAAGTCCAGCTTTAGTCAGAGGGGAAAATGGACAAGTCCGCTGGAATATCGGACAAGTCCGGACAAGTCTAGGGACTTAACAAATTTTCAAGGATTCCTGGAATACCGAACTAGTCCACAATGGACCAGACAAGTCCAAAACTATCTAGAGGCAAAAACAAACTATTCGGGAGCAAAAACAGACTAGTCCGATGGAGGTCAGAGAGAAATCGGACTGGTTCGCACCAAAATCGGACTAGTCCGCACTTCTCAGAACTCTTAAGTGCAGTTCTACTCTAAATTCATTTTAAAACTATTTCTTTTTATGTGGAGTAATGTTAAACACGTATATGAACTTATGCAATGCATGATGCATGAAAATGAGGGTGTTACAGGTCGCCCATGGCGCCGTTGAGCTCTGACCACACCGACTAGAAGGCTAGGTTCTAGCACGCGCGCCAATGCAGGGACCTCCTCCTCCTTGGATTGAGTTCGGTGGCAAGGCCCTGCCCTTCTGGATCGGCATCGATAGGGTTCAAGGTGGTGGCCATGGCTCTTCTCTTCTCTCTTTTGTTCATTTTCTCCCACTCCTCTCTCTCCCCTCTCTCTCTCTCCTCATCTCCTCCTATCTCTCTCTCCCTCTACCTCTCCCTCTCTCCTCATCCGCCTATCCCTTTCTCTCTCTCCCTCTCTCCTCACCTCCGGACCAACACCGATCATTAGTTAGTTCCTTGCCCGCCTCGAGGTGGAGGGGCTCAAGATCGACATCCCGAGTGATCACTAATTAGTTAGTTTATTATGTTATTCATCAATAATTGTTTATTATTTGTAATTTTTTATTAGTTAGTTAGTTTATTAATATGTAAATAAACTAGTTTTGGGCCGGGCCAGCCTGGCCGGACACAACATGACATGCAATAAATGCATTCGTAACATATAGGCAGTTGTAGTCGTAACGTATGCGTCGAGAGGACACGGAAGCGAACAGTGATGGTGAGGACGTCAATCACCCGCGATTGCATGGACGGTGCGAATGTGGAATTGTCATCTAAGACCAACTTTCCTCCTTCTCTTTCTCTCGTTCTTTCCTCTCTCGTAAATGACTTAAAAATGAAAATGAGTAACGCACCATATAGCAATGCGTCACCCATTTCGGATCGGCACGTCTCACATGCTATTAGCATGTGAGACGTGAAGGTTCGGAATGGTCCCTTTTTTGACAGCCTTGGAGTGACCGAGGGGGCGTGGCTTGTGACGAGACGCGGTTTCTAGATCTGGACGAGATTTTGACAGCATAACCCTGTTGTTCTCCGCTGCACCATTTTCGGGTGTGTAGTGGAGAACAACGGGGTTATGCTGCCGAATAGCACATGTTACGTAACAACCCCTGGTTGGCTAGCAAGTAGGCCTCCCTTTCCTGCTCACTCGTAGGGGTCCAGACCCCCACAAAAGGGGAGGCGCGCGTATGCAGTCGGTGGTGGGAAACCTCACGGACGGTGAGTTTTGTTATTTTTAATTTACTGTCATGAACTTTGAGTTATAAAAATTTAATAATCTTAATTCATTGTGCAGGTTAGCCATCCTCGATGGAGTGGTCGACTCGAGGCAGACGCATGCTTCCTCGAGAGCCTCTTCATCACAGCAGGGCGGGTCCAGCGGCAGCCGTACAGGTCAAGATTTGGAGCTCCACAGTGTTTGGGAGGAGCTCCAGAGGATGCAAGAAGCGCTCAAGGCTAGGGACGAGGAGCTCAGGGCTAGGAACGAGATGCAAGCAGCGGCTCTTAAGGCTAGGGACGAGTATCAAAACTCGTACATGCTACAGCGGTAAGCTGCCTTCCAGGTAAGTTCTTAATGTTGTACTTAACATTTTTAATATACAAATGACATGTATAATGATTTTCTTTGTCTTTGCAGGCTATGACCGCAGGACAACAAGCTGTCTTTCCACATTGGGCGCCGCCATCGATGGAGCTGCCACAAGTGCTGACGACAGGAGCATAGGTACAAAAATTATTCAAAATAACTGAAATTGTTAAACTAGTTAAAATTTAGTAAAATATGCATTTTTATACTTATAACTTGTCTAACCATACTTGCACATCACAGGGATCCGGGATGGAGGCTCATACTCCGTCCCCCCGAATTTTTGCCGCTTGGACGATTGCAAGAGGATGACTTTTCGAACTCTGGTGGCAGCGGACGGGGTAGCGTGTGATAGTCAGGTCAGCCGAATTTTGCCCCCTTAGTCTCATACTTGTGATATGTCAATGCATTTTTCGTTTAATATAGAAATCAAGTGTCAGCTTCTTGAGTAATGAGTATGGTTTTTGCAGTAGACGATATGTTGGTATAATGGTCCCTAACAAACTGTATTCTTGATTATTTTATTTTCCTATTTACACATGCTGTTCATGTGGCAATCTTGAAACTTCGTTCTTATTAGTAGTTAGCAGTTTGAACGTTTTTGGATAATCTTGTTTTATGTTCTTCTAGAAGCGTAGCTGAATGTCGATTGCTTGGTGGTGTGCATCAGTTTATTTAGAGGACGTGAAGTTATGAATAGAAAATATATTTATTTTCTGATTGTACTGTTACGTATGGCAATGTTCGAGGGGATATGAGCAGAAGCAGCAACCCAAAGAGATGACGATGGTTCTATGCCTGTTTTCGTATCCTGGTTCTATCTTTGGGTTTTGAGCTTCACGAACTCGTGAATTATGTAGTGTGGCGTTTGTATATGTTTTGCAATCCTTATTGTGATATATAGGCCTGTGATGTCTGTTTGTATATGCCTGTGCGATCTGGCCATCGATCTAGGGCTGGCCTCGAAGTCAGGGTAGAGTTTTCTATTTTTTAAAATTCAAACCTTATAGACGATGGTACTTTCCAGACTGTCGTCTATAAGGTTCCTTATAGACGACACCATTGTCTGGCCTTCGTCTATAAGAGCTCTTATAGGCAATAGTCTAAAACACATTGTCGTCTATAAGGACTCTTATGGACAAAAGTTTCTAGATGATCATCGTCTATAAGTATACTTATAGACAATGGTTTGGGCCACCGTCGTCAATAAGGCTCCCCCGCTGCAACGTGGATGGAGTTACCTTATTGACAACAACTAAATCCGGTCGTTGACAAATAATTGTAGACGGCTGGAAACCATCATCTATAAGCTTATACCATCGTCTATAAGATATAGACGATGGTATTGTCCTTATATAGACGAGGGTTTCTGGCCGTCATCTATTATCGCGATTCATGTAGTGTAGTCATAAAGCAAAAGTGATGTACTTAGCCCACAAGCACACCACACTAGCAACACTCACAATTTGCAGCGGCATAGGAGGGCTTGATCTATGCTTAGCACATGAAAAAGGTTAATCAACAAGCAGTGAGTCCTAAAGACTCAACAAGACTTACACGACAAAATAAAGTACTACAAACCTATCCAATATGCATGGTAAATAAACCTAATAGGAGGGTGACGTTGCATAAAAAACACTAATAGTGAGTCCTCAATTTCAGGTTTAGCATCAAGTTAAAGGTTGACAAAATGTAATATTTAGTTAGCAACTATGTATAAACATACAAGGTTGTAAAACAATAATTTAAATACATGCAGTTGATCACATTTCATAATACGACATGTTCTTACTACATGCCGAGAGCTAAGACAAGCGGACTCATTTTCATCGTGAGTGAACGGCAATTAGAACTGATTTTAACCCTGCAAGGAGAAACCCGGGTGCACAACACGTACGCCCATTCAGAAGTGGCGTACGACACACTTCCTACCGCGTCGTATGCGGCAACCTTTCCCAAAACACCGAAGTCGAAAGAATACCTGCCGTCCCGAACAGTGAGTCCTCTACATGAGGTGCGCATCGGTGACACCCATCACTAGAGGATTTACACCCAAGGTGTCCTTTCAGACTCCAAACGTGGACGGCGGCAAGGACGTTTGACCTAAGTTTTAAGGTACATCGATTTACTAGGTCCCATAAACTAATATGCACACAGCATAGTTCAACACTTGCCCAAGGGGCCGACTGCGATGCAGTCCTCAAGTGACACAGACAGGGCTACGAGTCCACCTCCAACGCCGACCCTTGCCTCCCGGCCCAGGACCGGTGCGGTCACAAGCGCTGGCCCAAAACCCAGCCTTGTGCGATCCAACCTACCACAATCGACCTCCCGTCCGGTCTCCAATTTAATATCAAGTGTGATCCATGATTCTCAATTTAATTTCCTAAATTCCGATCAGAACCTTCAAGCTCATGAACAAATTCGAATCACTCGATTTCTACTGTTAGCCTACAATAAGCAAATGTCTAATACATAGGTAATGACTTATTCCCATGCCAAAGGGTTCTTTTGCTACACAAGTGGAGTTAGAACCAACTCGCAGATCTAATGCACATAAAACAATGAATATACACTAAATTATGTGTAAAGCATTTTAAAATGACTTAAGATCAAACCGGGCTTGCCTTGCTCGGGAACTATGTTAGCGTCAACTAAGTCAGCAGCTTGATCTTCTGGGATCAGCTCCTCGTTTAGTTCCAACGTCGCGTGACCTACTGATATTAATATGCACATGTAAATGTATAATAAGTAATGTAATACAAGCTGATTAAATAATGTAGATGTATATTTGAATAAATTAATGGAACAAAGATTATCTTTGCTAGGTACTCAGATGATATGCTCAGATGTGATAGGAATGATCAGACATGATTAAAACAGAGTATTTTTTAAATCATATGGGCTTTATACTAAACACATATATGGTAAATAATTTTCTTATGGTTCCAATGGTGAGATGAAGATGACATGTAGATTGGAGTACGTATAATATTTTATGATAAAGTTTCGTAATTTAGTAATGAGTTAATCTCCCATATTTAATTACCTAAGTCTAGTTCTGATCATGAGGAGACTAGCAAAAATTGGCCATACCCTTTTTTTAGGTTTCTGGAATGATCCACCCATTTTACAAGTACACCCTAAATATATGATTTATTTTCTAAAGGAGAACTCACTGGCATCAGACCGACAAGCTCGACAGTGCAGACAACAACTTTGCAGCAGCGGCAGCAGCCGCGGCGTCTTTCTTGTGGTGGCCTCTTTTGTAGGTCCTTGCCAACACATAAACCGCATGCGGCAAGGATGTTAACTTACTGCATGAGTTGAACAATTATACAACGAAAACAAGACATCATTGACATAGTTTTCAATGTATTGAAAATTCTAAAGGGACCACTGTTCATTGTAATGCAACATTCTTTTTAAGTAACTCTAATATGGTAAAAAGGCATGCCAGTACTGAGTTTTGCAAGGCTGATGTTTGTCTATGTTTGCAGCCCAAGCAGATGAGTTAACATTTTTTTAATAAGCAGGAAGGCTACGAAGAACTATTTTTTTAATTGTTGCGTACATCTGAGCAAGTGTACTGAGCTTATAGTTTCTTGATATAGCTCCTGGACTTGTATTGTTGTCCTTGGAAGATCTTAATTGACTGTAAGGCGTTTTTAAATGTATCAGCTTATAGTTTCTGGGCGTGCATTTAAAGGTAAAAGGCATGATTTGTATCAGATACACGTCCACAGCTCACAGCTCACGGCTCATGCACACGATTTCTACAACCCTATGTAAGAACACCGCGATTGACAGCATGAATCAAGACCGAGGGAAAATTGACTGAGAGAGGGATCTCACCGTGGTAGGGGGGCGGATCCCAACTCGGCGGCGGGAAAAAATCATATAACGGCTCAATCGCAGCCCCTTGGTCCAAACTGCATTCTGAGACAGGTGGCCAAGGTCGTGAGGAGTCCATAGGTACATCATGCTTTTCAATTAACACAATGGCGCTGTTGAATTCGGACGGTGCATAAAATTGGGGAAAACAAGAAATTTTAGGCCTCGTTTGGTAGCTGGTGCAGAAAAATTCTGGGAAGCAAATCCCTAGGGGACTTTCCCTGTCCTCATAGGTTGGATTCCCACTCAGGGTACATTTTCCCTGTGTGTGTTTGGGAATGAGGAGATAAAAATCCCGAGATATAAAAAAGTCTTAAAAAAACAGAAAAAATCAAAAAAATCATAAAAATTAATAAAAAACAAAACTGATGGTAAC
Organism: Tuctoria greenei; assembly: GCA_036927565.1. Lineage (NCBI taxonomy): Eukaryota > Viridiplantae > Streptophyta > Magnoliopsida > Poales > Poaceae > Tuctoria > Tuctoria greenei. The sequence continues at coordinate 20,757,668 of JAYESD010000010.1, read as the reverse complement.
ATTATTACACATTAGAAAAAATCTTCACCAACATCACTTCATGCATAAATTCAGTAACAATAATAAGTACTACAATGTTATATGTTATCTAATTGGTATGAATTTGAAGAAGACGGTGGAGATCAACGCGAGCAGCGACAAGCGAGAAGTCCAGGGCGGGCCTGACCCGCAGCACCACTGAGACACCGACCTTTTTGTTTGAGAGTTGAGACTGCAAGCAGCTTCCTGTTTGCATTGCTTTTTAATCATCGTTACCTGTCCAGTGGTTTACAGAAAATGAATGGATATAATATTCCAACAAGTAGAACATGCAAGCTGTTCTGTCGACCAATATCTTAATTAGTGTCTGGATGTGCTTTTATTCCCTCTATTTGCTTCACTTCAAAAACGTTTTCACCAGTGCACATAACAACTGTATATTTTTACTGAAGCTAGAGACTACCTACAAATACAACAAATGTGTAAACTGGTGAGTGATGCAGCAATAACACGAGGTATGAATCAAAAGTTTAGCAAATGTCAGATCAGGAGTTGGATGACAACTTTGATATAGTAGAATTGGATACACATTCACCCAGGATGCTATGGCTCTTTCCTTTATTGATTCATATGATATAAACAAAACAATACAGAGCTATATATGCACAAACAGAAATTTAGCAAGGAATTTCCTCAGCAAGCATTCCTCACCAGGACTAGCATATCTCTCGATGCAGTTTTGCAGAGAGGCACTATCTGAATCGAGCAGCGTTTAGAAGTCATAAATTGTATTAGTGTCGTTCAAGTGATCCCGACAAGCTGGTCATTTCAGGCATTTACAGTAGGCCGATAAGTGGATTAATATACCCCAAAAAGTTATACCTACGAGATTTCTTGAACTCCCATCTAGAAAATAATATACCCCAAAAGGTTAAACCTGACATGCTGCTGTAAACACCAAACAAGTAAGCAAACGAACTAAGATGAAAGACGATGCTTGATAGTTCTTAAATAAAGATGCAAATGAAACTGTAAGAAGGTTACCCTTTTGGTCATCGTCTCTTTCTTCCACGTCTCGACGCCGCTGAGAAAGCCCTTGGTTGGGTTCACTGTCATTCAATCAGAGGATGTAAACACAAGGTTATTCATAAGCATTTATGTTGCAGATCTTTGAAAAAGGGATAAATTAAGCACCTATAAATGACTACACATGGCAAATACGTAGTACAGATTAATCACCATAAAAATACAAGCAGCCAGGGATTAATCACCATAAAAATACAAGCAGTCAGGCTTTGATTTCACCGAGTATTAACAAACTAGTAACATTTGCCACAGGAAGCTATATAAAGAAAGGGGCCAACATACTGTAGAGAAAAGGATTCAACCCTAAAATACAAGAACAAATGAATCACCATTGATTACAAAATTTTAGAACAATCCTAAACCACAAGAACAAAGAAATCACTACTGAAACTAACCCCAGTCTCTTTGAACCCTAGCCGTCGGCGACCAGATGGGGAACGAAAGGAGGAAGATCTGTACCAGTGTGGAGTGAGGAGGAACTGTAGGGGACGTGCTGCTCTGGCGAAACGTCCGGGGGGCGCTGCTCGGCGGCACAGAGGAGAGGGAACGACAGCCGTCGAAGAGGAGAGGGAAAGACACGATGGCCGACAGGGGGAGGCAAGCGACGGCGCCGCAGGCGGGCGGTAGGCGAGCGTCGGCGCGAGGGCATTGCGGGCGAGGAAAGGCGAGCAACGGCGCGTGAGGGAAGAGAGGCGAGAGGCGCGGGGAGACGAGCGCGGCGGCGCTGATCGAGCGTGGGAGGCGACCGCCGCGAGGTGGAGGTGAGCGGCGCGGGGGGGGGGGGGGGGGGGGGGGGGGCGGGGCGGGGTTCCCCTCCCCGACCTCGCGAGGCCGGGCCGGAAAGGCCCGTGCTCCCCCGCGGATCGGGCCCGGAAATTTGGCTACCAAGTGCACTACGAGGAATTTTTGGCCCGAGGTTTTCTGGGCTAGGGAATGGGCCGGGATCCTTCCGGGATCATGGGCTGCCAAATGAGCCCTTAGGGGGAAATTCAATTTCTCACTGTGGAAGCTGTTTCGGCGAGAGCCGCTGGTTATCGACCTAAAGGGGATCATGGAGCGTCCGTTCAGACAATTCTTAAGCTCCAAGATGCACTAGAGGCGGAGGTCGACGAAGACCTAGCAAGGACTGGTGCGACCTCAGTTTTCAAAATGGAGAAAAAATGTCCAAGGTTACTTGAAGCTGCTCACCGGGCACCGTGGAGGTCTAGGGGAGAGGAGGGCGACCGGCGCAAAACCTTCACCGGTCTGGAATCAAGCCAAGGGGCAGCGTGTCACTCAGCGAACCCTTGTAAGAAAACAGAGAACAAAACATCTTAGCCGCTTTATTCACTTCGGTTGCAGAGAGATCAAAGCCAAATCCGAATACGATAGATCACCAAGTGCTAATCACACAAAAAAACACCGAAGCCCACCTTCTGCCTCATCTCTTATTGAATTACTTGAAGTGGCCATCGAGTCAGGGAGGTGATGGCCAGAGAAGAAAGTACACCGTGAAGCACTGGGAGACTTTTCCCCTTGCTTTTCCCTTCTATTGATCTGTTACTTAATCAAAGCATATTATGGTGTGTTTTGATGCATGATCACAACAACACGTACACAAAATACTTATAGGAGATGAAGGGATGCAAGAGAGGGCCTCCAACCATTGGCAACAGTTGTGTCCCCCTATCAGGGACACAACTATTGGTTGGGTTGTGTCCTTTCAGTTAGAACACATGTCTAATTAGTTAATCATATCATTAATTAAGTTAATAACGAGTTTATAACTAACATTCTCCTCGTGAACTCAGATGTTAAAACTTACCAACTTACCTAATATTGAACTCAGTGTCAATCTCTTCATGCTTGACATATAGGACACGACGAGTCAAACACTACAGCAATCAGGCAAACAAATGTCGGCCGTATAGACATTGGTAGGCACCTAAGGCCGACACCTATAAGGTATGAACGTCGGTTACATGACGGCCACAGCCGACGTCTGGTACTCGACATTTTTAACCGTTAGGGCTGTCGGTCCCAATGACCTTAAAAGATTAAAGCCGTCGGCCCCATCGCCCCGACAACTTTAATGCGTAAACGCCTTATGGCCGCCGCCCCCTTGCCCCGACGCCCTTAAGGCCCTTATGACCGTCGGTGTCGGTACACCGACATCTTTAGCTATCATGATACAATAAAAAATAGAACACATCTGAGCTGAGACTCACGGCCATCTTCACCGAGCCACGACCGTCTCCAATCCGTCGAGCCGCTCATCCATGGCGGCCTGCATGCTGACGCTAAAGAAGTTGGAGAAGGGTGAGGGCCGCGAGGAGCCGCTCTTCCATGGCAGCCTCAATGCCGATGCCGAAGAAGCTGGCAAAGGGTCGCACTTCTGTTGACATTTTTTAACGTCACAGATCATCTCCAGTAGGAGATGAGGTCCGCAAGCACACAGACACTATCGTGTAGCATTTCACCCAAGAGTATTCCTAAGGGTATCGTATTTATCCCAAAGGAAGGCAATGGAGTAAAATAAACACAACTCTTATGATCAAACTATGGGATACTAATAAATTATCAAGACAATGGTAAGTTGATAATATGGGTAGTGTGACACGCACGTAAGCAATCTATTCCAATGGGGTAAATGGGTCCTAATGGAGATTAGACTAAGAGTTAGGGAGTTGCTCCTACAATGCTTCTAATATACATATGCATAGCCTAAGTTAGATACTAATGTGCATGTCAATGGTGAATACTTATGCTATGTTGTTCAACATATCAGGCACGGGTTTACCCCTAGCAATACTAGGATGACTCCCGACAATAGCCTATGGCATAGCCAAACGTGGAGGATTACAAAGGACAGATAGGATTATCACCATCTACTGCCTACCTCTTCAGTCTGTGGATCTACAAGACATCCAACGTTACTTAAATACCCTAACACCATGCTAGCATATGAAGTAAATGCCTTAAAAATCATGACATCTTAAGGCAATGACTAACCTAAACATCATTGAACCAATGTTGAGACATAGCATAAGTTATTCATGTTAATATGATCATATCATAACTAATTAGACTGTAGTGGGGGGTTTTTAGTGTTTATGATGATAGATTAAAATTATATGGCATAATCATATAGACTACTCCTACCACATACATGGAATCCATAATCAAACAAGAAACGCTTCATCCAAGTATATGAATAAAAGAAGACTAAAGTTCATACCTTTGTTATGCATAAATACACAAATGTAAGAAAAGATACATGAGCCATACTTTTCACAACTTGGACTTGGGACTAGAGGCTCTCCTCTCTGTAGCCTAACTCCATTAAGGACTAAGAGAACTAGTGTATACAATAGAATGATGCTCAAGTGATGTGTGTTGATGTGAGGGGTGAGGGGTCCTTTTGATAGCTTGGAGAAGGGTCAGTTCCCACCACCAAAAGCGCGTGAATCAGTCACCACTGACTTCTTCAAGCTGGGAGGATCCAAAACGCGTCGTTTGACCGCGTTTGGTGCCACGAGGGGGTTGGCCAACCTGGTGGTTCGGCCGACTTGGTCCTGGCTCCAAACGCCCAGTTCTTCCTCCAAGTGATTGACAGGTAAGTCCCATACCATGATATGAGTGCTACACCGTTTAATAGCCTCGGATACTTCTGTTTGTGCGCCATTTGTCCATGTGGCGCCACGTGTTGATGCTTGATTTCCTAGGATGATATTTTATAGGATTCATCCCCTTGTTTCACTTCAATTCTGTATAAAATACCTGCATGCACCAATGTATCCAAGTACAAGTGAAATTAGGTTAAATAAAAGGTGATGTGTGGAAGAAATGATATCTCTTTCACATAGTTGAGTTATATTGATGGGTAAAATTGGTATGCAACAGCTGTCAACAAACTTCCCCAAGCATATCTGTCAGTACCCTAAGTACCGGGTACCCCATCATACCAGAAGAAAAGCTAAGGAGTTCCACCCGTTCAAGTTGAAGACCTCTGAAGGCTGCATGTGTTACACAATATTGGACCCGCCTCCTTCGTTTGGGTAGCTCCAGCACTAACACGTGTAACATAAGGTCGGACCTAACTCCCATCATTGGGAAGCTCCGGTCTTGCCATGTGTCCAGTGACCCCGGACCTAACCCCCAGTAGATGGAAGCTCCGGTGCTGCCACGTGTATAGTTGCTCTGCCTCCCCATGATGGGAAGCTTCGGAGCCGCCACGTGTTGAACCTCTAGATCTAGGACTTCAACGGAAGATAGAGAGATCTCCAATGGCTCGGACTTTCAAGGGATAGTTAAAGCAACAGTTACAAAAACTGATTACGTGTTATTAATGCCATAACACACGATCAATGGACTGTTAATAGGGGTAACACCATCATTAGGGCATGTTATCACCCAATTAACGACACTTAATATTTAGCGATCATGTATTATACAATTAACTACGCAAGGGCGACGTGTCGGGCCAGGCAAGTGATGTATCAGCCAGTCCTTAGACTATAAAAGGGTTGCATCGCACGATACATAGACAATAAAGCTCATACGCTCACAAGCGCCACAAATATTCATACATACAACACACAATCCGTGGAGTAGGGTGTTACGCCCAGGTGGCCCGAACCACATAAATCCCTCATGTAATCATCTTGTTTATAATCTCACTCGTGCCACAACCAATCAAGAACCTCCGCCGGCTGCGATCTAAGTAGTATCGGGGGAAGTGTCCATCGCAAACTTTGATATTTGGCGCGCCAGGTAGGGGCAGTTTGAGACTTCAAGATGGTGAACTCCGCCGCATGATCATCCAACGGCAATGCTGTGCAACCCGCTGGGGAGAATCCCTCCAATGTGCAACAGCCAGCAGGTGCTGTTGTCCCGGTGGGCGTCGCACCACCTCCACCTGCCCAAGCTAACAATGTTGGACAGTAGGATGGAGTCCTTGTGTTGGCCACTGCATCGACACACAACAACGCGGAGAACGAGCTGATTGCTACGCGTACTCTTCTAGAGCGCCCACCAGCTCCTGGAGCACCTCAGGGTGCGATGGAGCAGTAGCGCGCTGATGTGCAACATCTGGTTGCAGCCGCAGCTGATGCCATCAGCAACCAAGGTCCTCCCCCTTCGGGGCAGGCACCATCTCAACGTAGGACTTTGTTTGGAAGACTTGGTCCTCACGCATCACAGCACCGGAGGCGAGCTGTGTCTCAGCAGGTGAGTTTGTTGCCCTCCGGGGTGCGTCGCACCCACACCACGTCGAGACTCTAGACGCATGAGCTGCAGTCGGAGCTCGACTGTCGTATAGACAGTAGGACGACCGTGTCCACATCGAGCATGCTCGCGAAAGGCGGGAGGCTCGGAAAAACCCTCCTCCTTCAAGAGTGGGGGTGGCTGTTCAGCCCTCGCCATGCACCTTCGCATGGTCCACTGGCCCCAGAAGTTTCAGCCTCATCCGCCGGAGAAATTCGACGGGACTGTCAACCCCACTGAGTTCCTCCAGATATACTCCATTGCCATTCTAGCAGCAGGTGGCAATAAGGCCTTGATGGCCAACTACTTTCCGGTAGCTCTGACTGGGACCGCTAGATCCTAGTTCATGAGCTGCCGTCTGACTCTATCAACAGTTGGGTGGAACTATGCCAACATTTCACTGCCAACTTCGGGAGTTCCTACATTCGGCCCGACACTGAATTAGAACTTTTTGTTGTGAAGCAAACATCGGAAGAATCGAAGCGGTCCTTCATCCAACGATTTTCTCATGTACGAAATACCATTCCCTCTATCTCTAATGCATCTGTCATCATGGCATTCAGAAAGGGTGTTAGAGATAAGAATATGCAAGAGAAGCTGGCAACTAAGGAGGTCACCAGTGTCACAGAGCTATTCAGCCTGGCTGACAAGTGCGCCCGAGCTGTTGAGGGCTGTGAAATGCATTCTAAGCCAACTCTGAAGGTTAATAAAAAGTCATCCAAAGCTGAATCCACTACCTCCGGTAGTGGGAAGAAGAAGAAAAAGTCCAACGGCAAGAAGCCGTAGGCCAGTAGACCTACTGCTGCGGCAGCTGCAGCTTCGGGTAGTTGGGGGCCACGCCCCAAAAAGCGACCTCGACCATCGTCATAAGATGGCGGTGGTCCAAAGGTGTGGTGTTCGATCCACAAAACGGACAAACACAACCTAGAATACTGTTGGGTGGTCCAAAACCTTATCGAGCGCTACAACAAGTGCCGAAAAGAAGCTCCTTTCTGTCAACAGGAAGGAAAACAAAAAGTCGACGACGCTCCAATTGAAACGGAGCTACGTTTTCAAGACCCCAAGAAGGTCCTGAAGGTAGTGTACAATACAATCGACGACGATTCTGACGTCCTTGACAACGAGCATCGGAAGACCCTCAACACCATCTAAGGTGGGTCATGGGACATTACATCTCGTCGCTTCCTCAAGACAATGCGGCGGGAAATGGCTGTTAGAGCTCCTACTACCAGGGCAGAACCACATCAGAAGTGGATGACACTCCCATCACTTTCGATGCCACAGACTACCCCAGGAACATGATCAGAGCTGGCCAGCTGCCACTAATGGTGTCTCCAACTATCAACAACGTCCAGCTCTACCATGTCTTTGTAGACGAAGGCGCAACGCTCAACCTCTTGAGCTTTGAAGCGTTCATGAAGATCTAGCTTCAACTCTTGGACCTTCACCCCTCACGTCCTTTGTTAGGGGTAGGTCCAGGGGCAGTTAGCCCTCGCGGATCCATTATACTCCCAGTAACCTTTGGGACCAGGGAGAAGTACAGGACCGAGAAGCTGGTCTTCGAGGTCACTCACATAAGTCTGCCCTTAAAAGTCATCCTATGTAGACCTGCCCTGTATAAGTTCATGGTCGCAGCTCATTACGGATACATGGTGTTGAAAATGCCAACACTTTCGGGCGTTCTCCGGATCCGTGGAGATTGCACTGTACGAGTCACCGCGCTAGAAGAACTCCACGCGCTCGCAACGACTAAACGTGGCCTAGAGGAGGGGGGGTGAATAGGCCTTTTTTATTTTTATTCGGAACCTGCAACAGTTAGCAACTTGATCAAATACCAGAAAATCGAACTAGTCCGGTAGAGTGCGGACTAGTCTGGTGCGTGCGGACTAGATCGATCATGTTTGATCCATTATCTCGATCCTAGAGTCTATGCAGCGGAAATATACTTGTAATTAGAGTGTAATACTTCTATGAAACTGGATGTTGCACAAGTTAACCTTATATTCAATGCTTTAACATAATATGAACAAGATCAAGTAAAACCCTATATATCAATAAAAGGTAATAACAAAATGCACAAAGTGAAGACACAAGATTTTTTATCTCGTGGTTTGGTTCCCACAAAGGCAACTTACATCTACGTTGAGGAGCCAACAAAAGGACCAGGTCTTCTCCAACCCTAACCTCGTCGAATAGCCACAAAGGCCAATTCTCTTTCACTATTACAAGGGTATATCACCAAGTTCTAGGGGCCTTCTCACAAGTTGAGGGCTCCCCAAGATTACAAATCAAACACCACCAAAAACACACTCTTAAGATCAATAATGAAATAACAGGAGTGTGTTAGAGATTCAAACCCAAGAGATCAAATGTGTGGAATTGTGTCTCTCCTTTGATCCAAAGTGAATCCTCAAGGATTTGATCTTTCTTGCATTGGATTGCGTGGAGAGATGTGTTTTCTAAGCTCTTGGAGGGTGTGACGGCGCTGGGAGTCAAGGGAGTTGAAAGTAGGGCCATGCACATCTATTATAGGGTGTTTCCAAAAGTTACCGTTAGGGTTTCGAGGATCCAGACTAGTCTGTGGTGGGGTCTGGACTTGTCCGGTGTGCGGTGTGTAGTAAACCCTAAGTTCTCTGGAATATCGGACTTGTTCGGCTTAGAGCGGACTAGTCCGATTTAGGCTCTAGAAAAGTTTGGACTAGTCCGGTTATTTTCAGACAAGTCCGGTTGTGGTGAACTCCTTAGTGAATTGGGGACAAGTCCGCATTTGGAGGGCTTGTCCAATTTTAGTCAGAGAGGTTATCGGACTAGTCCAGATATTATCGGACTTGTCCGATGTTGTGCAAAGTTGTGAAGTGTTGAGTACTAGTCCAAACTGGGGAGGACTAGTCCGATCTTAGTCAGAAGGATATCAGCCTAGTCCGGGGTGATATCAGACTAGTCCGGTCTATGTAGACCTGGACTGTGCAAACAAGTTCGCACTTGGAGGACTTGTCCGATTCTGAACAGAGGGGTTATTGGACTAGTCCTTGGTATATCGGACTAGTCCGGACCTGTATAAATTTGTGTAGTGAGAGTGAATAAAAGTGATTGAGGTCTTGGGGTGTGTTTCTCCAGCACACTCCATACACAATGATCTAGTCTATTAAGCTCTTGAGCTCTTTTCCATATAGATCCTCATTCTCCTTTCTTTCTGCGCTTTCTTCATAATTTCTTTTAAGACCTGTGCTCATCTCAAAGGTTAGGATCTCATTTGTTTGTCATAAATTAACCAAAACCCACAAGGGATGCCTAGATGCACTTTTAATCTCCCCATTTTCTGTGATTGATGACAACCGATTGAGATTTCACAAAATATGATAAAAATGCAGAATTTTCATAATGCGTGCACATATGAGTTTGGTACAAGTTAAGCAATGAAAACATAGGTCATATGTACACACTTTACGGTGGGGTGTAAAACTATGTTGAGTGTGATCAATAATCGTGATGAGAATGAAATGATTGACATGAAACTACCAATATCAAGCATATGTGTCAATTTCAAGGCAAAACACAAATTTCATAACATAAGCAAAGTCATTCCATCACACCACAATACCAAAGATAGACATAACAATATTAAAGTTTTACAACCCAATAGAGACACAAAAAGATACACAAATGAAGCTCTCATGTCTCAACCTACAGCTAGGACTAGTGACTCCCCCTCAATCTCTCCCCCTTTGGCATCAACACACCAAAAAGGAGAGGAGGGATCTAGTGGCTCATTCCTCGCTGTCGGTTATTTCCTCATTTTCATGTTCAGGTTGTGGAGGACGAGGAGGAGGAGTGGATCCACTCGAAGTGCCCCCAATGCCAAAGTAAGCAAGCTCAGAGGGAGTCAAAGGTCCGAGCTCAGTGAAATCAGAGGCTGAATCTTCAGAGATGACTAGGGATCCAATAGGCCCGATCTCCAGCTTCTGGCAAATATGCTTGACATTTTCTTTGACATATCTCATATCTGCCTTCCTTGCCTTGTTCAGCTTGTGACTATTCACTTCGGCATTCTTGCATGAGGCAAATATTGCTGCTAAGTACTTCAAGATTCCACTAGGAGACCGTTTTTGGGAGGGGCCCTAGTGGTGGGAGCAGTTCTCTCATCTCCTCGAGCTCTCGTCGAAGCCTCTTCACTGGATGCAGGGGATGGAGTAGCATGGACAGTGGCTTGGGGAGGCTTCTAGGGCCTCAAAGGAGTGTGCTCCACATCCTTCACGAACTCAATCCCTGTGACCTTCTAAATCATGAACATCAAGTAGGGGGCATAGCCATATGATCTGTTCGGTGTACAGGAGATGTTGATCTTATCATTCCAGTTATAGTCAAAGATGTCAAACTTCCTGTTCTTGCTTATCACTTTCATCAAGGTCGTCAAGTAACCTTGGACACTTCCTGCATCCCCATCTTTTGGTGCTATGGTCTTCCTCAGCACCCTGTTGAGAACCATGAAGAAGGGCTTGATATTCTTGGTTGAGGGGGGATTGAACTTCAGGCTAGTGTCATAGAGGAAGTCCATCTTATTCTTGCCGAAGAAACCAATGTTGTGAATAGTCAACTCATTGTTGCTGGTGTCTTCTAGGTGAAGGAGTCTTGCAAAATCATCATAAGTTATGGTGTACTTGGATCCATTTGTCATCCAAGTCACCCTTTCCTCCTCATCACTAGCAAAGAAACAAGTGGCATAAAATTGAGCTATAATCTCATCATTCCAGTGATATCTGAAAGCGAACATGTCCTTCAGTCCATGCCTAGCTGCAGCTTCCACCACTTGATCAAAGGCTTCACAGCTCTTCCTCTCAAAGTGGTTCCAGTCGATCCACTAGCTGCAGACCACCGGAGTCTTCATGGTGAGGTACACAGAGCTGTAGAAGTCTGCATGAAAATTGCTCCAAAAACCTAGCATCAGCAGCCTTCTTGGGTCGGCTATAGCAATCCACAAATCTGAGTTTGTAAGTAGTATCGCTTCCCTTGCCGTTGAACTTATCCTTTGAGGGATCTCTGTTTCCCTGCCTCGGAGCATGCATCTTGAGAGGGCCGACCGGGCCCAAAGCAATTCCTTTTCCTTTTCCCTTTGCTTGGCGAAGAGCCGCCGAGCTGGAGCCAACTGCGTCCTTGGCCTTGGATGTAGGATTCTTGGTGAGCACCTTGCATCGCAGCTAAGGTGGGGAAGGAGCAAGCTCGGTGGGATGCTCTTGCCTCTTCTGAGTGCGAGACTCCGAAACACGTGGCAACAAGTCTTGTTCCATCTCATCTTCAAAGTATGAGATGTTCTCGTTTGACATTGTCCTGAGATAGCATTGCACAATGTATGGATTAGAATTGATGGCAAGGGAGTGCATTGTGGAATGAGAAATTAGGGTTGAGATCAGTTCAAAATCAGACTTGTCCGGTGTACAGGTACGAACTTGTTCGGGGGACCAGACTTGTCCGTACATGGATCGGACTAGTCCGGTGTTCATCACCTCAAACCCTAACAAGATGACAAATGGTGATTCCCAATGCAAAACTAGTTCAAGATAAATGTAATACAGCAAGGAGGCATGTATTAACCGAAAGGAACTAGACTATTTGGTCAACAATGAAGAAAATCACGATTTCAAAGGTTGGGGGGGGGGGGGATTTACCGAAATTCCTCGATTCTTGGATATGGAGGGGTTGAAGGTGCGGACAAGTCTGTGGTCTTCAATCCCTATGCAATGGAGATCGATTTGCACCCAAACTTGGAGGGATTTGATCGAGAGCAGAGGAAGTCGCCTTGGGAGCAATCGAGCGAGGAGAGAGAGCGTGGGGCGAGTTGTGAGGATGAAGAATATTAGGTTTTGGCAGCGGCTAGGGTTATGGAGTCGAAAAATCGGACTAGTCCGTGGTCCACAGGACTAGTCCGGACTACCGGACACTCTGCGGACTGGTCCGCATTGTGCGGACTAGTCCGGATAACCACAGACTAGTCCGTGGTTACCAGAATAGAATTGAATAGGCCATTCGCTTATATATTCGAAGGTTCTTATAGAAGAAATGGGGGGCCAAAACAATCAAGTAATCTTGATGAATATGGTTAGTAAGCATACAACAATCAAGCAATGACCATAATTCATCAAGATCAAGTAGTTGAAATAGTTTTTCAGAGAAAATTGAGAGAGATGATTTTTGCAACACAATCAACATATTTTGAAGAGGCCGTACAAGTATGCACGTTTTCAATCCACATTTCTAGCATCAAGGATGTTTAGTTCATTCCAGAGCTCGCAAAAGCGTTTTTCATCAAGTGGCTTGGTGAATATGTCAGCTAGTTGTTTTTTGGTGTTGAGATGGGAAGTAGCTATGTTTCCTTTCATTGAGCGGTCCTCCAAAAAGTTGTGTTGGCTGTCTATATGTTTGGTCCTAGAGTGCTCAATGTGGTTATGAGCAATCTTAATGGCACTCTCATTTTCACAAAGGAGTAGAATACGGCTCATATTGTAACCGTAATCCCTTAGAGTTTGTCGCATCCAAACGAGTTGTGCACAACAACTCCCAGCTGCAACATACCCCGCTTCGGCCGTGGATAAGGCAATGGTGTTTTGTTTCTTGGAGGACCAAGAAACTAGGGATCTACCTAGAAATTGGCTTGTATCGGAGATGCTTTTTCTATCTACTTTGCATCCGACATAATCTGCATCAGACTATCCAATGAGATTGAACATGGAACCTTTAGGATACCGAAGGCCTAGGTTGGGTGTATGAACTAAATACTGCAAGATTCTTTTTATGGCGGTCAAATGACACTCTTTTGGGTTGGCTTGAAACCTTGCACACAAACATACACTCAACATAATGTCTGACCTAGATGCACATAAGTAAAGTAGAGATCCAATCATGGAGCGATATGCCTTTTGATCCACGCTTGGTCCGTCTTCATTGAGATCCAAGTGCCCATTAGTTGCCATGGGAGTATTTATAGGCTTTGCCTTGTCCATTCCAAACTTCTTGAGTATGTCTTGAGTATATTTGGTTTGGCTTATGAATGTCCCTTCCTTTTTTTGCCTCACTTGGAATCCCAAGAAGTATTTCAGCTCTCCCATCATAGACATCTCAAACCTATTTGTCATAATCATACTAAATTCTTCACAAAAGGATTTCTTAGTTCAACCAAAGATAATGTCATCAACATAAATTTGACAAATAAAAAGATCACTGTCAAAGTGCTTTGTGAATAACGTATAATCTTCTTTACCAATCTTAAAACCATTTTTAATTAAGAAATCTCTAAGACACTCATACCAAGCTCTAGGAGCTTGTTTGAGGCCGTAGAGAGCCTTACACATGTTAAAGACGTTGTCGAGGAACTCTTCATCTTCAAATCCCGGGGGTTGCTTCACATACACCTCCTCCTTGATTGGTTCGTTGAGGATGGTGCTTTTCACATCCATTTGATAGAGCTTGAAATCATGGTGAGTAGCATATTCAAGTAATATTATGATAGATTCAAGCCTAGCTACGGGAGCAAAGGTTTCATCGAAATCCAAACCTTTGACTTGTGAATACCCTTTGACCACAAGTCATGCCTTGTTCCTTGTCACCATCCTGTATTCATCTTGTTTGATGCGGAAGACCCATTTGGTGTCGACGACGTTGAATTTGGATCTCTCGACGAGTTCCCACACTTCGTTCCGTTTGAAGTTTTTAAGTTCTTCTTGCATCACCACCACCCAATCCGGATCCTTCAATGCATCCTCAATCTTGCGTGGTTCCAAAAAGGATGCAAAAGAGTAATGTTCACAAAAATTAGCAATTCGAGATCTAGTAGTTACTCCCTTTTGGATGCCCCCGATTATGTTGTCGACGGGGTGATCTCTTTGTATGCATTGGTGTACTCTTGGGTGTGGCACTTGTGGTCTTGAGTCTTCATGATCATCTTCTACTCCCTCTAGATGGTTGCCCTCATTGTCTTGTTGATCATCTTCGTCTTCTTGATGTTGATCTTGTGTGGAAGCTCCCCCTTGATCGTTTATCTCCTCTTGTGGTTCATCTTATTCATTTGCATTTGGAGGTGGCGCTTGTGGTCTAATATTGCCCAACGCCATTCTTCTCAATGCTTGAGATGGATCTTCTTCTCTATCTAGAACACATGGATCAACTTGCTCTTCTTGAGAGCAGTTAGTTTCATCGAACACTACGTCACATGCTACTTTAACAGGTCCAGAGGTCTTGTTGAAGACATGATAGGCGTAAGGGTTCAAATCATAACCAAGCAAGAAACCTTCATTGGACTTCGAAGCAAACTTTGAAGTCCTAGGCTTCTTATTAAAAATGTAGCACTTAGAACCGAAATATCAAAAATAGGAAATATTTGGTTTGTTACCCGTGAGTAGCTCTTATGATGTCTTCTTGAGTAGTCGATGAAGGTAGAGTCGGTTTATGGCATGGCAAGCGGAGATAAGCGTTTCCGCCCAAAACCGATCCGAGGTCTTGTATTCATCGAGCATTGTTCTCGCCATCTCTATGAGGGTTCGGTTCTTCCTTTCGGCAACTCCGTTTTGTTGAGGGGGAATAAGGTGCTGAAAACTCATGCTTTATCCCTTCTTCGTCTAGGTATTCCTCAACTTGAGTGTTCTTGAACTCCGTGCCATTGTTGCTTCGTATGTTCTTGATCCTTAATGAGAACTCATTTTGAGCACGCTTGAGGAACTTCTTGAGGGTTCCTTGAGTTTCTGTCTTATCATGCAAAAAGAAAACCTAAGTGAAGCACGAAAAGTCATCAACAATTACTAATCCATTTTTGTTACCATCGATGCTTATGTAAGCAATTGGACTGAATAGGTCCATGTGAAGTAGCTCGAGCGGTCTTGTTGTAGTCATGACGTTCATCGCGGGATGGGGTGGTCCTACTTGCTTCCCAGCTTGGCACGCGCCACAAGGCTTGTCTTTCTCAAAAACAACATCCTTCAAACCTCGGATGTGATCGCCCTTAATGAGTTTTTGAAGATTCGTCATACCAACATGTGCTAGCTGTCTATGCCACAGCTAACACATGTTGGTCTTTTCAATCAAGCATGTGTCAAGTTCGGCTTTATCTTTGTTGAAGTCAACAAGATAAAGCTTTCCCTTCAACACATCCTTGAATGCAATCGAGTCATCACTCCTTCTAGAGACAGTCACACCCTCATTAGTAAACAAGCAATTATAACCTTTGTCACATAATTGAGATATGGACAGTAGGTTATAATCTAAGGAATCGACATGTAAAACGTGAGAAAGAGTTTGTTGAGATGATATGGTAATTTTACCGGTACCGAGCACCCTTCCTTGACTATTGTCTCGAAAATAGATGCCCTCTATTGGATCCTCATTTTCTTTATACTCAACGAACATCATTCTTTCTCCGGTCATATGGTTGGTGCATCTGCTGTCTAGCATCCATTTCGATCCACCAAAGGAATAGGCCTGCAAAATCAAATCATGCCTTGGTTTTAGGTACCCAAGCTTGCTTGGGTCCTTTGAGGTTAGTTACAAGAGATTTGGGCACCCACACATAAGACATGGTGTTCCCATGTTGTGGCCCAACATAATGAGCACAAACTTTACCAAAACTTTTCATAAGAACATATAATGCATCGAAAGTCCTAAACAATAGTTGTTGTTGTTCATAAACAGAACTAGTCCAGGAAACCAGACTTGTCCGGAGGACCGGACTTGTCCGTGTAGGGATCGGACTAGTCCGGTTTTCATATGTGTTAACTATCTTGGATTTATTAGTATCATTAGTCTTTCTAGCTTTAGAGGAGTTTCCCCTCACAATGGCAATGTGTTCCTTGTTATTCTTATGGTTTTTAGCATTTTGCCTTTCACCATAGGAATACCCAATGCCATATTTGACATTAGGAGGTCTTGTGGCCAAGTATGCACTACGTGCATATTTGACCTTCTCCTTGTCAAATGTGCCACTTTGGGAAGGATGCTTGTCCTTGCTAGAGGTTGACTTGTCTTTCAAGCTAGTGTCAGTTTTAAGGGGTTGAGAGGGCAAGCTTGAAGAGGATGAAGGGTCACTTTGTTTGAGTGACTCGACTTGCACTTCAAGGATCTTGTTAACTTTGGTTAAGTTAACAAGTTCTTCCTCGATGATTGCATTTGAGTCGCTTAACTTCAAACAAGCTTCCTTGCTTGAAGCTAACTCAAGTTCAAGTGATTTGCTTCACTCCTTTTCAAGATCAAGGAGCTCATTGATCTTAAGATACTCCTCTTTTTGGAAGATGATCATATCTTCTTGACGATCAATCAGCCCCTCCCTATCAACAAGCTTATCCATCAAGAATTTCATTTTGGTAGCAGTTTTCTTGTCTAAGCCAGCTAGCATGTCCTCATCATCACTATAGTTGTCACTACACTATCAAAAGAACGTGAATAGGTAGATTTTGTTGTTACCTTTCGTTTACCTTCCTTCACCATGAGGCAAGTGTCGTTGTCCTTCCATGCACCGAGAGTTGGGAAGAGGGTGAACTTCTTAGTTGTCTTATCGATGGCTATGCTAGCAATCTCATCTTCCTTTTCTTATGTGGAATCATCATTTGAGTTCCACTCCTTTTCTAGGTGCGCTTGTCCAGCTTACTTCTTCTTCTTGAATAATTTCTTGGGTTGAGACTTTGTTTCCTTGGTCTTCTTCTTCTTTTTTCCTCATATAGGAAATCAACTATAAAGTGTCATATTCACCACAGTTGTAGCACGCCCGCCTCAGCTTTGGTCTTGATTTTTCATTGTGTTTTCCTTCACTTGATTTACTCCCTTGTCTTTACTTCATCATTCTCTTGAATCTTTTCATAAAGAGGATCATGTCCTCTTTGTCAATATCGCTCCTCTCGTCATCGCTGTTCTCTTCTTGTTGAGCTTCTTGAGCTTCTTTTGACAAGGGCTTGCAAGTGGATTTTAGGGAGACCCCATTCTTGTTTGCCGAGGTGAGGTCGGCAATATCCTTGACATGTTTAGCTTCCTTCTTCATCATCTCGAAGTTGATGATCTTTCCAAGTAGTTCGCCTGGGGTCATTTTCTTGTAACAGGGCTTTCACTAATCATCGTGCATAGGGCAACATTGCGCGGCATGAAAGCTCTAAGGATGAGCTTCACTACCTCGTGATAATTCCACTTCTTACTCCCGTATGCTCGAACCTTGTTGTTGAGAGTCTTTAACCGGTTGTACATGTCTTGTGGCGACTCATCTTCTTCTATGGCGACTCTTCCCAACTCGCCTTCAATCATTTCGATCTTTGCCTCTCGCACATGACGATCGCCTTCTTGTGCAGTTTGCAATGTGTCCCAGATTTCCTTTGCAATCTCGAGTCCATCCACCTTGGTAAACTCGTCCCGACTCAGTGAAGATGTGATGACTGCTGCAGCTTGAGCATTCCGATGAATTGCTTGATCTTGGCTTGGTGTAAGCTTTTCATCGTTGTCCGGGATATCTATTCCTGTACACACAATATGCCACAACCTGGGATTGAGTGAGATTAAGTGCATTTCCATGTTTTGCCTCCACATTGAGTAATCATTGCCGTCAAAGTGTGGGGCTTTTCCTAAAGGAATAGACAAATAATGGCTATTGTTAGAATTTAAACGATCGTAGTTGAAAGGATATCAGGAGTATTCGGTGTGACTACTCCCCTTCTTCTTGTCCTCAATCTCCACTTTTCCTTTGGAGAGGGCTTTCTTCCTTAGGAGTGCCTTGAGTTCAAGTGTCTCCTCATCGTCATCCTTGAAGTCCTGAATGGTGTCGAGGAGCTTCTACAATTTTTGAGCTTTTTCATCTTCAACCTTCTCTTTGTTGAGACTCTTGTGCACATCCTTCATGTCTGACATGTTCTCTTCGAGCGATTAGTCTCTTGTGAAGAGTCCTGCTCTGATAACAATTGAATGTGTCATAGAGGGGGGGTGAATAGGCCTTTTTTATTTTTTGTCAGAACCTGCAACACTTAGCAATTTGATCAAATACCAGGAAATCGGACTAGTCCGGTAGAGTGCAGACTAGTCTAGTGCGTGCGGACTAGATCGATCAAGTTTGATCGATTATCTCGAACCTAGAGTCTATGCAGCAGAAATATACTTGTGATTAGAGTGTAATACTTCTATAAAATTGGATGTTGTACAAGTTAACCATATATTCAATGTTTTAATGTAATATGAACAAGATCAAGTAAAACCCTAGATATAAATGAAAAGTATGAACAAAATGCACAAAGTGAAGACACAAAATTTTTATCCCGTGGTTTGATTCCCACAAAGGCAACAGACATCTACGTTGAGGAGCCCACGAAAGGACCGGGTCTTCACCAACCCTAACCTCGTCGAATTGCCACAAAGGCCAATTCTCTTTCACTATCACAAGGGTAAATCACCAAGTTCAAGGGGCCTTCTCACAAGTTAAGGGCTCCCCAAGATTACAAATCAAACACCACCAAGAACACACTCTTAAGATCAACAATGAAATAATAGGAGTGTGTTAAAGATTCAAACCAAAGAGCTCAAACGTGTGGAATCATGTCTGTTCTTTAATCCAAAGTGAATCATCAAAGATTTGATCATTCTTGCGTTGGATTGTGTGGAGAGATGTGTTTTCTAAGCTCTTGGAGAGTGTGACGGCACTGGGAGTTGAGAGAGTTGAAAGTAGGGCAGTGCACATCTATTTATAGGGTGTTTCCAAAAGTTACCGTTAGTGTTTTGAGGGTCCGAACTAGTCTGTGGTGGGGTCCGCACTAGTCCAGTGTGCAGCGTGTAGTAAACCCTAAGTTCTCAAGAGTATCGGACTTGTCCGGCTTAGGGTGGACTAGTCCAATTTAGGCTCTGGAAAAGTTCGGACCAGTCCAATTATTTTCGGACAAGTCCGACTGTGGTGAACTCCTTAGTGAATTGGGGACAAGTCCACATTTGGAGGGCTTGTCCGATTTTAGTCAGAGAGGTTATCAGACTAGTCTAGATTTTATCGAACTTGTTCAATGATGTGAAAAGTTGTAAAGTGTTGAGGACTAGTCCACACTTGAGAGGAGTAGTCCGATCTTAGTCAGAAGGATATCGGACTAGTCTGTGGTGATATCGGACTAGTCCAGTCTATGTAGACTTGGACTGTGCAGACAAGTCTGGACTGGGAGGACTTGTCTGATTTTGAATAGAGAGGTTATCAGACTAGTCCATGGTATATCGGACTAGTCCGGACCTGCATAAATTTGTACAGTGAGAGTGATTAAAAGTTCTTGAGCTCTTAGGATGTGTTTCTCCAACACACTCCATACACAATGATCTAGTCTATTCAGCTCTTGAGCTCTTTTCCATATAGATTCTCATTCTCCTTTCTTTTTGCGCTTTCTTCATAATTTCTTTTAAGACCTGCACTCATCTCAACAATTTGGTTAGGATCTCATTTGTTTTTCATAAATCAACCAAAACCCACAAGGGATGTCAAGATGCACTTTCGACGGCGCAGGAGGGAACCTCCAGCAAAGAGCTAGCTACTCAACCTCCGAGCACTCGTCATCGAGGCTCGACCTCTGCACCACGTGTGCAACCAAGCGGCGACACCGACGTTCCCGAAGGTCATCCAAATTAGTTCCAATGCTGCCCAGACCACCCGTATATCGGGAGGTCTGGATAACAAATAGGAACTCATGCTCATCATTTTCCTCTGGGCGAAGTTGACGTGTTTGCCTGGCAACTGTCACAAATGTCTGAGATCCATAGGAAGGTGATTGAGCACAATCTAAGGATTTATCCTGACGCGCGGCCAGTACACCAAAAGCCTCAGAAGCAATCAGTCAAGCGGCACTCTTTCATCCGACAGGAGATCAAGAAGCTGCTCAAAGCTGGTTGCATCCGGGAGGTTCATCTCCCAGTCCTTGTACCCAAGGCTAGTGGGAAGCTTCGTATGTGTATCGACGACACCACCTTGAATAAGGCATGTCCAAAAGATCCATTTCCACTACCTAGAATAGATCAGATAGTGGACTCCACCTTGAGGTGTGAGCTATTGTGTTTCCTAGATGCATATTCTGGATATCATCAAATCCAAATGTCTAAGGAAGATGAAGAGCATATTGCCTTCATAACAGTAGATGGATTGTATTGTTATACTGCCATGCCCTTTGGTCTCAAAAATGTTGCTTCAACTTTTGTGCGAGCTATGCACAAAACATTTGGAGAGTTAATCAGGGACTTGGTGGAGGTGTATGTCGACGACATCATTGTGAAGGTCAAGAACAAGGAATCACTCCTTGAAAACTTGCAAGCTGTATTCGACAAGTGCGCATCACGCACACCAAGCTAAACCCGGACAAGTGTGTCTTCGGGGTTAGCTCCAGGAAGCTCCTCGGTTTCTTGGTGACTCACCGAGGAATTGAGGCGAACCCGGTGAAGATCAGGGTATTGAAGATATGAGGCCCCCAACCAACATCAAGGATGTCCATAAACTAACTGTATGTCTAGCTACGCTCAGCCAATTCATCTCAAGATTGGCGGAGCGGGCACTATCTTCCTTCAAACTATTGAGGAAGACTGGGCCATTCCACTGGTCCGAAGAAGCAGAAAAGGCATTCCAAGAGCTCAAGTAGCTCCTCACCACACTGCCAATCTTGGTAGCTCCGAACCCTAGTGAGCCTCTACTGCTTTACATTTCTGCAACTACAAAAGTGTCAGCATGGTCCTGGTCGTAGATAGACCGGAGCCACTTCTAGTTCAGGAGCCCAGACCCCTCGGGGAGGTTCCGGAGACCTGAAGGTGAGTCTGAGTCCCAACCTCAGGCATAGATCTTCAAGGCAAAATGCTAGAGGATCAACCTCTCTCATCTGATAGAGTTCACACAGTTGTTCAAGAAAATCCAGACCCCTCCAGGAGGGTTCATATTCAATAAGAAGAAGTCCTAGACCCCTTCGGGAAGGTCCACGGAGATCAATAAGAAGGTTCGGACCCCTCCAGGAGGGTCCAAATCGATGGAGAGGAAGCTCCGGGCCCCTCCTAGAGGGCCCGGACCGTCCAACAGCCAGTGTACTTCATCAGCGATGTATTACATGATGCCAAGACTCGATACATTGAGGTGCATAAGCTGCTTTATGCAGTTCTCATTGCCTTAAGAAAGATTCATCATTACTTCCAAGCCCACAAGATATCAGTGGTAACCTCATATCCACTACGTGCTATTCTGCATAATCCCAACTCTACTGGGAACATTGCCAAGTGGGCAGCGGAGTTGGCATAATTTGATCATAAATTCCTGCCGTGTCAAGCTATCAAGAGTCGAGCATTGGCTGATTTTGTGGTGAGAAGACTCCTTCTCCATCAAATTCTGGGGGCCCTAGTGAGCAGAAGCCGGAACCCAAGGTCCCGGTCTTCACTGAGACTCAATGGACCCTCTACTTTAACAGCTCCATGCAGAAGCAGGGGGTCGGAGCTAGAATACTTCTCCTCACTCTGACCGGGGAGAAGGTCAAATACATGGTGCACCTTGATTTCAAGGCGACCAATAACATGGCGGAGTATGAAGCTCTCATCTATGGACTCAAGGTGGCGCTATCTTGTGGCGTCAAGTAGATGCTAGTGAAGGGTGACTCGCAACTTATAATCAAGCAAGTCAAAGGCAAATGTAGTTGCAACAACCCTCAACTCACTGGTTATCTCCTTGAAATCCAGAAGCTCCAGAAAGACTTTCACGTCTTGGACCTCTGTCATGTCCAGCGTCTCAACAATGCAGAAGTTGATGAACTCTCGACGAAGGCTTCAACAGGAGCTCCGGCTCCTAACGGAGTTTTGTTCAGATATTGTCAAGACCAACCGCTCAGCCTGCCGAACTGAGTGAAGGAGGCGAGACCAGCACCCTGAAGTTGGCGGTCCCGGTGGCCTTGTTCCCACGGCGTCCACCAAGGGTCATAGGTGCTGCAGGAAGCTCCGAGCAACTCGGAACGCAAGACTCAAAAGCTCAAGTTAGCTCCAATGCATGGATCTCAGAGATCCGGAGCTACTTGAAAGACAACCACCTTTCTAAAGACAGTGTATCCGCTGATCGGATTGTCAAATTGGTTAAAAGATACACGCTGGTAGAAGGGGATCTCTACAAGCATGGTGCCAACAACATCCTAATGCAGTGCATTACAAGGGAAGAAGACTACAAGCTCCTCGCAGAGATCCATGGAGGTGAGTGTGGGAACCACGCATCTTCCCGCACACTGGTTGGTAAAGCCTTTCGGCATGGCTTCTACTGGCCTACAACACTCTAGGATGTAGTCGAGTTGGTGAATAAGTGTGAAGCGTGCCAATTCCACGTGAAACAAATTGACACACCAGCTCAGTCATTGCAAATGATACCCCTACATCGCCATTCGCTGTGTTGGGCATGGCATCTTGGGACCTTTCCCAAAAGTCGTCATAGGTTATAGGTTCCTGTACGTTGCCATCGACCAGTTCACCAAGTGGTCGAAAGCTACTCTAGTTGTGACTATCAATAAGCAATCAGCAATCAAGTTCTTGAAGTCCATAGTCTACAGGTTTGGAGTTCCGAACAAAGTCATCACTACCAACGGAACTCAATTTACAAGTGGAGCATTTTAAGAGTATTGCAAAGACTTGGCATTCAAGTCAACTACGCATCAGTAGCTCACCTGGCAAGTAATGGCCAAGCCAAGAGAGGAAATGTGGAAATTTTAAAAGGACTCAAGACATGAACTTATGAGCGCTTGAAGAAACATGGAGCCAACTGGATAGAGGAGCTTCCTTTCGCATTGTGGACAAGCAGGACTACACCTAACCGATCAATTGGAGAGACTCCTTTCTTTCTGGTGTACGGAGCTAAAGTAGTCCTTCCTCTGGAGATCACCATGGGATCACTCTGGGTCCGGACCTTCAACGAAGCCATGTAGGACCAGCTTCGGCGTGAAGACCTTAACCTCGTCGATGAGGGAAGGTGCCAAACAGTGGCTCAGAGTGCACGTTATCGCCTGGTACTCTAGCGCTATCATCAATGTCATGTGCATAATCGATAGCTCGAGGAAGGCGATCTGGTGCTGCGGAGAATACTAACTCGTGAAGGGATGAACAAACTTTCCCCCAACTAGGAAGGTCCCTTCTGAGTAACCAAAGTATCCCATCCCGGATGCGTTCGCTTGGTAAATAAGGATGGTACCCCGCTTCCTAATCCTTGGAACATCGAGCACCTTCGTAAGTTTTATGCTTAGTATCACGGAGGTGATTCTGTAATTACATGCAATGTAAATGATAGACTCTATACACAGAGTCGGGTAGGTCCTCCGAGAGAACATCCGGACCCCTTAGGGACGGTTCGAGAACTTCAAGCAGCACTTGACACAGTCATAGCACTAAAAGTGTAGCTACTTGCCCTGGGTTGGTACAAGATGTATAGTACACTTAGCCTGGTTCCGTACCCTAAGTTTGTCTTTGTCCCCCCTGTTATTCGGACCTATAGTGAAAAACATTGTTATGTGAAAGCAGACTCCACGTGCAGTAATTTTGTGCAGACTCATTCTCTTTTATTTATCATTCTCCTTCTTGTCTATAACGAAGTTGTGCAATTCTTTTTGAGTTTTAGTCCAAGTTATTCATATATTGTACAAGTTATATTGTTGGCCTCTTTGGATCATAGCATTGCTACATGGTCTACTCGCCTAAAAGCTAAGCCAATACAGGTCCGAAGTGTGCTATCGACTTAGTCTGGTCCTGCACCCTAAGTGTGCAACTGTACCTACATTCCGGCATGCCTCAATAAGGCGGGTCCTAATAGCATTAAGATCTTGAACGATTACATCAATGTGCTTGTTATCATATCGAGTTTCTTCAGACCTAAAATTTAAATAAGAACAGTAAGTCACAAAAGAGTTATAGACGAGAGGATGAATTTTACGATTTTTCTTGTCCTTGATGCGCAAGAAAAATGAAAACCCATGACGATGGTGGACAATGCCTGAGCTACCAAGCTCCAACATCCCCCAAGGGGGCCCGCCGTTGACGTTTTAAACATTGAAAGTGGGCGCCATCGGAGCTAACAAGCTCCGAAAACACCCATGGGGGCCAACCGTCGACGTGAAGCATAATGAAAATTCGAGTGAAGACGATGGTGCAACAACCCAAGGGGGCCCGCCGTCGATGTTTTACGCATTGACAGTGGGTGCTATCGGACCTATCAAGCTCTAACAACCCCAGGGGGCTCGCCGTTAATGTTTTACGCATTAACAGTGGGTGCTGTCGGACCTACCAAGCTCCAACAACCCCAGGCAGCCCACCGTTGATGTCTTATGCATTGATAGTGGGAGCCGTCGGACCTAACAAGCTCCGACACCTCCCAAGGGGCCCGCCGTCATTGTCACAAAGCGCTCAATTAATCAAAACATTGTCAAACCTTTTGGTACATGTTCGCAATTAAATTGTGTACATATACAAGGGGCCAATAAGATTCATTCATGCAAAGAGTGGATTTCATTCATCCGAAGTACTAGATTACAAAATGAAGATTACAACAAAAGGAAAAAGGAAAATGTCCTAGCTACCGGAGGCCCTATGTCCCGCGGAAAAACGAGGCAACCTTCCCAGTGGCTTCTTGGATGCTAGCCCTGGAGAGATCCTCCTCTTCGGCAATGGGTCCTTCGAAGACAGGATCTAGAGAAAGTTAGGGGTCTCGGCTCTTGTAACACGCTAGAACATATTCGGAGACATTCTTGGCCAGAGATTTCCCCTCCGTCTCCAGCTGGTCGGCGATGACATCACCCATCGTGTCGTGCTTGCTGCCAGTAGAGCCAAGTGCAACCCGTGTCTGGTCCAGCTGCGGTGTTGGGTTCCCCAGACGTACTGGGCTGAAGCCAAGCAACACCAAAGCTTTGTCTGTGTGCCCCAAAAAATCCCAAACCTGCCGGTACTCATTTGTCCTCGAGCTCCACAATTTTTCCAGTGACCTTCTGGCTGCCGCAAGCTCTGAACCTTCCCGAGCGAGGTGCTCGACCACTTCGGCATGTTGCTAAATTTTCTCAGCTATTTGCTTTTCACGATCGGCAAGCTCCGTCTCCCGGTGGTGGATGCGGCTCCACCATTCTGCCTGATCCTTCTCCTTGTCTCTTACTTTCCCTTCTCTGGTGGCGACATCAGCTTCTCTTTCAGAAAGCTCCTGCTCCAGCTTCGAGTACTTCTCTTCCTTTTCCTTGCACCGCAGATCAAGCTTTTTTGTGCGGTCAGCCAAGGTTTTCTCTCCCAGAGACAGTTTCTGGTCGTGCTCCTCCTCTCTCTTCAAAATATCCTCCCGCTGTTCAAGGAGTTTCTCTTCCCTCGCATCAAGGTCCACTCGGCACTTCAGGAGAATCTCGTTTAATGTACTGAGGCTATCTTGATGTTCATCAGCAGCATCGTTGCTTTTCCTGGCATGCTCGAGAATCTCTCGAGACTTAGCATTGAGGGCCCTGATGGAGGCCTCCCTTTCATCCAACAGCTTGCCCAAATATTCCATTTGGGCCTTCGCCTTCTCGACCCGCTCCTTTTGATCAGCAAGCCTTGTCTCCGCAAGCTTCGTCTCGAAGTGAAGCCTGTTGCGCCAACGCCTCAAGGTGTGGTGCTCCTCCTCGAGGACCTTGCTGTTGTGGTCGAAGGCGAGCTGGACCTGATGGAGGCTCGAGCAGGCATTGTCAATCGGGTCCCACAGCACAAGCGTGGTCCCTTGTAGTCCTGCGGCACTAGGGCCACCATCAGGAAGTACCTTAGCCTCCACTGTCACCGAGGAAGGCCCCGCCGATGGAACTTCAACCTCCGGAGCTGATAACGAAGGTTCCCCCGCAAGAATATCCACCATTGGCTCAGCAGGTGGAGGGCCTACCGCAGACTCTTCTGGGTGCTTCGGCTCGGACATGGGTGCCTCCAGAGCTATCACCTCCGAGGTGGACACTGGAGTTTCGTCCTTAGACCCACCACCTCTGGCTCAGGCACTGGTACATCAACTAGTTCCGGCATGGAGGCCAGAGCTTCGACTATCTCCAGCACAAAGGCCATAATTGCGACCACCTCCGGCTCGATTGCTGGCTCTTCATCAACTTCCCGCACAAGCATTGGAGCTTTGGTTACCTCCGGCTCAACTGTCGAAGCTTCTTCCATCTTTGTGTCTTGCGCCGGAGCTTCAGCCACCAGCGCTACCGTTGCCGACGCGTCATCACAAATGTCTTCCCCGTGGTCCGGTGCTACCACGGGAGCATCTGGTGTCGCTTCGGGATCCATATCCATGACAGCTGGCGCCGAAGCTATCGTGACCTCAGCCACCACTTGGGGAGGCATAGGGGTTAGAGCAAGAATTTCTGCCCGCACAACTTCAGTTGCTGGAGCGGGTGTTGAAGCTTCTATGCCCTTCCTCATTGCTATGCAAACAAAGAATCGAAAGATACAATACATGACAAAAAATAAAAACAACAACTCAAGGTGTGGACGTAATGTCTACCTTGGAAGGTTACCGCTCCAACTAGCGAGGAACTTCTTCACTGAGCAATCGATGTTAGATCCCACTGTGGTTGGTGTGGTCAGAGCTCCGGATTGCTGCCCGGAACTTGTCGCCGTCTTCGGCGTCGCCTCAGCGGGGACATCCCTCGGCTGGTAAGGACCTTCGGACCTAGAGCCCATGCCCGGCACCGGGACCAGAGTTGATCTACCGGAGCTGGCGCCCCTTGAGGACACCTGCATCGAAGGAGGCGTGGCCGCCGAAGATCTACCTCCCTGGGGAGAAGGGGCGGTTGTAGTCGGAGCTGACCTGACATGGCTCCCTTCAGCATGCCTCAACTTTCTCTTTTGGCTAGAGAATTCGGCCGGCTCCTTGCCTTTGCCCTTGCCCTTGCTGACGTCATTGACATTCTGGCTCGCGGCAGGGGTAACAACCCTCTCGGAAGCTCCTGGGATTGCAACCCCGCTGATAAGGCGCCTCTCGACCACGCCCAAGTCATCCAATACTGGCATTCTCCTCCGAATCTCACTGCTAACCTCCGGAACCATGTTCAGAGGCAAGAAGGCAGCCGGTGGAGTCAGGGCGTCATGGGAGATACCTCCATTTTGAAATTTTTAGAGATGGATCTTCAAATCTTCCCCGTCCAATTTGGTGTTCAAACTGACTTCAGTTCGGTTATGATTCGTCTCACTATTGAATGCCCATGCGGGCCATTCCGTAGTCTTTAGTGGGGCCCACCTGTTCCCTAAGAAATTGCCGAAGACCATTTGGGGGGTCACTTCTGCCTCTATGAATTCTTCGATCTTTTCTAGGATGGGCTTGTACGCATCCGACGGCTTCGAAACTACGTTCCAGGCGTCGGTGTCGACATTGGGAAGGCCCTTGGGCAGCTCCAGCTTCTCATGCTCCTCCACAGTGATGATCACCCAATACTTCTTCAAATCATCCCACTTGCCGGAGGGGAAGGTCTTCAAGTACTTGAAGGGGCAATTCTTCCGCTTCACGAAGTAGTAGAAGCCGATGAGCTCCGTCCCCTTGCCAGTGGTGTGGACCGTGAAGAAGGTCCAGAACTGCTCGATGCAGGGAGGCACGCCCACCCACATCTTGCAGAAGTGCACAAAAGTCACCACTAGCAAGAGGGAGTGGGGACCGATATGATAAAGTTGGAGGCCGTAGAAATCCAGCAACATCAAGAGGAAGCTTGAGAAAGGCAGGATCAGACCCACCATGGCGTACGCCGAGAAGTACACCATATCTCTGGTGCGCTCCTTCTTGAAGTGGAGCTTGCCGAAGCGGATGTCCTTGTTGCAGGAGTCACTGTGCCAACCCATGTAGTTCCAGACACTCGCCATCTCCTCATCGGTCTTGACCTTACTGTGGGGAAGACCCAACTCCATCGCAGCAAAGTGGAGGGAAAGTTGGAAGGGTATGCGAAGGTTGGGAGGCTCTGAGCGCAAGTTCGATCGAAAGCGTAAAGGGTCCTCAAACTGTGTTGGCTTTCCTTCTTAAGTAAGCCTCCACAACGCTTGGATGGAAACCGCAATGGTAACGTGATCGTGTTCTAAAATATCTACCCTACCAATGACAAATGGGCCCGGGTCCACTCTGGCGGAAAGATCGAAGTTATTACCCCAGGTGAACCATTGTCATGATGGGAGATTGGAAGCCCAAGGGCGGCGGCCGGGCAAGGCACGCGAAACAAATACAGTTTTCATATTAGGAACCGGCGACCTTCAATTGCATGAGATCCGCACACGAAGATCTCACCTACCGCATTCAAAATAAGCCACATGGAGATGATTTAACCACGGACCATCGTCCCAACGGCACATCAGAATACCTTTGAAGACGCAGCGCGGGAATCGAAGATGGACCCACATCCGGTAGAATAACTTAACCCAAAGGGTTTCTCACGGAGGTGGGCCCGAGGGCCACTGTCAGTACCCTGCGTATCGGGTACCCCATGATACCGCAAGAAAGCTAAGGAGTTCCACCTATTCAAGTTGAAGACCTCTGATGGCTGCACGTGTTACATAGTACTGGACCCGCCTCCCTCGTTTGGGTAGCTTCGACACTGACACGTGTAACATAAGGCCGGACGTAACTCCCTTCATTGGGAAGCTCAAGTCTTGCCATGTGTCCAGTCACCCTGGACCTAACCCCCAGTAGAGGGAAGCTCCAATGCCGCCATGTGTATAGTGGCTCTGGACCTGCCTCCCCACGATGGGAGGCTCCGTAGCAGCCACGTGTTGAACCTTCGGAGCTAGGACTTCAACAGAAGACAGAGAGATCTCCAATGGCTCAGACCCTTAAGGGACAGTTAAAGCGATTGTTACAAGACCTAATTACGTGTCATTAAAGCCATGACACACGATCAGTGGACTGTTAATAGGGGTAATGCCATCATTAGGTCGTGTTATCACCCAATTAACCACACTTAATATTCAGCGATCTTGTATTAGACAGTTAACTATGCTAGGGCCACATGTCGGGCCAAGCAAGTTATGTAACGACCAATCCTTAGAGTATAAAAGGGTTGCACCGCACGATACATAGACAACCAAGCTCATACGCTCACAAGCACCACAAATATTCATACATACAACACACAATCCGTGGAGCAGGGTTTTAAGCTCAGGCGGCCCAAACCACGTAAATCCCTCGTGTCATCATCTTGTTCATAATCTTACTCATGCCGCAACCAATCAAGAACCTCCGCGGGCTACGATCTAAGTAGGACCGGGAAAAGTGTTGATCGCACACTTCGACATTATCCTTTGCTCATCCCGAGCAAAGTAAAGACTTTAGGTTGATGATCAAGAGTTGCTACAATGTTCTACTTTTCAAAAGTACCATGTGAACAACAAAATACTCTACCTAGTGTAGCAAAAATTAGCATGGTACTTCACCCATCTCAAGTTATTATGGGGACTATGCCATCTCCTATTCATGGTTGGTTGAAAGATAGAACAACAAATGGAGCACACATACCGTAGAAATCAAGTTCCACTCAAATTCTGGAGACTTCAATTTAGATTTTAAGTATCTCAATTTGATTCTCTCAGTCTCTCCTTTATGTGTAGTGGAAATATTTCCTCACCAAGGCATTGTGCCTAAATTCATCCTAACTCTACAAAAGGCTTGCATGTGGAGCTTGGTAGTAATGTAGTAGGCATATTTGCAACACATAGTTTTGCTAAGTCAAAAGGGCAAGCCTTAGGAGAAATCAATTCAAAACAACTTGATTCAAGACTTGTGCATGTGTGATGGTATGGAGGTGGATGTGGATATTTGAGATGACTCATTTTGGAGTGAACTCTCTTATTTTTCAGGGATGAAACATGACTACTTTCTTCTCTTTTTTTCCTTTTTTTCTGATGCTTATGATGTAAGCATGTATTTTTTTCTTGTAGCCATGTCTTCTACTCCCCTTTTCTGCAATAAACTTGGAGAGAGTACTAAGCATAAATGGTATGGAGTTTCTTTTTATTGTGGAATGGTGGTATGATGAGATTTTGCTTACTTCTAGTGTAGAAGTATAGCATGTGCAAGTGAAGTCTTGAATTCAAAAAAGGTAATCAATGAAATCTTGCATAGGTCTATACTAGTTCGACAAAGCTCAATGTGAAGACAAATAGCATGTGCATAAGGTCTATCAATGTGATATATCATATGGCTTTGGTAGATATTTCCAATCAAATGAGAGTAACTTAAATATTTTTAGAATTTCTTATAAAAGCCCTAAATTCAGAGTGCAAAGTTCAGATAGTAGAATTTAAAATTTGAATAAAAAAAGAAATCAAACGGTAATTGAGAAATCGAACCAATTCAAACTTCAATAGAAGGGATTCAAATATTCAAATTTAGCTCCTGTTCAAACCTTGACAAAATAAAAATTTGAGTTCACCATTAGCTTTCAAATATTCCAAATAGCCTCTCTGCAAAGTTTCAAAATTTTTGAAACACATGTGCTATTTAATTCAGTGGCTCCATTGAATACCATTTGAATTCAAATTCAAATTTTTAATTCCAATTAAACTTGGTCAATTCAGGACATTGATTTCAAAATCATAATATCCATATTTGAATTGACCTCTCCACAAAAATCTGGAATTTTTGGACAAATCTAGGTGCGCGAATTGAAGGAACAGAGGTGATAGAGTTGAAAGGGCTGGTAGGGCCCACTGGTCAGCAGCACACAACCGTGAGTGCTCTTTTTCACGGCTGTCCCCGCGCTTCAACACTGGGAGGGCGCGCCACCATGGCAGGGGCATGCACAAGCAAGCAACTGCGTGGCTAGATGACTCCTCCATCTTCTTAAGGTGGCTAGATTACTCCTCCATCTTCTTAAGGCCTTGTTGCACCTCACCGACGAGTACTTCGTCCTCTATTTCACCAAAGGAAATCCCGTCGCCATTGTTGCCACCTCTCTGTTCTTGGCTTCGTCCCACCGTTCTGGCCATCGATTGATTGTGCTCCAAGAGGATAAAACCATCGCTCTACCTTCTCCAACTGTTGTTTCAAAGTTTCGTGACCTAAAATCGTGGTATTTCTCAGTTTTGCGGACGCAGCTGGAGTTGGAGACGATCGTCGCCTCTGCTCCACAGTCGCCAGTCCACAACAAGCAGTTTTACGCCTCAACATCAACAGAAAAAAGGATCGCCATCACGAGCTCTTTCTCATGGTAAAACCCGTGCTTCACTTCCTTAGGTATCGAGTAAATGATTCAAGTTTTTCTTTCGGCCGTTGCCCATGAACTAGCTAGGTTCTCCATTGAATTCACTTTCTACGTGCAGCCATCCTTTAATTCGTTCATGGATATTGTTCCATATCTCATAGGGCACACGCCTACAATTCTACGTAAGAACCACCAAACGGACCTAGAGTATTTCGCGGTTTTGTAGCCACCTTAGGAAAACTAGTCGGCTCACCATCAGACTTGAGGTTTCTGGCCATTTCACTCCTACCGCATACCATTTTCGTACTCACTATGAACCAAGGAGTCTTTTAGAGTGTTTCGGGTCGTTTGAGCCTGATTTACGGATTTCCGACCATCGTCAGAACCCTAGTTCCGCCGCCGCCGTCGTGTGCTCGCCTCCCGTTGCCGACTCATCTGGACCTCACCAGCGTGTTGCGCATCCGATTTTGGGGCTAGGCGGCCATGGCTCACCCGAGAGGAGGTCGACGCAGCATGTCCAACGTGCGTCGCCGCGGTTCCGGCAAGGAGCGCTGCCTCCGTCGCGAGGTTGAAGAAGGTGGCAGGTCCCGCATGTCAGCCTCGGTTTCCCTCACTCGGGATCTGCTGTGGGCACGGATTTGGTGTGGCTGCGCGGTTAAACCCTGTGGCCCTCGGTGTGGCCCAGTGGCGATTGGCCCATTTTAAATGGGTGGGGCCGGGCTGGATTATTAAAACTTTTCCCTCGGAAATTAATTCCAAAAATTGAGCCAACTTCAAAAATCAATTCCTCCAAGCATACTTGCTCAAATAATTCCAAATAAATTCTGGTAGACTCATCTTGATCCCTATTTCGCAGTGACCAAATTTGTTGGACATCAAAGTCCCAGAATTTGCATAATTAATTCCATTGACCTAACTGCTTGGAAAATTAATTACCCATGTTCTGTTAATTGGAAAATTCCCAACTTTGGTCAGAACAATCTCAAAAATATCTTTGATGTCAAGTGAAAGTTTCAAGTTCATTGGACCTTATATACTGGACCAAACAGTGTTCAAATCACCTATGTCGATTGAAAAATGAAAAATGTACATAAACATTTTCAGAATTTCTTGCAAACTCGTAAAATCGATTTCTGCCTGTAGAAAGCACAGAAAATTATGAAACAAAATTTCCTAGAACCAGTGAGACCAACTATACCATAATCAACAACTGTTAGCCATAACAAACTTCCATATTTAATATCAAATTTCAGAGAAGGCTTTTATTGTTGGAATTTTAGAGGCAACAAGCTTCCTTGAACATCTCCAATTCTTTGCCCAGATCTTCCTTATAGAACCTAGTATCCACTGTAGAAAGCTCAAAGCCAATTAAAATCATTTAGTAACAGAAACTGTAAGTTGATCTGTATAGTTCTATGTCACTTATATGCTTTCATATTGTGCACCTCATATAGTAACCGAGATTGAGGAGGAACTAGAGTCCTTGGACAGCATACTCTCCGGAGCTAACTTTGAATCTAACTCACAGCTAGGCAAGCCCCGGTTTGCATATAATTGCTATTTCAAAGTTTTTATTTGTATCACTTATGTCTAGGATGAGTTTTGTGCATTAGGGCTAAGGTGCTTGTTACTCCACTTGCATGACCCACAAATCCCATGCAGTATTGGGTAGGTCTATAGCTCGACGAGTAGAAAATGCCATGCTAATGTTTTGAGGAATCCGCTAGAAGTCGAGTAGTTGGAATCTACTCGCGAGTTATGATTTTATCACACGGGAAAGATTTGATCAAAGAAAGGTTTATGAATACGAAATTGAGACCAAGTAGCGGGTATGCAGCTACGAGATGTGGTCTCACGTGCGTAGTCCCGCTTGTGTCAATTGAGGACCGATCCGTGTGCGGCCCTACTGGACAAGTTTGAATCGTACCAGATGCATACTAGCTATATGGAAACCAGGAAACCGATGTAATTTGTTAACCAGGGTGTCGAGACTTATCCTACCATTTTATAGGAGTGGGTTGAGGGCAGCAAGGTGTAAATCTGCCGGCAGGCTTAGAGATGCTCCATGCGGGGACCTCCTGTCCGTTACGGATGGACCAGTTTGGCATTTGGGTTTCCTTTGAAAGGTTGTTGCATACAACATAATATTGAAGTGTGATTCGCTCTACTTCCGAAATGGGTGTATGTGACGTGTTATCTGGGTGTCTACTGATTGGAATCACCATCCCTCGTGGTTATTTGAGTACCGCTTGTTCACTGCATTGTGATGTAGTAAATACTGATGAAGCCAGTAGAATATGATGTATTGAAATATAATTGTTTTGTAACTTTGATTACTGTCAAATATGCTCACTAAAGTTATTGTTATTAAACTTGTAAGTTGCTGTTAATAACTTGAAAATTAAGGATCGACATGTAGGCAAGTCATTTACTACTATATCTATTCCTATGTTAAGTATCCCTGCATGTAGACTTCCATGTTTAGGTGAGACGGTTAAGTCTTGCTGAGCCTTCGTGCTCATGGTTGCTATATTAAGTTGTTTGCAGGTGAGACGTATGAGGAAGGTGTAACAACGATAAATTGTTAATAAAATGAATAAGAATTAAGTGCATTGGTTTCTGCATTTTGTGAGAATATTTGAATTTTGAAATGAGCAGAATTCGTTAGAATTTAAATTTGAAATCAAAATCAAAAGAAAGGAAACAGAAAAAGAAAAAGAAAAAGGATTAAACCCCTTTCTTGGCCAAAAACCCCTCATGCGGCCCAAATCCCTTTTTCCCACCTGCGGCCCAGCAGCCCTTCCCTCCCCTTCTCTCCCTGTGGTGCGGGGCCCGCTTGTCATTCCCCTCCTTGGGCAATCGTCGCCCCTCTCTCCCTATGCCGCGTCACGCCGTGCTACCACCCCATCTAACTACTCCTCCCCACGTGGAATCAAGCGGAAGAACCGTCCCTCACGCGCGCCGCCAACCGCCGCCCCTTTGCCCTCTATAAAAACGCTGCCCACCCCTCTCTTTCCCCCCCTCCGCACAAAACCCAAGATACACCGTTCTCGGCTTTCCAACGGTTGTATACCTCCCCTCTCTCCACTAATCGATTTGCCTTGACTCTTGGAGCACACCGTGCAAAGAATTGCGGAGAAATTGGCGAGGCTTCGCCGGAATCGATGGGAGTCACCGCTGTCCGATGCAAGCCATCATCGTTGACCTTCTTCGGACTCCAAAAACACCCGAGGTGTGATCCCCTTCTTTCCTCTTTCGTTTCACATAGAAGACGCATAGAATAGGCGAGTTGTTGGCTGGTTTGGCCAACGCCGGCGAGGTCCGCAGCCCTGCGCGCGAGGCCAGCATCGCCGGGGTGACGTGGCTGCATCTCCGCCTTGGATTTTAACCGAGCGGCTGAGATTAGATCGACCATAACGGTTCGATTTAATAAAATCTCATGTGTTCATTTTGAATCTGACGGTCCACGTTGAAAATCCTTTTCTTGCCACCAATTTTTCATTAAGGCCCTCGGAAACTTGTAAGCTACCCCCAGACTTTATGATAATCATGTTTTAATCCTTATTTTAGCAATCTAGCCACTGAACTCTCTGTAATTAGGTTAAAACTTGGGGAATATTGAGTCTAACCACTAGAATTTTACTTAGTTTTTTTAACCCCTGTACGTTATAGAAAAATAACCAGGAATCCCCTAATGTTTTATTTAATTGCTGAATATTATTTAGAAGTATCTTTAATGTTTAGAAAATAGATAATAATGGTAAAATAAATATAAAAAGTAGGAAAATCAAGAGGGGGCTCTGAGGTGGAGGGTTACTCCAGAAATGCCTCAGTGGTGGAAACCTTAGAGGACTTGTACTAGTCGGGAGTACCTTTGTAAAGACATGTAGTGATCTCTTGGCCACACATCCACAGAAGTGTAAAATGTGGTTGATCACCACATGCAACAGGGAGGTTTACTGAGTCCACGTGGCAACAGAGGATGAAATCACTGCTTGTGGGTAAAGGGTAAACTCTCTGCGGAGATTTGAAAAACTTTCATGACAGCCGTGCTCACGGACAAGAGCGGCTTGGGACTAGATCATAATTAGTTTATGGTTGGGAAATGGTGATTAATTATGAATCAAGTTATCTTATTCATCATCACTATCTGTTGGAATATTTATCTATTATGAAATTTATAATTGAAAGCTAAGGTTAGATTCTAAGCATAGTGCTTAAGCCATAATTGGCCTATCCTTGTTCTAGCGATTCATGTCATCCTCTTCCCACACTTGCTGATTACTCTATGTACTCATGCGCTTACCTTCCCCTTCAGAATAAGAAGAAGAAGCGGCACTGGAAGATTTCTTCGTCAACCCGGAGGACATGGTCTAGGCTGGCGATCCTTTGCGCGACTTCCTGTTAAGATGGACCCCAATCTATCTATCTATTTGTCCGCTATAGTTTGGACTTTGTAAATAGTTTAGATGATGTAAATAGGTTAGTGTTGTGTAATTGTAGACCTTCGGGTCATATTGTAAGACTTATTATGTATTCAAACATGGCTATGTAATGATATTTCACTTTTGTCAATGCATGTATGATTCAACTGATTCTGGCGTACATGTGATTAGCGTTTGTTCATATTTTTGATGATCGGGCCTGACAGAAGGGCCTGAAGATGAAGCGATGCCCCCGTCGAGGTATACCGCCGTGTGGGAGCCCTGCACACCGTTGTAAATTATTGTGTGTTGCTAGTTTGTAGCGTCCCCGGGCTAGACGGTTGCACTTTTGCATAGCTAGGCCGAGAGTTGAGCTATGAGTCTTATTTTCTACTGTATATTATGTATTGTAAAGAACTTTCGCTGTTTATATAAATAAAACTTTGTATTTTGTCATATTCTTTTTGTGTGTGCTGTTGGGTGCCGCATCGCACGACACCACCCACTGCGATTCCTGGAATGTGCGGACCCGATCCTCACAGCCTGGTATCAGAGCCACATTGGGAATAACACACTCGAAAAGAGCCTATTTTGAAAACTTAGAAGTAGTCGAGTGAGGATTAATTACTATGCCCACATAAGGACTATTATAGTATTAGTTACTTAAGGTGGCAAGCTAACTTATGTGTTATTATATTCTGTAACGATGCTCTGACATCAGGTAAGAGGTAAGATACGTCACTGCAAGCGGATCAACTGCGGTAAGCTCACCATGCGAGAGGTAGCATGTGATTGTTTTCGTGGCTTGGCATGGAAATGTCAATATGAGTCTCTAAAAAATTCCATGTTTCTGAGAACATATGACACACGGTACACCAGCATGCTGCAAAATTAGTGGGAGCCCCCGTCGGGTGGGACATAACCCGATGCGCCCCCTACTGGTGCAGAACTATGCAAAGTTGTGGGACCTCGTCCGGTGATAAAAACCGGTCATGTACCTCGAGACGTGGCTTAGCTCGGGGCGGCCTGTATGAAATGATATGGTACAAATGTTTTTACTTTCATATATATTATTGTGAAATGATCGCCCATGCGGGCTCTGTTGTATGGCACCATATGATTGATCTTTCATTTGTGTGTAGTTGCAGGACACTAACCACGCTTAAGTAGCGCGAGTTGAAAACGTTTGCGAGTGAACGTAATTAGTGCCACTGTTAAGACGTATGTCGGGATACCGGCTTAGAATTTTCTTTGGTGAGGGCGTAGTACCGGAATTGCATTCAAGTTTCATCAGGCATGTCGACGACGATATCCATGCTAGGGGTGTGACTCGACAACAAGTAAAAATTTCCAACTTAAGACGAAGTGTGATTTTGTAATCTCTGTTTTGGAGCGTGCTGGTCAGATTTACAATTAATCGTGTGGTCACTGCGGTAAGCGGGCATGTGGTTTGGGAACTTGAGGAAGTCCTCCACAACTTTCATTTCAGCCCCAAGGCAGATTTCAAGATTAAAACTTGAAAACATCATTTGAACTTAAATTGCCCAGTTCCTGGTTCAAACTGTGAACTGGACCGAAAATTGACTAAGTTTGGAATAGCATAACTTCCTGTATAATTCATCCCTGAAGGTTTACCATACATGGTTGGAAAGTTTAGAGAGTCCTCTAAAACACTTATGTTGAAATCCAGATTAGAATCCCCCTGTAAACTAATGAAAATCTCAAATTTCCAAACTCTGTTAAATATGGACAGAGACTGGACAGTTTCTGTATCCTGTCTCTGTCTTGATCATATCTCTTCGTATAATCGACGAATGATTTCATATAATGCATCTCTGTAATCCTGAGGATGTATGCAACGATGTTATAATTTATGATTTTTGCATATTTTGATGTTTTGTATCTGGAAAATGTGGACAAAATCAGCCTTAAACAGATGAGGTGCTGTCAAAATTTTCCCAGAAAACTGTCAACTTGCGAAAATCATATATCCTCAAACAGAAATTATCTGGAGGCAAATATAAACATTCTGGAAATATAGTTGAGTGTGCTAGAACTTTGTAGTTGAACTCAAGTCCTGAATGTGCCTCTAACTGGATGAAAATTTCAAATTTCTCAAGACTGGTCTGAATGAACAGAAACTGAGACAGAATTCCAGTGTTATGTTTCATTTGGCATTTGAATTTAAATTCACTTTCATAATACAATTATCACATCCATGATCTGTTTATCAACAAAGTGGGTTGAATTTGAGTATTTGGCTCATTCAAATGCTTCGTTTATAGATGGCGGATGTGATGTTGTTGCCGGACGGGTGGGTGTTCTCCACGTGCGCCAACCATCCGGGCTTCCCAATCATGCTGCGGGAAATGCTCCAACAGTTTGGCTTCATTGAAATGCCAGGCTATTGGGGTCAAGAGACGGACGACAGAGGCATACTGTCATGTACCGTCCTGGTCGACATCCCTGCTAGTCCGCGTTTTTACGGATGGGCTCCTTTTTCGGTCACTATCTAGGGAACTTGTTTGGAGGACACGTGGGCCGTTGCAGCGGGCGAAGCGCTTATGAAGCTTTCCGAGCTACATCAAGATGTCATGACTCGGACACAATTTGCTCTTCTCCCGGTCCGTGGTGCGGCTCGTTTTGAGTGGTAACGTCGTATGGTTGAGGCTTATCAACCAAATGGCGACACGACAGCGACAACACTTGGGACTTATACCGCTGCGTCCAACATGGTGGTTATTGCGCAGAGTGCTATCTTTCTGCAGTAGGTCGAAGCATTGAGTCAAGCAGTTGAACGAGGTGACACTCTTGATTACATCAATGAGAACCTATGTTTGTTCCTGGCTCCGACAAATCACCAGCTGAATCAATGCGAGGATCAGCTGCATTGCACTCGCCATAAACTGCAGAAAGCTCGCGCCGAACTGCAGCAAGCTCGCAAGGAGCTGCAGAAAGCCCGTGTTGAATTGCAAGTGAGTCAATTGGTGGTGCAGCAACAGCAAGAGCAGCTGTTGGTAGTCACTGAGGCACGAGATGAAGCCGTCGAAGAAGCTCAGAATTGGGAGTTCGAGGCAGGCCAACTTCAGGATGACTTGTTGGAGGCCGAAGCACACTTGCCGCACCCAGTCGTGTATCCACCGGCTAAGGACATGCCGCTGAACATGGGTGAGCAGGTGCCTTCAAGTTCTGAGGAGGAGGAAGATCCTGAGATACACGAGTACGTCGATGAGAATGCATCGGATTAGGACGGGGCATCACTACTGCCATCACGGGGCAACGTATAGTTAGTGGTTGCTCGTGTTTATTTTGTAGCCATGTTTGTATCATATTATAAATAGTAGTGGGTGTGTAGGAGACGACAAGGTGTGTATGACGACTCATGGAGACCAAGTATAGTTGAGATGCACTTCCCTAGTGGGATTCCATCATTTTGAGTTCACTAATATAAACATGATCATGAGATAATATATCTTGTATAAAGTTTGTACTTTATCAATATATGTGAATGTTATGCAATTATCACATTGTCAATACTTGCACTACTATGGTATAAATGGATGAAGAAAACAAACATGTTGCTTATTTTTAGATCATGTGGATGCAGAATGGTGCGTTCTCGCTCTACGCCTGAGTTGGGAGGCCCTAGTCAGGGTCGTGAGGATGAATCTCCGACCCGGGAGCAAACCACGACATCGAAGCAACAAGTTCCTCCACCACCATCACCTGAACCTACAAGAACTCTCGCGGAGATT
Organism: Tuctoria greenei; assembly: GCA_036927565.1. Lineage (NCBI taxonomy): Eukaryota > Viridiplantae > Streptophyta > Magnoliopsida > Poales > Poaceae > Tuctoria > Tuctoria greenei. The sequence continues at coordinate 20,718,041 of JAYESD010000010.1, read as the reverse complement.
TTGGCTGCAGTACTCAAGTCGCGCGACGAGCAAACCACTGAGAATGTTGGTGCAGAATTCGTCCTGTCAAGGGGGGCGACAAGACAATGGGCAACACCAGCCCCAATAGAGTTCATATTCAGATTTCTTGGCGACATCCAGCGGTCTTCACGGAGGCCGAGAAGCCTCTGGAGGTGGATAACTTTATCCGCATCCTCGAGGTGAAGTTTGGTTTGCTGTGATGCACCGAACAATAGAAGGCGCTGTTCGCAGCACAACAACATCACAGATCCGTTGGTGCTTGGTGGGCGAACTACATCGCGTCACTGCCAGCTGGTCATGCGGTCACATGGACTGAATTCAGTGAGGCGTTCCGCGCCTACCATATACCTCCCGGTATAATGAAGAGGAAGCTTTAGGAATTTTCGGAGCTGAAGCAAGGTGGGAGGAGTGCTCATGAATACTCCCGCGCATTCAATCACTTGGTGCAGTACGTGCCAGTGTATGTGGGAACAGAAGATAAGAAGCGAGATACATTCTTTCGAGGCCTTAATCCCAAGATGAAGGTCCAACTCGCACAATGCAACCGCGGCACCTTCAACGATATCGTCAATGCTGTGATAGTGCAGGAAGATGCTCAATGTGAGCTCGTTTCTAATAAGAGGAAATGGAGTGCGCCATCGAGCAGCAGCTGTGGTGGTCCCGAGAAGTACTGTGTGGTGTATTATTCACCATCCCGTCAGCGATGGCAGCCACTGGCGCGACCGCAGCAATTCCACGGTCGTTCTTTCAATGTGTCGCGTTTCCGACCACCATTTCCACAGCAACAGCAGCAGCAACAATGGATGGTCCATGTGCGTATCCACCACCACCACGTGCACCGGGATTCCGTCCGCAGCTTGGCGGGAACCCGACACAATACACGTGCTACACGTGTGGCCGTGTCAGGAATTTTTCAAGGGACTGCCCCAAACAGCGACAAAGCAGCCGACAAGCACCATATCAGGGTACAGCTCAGCCACGCAACCAGCCCAAGAAACCAGCAGAAAATCCGGCAACATACACCACCTAGCTATCGAAGACATGCCGGAAGGCGGACCCGTCTTTGCGGGGACGTTTTCTCTACTCAAAAATCCTGTAGTCATATTATTTGACTCCGGTGCCACCCATAATTTCATTAGCCAATCATATCTCAGAAAATACCAATTATCTATCAATCCCACAAAATGTCCATATTTGATTTGCTCTGCGGGTGGGAAAGTAGCAGCTGATAGGATGGTCTATCGGCCACCACTTGAGATGGGTTGAAATCTATATCCGACTTATCTAATTATATTAGAGAGTCAGAAGCTTGATGTTATTTTAGGAATGTCGTGGATACACCATCATAGTGCTGTTCTCGACATTGTTCCACGTGTGGTCCATTTAAACTTTCCCCTACACGAACCACACACTCTCATTCTAGACCGCCTTATCCACGAAATTCCAGCCACATACAAAACATAAGCCACAAAGCTTGAGGACATTCGTATTGTCCGTGAATATACGGACGTGTTTCCCGACGACCTTACGGGTATGCCACCGGATAGGGACATCGTGTTCAAAATCGAACTTATTCCGGGAACCACACCTATTTCTCGAAGACCGTACAAGATGGTACCAAATGAGTTGGCAGAATTAACGGGGCATTTGAAGGACCTGCTGGACAAAGGTCTCATACGCCCAAGTTCATCACCTTGGGGCTGCTCCGCATTATTTGTGAATAAGAAGGAAAAGACATTACGTCTATATGTGGACTATCTGTGATGACCGGGTCCACTCATTCCAGAAATCGCAGAGAGTGGTGTTGTGCGATGTGGCACCCAACAGCACACACAAAAAGAATATGACAAAATACAATGTTTTATTTATATAAACACCGGAAGTCTTTTACAATACTCAATATACAGAGGAAGATAATATTCATAGCTAAACACTCAGCCTAGATATTCAAAAGTGCAGCCGTCCAGCCCACAGACACTACACACTAGCCACACACAATTTACTGCAGTGTGTAGAGCTCCCATTTTGTGGTATACCTCGACCGGGGCATCGCCTCATCCTCGGGCCCTTCCTCATAAGTCTCACTTGCAGAAAACATAATATAGCAACCGTGAGCACGAAGGCTTGGCAAGACATAACCGTCTCACCTAAACATGGAACTCTATATGCAGGGATACTTAACATAGGCATAAATATTGCAGTAAAGTGACTCGCCTAAATGTTGATCCTTAATTTTTAAGTTATTAACAGCAGCTTACAAGTTTAATAAAATAACTTTAATCAGCATCAATTACAGCAACCAAAGTTTCAAAACTATTACAATTCCATATATCGTATTCTCCTGACTTCATCAGTATTTACTACATCACAACACAGTGAACAAGTGGTACTCAGATAACCGCGAGGGACGGTGATTGCAGTCAGGACACCCGGATAACACGTCACATACACCCATTTCCAAAGTGGATCCAGTCACACATCAATACTATGTTGTATGCAACAACCTTTCAAATGAAACCCAAATGTCGAACCGGTCCTACCGTTACAGGCAGGAGGTCCCCGCACAGAGCATCTTCTATGCCCGCCGGCAGATTTACACCTTGCTACCCTCAGCCCACTCCTATAAAATGGTAGGGTACGCCTCGACACCCAGATTAACCAATTACATCGGTTTCCTGGTTTCCATATAGCCAGTATGCATCCGGTACAGTTCAAACTTGTCCAACAGGGCCGCACACGGATCGGTCCTCAATCGACACAAGCAGGGCTACGCACGTGAGACCACGTCTCGCTGCACCCTACCCGCTGCTCGGTCTCAATTTTATATTCATAAATCATTCCTTGATCAAATTCTTTCCCTTGTGATAAAATCCTATCTCACGAGTAGATTCCAACTATTCGACTTCTATTGGACTCCTGAAACTTAAGCATAGCATTTTCTACTCGTCAAGCTATAGACCTACCCAATACTCCATAGGATTTGTGGATCATGCAAGTGGAGTAACAAGCACCTTAGCCCTAATGCACAAACATCATCCTTGACTTAAGTGATACACATATAAACATTGAAATAGCACTTAAATGCAAACCGAGGCTTGCCTGGTTGTGAGTCAGAGCGGAAGTTAGAATTTGGGTGGATGTTGTCCAAGGCCTCTGGGTCCTCCTCGATCTCGGTCACTATATGATATGCAATATATAAAGTACATGAGTGATATAGAAACTATAGAGAAGATCTTATAAATACTGATCAGGTATCTCCGTCAGCTTATGGAGAGGTATAGGGAGCAAAAGAAGGATCTACATTTAGTGTTCATTGACTTGGAGAAGGCATACGATAAGGTACCAAGACCGGTCATGTGGTGGGCACTAGAGAAACACAAAGTCCCAACAAAGTACATTAACCTTATCAAGGATATGTATGATAATGTGGTGACAAGTGTGCGCGTAAGAGATAGTGAGACCGACAATTTTCCTATCACAATAGGGTTACACCAAGGATCAGCCTTTAGTCCTTACATCTTTTCCTTAGTGATGGATGAGGTGTCGAAGGATATACAAGGGGATATCCCTTGGTGTATGCTCTTTGCTGATGATGTAGTGTTGGTAGATGAAACTAGGGATGGTGTTGATAGAAAATTGGAGCTATGGAGGCAGACCTTAGAGTCTAAGGGGTTTAGACTTAGTAGAACCAAGACCGAGTATATGAGATGCGACTTTAGTGATGTCGGGTGGGAGGATGGTAATGTTAGTGTACAAGGACAAGTAGTACCTACGAGGGACACATTTCGATATTTAGGATCAATGTTACAAAGCAATGGTGATATTGATGAAGATGTTTGCCATAGGATCAAGATCGGGTGGATGAAGTGGCGACAAGCATCCGGAATCTTATGTGATAAGAAAGTTCCACAAAAATTGAAAGGAAAATTCTATAGGATGGTGATCAGACCTGCAATGCTGTATGGAGCAGAATGTTGGTAACTAAAAGGCAACATGTCCAACAAATGAGTGTTGCGGAGATGCGCATGCTACGGTGGATGTGCGGTCACACAATAAGAGACAAAATTAGGAACAAAGTAATACGTGATAGGGTAGGGGTGGCACCGATTGAGGAGAAGCTAGTCCAACATCGCCTACGGTGGTTTGGGCATATCCAGCGGAGACCTCCAGAAGCACCGGTTAACAGTGGGATTATAAAGAGTGGAGAAAATTTTAGGAGGGGTAGAGGTCGACCAAGGTTGACATGGCAGGAGGTGGTGAAACGAGATTTAAAGGAGTGGGACATACCTAGAGATTTGGTTCATGATAGGACTGCATGGAAATTAGCAATTCATGTGCCAGAATCTTAGTTTATTCGTAATTTGTTACTCTTATCTTCTTTCTTACTAACCCGTTTCTAGAATAAATAAAATATAGTTTTTTTACTTTCATCTTATTTTCTATTACTTTTCTTCAAAATTGTTGGGTTTCATTTCTAGCTGACCCCAACTTGTTTGGGACAAAGGCCTGGTTGTTGTTGTTTGGATTTTTACTGTGGACACTAGGTTCTATGAGGAAGATCTGGACAAAAAATTGGAGATGTTCAAGGAAGCTGGTTGTCTCTAAAATTCCAACAAATAAAAGGTGTCTCTGAATTTTGGTTATAATTCAGGAGCTTTGTCATGGCTAAAAGTGGATGTTCATGGTAGAGGGGGTCTTACTGGTTTTGGGAAAATTTGTTTCACATTTTTCTGAGCTTCCTACAGGGAGAAACAGATTTTACAAGTTTGGGGAAAAAGCTGAAATTGGTTCTGTACTTTTCTTAATTTTCAACTACATAGAGATTTGGAACACTGATCATACCAGTAATTGAAGTCCAAGGAACTTTAAATTTTTACTGGAGATCAAGTGTATTTTTATGAGTGTCCTGACGAAAATTGGGAATTTTCCAATCAACAAAACATGAGTAATTAATTTCCCAAGCAATTAGTTCAAAAGGAATTGATTATGAAAATTCTGGGTGTTTCATGTCTAAAAAATTGCACCACTGCAAAGTATGGAACAAGAGGATTCTAACAGAATATATTGGGAATTATTTCAGCAAATAGGCTAGGAGAAATCGATTTTTGAAGTTGGCTCAAATTCTGGAATTAATTTCCAATGGAATAATTCAGCCCGGGCCCACTGGTTTAAAATGAGCCAGTCAGAATGGGGCCACACGAGGGACCATTGAGTGGGCCGCGTAGCCGCACCGTATCATCGGCTACACTCGATCCCGTCGGGCGGCTAGTGACCAACAGGCGGGACCCACAGACGTTCTTCTACCTCTCGACGGACGCCTAATGAGGAAAACAGTTTGCAATGTCAAGCGCGACGAGGAGGTGCTCTGTTTTTTTTTTGGACGACGGAAGGGGAAACTCGATAAACTCAGTCATTACTCGATTATTTTTATTGATATTCGGTTGGGGGTTTGCGCTAGACCACCGGGAAGCCTATATCTCACCTCCATGATTGATTATCAGGCTGGTGCAAAGAATTACAGTGAAACCTAGTGCGTTCTTCAAAGGAATAACTTACTGTAAAACTGGAAATATGGATTCAAGAGTGGAGTAAATGAAGAATGGTTTTAACCGTGAGTTAGCAGGTGCAGAAGCAAAGCTTTTTGCTGTTGGAGTCCGGCTAAGAAAGCGCTCTTAGCTTCGGCTCCACAGCAGCACAGAGAAGGTCCAACGGCGGCTCAACTGCGACACCCGCGAAAACTTCGATCTAGTGAACCACCGTCAGGGAGCTGTCCACAAAAAGGTTTAGGAAGATGCGCAAGATAGTTACCAAGCTTCAAATCACAAGGGAAAGGATCAACAATGTCTGGTTAGCTTGGATTTCCAGCTCGAATGAAAGCTTCGTCGCCGGCGGCCAAGAATAGGGGAAAGACTTTGGGTGGCTTGCACCGGATGCTCGAACGACCAATGAGGAGGCTTGTTAGACATGTATGGGCGCTGTATTTGACGGCAATCGGCAAGCAAGCACACAGGTGCGTGGCTTGCATGTCGGGAGGTGTCACCAGGTGAGCCAAAGCAGCGCACTCACGGTAATGCCTCTATGACTAGTGGGTCCCACTGCCTCTTCAAGTCAAACCTCTCTGGAACTTCAATTCCCCTACCTAAATTTGTCCAAAAATTCCAGATTTTTGTGGAGAGGTCAAATGAAATGTGTAGATTCAGATTCTAAAATTGGATTTCTAATTTGGAAAATTTTCAGGTGAAATTCAAATTCAATTTCAAATTTGAATGAAATTCAATGGAGCCACCAAATTAAATAGCCAATGAGCTTCAAATATTTTGAAACATTGCAGAGAGGCTATTTGAAACATTTGGATTTAATGGTGAGCTAAGATGTTTATTTTGGCAATGTTTGAACAGGAGCTAAATTTCAATTTTTGAATTCTCTCAATTGAGGTTTAAATTGGTTTGAATTTTTCAGATTCCGATTTGATTTATTTTTCCCCTCCAAATTTCAATATCTCCCATCTGAACTTTGCATTTTTAATTCAGGGCTTTTACATTCCTCCCCCCTTAAAAAAATCTCGTCCCGAGATCACAATAAAAGAGACAGAGGTAAAAAGATTACCAGATATGCGATGATAATAACTTCGGATAGTTTGATCAGAGATAGTCCTTGCTTTCCCATGTTGCTTCCTCAGCGGTATGGTTGCTCCACAAGACTTTGCAGAAGTACAAAGTCCCGTTTCTGGTGGTGCAAGTCTTTTCATCGATAATCCGGATTAGATACTAAGAATAAGTGAGATCCGGTTGGAGATCCTCAATGTCTTTGGTGCGGATTTCAGCTGAGGATTTAAGACATATCCACAGTTAAGAAATGTGTAATAAATTGTGAACTCCAGAGAGTGATGCCAGTAACTCCAAACAATAGGCCACAGGTCCGCATTTTTCCATGACGATGAACGGACCGATAAATCGTGGAGCAAGATTTCCCTTCACTCTGAAATCATGAATCCCTTTCATCGGAGAGACACAGAGATAAACGTGGTCTTTGCTGTCGAAGTGGAGAGGTCGACGTCTTTTATCCGCATAGCTTTTCTGCCGAGATTGAGCAGCCTTCAGATTGGCTTGGATCACTCGCACTCGTTCTTCGGCTTCATTTACAAGATCAATTCCGTATATAACCTGCTCACCAGATTCACAATAGTTGAGTGGTGTGCGACATTTCTGGCCGTAGAGAGCTTCATACGTTGCCATCTTGATGCTAGCTTGATAGCCATTGTTGTAAGAGAACTCCGCCAACGGCAAATGATCATCCCAATTTTTACCGTGGTGGATGGCACAAGCGCGTAGCATATCTTCCAAAACTTGATTTTTACCTCTGCATATTTCTTGGCAATGTACTTTGTATGTACTGGAATAAAATGAGCTGATTTGGTTAGTCGATCGACTATCACCCAAATCAAATCATGCTTGTGGAATGTGAGAGGTAATCCGACAATAAAATCCATACTAATGTCCTCCAATTTCCAAGCCGGAATTTTCAATGGTTGCAGCTGTCCGACCTTTCTCACGTGGTCAGCTTTCACCCGCCGACACGTATCACACTCCGATACATACTTTGCAATTTCTCTTTTCATCCATGTCCACCAAAATCTGGTTTTCAAATTTTGGTACATCTTGTTGCTGCCTGGATGAATAGAGTACTTGGACAAGTGAGCTTCGTCCAAGATTTTCTTCCGAATTGTCATATCACGGGGTACCACTATACGGTCTTTGAACCATAGAGTACCATGTTCATCACTCCAGAAACACTTCTTTTCCCCATTCTTCATTCTCCTCCTGATGTGGGACATACCCACGTCTTTCTTTTGAGCTTCCATAATCTCCTCTCGTATGGTAGGGATGAGAGCAAGATTATATAACGCTCCATATGCAACCAAGTATAAACTCGATTCGTCCTCTTCCATCGGCGTAATGGACAGATTATTGACGTGAGACTTGTGGCTCAGCGCATCGGCAACTACATTTGCTTTGCTGGGAGTGTAATGAATTTCAATCTCATAGTCTTTGATCAGTTCTAACCATCTTTGCTGCCGCATATTCAGTTTCTTCTGAGTGAAGATATATTTCGGACTCTTGTGATCGGTGTAGAGGTGCACTAAATTTCCGAGTAAAAAATGCATCCACATCTTCAAAGCGAGTACCACGGCAGCGAGTTCAAGGTTATGAGTTGGATAATTCTGCTCATGATTTCGGAGCTGCCGTGAGCCATACGCGATCACGCGGCCGTCTTGCAATAATACGCAGCCGAGACCAATACTGGACACATCACAATAAACGTCGAAATATTTTGTCGTATCCGGCTGAGCTAACGCTGGGGATATTGTGAGATGTTTCACCAATGCTTGAAATGCAAGCTCACATGCCTTGCTCCAAATTTATTTAGTCACCTTTTTAAGAAGCTCAGTCATTGGTTTAGCGATTTTCGAGAAGCTCGGAATGAACCTCCAATAATATCCCGCTAACCCGAGGAAACTGCAAACTTCGTGGACAGACGTTGGAGACTTCCATTCCAGCACTTCTACAATTTTGCTTGGATCTACAGCAATGCCCTCCGCTGAACTAATGTGACACAGAAATGGTACTTGGCTGATCCAAAACTCACACTTGCTGAATTTTGCATAAAGCTTGTGATCTCGCAACCGTTGGAGCATGGTATGCAATTGGCGTGTTCTTCCTCCAATTTAGAATAAACCAGAATGTCATCGATGAAGACCACGGCAAACTTGTCCAACTCCGGCATAAACACTGAATTCATCAAATACATGAAGTGAGCCAGCGCGTTGGTAAGCCCGAACGACATGACAAGATATTCATAGAGCCCGTATCTCGTTGAGAATGCCGTCTTCGGTATATGCTCTGATCGGATTTTTATTTGATGATATCCGGACCGAAGATCCATCTTTGAGAATACTTTAGAACCAACTAATTGATCGAAAAGAATATCGATGTGCGGTAGTGGATACTTGTTCTTGATCGTCACGGCGTTGAGCGAACAATAGTACACACATAGACGTAACGTCTTGTCCTTCTTCTTCACAAATAATGCGGAGCAGCCCCAAGGTGATGAACTTGAGCATATGAGACCTTTGTCCAGCAGGTCTTTCAAATGCTCCTTTAATTCTGCCAACTCATTGGGTGCCATCGTGTACGGCCTTCGAGATATAGGTGTGGTTCCCGGGATGAGTTCAATCTTGAACACGATATCCCTATCCGGTGGCATATCCGGAAGGTCGTTGGGAAACACGTCCGGATATTCACAGACTACACAAATGTCTTCAAGCTTTGTGGCTTCCGTGTTATATGTGGCTCAAATTTCTTGGATAAGGCGGTCTAGAATGAGAGTGTGTGATTCATGTAGTGGAGAGTTCAAATGGACCACACGTGGAACAATGTCGAGAACAGCACCATGATAGTGCAGCCACGACATTCCATAAATGACATCAAGCTTCTGACTCTCCAATATAATTAGAGAAGTCGGATATAGATTTCCACCCAACTGAAGTGGTGCTCTATGGACCATTCTACCAGTTGCTACTGTCCCACCCGCATAGCAAATCAAATATGAACATTTTGTGGGAATGATTGGTATTGGTATTTGATGAAATATGATTGGCTAATGAAATTATGGGTGGCACCGGAGTCAAATAATATGACTACGGGATTTTGGAGTAGAGAAAATGTACCCTCGAAGACGGGTTCGCGTTCCGGCACGTGTTCAATAGCTAGGCGGTTGACATTGTCAGGTTTTGCTGCAGGTTTCTTGGGCTGGTTGCGGGGTTGAGCTGCACCCCGATATTGTGCTTGCGCGTTGCCTTGTCGCTGTTCGGGGCAGTCCTTCGCAAAATGCCCGACACGGACTCACGTCTAACACGTGTCTTGTGTTGGGTTCCCTCCAAGCTGCGGACGGGATTCGAGTGCACTTGGTGGAGGTGGATATGCACACGGGACCATCCTTTGCTGCTGCTGCTGTGGAAATGGCGGTTCGAAATGCGGTGCATTGAAAGAACGACCGTGGAATGGCTACGGTCGTGCCGGTGGCTGCCATCACTGACCGGATGGTGAGCGATACACTACACGGTACTTCTGTGGACTGACACTTCTGCTACTCGAAGGCGCGCTCCGTTTCCTCTTATCAGAAACGAGCTCGCGCTGAGCATCCTCTTGTATAATCATAGCATTGATGATGTCATTGAAGGTACCGCGGTTGCATTGTGCAAGTTTGACCTTCATCCTCAGATCAAGGCCAAGGAAGAATATATCTCTCTTCCTATCTTCCGTCCCCACATATTCGGGCGCGTACTGCGCCAAGTGATTGAACGTGCGGGAGTATTCGTGGGCACTCCTCCCACCTTGCTTTAGCTTAAAATTCTTGAAGCTTCCTCTTCATTATTCCGGGAGGGATATGATAGGCGCGGAATGCCTCCCGGAATTTGGTCCAGGTGACCGCATGACCAGCCGGTAGTGATGCGATGAAGTTCGCCCACCACGCACCAGTGGATCCCTGGAGTTGTTGCTCTACGAACATCGCCTTCTGTTGTTCGGTGCATCGCAGCAAACCGAACTTTGCCTCGAGCATGCGGATAAAGTTGTTCGCCTCCAGAGGCTCCTCGGCCTCCGTGAACACCAGTGGATGTGTCGCCAAGAAATCCGAGTATGAAATCTGTTGGGTTTGGCATTGCCCATTGTCTTGTCGTCCCCCTTGACGGGACGAATTTTGAACCAACATCAGCAATAACTCGGTTTGCTCGTCGCGCGAGCCGAGTACTGCGGCCAGAATCTCCGCGAGCGTCCTCGGAGGTTCTGGTGGTGGTTGTGGAGGGACTTGTTGCTGTGGTGTCGTGGTTTGCTCCCTGGTCGGAGATTCATCCTCATGACCCCGGCTAGATCCTCCCATCTCGGGCGTAGAGCGCGTACGCACCATTCTGCATCCACATGATTTAAATCAGCAACATGTTTGTTTTCTTCATCCATTTTATACCATAGTAGTGCGAGTAATGACAATGTGATAATTGTATAACATTCACATATATTGATAAAGTAAAAACTTTATACAATATATATTATCTCATGACCAAGTGTACAATAGTGATTTCCAAAATGACAGACTCCCACTACGGAAGTACATCTAAACTATACTTGGTCTCCATGAGATGTCATACACATCTTGTCATATCATACACACCCACTGCTATTTATAATATGACACCAACATGGCTACAAAATACACACGAGCAACCACGAACTATATGTTGCCCAATGATGGCAGTAGTGCTGCCCCATCCTACTCCGATGCATCATCATTGGCATACTCAATTATATATGATCTTCCTCCTCCTCTGGGTCTGAAGGTACTTGCTTACCCATGTTCAGCGGTATGTCATGAGCCGGTGGATACACAACTGGTTGCAATTGTGCTTCGGTCTCAATCAAATTATCCTGAAGTTGCTCTGCCTCGTACTCCCAGTTTTGAGCTTCCTCGCTGGCTTCATCTCGTGCCTCCGTGACTACCAACAGCTGCTCTTGCTGTTGTTGCACCTCCAACTGACTCGCCTGCAGCCCATCATGAGTTTGCTGCAGATCCTTGCGAGCTTCCCGCAGTTCGGCACGAGCCTTCCACAATCTATTGCGAGTGTGATGCAACTGATTCTCGCATTGATTTAGTCCGTGATTCACCGGAGCCAGAAACGAACGTAGGTTCTCATTGATATAATCAAGACTGTCACCTCGTTCAGTTGCTTGCCACAAGGCTTCGACTTGTTCCTGCAGGATTGCACCTTGTGCAAGAACCACCATACTGGATGCAACGACAAATGTCCCAAGTGTTGTCGAGGTAGTGTCGCCATATGGTCGATAGGCCGCAACCATATGACATTGCCACTCAAAACCAGCAGCACCACAGACCGGGAGAAGAGCAAACTGTGTCCCAGCCATGGCATCTTGATGAAGCTCGCAAAGCTTCATAAGGGATTCGCCCGCTGCAAAGGCCCATGTGTCCTCCAACTGAGCTCTCTGGATCGTGACCGAAAAAGGAGCCCATCCATAGAAACGCGGACTTGCCGGGATGTCGACCAGGACGGTACATAATAGTATGCCTCTGTCAACCGCCTCTTGAACCCAATAGCATGGCATCTAAATGAAGCCAAACTGTTGGAGCACCTCCCGCAGCATACTCGGGAAGCCCGGATGGCTAGCGCACGTGGAAAATACCCATCCGTCCGGTAATAACATCACATCTGTCAACTATAAAAGAAGTACCTGAATGAGTCAAATACTCAAATTCAACAAAATTTGTTGATAAACAGATCAAGGATGCGAAAATTGAATTATGAAAGTGATTTTAAATTCAAATGTCAAATGAAACATAACACTGGAATTCTGTCTGAGTTTCTGGTCATTCAGACCAGTCTGGAGGAATTCGAAATTTTCATCTCGTTAGAGGCACATTCAGGACTTGAGTTAAACTACAAAATTTTAGCACACTCAATTAGATTTCCATAATGTATTTATTTGCATGCAGTTCATTTCTGTATAAAGAGATATGATTTTTGCAAGTTGACAGTTTTCTGGAAAAATTTTGACAGCATCTCCTCTGTTTAAGGCTGATTTTGTCCACATTTTTCCAGAGACAAAATATCATCATATGCAAAAATCATAAATTAAAACATTGTTGTATACATCATCAGGATTACAGAAATGTATTATATGAAGTCATTAGTTCATTCTACAAAGAGATATGATGGAAACAATAACAGGGTACAGAAACTGTCCAGTCTCTGTCCAGATTTAACAGAATTTGGAAATTTGAATTTTTCAATAGTTTACAGGGGGATTCTGATTTGGAATTGAACATAAGAGTTTTAGAGTACTATCTAAAATTTCCAAACATATGTGGTAGACCTTGAGGGGTAAAATATACAGGAAGTTATGCTGTTCCAAAATTAGTCAATTTTCTGTCCATTTCACAGTTTGAACCAGGAACTGGTTACTTTAAGTTCAAATGAAGTTTTCAAGTTTTAGATCTTGAAATCTGCCTTGGAGCTGAAAAAGAAACTTGTGGAGGACTTCCTCAAGTTCCCAAATCACAGGCCTGCATACCGCAGTAACCCTATGATTAATTTTAAATCTGACCAGCACGCTCCATAACAGAGATTACAAATTTAACCTTAGTCCTAGGTTGGAAATTTTTACTTGTTGTCGAGTCACACCACAAGCAAGGATATTGTCGTCGACGTGCCTGATGGGACTCGAATGCACTGTCGGTACTATGTCTTCACCAAAGAAAAATCCTAGGCCGGTATTCCAGCATACGTCTCAACGGTGGCAATAATGACGTTCACTCACAAACGTTTTCTACTAGAGCTACCCAAGTGTGGTTAGTGTACTGCATCTACACACAAACAATAGATCAAACATATGGGGCCATACAGCACAGCCCGCACAGGCGAACAGTTCACAATAATATATATGAAAGTAAAAACATTCGTTCCGTATCATTCCATACGGGCCGCCTCGAGTTAAGCCACGTCTCGAGGTACATGACCGGGTTTTCTACCACCCGACAAGGTCCCACTTCTTTGCATAGTGCTGCACTAGTAGGGGGCGCATCGGGTTATGTCCCACCCGAAGGGGGCTCCCACTAATTTTGTAGCACGCTGGGGTACCGCGTGTCATATGTTCTCATAAACATGGAAAGTTTCAAAGACTCATATTAACATTTCCGAGCCAAGCTACCGAAACAATCACATGCTACCTCTCGCATGGTGAGCTTACCGCAATTGATCCGCTTGCGGTGGCATACCTTACCTCTTAGCTGACGTCAGAGCATCGTTACATAATTTAATAACACAAAAGTTAGCTTGCCACCTTAATTAACTAATACTATAATGGACCTTATGTGGGCATAGTACTAATCCTCACTCGACTACTCTTAAGTTTTCAAAATAGGCTCTTTTTGAGCATGCTATTCCCAATGCGGCTTTGATACCAGGCTGTGAGGACCGAGGTCCGCACATTCTAGGAATCGCAGAGGGTGGTGCCGTGCGATGCGGCACCCAACAGCACACACGAAAAGAATACGACAAAATACAAAGTTTTATTTAGATAAACAGCGGAAGTTTTTGCAATACTTAATATACAGCGGAAGATAATATTTATAGCTAAACTCTCAGCCTAGCTATGCAAAAGTGCAGCCGTCCAGCCCGCGAACGCTACGCACTAGCCACCCACAATTTACTGCGACATGCAGGGCTCCCATTCGGCGGTATACCCCAACGGGGGCATCGCCTCATCCTCGGGCCCTTCCTCATAAGTCTCAACTGCAAACAACTTAATATAGCAACCGTGTGCATGAAGGCTCAGCAAGACTTAACCGTCTCACATAAACATGGAACTCTATATGCAGAGATACTTAACATCGGCATAAATATTGCAGTAAAGTGGCTCGCCTAAATGTTGATCCTTAATTTTTAAGTTATTAACAGCAGCTACAACTTTAATAAAATAACTTTATTGAGCATCATTGACAGCAACCAAAGTTTCAAAACCATTATAATTCCATACATCCTATTCTCCTGACTTCGTCAGTATTTACTACGTCACAGCGCAACGAACAAGCGGTACTCAAATAACCACGGGGGACAGTGATTGCAATCAGGACACACCCGGATAACACGTCACATACACCCATTCTGCAAGTGGATCCAATCACACATCAATACTATGTTGTATGCAGCAATCTTTCAAGCGAAACTCAAATGCCAAACCGGTCCTTCCGTAACGGGCAGGAGCTCCCCGCGCAGAGCATCTTCTATGCCCACCGGCAGATTTACACCTTGCTACCCTCAGCCCACTCCTATAAAACGGTAGGGTAAGCCTCGACACCCAGGTTAACCAATTACATTGGTTTCCTGGTTTCCATATAGCCAGTATGCATCTGGTACAGTTCAAACTTGTCCAGCAGGGCCGCACATGGATCGCTCCTCAATTGACACAATCAGGGATACGCACGTGAAACCACGTCTCGATGCACCCTACCCGCTGCTCGGTCTCAATTTCATATTCATAAATCATTCCTTGATCAAATTCTTTCCATTGTGATAAAATCCTATCTCGCGGGTAGATTCCAACTACTCGACTTCTACCAGACTCCTGAAACTTAAGCATAGCACTTTCTACTCGTCAGGCTGTAGACGTACCCAATACTCCATGGGATTTGTGGGTCATGCAAGTGGAGTAACAAGCACCTTAGCCCTAATGCACAAACATCATCCTTGACTTAAGTGATACAAATATAAACATTGAAATAGCACTTAAATACAAACCGGGGCTTGCCTGGTTGAGAGTCAGAGGGGAAGTTAGAATCTGGGAGGATGTTGTCCAAAGCCTCCGGGTCCTCCTCGATCTCGGTCACTATATGATATGCAATATATAAAGTACATGAGTGATATAGAAACTATAGAGAAGATTTATAAATACTGATCAGGTATGAAAATGATTTTAATTGTCTTTGGGATTTTTATAGTGGACACTAGGTTCCATGAGGAAGATCTGGACTAAAAATTGGAGACGTTCAAGGAAGCAGGTTGTCTCTAAAATTCCAACAATTAAAAAGTTTCTCTGAATTTTGGTTGTAATTCAGGAGCTTTCTTATGGCTAAAAGTAGATGGTCATGGTAGAGGAGGTCTCGCTGGTTCTGGTAAAATTTGTTTCACATTTTTCTGAGCTTCCTACAGGGAGAGACTTATTTTACAAGTTTGGGGAAAAAACTGAAATTGGTTCTGTACTTTTCTTAATTTCAACTACATAGAGATTTCGAACACTGATCCTCCCAGTAATTGAAGTCCAATTAAATTGAAATTTTTACTGGAGAACAAATGTATTTTTAAGACTGTCCTGACAAAACTTGGGAATTTTCCAATCAACAAAACATGAGTAATTAATTTCCCAAGCAATTAGGTCAAAGGAATTATTTATGAAAATGTTGGAAGTTTCATGTCTAAAAAATTGCACCAATGCAAAGTTTGGAACAAGAGGAGTCTACCAGTATTTATTGAGAATTATTTGAGAAAATATGCTAGGAGAAATTGATTTTTGAAGTTGGCTCAAATTCTGGAATTAATTTCCAACAGAAAGTTTGAATAATTCAGCCTGGGCCCACTGGTTTAAAATGAGACAGTCAGAAAGGGGACACACGAGGGACCATTGAGTGGGCCGCATAGACGCACCGGATCATCGGCCACACTCGATCCCGTCGGGCGCCTAGTGACCGATAGGCGGGACCCACATACTTTCTTCTACCTCTCAACGCGGTGGCGATTCCGTGGCGGTGCCTGGCGGCGCTCCTCGCCGGACCGCTCTACGGGCCATCTCCTCTGATGAATATCACCGCCTAACCCAATTATGAAGTGCTGAACACGTCGGTGAGGTCAGCGCGACCCGGGGATGGCCGAAAATGCTTGTGCGACGGCGGCTAGGTTTTCGGCGGTGTCAAAACTGCTGTCCCGATGCGCAAACTCCCCGGAAATCCCTCAGAAACGTTCCTATGATCTTGGGGAAGATGAATATGGGAAGAAAAATGAGGGAAAAGGTTTGCAATGTCAAGCGCGACAAGGAGGTGCTCTGTTGCGCTAGACCACCCGGAAGCTTATATCTCACCTCCATGATTGATTATCAGGCCGGTGCAAAGAATTAGAGTGAAACCTAGTGCGTTCTTCAAATGAATAACTTACTGTAAAACTGGAAATAGGAATTCAAGAGTGGAGTAAATGAAGAACGGTTTTAACCGTGAGTTAGCAGGTGCAGAAGTGAAGCTTTATACTATTGGAGTCCGGGTAAGAAACCGCTCTTAGCTTCGGCTCCACAGCGGCACAGAGAAGGTCCAACAGCGGCTCAACTGCGACACCCACGAAAACTTCAATCTAGCGGACCACTGTCAGGGAGCTGTCCACAAAAAGGTTTAGAAAGATACGCAAGATAGTTACCAAGCTTCAAACCAGAAGGGAAAGGATCAACAACCTCTGGTTAGCTTGGATTTCCAGCTCGAATGAAAGCTTCATCGCCAGCGGCCAAGAATAGGGGAAAGACTTTGGGTGGCTTGCACCGGATGCTCGAACAACCGATGAGGAGGCTTGTTAGATATGTATGGGCACTAGATTCGACGGCAATCGGCAAGAAAGCACACAGGTGCGTGGCTTGCATGTCAGGAGGTGTCACCATGGTGAGCCAAAGCAGAGCACTCACGGTAATGCCTCTATGACTAGTGGGTCCCAATGCCCCTTCAAGTCAATCCTTTCTGGAACTTCAATTCCCCTACCTAATTTGTCCAAAAATTCTAGATTTTTGTGGATAGGTCAAATCAAATGTTTAGATTCAGATTCGGAAATAGGATTTCCAATTTGGAAAAATTTCAGGTGAAATTCAAATTTGAATTTGAATTTGAATGAAATTCAATGGAACCACTAAATTAAATGGCAAATGAGCTTCAAAAATTTTGAAACTTTGCAGAGAGGCTATTTGGAATATTTGGGATTTAATGGTGAGCTCAGATTTTTATTTTAGCAAAGTTTGAATGGGAGCTAAATTTGAATTTTTGAATTCTCTCAATCGAGGTTTAAATTGGTTTGAATTTTTCAGATTCCAATTTGATTTCTTTTTCCCTTCCAAATTTCAATATCTCCCATCTGAACTTTGCATTTTAATTTAGGGCTTTTACACTATCATCTGCTCAACACCATGACGATCAAGAACAAGTATCCACTACCGCACATCGATAGTTTATTCGATCAACTAGTGAGTGCTAAAGTATCCTCGAAGATGGATCTTCGGTCCGGATATCATCAAATAAAATCCGACGGGAGGATATACCAAAGATGGCATTCTTGATGAGATACAAGCTCTATGAATATCTTGACATGTCGTTCGGGCTTACCAATGCGCCGGCTCACTTCATGTATTTGATGAATTCGGTGTTCATGCTGGAGTTGGTGAAGTTTGTCATGGTCTTTATCGATGACATTCTGGTGTATTCAAAATCAGAGGAAGAACACGCGAAACACTTTCATATCATGCTCCAACGATTGCGAGATCACAAGGTTTATGTAAAATTCATCAAGTGTGAGTTTTGGATCAGCCAAGTACCATTTCTTGGTCACCTTATTTCAGCGGGGGGTATCACTGTTGATCCAAGCAAAATTGTGCAAGTGCTGAAATGGAAGTCTCCAACGTCCGTGCACGAAGTTCGCAGCTTCCTCGGGTTAGCAGGATATTATCTGAAGTTCATTCCGAGCTTCTCAAAAATTGCTAAAGCAATGACGGATCTGCTGAAAAAGGGGACTAAATATATTTCGAGCAAGGCATGTGAGGATGCATTTTAAGCATGGGTGAAACATCTCACAACAGCCCCAGTGTTAGCTCAGCCGGATACGACTAAATCTTTCGATGTTTACTGTGATGCGACTGGCATTGGTCTTGGCTGTGCGTTAATGCAGGAAGGTCGCGTGATCCCATATGGCTCACGGCAGCTCTGAAATCATGAGCAGCATTACCCAACTCATGACCTTGAGCTCGCTGCGGTGCTACTTGCTTTGAAAATGTGGAGGTATTATTTACTTGGAATTCTAGTACACCTCTACACCGATCACAAGAGCCTGAAATATATCTTCACTCAGAAAGAGCTGAATATGCGACAACGAAGATGGTTAGAACTGATCAAAGATTATGAGATTGAAATTCATTACCATCCCGGCAAGGCAAATGTGGTTGACGATGCGCTGAGCCACAAGTCTCACGTCGATAATCTGTCCATTACCCCGATGGAAGAGGTCGAGCCGAGTTTATACTTGGTTCCATATGGAGAGTTATATAATCTTGCTCTCATTCTTACCATACGAGAGGAGATTATGGAAGCTCAAAATAGATACGTGGGTATGTCGCACATTAGGAGGAGAATGAAGAATTGGAGAAATGAAGTATTTCCGAAGTGTTGAGCAAGGTACTCTATGGTTCAACGACTGTATAGTGGTACCCCGTGATTTGACACTTCGGAAGAAAATCTTGGATGAAGCTCACTTGTCCAAGTATTCTATTCATCTGGGTCGAAAAAAAGATGTATCAAGATCTGAAAACCCGATTTTGGTGGACACGGATGAAAAGAGAAATTGCAAAGTACGTATCCAGTGTGATACGTGTCGGTGGGTGAAAGCCGACCACAAGAAGACAACTGGACAGCTGCAACCATTAAATATATTCTGGCTTGGAAATGGGAGGACATTAGTATGGATTTCATTGTCGGATTGCCTCTCATGTTCCACAAACATGATTCAATTTGGGTGATATTCGATCAACTAACCAAACCAGCTCATTTTATACCTGTACATACAAAGTACATTGCCAAGAAGTATGCGGAGTTGTATATTGCAATAGTCATGTGCTTGCACGGTGTTCCCCGGATGATTATTTCAGTTCGTGGTGCGCTGTTCGTTGCTCAGTTCTGGGAGCAGCTGCACGCATCATTGGGGATAAAACTGATCCAAAGCTCTGCATATCACCGACAGACGTATGGTCAAACTAAGCAGGTGAATCAAGTTCTAGAAGATATGCTACGCACTTGTGCCATCTACCACAGTAAAAATTGGGATGATCATTTACCATTGGCAGAGTTCTCATATAACAATGGATATCAAGCTATCATCAAGATGGCACCGTATGAAGCTCTCTACGGTTGGAAATGTCGCACACCACTCAACTGTTGTGAATCCGGCGAGTGAGTGATATATGGTATTGATCTTGTGAATGAAGCCGAAGAACGAGTGTGAGTGATCCAAGATAATCTCAAGGCTGCTCAATCTCGTCAGAAAAGTTATGTTGATAGAAGACGTCGACCTCTCCACTTCGACATCGGAGACCACGTTTATCTCCGTGTCTCTCCGATAAAAGGGATTCATCATTTCGGAGTGAAGGGAAAACTTGCTCCAAGATTCATCGGTCCTTTCACCGTCATGGAAAAATGCGGACCCCTGGCCTATCGTTTGGAGTTACCGGCGACGCTTGCTGGTGTTCATAATGTATTCCACATTTCTTAGCTGCGGAAATGCCTTAAATCCCCAGCTGAAATACGCACCAAAGACATGGAATCTCTCCAACCGGATCTCACGTATTCGCAGCATCCGATCCGGACTATTGATGAAAAGACTCGCACCACAAGAAACCAGACTTTATGGATTTACAAAGTCTTGTGGAGCAACCATACCGCTGATGAAGCGACATGGAAAAGCGAGGACTATCTACGATCCAACTATCCAGATTTGTTATCATCTCATATCTGGTAATCTTTTCACCTCCGTCTCTTTCATTTGTAATCTCAGGACAAAATTCTTTTAAGGGGGAGGAGGAATGTGAAAGCCCTAAATTTAGAGTTCAAAGTTCAGATAGGAGAATTTAAAATTTGAATGAGAAAAATAAATCAAATGGCAATTGAGAAATCAAACCAATTAAAACTTCAATAGAAGGGATTCAAAAATTCAAATTTAGCTCCGTTTCAGACCTTGACAAAATAAAATTTTGAGTTCACCATTAGCTTCCAAATATTCCAAATAGCCTCTTTGAAAAGTTTCAAAATTTTTTAAGCACATTTGCTATTTAATTCTGTGGCTCAATTGAATACCATTCGAATTCATAATCAAATTTTGAATTCCAATTAAACTTGGTCAATTCGGGGAATTGATTTCAGAATCATAATATCGATATTTGAGTTGGCCTCTCCACAAAATTATGGAATTTTTGAACAAATCTAGGTGGGAGAATTGAAGGAACAAAGGTGATAAAGTTGAAAGGGGCAGTGGGGCCCACTGGTCAGTAGCACATAGCCGTGAGTGCTCTGTTTCACGGCTGTCCCCGCACTTCAATGTTGGGAGGGTGCGCCACCGTGGCAGGGGCATGCAAAAGCAAGCAGCTGTGTGGCTAGATGACTCCTCCACCTTCTTAAGGCATTGCTGCGCCTCACCGACAAGTACTTCATCCTCTGTTTCACCAAAACGAAATCCCGTCGCCATTGTTGACGCCTCTCTGTTCTTGGCTTCGTCCCATCGTTATGGCCATGGATTGATCTGCTACAAGAGGATAAAAGTACCCCCACTTGTTGCTCTACCTTCTCCAACTGTTGTTTCGAAGTTTTCTGACCTAAATCCGTGGTATTTCTCAGTTTCACAGATGCCGCCGGAGTTGGAGGCGATCATCGCCACTGCTCCACAGTCGCCAGCCCTCAACAAGCGGTGTTATGGCTCGAATTCAACAGCAAAAAGGATCGCCATCGCAAGCTCTTTCTCACGTAAAACCCGTGCTTCACTTACTAAGGTATCGAGCAAATGATTCATGTTTTTCTTTCGGCCGTTGCCCATGAACTGGCTAGGTTCTCCGTTCAATTCACTTTCCACGTGCAGCCATCCTTTAATTCGTTCATCAATATTGTTCCATATCTCATAGTGCACACGCCTACCAATTCTCAGTGAGAACCATCGACCAGACCTAGAGTATTTCGAGTTTTCGTAGCCGCCTTAGGAAAACTCGTCGGCTCACCGTCGGACTTGAGGTTTCCGGCCATTTCACTCCTACTGCAAACCATTTTCGTACTCACCATGATCCAAGGAGTCTTTTAGAGTGTTTCTTGAGTCGTTTGAGCTTGATTTACGGATTTCTGACCATTGTCGGAACCCTAGTTTCACGGCCACCGTCGTGCACTCGCCTACGGCCGTTGCCGACTCGTCTGGACCTCACCAGCGTGTTGCGCGTCCGATTTTACAGCTAGGCGACCATGGCTGAGCCAAGAGGAGGTAAATGCAGAAAGTCCGCCACGCGCCGCCGCGGTTCTGGCGACGAGCGCCGCCTCCGTCGCGAGGTTGGAGAAGGTGGCAGGTCCCGCATGTCAGCCTTGGTTTCCCTCACTCGAGATCTGCTGTGGCCACGGATTTGGTGTGGCTGCGCAGATAAACCCTATGGCCCTCGGTGTGGCTCAGTGGTGATTGGCCCATTTTAAATGGGTGGGGCCGGGCTGGATTATTTAAACTTTTCCCTTGGAAATTAATTCTAGAAATTGAGCTAACTTAAAAAATCAATTACTCCTAGCATACTTGCCGAAATAATTCCAAATAAATCCTGGTAGACTCATCTCTATCCCTATTTTGCATTGGTGCAATTTGTTGGACATGAAAGTCCCATAATTTTCATAATTAATTCCTTTGATATAAGTGCTTGGGAAATTAATTACTCCTGTTCTGTTAATTGTAAAATTCCCAATTTTGGTCAAATCACTCCTAAAAATATCCTTGATCGCCAGTAAACAATTTCAAGTTCATTGGACTTCATTTACTGGACCAAACAGTGTTAAAATCACCCATGTCAATTGAAAAATGAAAAATGTACAGAAACATTTTCAGAGTTTCTTGCAAACCTGTAAAATCGATTTCTGCCTGTATGAAGCTCAAAAAATTATGAAAAAAATTTCCTAGAACCAATGAGACCTCCTCTACCATAATCAACCACTTTTAGCCATGACAAAGTTCCATATTTAATATTAATTTCAGAGAATGCTTTTACTTGTTCAAATAAAAATTATGGAGATCACTATTCCTAGGTTGCTACATACCAAATCAACCATTAAGTTATTCCATAAGCATTACCTAGGCATAAAATGTCTAAGTCAATTTTTGCAATGCTTATGAAATTCTAGGTAGTTGTTTAAATTTATTCCGATGTAAGGTGACATTCCTTTTTGAAGAATAAAAAAGAGTAATGTCAACACTTACTCTCATGAGGATGCATAAGAATTGAATGATGAGAAGGTGCAATCCTTCCTTACCAATGTAAGCGAAAAATCATTCAATCCTAATGTAATTCCAGCGATGGAAAATTTTAAACTTGTATCTCATTTGAAGAGCAGTCTTGGTTGAAGGTTGTTGTGTGAGAAATTCATGACCATGAATTTTGGTGTAGTCTTCATGTTCAATGTCTCCAGCCAAGTTGAGGTTGGAGTTGAATGATCTTCATATTACTTCTCCATTGTGTCACCATCTTGAGCATTCCTCCACCATGATCTCTATTTGACATTGATGGATGGATATGCACTTGATGGGACCTTCCAACCTCTTTACAAATTTTGTCCTAGCTGCACTAAAATAAAGAACAAACAAAACAGCTCGAAAACGGGTTATGTTAGCTCAAAAGCATGTTGTACCCTTTGTCAAATTGTTTTGCCCAACATGAAACAACTTTCAAATGCAATGAAAATTAAGGGAAATGTTTTTGGTTTCAATTTGGAAGATGAATTCAAGTGGTTATGCCGAAGGTTCCTATCCAAATAAATTTATTTTCTAATTCAAAATTTTAGTTTAGTGATGGTTGAAAATTTTACTTTCCAACATGCAAGTGTGAAAATTCAAATATGCTACATGCAAATGCAAAGATTGATGGGGAATTCAAATATGTAATTTAGGAAAATAAATATGAGATAACTACCAATTAACCTATTGGCAAGGACTCACCAAATTTTTAATGTCCGATGAGTGGGACTTACCTCCGTTCCGTTTGGTTTGATTATTTGTTGCCCAATCCCGAAGTTGATGATGTGGACAACTTCTCTTGATTGACATGCCAAATCTCCTTTCACATGTCGGTTGGACATGTGGGCTACATGGTGGCCCTAGCCTCTCCGTCATCTTGATGAAGACTTGTTGATGTAGTGACGACTTTTCCGTCTTAAAGATAGTCTCTTATGAGCATGTGAGGGTTGTCCTTTGTTTTGGAGTGCCACTTCGACCTTCTTGATATTCCTTAAGGTCAACCCATACTTTGATAAAGGATAAAAAAACTTCCTTGGGCATGATGACATGTGGACTCACTAGTCAAACAAGAAACGCTTCATCCACAATGTCACTTGCCCTAGGTTGCATGGGCTCAGTCGAAGGGTAGGAATCCCAACAAGTGATTGTCGGATATCTTGGATCTTGAATGCTCTTTAAGTTTCTTGTCGTTGGCCAAAAAGCTTCATGTAAATGTTGTCTTGATTTCTTGCTTGGGCATGGACAAGATACTTCAAGGTAGGCTAGTTGAACTTAAATCCATTGAAATTCCATAACCTCCTTTATTAAAAGGGTGATATTGATTCCACCCTTGACCTCCTTGTAGGTGGTAGCCACTGGAGTTGTGTTTGGATGGAAGAATCCCATGGTTGTTAGGGAAATGATTCCCCAAGTGGCCCATGCTTGACATGGATTTTCACAAATCATGTGAATATCCATTGCTTCGATCATCCAAACACTTCTTCATTGGTTTGATCTTCATGTTAGTTGAATGGGAGGTGCGGTTACATAACTAGAATGTTCTCCTTATTAAGTGGTGTGCATGCCAAGCTAAGTGAACTAGAGCATTCTTCAATCCACCCCTTGAGTAGATACCATATTCTCATCTATGATGAACGAGAATAGGGCTTCTTCAGCTCCAACACAAATGTGGTCATGGATTGGTGGAGTCAACCCATGAGATGAGTGTTGGATGAAGGGCCAACTATCCATACCATGATGGAGGCAAACCAAGAAGAACTCTTGGAGCCTCCCCCAATCTTGGGGATGGATGACTTTGGCTCTTATTGGAAGCTAAAATTCTTCCGCAAAAGGCAATTGTGTTGCCTAGCGGACATTAGTTGAGGTACGCCTTGAATTATCTTGCAGTTGAGGACTTGCGTCCTTGTTGGCCATCCCATAACATGGGTTAGCCAACACTACCCTGTTTTAACACAAAAGGAGAAAACAAACAAGGGTAATCCTCTCTAATAACTATTAGTACCTATAGCTCAATCACAAGTGATAGCTATCCTTCACTTTCTTTGCCTTCCCCGGCAATGGCACCAGAAATGCTTGTTGACAGTTACTAAGAAATATTAACAAATCATCACCGGCAACGGTGCCAGAAATGCTTGTTGACATTTCTTAACGTCACAGATCACCTCTAGTAAGAGATGAGGTCCGCAAGCGCACAGAAACTATAGTATAGCATTTCACCCATGAGTATTCCCAAGGGTATCCTATTTATCCCAAAGGAAGGCAATGGAGTAAACTAAACACTACTCTTATCATCAATCTATGGGATACTGATGAATTATCAAGACTGGGATGTTGATAATATGAGTAGTGTGACACACACCTAAGCAGTCTATTCTAAAGGGGTAAATGGGTCCTAATGGTGATTAGACTAAGAGTTATGGAGTTGCTCCTACAGTGCTTCTAATATATTTATACATAGCCTAAGTTAGATACTAGTGTGCATGTCAATGGTGAATACTTATGCTAAGTTGTTCAACATATCGGGCACGAGTTTACCCCTAGCAATACTAGGACGACTCCCTCCAAGAGCTTTTAGCATAGCCGAATGTAGAGGATTACAAAGGACAGATAGGACTGTCACCATCGACTGCCTACATCTTCAATCTATGGGTCTACGAAACATCCAACATTACTTAACTACCCTAGCACCATGCTAGCATGTTAAGTAAATACCTTAATAATCATGACATCTTAAGGCAATGACTAACCTAAACATCGTTGAACCAATGTTGAGACATAGCATAATTTATTCATATTAACATGATCATATCATAAAATAATTAGACTATAGTGGGGGTTGGCAGTGTTTATGATGATAGATTAAAAGTGATATGGCATAATCATAGAGACTACTCCTACCACATACATGAAATCCACAATAAAACAAGAAATACTTCATCCAAGCATATGAATGAAAGAAGACTAAAGATAATATCGTTATTATGCATAAAGTCACAAATGTAAGAAAAGATACATGAGCCATACCTTTCCCAACTTGGACTTGGGACTAGAGGCTCTCCTCTCTATAGCCTAACTCCACTAAAGACCAAGTGAACTAGTGTATACTATAGAATGATGCTCAACTGGTGTGTGTTCAAGTGAGGGGTGAGGGGTCCTATTTATAGCTTGGAGAAGGGTCAGAACCTGCCAATAAAAGTGCGCAAATCAGTCACCACTGACTTCTTCAACGCGGGAGGAGCCAACAAGTGTCGTTCGACCGCGTTTGGCGCCAGGAAGGGGATGACCGATCTGGTGGTTCGGTTGCCCTGGTCCTGGCTCCAAATGGCCCGTTCTTCCTCCAACTAACTGACATGTGGGTCCCATTCCATGATATGGGTGCTATACCGTTGGATGGCCTCGGATACTTCTGTTTGTGGACCATTTGATCTATGTGGTGCCATGTCTCGACGATTGATTGGCTGGATGGTATTTTATAGGATCCATCCCCTTATATCATTTCAATATGTGTAAAATACCTGCATGCACCAATTTCTCCAAGTACAAGTAGAAATAGATTAAATAGAAAGGTGATGTGCGCAAGAAATGATATTTCCTTCACATTATTGAGTTATATTGATGGGTGAAATTGGTATATAACAGTCATGAACAACGTCCGGTCTTCGGTGCAACGCGTTCCTGCTCGGCTGGGGATTTCCTCTCTTCCTCGGCAAGTTCGGCGCTGACTTCTGCGGCGGCGACCTCAAGGACAATCGATTCTATCCGTGCGCCGCATGCGTGGCCGCATAGCTCGACCTTGACTGTGTGCTCTGGGTGCTGCAGGGGAGCTACACGCTGCGACAGGTAGTTGCTGGGATGGAGCAGGTGTATGATGTCCTCGACTAGTCCTGGACCAGGCTATACAACGGGACTGTGCTTTGGAGGACCCAGGCACTGCAGCGCCCGCTCCTAGGGTCGGGCTACGCCGAGGCGCTACCGTACACCGTGCTGTTTAACCCGATGATGGGGCTCTGCGTGGCGCACAGTGCGGCGACCTCGAAGACACGATGTTGGAGCTTGGCCTGTGTATCAGACAAACGCGTGGGTGTACACACTGCCAGTGTCGAAGCTGCTGCTGAGGGACGTGGGCCAGCTCCAGTGTTGCCTGCGAGCAGATGTGAGGACGGGGGCGAGGCCGTTGGTGGCGAGAGGATGCGAAGGAAGGAGAGGCTCGTGCCTCGATGTCTGGGAAGGAGAAGCTCGGGCCTAGCACCTTTAAAAATCTTGCGGAGAAGCGGACTCAGCACGGATTAAAAAATCCAGAGAACACCAGCACGCGGACTCGGTGAGGATTTAAAAAATTTGGACTGGCGCTCGATGACTTGAATATTTTGCATCGCACTCCGGACTCTGCGCCAGAGAATTCGCATTGCAAGAGGGAGAATCGGGGGCCAACAGATGTGTCGTCGGACCAAAAAATAGAGCCGACAGCTTTAATATATAGTCATCAGTCAAAGACAGCAAACCAATGGTTTTAATGTTTCGGCGGGATAGATATTTTTTGGGGGTGCCGAAGCCACCGTATGACTGTCGGCCTAGGAGTATATAACACGTCTTTAAGCAGTGTTTAAAAAAGCGGTCTGGGCGTCCGCTTAAGCACCGTCTAGGCGCTGGGCGTGCCCCCATCACGTCGCTTTCACGTAAGCAATGGGAATAGGCGCTGAGCGCCGCTTTTTTGGCTGGGCGCCACATTTTGGGCCTGGGCGTCGCTCAATAGCGGTGGTGGGCCGGTTTCACCTGGCCCAAATAATAGAAACCCTACTTTTCTATCCCTACCTCCCTGGCCGCCACTACTTGCCCCGTGCCCGACACTCCTCAAGCCACAGGGACGCGCTCGCTCGACCTCACGCCGCCGGCGCTGGCCAGACTCGCCGGTATTGCTGGCGCTCGCCCGTATCGCCAGTGCTCGCCCGTCTCGCCGGCGCTCGGCCGACTCCATCATCCTCTTCCTTTGGTTGTCCAGTTGCAGCCTCGCAGGTAATCCATCGGCATCGCCCCCTTCATTAGCTGTACTGCTGTGCTGACTGCTGTAGAGTTGTATTAGCTTAGTTGTATCTGTAGAGTTGTACATCTTCTTTATAGACCTTGATGCAAATCTGAATGTATAATAGGATGTCTTCTGCTGCTTCGACGTCAGAGGTGGCTGGTCCATCACTTTTGAAGAGGAAATTAGATGATGTTGGATGGAAGTATGGTTAGTTGGCCGATCCAAATAATCAAAATGCAGTAATGCGCAAAAGGTGTAAGAAAGAGTTGAAAGGAGGAATTTACAGGCTCAAGCTACATGTGGCTGGTATTGGCAACTCTTGTGGAAAATGCATGAATGCTACAAAAGAAGAGAAGGATGACTGTTCCAAAGCTATTCAAGCTGTAGAAAATGTGAAGAAGGCAAAATGAGCTCATAATGATGAAGCTAGAAATGAGGTGAATACTGGCGATGGGAGTGCCAAGCAATCGGTTGCTTCACCTAATGTTGTGGATGGAAGACAAGGATGTGAAGATGTTGGCTCTTCTAGACCTATCATCTTGGGTCCTATGGATAAATTTGCCAATCCTATAGATCCTCCCAAGAATGGTACCACAACACAAGGAACACGACAACAAAGCATCAGTGCTGCTCTTTTAAAGGAAAGACTATGGAAGGTCAAGCAATATCTTGTGAGATGGATGTATCAATCAAGTATGTGCTGTTTTTTAATATGCTGCTGTTAAATTAAGTCTGTACACGGTGCTGCTGTTTTCAAGTTTGTATATGCTGCTGCTATTTTTAAGTCTGTACATGGTTCTGATGTTTTCAAGTTTGTATATGTTGCTGCTATTCTTAAGTCTGTACATGGCGCTGATGTTTTTAAGTTTGTATATGCTGCTGCTATTTTTAAGTTTGTCCAGGACTGCTCCTGTTTCTAATTCTAACTTTGTACATGTCTTTGATGCAGATATTGCATTTAACGCCGTTCAAAATGATGCCTTCAAACAACTTTGTGAAGCTGTAGGGCAATTTGGGCCGGGTTTTGAGGTCCCACCTCAATATGAGATTTTAGGAAAGTTGTTGAAAGAAGTTTAAAGGACTAAAGAGATGTTGCAGTCACATGAAGTGGAGAGAGTCTTAACGGGTTGCTCTGTTATGACGGATGCTTGGTCAGATAGGAAAAGGTCCATAATGAACATGTGTTCACATTGCTCATTAGGCACATCTTTCCTGGAATCTTAATGTTGTGCTAATTTTCAACTTGAGCCTTAAATATCTTAAATTTATCCAATGCTTTGGGACCTTCTTTAATTGGATAAATATAACCATAACAAGAATAGTCGTCCGTGAAGGTTATGAACGAATCAAAACTATCAACAGATACTGTAGGAAATGGACCACAAATGCCCATGTGGATTAATTCAAAAATTTCCGTACTACTTATGACACATTTCTTAAATTTCATAACAAATTTGCCTTTAATGCAATTTACACATTCTTTGGAATCCGAAAAATTCAGGTGAGGAAGAATCCATTGTGAAATCAATTGTTCAAGTCCCGCCCTCGAAATATAGCCTAATCAAAAATGCCATTATTTTGAAGACATTTTTGAATCGTTTGGCTTGCGCTGATTTTTATGAGAGGAAAACTGATCATCAATTACACATTAATATTTTCATGCATAGAAAATAAGTTTATCATGCCTTGACTTATGGCAATACCAACAATTTTATTTCCATACTTAATTACACACTTATCTTTGCCAAATTGGCATACATAACCATCACTGTATAAGTATGAAACTGAAATCAAATTTCTACTTAAAGAGGGTACATATAATACATCACTAAGAGTAAGTACAAAGTCATTTTTTAATTCTAATTGATTGTCACTAATGGTTTTCACTCCTGCTTCATGGCAGTCTACGACTTTGATGATCCTTTTCTCGCTTTTTAGGATTCTCCTCATATTTAACCCCGGCAACGGATTGCAAATGTGCACTATGGCACTTGAGTCAATCCACCAGGTAGATGGTGTATAATCTAAATACAGTGATTCATTAACAAAAGATACAAAATCATTACCATTTTTACAACATCATTTAAGGAAGCCTACACAATCCTAATAACCATCAAAATTTTCCTTTTTGATTTGTTCCGCTTATATGGAGCCATGTCATAAGCCAATAGCTCATTAGTCTAGTCCCTTGTCCTCTCAGACAGGACTCGTGAGTTTCATTAACATTCTGAACTGGAGCCACAGGCTCAACAGGATATGGAGTAGTGAGAGTGTTGGTGTTTTGGAAACACACTAGTACATTTGTATTGAATTACGTCCGTCTTCGTATGGATAGCATCAAAGAACAAGAGATTTATCATGGTTCGGGCAAAAAGGCCCTACGTCCACATGGAGTCTTTTGTGATCTTTGTTAGCTCAAAAGGCGAGAGAAGAGATTACAAGTAGGCCTGTCTGAGTATATGAACTCTAAGAAAGTAAGAACTAATATGAATGTAATGCGTAAGCGTAAACACACACATGCGAAAGAAATGTAAAGCACGAATGCAAGTGTGTCAATGGAAAAGGGTGCAAGAGCACCGTGGGGACCGGAATCCCGACCTCCAAGGATCTCATTGGGTGGTGTCGTGCGATGTGACACCCAACAACATGCAAGAAAAGAATGTGAACAATTTACAATACCAAGTATTTATTTAAAAGCACAGCGGAAGTTTTACAATACTAACGAAAGGAAAGAGAACTATTCAACATAGCTACGCTCTCGGCACTAGCTATGCAAAAGCAAAGTCATCCATGCACTGGACACTTCGCACTAGCAACACACAACTTACAGCGGTGTGCAGGGTTCCCACTCGGCTGTAAAACCTGGAGGGGGTGTAGCCTCGTCATTTAACCCGTCATCAGTCGTATAATCTGCAAAAACTTGTTAACTGCAAACATGAGCTTAAGGCTCAACAAGACTAACCCATCTCACTAGACATATGCAGGGGTGAATACTAAGCACAGGTAAGGAATAGCATAAAGGACTCGCCTACAAGTGGACCCTTATATTCATATTTTAAGTAGCACATGACATTCATCAGGCATGGCACATCATAGACTCCACAATCAAACAAGAAACGCTTTGCTGATGATATGACATGCACAAAGCATATAATGCTATTACAGGTAAAGTATGGGGAAACTGTAAACTTTTAATTGTACTATCTCTAAGCCATACAAGGTTGCAAAGCAATTGTAATTCAATACATCGTATTCTCCTGACTTCTTTAGTATTTACTACGTCACAACGCAGTGAAAAAGTGGTACTCTATTACCTCGGGGGACGGTGGTTGCAATCAGAGCTCACCCGAAACAACATGACATATACGCACTTTCGGAAATGTTAGTGGGTACTTACAGAAGTACCTACATAACACTTCAGTACTAGTCGTATATGGCCACCTTTCACTAGACACTCGAATGTCGAACCGGTCGATCCGTCACGAGCAGGAGGTCACTGCGCGGGGCGTACTCTAACGTGCCCACCAACTGATTTACACCTTGTTGCCCTCAACCCACGCTTATAAAACAGAACAGAATGCCTCAACAAACTAGTATCAAGCTACGTCAGTTTACCGGAGACCATTTCTCTAGTATGTTGCCGGTACATTTCAACCTTGTCCAACAGGGCCGCACACGAATGGTCCTCAATCGACACAAGAAGGGCTATGCACGTGAGACCACGTCTCACTGCATCCTACCCACTGCTCGGTCTCAATTTCATATCCATAAACCATTTTTGTTTCCAATTCCTCCCGTGTGATAAAATTCCTATCTGGCGAGTAGATTCCAACTACTCAACTTCTACCGAATTCCTATGAGCATAAGCATAGAAGTTTCTACTCAATGGGCCGTAGACCTACCCAAGACTTGCTGGGATTTGTGTTCCATGCAAGTGGATGTCAAACATCTTAAATGTAATGCACAATCATCTGAAGATGTAAGGTGAAATGAAAACTGCAAATACACTGTAAGGAACTTAAATGCAAACCGGGGCTTGCCTGAATGCGAGTCTGAGCCTACATTAGTTTCTGGGAGCTGGACTTCCAAAGCTTCGGGCTGCTCCTCGATTTCAACTACTACACGATATGCATATACTATATATGAATGACTTTGAAAATAATTAATATGCTTAAGGTTATAACTTAATATCTTAGGATCAAAATAAGATAATGGTCTTAATTGGCTTTGGGACTTTTACGGTATATACTAGTGACTATAGAGAAGACTCTTGCAAAGAACAGGAGATGATCAAGGAAGTTTGTTGTTTTTAAAAATTATGGTAAGGAATAACCTTCACTAAATTTTTGATTGAAATTTTGGAGACCTATCATGGCTACCATTAGTTATATCATGTAGAGGGGGTCTCACTGGTTCTAGGAAAATTTGTTTCACTATTTTCTAAGCTTCCTACAGGGAGAAACTGATTTTTCAAGTGTTGGGAAATTTCTGAAATAGATTTTTCAATTTTTCTCAATTTATAACTACATAGAGATTTGTAACACTGATTAATCCAGTAATTTAAGTCCAATGAACTTGAAATTTTTACTGGAGGTCAAGTGTATTAATAATAGTGTTCTGACCGAAATTGGAAATTTTCCAATTAACAGAACTGCAGGAATGAATTCTATAAGCATTTTGCTTATCTGAGTTATGGAGAAATTTCCATGGATTTTCATACAAGTCCAAGTGCACCACTGGAAAGTATTCTTCATGCTGGTTCTACCAAAATTTGTTTGGAAACTTTTGAACAATTCTACTGGAAGTTATGGATTTTCCAAGTTTGGTTAAATCCTGGAATTATTTTCCAACGGGAAACATTCAAATAAATCGGCCGGGCCCACTGGTTTAAAATCAACCAATCGCAACAGGGCCGCACCGGGGGCTACGGGGATAACCAACACAGTCGCACTGGATCCCTGGCCACACCTGGATCCCGTAGCGACTGACACGTGGGGTCCACGGTTGTCTTCAACCTCGGGCTGGCGCTCGCGCGCGGTGGCGCCCGCGGCGGTAGCTCGTCGGCGATTTCGCCACCGGCCAAACTGCTGTGCCAAACTCGACAAGACTTGCTGCCTGGGGGTTTTCGGGGGCGCTGAGCACGTCAGTGAGGTCGGCATCGGCTGAAACGGACCGGAAACAGTCGTGCGACGGCGGCGACAGCGGTGAGGGCTTGGGCCTGCTTGAACTCACTCCACTCAAGCTCAAACTGCTCGGGAACTACTCCAAAAGCTTCCTGGGACCTCAAGGGTCAAGGATGTGGACTAGGGAAGAGAGGAAACGACTACGAGATATGAGTTCGACGGTGAAGTACGGTTTTTTAACCGGTGGCCGCGAGATCTCGAAATCTAAGGTGCTCGATCGATAACTTTTGGGGCCCGGTAGGGAGTTGCGCTAGGATATATAGGAGCTATCTGCTAACCAGATTAAAGGATGATTGCAAGAATGAAATAAATTTAAGCGCGAAGCCTTGCGGTTCTATTGAAAAATGATTTCGTTGTCGAATAAAAACTCTAGCTACACTTGATATCATGGGCTTAAATTTGGTGAGCATAGACTAGAGAGGATTGTGAACCTTTTTGCTTAAAGGGTCAAGACCAGAAATGGCCTAGAAATAGAGCTCGACAGTGAGGTCGTGAAGGTTCCTGGCGGCCTTCTCGACGGCAACCGGAGAACTTCAAAATACCCCAAGCAGAAGCTATGTCACGATCAATGACCAAATAGGATACATAGAGGAGGTTTTTACAAGATTATCATCTACTTACAGCTCGATGAGAAATGGCTTCAATCCTCAGTCAAAAGCTCGAAGAACAGAGGCGGCGGCTATGGCGCGAAATTGAGGTGAAGCTTGACGATGATAGCCAGGGGGTGGTATTTATAGGCATAGAGGGGCGAGGGGAGTTCGCCACGGCGCAAGCAAGCAGGCAGCTCGATGGATCTTGCATGTGTGCGGGGTCGAGCACTCCCGGCGTTGATCGGCGGGGACAGCTGGAAACAGAGCACCCCGTGGGTTCACTCGAGTATGTCAGGCTGACAGTGGGTCCCGCCTCCTATTATCCTCTTCCCTTCTCTGCAACATCAATTCTCCTACCAAACTTGATCCAAAAATTCCAGATTTTCTTGGAGAGGCTCAATTAGATATCTGGAACTTGATTCAGAAATTGGATTTCGAATTGGAACTAGTTGCATTTGAATTTCAAATTTGAATTGAATGAAATTCAATGGGGCCACTGAATTGAATAGCAAAAGAGTTTCAAAAATTGTGAAACTTTGGGAATAAGTCAAGCAAGTCATGCTGACCATGATGGTGTGTTCAAATCTTGATGTTCAAATAAGTTGAACAGAATTCAAAATTTTAACTCTAAATATGGCTCGAATTTGCTAAGCCTGTCAATTAAAATAGCAAATGGACTTCAAAAATCTTGAAATTTGGCAGGACGTCTATTTTGGAATATTATGAGGCAATGGAAAAATTATGTCCTCAGATATGAATATTTTGGCAGGGCCTAAATGGATAGTGCTATATTCAAATGAATTTGAATATATTTAATACTGTATATAAATTTGCCCTAGAAATTTTTATTCAAAAATTCCAAAATTTGCAGAGAGGTCAATGGAATAAATCTAAGATTATTGGTGAAGTCCATTCCCAATGTTAATAATGTTTAAGCATGAGTGGAAGAAAAGATTTGATGAGATCAAGTTCATAAGCATAGCTATAATTGATCTCCATTAGGGTTGATAACCAACTTACAACTGAACTTCATATGAAGGAAAAAGTGGGATTTTACATTCCTCCCCCCTTAAAAGAATCTCATCCCGAGATTACAAAACGAAGGATAAAAGGAAAAGATCTAATGAACATATGCCGCTAACAAGTCCAGATAGTTTGTTTTAAGATATTCCTCGCTTTCCCACGTTGCTTCATCAGCGGTGTGGTTTCCCCACAAGACCTTGTAGAAATGCAAGATGCGGTTTCTTGTGGTACGAGTCTTCTCATCAACTATCTGGGTTGGATGCTCAGAGTAAGTGAGATCTGGATGGAGAGCTTCCAAATCCTCCGTACGGACTTCCGCTGGAGCCTTGAGACATTTTCTCAACTGTGAAATGTGAAACACATTGTGAACCCCTGAAAGCAACATTGGCAGCTCTAGTCGATAGGCTACAGGTCTGCATTGCTCAAGTATTGTGAATGGCCCAATGAAACGTGGAGCTAGCTTCCCCTTTACTCCGAAGCGATGAATCCCATTCATTGGGGATACACGAAGGTAAACGTGATCCCCGATATCGATGTGAAGGGGTCGATGACATTTGTCCGCATAGCTTTTCTAACGAGACTGAGCGGTCTTGAGGTTGGCTTGAATAATTCGTACTTGTTCTTCGGCTTCATTCACCAAGTCTATACCATATATTACTCGTTCACCGTATTCACACCAGTTCAAAGGTGTGCGGCACTTTCGGCCATAAAGAGCTTCATATGGTGCCGTTTGGATGCTAGTATGATAACCATTGTTGTATGAAAACTCTGAAAATGGTAGATGATCATCCCTATTCTTACCATGGTGAATGGCACAGGCACGGAGCATATCCTCTAGCACTTGGTTTACTCATTCCGTTTGACCATCAGTCTGTGGATGGTAAGCTGAGCTTCAAATCAACTTGGTACTCAGAGATGTGTGGAGCTGCTCCCAAAATCAAGCAAAGAACAAGGTTCCACGATCTGATACGATGGTGCGGGGTACTCCGTGTAGGCATAGGATCCTTGCAATATACAAATCTGCATATTGTCGTGCCACATATTTGACATTTACTGGAATAAAGTGAGCCAACTTGGTGAGTCGGTCAACTATCACCCAAATCGAGTCATGCTTGCGAAAGGTGAGAGGTAATCCAACAATGAAATCCATGTTGATGTCCTCCCATTTCCAAGCCAGTATGCTTAAAGGTTGTAGCTGTCCGACTGTCTTTAGATGGTCGGCTTTCACCAGCTGACACGTATCACATTCGGATATGTACTTTGCTATTTCCCTCTTCAGTACGGGTGTGCCTTCCAGAATGTCCTCGATGGCGAGGTGTTGGACGCTGCCGGTTGCGGTGGCTGGCTTCTTAGGCTGGTTGCGGGGCTGGTTTGCTCCCTGGTATGATGACTGTCCTCTGCTCTACGGGCAGTCCTTGGCGAAGTGCCCCGTACGTCCACATGTGAAACACGTGTACGGGGTCTGACTGGCACTAAAAGAAGGACGGAATCCCGATGCAGGCGTTGGAGGTAGAGGTGCATGCAGAATCATCCCCTTTTGCTGTTGTGGGCGGAAACCAGCATTGTTGAACGAGCGACCACGAAATATTGGTGGTCGCGATGGCAGCTGCCACCTCTGGCCAGATGGTGATCGATACACCATTCGGTACTTCTGAGGAGCACCCCCTCCGCTGCCCTGCGGAGCACTACTTTTCTTCTTGTCGGTGAATAGCTCCCTAG
Source organism: Tuctoria greenei (assembly GCA_036927565.1). Classification (NCBI taxonomy): domain Eukaryota; kingdom Viridiplantae; phylum Streptophyta; class Magnoliopsida; order Poales; family Poaceae; genus Tuctoria; species Tuctoria greenei. The sequence continues at coordinate 20,681,609 of JAYESD010000010.1, read as the reverse complement.
TAGCGTCCTCCTGCACGATCGCAACATTGACCATGTTGTTGAAGCTGCCGCTGTTGAACAAGGCAAGCTTGTGCTTCATCTTGGGGTTCAAACCCCGATAGAAGCATTCACACTTCTGATCTTTAGTACTCACTTGGTCCTAAGCATATTGGGCCAAGTGGTTGAATGCCTTGGAGTACTCCTAAGCACCCCTTCCTCCTTGCTTCAGCTCCAATAACTCTTGAAGCTTCCTCCTCATAACATCGGGAGGTATGTGGTAGGCGCGAAACGCCTCCCGGAACTCCTCCCAGCTCACGGCATAGCCGGCTGGTCGTACGGCAAGATAATTTGCCCACCACGCACCAGCAGACCCTTGTAATTGTTGGGTCGCGAACATGGTCTTCTGATGTTCGGTCATTTGTAGCAAACCAAACTTCCTTTCAATGGAGCGGAGCAGGTTGTCCACCTCCAAGGGTTCATCGGCCTCCATGAAGACCGACGGGTGCGTTGACATGAAGTCCGAGTATGAACTCGGAGAAGGCTGTCATGGACCCGCATCTGGTCGCCCCCCTTGATAGGACGAATGCTGAACCAAAGTCCGTAGTAACTCAGTTTGCTCGTCGCGCGAGCCGAGCACTGCAGAGAGAACCTCCGCTAGACTCCATGGAAGTTCAGAAGGTGGTGGTGGAGGAACTTGTTGCTGCGGTGTCGCAGCTGGCTCCTGGGTGGCAGATTTGTCCTCACGACCACGAGTTGAACCTCCCATCTCAGGCGTCGAGCGCGTACGCATCATTCTGCATCCATATGACTTACAATCAACACATGTTTTCCTTTCCTTCATCCATTTCTTATTCAGTAGTGCGAATATTGACAAGGGAATAAGTGCATAACATTCACATATATTGATAAAGTACAAACTTTATACAAGATATATTATCTCATGACCATGTTTACAGTAGTGAACTCCAAAATGACAAACTGCCACTACGGAAGTGCATCTCTACCATACTTGGTCCCCATAAGATGTCATACACATCTTGTCACCTTAGACATACCCCCAGCTATTTTTAATATGATACAAACATGGCCACAAAATAAAACACGAGCAACTACTAAACTATACGTTGCCCTGTGATGGCGGAAGTGATGCCGCATCCCCCTTCGATACGTCCTATTCGACGTACTCGAGTTCCTCGAGATCTTCTTCTTCCTCTTCGTCACTTGAAGGCACTTGTTCACCCATATTTAGTGGTATATCATGGTCTGGTGGATACATCACTGGTTGCAATTGTGCTTCGGCCTCAATCACATTATCCTGAAGTTGTTCTCCCTCATACTCCCAATTTTGAGCTGCCTCAATAGTTGTGTCTCGTTCCTCAATGACTACCAACAACTGCTCCTGCTGTTGTTGCACCTCTAACTGACTCGCTTGCAACTCACCACGAGCTTGCTGCAGTTCATTGTGAGTTTGCCATTGTTCGGCACGAGCTTTCCATAGTCTAATGCGAGCGTAATGCAGCTGATTCTCGCACTTATTCAGCTGGTGGTTCGTTGGAGCAAGGAACGAACGTAGATTTTCATTGATATAATCAAGAGTATCTCCCCGCTCAGTCACTTGCCTCAAGGCTTCGACTTGTCCTGAATAATTGCACCATGAGTAAGAACCACCATATTGGATGCAGCCGCATACGTTCCAAGTGTCGTCGAGGTTGTGTCACCATACGGTGTATAGGCTGCAACCATAGGATGCAGCCACTCAAAACCAGCCACACCACAGACCGGAATAAGGGCAAATTGAGTCCCAGCCATGGCATCTTAATGAAGCTCGCAAAGCTTCATCAGCGCCTCTCCTGCGGCGATTGCCCAAGTGTCCTCCAAACGAGCTCCCTTGATAGTAACCGAAAAAGGAGCCCATCCATAATGGCATGGACTAGCAGGTATGTCGACCAAGATGGTGCATGACAGAATGCCTCTGTCAATCGTTTCTTGTCCCCAATAGCATAGCATCTCTATGAAGCCAAACTGTTGGAACACCTCCCGCAGCATACTCGGGAAGCCTGGACGGCCAGCACAAGTGGAAAATATCCATCCGTCCAGTAATAGCATCATCACATCCGCCATCTATAGAAAAATATACTGGAACAATGAGAAGGTTTCCAACTCCCAATAGTTTAAGAAAATTTAAAACTGGAGTTGTAATTACAGTCTGTTCCAGCTGACCTTTCTGTATAAATTTAAAATCTTAGTACAGGAAACCTCTGAACCAGATGTTGGGTTGAATACAAAAGTTGCAGTACACTTTACATCCTTTCCAGATTGTACTCATACAGCTTCAGCTGAGCGAGGAAATAGAATCTATACAGGTCTAAAGTTGACCAAAATTTTCTGGAAATTTTGACAGAACCTCCCCTGTATATGTGGTGATTTCCACAATTTATACAGGTATATCATGACAATATATTGAGGTAATGACAAAATAAACACTGTATAACATCAAGTTAACAATCCAGAAGTAAAAGATTTCGGCCATGAAACATTTGTTATATAGGTATAGTGCGCTAATTCGAATCTATGTGCCAACTGTTTCAAGTTCTGGTCTGCCAGAACCAAGTTTGCAACCATAAGAATTAAGCACAGCTACACCAAGATTCAGGCCATGGGTGCAACATAAAGTTGATAGAGGACTTGCTAACATTTCTAGAAATGTATATATATGACCATATCACTGTCGGTACCCTACGTACCGGGTACCCCATGATACCGCAACAAGTGCAAGAAAGTTCCACCCGTCAGAATCAAAGGCTCTCGCAGGTCCCACATGGCACGTTGCATCGGACCTGCTCCCCTCACATGGCTAGTTGCCGGGTTAACACGTGTAAAATAAGCCTGGAACAAAAACTCCCTACCAAGGGAAGCTCCGGCGACTACACGTGTACAACAGCCCTGGATCTAGCCCCCGTCAGAGAGGAGCTCCGGTACTGGCACGTGTACAGCAACCCCGGACCTACTCTCCCACAAGGGAAATCTCTGGATCTGCACGTGTGGAGCCTTTGGACCTTCATCACCAACAGGAATACAAGTCAATCATGACCATTACAGACATTCAAGGATGGTTAAGGCGGCAGTTACAAGGTCTGATAATTTGTCATTAAAGCCATATTAATGACATACGATCAGTGCACTGTTAATATGGGTAACGCTGCCATGAAGGCACGTTACCACACTATTAATTGTACTTAATACTCCTTAGACAGTGTATTAGGTCATTAAGCATGCTAGGGCCACATGTCAGGCCAGGACAACATTGTAATGGTTAGTCCTTAGAACTATAAAAGGGTTGCACCGCACGAGTATGAGGAGAGACTCATTTTGATCCAGGCTATCGCGACCTAACCTTAGCGAACTCACTCGCTCAATACAATTACACAAACCCCGTGGAGTAGGGTGTTATGCTCAGGCGGCCCGAACCACGTAAATCTCTGAGGTCACCATCTTGATATTGATCTTTGTGTGCCCCAACCTCAAAAAACCTCCACGGGCTGCTTCTCAGCAGGTCCGGGGGAAGTGTCGTATCCAACACTTCGACATTTGGCGTGCCATGTAGGGGCTGGGCGTTGTTCCAAGATCACAATATGGTGAATTTAGCTGCTCGATCATCTAACGGCAATCATGTTGAACAACCTGCTGGAGGCATCCCCTGCAACGTTCAGCAGCCAGCAGGTGCCAACGCTCCGGCAGGCACTAGCACCATCTGTCCCGATAAACAATGTCGGTCAACGAGATGGGGGATCTGCGTCGGTCACCGCATCGGCAAACAACAACCCCGAGCATGCGCTAATTGTTGCACGAGCTCTTTTGCAACATCCACCACCTCCAGGTGCACCTCAGGGTGCTATGGAGCAGTGAAGGGCTGATGTCGACCATTTGGTCGCAGCTGTGGCTGTAGGCATCAGCAATCAACGTCCTTCTCCTTCGGGGCGAGCACCTTCACAACGAGGGACAATGTCTGGCCGGCTTGGTCCACAAGTCTCTCAACAAACGAGGCTTGTTGCCTCCCAGCAAGTGACTTCGTTGCCCCCCGGGGCGCGACACACCCATACCATCACCAGGATCCCGACTCATGACCCGCGGTCGGAACTGGATCACCGCTACTGGCAACAGGACGGCCGAGTCCATATTGAGCGGGCTCGAGAAAGGCGAGAGGCTCGGGACAACCCTGCTCCTCAAGAAGTAGGAGGAGGTTGTTCTATCCTGGCCATGCATTTATGCATGGTCAGATGGCAACAGAAATTCCGGCCTCACTTGCCGGAAAAATTCGACGCGACAGTCAACCCCGCCGAATTTCCGCAAATCTACTCTACTGCCATACTCGCAGCGGGAGGTGATGAGGCTGTGATGGCATATTACTTCCCGATGGTTTTAAGCGGGACTGCAAGGTCCTGGTTCATGAGTCTTCCACCCGACTCCATTAATAGTTGGGCGGAACTATGTCAGCAATTCACTGCCAACTTGTAACACCCTGATTTTCGAGTTTCGGCAAATTAAAAATTTAAATGGGAATTTAGAGTTAATAATGGGAGGAAATTGTTTTTATAAATAAAAATATAAAATATATGCATCTCATATTGCATTTTGCATTTTGCATTCGTCCTCATGTATTGAAAATTTATTACCAAAATAAATAAGCTAAGAGAAATTTATTTAACAGAGGAAGTACATTAAAATAAATTAAATTAGCATAACGAATATGAAAGAAAAGAAATAAAAATATAAAACATGTATTAGGGAATAAGTATAAATAAATGATAATCAATAATATATAAAAAATATAATAAAAGAAATATATATAAATAAATAATATATAATAATATATACATGTAAATAAAAAAGTATGATAATAAAATAATAATAAATAAAAAATAAAGTATGTATATAAAAAATATAATATATATTAATATTTATTTATAAAAGAAAAGAAAAAAAAGAAAAGAAAAAAAAGGGGAAAACCCCGGCGCTGGCCAGGCCGAGCTGGCCCAGCCAGTGGTGGCCCACCCCGCACCGCAGCCCCCCAGAGCGCGCAGAGCTCGTCCCGCAGCCTGGCAACCGCGCCATCTCGTCCCGCGCGCAGCGCGCGAATCCCGCGCCTGCCGCGATCTGCCCGCTGGGCCCCTCTCCAGCGCACGCCCACCCGGCGCGACTCCCGCGCCCGACCGACGCGACCCCGTGCCTGGGTTCCCGCGCCTGCCCCGCTGGACCCCACCCCGCACTGCTGGCTCCCACCGCGCGCTCGCGCACACACCGCACCGCAGCCCGGACGACCGCGCCTGCGCCGCTGGGCCCCGCTCGTCGCCCACCCGACGCGCGCAGCGCCCGGCCAACCCGCGCCCTGGGCCCCATGCCGAACCGCACGCCCGACCCCGACGCGATCCCGCAGCGGCCGGCCGACCGACTCGGCCCCGACCGCGTCCCGCCGCCTATAAATACCGACGTAGGTCTTCGTAGGTTTTTCCACGATCCCAGGAAACGCCGCCGCAATAAAAGAAAAAGCCGCCGGTACAGAGAACAGAGGCACCGCAGGAAAGAAAAGAAAGAAAAAGGGGGGGAAGAAGAGGAGGAAAAAGAGGAGAGCGCCGCCGTCCACCGGAGATCGTCGTCGCCATCGCATCGCCGTCGTCGTGCCGCCGGAGGACCTTGCGCATCCACTCGTCTACGCATCGCCTTCATCCCGCGATCTTCGAAGCCATCACATCTACGGTAGGATTCGTTTTTCCGATGCAAATTTTAGCGACGTATTAGATCTAATAGACGTAAATTGATTTTAGTTGCATCGTCTTTTTATTTTCAGCCGCATTAATTCTCGCTAAAACCCCCATAAACTCATATGAACACGTACGAACTAGTTGCTTCTAATTAATAAACAACCATAATTAATTAATTGGTCTTTGCATGCATGCATATCATCGCATGTTGATTAATGTGTGTGCATCGTGTTGATTTGTATGTATTTTCTTGTATGTGTGATCACGAGTAGAGGGATGTAATCAAGAGATCGTGTACGAGGATTTTCAGAATCAAGATTTCGAAGCGCTTGAGCAACCCTATCCGCCGGAGCAAGGCAAGTGTCCTTGAAGCATATTGATCCTGTTTTTAAAATAAATGTTTTATTTGCAAACTGCATGCTTATGTCAATTTGATGGGAATCCTATGGTAGGAAGTTTAGTAGATTTGTTTAACCACCCTTGTCACCTGGAATTTATGGTAGAGAGTCGGGATGGGATTTTTTTACCTTTTTGCTTCGCTTAATTAATTTGGATGGCAAACAACACTACACATTTAATTATGCATCAATGGTATTCTGGTTAATGTGAACTGGTCAATACGATGGGTGATCTAAGGAAGCCTGGTATGTGGATGGGTTGGATGTTATGGTGGTTTGCTTGCCTTAGATCTAAGGACCGGTTCATGCGAGAATAAGCCAGGACTACAGTGCCACCACGAGGCCAAGTATGGGTGCGGCGTAGCTGATTAATTAGGGCTTTGCTAGTGCTGTATGGACCATTGTGGATGCTCGGGGAAGGGGTAGTCGGATTGGGTTTGTTGATCATTGGTGGGACTACCCTGGGATCTGAATGGCTCAAGAGGGGGCCCTTGGTTGAAGATGTGCTCAGTTGGAGGCATCGCCACCGGTGAAACCTCAGTGGGGTCTAAATAGGCTAGTAATCCCTTTCTAAAGGCTATTTTGTGATCTCTTGGCCACACACCAACGGAAGTGTGTAATATGACTGACGGGTCATGGGCATAAGGGAGATTCTTAGTCACCGAAAGGTGATGAAATCACGAACACGTGGGTAAAGAGGTACAAACTCTGCAGAGTTAATTAAAACTATCATGATAGCCGTGCTCCCAATTATGAGCACCTGGACAACTTCCATCATTAGAGGGAATATGGTAATGGGATGGTTATTGGAATGGGTATGGTTTGGTAATAGTTATGGTTGGTTATGGAATTATTTCTGGTATTGAATATGGTTATTGGCAATGGTGAAATCTGGACTTACTGATGATGGTAACGAATTCGGTTTGGTATTATGGTATTACTCGTGATTATGATGGGATTACTTCACATACATATAATATATTGCTTTTCAAATGTTTTACTGTACTTTCAACACTTTGCCATTATTATTGTCGTCATTTGAATCAGCCACATGTCATACTTTCCACACTTGCTGAGTACCACATGTACTCACTCTTGCAACCCCCCCCCCCCCCAACAGTTGCAGGTCAGGATTGTGAGTTTAATGGCGATAATGCGGAGTTCTAGGCCGTGTCTACCGTCAGCTTTGCCTGTGGTGTTGCATGGAGCTGCGCTATCCCTTTTTGCTTAGTTTGCTTAGTTGCTTAATTAGTTTATTTCCGCTGCATTAGTTGAACTTGTCATTAATATTCATTAGAGCTTGTATTCGAGGATAATATGGTTTGTGTAATAAAATTTGATAATTAATCTTGTTCTATGGTAATTTTTTGTATACTCTTTTGTCATTGCACTCGTGTATATGTGTTGAACATCCTGGGCACACATATGCGTTAGCTTGGTTCATTTTTCAGAACCGGGCATCACACAACTTCGGGAGCTCCTACACCCGACCCGACACTGAACTAGACTTTTTTGCTGTAAAGCAAACATCGGGGGAGTCGCTATGGTCCATCATCCAGCGATTCTCTCATGTACGAAATACAATTCCTTCAATCTCGAGCTCCTCTGTTATTGTTGCATTCAGACAGGGTGTTCGAGATAAGAAGATGCTAGAGAAGCTGGCTATTAAAGAAGTTACCAGCATCACGGAACTCTTCAGCCTAGCTGACAAGTGCGCTAGAGCGGTGGAGGGCCGTGAAATGCACTCCAAGCCAGTTCCGGAGGCCAACCAAAAGTCCTCCAAAACTGAAGCTGCTACCTCTGGTAGTGGCAAGAAGAAGATGAAGCCCAACGGCAAAAAGAAGCCGTCGGCCGGCGCTCAAGCTGCTGCTGCTGCAGCTCCTGGAAGCCGGGGGCCACACCCCGAGAAGCGACCTCGTCCTTCATCAGAGGATGGCAACAGTTCCAGAGCATGGTGTCCGATTCCCAAGACAAATGGACACAGCTTGGAAGAGTGCCGGGAGGTCCAGAACCTTGCTGAGCGCTACAACGAGCACCGAGAAGAAGCTTCTTTTCGTCAAAGAAAAGGAAAACAAAAAGTTGACGAAGCTCCGATTGAAGAGGAGCTAGGTTTCCAGAACCATAAAAAGGTCTTGAAAGCCGTCTACAACACTGTCGATGACGACTCCGACGCCTCCGACAACGAACGTCAGAAAACCCTAAACACCATCTATGGTGGTTCTTAGGACATCACTTCTCGTCGCATCCTTAAGACAATGCGGTGGGACATGGCCATGGTAGCTCCTGCTGCTAAGGCAGAACCACATCGGAAGTGGATGGACACACCCATCATTTTCGATGCTTCGGACTGTCCCCGAAACATGATCAGGGCTGGTCAACTCTCGTTGATGGTGTCACCCACCATTAACAATATCCAAATTCACCATGTAATGGTGGACGGAGGTTCCAGGAAAAACCTCATAAGCTTCAAAGCTTTCGTTAAGCTTCAGCTTCGGCCTTCGGACCTTCGCTCATCCTGACCTTTCTCCAGAGTAGGTTGGGGAACCATTACTCCTCTGAGTTCTATTACACTCCCAGTGACCTTCGGGGCCCAGGAGAACTACAGAGCTGAGAAACTAGTTTTTGACATTGTGCAGATCAATCTCCTATTCGATGCCATTTGGGACAGGCCAGCTTTATACAAGATTATGGTTGCTGCTCATTATGGTTATTTAGTGTTGAGGATGCCAACACCTACAGGCGTTCTCCAGATTCGCGGAGATCGTACCGCAGGAGTTACTGCACTGGAAGAACTCTATGCGCTTACCACAGCGCAAGAGGAAGCATCCGGTAAAGAGCCAGCTGTGAATCCTCCAATTATTCATCACAAAGGCTCTACCTCCGCACCTCGTGTGCAACCAAGCGACGACGCCGACATTCCCGTCAAAGTCATCCAAATTGGTTCCGATGCTGCTCAGACTACCCGTATATCGGAGGGTCTGAACAACAAATAGGTACTCGCGCTCATCACTTCCCTCCGAGCCAATGTTGACGTGTTTGCCTGGCAACCGTCACAGATGCCTGGGATCCCTAGGGAGGTGATTGAGCACAATCTGAACATTTACACAGGCGCACGACCTGTACACCAGAAGCCCTGGAAACAATCAATCGAGCGACAAAACTTCATCCGACAGGAAATTAAGAATTTGCTCGAAGCAGGATTCATCCGGGAAGTCTTCCATCCAAAATGGCTGGCAAACCCAGTTGTTGTACCCAAGGCCGGTGGGAAGCTTTGGATGTGTATTGACTACACCACCTTAAATAAGGCATGTCCAAAATATCCATTTCCGCTACATAGAATAGATCAGATAGTGGACTCCACCTCCGGGTGTGAACTACTATGTTTCTTAGATGCATATTCTGGATATCATGAAATCCAAATGTGTAAGAAAGATGAAGAGCATACTTCCTTCATAATAGTAGATGGATTGTATTGTTATACTGCCATGCCATTTGGTCTTAAAAATGCTGCTTCAACATTTGTGCGATCTATGTACAAAACATTTGGATAACTAATCAGAGACTTCGTGGAGGTGTATGTTGATGACATCGTCGTGAAGATAAAAAACAAGGAGTCACTCCTTGAGAACTTACAAGCCATCTTTGACAAGTTGCGTACTACGCGCACCAAGCTGAACCCGGACAAGTGTGTCTTTGGGGTTAGCTCCGGAAAGCTTCTGGGTTTCTTGGTGACTCATTGATGAATTGAAGCAAATTCGGTGATGATCAAGGCTATAGAAGAAATGCGGCCCCCAGCCCGCATTAAAGATGTCCAAAAGTTGATTGGATGTCCAACAGCGCTCAGCCGGTTTATATCAAGACTGGCAGAACGGGCGCTACCCTTCTTCAAACTCTTGAGGAAGTCCGAACCATTTCACTGGTCTGAAGAAGCAGAAAAGGCATTTCAAGAGCTGAAGCAGCTCCTCACCACACAACCAATCCTAGTAGCTCCAAATCCTGGTGAACCTTTACTGCTTTACATTCCGGCAACTACAGAGGTTGTCAGTATGGTCCTGGTCGCGGAAAGACCAGAGCCATCCCTAATTCAGGAGTCTAGACCCCTCCTGGAGGGTCCGGAGCTACCTAAAGGCGAGTCTGGGTATCAACCCCCAGGCACGGATCCTCAAGGAGAGATGCTGGAGGATCAACCTCCTTCAAACGAATGGGTAACTACTACTGAACAAGAAGATCCAGACTCCTCTGGGAGTGTCTGGGTCACACCAGATGAAGATCTAGGTTCCATCGGTAGGGACCAGGAAATTCCAGAAGAAGGTCCGGACCCCTTCGGGAGGGTCTGGGTTGATGCGGAGGGAGCTCTGGGCCCCTCCGGGAGGGTCCGAATAGTCCAATGCCCAGTGTATTTCATCAGTGAAGTACTCCATGATGCCAAGACAAGACACATTGAGGTGCATAAACTGCTCTACGCAGTTCTTATCACCTCAAGAAAGCTTTGTCATTACTTCCATGCCCACAAAATATCAGTGGTAACTTCTTTTCCACTACGTGCAATTTTGCAAAACCCTAATTCTACTGGGAATATTGCAAAGTGGGCAGCGGAGCTGGCAGAATTCGATCTAGAGTTCGTGTCAAGACAAGCAATTAAAAGTCAAGCCTTGGATGACTTTGTGGCAGAATGGACTCCCTCCTCATCAAACCATAGGGTCCATAGTGAGCAGAAACCAGAGATCAAAGCTCCGGTATTCACTGAACCTCACTGGACCCTCTACTTTGATGGCTCCGTGCAGAAGCAAGGGGTCGGAGCTGGAGTCCTTCTCCTAGCTCCGACCGGAGAGAAGGTCAAGTACATGGTATACCTTGATTTCAAGGAAACCAACAATATGGCGGAATATGAAGCTCTCATCTATGGACTCAAGGTGGCACTATCCTATGGTGTAAAACTACTATTGGTGAAGGGAGATTCACAACTCATCATCAAACAAGTGAAAGGTGAATGCTCCTGCAACAATTCTCAACTAGCTGCTTATCTCCTTGAAGTCCAGAGGCTTCAGGCGGACTTCGAAGTCCTGGATTTCCATCATGTTCAATGCCTTCATAACTCCGAAGCTGATGAACTCTCGATGAAAGCCTCAACCGGAGCTCCGGCTCCTGACGGAATCTTCTTTCGGAGGGGGCAAGACCAGCACCTCGAAGCTGGCGGTCCCCGTGGTCCTGTTAACATGGCGTTCACCAAGGGTCGTAGGTGCTGTCGGGAGCTCCGAGCAACCCAACACGAAAGACTCAGAAGCTCAAGTTAGCTCCAATGCATGGATCTCGAAGATCCGGAGTTACTTGGAAGACAATATCCTTCCTGAAGATAGTGTATCTGCTGACCGGATTGTCAGGTTGGCTAAAAGATACACGTGGGTAGAAGGGGATCTCTATCGACGCGGTTCCAATGGCATCCTAATACGGTGCATTGCAAGGGAAGAAGGCTGCGATCTCCTCACGGAAATCCATGTAGGCGAGTGCGGGAACCACGCATCTTCTCGCACGCTGGTTGGTAAAGCCTTACGGCATGGTTTTTACTAACCTACAAAACTTCAGGATGCAGTCGAGCTAGTAAAGAAATGTGAAGCATGTCAGTTCCATGTAAAACAGATTCACACACCGGCTCCATCACTGCAAATGATACATCCTACATGGCCATTTGCTGTGTGGGGCATGGACATCTTGAAACCTTCCCCAAAAGCCGTCGGAGGTTACAGGTTCCTATATGTCGCCATCGACAAGTTCACCAAGTGGCCGGAAGCAACTCTAGTAATAATAATCAACAAACAATCAGCAATCAAGTTCTTGAAGTCCATTATATGCAGATTTGGAGTTTCAAACAAAGTCATAACTGACAATGGAACACAATTCACAAGTGTTGCATTCCAAGAATATTGCGAAGACCTTGGCATTCAACTAATCTACGCTTCAGTAGCTCATCCAGCAAGCAGTGGCCAAGCCGAGAGAGCAAATGCACAAATCTTAAAAGGACTCAAGACGCGCACATATGAGCGCTTGAAAAAGGACGGAGCTAACTAGATTGAAGAGCTTCCATCCACATTGTGGGCGAATAGAACAACACCTAACTGATCAACTGGGGAGACTCCATTCTTCTTGGTGCACAGAGCTGAAGCAGTCCTTCCTCCGGAGATCACCTTGGGGTCCCTTCGGGTCCGGACCTCCGACGAAGCCACGCAGGACCAGCTCCGGCGTGAAGACCTTGACCTCGTCGACGAGGGAAGGTGCCAAGCAGCTGTTCGGAATGCACGTTATCGCCAAGCGCTCCAACGCTACCATCAAAGGCATGTGTGTGATCGACAGCTTGAAGAAGGCGACCTGGTGCTCCGGAAGATACTAAGCCGTGAAGGGATGAACAAACTTTCCCCCAGTTGGGAGGGTTCCTTCCGAGTCATTAAAGTATCCGGACCAGGATGCATTCGCTTGACAACTGAGGATGGTATCCCACTTCCCAATACATGGAACATCGAGCACCTCTATAAGTTTTATGCTTAGAATCACGGAGATGAGTCTATAATTACACACAATGCATGTTGTAGAGTCATTATACCGAGTCGAGCAAGTCCTCCGGGAGAACATCCGCACCCCTCCGGGAGGGTCTGGGAAGTTCAAGTAACACTTGACACAGTCACAGCACTAAAAGTGTAACAACTTGCTCTGGGCTAGCACAAGATGTATAGCACATTTAGTAGGGTCCAGCACCCTAAGTGTGTCGTTGTCTCCCCTGTAATCTGGACCTATAATGAAATGCATCGTTGTGTGGAAACAGACTCCACGTGCATTTCCTTTTTGTACAAGGCTCGATATGTCAAATTATTTTTACCCCGCTTGTCTATAATGAAGTTGTGCAAATTTTTTTGAGTTTTGTTCCAAGTAACTCACATGCATTACAAGCCTTATTGATAGTGTTTTTGGATCATAACATTGTCACATAGTCTACTTGCCTGAACGACAAGCCAACATAGGTCCGGAGTGTGCTATTGACTTAGCCTGGTCCTGCACCCTAAGTACGCCGCTCTACGTACACCCCGGCAGGCCTTAGTAGGGTGTGTACTAAAAAAGGCATGTAGACCCAAAAAGATTATATCAAAATGCTCATTATCATGCTGAGTTTCTTTGGGCTCAAAGTTCAAATAAGAACAATAAGCCACAACCAATTTATAGATAAGAGGACGGATTTTACTTTTTCTCTTGACTTTAATGTGCAGGAAAAGCAAAAATTCATAGAGATGGTGGACGACGCAGGAGCTACTAAGCTCCGACATCTCCCAAGATAGGTCCGCTGTTAACATCTAATATGTTGACGTCAGAGCTACCAAGCTCTGACCATTTCAGGGGGCCTATCTTCGATGCTTCAAAATTGAAGACTTCAACATACTGTCATAACCTTTGGTACATGTACACAGCTCAACTGTACACATGTACCAGGGGGCCAACAAGACATGACATAGTATATTAAAGACAAAGTGAAATTTAGGGCATTTAAAAGAGGATTTCATTAATCAGAAGAACTGGATTACAAAATTGAGATTACAAGGGACAAAGGGAGAAAAGTCCTAGCTACTGGAGGAACTAGGTCCTGCGGAAAAACAAAGCAACCTTATCAGCAGCTTCTTGGACACTAGCCCCAGCGACATCCTCCTCTTCCATGATGATTCCTTCAAAGACCGTATCAGGGGAGAACTGGGGGTCTCGGCTCCGGTAACATGCCAAGACATATTAGGCGATGTTCTTGGCCAAGGATTTACCCTCCGTCTCCACTTGATCGGCGATGATGTCACCCATCGCGTCGAGTTTGCTGCCAGCAGAGCTAAGTGCCGCCAGCGTCTGGTCCAGCTCCTGCGCCGAGTTCTCTGGGCGTACTGGACTAAACCAAAGGGGCACGAGGCCCCTGTTAGCACGCAACAGGAAGTCACATACCATCAGGGACTCAGTCGCCTTGGAGCTTCGCAGCTCCTCTAGTGACCTCTGGGAGGCCGCAAGCTCTGAACCTTCACGGGCAAGTCGCTCAGCTAACTTAGCATGCTGCTGCTTGATCTCAGCAATCTGCTTCTCCTGGTCGACCAGCTCTGTCTACCGGAGGTGACTGCGGTTCCGCCTCTCAGCTAGGTCTTTCTCCCTGCCCTTGACTCTCTCCTCCCTAGCGGCAATGTCAGACTCATTTCGAGAGCTCTTGCCCCACCTTCCAGTTCTTCTTCCTCTCTTCCTCCTTCCATAGATCCAGCTTTTTGCTGCGGTCCGCCAATTTTTTCTCACCGAGAGTCAACCTCTGGGTGACCTCTGCTTCCCTCCTCATCACATCTTCCTGCTGTCCCAAGAGTTTTTCCTCCCTCGCCTCCAGGTCCGCTCGATGCTTCATGAGAGTTTCATTCAACTCTGTGAGCTTTTCGTAACGCTCGTCAGCAGCGTCACGTCTCTCTTTGGCTTGCTCCAGAATTTCCCTAGAGTTAGCATCGAGCGCACGGATGGCGGCCTCCTTCTTCTCGATCAAATTGTCCCAGTACTCTAACCGGGCCTTCTCCTCCTTGATCCATTCCTTCTGGTCATCTAGCCTCGTCTCAGCAAGCTTGGTCTCAAAATGGAGTCTGCTGCGCCAACGCCTCAAGGTGTTGCGCTCCTCCTCCAAAGCTTTGCTCTCATGTTCGAAGGCGAGCTAGACCTGCCTGATGCTCGAGCAGGCGTTGTCTATGGACAACGCCAAGGGGATAGGTTTTGGGCCTGCTGGGACCATTTCCGCAGGCTCAAACGGGTTCTCCGTAACAAAAATTGGGTCCCACTCTACAATATTGGTCCCCTGTACTCCTGCAGCGCTGGTTCCGCTCTCCTGGAGCCCTTCAGTGGCAGCAAAAGAACCCACAGGGGGAACCTCCGCCTCCGGAGTAGGTGAAGGCACCGCTTCTGAGTCTTCAGTCGACGGCTCCGACGTTGAAGGACCTGTCGCCGGTCCTGCAAGTTGCTCTGGCTCCCGCCTTGATACCTCCGGGACCACCACTTCTGGAGCAGTAGCAGAAGCTTCCAATGGGGTCTCAAACTCCCTTGGCTCGGGCTTCGGCGCGGTGACCACCTCTGGCACAGCCGCCGGACCTTCAATCACCACGAGCACAGCTGTCGGACCACCAACTACCTCCGGCTCAGGAGCCGGACCCTCTACCACTTCCGGCTCTGCCGCCAGAGCTTCAACCGTTTCCGGCACAAGGGTCATAACCTCAAGAATCTCCAACTCAATGGCCAGAGCTTCAGCTATCTCTGGCTCAACAGCCAGGGCTTCGGCCACTTCCGGCTCGGAAGCCGGAACTTCTGGTGTCGCCGGTGCTGGAGCATCATGAAAGCGGCCTAGAGGGGGGTGAATAGGCGATAATCGATAATTTAAACTTAATTCAGAGTTATGAAAACAGAGAAGTCGGACTTGTGTGACTTCTAGTCGGACTTGTCTAACCTAAGTCGGACAAGTCTGACCTGGGTTGGATAAGTCCGAGATTACCTGCACGATCAGACCAAAAATCCAATTTTTAAGC
The DNA here is from genome assembly GCA_036927565.1 of Tuctoria greenei. Taxonomy (NCBI): domain Eukaryota; kingdom Viridiplantae; phylum Streptophyta; class Magnoliopsida; order Poales; family Poaceae; genus Tuctoria; species Tuctoria greenei. The sequence continues at coordinate 20,665,913 of JAYESD010000010.1, read as the reverse complement.
TATCTAGTTAGAGATATCGATCCCTAGCAGTTCTACACGAAGTAGGGAGTAGAAAGAATGCTGAGGGAAAGATAGCATGCGGAAAACACTAGAATCAAAACTCGCGGGAACGGAAGAACAACAAGAGACAAACGATTTTACCCCGAGGTTCGGAATCACAAAGGATCCTACGTCCCCGTTGAGGAGTCCACAAAGGACCAGGCCTTCTCTAGCCTTTCCCTCACGAGTTGCCACAAAGGCCAACTCCCAAATCTTCCACTATCACAAAGATTGTTACAAACTCCCCAATTACAAGAGATCACAAAGAAATCGCGGGGTGACGCCTAACCGTCTAGGGGAGAACCCCAAGAGCAAAAAACACGCAATCACGAAGAAACTTAGCGAATCACACGTTGCTCAAACCCTCAACGAACCGTTTCTCCCGATTCGCACAAAGCACTCTTCACTCTCCCAAAAACTCGAATTTGGGCTCTAGAGGTGAAGAACAAGTGGAGAGAGGTTCTTGAGTTCAAATGGGCGTTCAGAACTGTTCAGGGGTGTTAGGCATGGTTGGTGGGTCAAAACCACCCACTATTTATACTCCAAAAGGTCATTAGAGCCATTTGACACAGCCCACGTCAGACATGTTTGACACAAAGTTGGACTTGTCCGAATTGCTGATGTCATAAAGCATATGGCTACCCGTTGGAATTTAAATAGTGCACCAAAAGCCACCTCGGACATGTCTGACACAAAGTCGGACATGTCTGACCTCAAAGGTCAGGCCTTTCACTTCAGACTTGTCTGACCAAAACCACTTCAAACATGTCGGACACACAGTCTCGGACATGTCTGAAGTTCTGCAAAGAGAACTCGGACAAGTCTGACTCTCTGGGACATAGAAATATTTTTCTTAGTCCCGGGAACATATCCATCTCGGACATGTCCGACCCCCAGGTTCGGACAAGTCCGAAACTTCACTGGAACTCTCACTGGAACCCTTTGAAAGTGCATCTAGGACTCCCTTGTGGGTTTTGGATGATTTATGACAAGCAATTGGGATCCTAATCCTTTTGTTGAGATGAATGCAGGAAAATGATGAAAAATGAGCAAAGTGCCAAAAAGAGGGAAATTGAGAAGGAAAATGGATTTGAGCTCAAGGAGAAGAAATTAGTAGTTTAGTATGTATGGAGTGTGTTAAGGAAACACACCCAAGAGCTCAATCTCACTTAATCACACACACACAATGCACAAAGCTATACAGGACCGGACTAGTCCGATATCAGCCGGACTAGTCCGATATCTTTCTGTTCCACTTCGGACTAGTCCTTCCCAGTGCGGACTAGTCCTCAACACAATGCACAAGTCACACAAAATCGGACAAGTCCGTTGTGACCCGGACTAGTCCGATATTCATTCTGATCCACTTCGGACAAGTCCGGTGTCTACACGGACTAGTCCGATATACACTCTGATCTAAATCGGACAAGTCCTCCAAGTGCAGACTTGTCATCCTAAACACTTAGGGTTTCACAGGTCCGGACAAGTCCGATGACAATCGGACTAGTCCGAAGCTTTCCAGTAGCGAAATCGGACAAGTCCGTTTTCAGCCGGACTAGTCCGATATTCCTGGACACTTAGGGTTTGCTTCGCACAGCACACCGGACTAGTCCGGTCACCACCACGGACTAGTCCGATCTTTCTGAACCCTAACGGTAACTTTTAGAAATGCCATATAAATAGAGGTGCAGGGCCCACTTTCACCCTCTCTCGAACCCTAGCGCCGTCACACCTCCCAAGAGACTCAAAAACCATCTCTCTCCACGAAATTAAGTGCAAAATCAATCAATCCATTGAAGATCACTTCTAGATCGTTGGAGAGGCACTTGGCACACGATTGAGCTCTTGGTTTGAATCTATAACACACTCTTCTATCTCAATTTGTATATTTCGAAGTGTGTTATTGGTGGTCTTGAAACTTGTAATCAAGGGAGCTCTCAACTTGTGAGATCGCCCCTTCAACTTGGTGATTTACCCCTGTGTGTTTAGTGGAAGAGGATTGGCCTTTGTGGCGATCCGACGAGGGAAGGGTTGGTGAAGACCCGGTCCTTTTGTGGGCTCCTCAACGTGGACATAGGTTGCCTTTGTGGTAACCGAACCACGAGATAAATCTCGTGTCTTGTTCGTTTGTGTTCATCATTCTAGTTGATCAACATTATCTAGGGTTTGATTCATCTTGTTGAATTCAAGTTAAATAGTTGAACAAGAATCATATTTGCAATAGAACTTGACATACAATCATTGAACTGTTATTGAAATTTATATTTCCGCTGCAAACGTTAACGAAACAATCAAATTGACATAACTTGATCAACCTAGTCCGTGAAATCTGGACTAGTCCGCACTTTACCGGACTAGTCCGATATATCTGGTTTTGACCTTGTTGTTGAAGTGCTACAGGAACCGAGAAAATTCAAGAAGGCCTATTCACCCCCCCTCTAGGCCTACATTCAATTGGTATCAGAGCTAGGTTCTTCAAGAAAGAGTGCAACCACTCGAAGAGATCATGTCGGACATGAAGGAAGTCCAGAAAATCAACAACCAGGAAGAAATGAACAATGACAAGCACCAAAAGCTTGAAAAGTATCTCGAAGCCATTCAAGACTTCGATGATGATGATGAGGAGACATTGGAGCTGAAAGCACTCCTTAGAAAGAAAGCGCTCTCCAAAGGGAAATCTAAAGTCGAAGAAAAGAAGAAGGGGAGTAGTCACACCGACTACTCCCGATATCCTTTTAATTATGATCGTTTAAATTCTAACAGCAGTCATTATCTATCTATTCCTCTCGGAAAAGCCCCATACTTCGATGGGAGTGATTACTCCATGTGGAGGCAAAATATGAAGATGCACTTGATTTCCCTTAACCCAGGTTTATGGCATATTGTGTGCACAGGAATAAATATCCCTGATGACGATGAAGAGCTCACGCCAAGTCAAGAGCAAGCCATCCATAGGAATGCCCAAGCCGCAGCCGTTATCACCTCATCCCTAAGTCGAGATGAATTCACAAAGGTGGACGGATTGGAAATTGCCAAAGAAATCTGGGACACACTACAGACAACACATGAAGGTGACCGGCATGTGCGGGAGGCAAAGATTGAAATGATTGAAGGCGAACTAGGAAGGTTCGCGATTGAGGAAGATGAGTCTCCCCAAGACATGTACAACAGACTGAAGACTCTTGTGAACAAGGTTCGATCATATGGGAGCAAAAAGTGGAATGACCACGAGGTTGTAAAGCTCATCCTTAGAGCTTTTATGCCTCGCAACGTCACACTTTGCTCTATGATCCGAGAAAGTCCAGGGTACAAGAAAATGACTCCGGATGAACTGCTTGGCAAAATCATCAACTTTGAGATGATGGAGAAGCAAGCCAAGCACGTAAAAGAAATAGCCGATCTCACATCAGCCAAGAAGAAGGGAGTTGCCCTAAAGTCCTCACTCAAGCCTCTATCCAAAGAAGCAAGAGAAGCACAGCTTGAGGAGGACAGCAATGATGAAAGCAGCGAGCTGGACGAAGAAGATATGATTTTGTTCATGAAGAAGTTCAAAAGAATTATGAAGAAAAGACAAGGAACAAAATCGAGTGAAGGAAAGTACAAGGAGAAGACAAAGCCGAAGATGAGGCGGGCATGCTATAATTGTGGTGAGTACAATCACTTTATAGTCGATTGCCCGTATGAGGACAACAAGAAGAAGAGTAAAGAGTCCAAGTCTCAACCGAAGAAATTCTTCAAGAAGAAGAAACAAGCTGAACAAGCACACATTGGAAAGGAGTGGGACTGAAATGATGAGTCCTCATCGTCCGATGAAGAAGAAATGGCTAGCATAGCCATTGAAAGCATGTCCAAGAAACCCACACTCTTCCCCACGCTCGGTGCAAAGAAGGCAAATGGAACTTGCCTCATGGCTAAGGAAGGTAAACACAAGGTAAACATCAAAACTCCTTCCTTGCATTCTTACTCAAGTGATGCTGATCTAGATAGTGATGATGAAGATATGCTAATTGGTTTAGATAGAAAAACTGCTGCTAAAATGAAATTCTTGCTTAACCAACTTGTTGAGAAGGAAGAGCTAATTGATCGTCAAGAAGACATGATTATCTCCCAAAAGGAGAAGCATGTCGAACTTGACAATCTTCTAGTTCTTGAAATGGAGAGAAACCACTCACTAGAGCTTAAGCTAGCTTCAAGCAAGAAAACTTGCTTGGAGTTAACCAACTCAAACGTTGCAATCAAGGATCAACTTGATGACCTAATCAAGGTCAACAAGATCCTTGAAGTGCAGGTTGAGTCACTCAAGCTTAGTTAACCTTCCTCCTCTTCAAGCCTACCTTCTCAACCCACTTCAACTAATATCGCTCATATTTGCAAATGTGATAAAATTAACACCAGGTTGAAGGAAAATTCTACCTCCACAAAGGACAAAAATCCTACCCAATGTGTAATATTTGACAAGGAGAGGATCAACTATGCACGTAGTGCATATTTGGTCCAAAGGCCTCCAAATGTCAAGTATGGCATTGGTTACTCTTATGATGGAAAGCAAAGAGCTGGAAATCATAAGAATAACAAGGGAAGGATTACCTTTGTGAAGGGAGGACCCTCACAACCTGGTAACTCGAAAACTAAAAACCTGAACTCTCATGAAAACCGGACTAGTCCGGTTGTGGTCCGGACAAGTCCGGTCACACAGACTAGTCCGACCCATAATCAACAGCAACTCTTGTTTAAAACCTTTGATGCTTCTTATGTATTAATGAAAAATAATGTTGGTAAAGTGTATGCTTATTATGCTGGGCCACGCCATGGGAACACAAAATCCCATGTGTGGGTGCCCAAATGTATTGTTACTAACCTCCAAGGACCCAAGCAAGCTTGGGTACCTAAAACCAAGGTGTAATTTGTTTTTACAGGCCTACTCCTCTGGTGGATCCAAATGGGTGCTAGACAGTGGATGCACCAACCACATGACCGGAGAAAGGAGGATGTTTGTGGAGTATGAAGTGAACAAGGACCCAAACGAAGGCATCTACTTTGGGGATAACAGTCAAGGAAGGGTCCTCGGTACCGGTAAAATAGAAATATCCTCTGAACATACTCTTTCGCATGTTTTACACGTTGAATCTTTAGATTATAACCTGCTGTCCATATCTCAATTATGTGACAAAGGTTATAATTGCTTGTTTACTAACGGGGGTGTGACCGTTTCAAGGAGGAGTGATGGTTCCGTTGCATTCAAGGGTATGTTAAAGGGAAAGCTTTACCTTGTTGACTTCAACAAGAATAAAGCCGAACTCGACACATGCTTGATTGCAAAAACCAACATGGGTTGGCTGTGGCATAGACGGCTAGCACATGTTGGTATGAGGAACCTTCAAAAACTCTTCAAGGGCGATCACATCCGAGGATTGAAAGATGTTGTGTTTGAGAAAGACAGGCCTTGTAGCGCGTGCCAAGCAGGGAAGCAAGTTGGAGCACAACATCCCACGAAGAACATCATGACCATGACAAGACCGCTCGAACTACTTCATATGGACTTGTTTGGTCCAATTGCTTACATAAGCATCGGCGGTAATAAATACGGTTTAGTTGTTATTGATGATTTTTCCCGCTTCACTTGGGTGTTCTTTTTGCATGACAAGTCAGAAACACAAGGAACACTCAAGAAATTTTTCAAGCGAGCGCAAAACGAGTTCTCACTATCAATCAAGAGTATTCGGAGCGACAACGACACGGAGTTCAAGAACATACAAGTGGAGGAGTACCTTGATGAGGAAGGAATCAAGCACGAATTCTCAGCACCATACTCTCCACAACAAAACGGAGTTGCCGAAAGGAAGAACCGAACGCTCATAGAGATGGCAAGAACAATGCTCGATGAATACAAGACTTCGGATCGATTTTGGGCGGAAGCAATCAACACCGCTTGCCATGCCACAAATCGACTCTACCTTCATCGACTACTAAAGAAGACCCCCTATGAGCTACTCACCGCTAACAAACCGAACATTTCATATTTTCGAGTTTTCGGTTCTCCTTGCTATATTTTGAACAAGAAGCCCAGGACTTCAAAGTTCGCTTCAAAGTCCGATGAAGGTTTCTTGCTTGGTTATGATTCGAACACTTACGCCTATCGTGTTTTCAACAAGGCCTCCGGACTTGTTGAAGTGGCACGTGACGTAGTGTTCGATGAAACTAATGGCTCCCAAAAAGAGCAAGTTGATCAATGTGAATTAGGTAAAGAGGAAGCCCCCTATCAAGCATTGAAGAGGATGGCTCTAGGCGAAGTACGACCACAAGAGTCATTGTCACAAATACAAGAGGAAAGTGAACCACAAGAGGAAATCAACAAGAAAGGGGGAGCCTCAATACAAGATCAATCACAGGAATATGAACATGATCAACAAATCAACGAGGACAACAACTCAGGGGGAGAAGAAGATGATCACCAACATACGACCCCCCAAGTGCCACACCCAAGAGTACACCAATGCATTCAAAGGGATCATCCAATCGACAACATCATCGGTGACATCCAAAAGGGAGTAACCACTAGATATCGTATAGCAAACTTCTGTGAGCATTACTCGTTTGTCTCCTTTTTGGAACCACGCAGGACTGAGGATGCATTGAAGGATCCAGACTGGGTGGTGGCAATGCAAGAAGAGTTGAACAACTTCAAGAGAAACGAGGTTTGGGAACTTGTGGAAAGACCCAATGCAAACATTGTGGGCACCAAGTGGGTCTTCCGCAACAAGCAAGACGAACACGGAGTGGTGACAAGAAACAAGGCACGACTTGTGGCCAAAGGTTACTCACAAGTCGAAGGTTTGGATTTCGATGAAACCTTTGCTCCAGTAGCTAGGATTGAATCAATTAGAATATTACTTGCATATGCTACTCACCATGATTTCAAGCTGTATCAAATGGACGTGAAAAGCGCCTTCCTCAACGGACCGATCAAGGAAGAGGTGTACGTGGAGCAACCACCCGGATTTAAAGACGAAGAGTTCCCCGACCACGTGTATAAACTGCGTAAGGCTCTCTATGGTCTTAAACAAGCTCCTAGAGCTTGGTATGAGTGTCTTAGAGATTTTTTAATTGATAATGGCTTTCAAATTGGCAAAGTAGATTATACACTATTCACGAAAAATCTGGATAATGATCTTTTTATTTGCCAAATCTATGTTGATGATATAATTTTTGGATCAACTAACCAATCTTTCTGTGAAGAGTTTAGTAAAATTATGACAGACAGATTTGAAATGTCAAAGATGGGAGAATTGAAGTACTTCTTGGGATTCCAAGTGCGGCAACAAAGGGAAGGAACATTCATAAGCCAAACCAAGTACACACAGGACATCCTCAAGAAGTTTGGCATGGACAAGGCAAAGCCCATAAAGACTCCCATGGCAACGAATGGCCACTTGGATCTCAATGAAGATGGACCGAGCATCGACCAAAAGGTATATCGCTCCATGATTGGATCTTTACTTTACTTATGTGCATGTAGACCAGATATTATGTTGAGTGTATGTTTGTGTGCAAGATTTCAAGCCAACCCTAAGGAATGTCATTTGACAGCCGTAAAGAGAATCCTAAGATATTTAGTTCATACACCCAACCTTGGTCTTTGGTACCCAAAAGGCTCAAAATTCAATCTCATTGGGTATTCCGATGCAGATTATGCTGGGTGCAAAGTTGATAGAAAAAGCACTTCCGGCACTTGCCAATTCCTAGGAAGATCCTTAGTTTCTTGGTCATCCAAGAAACAGAATTCCATTGCATTATCCACAGCCGAAGCAGAGTATGTTGCAGCCGGGAGTTGTTGTGCACAACTCCTTTGGATGCGACAAACTCTAAGGGATTACGGTTACAATATGAACCGTATTCCTCTCCTTTGTGATAATGAGAGTGCCATTAAAATAGCCCACAATCCAGTTGAGCACTCTAGGACTAAACACATTGACATAAGACACCATTTCTTGAGAGACCATTCCATGAAAGGAGACATATCCATCTCTCATTTCAACACCCAAAAACAACTGGCCGACATATTCACCAAGCCACTTGATGAAAAACGTTTTTGCGAACTCCGAAATGATCTAAACATTCTTGATTCTCGGAGTGTGGCTTGAAAAGTTGCATACCTGTATAATTGCTTCAAAATATTGATTGAATTGTGAAAATTAACCCTCCCCATTTTTCTCTCGAAAAACTATGTCAGTTATTAGATCTTGATATATTTTTGATCATAGTATGATTGTTGTTTGCTTACTGGTCAAATTCATCAAGATTATTTGAATTGTTTTGCCTCCCTACTCTCAATTATTAAACCTTCAAATATATATGAATGGGCTATGCAATTCTTTCCTGGTGACCACGGACAAGTCCGTGATTACCCGGACTAGTCCGCCCTTGCAGACTAGTCCGCAGAGTGCCGGGTAGGCCGGACTAGTCCGACAGACCACGGACTAGTCCGATATAGGTCCCTGGATGACTTCGGACTAGTCCGGTCATGTCCGGACTTGTCCGATTTTTCGTGTCCATATCCCTAGCCGCCACCAAACCCTAATCCCTTCACCCCACACTCGCCGCCAAGCTTTCTCTCTCTTACGCTCGAGCTCCCAAGGCGAATCCTTGATTCCTCCATCGAAAAGCCTCAATCTTGGGCGGAGATCAAGCTTGAAGACTCGGGGATTGAAGTTAGCGGACAAGTTCGGCCTCCAACCCCCAAAATCTCAAGCTTCCTTTGATTTCTTGGTAAATTTTCTTCAAAACCCTAAGAAATCACCAATTTCTCTATTGCTTATCGTTTGGCCTAGCATTCTTCACTAGTTACATGTCTAGTTGAGGTGCTATGTGTATGCTAGACTAGTTTTACCTTAGGGATCATTTTTTGTCAAGTCTGTTAGGTTTTTGCAGATGAACACCAGACTAGTCCGGTCCAGGTACGGACAAGTCCGGTCCCCCGGACTAGTCCGTGCCTGTGCACCGGACAAGTCCGTTGTTTCTGAACCAAAACCTAATTCTTTAATTCCCTAATGCTTTCCATTGCCATCTTACCTCACCAATACCTTGTATAACTTGTCCTTTCTCTTGATCACTCATTCTCAGATCATGTCGAGCTCCGACAACGAAATCTCCGATTTCGAGGCCGAGTTGGATCACGAGATGGCACCTCGGTCCTCGGCGGGTCTTGGCAAGAAACGCCAAGAAAGACCTTCCGAGCCTGCTCCTTCCCCTCCCCAGGTTCGGAGGAAGGTCCTTGCCAAGAAGCCTGCCTCGAAGGCTGCTCTGTCTACAAGCGGCCTTCGACAAGCAAAAGGGAAGGGCAAGGGGGTTGCCACAGGGCCTGTTGGGCCCCTGAAGCTGCATACTCCCAGAGAAGGGGTCCGGGACCCTAATGAGGAAAGATTCACTGGCAAGGGCAGTGATGTGGCTGCAAAGTTGAGAAGTGTTGATTGCTTTGCATGGCCCATGCAAGCAGCTGATGGCAAATTTTGGTCAAATTTCCATGCTGACTTCTACAAGCTGGTCTACTTGCCGATGAAGACCCCGGTGGTGCGCAGTCAATGGATTGACTGGGCCTACCTTGAGAAGAAGAAATGTGCAGCCTTTGATGAAGTGATAGTAGCTGCAGAGAGACATGGTCTGAAGGATCTCTTTGCCTTCAGACACAACTGGAATGATGAAGTGATAGCACAATTTTATGCAACGTGCCACTTCTCAAGCGAAGACGAAGAAAGTGTGACTTGGATGACTCATGGATCCAAGTATTCTATTACTCAGGAAGAGTTTGCCAGCCTGCTGCACCTTGACTCTGAAGAACATGACCACCTCATTATCCACAACATTGGGGTCATTGAGAGGGATGGAATGAAGTTCATGTATGAGCCCAACTCTAAGTATGTTCCTCCCTCCACAAAGAATATGAAGCCTTTCTTTGTGGTCCTCAACAGAGTCCTCAGGAAGACCATTGCCCCCAAGGATGGGGATGCAGGGAGTGTGCAAGGCTACCTCCGGACCCTGATGAAGGTCATCAGCAAGAGGAGACAGTTTGATGTTGCAGACTATATTTGGAATGATATGGTCAATATCTCAAGTACCCCCAACCGATCCTGTGGCTATGCCCCTTACTTGATGTTTATGATTGAGAAGGTCACAGGGATCGAGTTTGTGAAGGATGTGGAGCACACTCCACTGAGGCCTCAGAAGCCTCAGCCAGTGAGTGTCCAGGCTGCTCCATCGCCGGCCTCAAGCCCGGAGGCACCGGCAAGGCAAGAAGAAGCTGCTAGGGCTCCTCCTCCCTCCAGAGTAGCCCCTCAGAAAGGATCCGCCAGTGGGATCCTCAAGTACTTGGCTGCAATTTTCTCCTCATGCAAGAAAACTGAAGTGAAGCTTCACAAGCTAAATCAGAAGAGGAAGGAGAACATGAGGTACATAAAAGCCAATGTGAAGCAGCTGAGTGAGAAGCTGGAGATCAACCCAATTGGATCTCCAGTACTTTCTGAAGATTCTGATCCGGACATCACCGAGCTCAGCCCCTTGACTACCTTCGAGCTTGCCTATTTTGGCATTGGGGACTCGAGCAGCTCCGCTCCTCCTCCTCCCTCTCAACCTCGTCAAGCGGAAAGCGATGAAGACGATGAAGACGACGAGAGGACTGACAGCGAAGAGTGAAGCCCTAGGACCTTCCTCTCTCTCTTTTTGGTGTCTTGATGCCAAAGGGGGAGAGATTGAGGGGGAGTCTCTAGTCTTAGCTTTAGCTGAATAGGATGCGAGGAGAGAGCTCTCTATGTATTTTTAAGTGTGATGGTATTTGTTTAACACTATTTTCATATCATGTTTGGTCCTTTGTTAAATTGCTCAATTAATTTGCAAGTGTGTGATGAAATCTGAATTTTTTTTGCTCCTGAAATGCCATATTCACTTGATATTAGTTGATCAATGCAAATTCTGTCATTCTTAATGCATTCATGCTCTTAGTATGCATCCCCCAATAAAGAATGCACACATGAATAATTATCTTGTTGCTTGATGTATTTTTGAGTCATATGTGCATACTTTATAAAAATCTCATTTTATACCTCATTTTGTGAAATCTCAATTGGTTGTCATCAATCACCAAAAAGGGAGAGATTGAATGTGCATCTAGGACTCCCTTGTGGGTTTTGGATGATTTATGACAAGCAATTGGGATCCTAATCCTTTTGTTGAGATGAATGCAGGAAAATGATGAAAAATGAGCAAAGTGCCAAAAAGAGGGAAATTGAGAAGGAAAATGGATTTGAGCTCAAGGAGAAGAAATTAGTAGTTTAGTATGTATGGAGTGTGTTAAGGAAACACACCCAAGAGCTCAATCTCACTTAATCACACACACACAATGCACAAAGCTATACAGGACCGGACTAGTCCGATATCAGCCGGACTAGTCCGATATCTTTCTGTTCCACTTCGGACTAGTCCTTCCCAATGCGGACTAGTCCTCAACACAATGCACAAGTCACACAAAATCGGACAAGTCCGTTGTGACCCGGACTAGTCCGATATTCATTCTGATCCACTTCGGACAAGTCCGGTGTCTACACGGACTAGTCCGATATACACTCTGATCTAAATCGGACAAGTCCTCCAAGTGCGGACTTGTCATCCTAAACACTTAGGGTTTCACAGGTCCGGACAAGTCCGATGACAATCGGACTAGTCCGAAGCTTTCCAGTAGCGAAATCGGACAAGTCCGTTTTCAGCCGGACTAGTCCGATATTCCTGGACACTTAGGGTTTGCTTCGCACAGCACACCGGACTAGTCCGGTCACCACCATGGACTAGTCCGATCTTTCTGAACCCTAACGGTAACTTTTAGAAACCCCATATAAATAGAGGTGCACGACCCACTTTCACCCTCTCTCGAACCCTAGCGCCATCACGCCTCCCATGAGACTCAAAAACCATCTCTCTCCACGAAATTATGTGCAAAATCAATCAATCCATTGAAGATCACTTCTAGATCATTGGAGAGGCACTTGGCACACGATTGAGCTCTTGGTTTGAATCTCTAACACACTCTTGTATCTCAATTTGTATATTTCGAAGTGTGTTATTGGTGGTCTTGAAACTTGTAATCAAGGGAGCTCTCAACTTGTGAGATCGCCCCTTCAACTTGGTGATTTACCCCTGTGTGTTTAGTGGAAGAGGATTGGCCTTCGTGGCGATCCGACGAGGAAAGGGTTGGTGAAGACCCGGTCCTTTTGTGGGCTCCTCAACGTGGACGTAGGTTGCCTTCGTGGTAACCGAACCACGGGATAAATCTTGTGTCTTGTTCGTTTGTGTTCATCATTCTAGTTGATCAACATTATCTAGGGTTTGATTCATCTTGTTGAATTCAAGTTAAATAGTGGAACAAGAATCATATTTGCAATAGAACTTGACATATAATCATTGAACTGTTATTGAAATTTATATTTCCGCTGCAAACATCAACGAAACAATCAAATTGACATAACTTGATCAACCTAGTCCGTGAAATCCGGACTAGTCCGCACTTTACCGGACTAATCCGATATATCTGGTTTTGACCTTGTTGTTGAAGTGCTACAGGAACCGAGAAAATTCAAGAAGGCCTATTCACCCCCCCCCCTCTAGGCCTACATTCAACCTTCCAGTACCAATTCGGATAAGTCTGACACACAGTCTCGGACATGTCCGACTTCCAACAGAGGGAATTCGGACATGTCTGACACCACAAGTCAGACAAGTCCGCCCAAGCCACAAAGGCCCTACTAAAAGCTTCTGCAAAGGGGTTGAGCACCCGAATGACTCACTAAGTGTCTATGCGTCGTGTCCCTCTTAATAGTACGGTTTTTCCTATGACTCAAGGAGAAAATAGAAAACCATATTTCTATTTTTCTTCACCACAACTTTTCTCTTTTTGCCGTCTTTCTTCAAAGCTCCATTCCGTACTCCGGATCTGCGCTCATGCTCAACCAAGTTCATTAGCACTTTAATGGTTCATCATCAATCCACGAAAACCCACAAGGGACCTAGATGCACTTACAATCTTCCCCTTTTTGGTGATTGATGACAACCAACTAAAGTCTTCGACAAAAAATAAGATTTGATAGAAGTTTTGAGTCTCAAGTGTATATGAGCTTTTGGAATAACAATAAAAACAACTCATATACACTCAATCGTCGTGGGGTGCCTATATGCTCGTGTGTGTGCAATAACGTGATACAAATGAAGACATGCACACGAGATCAATGAAGCATCATAATGATCATCATAAGGCATCAATAAACATCATTAAGCATTAACAGTCATAAATGAGTAACAAATAAGTACAAGACACACCGCGATAGAAAATATGACTAGATACATGTCCATGTCCAAGAATAAGCACTAGAGTCTAATACTTCCCCCCCTTTGGCATCAAGGCACCAAAAAGGAGAAAAGTGGACACTAAGACCTAGTCTACTCGTTGTCGTCCTCGTCGTTGTCGCCGTCTTCATCGTCGTCGCTCTCCTGCTCATAGTCGCTCTCCTCGCCGGAGTCGCCGTGAGCTGCAGGAGGTGCAGAGGAAGAGGCGCTGGTGCCGGTGAAGAAAGCCATATCCACCTCGGTGAGCTCCGGAAACTCCGGTGGCTCCTCGTCTGAGCTGGCGTCGTCGACTGGAGGAAGATGGAGGTGCTCCCTGATGGCTTCGAGGTTCCTCTGGTTCCTCTTTGCCAAGTGTTGAGTCGACCGACAGACGGTGAAGATCGACTTGAGTGCCTTGAGCAGTCCTGATGAGCAAGATGGTTGCTGCTGGGGCACGGAGGATGAGCTAGGAGGCTGAGCAGACTTCCTCCTCGAGGAGCTGGGTCCTCCCTCTGCTGGTGCCGGTGCCGGTGCAGCTGCTCGAATCGGGCGGTGAAGCTTGGAAGGCTTCTGAGGCACGAGGCGCCTATGAGGCACATCCTTCACAAACTTCTGCCCGGACACCGTCTCAATGAGCTTCATCAAGTACGGGGCATAGCAGCATGATCTGGCTGGTGTCTCCGAGGCGATATAGATCTCCTCATATATATAGTCGAAGGCATTGAACTGCTGCTCCCCTGCCAAGAGCTAGATCAGATTTCTGCTGTTGTGATTGATCCTATTGGCATCCCCATCCTTGGGGGGAGAGGGTCTTCCTGATCAGACGGTTCACCACGGCATGGAATGGCTTGAGGCCGTGGATATGAGGAGGGTTAGCTGGATACCCATCATCATAGAAACTCTCCATCTCCAGGAGGTTCACTAGATCCATCTCATGGATCTTCAGTGAGTGCTGCAGGATGTCCTCCATCCCGAGAATGCGGGCAAACTCCTCATAGCTGACTTCGTACTTCACCCCATTGGTCATCCAGGTGAAGCCGAGCTTGTCAACCCAATAGAACACAATTGCATAAAATTGGAGGATGACTTCCTCGTTCCATGGGTATTGGAGACCCATGATCTCGCTGACTCCATGGTGCTCGCAAGCTTCGAGCACCCCCTTGAAGAGAAGGTAGCAGTCTTTCTTCTTCAATGCAGCCTTCCAATCAACCCATTGCATCTCCGTGACTGAGTTCTTCTTGGTCGTGAGGACTGACCGGTAGTAATCCATGTGGAAGAAGCACCAGAAACGGGGATCCTTGCTCTCCCTTTGCTTGTCATAACACCGCACATCTCTCATGTGCATGGTGTTGTGGATGTTCCTCCGGTAGTTTACTCTGTCGACCGTGCGTCGGGTGTCAGCAACTGGAGAGTGCACGACCAACGGTCCAATCTCCTGCTGCCCTTGGGAGCTCGAGTTGCCCCCCTGACCATTGACATTTGCAAGCTGACCACTAGCAAGTCGCTTGACGATCACTTTCTTTGGTCGCTTCGACAGTTAAGCCGAATTGTCGGGATCTGCGGGCTCCGTGCCTCTCTTGTCATGACCCATAGCTAGAAAAAGATACAAGGATAGGTAAGAGTCAAAGCAAGAGAGATAGAGCAATTAACTTGATAGTTTCGATAGAAATAAGGTCTCAGAGTTATACAAGATCGGACATGTCTGACTGGAAAGCCAGACTTATCTGACTTAGAAAATTCGGACATGTCCGAATTTCTGTCAGACTTGTCCGACCTGTACAGAACTAACCCTAGTTGCTAAGGAAACTAAGCAAATCAATTTTTCTACCGACCAAATTTTGCACCAAGGTTGCAAACATGCCTAGGAACAGTTCCAAGGGCATAAATTTGCAAACTAGCCACTAGATTTAGAATTGAGAGGAAAGATGCGGAAAATACCTTCGGAGGAAGAAAAAGTTGAGAGAATCCGAAGGGGATGCGAATCCTCCACCCTTGAGGGAGATATGCCCTCAAGAACACCTCACAAAAGCCTCAAAAGCAATGTGGATCGCCTTGGGAGGTTTGAGAGAGAGAGAGAGGTTAGGGTTTGAAGTGAGGAGAGAGAGAAGGAAAGGAAACTGTCGGCCTCATTGAAGGGGTTCGGATTTCCCACGTCGGACATGTCCGAAATCTCTCTGCAGACTTAAAACCCACTTCGGACATGTCTGAGTTTTGTCAGACTTGTCCGACTCCCCCTGAGTGTATGCAATGTGCAAACACTTGGGGATATATAGATAAGTATATATGGACATTTTGGACAGGTTTTTGCAAATATCTTTGACAAAAATGATCAGTAAGCAACCAACAATCAAACTATGATCATTTTCACCAAAGAGAAGTTTAGAACATAGTTTTCAAGAAAAATAGATGAGATTTTCAAAAACACACAACAATTTGAAGTTGAAAACTAATAGCAATCAGATGTGCATGACTCAAGCAATGTTTCGAGAATCCAAGATATTTAGCTCACTCCTTAGGTCACAAAGCGTCTCTCATCAAGGGGTTTGGTGAAGATATCCGCCAATTGCTTCTCACTTCTAACATGAGAGATAATGATATCTCCCTTGATAGAGTGATCTCGCAGGAAATGGTGACAAATATCTATGTGTTTGGTTCTAGAATGCTCGACGGGGTTGTGAGCAATCTTGATGGCACTCTCATTATCACATAGGAGAGGAATATGGCTCAGATTGCAACCATAATCCCTAAGAGTTTGTCGCATCCAAAGAAGCTGCGCACAGCAACTTCCGGCTGCAACGTACTCCGTTTCGGCTGTGGAAAGGGCAATGGAGTTTTGTTTCTTGGAAGACCATGCAACCAAGGACCTACCAAGGAATTGGCATGTCCCGGATGTGCTCTTCCTATCTACCCTACAGCCCGCATAATCCGCATCGGAATAACCGACAAGATCAAACTTGGATCCTTTAGGGTACCAAAGAACTAGATTAGGAGTGTGAACTAAATACCTAAGGATCCTCTTAACCGCTGTCAAGTGACAATATTTTGGAGTGGCTTGGAATCGAGCACACATGCACACACTAAGCATAATGTCGGGTCTAGAAGCACAAAGATAAAGCAAAGAGCCAATCATAGAACGGTATACCTTTTGGTCCACGCTCGCTCCTTCTTCATTTAGTCCTAGATGCCCGTTTGTTCCCATAGGTGTCTTGATGGGCTTCGCCTTCTCCATGCCAAACTTCTTGAGAATGTCATGAGTGTACTTGGTTTGGCATATGAAGGTCCCTTCCTTGAGTTGCTTTACTTGGAATCCTAGGAAAAACTTCAACTCCCCCATCATAGACATCTCAAATCTCTCCATCATGATTTTGGAAAACTGATCACAAAAAGTCTTGTTAGTAGAACCAAATATGATATCATCAACATAAATTTGGCATACGAACAAGTCATTATCAAAATGCTTAGTGAATAGAGTATAATCGGCCTTCCCAATCTTAAAACCATTTTGAGTGAGAAAATCCCTAAGGCACTCATACCAAGCTCTAGGTGCTTGTTTGAGGCCATAGAGAGCCTTACACAACTTGTAGACGTGATCGGGATGCTCTTCATCATCAAATCCGGGAGGTTGCTCCACATACACTTCCTCCTTGATTGGACCATTGAGGAATGCACTTTTCACATCCATTTGATATAACTTGAAATCATGGTGAGTAGCAAAGGCCAATAATATGAGAATAGATTCAAGCCTAGCTACGGGAGCAAAGGTTTCATCAAAATCCAAACCTTTGACTTGAGCGTATCCTTTTGCTACAAGTCTTGCCTTGTTTCTTGTTACCACCCCGTGTTCATCTTGTTTGTTGCGGAACACCCACTTGGTTCCAACAACATTTGCATTTGGTCTCCTCACGAGTTCCCACACCTTGTTCCTTTTGAAGTTGTTGAGCTCTTCTTGCATCGCCATTACCAAATCCGGGTCTTGTAGAGCTTCTTCTACTTTCTGTGGCTCTAGAGAGGAAACAAAGGAATAGTGTTCACAAAAGTTAGCCATACGTGAGCGAGTAGTTACCCCCTTGGAGATGTCTCCAAGTATGTTGTCAACGGGATGGTCCCGTTGAACGCTTTGATGAACTCTTGGGTGTGGTGGTTGAGCTTCTCGATCATTGTCTTCATCTTGATCATTTTCTTGATCTCCCCCTTGATCCAAGTCTCCTCCTTGATTTTGATCTTGTTGAGATTCATCTTGAGGATCTTGATCTTGTTCATGTGGGGGATTTGCATCTTCTTCGCTTGCTTGAAGATCATTTGGATCATGTGGTCGCACATCTCCAAGTGCCATTCTCCTATGTGCTTCTTGTGGAGTCTCCTCTTGATCTAGCACACACTTATCAACTTGCTCCACTTGAGAGCCATTAGTATCATCAAACACTACGTCATGTGCTACTTCAACAATCCCAGAGGACTTGTTGAAGACACGATAGGCGTAGGTGTTTGAGTCATAGCCAAGCAAGAAACCTTCATCGGATTTTGAAGCAAACTTCGAATTCCTAGGCTTCTTGTTGAGAATATAGCACTTGCTCCCAAAAACACGAAATTATGAGTTGTTGGGTTTGTTAACGGTTTGGAGTTCATACGAGGTCTTCTTCAAGAGTCGATGAAGATACAACCGGTTTATGGCATGGCAAGCGGTGTTAACCGCTTCCTCCCAAAACCAGTCGGACGTCTTGTACTCATCAAGCATTGTCCTTGACATCTCGATAGGAGTCCTATTCTTCCTCTCCGCTACTCCATTTTGTTGAGGGGAGTAGGGAGCGGAGAACTCATGCTTGATTCCTTCTTCATCCAAGAAGTCTTCAACTTGAGTGTTCTTGAACTCCATCCCGTTGTCGCTCCTAATCTTCTTGATTCTTAAGGAGAACTCATTTTGAGCTCTCCTCAAGGACTTTTTGAGAACTCCTTGGGTTTCACCTTAGTCATGCAAGAAAAATACCCACGTGAAGCGAGAAAAATCATCAACAATAACTAGACCATATTTGTTACCACCAGTACTAATGTAGGCGATCGGTCCGAATAGGTCTATGTGTAGTAGCTCCAATGGTCTTGAGGTTGTCATGATGTTCTTGGACGGATGTTGAGCTCCTACTTGCTTTTCGGCTTGACATGCACTGCATGGTCTATCTTTCTCAAAGACAACATCTTTTAGTCCACGAATATGATCCCCCTTAAGACGTTTTTGCAAGTTTCTCATCCCAACATGGGCTAGCCTTCGGTGCCATAGCCATCCCATGTTAGTTTTCGCCATTAAGCACGTATCAAGTTGGGCTTTATCCGTGGAGAAATCCACAAGGTAAAGCTTTCCCTTGAGTACGCCCTTAAAGGCGATTGAGTTGTTGCATCTTCTTGAGACGGTCACACCGTTGTTAGTGAAAAGACAATCATAACCATTATCACATAATTGAGAAATAGACAAGAGGTTGTAATCAAGTGAATCAACATGAAGCACATTAGAAAGAGTGTGTTTTGAGGAGATAGCAATTTTACCGGTGCCAAGGATTTTCCCTTGGCTATTATCCCCAAAGAAGATTCCTTCACTAGGATCTTCATTCTCCTTGTACTCTACAAACATCTTCCTCTCTCCGGTCATATGATTAGTGCATCCACTGTCAAGCAACCATTTTGATCCACCGAAGGAGTATGCCTACAAAAAAGAGTTATGCCTTTCCTTTAAGTACCCAAACGGCGTTGGGTCCTTTGATGTTAGTCACAAGACATTTGGGCACCCTCACGCAAGGCTTTGGCCTCTTGCGGAGTGGCCCAACATATCTAGCATAAGTCTTGCCAAATTTGTTCCTCAATAAAACATAAGAAGCATCAAAGTCATGGAACAAAGGATGTGGTTCATTTTTAGGCATATAAGTTGTCGAGACAATGTTCTTTCCTTTATCTTGGGTGGATGAACCTTCCTTGACAAAAACAATCAAGTCTTTGTTATTCTCGGGGGCTTTGGCATTTAGCCTCCGCTCTCGAGAATAACCAAGACCATCATTGACATGGGGAGGTCTCACATTGGTGTATGCACTACGTGCATAGGCCACCTTCTCCTTGTCAAAGATGCCACCTTTTGGTGCTTGTTTGTTTTGTGCCAAGTTAAGTTCATCCTTATGTTTTAGGATCAAGCTTGAGCACATGCAAGTGTGAACTTCCTTAGATGAAATCTTTTGAGAAGATGAGCTCTTTGAGGAAGAAGGTGCATTGATCTTAAGTGACTCAACCTTTGTCCCTAGAATCTTGTTAACCTTTATTAAGTTAACAAGTTCATCCTTGAGCTCAACGGTCTTGTCCTTAAGATTTGAGCATGCTTCCTTGCTCATGGCAAGGTCATGCTCCAATGAATTGCTTCTTTCTCTCTCGCGCTCGAGGAGCTCCTCAAGCTCTTGACATCTCTGCAATTTTTGGATGAGCATGTCCTCTTGACGCTCAAGGAGATCCTCCTTCTCGGAGATTTCATCCATAAGAAAGTTCATCTTTCTCATGGCACTCTTACTTAAGCCTTTAAGCATGGATTCAAGTTCACTACCACTATAAAATTCATCACAAGAAGTTATAGAGGGAGTGGGTTTAGATTTGACCTTTCTCCTTCCCTCCTTTGCCATGAAACATGTGGACTTGAAATCATCAAGGTTGGGGAAAAGCTTGCTTGCACTTGAGCTCTTTCCGATGGCAATGGTTGCCACCTTCTCTTCATCGTTGGAAGATGAGTCTTCATTTGAGTCCCATTCTCTTCCAAGGTGGGCATGTCCTGATGGCTTCTTCTTCTTGAAGAGCTTCTTATCTTGGGTATTGCCCTCCTTCTTCTTGCTTTCATTGTATGGGCAATCCGTAGTGCCCATGTTCACCACACTTGTAGCAAGTCTTCTTCTTTAGCTTCTCCTTGCTCTTGCCTTCTTGGTGATAGCCTCCCTTCTTCCTTCTCATCATCCTTCTAAACTTGTTGATGAAGAAAGCTTCTTCCTCATCGGAGTCCATGCTCTCATCATCACTTGCATCTTCATTGTAGGATGTGGAAGTTGCTTTGAGGGCTATGTCTTTCTTCTTTGATGAGGCAAGCTTTTGGAGATCGTTGTAGAACATAGCTTCCTTCTCCATCATCTCATTGTTGATTATCCTCCCAAGCACTTCTTCCGGAGTCATCTTGGTGTAGTCGGGGCTTTCACGGATCAAGGAGCAAAGAGCGATGTTTCGAGGCATGAATGCCCGAAGCATCCTCTTCACCACTTCATGGTCCGTCCATCGAGTGCTTCCATAGGCACGAATCTTGTTCACGAGCACCTTGAGGCAGTTGTACATGTCTTGGGGCGACTCACCATCCATGATGGTAAATCTCCCAAGCTCTCCTTCGATCATCTCAATCTTCGCCTCCCGAATGACTCGGTTGCCCTCGTGCGCCGTCTTGAGTGTATCCCAAATATCTTTGGCCACTTCCAAACCTTCGACTCGGTTGAATTCATCCCGAGTCAAAGATGAGGTTATGACTCCCACGGCTTGAGCATTGCGATGAAGTAGGATAGCTTGTTGTGGAGTGACGTCTTCCTCATTCCTTGGCATATGAACTCCGGTTTGCACAATCTGCCACAAACTAGGATTCAAAGAGATTAAATTCATCTTCATATTGTGTTTCCACATTGAATTGTCATTTCCATCGAATTGAGGAGGTTTGCCAAGTGGAATAGACAAATAGTGATTGTTAGCATGAAGACGATCATAATCAAAGTGAGTTTGAGTATAGTCATCGTTACTCTTCTCCTTCTCTTTGTTGATCTTGGGTTGTTTCCCTAGCTTCTCCCAAAGCTTCGCCTTGAGTTGGTGAGTCTCTTCATCGTCCTTCGGATCATCAAGAAGAACGTCATAGTTCTTGTCATTTGAGCCTTCACCCTCGACATATGAGGTATCATCCTTGTTCCTTTCTTCCGCCATCGATTCTCCGAGATGTTAGTCTCTTCCGGAGAAACCTGCTCTAATACCAATTGATAGCAGCCTAGAGGGGGGGTGAATAGGCGATAATCGATAATTTAAACTTAATTCAGAGTTATGAAAACAGAGAAGTCGGACTTGTCTGACTTCTAGTTGGACTTGTCCGACCTAAGTCGGACAAGTCTGACCTGGGTCGGATAAGTCCGAGATTACCTGCATGATCAGACCAAAAATCCAATTTTTAAGCTATCTAGTGAGAGATATCGATTTCTAGCAGTTCTACACGAAGTAGGGAGTAGAAAGAAAGCTGAGGGAAAGATAGCACGCGGGAAACACTAGAATCAAAACTCGCGGGAACGGAAGAACAACAAGAGACAAACGATTTTACCCCGAGGTTCGGAACCACAAAGGATCCTACATCCCCGTTGAGGAGTCCACAAAGGACCAGGCCTTCTCTAGCCTTTCCCTCACGAGTTGCCACAAAGGCCAACTCCCAAATCTTCCACTATCACAAAGATTTTTACAAACTCCCCGATTACAAGAGATCACAAAGAAATCGCGGGGCGACGCCTAACCGTCTAGGGGAGAACCCCAAGAGCAACAAACACGCAATCATGAAGAAACTTTGCGAATAACACGTTTCTCAACCCCTCAACGAACCGTTTCTCCCGATTCTCACAAAGCACTCTTCACTCTCCCAAAAACTCGAATTTGGGCTCTAGAGGTGAAGAACAAGTGGAGAGAGGTTCTTGAGTTCAAATGGGCGTTCAGAACTGTTCAGGGGTGTTAGGCATGGTTGGTGGGTCGAAACCACCCACTATTTATACTCCAAAAGGTCATTAGAGCCGTTTGACACAGCCCACGTCGGACATGTCTGACACAAAGTCGGACTTGTCCGAATTGCTGATGTCATAAAGCATACGGCTACCCGTTGGAATTTAAATAGTGCACCAAAAGCCACCTCAGACATGTCTGACACAAAGTCGGACATGTCTGACCTCAAAGGTCAGGCCTTTCACTTCAGACTTGTCTGACCAAAACCACTTCAGACATGTCTGACATAGTCTCGGACATGTCTAAAGTTCTGCAGAGAGAACTCGGACAAGTCTGACTCTCTGGAACTTATAAAAATTTTTCTTAGTCCCGGGAACAGATCCATCTCGGACATGTCCGACCCCCAGGTTTAGACAAGTCTGAAACTTCACTGGAACTCTCACTGGAAACCTTCCAGTACCAATTCGGATAAGTCTGACACACAGTCTCGGAGATGTCCGACTTCCAACAGAGGGAATTCGGACATGTCTGACACCACAAGTCAGACAAGTCCGCCCAAGCCACAAAGGCCCTACTAAAAGCTTCTGCAAAGGGGTTGAGCACCCGAATGACTCACTAAGTGTCTATGCGTCGTGTCCCTCTTAATAGTACGGTTTTTCCTACGACTCAAGGAGAAAACTGAAAACCCTATTTCTATTCTTCTTCACCACAACTTTTCTCCTTTTGCCGTCTTTCTTCAAAGCTCCATTCTGTACTCTGGATCTGCGCTCATGCTCAACCAAGTTCATTAGCACTTTAATGGTTCATCATCAATCCACCAACACCCACAAGGGACCTAGATGCACTTACACATCAGCCTGTGCCGCCAGGGGCACCTCTTCAACTTCCCTCCTGTGGTCCGGCGCTACCACAGAAGCTTCAGGTGAGGACTCTGAGTCCAGGATCACGACAGCTGGCGTCGGAGCTACCACGGCTTCCACCTCCACTTGACGAGGAGGCTCAACAATTGAAGCCAAAGCTTCAGCAGGTGCAGCCCCAGCCGCTGCAACAGGCGTTGAAGCTCGGGGTCCCTTCTTCGACACCCTAAAAATAAAGGGAAGAGAAGATTAAACACACATCCAAAAGCAGGATTAACATTTCATAGTGAGCAATCAATGCTTACCTTCGGATGCTACCACCCAGTCACCTCGGAACCTCTTGTTCTGAGGCCCAAAGCTAGAGCCCATGAAATCTGGTGAGACAACTGCTTCGGACCTCAGTTGAGGAACACTCGCAACTGTCGGAGTTCTTTCGGTCGGAGCTTTCCTTTGACGGGAAGAACTCCCGGACTTGGAGCTTCTAGCCGGCACTGAGGCCGGGGTCGACTGCCCAGAGCTTACGCCTCTCGAAGATGTTTACACTAGAGCATGAGTAGTAGCAGAAGACACCCCCCTCTGGGGAGAAGCAGCCGTCGTGGATGGAGCAGGCCTGACAGACCTCCTGTCAGCATGCTTCAACTTCCTCTTCCGGCTGGAAGGCTCAGCTGGCTCTTTTCCCTTGCCTTTGACGACGTCTTCAGTCCTTCGGCTCCATGCGGGGAAAGGACCACCCTCAGAAGCTCCAGGGATTGCTAATCTGGTGGTCGAAAGCCTTTCCACCTCACCAAGATCGTCAAGCGCCGGCATACTCCTCTGGAGCTCCCTGCTGAACTGCGCCTTCATGTTCAGTGGGAGGAAAGCTGCCGGCGGAGTTAAGTCGTCGCCTTCGACATCAATTCCATGCTTGATCTTCTTGAGATGAAGCTCCAAAGCTGCGCCATCCAAGTTGGATTTCAGGATGATTTCAATCTTGTCTTCATCCATCATGCTGTTGAGGGCCCATGCAAGCTTCTCCCTCTTCTTCAGCGGAGCCCACCTGTTGACCAGGAAGTTGCAGAAGACCATCTGGGCGGTCACTCCACCTTCCACGCATTCGCGGATCCTGGTCAAGGCAGGGTTGAAGGCCTTTTGCACCACCGGAACCACACTCGATGCGTCCGTGTCAACATTGGGGAGACCTTCGGGCAGCTCCAACTTCTCGTGCTCCTCTGTCGTGACGACAATCTGAATGTAGGCCTAGAGGGGGGGTGA
Organism: Tuctoria greenei; assembly: GCA_036927565.1. Lineage (NCBI taxonomy): Eukaryota > Viridiplantae > Streptophyta > Magnoliopsida > Poales > Poaceae > Tuctoria > Tuctoria greenei. The sequence goes on along the minus strand of JAYESD010000010.1, from coordinate 20,641,665 downwards.
ATAGGCCTTTTTGAATTTTCTCGGTTCCTGTAGCACTTCAACAACAAGGTCAAAACCAGATATATCGGACTAGTCCGGTAAAGTGCGGACTAGTCCGGATTTCACGGACTAGGTTGATCAAGTTAGGTCAATTTGATTGTTTCGTTGACGTTTGCAGCGGAAATATAAACTTCAATAACAGTACAATGATTGTATGTCAAGTTCTATTGCAAGTATGATTCTTTTTTAACTATTTAACTTAAATTCAACAAGATGAATCAAACCCTAGATAATGTTGATCAACTAGAATGATGAACAAAAACGAACAAGACACAAGATTTATCCCGTGGTTCGGTTACCACGAAGGCAACCTACGTCCACGTTGAGGAGCCCACAAAAGGACCGGGTCTTCACCAACCCTTCCCTCGTCGGATCGCCACGAAGGCCAATCCTCTTCCACTAAACACACAGGGGTAAATCACCAAGTTGAAGGGGCGATCTCACAAGTTGAGAGCTCCCTTGATTACAAGTTTCAAGACCACCAATAACACACTTCGAAATATACAGATTGAGATGCAAGAGTGTGTTAGAGATTCAAACCAAGAGCTCAATCGTGTGCCAAGTGCCTCTCCAATGATCTACAAGTGATCTTCAATGGATTGATTGATTTTGCACTTAATTTCGTGGAGAGAGATGGTTTTTGAGTCTCTTGGGAGGTGTGACGGTGCTAGGGTTCGAGAGAGGGTGAAAGTGGGCCGTGCACCTCTATTTATATGGGATTTCTAGAAGTTACCGTTAGGGTTCAGAAAGATCGGACTAGTCCGTGGTGGTGACCGGACTTGTCCGGTGTGCTGTGTGAAGCAAACCCTAAGTGTCCAGGAATCTCGGACTAGTCCGGTTCAAAACGGACTTGTCCGATTTCGCTACTGGAAAGCTTCGGACTAGTCCGTTTGTCATCGGACTTGTCCGGATATATGAAACCCTAAGTGTTTAGGATGACAAGTCCGCACTTGGAGGACTTGTCCGATTTAGATCAGGGTGTATATCGGACTAGTTCGTGTGGACACCGGACTTGTCCGAAGTGGATCAGAATGAATATCGGACTAGTCCGGGTCACAACGGACTGGTCCGATTTTGTGTGACTTGTGCATTGATAAGGACTAGTCTGCACTGGGGAGGACTAGTCTGAAGTGGAACAGAAAGAATATCGGACTAGTCCGGTGGTTACCGGACCTGTCCGATCTGGTGCAGAATGTGATATCGGACTAGTTCGGCTGATATCGGACTAGTCCGGTCCTGTATAGCTTTGTGCATTGTGTGTGTGTGATTAAACGAGATTGAGCTCTTGGGTGTGTTTCCTTAACACACTCAATGCATACTAAACTACTAATTTCTTCTCTTTGAGCTCAAATTCATTTTCCTTCTCAATTTCCCTCTTTTAGGTACTTTGCTCATTTTTCATCATTTTCCTGCATTCATCTCAACAAAAGGATTAGGATCCCAATTGCTTGTCATAAATCATCCAAAACCCACAAGGGAGTCCTAGATGCACTTTCAATCTCCCCCTTTTTGGTGATTGATGACAACCAATTGAGATTTCACAAAATGAGGTATAAAATGAGATTTTCATAAAGTATGCACATATGACTCAAAAAATACATCAAGCAACAAGATAATTATTCATATGTGCATTCTTTATGGTGGGATGCATACTAAGAGTATGAGTGCATTAAGAATGATTGAATTTGCATTTATCAACTAATATCAAGTGAATATGGTACTTCAAGGGCAAAAACTCAGATTTCATCACACACTTGCAAATTAATAGAGCAATTCATAACATGAACAAACATGATATGAAAATAGAGTTAAGCAAATGCAATCACAATTAAAAAAAACAGAGAGAGCTCTCTCCTCGCATCCTATGCAGCTAAAGCTAAGACTAGAGACTCCCCCTCAATCTCTCCCCCTTTGGCATCAAGACACCAAAAAGAGAGAGAGGAAGGTCCTAGGGCTTCACTCTTCGCTGTCAGTCCTCTCGTCGTCTTCATCGTCTTCATCGCTTTCCGCTTGACGAGGTTGAGAGGTAGGAGGAGGAGCGGAGCTGCTCGAGCCCCCAATGCCAAAATAGGCAAGCTCGGAGGGAGTCAAGGGGCTGAGCTCGGTGATGTCCGGATCAGAATCTTAAGAAAGTACTGGAGATCCAATTGGGTTGATCTCCAGCTTCTCACTCAGCTGCTTCACATTGGCTTTTATGTATCTCATGTTCTCCTTCCTCTTCTGATTTAGCTTGTGAAGCTTCACTTCAGTTTTCTTGCATGAGGAGAAAATTGCAGCTATGTACTTGAGGATCCCACTGGCGGATCCTTTCTGAGGGGCTTCCCTGGAGGGAGAAGTAGCCCTAGCAGCTTCTTCTTGCCTTGCCGGTGCCTCGGGGCTTGAGGCCGGCGATGGAGCAGCCTGGACACTCACTGACTGAGGCTTCTGAGGCCTCAGTGGAGTGTGCTCCACATCCTTCACAAACTCGATTCCTGTGACCTTCTCAATCATGAACATCAAGTAAGGGGCATAGCCACAGGATCGGTTGGGGGTACTTGAGATATTGACCATATCATTCCAAATATAGTCTGCAACATCGAATTGTCTTTTCTTGCTAATGACCCTCATCAGGGTCCGGAGGTAGCCTTGCACACTCCCTGCATCCCCATCCTTGGGGGCAATCGTCTTCCTGAGGACTCTGTTGAGGACCACAAAGAAAGGCTTCATATTCTTTGTGGAGGGAGGGACATACTTGGAGGTGGGCTCATACATGAACTTCATTCCATCCCTCTCAATGACCCCAATGTTGTGGATAATGAGGTGGTCATGTCCTTCAGAGTCAAGGTGCAGCAGGCGGGCAAACTCTTCCTGAGTAATAGAATACTTGGATCCATGAGTCATCCAAGTCACACTTTCTTCGTCTTCGCTTGAGAAGTGGCACGTTGCATAGAATTGTGCAATCACTTCATCATTCCAATTATATCTGAAGGCAAACAGATCCTTCAGCCCATGTCTTTCTGCAGCTGCTATCACTTCATCAAAAGCTGCACATTTCCTCTTCTCAAGGTGGGCCCAGTCAATCCATTGACTGCGCACCACTGGGGTCTTCATCGGCAAATAGACCAGCTTGTAGAAATCAGCATGGAAATTTGACCAAAACCTGCCATCAGCTACTTGCTTGGGCCTTGCATAGCAATCAACACTTCTCCACTTCATAGCCACATCGCTGCCCTTGCCATTGAATCTTTCCTCATTGGGATCTCGGACCCCTTCTCTGGGAGTATGCAGCTTCAGGGGCCCAACAGGCCCTGTGGCAACCCCCTTGCCCTTCCCTTTAGCTTGGCGAAGGCCACTTGAAGGAGTAGCAGCCTTCGAGGCGAGCTTATTGGCACACACTTTCCTCCGAACCTGGGGAGGTGAGGGAGCAGGCTCGGATGGTCTCTCTTGGCGTTTCTTGCCAAGACCCGCCGAGGACCGAGGTGCCACCTCGTGGTCCAACTCGGCCTCGAAATCGGAGATTTCGTTGTCGGAGCTCGACATGATCTCAGAATGAGTGATCAAGATAAAGGACAAGTTATGCAAGGTATTGGTAAGGTAAGATGGCAATGGAAGGCATTAGGGAATTAAAGAATTAGGTTTGGTTCAGAAACAACGGACTTGTCCGGTGTACAGGCACGGACTAGTCCGGGGGACCGGACTTGTCCGTACTTGGACCGGACTAGTCCGGTGTTCATCCGCAAAAACCTAACAGTCTGGACAAAAATTGATCCCTAAGGTAAAACTAGTCTAGCATACACATAGTACATAAACTAGACATGTAACTAGTGAAGAATGCTAGGCCAAACGATAAGCAATAGAGAAATTTGTGATTTCTTAGGGTTTTGAGGAAAATTTACCAAGAAATCAAAGGAAGCTTGAGATTTTGGGGGTTGGAGGCCGGACTTGTCCGCTAACTTCAATCCCCGAGTCTTCAAGCTTGATCTCCGCCCAAGATTGAGGCTTTTCGACGGAGGAATCAAGGATTCGCCTTGGGAGCTCGAGCGCAAGAGAGAGAAAGCTTGGGGGCAAGTGTGGGGTGAAGGGATTAAGGTTTAGTGTCGGCTAGGGTTATGGACACGAAAAATCGGACAAGTCCGGACATGACCGGACTAGTCCGAAGTCATCCAGGGACCTATATCGGACTAGTCCGTGGTCTGTCGGACTAGTTCGGCCTACCCGGCACTCTGCGGACTAGTCTGCAAGGGCGGACTAGTCCGGGTAACCACGGACTTGTCCGTGGTCACCAGGAAAGAATTGCATAGCCCTTCATATATATTTGAAGGTCCAATAATTGAGAGTAGAGAGGCAAAACAATTCAAATAATCTTGATGAATTTGACCTGTAAGCAAACAACAATCATACTATGATCAAAAATTCATCAAGATCTAATAGTTGACATAGTTTTTCGAGAGAAAAATGGGGAGGGATAATTTTCACAATTCAATCAATATTTTGAAGCAATCATACAGGTATGCAACTTTTCAAGCCACACTCCGAGAATCAAGAATGTTTAGCTCATTTCGGAGATCCAAGTGACCATTCGTTGCCATGGGAGTCTTTATGGGCTTTGCCTTGTCCATGCCAAACTTCTTGAGGATGTCCTGTGTGTACTTGGTTTGGCTTATGAATGTTCCTTCCCTTTGTTGCCGCACTTGGAATCCCAAGAAGTACTTCAATTCTCCCATCATTGACATTTCAAATCTGTCTGTCATAATTTTACTAAACTCTTCACAGAAAGATTGGTTAGTTGATCCAAAAATTATATCATCAACATAGATTTGGCAAATAAAAAGATCATTATCCAGATTTTTCGTGAATAATGTATAATCTACTTTGCCAATTTGAAAGCCATTATCAATTAAAAAATCTCTAAGACACTCATACCAAGCTCTAGGAGCTTGTTTGAGGCCATAGAGAGCCTTACGCAGTTTATACACGTGGTCGGGGAACTCTTCGTCTTCAAATCCGGGTGGTTGCTCCACGTACACCTCTTCCTTGATCGGTCCGTTGAGGAAGGCGCTTTTCACGTCCATTTGATACAGCTTGAAATCATGGTGAGTAGCATATGCAAGTAATATTCTAATTGATTCAAGCCTAGCTACTGGAGCAAAGGTTTCATCGAAATCCAAACCTTCGACTTGTGAGTAACCTTTGGCCACAAGTCGGGCCTTGTTTCTTGTCACCACTCCGTGTTCGTCTTGCTTGTTGAGGAAGACCCACTTGGTGCCCACAATATTTGCATTGGGTCTTTCCACAAGTTCCCAAACCTCGTTTCTCTTGAAATTGTTCAACTCTTCTTGCATTGCCACCACCCAGTCCGGATCCTTCAATGCATCCTCAGTCCTGCGGGGTTCCAAAAAGGAGACAAACGAGTAATGTTCACAAAAATTTGCTATACGAGATCTAGTGGTTACTCCCTTTTGGATGTCGCCGATGATGTTGTCGATTGGATGATCCCTTTGAATGCATTGGTGTACTCTTGGGTGTGGCACTTGGGGGGTCGTATGTTGGTGATCATCTTCTTCTCCCCCTGAGTTGTTGTCCTCGTTGATTTGTTGATCATGTTCATATTCCTGTGATTTGTCTTGTATCGAGGCTCCCCCTGAATTGTTGATCTCCTCTTGTGGTTCACTTTCCTCTTGTATTTGTGACGATGACTCTTGTGGTCGTACTTCGCCTAGAGCCATCCTCTTCAATGCTTGATAGGGGGCTTCCTCTTTACCTAATTCACATTGATCAACTTGCTCCTTTTGGGAGCCATTAGTTTCATCGAACACTACGTCACGTGCCACTTCAACAAGTCCGGAGGCCTTGTTGAAAACACGATAGGCGTAAGTGTTCGAATCATAACCAAGCAAGAAACCTTCATCGGACTTCAAAGCGAACTTTGAAGTCCTGGTCTTCTTGTTCAAAATGTAGCAAGGAGAACCGAAAACTCGAAAATATGAAACGTTCGGTTTGTTACCGGTGAGTAGCTCATAGGGGGTCTTCTTTAGTAGTCGATGAAGGTAGAGTCGATTTGTGGCATGGCAAGCGGTGTTGATTGCTTCCGCCCAAAATTGATCTGAAGTCTTGTATTCATCGAGCATTGTTCTTGCCATCTCTATGAGCATTCGGTTCTTCCTTTCGGCAACTCTGTTTTGTTGTGGAGAGTATGGTGCTGAGAATTCGTGCTTGATTCCTTCCTCATCAAGGTGTTCCTCCACTTGTATGTTCTTGAACTCCGTGCCGTTGTCGCTCCGAATACTCTTGATTGATAGTGAGAACTTGTTTTGCGCTCGCTTGAAGAATTTCTTGAGTGTTCCTTGTGTTTCTGACTTGTCATGCAAAAAGAACACCCAAGTGAACCGGGAAAAATCATCAATAATAACTAAACTGTATTTGTTACCGCCGATGCTTATGTAAGCAATTGGACCAAACAAGTCCATATGAAGTAGTTCAAGCGGTCTTGTCGTGGTCATGATGTTCTTCGCAGGATGTTGTGCTCCAACTTGCTTTCCTGCTTGGCACGCGCTACAAGGCCTGTCTTTCTCAAACACAACATCTTTCAAACCTCGGATGTGATCGCCCTTGAAGAGTTTTTGAAGGTTCCTCATACCAACATGTGCTAGCCGTCTATGCCACAGCCAACCCATGTTGGTTTTTGCAATCAAGCATGTGTCGAGTTCGGCTTTATCCTTGTTGAAGTCAACAAGGTAAAGCTTTCCCTTTAACATACCCTTGAATGCAACGGAACCATCACTTCTCCTTGAGACGGTCACACCCTCGTTAGTAAACAGGCAATTATAACCTTTGTCACATAACTGAGATATGGACAGCAGGTTATAATCTAAAGATTCAACGTGTAAAACATGCGAAAGAGTATGTTCAGAGGATATTGCTATTTTACCGGTACCGAGGACCCTTCCTTGACTGTTATCCCCAAAGTAGATGCCTTCGTTTGGGTCCTGGTTCACTTCATACTCCACAAACATCCTCCTTTCTCCGGTCATGTGATTTGTGCATCCACTGTCTAGCACCCATTTGGATCCACCGGAGGAGTAGGCCTGCAAAAACAAATTACGCCTTGGTTTTAGGTACCCAAGCTTGCTTGGGTCCTTGGAGGTTAGTAACAATACATTTGGGCACCCACACATGGGATTTTGTGTTCCCATGGCGTGGCCCAGCATAATAAGCATACACTTTACCAACATTATTTTTCATTAATACATAAGAAGCATCAAAGGTTTTAAACAAGAGTTGCTGTTGATTATGGGTCGGACTAGTCTGTGTGGCCGGACTTGTCCGGATGACCGGACTTGTCCGGACCACAACCGGACTAGTCCGATTTTCATGAGAGTTCATATTTTTAGTTTTCGAGTTACCAGGTTGTGAGGGTCCTCCCTTCACAAAGGTAATCCTTCCCTTGTTATTTTTATGATTTCCAGCTCTTTGCTTTCCATCATGAGAGTAACCAATGCCGTACTTGACATTTGGAGGTCTTTGGACCAAATATGCACTACGTGCATAGTTGAACCTCTCCTTGTCAAATATTACACATTGGGTAGGATTTTTGTCCTTTGTGGAGGTAGAATTTTCCTTCAAACTGGTGTTAATTTTATCACATTTGCAAATATGAGCGATATTAGTTGAAGTGGGTTGAGAAGGTAGACTTGAAGAGGAGAAAGGTTCACTAAGCTTGAGTGACTCAACTTGCACTTCAAGGATCTTGTTGACTTTGATTAGGTCATCAAGTTGATCCTTGATTGCAACGTTTGAGTTGGTTAACTCCAAGCAAGTTTTCTTGCTTGAAGCTAGCTCAAGCTCTAGTGAGTGGTTTCTCTCCTTTTCAAGAACTAGAAGATTGTCAAGTTCGGCATGCTTCTCCTTTTGGGAAATAATCATGTCTTCTTGACGATCAATTAGCTCTTCCTTCTCAACAAGTTGGTTAAGCAAGAATTTCATTTTAGCAGCAGTTTTTCTATCTAATCCAATTAGCATATCTTCATCATCACTATCTAGATCATCATCACTTGAGTAAGAATGCAAGGAAGGATTTTTGATGTTTACCTTGCGTTTACCTTCCTTAGCCATGAGGCAAGTTCCATTTGCCTTCTTTGCACTGAGCGTGGGGAAGTGTGTGGGTTTCTTGGACATGCTTTCAATGGCTATGCTTGCCATTTCTTCTTCATCGGACGATGAGGACTCATCGTTTGAGTCCCATTCCTTTCCGATGTGTGCTTGTTCAACTTGCTTCTTCTTCTTTAAGAATTTCTTCGGTTGAGGCTTGGACTCTTTACTCTTCTTCTTGTTGTCCTCATACGGGCAATCGACTATAAAGTGATTGTATTCACCACAATTATAGCATGCCGGCCTCATCTTTGGCTTTGTCTTCTCCTTGTATTTTCCTTCACTCGATTTTGCTCCTTGTCTTTTCTTCATAATTCTTTTGAACTTCTTCATGAACAAAATCATATCTTCTTCGTCCAGCTCGCTGCTTTCATCATCGCTGTCCTCCTCAAGCTGTGCTTCTCTTGCTTCTTTGGATAGAGGCCTGAGTGAGGACTTTAGGGCAACTCCCTTCTTCTTAGCTGATGTGAGATCGGCTATTTCTTTTACGTGCTTGGCTTGCTTCTCCATCATCTCAAAGTTGATGATTTTGCCAAGCAGTTCATCCGGAGTCATTTTCTTGTACCCGGGACTTTCTCGGATCATAGAGCAAAGTGTGACGTTGCGAGGCATAAAGGCTCTAAGGATGAGCTTTACAACCTCGTGGTCATTCCACTTTTTGCTACCATATGATCGAACCTTGTTCACAAGAGTCTTCAGTCTGTTGTACATGTCCTGGGGAGACTCATCTTCCTCAATCGCGAACCTTCCCAGTTCGCCTTCAATCATCTCAATCTTTGCCTCCCGCACATGCCTGTCACCTTCATGTGCTGTCTGTAGTGTGTCCCAGATTTCTTTGGCAATCTCCAATCCGTCCACCTTTGTGAATTCATCTCTACTTAGAGATGAGGTGATAACGGCTGCGGCTTGGGCATTCCTGTGGATGGCTTGCTCTTGACTTGGTGTGAGTTCTTCATCGTCATCAGGGATGTTTATTCCTGTGCACACAATATGCCATAAACTTGGGTTAAGGGAAATCAAGTGCATCTTCATATTTTGCCTCCACATGGAGTAATCACTCCCATTGAAGTGTGGGGCTTTTCCGAGAGGAATAGATAGATAATGACTGCTGTTAGAATTTAAACGGTCATAATTAGAAGGATATCGGGAGTAGTCGGTGTGACTACTCCCCTTCTTCTTTTCTTCAACTTTAGCTTTCCCTTTGGAAAGTGCTTTCTTTCGGAGCAGTGCTTTCAGCTCCAATGTCTCCTCATCATCATCATCATCGAAGTCTTGAATGGCTTCGAGATACTTTTCAAGCTTTTGGTGCTTGTCATTGTTCATTTCTTCCTGGTTGTTGATTTTCTGGACTTCCTTCATGTCCGACATGATCTCTTCGAGTGGTTGCACTCTTTCTTGAAGAACCCGCTCTGATACCAATTGAATGTAGGCCTAGAGGGGGGGTGAATAGGCCTTTTTGAATTTTCTCGGTTCCTGTAGCACTTCAACAACAAGGTCAAAACCAGATATATCGGACTAGTCCGGTAAAGTGCGGACTAGTCCGGATTTCACGGACTAGGTTGATCAAGTTAGGTCAATTTGATTGTTTCGTTGACGTTTGCAGCGGAAATATAAACTTCAATAACAGTACAATGATTGTATGTCAAGTTATATTGCAAGTATGATTCTTGTTTAACTATTTAACTTAAATTCAACAAGATGAATCAAACCCTAGATAATGTTGATCAACTAGAATGATGAACACAAACGAACAAGACACAAGATTTATCCCGTGGTTCGGTTACCACGAAGGCAACCTACATCCACGTTGAGGAGCCCACAAAAGGACCGGGTCTTCACCAACCCTTCCCTCGTCGGATCGCCACGAAGGCCAATCCTCTTCCACTAAACACACAGGGGTAAATCACCAAGTTGAAGGGGCGATCTCACAAGTTGAGAGCTCCCTTGATTACAAGTTTCAAGACCACCAATAACACACTTCGAAATATACAGATTGAGATGCAAGAGTGTGTTAGAGATTCAAACCAAGAGCTCAATCGTGTGCCAAGTGCCTCTCCAATGATCTACATGTGATCTTCAATGGATTGATTGATTTTGCACTTAATTTCGTGGAGAGAGATGGTTTTTGAGTCTCTTGGGAGGTGTGACGGCGCTAGGGTTCGAGAGAGGGTGAAAGTGGGCCGTGCACCTCTATTTATATGGGATTTCTAGAAGTTACCGTTAGGGTTCAGAAAGATCGGACTAGTCCGTGGTGGTGAACGGACTAGTCCGGTGTGCTGTGTGAAGCAAACCCTAAGTGTCCAGGAATCTCGGACTAGTCCGGTTCAAAATGGACTTGTCCGATTTCGCTACTGGAAAGCTTCGGACTAGTCCGTTTGTCATCGGACTTGTCCGGACATATGAAACCCTAAGTGTTTAGGATGACAAGTCCGCACTTGGAGGACTTGTCCGATTTAGATCAGGGTGTATATCGGACTAGTCCGTGTGGACACCGGACTTGTCCGAAGTGGATCAGAATGAATATCGGACTAGTCCGGGTCACAACGGACTGGTCCGATTTTGTGTGACTTGTGCATTGATAAGGACTAGTCCACACTGGGGAGGACTAGTCCGAAGTGGAACAGAAAGAATATCGGACTAGTCCGGTGGTGACCGTACTTGTCCGATCTGGTGCAGAATGTGATATCGGACTAGTCCGGCTGATATCGGACTAGTCCGGTCCTGTATAGCTTTGTGCATTGTGTGTGTGTGATTAAACGAGATTGAGCTCTTGGGTGTGTTTCCTTAACACACTCCATGCATACTAAACTACTAATTTCTTCTCTTTGAGCTCAAATTCATTTTCCTTCTCAATTTCCCTCTTTTTGGTACTTTGCTCATTTTTCATCATTTTCCTGCATTCATCTCAACAAAAGGATTAGGATCCCAATTGCTTGTCATAAATCATCCAAAACCCACAAGGGAGTCCTAGATGCACTTTCACAATCCAATCTTTCTTCCAGTCTTCCCACTTGCCGGAAGGAAACGACCTCAAGTATTTGTAGAGGCATTTCTTGTGCTTCACGAAATAGTAGAAGCCAAGAAATTCGGACCCCTTCCCGGTGGTGTGGATGGTGAAGAAGGTGCGGAAAAGCTCGACGCAGTGGGGGAATACCGACCCACATCTCGCAGAAGTGGACGAATGTCGACACAAGAAGAAGATAATGGGGGCCAAGGTGGTACAGCTGCAAACCATAGAAAGTTGAGAAAGGTGGGATCAGCCCCACCATGGCGTACGCAGAGAAGTACACCATGTCGCGGTCGCGCTCCTTCTTGAATGGTAGCTTGCCGGCGCGGACCAGATGGTTGAAGGAGTTGCTGGACCACCCCATGTAGGTCCGGACCTTCTTCAGATCATCATTGCTCCTAACGCGGCTCTTGGGGAGACCCAACTCCATCGTGGCAAAGTGGAGCAAAGGATGGAAAGTTAGGCAGAGTTTGGGAGGCTCTGAGAACAAATATGATTGAAGGCATAGAGAGTCCTCAAACCGTGTGCACATTCCTTCTTAAGTAAGCCTCCGCGACGCTTGGATGGAAACCGCAGAGAGATTGAAGGCGACCTTCAAACCACGCGTCGAAGGTTCACCCCCGAACTGCAACTCTATCGGCGCATCAGAGAGATTTTTGAAAATCAAAGCGCAAGAATTGAGAATGGTCCCACCTCCGGCATAACAACATAACCCAAGGGGTTTCTCCCAGAGGTGGGCCCGGGGGCCACTGTCGGTACCCTACGTACCGGGTGCCCCACGATACAGCAACAAGTGTAAGAAAGTTCCACCCATCAGAATCAAAGGCTCTCGCAGGTTCACATGGCACGTTGCACCGGACCTGCTCCCCTCACATGGCTGGCTCCTGGGTTAACACGTGTAAAATAAGCCCGGAACAAAAACTCCCTACCAAGGGAAAATCCGGCGACTACACGTGTACAACAGCCCCGGACCTAGCCCCCGTCAGAGAGGAGCTCCGGTACTGACACGTGTACAACAACCCCGGACCTACTCTTCCACAAGGGAAAGCTCCGGATCTGCACGTGTGGAGCCTCCAGACCTTCATCACCAATGGGAATACAAGTCAATCATGACCATTACAGACATTCAAGGATGGTTAAGGCAGTAGTTACAAGGTCTGATAATGTGTCATTAAAGCTATATTAATGACACACGATCAGTGCAGTGTTAATATGGGTAACGCTGCCATGAAGGCACGTTACCACACTATTACTTGTATTTAATACTCTTTAGACAGTGTATTAGGTCATTAAGCACGCTAGGACCACATGTCGGGCCAGGCTAGCATTGTAACGGTCAGTCCTTAGAACTATAAAAGGGCTGCACTGCGCGAGTATGAGGAGAGACTCATTCTGATCTAGGCTATCGCGACCTGACCTTGGCGAACTCACTCGCTCAATACAATTACACAAACCACATGGAGTAGGGTGTTATGCTCAGGTGGCCTGAACCATGTAAATCTCTGGAGTCACCATCTTGATATTGATCTCTGTGTGCCCCAACCACAAAAGAACCTCTGCAGACTACTTCTCAGCAGGTCCGTTGGAAGTGTCGTATCCAACACTTCGACAGTCACTATTCTGGATCAAAAGCTAGAGCTATCTAAACATGACAGATGAACTGATTGTTGTTCAACAGCTGCCCTGCAGTTCACTGTTTTGAGCTCGAAATTTGAATTTCCTCGAATTCAAATCAGGAAAAACTTTAAATAACAATATTGTATATCTCCTTCTACCCTTTTCATATATGTATTACAATAAGGCAAAAGATTTTTCTACAGTGAGTTATTGCAAAAATACAGAGACTGGTGCAATGGTAGGGTCATCTGGAGCAGTTTAAGCATACCCCAAATTTTAAAAGAGTAACAAGCTTTTCTGCCTTAATGGTCAACAGAAAAGTTATAGAGGTCTTCGAGAACTTTCCATCCATATAGCATAACCCAATGTTGAGTCCTAACTAAACAAGATTACAACCTGGCGAGGTTGAGCAAACTTTAGCCAGAAATCAAGAATCTTGGTGCTAACCCAACGTCGAATCGAAACTCATTTTGCGGAGTCCAAACCTACCAGCACCTGATAGTCAGACTTTCCAAAATATAATGCATCCATTCTGTCGTTGGGGATGGTCAAGTATCAAAGTTGATACCGACGGTACAACGTGCCTCACAAAAGAAAATTCTAATCGGTATTTCAAGATACATTTATAGGTGGCCCTAGTATCGTTCACTCGCAAACGTGTTCTACACGGGTCGCTACCGTAGTCAATGCTGCAGAAGATAAGCAATCCCCTTTCCCACCTTCACACCTCAAGGGCGGCACGGGGAAACATGACAGGAAGTCACAATAATATATATGAAAGTAAATGCATACGACTCTGGTGTGAGTCGCCCTCGAGCGATGTCATGTCTTGAGATACATGGCTGTACTACGTCTGTACAGCAAAGACTCCCGCACGAACCGGCTTATACATGCTCGGGCATACGTGTTTCGCATGCTCCCATAGAACATGAATAGCTCTAGAGATGCATACTATTGGGTTATACACTACCCGACGGGGTCTCCTACTAACTTTGAAGCACGCTGGGGTACCACGTGTCATAGGTTCTCAGAATCATATAAAGCTTCAGAGACTCCTATTAACATTTATGTGCCAAGCCACAGAAAGATTTCCACGCTACCTCTCGCATGGTAAGCTTAGCGCAATTGATCCGGTTATGATGGCGTACCTTACCTCTTACTTGATGTCGGAGCGTTGTTACATAATTTACAACACACAAGTTTGTTTACCACCTTTATATCTTATACTAATAATACTCCTTATAAGGGCATATAATAATTCCTCACTCAAATCCTATTTTTTTGAAAATATGCTCTTTTCAAGTACACTGTTCCAAATGATGCTCTGATACCATGTCTGGGGGGACCGGAATCCCGACCTCCAAGGATCTCATTGGGTGGTGTCGTGCGATGCGACACCCAATAGTATGCAAGAAAAGAACAAGAACAATTTACAATACCAAGTCTTTATTTAAAAGCACAGCGGAAGTTTTACAATACTAACGAAAGAAAAGAGAACTATACATCATAGCTACGCTCTCTGCACTAGCTATGAAAAAGCAAAGTCATCCATGCCCATGACACTTCGCACTAGCAACACACAACATACGACGGCGTGCAGGGTTCCCACTCGGCTGTAAACCCTGGAGGGGGTATAGCCTCGTCATTTAACCCATCATCAGTCGTATAATCTGCAAACACTTGTTAACTGCAAACGTGAGCTTAAGGCTCAGCAAGACTGACCCGTCTCACTAGATATATGCAGGGGTGAATACTAAGCATTGGTAAGGAATAGCATAAAGGACTCGCCTACAAGTGGATCCTTATATTCATATTTTAAGTAGCACATGACATTCTTCAGGCACGACACATCATGGACTCCACAATCAAATAAGAAACGCTTTGTCAATGATATGACATGCACAAAGCATATAATGCTATTATAGGTAAAGTATGAGGAAACTGCAAACTTTTAATTGTACTATCTCTAAGCCATACAAGGTTGCAAAGCAATCGTAATTTAATACATCGTATTCTCCCGACTTCTTTCGTATTTACTACGTCACAACGCAGTGAACAAGTGGTACTCTATTACCGCGAGGGCCCACCCAGAACAACACGACACATACACATTTCCGGAAATGTTAGCGAGTACTGACAACAGTACCTACGTAACACTTCAGTACTAGTCGTATATGGCCACCTTTCACTAGACACTCGAATGTCGAACCGGTCGATCCGTCACGAGCAGGAGGTCACTGTGTGGGGCGTACTCTGACGTGCCCACCAGCTGATTTACACCTTGCTGCCCTGAACCCATGATTATAAAACAGAATGGAATGCCTAGACAAACTAGTATCAAGCTACGTCAGTTTACTAGAGCCCATTTCTCCAGTATGTCGCCGATACATTTCAAGCTTGTCCACCAGGGCCACACACGAAATGGTCCTCAATCAACACAAGCCAGGCTACGCACGTGAGACCATGTCTCACTGCATCCTACCCACTTCTCGGTCTCAATTTCATATCCATAAACCATTTTTTATTCCAATTCCTCCCGTGTGATAAAATTCCTAACTCGCGAGTAGATTCCAGCTACTCGACTTCTACCGAATTCCTATGAGCATAAGCATAGCAGTTTCTTCTCAACGGTCCGTAGACCTACCCAAGACTCCCTGGGATTTGTGGGCCATGCAAGTGGATGTCAAACACCTTAAACGTAATGCACAATCATCTGAAGACGTAAGGTGAAATGAAAACTGCAAATACACTGTAAGGAACTTAAATGCAAACCTGGGCTTGCCTGAATGCGAGTCTGAGTCTATGTTAGTTTCTGGCAACTGGACTTCCAAAGATTCCGGCTGCTCCTTGATTTCAGCTACTACATGATATGCATATACTATATATGAATGACTTTGTGAAAGTGCATCTAGGACTCCCTTGTGGGTTTTGGATGATTTATGATAAGCAATTGGGATCCTAACCTCATTGTTGAGATGAATGCAGGCCTCTAATAGAAAAATGAGCAAAATACCAAAAAGAAGGGATGAAGGGGAGCAAAGTGGAAATGAGCTCAAGGAAAAATAGTAGTAGATTATTATGTATGGAGTGTGTTAAGGAAACACACCCCAAGAGCTCAATGATAATTAAACACATACATTGCACAGAGTTACACATGACCGGACTAGTCCGATCACAACCGGACTAGTCCGATAACCTTTCTGCACCAGATTGGACAAGTCCGATATTTGTCGGACTAGTCCGATATCTTTCTGACTAGAATCGGACTAGTCCTCCCCAGTGCGGACTAGCCCTAAAAACACTACACAAGTCACTCAAAATCGGACAAGTCCGTTATCAACCGGACTAGTCCGATATCCTTTCTGATCCACTTCGGACAAGTACTATATTCACACGGACTAGTCCGAAAAACCCACTGATCTAAATCGGACAAGTCCTCCAAGTGCGTACTTGTAATCCAACACACTTAGGGTTTCACATGTCCGGACAAGTCCGATGGACATCGGACTAGTCCGAAGATTTCCAGTAGCAAAATCGGACAAGTCCGTTTTCAGCCGGATTAGTGCGATATTTCAGGACACTTAGGGTTTGCTACCCACAGCACACCGGACTAGTCCGGTGACCACCACGGACTAGTACGATCTTTCTGAACCCTAACGGTAACTTTTAGAAACCCCATATAAATAGAGGTGCACGGCCCAATTTGACACTCTCTCGAACCCTAGCGCCGTCACACCTCCCAAGAGCCTCAAAAATGACCTCTCTCCACGAAATTAAGTGCAACATCGATCAATCCCTTGAGGATTCACTCTAAATCATTGGAGAGATACTTACAACACCACATTGAGCTCTTGGTTTGATTCTCTAACACACTCCTGCGTTTCAATTGTAACTTTTGAGTGTGTTTTCGGTGGCATTGTGATTTGTAATCTAAGGGAGCTCTCAACGTGTGAGAACGCCCCTTGAATTCGGTTATTCACCCCTTTGTGATTAGTGGAAGAGGATTGGCCTTCGTGGCGATCCAACGAGGGTAGGGTTGGAGAAGACCCGGTCCTTTTGTGGACTCCTCAATGTGGACGTAGGTTGCCTTCGTGGTAGTCGAACCACGGGATAAATTGTTGTGTTTGTTTTAGTGTTCATCATTCTAATTAATCAACTCAATCTAGGGTTTCATACACATTGTTCATCTTACGTTAAATTGTTGAACATAAGACTTAAGTGTGACATAATCCAGTATATAACCTTTAAACTGTTGTTTGATTCTATATTTCTGCTGTACACATAAAAGAATCAAATCAATCAATCAAGTTTAATCAACTTAGTCCGTGAACACCGGACTAGTCCGCCCTTTACCGGACTAGTCCGATATCTCTGGTATTGAACTGGTTGTTGAGTATTGCAGGATCCAACAATTTTCAAAAAGGCCTATTCACCCCCCCTCTAGGCCTACATTCAATTGGTACCAGAGCAGGTTCTTCAAGAAAGAGTCTAATCACTCGAAGAGATCATGTCGGACATGAAGGACGTCTACAAAATCAACAACCAAGAGGAGGTTAACAACGACAAGATTCAAAAATTGGAGAAGTACCTCGAAGCCATTCAAGACTTCGAGGACGATGATGAGGAGACGCTGGAGCTAAAGGCACTCCTTAGAAAGAAGGCACTTTCCAAAGGGAAAGCGAAAGTTGAAGAGAAGAAGAAGGGGAGTAGTCACACCGACTACTCCCGATATCCTTTTAACTATGATCGTCTAAATTCCAATAACAACCATTACTTATCTATCCCACTTGGAAAAGCCCCACACTTCGATGGAAGTGATTACTCAATGTAGAGGCAGAATATGAAGGTGCATTTGATTTCCCTAAATCCAAGTCTATGGGATGTTGTATCCACAAGGATAGATATTCCGGATGACGACGAAGAGCTCACCCCATGCCAAGAACAGGCCATTCATAGAAACGCTCAAGCCGCAGCTGTAATCACCTCCTCACTCAGTCGGGACGAGTTCACCAAGGTGGATGGACTGGAAATTTCTAAGGAGATATGGAATACTCTGCAAACTGCACATGAAGGTGACTGGCATGTGCGTGAAGCAAAGATTGAGATGATCGAAGGCGAACTAGGAAGATTCGCAATTGAGGAAGACGAGTCCCCTCAAGATATGTACAATTGATTGAAGACACTCGTTAACAAAGTTCGATCATATGGGAGCAAGAAGTGGAATGACCACGAGGTTGTAAAGCTCATCCTTAGAGCTTTTATGCCTCGCAATGTCACGCTATGTTCTATGATTAGAGAAAGCCCCGGATACAAAAAGATGACTCCGGATGAATTGCTTGGAAAAATTATCAACTTTGAAATGATGGAAAAACAAGCGAAGCATGTCAGGGAAATTGCCGACCTCACCTCGGCTAAGAAGAAAGGGGTCGCCTTAAAGTCCACCCTCAAGCCTCTATCCAAAGAAGCAAGAGAAGCACAACTAGAGGAAGACAGTGACAAAGAGAGCAGTGAGCTACATGAAGAGGACATGATCTTATTCATGAAAAAGTTCAAGAGAATAATGAAGAAAAGACAAGGGACAAAATCAAGTGAAGGCAAGTACAAGGAAAGAACAAAGCCAAAGTTGAGACAGGTGTGCTATAATTGTGGTGAGTATAACCACTTTATAGTTGATTTCCCATATGAGGAGAACAAGAAGAAGACAAAAGAATCCAAGCCTCAACCTAAGAAATTCTTCAAGAAGAAGAAACAAGCCGAACAAGCGCACATTGGGAAGGAGTGGGACTCAAACGATGAGTCCTCATCATCCGATGAAGAAGAGATGGCTAGCATAGCCATCGAGAGCACGTCCAAGAAATCTACACTCTTCCCTACACTCGGTGCAAGAAAGGGAAATGGCACTTTCCTTATGGCAAATGAAGGTAAACGCAAGGTATTAATCAAAACCCTTCCGTTCATTCCTACTCTAGTGATGATGAAATAGATAGTGATGATGAGGATATGCTAAATGGACTAGATAGAAAAACTGCAACAAAAACGAAATTGTTACTTGATCAACTTGTTGAGAAGGAGAAGTTCATTCATCGTCAAGAGGACATGATTATCTCCCAAAAGGAGGAGTATGTCGAGCTTGACAAGCTTCTAGAGCTTGAGAAGGAGAAAAACAATTCACTAGAGCTTGAGTTAGCTTCAAGCAAGAAAGCTTGCTTGGAGTTAACTGGCTCAAATGTAGCAATCAACGACCAACTTGCTGACCTGATCAAGGTTAACAAGATCCTTGAAGTGCAAGTTGAGTCACTCAAGCTGAGTGAACCTTCCTCCTCTTCAAACTCACCTTCTCAACCCACTAAAACTGAAGTTGCTCATATGTGCACATGTAGAAAAGCTGACACCAGATTGAAAGGGAAATCAACCTCCACAAAGGATAAAAATCCTACCCAATGTGGCATATTTGACAAGGAGAAGATCAACTATGAACATAGTGCATACTTGGTCCAAAGACCTCCAAATGTCAAATATGGCATTGGTTACTCTTATGATGAAAAGCAGCATGCTGGAAGTCATAAGAATAACAAGTGAAGGATTTCTTTGGTGAAGGGAAGACCCTCTCAAACTGGTAAGTCGATGAATAAAAACCTGAACTCACACGAATACCGGACTAGTCCCGTACAAGTCTGGTCCTCCGGACAAGTCCGACCCCTCCGACTAGTCCGGCTGATAAACAATGACAGCTATTATTCAAAACTTTTGATGCCTCCTATGTATTAATGAGAAATAATCTTGGCAATGTCTGTGCTCATTATGTTGGGCCACGCCATGGGAACACAAAATCCCATGTGTGGGTGCCCAAATGTATTGTAACTAACCTCCAAGGACCCAAACAAGCTTGGGTACCTAAAACCAAAGCATAATTTGTTTTTGCAGGCCTATTCCTCCGGTGGATCCAAATGGGTGCTAGATAGTGGATGCACCAACCACATGACCTGAGAAAGGAGGATTTTCATAGAAAAGAGAATGAGGATCCAAACGAGGGCATCTACTTCGGAGATAATAGTCAAGGAAGGGTGCTCGGTACCGGTAAAATTGCAATATCCTCTGAACACACACTTTCTCACGTTTTACATGTTGAACCTTTAGATTATAACCTGCTATCCATATCTCAACTATGTGATAAAGGTTATAATTGCTTGTTCACTAACGAGGGTGTGATCGTCTCTAGGAGGAGTGATGGTTCCATTGCATTCAAGGGTATGTTGAAGGGAAAGCTTTACCTTGTTGACTTCAACAAGGATAAAGCTAAACTCGACACATGCTTGATTGCAAAAACCAACATGGGTTGGCTGTGGCATAGACGGCTAGCGCATGTTTGTATGAGGAACCTTCAAAAACTCCTCAAGGGCGATCACATCCGCGGTTTGATGGATGTTGTTTTCGAGAAAGACAGGCCTTGTAGCGCATGCCAAGCCGGGAAGCAAGTTGGAGCACATCATCCCGCAAAGAACGTCATGACTACAACAAGACCGCTCGAACTACTTCACATGGACTTGTTTGGTCCAATTGCTTACATAAGCATCGGCGGTAACAAATACGGTTTAGTTATCATTGATGATTTTTCTCGCTTCACTTGGGTTTTCTTTTTGCATGATAAGTCATAAACACAAGGAACACTCAAGAAGTTCTTCAAACGAGCTCAAAACGAATTTTCATTGACAATCAAGAGTATTCAAAGCGATAATGGCACGGAGTTCAAGAACACACGAGTGGAGGAATACCTTGATGAAGAGGGCATCAAGCACGAATTTTCAGCGCCATACTCGCCACAACAAAACGGTGTTGCCGAAAGAAAGAACCGAACACTCATAGAGATGGCAAGAACAATGCTCGATGAGTACAAGACTTCAGATCGATTTTGGGCGGAAGCGATTAACACCGCTTGCCACGCCGCAAATCGACTCTATCTTCATCGAGTACTCAAGAAGACTCACTATGAGCTACTCACCGGTAACAAACCAAACATTTCCTATTTTCGAGTTTTCGGTTCTCCATGTTATATCCTGAACAAGAAGCCTAGGACTTCAAAGTTCGCTTCAAAGTCCGATGAAGGTTTCTTGCTTGGTTATGATTCAAACACTTACACCTATCGTGTTTTCAACAAGGCCTCCAGACTTTTTGAAGTAGCACATGACATAGTGTTCGATGAGGCTAATGGCTCCCAAGAGGAGCAAGTTGATCCATGTGAATTAGGTAAAGAAGAAGCTCCTTGTCAAGCATTGAAAAGAATGGCTCTAGGCGAAGTTCGACCACAAGAGCCACCTTCACACGTACATGAGGAAAATGAACCACAAGAGGAGACCATCAATCAAGGGGGAGCTTCAACACAAGATCAACCACAAGAGTACGAAGATGATCAACAAGTCAATGAAGGCAAACACTTAGGGTGAGAAGCGGACAATCATGAAGACACAACTCCTCAAGTGCCACACCCAACAGTACACCAATGCGTCCAAAGGGATCACCCAATTGACAACATCATCGGTGACATCCAAAAGGGAGTAACCACTAGATCTCGCATAGCTAACTTTTGTGATCACTATTCGTTTGTATCCTTTTTGGAACCACGCAGGATTGAGGATGCATTGAAGGATCCGGATTGGGTGGTGGCAATGCAAGAAGAATTGAACAACTTCAAGCGGAATGAGGTGTGGGAACTTGTGGCAAGGCCCAATGCAAACATCGTCGGCACCAAGTGGGTCTTTCACAATAAACAAGACGAACACGGGGTGGTGACAAGGAACAAGGCACGACTTGTGGCCAAAGGGTACTCACAAGTCGAAGGTCTGGATTCCGATGAGACTTTTGCTCCAGTAGCTAGGCTTGAATCTATTAGAATATTACTTGCATATGCTACTCACCACGATTTCAAGCTGTATCAAATGGATGTGAAAAGCGCATTCCTCAACGGACCGATCAAGGAAGAGGTGTACGTGGAGCAACCACCCGGGTTTGAAGACGAAGAGTTCCCCGACCACATATTCAAATTGCGTAAGGCTCTCTACGGCCTCAAACAAGCTCCTAGAGCTTGGTATGAGTGTCTTAGAGATTTCTTAATTGAGAATGGTTTTCAAATTGGCAAAGTAGATTATACATTATTTACAAAGAATTTAGACAATGATCTATTCATTTGTCAAATTTATGTTGATGATATAATCTTTGGGTCAACTAATCAATCTTTTTGTGAGGAATTTAGCAAAATCATGACAGACAGGTTTGAAATGTCAATGATGGGAGAATTAAAATACTTCTTGGGATTCCAAGTGCGGCAAAAAAAGGAAGGAACGTTCATAAGCCAAACCAAGTACACGCAGGACATACTTAAGAAGTTTGGCATGGACAAAGCAAAGCCCATAAAGACTCCCATGGCAACAAATGGCCACTTGGATCTCAATGAAGATGGACCTAACGTCGACCAAAAGGTATATCGCTCCATGATTGGATCTCTACTCTATTTATGTGCATCTAGGCCAGATATTATGTTGAGAGTATGTTTGTGTGCAAGATTTCAAGCCAACCCTAAGGAATGTCACTTGACAGCCGTAAAAAGGATCTTGAGATATTTAGTTCATACACCCAACCTTGGTCTTTGGTACCCAAAAGGCTCAAAATTCAATCTCATTGGTTACTCCGATGCAGATTATGCCGGGTGCAAAGTAGATAGAAAAAACACCTCCAACACATGCCAATTCCTAGGGAGATCCTTGGTTTCTTGGTCCTCCAAGAAACAAAATTCCATTGCCCTATCCACAGCCGAAGCGGAGTATGTTGCAGCCGGGAGTTGTTGTGCACAACTCCTTTGGATGCGACAAACTCTAAGGGATTATGGTTACAACATGAATCGTATTCCTCTCCTTTGTGACAATGAGAGTGCCATTAAAATTGCCCACAATCCAGTTGAGCACTCTAGAACTAAACACATAGACATAAGACATCAATTTTTGAGAGACCATTCCATGAAAGGAGACGTAACCATCTCACATGTCAACACCCAAAAGAAATTGGCCGACATATTCACCAAGCCACTTGATGAAAAGCGTTTTTGCGAACTCCGAAATGAACTAAATATCCTTGATGCTCGGAGTGTGGCTTGAAAAGTTGCATACCTGTATGAATTCTTCAAAAATGTTGATTGAATTGTGAAAATCATCTCTCTCAATTTCTCTCGAAAAACTATGTCAATTACTAGATCTTGATAAATTATGATCTTTGTTTGATTGTTGTATGCTTACTGGTCAAATTCATCAAGATTAATTGATTTGTTTTGCCCATCTATTCTCTATTTATGAACCTTCAAATATATATGAATGGGCTATGAAAATTTCTCCCGGTGACCACGGACTAGTCCGTGGTTACCCGGACTAGTCCGCCCATGCAGACTAGTCCGCTGAGTGCCGGTTAGGCCGGACTAGTCCGATAGAACACGGACTAGTCCGATATAGCTCTCTGGATGACTTCAGACTAGTCCGGTCGTCTCCAGACTTGTCCGATTTTTCGTGTCCATAACCCTAGCCGCCACTAAACCCTAATTCCTCTCATCCCCATTCTTGCTCACGCACTCTCTCTCTCTTGCGCTCGAGCTCCCAAGGCGATTCCTTGCTCCCTCCATCAAAAAGGTGCGCATTTGGGTGGAAATCAAGCTTGACCTCGTGCGGATTGAAGCTAGCGGACTTGTCCGGGCTCCAACTCCCTAATCCTCAAGCTTCAATCGATTTCTTCGGTAATTTTCTCCCAAACCCTAGAAATCTTGTTTTTCTCCATTGTTGATCGAATAGCCTAGCACCTTTCACTAGATACATGCTTCGTTGATGTATTACGTGTATGCTAGACTTGTTATGCATTAGGAATCAGCCTTTGTCCAGTCTGTTAGGTTTTTGAGGATGAACACCGGACTAGTCCGATCCATGCACGGACAAGTCCGGTCCCCCGGACTTGTCCGTGCCTGTGCACTGGACAAGTCCGATGTTTCTGAACTTAAAACCTAATTCTTCAATTCCTCAAAGCACTTCCTTGCTATCTCTTCATTCCTATGCCTTGTATCACTTATCATCATTCTTGCAAATCATTCTCAGATCATGTTGAGCTCAAACGATGAAATCTCTGACTTTGAGGCCGAGATGGACCACGAGGTGGCACCTCGGTCCTCGACGGGTCTTGGCAAGAAGTGCCAAGAAAGACCCTCCAAGCCAGCTCCTTCCCCTCCTCAGGTTCGGAGGAAGGTGTTGGCAAAGAAGTCAGCTTCGAAGATAGCCGCATCATCAAGTGCCCCTCGCCAAGCAAAGGGCAAGGGCAAAGGGATAGCGACGGGTCCAGTGGGGCCTTTGAAGTTGCATGCTCCCAGGGAAGGGGTCCGGGACCCTTGAAAGTGCATCTAGGAATCCCTTGTGGGTTTTGGATGATTTATGACAAGCAATTGGTATCCTAATCCTTTTGTTGAGATGAATGCAGGCAAATGATGAAAAATGAGCAAAATGCCAAAAAGAAGGGAAATGAGAAGCAAAGTGAATTTGAGCTCAAGTAGAAGAAAATAGTAGATTATTACGTATGGAGTGTGTTAAGGAAACACACCCAAGAGGTCAATCACTTTCAAGCACACACACAATGCACAAAGTTATACAAGACCGAACTAGTCCGATATCAGCCGGACTAGTCCGATATCACATTCTGCACTAGATCGGACAAGTCCGGTATCCACCGGACTAGTCCGATATCTTTATGATCCACTTCGGACTAGTCCTCCCCAATGCGGACTAGTCCTCAACACAATGCACAAGTCACACAAAATCGGACAAGTCCGTTGTGATCCGGACTAGTCCGATATTCTTTCTGATCCACTTCGGACAAGTCCGGTGTCTACACGGACTAGTCCGATATACACACTGATCTAAATCGGACAAGCCCTCAAAGTGCGGACTTGTCATCCTAAACACTTAGGGTTTCATATGTCTGGACAAGTCCGATGGCAATCGGACCAGTCCGAACATTTCCAGTAGTGAAATCGGACAAGTCCGTTTTCAACCGGACTAGTCCGATATTCCTGGACACTTAGGGTTTGCTACACACAGCACACCGGACTAGTCCAATCTTTCTAGACCCTAATAGTCACTTTTAGAAACCCCATATAAATACAGGTGCACGGCCCACTTTTACAATCTCTCGAACCCTAGCGCTGTCACACCTCCCAAGAGACTCAAAAACCACCTCTCTCCACGAAACTAAGTGCAAAATCGATCAATCTATTGAAGATCACTTCTAGATCATTGGAGAGACACTTGGCACACATCATTGAGCTCTTGGTTTGATTCTCTAACACACTCTTGTGTTTCAATTTGTAATTTTCGAGTGTGTTATTGGTGGCTTTGTAAGTTGTAATCAAGGGAGCTCTCAACGTGTGAGAACGCCCCTTCAACTTGGTTATTTACCCTTTTTGATTAGTGGAAGAGGATTGGCCTTCGTGGTGATCCGACAAGGGAAGGGTTGGAGAAGACCCGGTCCTTTTGTGGGCTCCTCAACGTGGATGTAGGTTGCCTTCGTGGTAGCCGAACCACGGGATAAATCTTGTGTCTTGTCCTTTTGTGTTCTTCATCTTAATTGATCAACTTAATCTAGGGTTTGATTCACTTTGTTCAATTTGAGTTAAATTGTTGAACAAGAGGCTTAATTGTTATAGAATTTGACATACAACTATTAAACTGTCATTTAAGTTTATATTTCCGCTGCAAACATTAACGAATCAATCAAATTGACTGATCTTGATCAACTTAGCCCGTGAAAACCGGACTAGTCCGCACTTTACCGGACTAGTCCGATATCTCTGGTATTGACCTTGTTGTTGAGTGCTACAGGAACCGAGAAAATTCAAAAAGGCCTATTCACCCCCCCTCTAGGCCTACATTCAATTGGTATCAGAGCAGGTTCTTCAAGAAAGAGTGCAACCACTCTAAGAGATCATGTCGGACATGAAGGAAGTTCAGAAAATCAACAACCAGGAAGAAGTGAACAACGACAAGAACCAAAAGCTGGAAAAGTATCTCGAAGCAATTCAAGACTTCGATGATGATGACGAGGAGACGCTGGAGCTGAAAGCACTCCTCAGAAAGAAAGCACTTTCCAAAGGGAAAGCTAAAGTTGAAGAAAAGAAGAAGGGGAGTAGTCACACCGACTACTCCCGATATCCTTTTAACTATGATCGTTTAAATTCAAACAACATCCATTACCTATCTATTCCTCTTGGAAAAGCCCCACACTTCGATGGGAGTGATTACTCCATGTGGAGGTAAAATATGAAGATGCACTTGATTTCCCTTAACCAAGTTTATGGCATGTTGTGTGCACAGGAATAGACATCCCAGATGACGATGAAGAGCTCACCCCAAGTCAAGAGCAAGCCATCCATAGAAACGCTCAAGCCGCAGCCGTAATCACCTCCTCTCTAAGTTGATATGAATTCACAAAGGTGGACGGACTGGAGATTGCCAAGGAAATATGGGACACACTACAAACAGCCCATGAAGGTGACCGGCATGTGCGGGAGGCAAAAATTGAAATGATCGAAGGCGAACTAGGAAGGTTCGCAATTGAGGAAGACGAGTCTCCCTAGGACATGTACAACCGATTGAAGACACTTGTAAACAAGGTTCGATCATATGGGAGCATGAAGTGGAATGACCACGAGGTTGTAAAGCTCATCCTTAGAGCCTTTATGCCTCGCAATGTCACACTATGCTCTATGATCAGAGAAAGTCCCAGGTACAAGTGGATGACTCCAGATGAATTGCTTGGCAAAATCATCAACTTTCAAATGATGGAGAAACAAGCCAAGCACGTCAAAGAAATAGCCGACCTCACATCGGCCAAGAAGGAGGGAGTTGCCTTAAAGTCCACACTCAAGCCTCTATCCAAAGAAGCAAGAGAAGCACAGC
Organism: Tuctoria greenei; assembly: GCA_036927565.1. Taxonomy (NCBI): domain Eukaryota; kingdom Viridiplantae; phylum Streptophyta; class Magnoliopsida; order Poales; family Poaceae; genus Tuctoria; species Tuctoria greenei. Next base: position 20,614,902 of record JAYESD010000010.1, on the reverse strand, counting down.
TTGAGGAGGACAGCGATGATGAAAGCAGTGAGTTGGATGAAGAGGATATGATTTTGTTCATGAAAAAGTTCAAAAGAATATTGAAGAAAAGACAAGGAACAAAATCAAGTGAAGGCAAGTACAAAGAGAGGACAAAGCCGAAGATGAGGCGAGCGTGCTATAATTGTGGTGAGTATAACCACTTTATAGTCGATTGCCCGTATGAGGACAACAAGAAGAAGAATAAAGAAGTCAAGCCTCAACCGAAGAAATTCTTCAAGAAGAAAAAACAAGCTGAACAAGCACACATTGGAAAGGAGTGGGACTCAAACGATGAGTCCTCATCATCCGATGAAGAAGAGATGGCTAGCATAGCCATTGAAAGCATGTCCAAGAAACCCACACTCTTCCCCACGCTCGGTACAAAGAAGGGACATGGCACTTGCCTCATGGCAAAGGAAGGTAAACGCAAGGTAAACATCAAAACTCCTTCCATGCATTCCTACTCAAGCAATGATGAACTATATAGTGATGATGAAGATATGTTAATTGGATTAGATAGAAAAACTGCTGCTAAAATGAAATTTTTACTTGACCAACTGGTTGAGAAGGAACGGCTAATTGATCGTCAGGAGGACATGATTATCTCCCAAAAGGAGAAGCATGTCGAACTTGACAATCTTCTAGTTCTTGAAAAGGAGAAAAACAGCTCACTAGTGCTTGAGCTAGCTTCAAGCAAGAAAACTTGCTTGGAGTTAACCAACTCAAACGTTGCAATCAAGGATCAACTTGATAACCTAATCAATGTTAACAAGATCCTTGAAGTGCAAGTTGAGTGACTCAAGCTAAGTGAATCTTCCTCCTCTTCAAGTCTACCTTCTCAACCCACTTCAACTAATCTTGTTCATATGTGCAAATGTGGTAAAATCAACACCAGTTTGAAGGAAAAGTATACCTCCACAAAGGATAAAAATCCTACCCAATGTGGAATATTTGACAAGGAGAGGATCAACTATGCACGTAGTGCATACTTGGTCCAAAGACCTCCAAATGTCAAGTATGGCATTGGTTACTCTTATGATGGAAAGCAAAATGCTAGAAGTCATAAGAATAACAAGGGAAGGATTACCTTTGTGAAGGGAGGACCCTCACAATCTGTAACCTGAAAATCAAGAACCTGAACTCTCATGAACACCGGACTAGTCCGGTAGTGGCCCGGACAAGTCCGGTCACCCAGACTAGTCCGATCCATAAACAACAGCAACTTTTGTTCAAAACCTTTGATGCCTCTTATGTATTAATGAGAAACAATCTTGGTAAAGTTTATGCTTATTATGCTGGGCCACGCCATGGGAACACAAAATCCCATGTGTGGGTACCCAAATGTATTCTAACTAACCTCCAAGGACCCAAGCAAGCTTGGGTACCTAAAACCAAGGCATAATTTGTTTCTGCAGGCCTATTCCTCCGGTGGATCCAAATGGGTGCTAGACAGTGGATGCACCAACCACATGACTGGAGAAAGGAGGATGTTCGTGGAATATGAAGAAAACGAGGACCCAAACGAAGGCATCTACTTCAGAGATAATAGTCAAGGAAGGGTCCTCGGTACCGGTAAAATAGCAATATCCTCTGAACACACTCTTTCTCATGTTTTACATGTTGAATCTTTAGATTATAACCTGCTGTCCATATCTCAATTATGTGACAAAGGTTATAATTGCTTGTTCACTAACGAGGGTGTGACCGTCTCAAGGAGGAGTGATGGTTCCGTTGCATTCAAGGGTATGTTGAAGGGAAAGCTTTACCTTGTTGACTTCAACAAGGATAAAGCCAAACTCGACACATGCTTGATGGCAAAAATCAACATGGGTTGGCTGTGGCATAGACGGCTAGCACATGTTGGTATGAGGAATCTTCAAAAACTCCTCAAGGGCGATCACATCCTTGGTTTGAAAGATGTTGTTTTTGAGAAAGACAGGCCTTGTAGCGCGTGCCAAGCCGGGACAGGCCTTGGTTTGATTCTCAAACACACTCTTGTGTTTCAATTTGTAATTTTCGAGTGTGTTATTGGTGGCTTTGTAAGTTGTAATCAAGGGATCTCTCAACGTGTGAGAACGCCCCTTCAACTTGGCTATTTACCCTTTGTGATTAGTGGAAGAGGATTGGCCTTCGTGGCGATCCGACGAGGGAAGGGTTGGAGAAGACCCGGTCCTTTTGTGGGCTCCTCAACGTGGATGTAGGTTGCCTTCGTGGTAGCCGAACCACGGGATAAATCTTGTGTCTTGTCTTTTTGTGTTCTTCATCTTAATTGATTAACTTAATCTAGGGTTTGATTCACTTTGTTCAATTTGAGTTAAATTGTTGAACAAGAGGCTTAATTGTTATAAAATTTGACATACAACTATTAAATTGTCATTTAAGTTTATATTTCCGCTGCAAACATTAACGAATCAATCGAATTGACTGATCTTGATCAACTTAGCCCGTGAAAACCGGACTAGTCCGCACTTTACCAGACTAGTCCGATATATCTGGTATTGACCTTGTTGTTGAGTGCTACAAGAACCGAGAAAATTCAAAAAGGCCTATTCACCCCCCCTCTAGGCCTACATTCAACCCTACTGAGGAAAAGTTCAATAGCAAGGGCAGTGACTCGGCAGCAAAACTCAGGAGCATTGACTGGTATGGCAGGCCCAAGCAAGCTACTGATGGAAGGTTCTGGTGCAACTTCCATGCTGATTTCTACAGATTGGTTTACTTGCCAATGAAGACACCGGTAGTGCGCAGTCAGTGGATTGACTGGGCACACCTTGAGAGGAAGAAATGCTCCGCATTTGATGAAGTCATTACGACAGCTGAAAGACATGGCTTGAAGGATCTCTTTTCCTTCAAGTACAACTGGAATGATGAAGTGGTGGCTCAATTCTATGCCACCTGCCACTTTGCAAGCAATGAGGAAGAAAGAGTGACTTGGATGACTCATGGATCCAAGTACACTATCACTTATGAAGAGTTTGCTAGGATGCTGCATCTTGACACCTCCAACAATGATAATGTGGTCATCCACAATTTTGGTGTCATCGATGAGGAGAGGATGAAGTTTCTCTATGAGCCAAATTCAAAGTTCATCCCTCCCTCCACAAAGAACATGAAGCCATTCTTCGTGGTGCTAAACAGGGTCTTGAGGAAGACCATTGCTCCTAAGGATGGGGATGCTGGGAGTGTACAAGGGTACCTCCGGACCCTAATGAAGATCATAAGCAAGAACAGAAAGTTTGATGTGTTTGACTACATATGGAATGATTTGTTCAACATCTCCAGCACCCCCAACAGGTCATGTGGCTATGCTCCCTATCTCATGTTTATGATTGAGAAAGTCATAGGGATTGAGTTTGTGAAGGATGTGGAGCATACTCCCTTGAGGCCTCTGAAGCCTCAACCAATGAATGTCCAGGCTGCTCCCTCGCCGGCCTCTAGTCCCGAGGCACTGGCAAGATCAACAGAAGGTGCTAGAGCTGTCCCTACTTCTAGGGAAGCCCCTAAGCGAGGATCAGCCAGTGGGATCCTCAAGTATCTGGCTGCCATCTCCTCCTGCAAGAAGGCCGAAGTGAGGGCCCATAAACTCAACCAGAAGAGAACGGAGGACATGAAATACATAAAGGCCAACGTGAAGCAAATCTGCCAAAAGCTGGAGATCAACCCCATTGGGTCTATAGTGATTTCTGAGGACTCTAACACTGACCTCACTGAGCTCGCACCCTTGAACCCCTCCGAGCTTGCCTACTTTGGCATTGGGGGCTCGAGTGGCTCCGTCCCTCCTCCTTCTTCTCCTCGTCAAGCTGATGATGAAGAAGACGAAGACGACGATGAGAGGATCGACAGTGAAGAGTGAAGACCCTAGGACCCTCCTCTCCTTCTTTTTGGTGTCTTGATGCCAAAGGGGGAGAGATTGAGGGGGAGTCTTAGCTTTAGCTGTAGGATGCGAGGAGAGAGCTCTTTTTATCTATCTTTGTGATTGTAATGATTTAACGGTTTTTCTAAGATTAACTTTGGTTCTGTGATGCAATGCTTACTTAATTTCAGAAGTATTTGTTAAAATCTGTAATTTTGCTCCTGGAATGACATATGTGCTTTGTTTTGGTTGATTAATGTAAATTATGTCACTCTCAATGTCTTAATGTACTTAGTTATGCATCCCACCATAAAGAATGCACATATGGATAATTCTTTTACTGCTTGATGTATTTTTGATTCATATGTGCATACTTTATGAAAATCTCAATTTTTGTCATATTTTGTGAAATCTCAATTGGTTGTTATCAATCACCAAAAAGGGGGACATTGAAAGTGCATCTAGGACTGTCTTGTGGGTTTTGGATGATTTATGACAAGCAATTGGGATCCTAACCTCTTTGTTGAGATGAATGCAGGCCTATAATAGAAAAATGAGCAAAATACCAAAAAGAAGGGATGAAGAGGAGCAAAGTGGAAATGAGCTCAAGGAAAAAGAGTAGTAGATTATTATGTATGGAGTGTGTTAAGGAAACACACCCCAAGAGCTCAATGATAATTAAACACATACATTGCACAGAGTTACACATAACCGGACTTGTCCGATCACAATCGGACTAGTCCGATATCCTTTCTGCACCAGGTCGGACAAGTCCGATATCTGTCGGACTAGTCCGATATCTTTCTGACTAGAATCGGACTAGTCCTCCCCAGTGCGGACTAGTCCTCAAAACACTACACAAGTCACTAGAAATTGGACAAGTCCGTTATCAACCGGACTAGTCCGATATCCTTTCTGATCCACTTCGGACAAGTCCGATATTCACACGGACTAGTCCGAAAAACCCACTAATCTAAATCGGACAAGTCCTCCAAGTGCGGACTTGTCATCCAACACACTTAGGGTTTCACATGTCCGGACAAGTCCGATGGACATCGGACTAGTCCGAAGATTTCCAGTAGTGAAATTGAACAAGTCCGTTTTCAGCCGGACTAGTCCGATATTTCAGGACACTTAGGGTTTGCTACACACAGTACACCGGACTAGTCCGGTGACCACCACGGACTAGTCCGAACTTTCTGAACCCTAACGGTAACTTTTAGAAACTCCATATAAATAGAGGTGCACGACCCAATTTCACACTCTCTCGAACCCTAGCGCCGTCACACCTCCCAAGAGCCTCAAAAACGACCTCTCTCCACGAAATTAAGTGCAACATCGATCAATCCCTTGAGGATTCATTCTAGATCATTGGAGAGATACTTGCAACACCACATTGAGCTCTTGGTTTGATTCTCTAACACACTCCTGCGTGTCAATTGTAACTTTTGAGTGTGTTTTCGTTGGCATTATGATTTGTAATCTAAGGGAGCTCTCAACGTGTGAGAACGCCCCTTGAATTCGGTTATTCACCCCTTTGTGATTAGTGGAAGAGGATTGGCCTTCGTGGTGATCCAACGAGGGTAGGGTTGGAGAAGACCCGGTCCTTTTGTGGACTCGTCAACGTGGACGTAGGTTGCCGTCGTGGTAGCCGATTGACGGGATAAATCGTTGTGTCTTGTTTTAGTGTTCATCATTCTAATTAATCAGCTCAATCTAGGGTTTCATACACATTGTTCATCTTACGTTAAATTGTTAAACATAGGACTTAAGTGTGACATAATCAAGTATATAACCTTTAAACTGTTGTTTGATTCTATATTTCCGCTGTACACATAAAATAATCAAATCAATCAATCAAGTTTAATCAACTTAGTCCGTGAACACCAGACTAGTGCGCCCTTTACCGTACTAGTCCGATATCTCTGGTATTGAACTGGTTGTTGAGTATTGCAGGATCCGACAATTTTCAAAAAGGCCTATTCACCCCCACCCTCTAGGCCCTCATTCACTTTGAAAATAATTAATATGCTTAAGGTTATAACTTAATATCTTAGGATCAAAATAAGATAATGGTCTTAATTGGCTTGGGACTTTTAGGGTAGATACTAGTGACTATAGAGAAGACTCTTGCCAACAACAGGAGATGATCAAGGAAGTTTGTTGTTCTTAAAAATTATGGTAAGAAATAACCTTCACTAAATTTTTGGTTGAAATTTTGGAGACCTATCATGGCTACCAATAGTTTTATCATGTGTAGGGGGTCTCACTGGTTCTAGGAAAATTTGTTTCACTATTTTCTAAGCTTCATACAGGGAGAAACTGATTTTTCAAATTTGAAGAAATTTCTGAAATGGATTTTTCCATTTTTCTCAATTTATAACTACATAGAGATTTGGAACACTGATTAATCCAGTAATTGAAGTCCAATGAACTTGAAATATTTACTGGATGTCAAGTGAATTAATAATAGTGTTCTGACCAAAATTGGAAATTTTCCAATTACAGAACTGTAGGAATGAATTCTATAAGCATTTTGCTCATCTGAATTATGGAGAAATTTCTATGGATTTTCATACAAGTCCATGTGCACCACTGGAAAGTATTCTTCATGCTGGTTCTAACAAAATTTATTTGCTAATTTTACTGGAAGTTATGGATTTTCCAAGTTTGGTTAAATCCTGGAATTATTTACCAACGGGAAACATTCAAATAAATCGGTCGGGCCCATTGGTTTAGAATCAACCAATCGCAAAAGGGCTGCACCGGGGGCTACGAGGTTAACAAACGCAGCCGCACCGGATCCCTGGCCACACCCGGATCCCGCAGTGACTAACATGTGGGGTCCACGGTTGTTCTCAACCTTGGGCTGGCGCCCGCGTGCGGCGGTGCCTACGACGGTAGCTCGCCGGCGATCTCGCCGCCAGCCAAACTGCTGTGACAAACTCGCCAAGACTCGCCGCCTGGGGGTTTTTGGGGGCGCTGAGCACGTCGTTGAGGTCGGCATCGGCTGAAACGGACTGGAAACAACCGTGCGACGGCGGCGGCGGCGGTGAGGGCTCAGGCCTGCTTGAACTCGCTCCACTCAAGCTCAAACAACTAGGGAACTACTCCAAAAGCTTCCTGGGACCTCAAGGGTCAAGGATATGGACTAGGGAAGATAGGAAACGACCGCGAGATATGAGCTCGACAGTGAAGTACGGTTTTTCAACCAGCAGCCGTGAAATCTCGAAATCTAAGGTGCTCGGTTGATAACTTTTGGGGCCCTTGGGCAGGGAGTTGCGCTAGGATATATACGAGCTATCTGCTAACCAGATTAAAGGATGATTGCAAGAATGAAACGAATTTAAGCACGAAGCCTTGTTGTTCTATTGAAAAACAAATTTAAGCGTGAAACCTCCTCTACGAATAAAAACTCGAGTTACACTTCATGTCATGGGCTTAAATTTGGTGAGCATAGACTAGAGAGGATTGCAAACCTTTTTGCTTAAAGGGTCAAGACTGGAAACAGCCTAGAAACAGAGCTCGACGGTTAGGTCATGAAAGTTTCTGGCGGCTTCCTCGACGGCGAACGGAAAACTTCAAAATACCCCAAGCAGAAGCTATGTCACGATTAATGACCAAATAGGATACGTAGAGGAGGTTGTTACAAGACTTTCATCTACTTACAGATCGGTGAGAAAATGGATTCAATCCTCGGTCAAAAGCTCAAAGAATAGAGGCGGCGGCTATGGCACGAAGTTGAGGTGGAGCTCGACAATGATGGCCAGGGGGTGGTATTTATAGACATGGAGGGGCGAGGGGAGGTTGCCACGGCGCAAGCAAGCAGGTAGCTCGGTGGAGCATGCATGCGTGCGGTGCTGAGCGCTTCCGGCGTCGATCGGTGGGGACAGCCGGATACAGAGCACCCCGTGGGTTCACTCGAGTATGTCAGGCTGACAGTGGGTCCCACCTCCTCTTATCCTCTTCCCTTCTCTGCAACATCAATTATCCTACCAAACTTGATCCAAAAATTCCAGATTTTTATGGAGAGGCTCAATTAAATATCTGGAACTCGATTCTGAAATTGGATTTCGAATTGGAACAAGTTTCATTTGAATTTCAAATTTGAAATTGAAATTGAATGAAATTCAATGGGGTCACTGAATTAAATAGCAAAAGAGTTTCAAAAATTGTGAAACTTTGGGAATAAGTCAAGCAACTCATGATGTCCATGATGGTGTGTTCAAATCTTGATGTTCAAATAAGTTGAACAGAATTCAAAATTTGAACTCTAAATATGGCTCGAATTTGCTAAGCGTCTCAATTAAAATAGCAAATGGACTTCAAAAATCTTGAAATTTGGCAGGAAGTCTACTTGGAATATTATGAGGCCATGGAAAAATTTATGGCCTCATGTATGAATATTTTGGCAGGGCATAAATGGACAGGGCTATATTAAAATGAATTTGAATATATTTAATACTGTATAGAAATTTGTCCTAGAAATTTTTATTCAAATATTCCAAAATTAGCAGAGAGGTCGATAGAATAAATCTAAGATTATTGGTGAAGTCCATTCCCCATGTTAATAAATTTTAAGCATGAGTGGCGAAAAGATTTGATGAGATCATGTTCATAAGCATACCTATTGTTGATCTCCATTAGGGTTGATAACCAACTTACAACTGAACTTCATATGAAAGAAAAAGTGGGATTTTACATGCACCAAATGAAAAATTTTGTAAGGAAACGCATTAGGTAAATGCATATAGTAATCATGAATGCACAGTGAATTCCCTACCCCCCCACCCTCGCGTGCACAAGGCCTTGCTGGTTCTTTTATAGGGGGCGAGGCGACCCTATCTATTCGACATTCCTCATAGTGGGGCTGATTTTACAATGTTCAGTCTATGTATCCAGTATGTTTGGAGTGCATAAGCTTCATTCTTGGTCACCAGGGCACTGTCTTGTGGGTGAGGTTACCGCCCTTCATACGATGGATGGGATGAATAGTAGGCTTATCCCGCATCGTGTCATGCGGTTTCATCCACCATCCGTCATAAATGCCCCCAACTACACGCCTCTACCGGGCTCGAGCCTGGGAGGAATCATCCGCCCGACCTCTTTGTTGGGACTTGGGCTGGTTGAATACTCCAATCTCGAACGGTCGTGGCATCAGTGAAGTGCCCCTCCTTGAATAGAGGGTAGCTTCAATACATAGCCGCGTAGTGGTCACGTACTACCGTGTCCCATATGTTTGGTTACCCGGGTACAAAACTCCGTCAGTAGCCCCCGAGCCTTCGTCCGATTCTTCATGGAGTTGGTTGTTGGTTGAACTCACCATCATGCCGAGGACTCTGAAAAACAAGAGCTCAAAAACGTGTTAGCATTGATTCGATTACACGTCTTACCACTAGCGGCCCAAACTAATTTGGACAGAGCGCAGGTCCCCCATCATCGTTAGCCGAGATCCCATGGCAGGCCCTGAACCTCTTATGAGATCAGGTTGTTAGTCGTAAGTTTGTTTGCGCCTGCCGACGAGCCATTTGTCTGCTCAGAGGGGTGAACAGGCCAGAAAGTTCTTAGGGTAGGGCTGAAATTCTGCGCTCGATGAGCTATCGAACGAGTAGTACAGGTAAAACCCGATCGAGCTAGTTTGTTTGGAGCAACCAAAATGCATACACTGTTGTTTGTTAGAGATGGCAGTACGTCGAGACACGAATGCTTGCATTTTAAAAATCCACCCAGGGACATCTTCATAGTTCCAAGATCCCGCGTGGGACCCGAGTGGCTTAGGAATTAGTCAATTACTAGGATACTAAGGTGTCGCGGAGCTAAAACCTAGACATAAATAGTTGGAGATAATGGGGGGGGGGGGAACCAGCACCCTGAGTACGCACTATGTCATCCATCTCAAGTCATCAATCCCTCACTCTTGTTCGTTCGGGGTAGCAACACTAGGACCTGTGAGACAGGTGGGCACCCTGGACTACAGGGGCCCCAAAAGTGAGCCAAAAAATTGACCTACTTAACTAGGCCTGCTGGTGTGTGGGTGTAGCACTACAAGAGATGAGGAGGCGCCGCAGGACTTTGAGTCAGCGCTGATATGACTTAGAAGAAAAGCGGCATCCATGCCAATTAAATTGATCTCCAATTTCGAAGATATCCTCAATTCAAAGCAGCGCCGGTTATGAGGGGTTGGGGGCCCGTGGTGCGCTCTGCAACGCTCCGGTCCACGGCCTCACCACGCATGATTGCCGAGGGGATGCCTCCTAGTGCCCCACGTCCGCTGTCCGCAACTGTACGCGTTCCAAAAAACTCACGCTCATAATCTCACCACCTGGCGCTACTAAAGGTCCTGGGTTTAATAACCCTTACCTCCTCAGCGTTTCCATTTCATCTCACGATCCCCGCGCGCAGTTGTTCTTCCTGCAAAATCGGAAGGTTAGATCTGCGCTGGTGAGAGGAAAAAAAGAAAGAATTCCCCTGTCACTGCTCCTATTTGTACTCCTCCTAGCTCGAAGGCGAAGTGGAGTCCGTCCTTTGTTCGGTCAAAGAATCTCGACGCCTTGGTCTCCCAAGGCCTGATGTCGCCTGCCAACTGCACGAGTGCCCGTTGTTCGAGCAGCGAGGGAGTCCTGCAACCCAGGCTCGGAGAAACTGTAACATTTCTGTCCTTCGACGAGCATGGCCTGAGGTTGCTGGCAACGGCATTCCCCCAGGGGCTCCTCAATGAATGCCAGCTGAAACTCCACCACTTGATGCCAAACACGGTGCTCCACATGTCTATATTTGTCACCCTGTGCGAGGCTTATCTTGGGATGCCTCCTTACTACCCCCTTTGACAGTTCCTCTTCTTCATCCGCTCCCAGAAGACCTGTATCCCTCCTGTTGCCTCCATCAGTGCACAAGTGCGACCGCAGTCATCGTATAATTTTGAGATTTTGATGCCAAAATCTCTCAAGGGCTAGCATCAGGGGCGACTCTACATCCGGAATGCGAGAACCGACCTGCCGGCGTTTACGTGGAGGGTGTCGGAGTCATCGTCAGCTTCATGCAAAGGACACCAGTGGAGTAGTAGCCGGGTTTAGCGGTGATGCATAGGCTGAAAGCAAATGGCCTTACTACCAAGCAATCTTTCACACCCTCATGGAGCGGAGATTCCTGCCGCTTTGGGACAGGGCCAACATCATGTGGGTTTACACTTCTGTCAGTGACTCGACAAGGGAGTTGCAGGGGGAGTTGTTGCCATCTGAAATCTCATAGAGGATGTCGAGGCTTATGGGACGGATGGTCCTCTCCCGGCAAGCCAGGATTCTCCTCCTCTGTGGGGCTTCACCGGGATCGTATGTCTCCCCAGGCTGCTCGAGGATGAGGAGAGGGAGGTCGAGCCTCACCTTGGTTCATCGGCCGCGACGGTCGAGGGCCAGAAGAAGGAGATGGCGTCAGGTTTTGGCCGCACGGCCAAGAGGGCGAGTGTTGAAATCAGTTGGAGATCCCCGTCTCACCGAGTGTCAAACCCCGACCCTCGGGTTCGGGGCGCCCGAGTGACACCTCCACCGTCAGGGGTGCATGGCCCGTGTGGTCTTCGAGTCGGGATTCGTGCATCAAGCGCTACTTTTCATCGAGGTTCTTTCCATCATATGGTACTTGATCCTTTTGCTCCTGGGGGATTCTTACATCTCCTCTCAACGCGGACCGGCGCGACTGTCCCGCCACAGAGGCCATCCATGGTTTCACCCGCCTCGCCATCGGCGGGTATGGTTCCCCAGGCCGAGCCAGTCACTTTTGAGGGTGCGGGAGTGGATGTGATACCCGCTGCCACCGATTCCTAAGGGTTATGTTCTAACACGATTGGCTTTCCTGTTGTCTGAACTTGTTTCGGTGTGTCCGTCGATGTTGTCCGCGAGCGTGGCGGATGCGGGGTTGCACGGGGTTCTCCGGCCAGCCTCAGGGCTGACATCACCGTCGTAGGAATGGAGGGTGCATCAGCGGAGGTGACCGTTGAAGTGCCTTTTGCAGTCCCTTTGGCAGATCTGGCAATGACATCGATAGATATGACCACAGTCAAGGCGGCACCGGTCGTTTCCTCTAGCATCTCTGGCGGAGGCTTCTGGGGAGGCGAGGGTCGCAGCGCTGGGCAAGTCGTAAACCCCTCTGGTACGGGAGGAGACCATGATTTCCTTGTATCATCATTTGATGAGGTGGTGGTAGTCTCGACACCTCGAGTGCCGCCTGTGGCAACGCCGGCTCTGTCGGTGTTAGCGTGAAATGGGGAGGTGTCGGCGACCGAGGCGCAGCTGACGGGCCATGCGGTCTCAGAACCGATGGCACCCTGGACTTTGATTAAGGCACATGCCAAAATCCCACAGGCGGGAGGCCTATTATCCGTGACGGTCGGCAATTAAGGTGATGGTGGCCTTGCTCCAGCCATTCCTCCATCACGGAGCCTCGAGCCCCATCGAGGGAAGTGAAGATGAACCTAGGTTTGCGACTGTGGAGCGTGCCTGGTGGGGGTGTTGCCACGTGAACATCGCCGACCTGGGCTCGCAGTTCGACGGTTTCCAATCGCATCTGGAGGCCGGGCTCGAGCAGGCCCTCAATGCATTTGAGCTAAGAGCATCCGAGGGACAATCGTCCACAGCCGAGTGAGTTACCTTGCCCCGTCCCACTGTTTCTCGTTTTGGTGCTCATTGACCTGATTCCTTTGCACAAGTTGGCGCGGTTGGCAGAAGAACGGTCGTGCCTACTCGGCGAAGCCCCTGAATGCCAATGTTCCCTCAAGGCTGAGCCGTCGGCCATGCGGGGGCGACTTGAGCTGAGCAGGCCCAGCAGGATGCTGTGACAGTGCACAGGAGGCGGCTATCGTTCGAGCCCAGGCAGAGGAGGGAGCTGAGCAGCTTGGCGAGATGCAATCCCGGGGGGCCGTGCCTTGCGAGATGCCAAGGAGTCCGCCGATTAGATATCAAAGGCGCGGGACATATATAGCAATCTGGACCATCAATATGACTAAAATATGTGAAGGAATAAATATTTTTTACACACATCACCCTTTGATTTGACATAGTTCCACTTGTACCGAAGAATAGTGCATGTCGGAGTTTTTATGCAGAATTGATGAAAAATAATGGGAGCAATCCTACAAAGTGCCACCCCAACCAATCACACAATGACACGTGGCATCGCATTGATCTATGGACCCATTCCTAGGTGTATCCTAGGAAACCAATGTCGATTCACGCGGGGATGGGGCATGTGACGCCCGGTTCCGAAAAATGAACCAAGCTAACGCATATGTGTGCCCAGGATGTTCAACACACATACACGAGTGCATTCACAAAAGAGTATACAAAAAATTACCACAGAACATGATTAATTAAGTACTTTTATTACACAAACCGTATTATCCTCATATACAACCTCTAATGAATATTTATGACAAGTTCAACTAATGCAGTGGAATAAACTGATTAAGCGACTAAGAAAACTAAGCATAAGGGATAGCGCAGCTCCAATCAACACCACAGGCAAAGCTGACGGTACACACGGCCTAGAACTCTGCATTATCGCCATTAAACTCCCAATCCTGACCTGCAACTGTTGGGGGGGATTGCAAGAGTGAGTACATGTCGTACTCAGCAAGTGTGGAAAGTATGACATGTGGCTGGTTCAAATGTCGACAATAATAATGGTTAAGTGCTGAAAAGTACAGTAAAACATTTAAAGCGCAATATATATTATATGTATGTGAAGTAAACCCATCATAACCATAAGTAATATCATAATACCAGTATACAATTCACCATTTTCATCAATAATTCCAGATTTCACCATTTGCCAATAACCATATTCAATACCAGAAATTAATCCATAACCATAATATCACCATGACCATCCCAAATACCATCCCAAAACCGAGTACCCTCTAATCATGGAAGTTGTCCAGGTGCTCATAACCAGGAGCACGGCTATCATGATAGTTTTATTTAACTCTGCAGAGTTTGTACCACTTTACCCACGTGTTTGTGATTTAATCACCTTTCGATGACTAGAACCTCTATTATGCCGTCTCATACTTCCATCGGTGCGTGGCCAAGAGATCCCAAAATAGCCTTTACAAAAGGATTACTAGCCTATTTAGACCCCACTGAGGTTTCACCGCTGGCGATGCCTCCAACTGAGCACATCTTCAACCAAGGGCCCCCTATTGAGCCAATCGGATCCCAGGGTAGTCCCACCAATCATCAACAAACCCAACCCGACTACCCCTTCCCCGAGCATCCACAATGGTCCAAACATCACTAGCAAAGCCCTAATTAATCAGGTACGCCGCACCCATACTTGGCCTCGTGGTGGCACTGTAGTCCTGGCTTATTCTTGCATGAACCGGTCCTTAGATCTAAAGCAAGCAAACCACCATAACATCCAACCCATCCACATACCAGGCTTGCTTAGATTACCCATTACCATACCGTATCGACCAATTCACATTAACTAGAATATAATTAATACATAATTAAATGTGTAGTGTTGTTTTCCCATCCCAATTAATCAAGCGAAGCAAAAAGGTAAAAGCCCTTCCCGACTCTCTACCATAAATTCCAGGTGACAAGGGTGGTTAAACAACTCTAGTAAACTTCCTATCATAGGATTCCCATCAAATTGACACAGCATGCAGTTTTGCAAACAAAACATTTATTTTAAAACAGGATCAATATGCTTCAAGGAGACTTTCCTTGCTCTTGCTATTGATTAGGGTCAAATCCTTCAAACTCTTGGTGCTGTAGTCCTTCGTGGCACTCTCTAGTGCAAATCCGTCTGATCCATACAATAAACATACAAGACAAGAAACACAATCAAAGAGTGCACAAATATTACTCAATATGTCATGACATGCATGATTTATGCAAATGCAAGGTAGAACTTGTTAATAGATTTCTTTTAATGATCAATAACTAGTTCTAATAGCTTTTAACAAGTTTATACAGGTTTGGAGTTGATTAGTTCAAATTTTAGAATTAATTCAACACAATTTAACCAGAAAGACTGGACTAGTCCGCTAATGACTGGACAAGTCCGCCCTCTGCGAGATCAGCAGATTAGGGTTTCCTAGATCGACGTGAATTTGGAGATTAGGGGTTGAATTCACGTAAGGAAAAGAGAATAGAAGGTATACCAGGTGTTTAGGACTCCAATGAATCAAGAAACTTGGAGATAACACTTGGATCTTGGTGATCTAGGGTTGGTGATGAACTTTGAGGTGAATTGGTGATGAAGAACGAAACTTGGTGGAGATCTTGATCCTCTTTCGTTTCCTCCTCTTCTTCTTCTTTCTTGGGATCTTCTCCTCCCTCCTTGATGGTGGCTCTTTACGAACTAGGTTTTGGGTGGGGTGGAAAAGTGGCAAATAGATGTCAAACCAAACAGTGGGGCTGTTTATATAGAGGTGGAGGCTAGGGTTAGATGGATTTCGAGTTTGGGATGAGTAGAGGGCGGTTTAGAGTCCCACATGGGATCTAAAAAGTTAGGCACGACGTCCCTAGGCCCACTTAACGTGAAACCCAAGAAACAAGTCGTAAAACAAAAGGTCAATTCGGAGTCACGAAATATTGGACAAGTCCGGAAAGGACCAGACTAGTCCGTAGTCGTCCAGAGAGAAAATCGGACAAGCCTGGCCAAAAATCGGACAAGTCTAACTTTAAACAGAGAGGAAATCAGAAAAGTTCGCTCGAACACCGGACTAGTCCGGAAAAGTCCAAGGACTTAGCAATATTTCAAGGATTCTTGGAATATCGGACTAGTCCGCACAAAATCGAACAAGTCCGAAAGTTTCCAGAGCCAAAATCGGACTAGTCCGCAGCAAAAACGGACAAGTCCATTTTTAGTCAGAGAGAAAATGGACTAGTCCTCAGCAAAATCGGACTAGTCCGCACTTTCCTGCATTTTAAGTGCGGTTTTGTTCCAATTCTATTTTAAATGCTCCAAAAAAAATTTAAACTTGTTCCTCTTGTTGTGGGTTAATGTTAAACACGTATATGAGTGTATGTAGGGCATGATGCATGAAAATGAGGGTGTTACAAACCTGCCCCCCTTAAAATGAATCTCGCCCTCGAGATTCGACGCGGAAGAGAAAAGATAGGGAAATTCCTTCTTGAGATCATCTTCCAATTCCCACGTCGCTTCTTTTTCTATGTGGTGCTTCCATTGAACTTTACACCATCTAATAACCTTGTTCCTTGTGACTCTCTTCTTGGTTTCCAAGATCTTGACTGGTTGCTCGGCATAAGTCAAATCTTCCTCTAATTCCAATCCTTACATTGGCACTTGTTCTTCCGGTACTCTCAAGCACTTCTTAAGCTGGGAAACATGAAAGACATCATGTACGTCTGAAAGATGAGCTGGCATCTGCAACTTATACGCTACTTCTCCTCTTTTGTCCAAAATCTTGAACAGTCCAATATAGCGAGGAGCTAGCTTTCCTATTATGTTAAACCTCTTATGACCTCTCATTGGTGACACCTTGAGGTAAACAAAATCTCCTCTTTCAAAGGCTAATATCCTTCTCCTATTGTCCGCATAGCCTTTTTGCCTTGATTGGGCTGCCCTCAAGTTTTCACGAATTATTCGGACTTGCTTTTCGGCTTCTTGCAACACATCCGGACCAAATACTTGAGTTTCTCCTGCCTCATTCCAGAATAAAAGTGTCCTACACTTCCTCCCATAAAGCGCTTCATACGGTGACATTTTCAAGCTTGCTTGGTAACTATTGTTGTATGAAAATTCTGCATATGGTGAGCTTTTGTCCCAACTTTTGCCATGCTTCAAAGCACAAGCTCTTAACATGTCCTCCAAAATCTGATTGGTCCTCTCAGTTTGTCCATCCGTTTGAGGATGATCTGCTGAACTAAAATTCAACCTCGTTCCCAAGGCTTCATGCAATTTCTGCCAAAATCTAGAGGCAAATTGAGAACCTCTGTCTGAGACTATCTTCTTAGGGACTCCATGTCGACACATAATATGCTCCATGTATATTTCGGCCAATCGTGCAGCTGTATATTTGGTCTTCACAGGGACAAAATGAGCTGACTTGGTTAAGCGATCCACAATTACCCAAATTGAGTCATACCCGGACTGAGTACGTGGTAACCCAACTATGAAGTCCGTTCCAATTTCTTCCCACTTCCATTCCGGAATCTTCAACGGTTACAATAATCCGGCTGGCCTTTGATGTTCCGCCTTGACTCGTTGGCACACATCACACAATGCTACGTATTCAGCTATGTCCTTCTTCATGCTATCCCACCAATAGCAAGTCTTCAAGTCTTTGTACATCTTTGTACAACCAGGGTGAATTGAGTAAGGTGAGTCATGTGCCTCTTTTAATATCGTCTCCCGAATATGCTTCACACTAAGAACAACGATTCTCTTTCCATGCCATAAGGTACCATGTTCGTCTTCATCAAATCTGAATTCTCTCCCTTCCTCGATCCTTCCTTGATTTCCTTGATCTCCTCATCTGCGGTTTGTGCCTCTCGAATTTCTTGCTCCAAGGTTGGGTTTAACTCCATCATCTCCATCTCATTTACAAGCCCGAGGTTCAACCGTTCAAACTCCTCGCATAACACAGCAGGTAACTCTCGAAATGTGAGTTGATGACTTACTCCCTTTCTACTCAAAGCATCGGCCACTACATTGGCCTTTCTTGGATGATAGTTGATCCCCAAATCATAATCTTTGATGAGCTCCAAGCATCTCCGGTGCCTCAAGTTCAGATCCGTTTGTGGGAAAATATACTTCAAACTCTTATGATCCGTATAAATTTCACACCTATGTCCAAGAATGTAGTGTCTCCAAATTTTCAATGCATGTATCACGGCTGCAAGTTCTAAATCATGTGTTGGGTAATTCTGCTCATGCTTCTTCAATTGTCTTGATGCATAGGAGACCACATGACCTTCTTGCATCAATACACATCCAAGTCCTTGTCTTGATGCGTCGTAATAAATGACAAAACTCTTGCTTACATCCGGCAATACCAAAACTATGGTTGTTGTCAACCTCTTCTTTAACTCCTCAAAACTATTCTGACAAGCTTCAGTCCATTGGAACGCCTTTCCCTTCATTAGAAACTCCATCATAGGCTTGGCTATCTTGGAAATGTCCTTGATGAATCTACGGTAATATCCAGCCATCTGAAGAAAACATCTTATTTCCTTGACGTTTTGCGGTGGCTCCCATTTCAACACGTCTCTCACTTTTCCAGGGTTAACCGATACTCCTCCTCCTGAAATTATATGACCCAAAAATGAAACCTCTCTCAACCAAAACTGACACTTGTTGAACTTGGCATACAATCGATGCTCCCTCAATTTTTGCAACGTAAGCCTCAAGTGTTCCTCATGTTCTTTCTCATCCTTTGAGTAGATCATAATGTCACCAATAAACACCACAACAAATCTATCCAAGTACTCCATGAAGACCTTATTCATGAGGTACATAAAGTATGCAGGCGCATTTGTCAATCCAAATGACATCACGGTGTTCTCATAAGATCCATACCGTGTTCTAAAAGCTGTCTTGGGTATGCCTGATGGTCTAATCTTCATTTAAAAGTATCCTGACCTCAAGTCAATCTTAGAGAAGACACAAGCACACTTCATCTGATCAAATAAGTCTTCTATGCCTGGCAAGGCGTACTTGTTCTTGATTGTTACCTCGTTGAGAGCTCGGTAATCCACGCACATCCTTTGGGATCCATCCTTCTTGTCCACAAATAGAATGGGCACCCCCCAAGGCGAAAGATTGGGCGAATAAAACCCTTCTCCAATTGCTCTTGAATTTGCTTCTTGAGCTCCGCTAATTCCAAAGGAGGCATCCTATACGACCTCTTAGCTATAGGTGTAGTTCCAGGTATCAAATAAATAACAAACGCAATGTCTCGATCAGGTGGCATACCTGGCAACTCGTCCGAGAAAACATCCAAAAATTCACACACCACCGGAATCTCCTCAATTGCGGCATTGTCCATATGATTCAGCTCCAATTGCTTCGGTGTGGTTTGAGATGCTTCAAATTCTACGGTGATCCCTTCCTCATTGGTCAACTTCACCGTCTTCGTGGCACACTCAATAACTCCATTGTGCTTCCTCAACCAGTCCATACCAAGTATAATGTCCAATCCTTGCGAATCCAAAACAATGAGGTTGGCGGAGAAGTCTACCCCCCTTATTCTAAGGATTACTTTTGGACATACTATATTTGTCCTCATCTCTCCTCCAGGAGACTTAACCATCAGAGTAAGCTTCATATAAGAGATAGGCAAACTATACTTGGCAACATACTTCGATGCAATGAATGAATGCGACGCTCCAGAATCAAATAACATTGTCGCGGGGTTGGAGTTGGCGAGAAACGTACCAATGACCACGTCATCCGCTTGTTGCATCCTCCGTAGAGACATGGTTCACGTTGCCACGAGCAAAATTCTGTTGTCCATGGTTCCCTTGTGGTTGTCCTCCATTGGGTCTTGGGTTTTGCCTCGGTGCATTGCTTCCTTGACCAAGGCCTGACTTAGGACATTGATGCGCAAAGTGTCCAGCTTCTCCATAAGTATAACACTTCTTTACTCCACCAGAATTACTGGGACAAGCTTGGTTTTGAGCACTTGCAGCAGGAAAATTAGCACGAGGCGCATAAGGCATTGGAGGCCTAGGTGCTCGCATGAGAGGGCGCTGCTGCACAAACTGAGTTGGGCGTGGTGCATAACCAGGGCGTTGAGCAGGAATAGAAGAGCTGTAATAAGGCACACTGGGTGGTGCAAGGCGAGGGCGCACATTACTTCCTTGTTGATGTTCTTGATATGGCGCCTTCCTCTTGATTTCTTGCTCCATCTCACAGACCTTGTTCTCAACCACAATTGCTTTGTCCAAAAGCTTCTAGAAATTTGCATAGTCACAATTGAGTAGTTGCACTTGGATTTTATTGTTCAAGCCCCTCATGAACAAGTATTGTTTCCGGGTGTCCCGACTAACATCCTCAGGCGCATACCTTGAGAGTTGATTGAACTTGTTGAGATATTCACTCACGCTTGATCTTCCTTGCCTTAAATTTTCAAATTCTTGCCTCTTCAAAATCATAACACCTTCTGACACATAATGGGAACGTAAACTCTCCTTGAATTCTGCCCAAGTAATCATCTCTTGATTCTCGTGAGCATTGCAATAAGCATCCCACCAATCCGCAACTGCTCCAACGAGTTGATGAGAAGCAAATAGCACCTTCTCCCGGTCATCGCATTGGACAATAGCTAGCTTCTTCGCCACGGACTTGAGCCAATCATCCGCATCCATAGGGTCAGCAGCTTGAGCAAAGGTCGGCGGCCTAGTCCTCATAAACTCTCCCAATCGGTTATGAGGAGGTTGGGGTGGCGGTGGAGGCATGTGGGGCTGATTGTCGATGTTGCCAGCCTACAGCTGTCCCATTGTTTGTATCATGGTCTGCATGAGCTGGTTTTGCAAAGCCAATAGCTGCTCAATGTTGATAGCCCCCTGAGTAGATCCCTGTCCAATGTTGTTCTAAGGCACTCCATTTTTCTCCTCCTCATCATTGCCATCCCTCTGGTTGCGAGTCCTCACCATCTGAAGAAAAGCAATAGGTAAGAATTAGAGAACGTCCCCAACTATATGCATCAAGGGATATGAAACTAAACAGCTAGCTACACTAGCCTAGGTGGACATGGCAATGCTAAGGCATCCCAAAATCCTCTATTAAGCACACAAGCAAACTATATATATATATATATATATATATATATATATATATATATATATATATATATATATATATATATAGCAACAGCACACCAACCAAAATATATCGATTCCTGAGTGCTCCTATATACTCTAAAATGTCCATTCTATCTAGGCTGCATCCTACGGTGAACCTGTGGCATTGATACCAATCTGTGATGCCCGGTTCCGAAAAATGAACCAAGCTAACGCATATGTGTGCCCAGGATGTTCAACACACATACACGAGTGCATTCACAAAAGAGTATACAGAAAATTACCACAGAACGGGATTAATTAAGTACTTTTATGACACAAACCGTATTATCCTCAAATACAACATCCAATGATTATGACAAGTTCAACTAATGCAGCGGAATAAACTGATTAAGCGACTAAGCAAACTAAGCATAAGGAATAGCGCAGCTACAATCAACACCACAAGCAAAGCTGACGGTAGACACGGCCTAGAACTCCGCATTATCGCCATTAAAATCCCAATCCTGACCTACAACTGTTGGGGGGGATTGCAAGAGTGAGTACATGTCGTACTCAGTAAGTGTGGAAAGTATGACATATGGCTGGTTCAAATGTCGACAATAATAATGGTTAAGTTCTGAAAAGTACAGTAAAACATTTGAAAAGCAATATATTATATGTATGTGAAGTAAACCCATCATAACCATAAGTAATATCATAATACCAATATACAATTCACCATTCTCACCAATAATTCCAGATTTCCCCATTTGCCAATAACCATATTCAATACCAGAAATTAATCCATAACCATAATATCACCATGACCATCCCAAATACCATCCCAATACCGAGTACCCTCTAATCATGGAAGTTGTCCAGGTGCTCATAACCAGGAGCACGACTATCATGATAGTTTTATTTAACTCTGCAGAGTTTGTACCACTTTACCCACGTGTTTGTGATTTCATCACCTTTCGATGACTAGAACCTCTATTATGCCGTCTCACACTTCCGTCAGTGTGTGGCCAAGATATCACAAAATAGCCTTTACAAAGGGATTACTAACCTATTTATACCCCACCGAGGTTTCACCGGTGGCGATGCCTCCAACTGAGCACATATTCAACCAAGGGCCCCCTCTTAAGCCATTCGGATCCCAGGGTAATCCCACCAATCATCAACAAACCCAACCCGACTACCCCTTCCCCGAGCATCCACAATGGTCCAAACAGCACTAGCAAAGCCTTAATTAATTAGCTACGCCGCACCCATACTTGGCCTCGTGGTGGCACTGTAGTCCTGGCTTATTCTCGCATGAACCGATCCTTAGATCTAAAGCAAGCAAACCACCATAACATCCAACCCATCCACATACCAGGCTTGCTTAGATCATCTATTACCATACCGTATCGACCAGTTCACATTAACTAGAATATCATTAATACATAATTAAATGTGTAGTGTTGTTTTCCCATCCCAATAAATCAAGCGAAGCAAAAAGGTAAAAGCCCTTCCCGACTCTCTACCATAAATTCCAGGTGACAAGGATGGTTAAACAATTCTAGTAAACTTCCTATCATAGGATGCCCATCAAATTGACACAGCATGCAGTTTTGCAAACAAAACATTTATTTTAAAACAGGATCAATATGCTTCAAGGACAATTGCCTTGCTCTTGCCGTTGATTAGGGTCAAAGCCTTCAAACTCTTGGTGTTGTAGGTCCTCCGCGGCACTCTCTAGCGCAAATCCGTCTAATCCACACAATAAACATACAAGACAAGAAACACAATCAAAGAGTGCACAAATATTACTCAATATGTCATGACATGCATGATTTATGCAAATGCAAGGTAGAACTTGTTAATAGATTGCTTTTAATGATCAATAACAAGTTCTAATAGATTTTAACAAGTTTATACAGGTTTGGAGTTGATTAGTTCAAATTTTAGAATTAATTCAACACAATTTAACCAGAAAGACTGGACTAGTCCGCTAGGGACCGGACTAGTCCGCCCTCTGCGAGATCAGTAGATTAGGGTTTCCTAGATCGACGTGAATTTGGAGATTAGAGGTTGAATTCACGTAAGGAAAAGAGAATAGAAGTCATACTAGGTGTTTAGGACTCCAATGAATCAAGAAACTTGGAGATAACACTTGGATCTTGGTGATCTAGGGTTGGTGATGAACTTTGAGGTGAATTGGTGAAGAAGAACGAAACTTGGTGGAGATCTTGATCCTCTTTCGTTTCCTCCTCTTCTTCTTCTTGCTTGGGATCTTCTCCTCCCTCCTTGATGGTGGCTCTCCACGAACTAGGTTTTGGGTGGGGTGGAAAAGTGGCAAATAGATGTCAAACCAAACGGTGGGGCTGTTTATATAGAGGTGGAGGCTAGGGTTAGATGGATTTCGAATTTGGGATGAGTAGAGGCCGGTTTAGAGTCCCACATGGGCTCTAAAAGAGTTAGGCACGATGTCCCTAGGCCAACTTAACGTGAAACCCAAGAAACAAGTCGTAAAACAAAAGATCAATTTGGAGTCACGAAATATCGGACAAGTCCGGAAAGGACCAGACTAGTCTGTAGTCGTCCAGAGAGAAAATCGGACAAGTGTGGCCAAAAATTGGACAAGTCCGACTTTAAACAGAGAGGAAATCGGACAAGTCCGCTCGAACACCGAACTAGTCCAGAAAAGTCCAAGGACTTTAGCAATATTTCAAGGATTCTTGGAATATCGGACTAGTCCGCACAAAATCCGACAAGTCTGAAAGTTTACAGAGCCAAAATCAGACTAGTCCACAGCAAAAACGGACAAGTCCGTTTTTAGTCAGAGAGAAATCGGACTTGTCCTCAGCAAAATCGGACTAGTCCGCACTTTCCTGCATTTTAAGTGTGGTTTTGTTCCAATTCAATTTTAAATGCTCCAAATCAATTTTAAACTTGTTCCTCTTGTTGTGGGTTAATGTTAAACACGTATATGACTGTATGTAGGGCATGATGCATGAAAATGAGGGTGTTACAAACCTACCCCCCTTAAAATGAATCTCACCCTCGAGATTCGACGCGGAAGAGAAAAGATAGGGAAATTCCTTCTTGAGATCATCCTCCAATTCCCACGTCGCTTCTTTTTCTATGTGGTGCTTCCATTGAACTTTACACCATCTAATAACCTTGTTCCTTGTGACTCTCTTCTTGGTTTCCAAGATCTTGACTGGTTGCTCGGCATAAGTCAAATCTTCCTCTAATTCCAATCCTTCCATTGGCACTTGTTCTTCCGGTACTCTCAAGCACTTCTTGAGCTGGGAAACATGAAAGACATCATGTACGTCTGAAAGATGAGCTGGCATCTGCAACTTATACGCTACTTCTCCTATTTTGTCCAAAATCTTGAACAGTCCAATATAGCGAGGAGCTAGCTTTCCTATTATGTTAAACCTCTTATGACCTCTCATTGGTGACACCTTGAGGTAAACAAAATCTCCTCTTTCAAAGGCTAATATCCTTCTCCTATTGTCCGCATAGCCTTTTTGCCTTGATTGGGCTGCCCTCAAGTTTTCACGAATTATTCGGACTTGCTTTTCGGCTTCTTACAACACATCCGGACCAAATACTTGAGTTTCTCCTGCAGCATTCCAGAATAAAGGTGTCCTACACTTCCTCCCATAAAGAGCTTCATACGATGACATTTTCAAGCTTGCTTGGTAACTATTGTTGTATGAAAATTCTACATATGGTGAGCTTTTGTCCCAACTTTTGCCATGCTTCAAAGCACAAGCTCTTAACATGTCATCCAAAATCTGATTGGTCCTCTCGGTTTGTCCATCCGTTTGAGGATGATCTGCTGAACTAAAATTCAACCTCGTTCCCAAGGCTTCATGCAATTTCTGCCGAAATCTGGAGGCAAATTGAGAACCTCTGTCTGAGACTATCTTCTTAGGGACTCCATGTCGACACCCAATATGCTCCATGTATATTTCGGCCAATCGTGCAGCTGTATATTTGGTCTTCACAGGGACAAAATGAGCTGACTTGGTTAAGCGATCTAGAATTACCCAAATTGAGTCATACCCGGACTGAGTACGTGGTAACCCAACTATGAATTCCGTTCCAATTTCTTCCCACTTCCATTCCGGAATCTTCAACGGTTGCAATAATCCGGCTGGCCTTTGATGTTCCGCCTTGACTCGTTGGCACACATCACACAATGCTACATATTCAGCTATGTCCTTCTTCATGCTATCCCACCAATAGCAAGTCTTCAAGTCTTTGTACCTCTTTGTACAACCAGGGTGAATTGAGTAAGGTGAGTCATCTGCCTCTTTTAATATTGTCTCCCAAATATGCTTCACACTAAGAACAACGATTCTCTTTCCAAGCCATAAGGTACCATGTTTGTCTTCATCAAATCTGAATTCTCTCCCTTCCTCGATCCTTTCCTTGATTTCCTTGATCTCCTCATCTGCGGTTTGTGCCTCTCGAATTTCTTGCTCCAAGGTTGGGTTTAACTCCATCATCTCCATCTCATTTACAAACCCGAGGTTCAACCATTCAAACTCCTCGCATAACACGGCTGGTAACTCTCGAAATGTGAGTTGATGACTTACTCCCTTTCTACTCAAAGCATCGGCCACTACATTGGCCTTTCCTGGATGATAGTTGATCCCCAAATCATAATCTTTGATGAGCTCCAAGCATCTCCGGTGCCTCAAGTTTAGATCCGTTTGTGTGAAAATATACTTCAAACTCTTATGATCCGTTTAAATTTCACACCTATGTCCAAGAATGTAGTGTCTCCAAATTTTCAATGCATGTATCACGGCTGCAAGTTCTAAATCATGTGTTGGGTAATTCTGCTCATGTTTCTTCAATTGTCTTGATGCATAGGCGACCACATGACCTTCTTGCATCAATACACATCCAAGTCCTTGTCTTGATGCGTCGCAATAAATGTCAAAACTCTTGCTTACATCCGGCAATACCAAAACTGGGGTTGTTGTCAACCTCTTCTTTAACTCCTCAAAACTATTCTGACAAGCTTCAGTCCATTGGAACGCCTTTCCCTTCATTAGAAACTCCGTCATAGGCTTGGCTATCTTGGAAATGTCCTTGATGAATCTACGGTAATATCCAGCCATCCGAAGAAAACATCTTATTTCCTTGACGTTTTGCGGTGGCTCCCATTTCAAAACGTCTCTCACTTTTCCAGGGTCAACCGATACTCCTCCTCCTGAAATTATATGACCCAAAAACGACACCTCTCTCAACCAAAACTGACACTTGTTGAACTTGGCATACAATCGATGCTCCCTCAATTTCTGCAATGTAAGCCTCAAGTGTTCCTCATGTTCTTTCTCATCCTTCGAGTAGATCATAATGTCATCAATAAACACCACGACAAATCTATCCAAGTACTCCATGAAGACCTTATTCATGAGGTACATAAAGTAGGCAGGCGCATTTGTCAATCCAAATGACATTACGGTGTGCTCATAAGATCCATACCGTGTTCTAAAAGCTGTCTTGGGTATGTCTGATGGTATAATCTTCATTTGAAAGTATCCCGACCTCAAGTCAATCTTAGAGAAGACACAAGCACCCTTCATCTGATCAAACAAGTCTTCTATGTGTGGCAAGGTGTACTTGTTCTTGATTGTTACCTCGTTGAGAGCTCGGTAATCCACGCACATCCTTTGGGATCCATCCTTCTTGTCCACAAATAGAACGGGCGCCCCCCAAGGCGAAGAACTTGGGCGAATAAAACCCTTCTCTAATTGCTCTTGAATTTGCTTCTTGAGCTCCGCTAATTCCAAAGGAGGCATCCTATACGGCCTCTTAGCTATAGGTGCAGTTCCAGGTATAAAATCAATAACAAACTCAATGTCTCAATCAGGTGGCATACCTGGCAACTCGTCTGAGAAAACATCCAAAAATTCATACACCACCGGAATCTCCTCAATTGTGGCACCGTCCATATGATTCAGCTCCAATTGCTTTGGTGTGGTTTGAGATGCTTCAAATTCTTAGGTGATCCCTTCCTCATTGGTCAACTTCACCGTCTTCGTGGCACACTCAATAACTCCATTGTGCTTCCTCAACCAGTCCATACCAAGTATAATGTCCAATCCTTGCGAATCCAAAACAATGAGGTTGGTGGAGAAGTCTACCCCCCCCTTATTCTAAGGTTTACTTTTGGACATACTATATTTGTCCTCATCTCTCCTCCAGGAGACTTAACCAACAGAGTAAGCTTCATATGAGAGATGGGCAAACTATACTTGGCAACATACTTCGATGCAATGAATGAATGCGATGCTCCAGTATCAAATAACATAGTCGCGGGGTTCGAGTTGGCGAGAAACATACCAATGACCATGTCATCCGCTTGTTAAGCATCCTCCGTAGAGATATGGTTCACATTGCCATGAGCAAAATTCTGTTGTCCACGGTTCCCTTGTGGTTGTCCTCCATTGGGTCTTGGGTTTTGCCTCGGTGCATTGCTTCCTTGACCAAGGCCTGACTTAGGACATTTATGCGCAAAGTGTCCAGCTTCTCCACAAGTATAACACTTCTTTACTCCACCAGAATTACTGGGACGAGCTTGGTTTTGAGCACTTGCAGCAGGAAAATTAGCACGAGGCGCATAAGGCATTGGAGGCCTAGGTGCTTGCATGAGAGGGCGCTGCTGCACAAACTGAGTTGGGCGCGGTGCATAACCAGGGCGTATAGCAGGAATAGAAGAGCTGTAATAAGGCACATTGGGTGGTGCAAGGCGAGGGCGCACATTACTTCCTTGTTGCTGTCCTTGATATGGCACCTTCCTCTTGATTTCTTGCTCCATCTTATGGACCTTGTTCTCAACCACAATTGCTTTGTCCACAAGCTTCTCGAAATTTGCATAGTCACAATTGAGTAGTTGCACTTGGATTTCATTGTTCAAGACCCTCATGAACAAGTATTGTTTCCGGCTGTCTCGACTAACATCCTCAGGCGCATACCTTGAGAGTTGAGTGAACTTGTTGAGATATTCACTCACGCTTGATCTTCCTTGCCTTAAATTATCAAATTCTTGCCTCTTCAAAATCATAACACCTTCCGACACATAATGGGAATGGAAACTCTCCTTGAATTCCGCCCAAGTAATTCTCTCTTGATTCTCGTGAGCATTGCAATAAGCATCCCACCAATACGCAGCTGCTCCAACGAGTTGATGAGAAGCAAATAGCACCTTCTCCCAGTCATTGCATTGGACAATAGCTAGCTTCTTCTCCACAGACTTGAGCCAATCATCCGCATCCATAGGGTCAGTAGCTTGAGCAAAGGTCGGGGACCTAGTCCTCATAAACTCTCCCAATCGGTTATGAGGAGGCGAGGGTGGCGGTGGAGACATGTGGGGCTGATTGTTGATGTTGCCAGCCTGCAGCTGTCCCATTGTTTGTATCATGGTCTGCATGAGCTAGTTTTGCAAAGCCAATAGCTGCTCAATGTTGATAGCCCCCTGAGTAGATCCCTATCCAATGTTGTTCTGAGGCACTCCATTGTTCTCCTCCTCATCATTGCCATCCCTCTGGTTGCGAGTCCTCACCATCAGAAGAAAAGCAATAGGTAAGAATTAGAGAACGTCCCCAACTATATGCATCAAGGGATATGAAACTAAACAGCTAGCTACACTAGCCTAGGTGGACATGGCAATGCTAAGGCATCCCAAAATCCTCTATTAAGCACACAAGCAAACAATATATATATATATATATATATATATATATATATATATATATATATATATATATATATATATATAGCAACAGCACACCAACCAAAATATATCGATTCCTGAGTGCTCCTATATGCTCTAAAGTGTCCATTCTATCTAGGCTGCATCCTACGGTCAACATGTGGCTCTGATACCAATCTGTGATGCCTGGTTCCGAAAAATGAACCAAGCTAACGCATATGTGTGCCCAAGATGTTCAACACACATACACGAGTGCATTCACAAAAGAGTATACAGAAAATTACCACAGAACAGGATTAATTAAGTACTTCTATGACACAAACCATATTATCCTCAAATACAACCTCTAATGAACATTTATGACAAGTTCAACTAATGCAGCGGAATAAACTGTTTAAGCGACTAAGCAAACTAAGCATAAGGGATAACACAACTACAATCAACACCACAGTCAAAACTGACGGTAGACACGGCCTAGAACTCCGCATTATCGCCATTATACTCCCAATCCTGACCTGCAACTGTTGGGGGGGGGGGGATTGCAAGAGTGAGTACATGTCGTACTCAGCAAGTGTGGAAAGTATGACATGTGGCTGGTTCAAATGTCGACAATAATAATGGTTAAGTGCTGAAAAGTACAGTAAAACATTTGAAAAGCAATATATTATATGTATGTGAAGTAAACCCATCATAACCATAAGTAATATCAGAATACCATTATACAATTCACCATTCTCATCAATAATTCCAGATT
Organism: Tuctoria greenei; assembly: GCA_036927565.1. NCBI lineage: Eukaryota > Viridiplantae > Streptophyta > Magnoliopsida > Poales > Poaceae > Tuctoria > Tuctoria greenei. Next base: position 20,585,797 of record JAYESD010000010.1, on the reverse strand, counting down.
TCACCATTTGCCAATAACCATATTCAATACTAGAAATTTATCCATAACCATAATATCACCATGACCATCCCAAATACCATCCCAATACCGAGTACCCTCTAATCATGGAAGTTGTCCAGGTGCTCATAACCAGGAGCACGGCTATCATGATAGTTTTATTTAACTCTGCAGAGTTTGTACCACTTTACCCACGTGTTTGTGATTTCATCACCTTTCGATGACTAGAACCTCTATTATGCCGTCTCACACTTCCGTCGGTGTGTGGCCAAGAGATCACAAAATAGCATTTACAAAGGGATTACTAGCTTATTTAGACCCCACTGAGGTTTCACCGGTGGCGATGCCTCCATCTGAGCACATCTTCAACCAAGGGCCCCCTCTTGAGCCATTCGGATCCCAACGTAGTCCCACCAATCATCAACAAACCCAACCCGACTACCCCTTCCCCGAGCATCCACAATGGTCCAAACAGCAATAGCAAAGCCCTAATTAATCAGCTAGGCCGCAACCATACATGGCCTCATGGTGGCACTGTAGTCCTAGCTTATTCAAGCATGAACCGGTCCTTACATCTAAAGCAAGCAAACCACCATAACATCCAACCCATCCACATACCAGGCTTGCTTAGATCACCCATTACCATACCGTATCGACCAGTTCACATTAACTAGAATATCATTAATACATAATTAAATGTGTACTGTTGTTTTCCCATCCCAATAAATCAAGCAAAGCAAAAAGGTAAAAGCCCTTCCCGACTCTCTACCAGGAATTCCATGTGACAAGGGTGGTTAAACAATTCTAGTAAACTTCCTATCATAGGATTCCCATCAAATTGACACAGCATGCAGTTTTGCAAACAAAACATTTATTTTAAAACAGGATCAATATGCTTTAAGGACACTTGCCTTGCTCTTGCTGTTGATTAGGGTCAATGCCTTCAAACTCTTGGTGCTGTAGGTCCTCCGCGGCACTCTCTAGCGCAAATCCGTCTAATCCACATAATAAACATACAAGACAAGAAACACAATCAAAGAGTGCACAAATATTACTCAATATGTCATGACATGCATGATTTATGCAAATGCAAGGTAGAACTTGTTAATAGATTGCTTTTAATGATCAATAACTAGTTATAATAGCTTTTAACAAGTTTATACAGGTTTGGAGTTGATTAGTTCAAATTTTAGAATTAATTCAACACAATTTAACCAAAAAGACCGGACTAGTCCGCTAGAGACCGGACAAGTCCGCCCTCTACGAGATCAGCAGATTAGGGTTTCCTAGATTGATGTGAATTTGGAGATTAGGGGTTGAATTCACGTAAGGAAAAGAGAATAGAAGGTATACCAGGTGTTTAGGACTCCAATGAATCAAGAAACTTGGAGATAACACTTGGATCTGGGTGATCTAGGGTTGGTGATGAACTTTGAGGTGAATTGGTGATGAAGAACAAAACTTGGTGGAGATCTTGATCCTCTTTCATTTCCTCCTCTTCTTCTTCTTGCTTGGGATCTTCTCCTCCCTCCTTGATGGTGGCTCTCCACGAACTAGGGTTTGGGTGGGGTGGAAAAGTGGCAAATAGTTGTCAAACCAAACAATGGGGCTGTTTATATTGAGGTGGAGGTTAGGTTTGATGGATTTCGAGTTTGGAATGAGTAGAGGCCGGTTTAGAGTCCCACATGGGCTCTAAAAGAGTTAGGCACGACGTCCCTAGGCCCACTTAACATGAAACCCAAGAAACAAGTCGTAAAACAAAAGGTCAATTTGAAGTCACGAAATATGGGACAAGTCCGGAAAGGATCGGACTAGTCCGTAGTCGTCCAGAGAGAAAATCGGACAAGTCTGGCCAAAAATCGAACAAGTCCGACTTTAAACAGAGAGGAAATCGGACAAGTCCGCTTGAACACCGGACTAGTCCAGAAAAGTCCAAGGACTTAGCAATATTTCAAGGATTCTTGGAATATCGAACTAGTCCGCACAAAATCGGACAAGTCCGAAAGTTTCCAGAGCCAAAATCGGACTAGTCCACAGCAAAAAGTGGACAAGTCCGTTTTTAGTCAGAGAGAAATCGGACTAGTCCTCAGCAAAATCGGACTAGTCCGTACTTTCCTGCATTTTAAGTGCGGTTTTGTTCCAATTCAATTTTAAATGCTCCAAATCAATTTTAAACTTGTTCCTCTTGTTGTGGGTTAATGTTAAACATGTATATGAGTGTATGTAGGACATGATGCATGAAAATGAGGGTGTTGTAGGCCCTGGACCCACCTGTCGGCAACCAAGAGAAAGCACAGCTGAGGGGGGCTAGGACTAGGTCAGCTGACCCCTGGCTCGGCCGACTAGGTCCTGGCGCTAAACTCGGTTAGCGATGTGTATGTCTGGACCGTGTCCACACATTCAAGGATCGTCTTGGGTGGTGCCATGCAATGCAGCACCGAACAGCACTAACGAAAAGAATACGATAAAATACAAAGTTTTATTGATATAAACAACGAAAATATTTTACAATACTTAATATACAGCGGAAGATAAGTTTAATAGCTAATCTCCCAGCCTAGCTATGCAAAAGTGCACCCGTCCAGCCTGGGGATGCTACACAGTAGCAACACAGAAATGGAGATCATGGCAGGGTGCAGGGCTCCCACTCGGTGGTATACCCTGAGGACGGCATCGCCTGATCATTGGGCCCTTCTTCATATACGTCACCTGCAACAACTTAATATAGCAATCGTGAGCACGATGGCTCATAAAGGCTTAACCGACACACCTCAACATGAAACTCTACATGCAGGAATACTTAACATATGAAGTAATATTGCAATAAAGGACCCGCCTACATGTTGATCCCTACTTTCATGTTTTCTAGCAACAGGTTTAGAGTTCACAAAAAGTAACTTTAGTGAGCAGATTCTATAGCAATCATAGTTGCAAAGCAATAATAGTTCAATATATCATATTCTTCTGGCTTCTTCGCTATTTACTACATCATGGCACAGCAAACAAGCGGTACTCGATCCTTTACCGCGAGGGATGGTGATTGCAATCAACAACACATGGATTGCATGACAAGCACACCCATGCATAAGAAGCGTGCGGTGCTCCTCACGACGTCATATGCAACAACCTTTCACAAGAAACTCAAACGCTGAACCGGTCCCACCATTGCCGGCAGAAGGTCTCTGCACGGAGCATGTATGTGCCAGCTTGCGGATTTACACATTGCTGCACCCAACCCACCCCTATCGACGCTGGGCTATGCCACTATGCTCAAGGTATTAGGTTACATCGATTTCCTGGAGCCCATATACCCAGTATGCCTTCCGGTACAGTTGGAACTTGCTCAGAGGGGCCGCACACGGACCGGTCCACAATCGACATAAGCAGGGCTACGCACGTGAAACCACGTCTCACTGCATCCTATCCCGCTGCTCGGTCTCATATTCATATCCATAAACCATTCTCATACTCAACACAATCCTGTGTGATATAAAGCCTATCTGGGAAGTAGATTCCAAATACTCGACTTCTACCGGATTCTTTACAACATTAACATTGGCATTTCTAGTCATCGAGCTGTAGAGCTACCCAATACTCCATGGGTTTGTGGGTCATGCAAGTGGAGTAACAAGCACCATAGCCCTAATGCACAAAACGCACCCTATATGTATGTGATACAAATCAAAATTTTGCAATAGACCTTAAATTCAAACTTGAGCTTGCCTGGCTGCAAGTAAGAGAGGGAGTTAGCTTCTGGTGGTATGCTCTCCAAGGCCTCTGGCTCCTCCTCGATTTCAGTCACTAAATGATATGCAATATATAATATACATGAGTGATATTGAAACCATAGTCCACAAGCTTCAAAACACTAATCATGTGTGTAAATGGTTTTAATTGGCTTTGGTATTTATAAGTGGATGCTAGGTCCTAAGATGAGGATTTGGGCCAAGAATTGGAGATGATCAATGAAGCTTGTTGTCTCCGGCTTCTCTGAATTTTGGTCCTAAATCTGTAGCTTTTTCATGGCCACTAGTGAGTGATTTGTTTGAGGAGGTCTCACTGAATCTAGCAAAATTTGTTTCATAACTTTCTAAGCTTTCTACACGGAGAATTTGATTTTACATGTTTGGGGTAAATTTGGAAAATCTTTATGTACATTTCTGAATTTTTTATGGACACTGGGGATTTGAAAACTGTTTGGTCCAGCAAATTAAGTACAATTAACTTCAAATATTTACAGTGGGTCAAGGACAAATGAGTGAGGGCGGTGACCAAAATTGAGAATTTTACAATGATCAGAACATGAGTAATTAATTTCCCAAGCAAAAGGCTCAAAGGAATCAATTATAAAAAATGCTGGGACTTTCATGTCCAACAAGTTGCACCACTGCACTGTACCGAACAATATAAGTCTACCAGAATTTATTTGGAACTATTCGAGCAAATGTACTGGGAGATCTTCAATTTTGATGTCTGGATGAGTTTTGGAATTAATCTCCACAGGAAATGTTTAAATTAAATCCACTTGGGCCCACTGTTTAAATGGACCAGTGGAATTGTGGCCACAGTAGGGCCACAGGGTTGGCCTGCCCGGCCACACCAGATCAGTCAGCCACAAGTGATCCCAATCGTGTGCATCGAGGCTGACATGTGGGACCCTCGGAGGCTTTCTTCTACCTTGCCACAGGGGCGGCACCCAGACTGCGCGGTGGTGTTGCGCCGGCGAGCTAGCTGGCATGCAATCTCCGGTTGTCCCTCCTCCCCAGATTCACCGCCTGAGCCTTAAACGACACGCTGAGCACGATGGTGGGGTTGGCACAAGCCGGCAACAACCGGAAGTGCACGCGCGATGGTGGTGGCGGTGGCTAAGGTTCCGGTGATGTCAGAACTGCCACCCCATAGCCAATACAACTTGGGAATTGATCTACAATGTTCCTGGACTCATGAGGGGGCTGACAATGGAAAGAAAAATAGGTGAAATGGCCGGCAACATCGACTTCGATGGGTAACCGACACTTTTTCAGAAGCGGTTGGGGAAACTTGATGCCCCGCTTGATTACCTGATAATATAACTTGTTGTTTGGTCGAGGGGGTGTGTGAGGGTGTTGGGAACATAGTTGCTAACTGTATTAGATGATGCTTGTTCAGAGAAAGGGAATTGAAGTGTAAACCTAGCAGTAAGCCTCGGACCATGCTAAGAGGAAAATGAAGATTACATGATCGCTATTGTATGAACTTCGGAACAGTTTTCACCGTGAGGCAGTAGAAGTTGGGTCATTCTTTTTGTGTTGAAGGAAGTCGTCGCTATGGGGAGCAAAGAGGCGGCTTCCTGGCGGCAGAATGGTGGCGGCTGCCAAGTTGGGACCTACCGGCTCATGAGTCAAGGAAATCACAAAAGAACAGCAGTAGGAGGTGTAGAACGTGTCTGCACTTCACTTTGCTGCTGGGGACCGGAGCACAGAATGGCTTGAGCAAGCTGGTCAAGCAAGAACAGAGGCGCTGGGTGAGCTCTGTGGCGGTAGTGAAAACAGAGCGAGGGGAGATGGTTTTCCACTTCGATGGAGGACTGGGTAAGGGCAGAGGAAGGATGAGAGCACACCTTTAGAGCTGCCACGCAGCTGCTTGTTGGCTGGAACACAGCTCGGTCGAAGGTGAAAGCTTGGGGCGCGGGTAAAACAGAGAGAGGCAGTGCTGCGAGTTAGAGTCACTCCTAGTGGGACCAACAAGCCTTCATACTCATCCTCTCCTATGGTACATTAATTCACACACCAGATTGTGTCCAAATTTGCTAGATTTTGTAGGGAGACTAAATTAAATATGTTGAACATGATTACGAAATCCAAACTTTGATTCTATCAAGTTTCCTTCAAATTCAAATTCGAATTTGAATTCAAATGGTTTTTGATGTCACCATTGAACTAAATATCAAACATGTCTAAAAAATTATGAAATTTTGCATGAGCGCTATTTGGAATCTTTGAAACCTATTGGTGAGCTCATATATATTTTTATTTTCACTCAATTTGAACGGTACCTAATTTGGAATTTTGAATCCGTCAATTCAAGTTTGAATTGAGGTTATATTCCTTTTGCTCCTTTAATTTGTTTTTCCTCTTTTCCTTTTTATCTCTCCTCACTGAGGTTTGCACTTTAAATTTAGTGCTTTTACATCTCCCCTTAAAGAATCTCATCCTGAGATTATAAATAAAAGAGACAAAGGAGGAAGGTTATAGGATATAGGATGATAGCAAATCCAGGTAGTTTGATTCGAGATAGTCCTCGCTTTCCCATATCGCTTCATTAGTGGTATGGTTACTGTCAAAGTGTAACTGCAAGACTTCGCCCGGTACTACTAATGTAGCCCGCGAAGGTTCTTGTAATTGTTTGGGCACGCAGAGATCAAGAGCAAGATGGTGAAACGAGAGATTTACGTGGTTCGGGCCGCCTGAGCATAATACCTTACTCCATGGGGTGTGTGTTGTTGTATTGAGAATCGCTAGTATGCGCAGTGTATGGCTCTGCCTTTTTCTGTATCGTGCGGTTCAGTCCTTTTATAGTCCAAGGACTGACCGTTACATCCTTTTCCTGGCCTGACATGTGGCCCTGGCGTATTTAATAGCCTAATACATTGTCTATGAGCATTAAGCGTGGTTAATAGTGTGATAACGTGCCTTAATGCATGCGTTACCCCTATTAACAGTGTTCTAATCATGTGTCATTAATACAACATTAATGACATGTAATCAAGTCTTGTAACTGCTAGTTTAATTGTCCTTTGAATGTCCGTGTTGTTGGAGATCTGCCAGTGTACTCGTTGATGGTGTAGGTCCGGAGGCTCCACAAGTGGCAGCTTTGGAGCTTCCTCTTGCGGGGAAGTAGCTCCGGAAATGCCATACACGTGTCCGGGGTCGTTATACATGTGTTGCTTACGGAGCTTCCCTGTATTGGGAGTTTAGCTCTGGGCTTACAGTACACATGTCAATCCTCGGAGCTACCCATATGAGGGATGCGGGTCCGATGTAGTATGACGTGTGGGGCCTGAGGAGACCTTCAACTTTGATAGGTGGAACTCTCTTGCACTTCTTGCGGTACCATGGGGTACCCGGTACGCAGGGTACCGACAGTGGCCCCTGGGCCCACCTTTGGGAGAAAACTTTTGGTTTAAGTTATTCTACCGGAGGTGGGGCCATCCTTGATTCCCGCACTTCGACTTCAAAAGTATTCTGATGTGCCGTTGGGGTGATGGTCCGGGATTAAACCATTGCAGCGTGGCTTGTTATGAATGCGGCAGATCAGATCTTTGAGTGCGGATCTCACGCAATTGAATGTCGCCAGTTCCCAATACAAAAACCGTATCGGTTTCGAGTGCCTTGTCAGGGTGCCGCCTTTAGGTTTTCCCCCGCCCATCATGACAACGGTTCATGACAACGGTTCAGCCTTTGAGTTTCTCTTTGTCGGTGTGGCCCCGGACCCATTCGTCATGGACAGGGTAGATTTTTGAAATGTGACCCCATTCTTGTTACGGTTTCCATCCAAGCGTCGTGAAGGCTTACATAAGAAGGAAAGTATGCACAGTTTGAGGACTCTTTACGCTTTCGATCAAACTCGCGCTCAGAGCCTCCCAAACTAAACCTAGCTTTCCTGTCCTTTGCTCCACTTTTCCGCGATGGAGTTGGGTCTTCCCAAGAGATGCCTCAAGAGCAAGGATGATCTGATGAAGGTTTGAACTTATATGTGGTGGTCCAGTGACTCCTTCAGCCACTTGATCCGCGCCGACAAGCTCCCATTCAAGAAGGAGCGTAATGGGGACATGGTGTACTTCTCAACGTACGCCATGGTGTGATTGATCCCACCTTTTTCAAGCTTTCTCTTAATGCTGCTGGACTTCAACGGTCTCCAACTATATCATCTTGGCCCCCATTCTCTTCTGCTAGTGGCAATCTTCGTCCACTTTTGTGAGATGTGGGTGGGTGTTCCACCCTGCATCGAGAAGTTCCCTACCTTCTTCACGGTCCACACCACTGGCAAGGGGGCTGAGCTTCTTGGCTTCTACTATTTCGTGAAGCGCAAGAACTTACCCTTCAAGTACTTGAGGTCATTCCCTTCTCGCAAATGGGATGATTGGAAGAAGGATTGGGTCATCATTGTAGTGGAGGAGCACGAAAGGTTGGAGCTGCCCCAAGGACTCCCCAACATTGATACCGATGCCTGGAGTGTAGTTCTAGAGCTGTCGGATGCCTTTAACCCTATTTTGACCAGGATTCGAGAATGCGTGGAGGGCGGAGTGACCGCTCACATTGTCTTTGGAAATTTCTTAGTCAATAGGTGGGCTCTGCTAAGGAAGATGGATAAGCTTGCCTGGGCTCTCAACAGTGTGATGGATGAAGACTGGATTGAAACTAGTCTGAAGTCCAACTTGGATGACGAAGCTCTGCAGCTTCATCTCAAGAAGTTTCAGCACGGGCTAGTCGATGGCGATGACTTGGCTTCGCCGGCTGCTTTCCTGCCCTTGAACATTTTTCTGGAGATCAATAGGGAGTTCCGAAGGAAGATGCCGACGCTAGACGACCTTGGCAGGGTAGAACAACGCCGGACCTCCAGGGTTGTAATCATCAGAGCTTCTGGAGGAGGGCCTGCCTCTGCCCCAATCCAGAGGGTTGAAGACATCGTCAAGGGCAAGGGCAAGGAGCCAGCCGAACCCTCTAGCCGGAAGAGAAAACTGAAGCATGCTGATGGGAGGTTCGTTAGGTCTGCTCCCTCTACAACGGCTCCTTCTCCCCAGCGAGGGAGGTCATCTACGGCTACACCTTCTCTGACGTAGGAGTCTTCGAGAGGTGCTAGCTCCAGACAGTTAACACCGGCCTTAGTGCCGAGTAAGAGCTCTAGGCCTGGGAGTTCTTCCCGACCAAGAGAAGCTCCGGCGGAGAGGACTCCGACTATCGCAAGTGGTCCCCAGCTGAGGTCCGAAGTCACTGTCTCACCAGACTTGGTGGGCTAAGGCTCTGGGCCTCAGAAGAAAAGGTTCCGCAGTGACTGGGGCAGTAGTATCCCTAGGTAAGCATCATGTTCTTGTCTTGAAATGCTAATCTAGTTTTTCTTGTGTCTTTAATCTTCTCATCCCTTCATTTCCAAGGTGTCGAGAAAGGAGTCAGGGACTTCGGCATCTGTCGCAGTGACTGTGGCTACACATGTTGAAGCTCCAGCTTTGACCACTGAGCCTCCTCCTCAAGTGGTGGCAGAAGCCACGGCAGCTCTGGTGCCAGCTGTTGTGGATTTGGATTCAGATTCATCGCTGGAAGATCTCGTGGTAGCGCCAGACCATAGGGGGGGAGTTGAAGATGCACCTCCAGCAATACCAAAAGTTGAAGTTCCGGGGCAGGAGTTGGAGATATCAGAAGCTCCGCTTTTGAACCAGAGGCCACCGAGGCTTCAGTCCCTGCATCAGAAGTGGTTGCGGGGCCAGCATCGCCAAAAGCTCCGATCCTTGAGCTGGAAGTCATCGAAGCCCTGGCTGCTGAGCCAGAGACAATTGAAGCACCGACCACTAAGCCGGTGTTTGTCGAAACTCTGGCCTCTGAACTAGAAGCTGCTGAAGGCCTAGCTGCCGAGCCGGAGGTGCTCGAGGCTCTGGTCATCGAACTAGATATTGTTGGCGTGCCGATGCTTGAGCCGACAGTAGTAGAGGCACTGGGTGGAGCTTCCACTGTCGCCCCAGAGGTAATTGATCCGGTGGTGTCCATGCCTGAGCCGGAGCACCATGAAGGAGTGGTGGCAGGCTCTCCACCTGTGGGACCAACAACTGAAGGCCCAGAAGTAGGGCCTTTGACTTCTGCTACGGCGGTGGAAGTTCCCCCAGTGGGATCTTCAACAATAGCCGAAGAGATCCCGGCGGGCAGATCCAGTACCATAGAGGCTCAGGAGACCACACTTGTAGAGTGGGACCCAATTTTATTGATGGAGAATCCCCTGGAACCAGCAGAGTTGATCCCAGTAGGTCCGGAGCCTATCCCCTTGGCGTTGTCCATAGACAATGCCTGCTCAAGTCTCCGGCGAGTCCAGCTCGCCTTTGATCATGAGAGCAAAGCCCTGGAGGAGCGCAACACCCTAAGGCGTTGGCGTAACAGGCTCCATTTTGAGACCAGGCTTGCTTAGACAAGACTTTCTGACCAGAAGGAGTGGATAAAGAGGGAAAAGGCCCAGATGGAATACTAGGACAAGCTGCTGGAGGAGAAGGAAGCTGCCATCAGGGCGCTCAATGCTATGTCTATGGAGTTCCTTGAGCAAGCCAATGGGAGGCATGATGCTGCTGATGAGCGTCACGAAAACCTCAATGAATTGAACGAGGTCCTCCTGAAGCGCTGAGCGGACCTTGAGGCGAGCAAAGAGAAGCTCCAGGAGCAGCAGGAGGATATTTTGAAGAGGGAGGCAGAGGTCACCTAGAAGGTTACTCTGGGTATACAGAATTCGGAAGATCGCAGCAAAAAGATGGATCTATGGAGTAAAGAGGAAAAGGAGAAGTATTGGAAACTGGGGCAGAAGCTCTCAAAAAGAGAAGCTGATGCTGCCACCAGGGAATGGAAAGTGAGAGGCAGGGAAAAATACCTGGCGGAAAGGCAGAACACCATCCACCTCCAGGAGATGGAGCTGGCCGATCGCGAGAAGCAAGTTGCTGAGAATATGCAGCAGCATGCCAAATTGGTTGAGCGCCTCGCTCAAGAAGGTTCGGAGCTTGCGGCCGCCCGGAAGTCACTAGAGGAGCTGCACAGCTTGAAGGAGACGGAGTCCATTCAAGTGTGGGACTTCTTGGAGCGAGCCAACGACGCGCCAACGCCACTAGGCTTCAGTCCTTTATATCCGGACAATCCGGAGCTAGACTTTGACTGAGCACTAGTTGCCCTCAATGTTGCTGGCGGCAAACTCGACACGATGGGTGGTGTCATTGCGGACCAGCTGGAGGCAGAGGGGAAATCTCTGGCTACGAACGTCACAGAGTATGTGCTGACGTGTTATGTGAGCCGAGACCCCCAATTCTCCCTGGACCCGGTGCTCCAAGGTCCCGTTGCTGAAGAGGAGGACGTTGCCAGGGCCAACGTCCAAGGAGATGCCAAGGAAGTCAGCTCATTCTTCCACAGGACTTAGATCCTCCAGTAGCTAGGACTTTTTCCTTTTGCCTTCTACTTTAATCCAAATTTTGTAATCTAATGTTTCAAATTAATAAAATCCACTTTGCCATGAACTTCACTTTATTGTTGTTTTGTCTTCAATATTCTGTGCCCTGTCTTGTTGGCCCCTGGTATGTGTGCACAATTCAAGTGTGTACATGTAGCAAAAGGATTTGTCAATATGTTAATGACATGAACGCTTCAAACTTGTAGGTTTTAGGTCCTGGCCCCCAAGGATTATTGGAGCTTGGTAGCTCTAACAGTACCTACCATCAACATATAAAACGTCGACGGCGGGCTCCCAGGGGTTGTCGGAACTTTGTAGCTCCGAGGTCACCCACTGTCGACATATAAAACATCGAAGGCGGGCCCTCTTGGAAGATGTCGGATCATAGTAGCTACGGCGTTGTCCAACATCGCTATGAATTTCTATTTTTCCTGCACATTAAATACAAGAAAAAAGTAAAATTTGTCCTCTTGTCTATAAATCATTTGTTACTTATCGTTCTTATTTGAGTTTTAAATCCGAAGAAACTCGATATGGTAACAAGCATATTGATGTAATCTTTCCGGACCCATATGCTTTTTTTAGTACTTACCCAACTGACGCCCGCCGGGTTGTAGGTAGAGTGGCGTACTTAGGGTGCAAGACCAGGCTAAGTCGATAGCACACTCCGGACCTATGTTGGCTTGGCATTCAGGTAAGTACACTATACAACGTGTTAAGATCCAAAGAGATCAACAATATAACTTGTAACACATATGAATAACTTGGACATTATAGACAAGAAGGATGAAAACAATAATTTGATATATCGAGCCATGTACAAAAATAAGTGCACAAGGAGTCTGTTTTCACACAACAATGTCTTTCATTATAGGTCCAGATTACAGGAGATACAAGGACACACTTAGGGTATAGGACAAAGTTATGTGCGCTATACATCTTGTACGGACCTCGTGCAGGTAGCTACACATTTAGTGCTATAAATGTATGAAGTGTACTTGAACTTCTCGAACCCTCCCGGAGGGGTTCGGATGTTCTCCTGGAAGACCTACCCGTCTTTGTATATTGACTCTATAATGTACATTGTGTGTAATTACAAAATCACCTCCGTGATTCTAAGCATAAAACTTATGGAGGTGCTCGATGTTCCAAGGATTGGGAAGCGGAGTCCCATCCTCAGTTTCCAAGCGAACGCATCTGAGACGGGATACTTTGATCACTCGGAAGGGACCTTCCCAGCTGGTGGAAACTTTGTTCATCCCTTCACAAGTTAGTATCTTCCGAAGCACCAGATCACCTTCTTCAAGCTGTCGGTTGCGCACATGCCTTTGATGATAGTGCCGGAGCGCTTGGCGATAATGTGCATTCCGAACAGCGGCTTGGCACCTTCCCTCGTCGACGAGGTCAAGGTCTTCACGCCAGAGCTGGTCCTGTGCAGCTTCGTTGAAGGTTCGAACCCGGAGGGACCCCAAGGTGATCTCCATAGGAATAACTACTTCAGCTCCGTACAGTAGGAAGAAAGGAGTATCCCTAGTTGACCGGTTTGGAGTTGTCCTGTTCGCCCACAATGTGGAAGGAAGCTCCTCAATCCAGTTAGCTCCATGCTTTTTCAGGCGCTCATATGTGCGTGTGTTGAGTCCTTTTAAAATTTCCGCATTTGCTCACTCGGCTTGACCATTGCTTGTTGGGTGAGCTACTGAGGTGTAGCTCAGTTTTATACCGAGGTCTTCGCAATATTTTTGAAATGCAACACTTGTGAGTTGGATTCCGTTGTCACTTATGACCGTATTTGTAACTGAAAGCATCTAGGCCCCCCCCATGAAGTACGGTTTCGGTGATTAATGACAACCATTGAATTTTACTAATGAATTTGTGAATGCAAGGTACCCATAATCACTCGATAAAATGAAATGAATATGTCATTGGAGACCCATATACAATCAACTTTTGAGATCAAATCAATGAGATAAAGACAAGAAGTGAAAGCTCTTATGTCTAAGTCACTCAACCATAAGTTGACAACATACAATGCTTGAAGATCACCAGAGAAGCCTATGAAACAAATGTCTAAGAGGTCATCTGAGCAAGACACAAAAGATTCACTCAAAAACAACTCGAAGCAAACAAAATCAACTCACCGGATCAACCGATGATTTCAGAAATGTACACATCGGTCGAGTTGGTTCAACTGAAGAAGAAGACCTCAGACAAATGTACTCACTGGATCATCCGATGTGAATGGCTCAGTGACATCGGTCCATCAGTACAGTTTGCAATACCATTGGACCAAGTGAAGCACCGGATCATCCGATGTGCAGACTTACACACATCGGTCAATCACTCCAGTAAGCATCAAGATTAAGAATATTCTGGAGGAAGAGCCACCGGATCATCCGATGAGAAGACAGGGGCAACATCGGTCTAACAACGGTCATATCTAACACAATGACGTCAGCCAAAGTAATTAGACCGATGATAACTAAAGGGGAGACATCGGATCATCCGGTGTTCACAGTAAAGTTCTGTCAGCCTACTTTTCCAATGGCTATTTCGGGGAGGCTGGCTATAAATACCCCCTAACCCTGTCATTTTGTCAAGTCTTGATCACCAGAAGCTATCAACACATCCACAAGTGTTCAAGGCCAAGAGCAATCACTTCCACACCTTTTTGATCACCTCTACACCAAGGTTTAGGCTAGAACTAGCTAGAGAGAGCTTGTGTGCCACCATTCTGTGTGAGTGGACTCTCTAGGTTAGTGTGAGAGCCTCAAGGGAGTGCCCTTGGTGTTGTAATCGTGAAGAGACTTTCGGAGCTTGCCAAGGCGTGTGTGGAAGCCCGGAAGGTCGAAGTTGTACAAGGTTTGAGCTCCACCTTGCCATGGAGGCGAACGGAGAGGAATAGTGAAGACCCCTCGTCTCAGTGACTTGGGTGTGGCAAAACCCTTTGGTGGGTGCCACAACGTGGATGTAGGAAGATCTTAACGATCTTGCCGATCCACGGGATAAATCCTTGTCTCCTCGGGAGTTTGCATCCCTCTCCTTCCTTTACTTTTATGCATTTTATATTCCGCAAAGTTTCTATCTACTAGAATGCATTGATAGTCGCGTAGGGAATTGGGCTTTAGAAATTAAGTTTCAATTGCTTAGAATTTTTCGAAAAAAGCCCAATTCACCCCCCCCCTCTTGGGCATTCGATCCTTACAATTGGTATCAGAGCGAGGTTGCTCATAGGATCATTCTAGCTTCACCGCTAGAGAGCTAAAATGGCCAAGGTTGGGGGTTCGGTTCCTATCTTCGAGGGCAAGAACTTTGCCTATTGGAAAGCACGCATGCACGCTTACCTTGAGGCTATTGCCCCGAAGTATGGGAAGTGACCCACGCGGGGTTTGGAGAACATAATTATGTTGGTGATCAACTAAAATGGGATGCTAAAGCTAGGAATGCAATCTATGAATGTATTAGTCAAGATGTGTTTTCTAGGATTTCTAGCAAGGAAAAGGCTTGTGAAATTTGGGCTTGCTTAATTGAGATTCATGAGGGCTCTTCTCGTGTAAAGGAATTAAAATATCACATGCTTAAAGCCAAATATGATGAATTTAAAATGCTTCCTCATGAAAATGTCAATGAAATGTTCTCTCGCTTGAATGTGCCCATTGAAGAAATCAATGCTCTTGACATTGCTTCTCTTGGCAAGGGACTCATCAACCGCAAGATCCTCATGCTCCTCCCCAAGCCAAAGTACAACATCATCAACTCCATGCTCCAAAAAGAGTCACTTGACCACATTGAAGTTTCGGAGCTCATTGGAGAAATACACGCTCATGAGATGAGTGTACTTGGGATGATGGAGCAATCATCATCAAAGACTATTGCTCTAAAGGCCTCCACCAAGAAAACAAGCCTCAAGAAGAAGAAGGTGGTTGAGCCTAGCTCAAGTGAAGAAGAACAAGCATCATGTGAAGATGATGATGATGAGCTTGCATTAATGATGAGAAAGTTCTCACGTTTGAACTCCAAGATTACCAAGAAGGGGTACACCTTTGATCCCATGAAGAAAGCGTTTCTACCAAGGAGAGATGATCGCAAGACTTGATACAATTGTGGCGATCAAGGCCACATCTCCTATGATTGTCCAAAACCGGACAAAAGAAGAGAGAACTACAAAGGCAAGCATCGCAAGCTTGAAGGAAGCGATGATGATGAAGAAGAAGCCAAACCAAAGCCAAGATCCTTTGGGAAGAAGAAACATGACAAGGGCAAGAAGGAAAGGCTCTTCCCAAAGAAGAGAAATGGCCCACAAAAGGTGTTCATGTGTGAGGCAAATGAATGGGTCACCGATGAAGAAACAAGTGATGAAGAGAGTGAAGAGGAAGAAGAAAGCTTGGTCGGCCTCGCCATCGCCAACAATGATGATGCACCTCTTCATCCACCGCCCATGTGCCTCATGGCGAAAGGTAACACAAAGGTATGTGATGACTCTAGCGATGATGAGCTTTCCCCCGATGATTTAACTTCTTTGATCAATGAATATCATGCTATCATTAAGAGGAAAAAGAGTAAGGTAAAAGTGCTTGAAGAAACTTGTGCTAGACTTGAGAGTGCTAACCTTGATTTGCTTGACAAGTATGAAAGCATACTCAAAGAGCATGACACGCTCAAATCCCATGTCAATCAAATTGTGGAAGAAAAGGCTAAAATCAAGATAGATAATCATGAACTTGACTTAGCACACCAAACACTCTTGGAAGAGCACAACAATTTAATACAAGAACATCAAACACTTAACCTTGCTCATGACATGCTTGATCAAGAGTTGAAAAATATGAAGAAGCAAACTCTTAATGATAAGATATCCATTACTTCTCATGCCACTAATACTTTGCGCAAGTCTTTGCCTTTGAAAGCTAATGCTAGGGAGAAGGACTTGTTGGAAGAAATTGAGAGTCTCCGCACTAGTGTGGCTATACTTTCAAAAGGAGAAGTCAAGCACAAGGAAATCCTCTTCCAACAAGCAAAGGCCTTCAACAAGAGAGGACTTGGATCCTTCCCGGTGCCTAACAAAGGAAAGGTGCCCTCACCAGAGCTAAGAACAAGCCTCATCAAAGAAGTTGGTTCTTATTGCCAACATTGTGAGGTCACCGGTCACCACACAAGGGAGTGTCCCCTTCCTAACCGACCTTCTCCAAAATTGCCTACTAACTATAAATCTACATTCAATGATCATTATTATCTCTTAAGTAAAGTACAAGGCAAGGTGAAGGCAAGATTCATTGGCAAAGACATGAAGGGCATGAAGGGGAAGCTCCCCAAGCAACTTTGGGTCCCAAAAACACTTGTATCACACATACAAGGACCTAAGTTGGCTTGGGTGCCTAAAGTCAAAAATTGAATTCATCTGTGTAGGTGAACTACAAAGCCGGAGGAAAGCATTGGGTACTCGATAGCAGGTGCACTCAACATATGACCGGCAATGATGGTATGTTCACCACCATAGAAAACCCCGGCAATCATGAACAAGTCACCTTTGGTGATAACTCTAAGGGAAAGGTATTTGGGTTAGGTAAAATTGCTATTTCGAATGACTTGTCTATTTCTAATGTCTTGTACGTTAAGTCACTTAGCTTTATTTTACTTTCTATTGCACAACTATGTGATCTTGGACTAACGTGCACATTTAGCAAAAATGATGTTGTTGTGAGTAGTGAAACAAGCCAAGACATAGTCTTCAAAGGATTCCGGCATGGACACCTCTACCTAGTGGACTTCGCCAACAAGAATGCTAGCTTGACCACTTGTCTTTTCACTAAGACAAGCTTGGGATGGCTATGGCACCGACGCATAGTGCACATTGGAATGAGCAAACTCAAGAAGTCATTCAAGCTTGGGATGGTGACCGGCGTGAAGGATGTCACATTTGAGAAGAATAAGCTTTGTAGCGCTTGTCAAACCGGGAAGCAAGTTGCTTCACACCACCCAATGAAGACAATGGTGTCAACCTCCAAGCCACTTGAACTACTCCACATGGACCTCTTCGGACCGTCCACATATCAAAGCCTTGGCGGTAACCTCTATTGTCTCGTTATTGTTGATGACTATTCTCTCTATGCTTGGATTCTATTTCTAGGTGACAAGAGTGAAACTCCGAAAGTGTTCAAGACCTTTGCCAACCGCGCTCAAAGGGAATTTCAACTTCCCATCATCAAGGTCCGGAGTGACAACGGCACCGAATTGAAGAACTACAACATTGGGGAGTGGTGTGACCGCGAAGGCGTGAAACATGAGTTTTCGGCCACATACACTCCTCAACAAAACGGTGTCGTTGAAAGGAAGAACAAGACACTCATCACTCTTGCAAGAGCAATGCTTGATGACTACGGCACGTCGGAGCAGTTTTGGGCCGAAGCAATCAACACGGCGTGCCATGCCGCAAATAGGGTCTATCTCCATCGACTACTTCAAAAGACCCCTTACGAGCTTCTCATTGGGAGAAAGCCCAACATCTCCTACTTTCGAGTCTTTGGATGCAAGTGCTACATCTACCGCAAGAAAAGGCTCGGTAAGTTTGAAAGAAGATGTGATGTTGGTATATTCCTTGGTTATGCATCAAACTCAAAAGCATATCGAGTATTCAACCAAACCTCCGGTTTAGTTGAGGAAAGTTGTGATGTTCAGTTTGATGAGACTAATGGCTCCCAAGAGGAGAGTATTGGTCATGATGAAATAGATGATGAGCCTCTACGAGAAGCCATGAAGAACATGACCATTGGAGACATCAAGCCTGAAGTTGAGGAGAGCCATGATCAAGGGGGAGCTTCAAGTTCCAACAAAAACATCTCTATGGCGCCTCAAGTTGACAAAGAAGAGAAGGATGATCCATTGCCGACTCAAGACTCACAAGCACAACAACATCAAGAGTAAGATGAAGTCCATGATCAAGTCCAACCACAAGAACAACAACACGCATCACCTTTGCCAAGTGCTTCACAACCACTTATGAGGCATGGACGCATCTCCAAGGTGCATCCAATGGATCAAATCATTGGAAGTCCGTCAAGGGGCGTAAGTACACGTTCTCGCCACTTTGCTTCGTTTTGTGAGCACTACTCTTTTGTTTCGTGTGTAGAACCCACTCACATTGAGGAAGCGCTCCAAGACCCAAATTGGGTGATGGCCATGCAAGAAGAACTCAACAACTTCATCCGCAATGAAGTTTGGGTGTTGGAGGAGCGACCCAAGGACAAGAACGTCATCGGAACAAAGTGGGTGTACCGCAACAAACAAGACGAGAATGGCGTTGTGGTCCGCAACAAGGCAAGACTTGTGGCCAAAGGGTTCTCACAAGTTGAAGGACTAGATTTTGGGGAGACATTTGCCCCGGTCGCCGGCTAGAAGCCATCCGTATACTTCTTGCCTTTGCTTCACATCATAGTATTAGACTTTATCAAATGGATGTGAAAAGTGCCTTTCTTAATGGCTACATTAACGAGCTTGTTTATGTTGAACAACCTCCCGGGTTTGAAGATCTGAAGAATCCTAATCATGTGTATAGGTTGCACAAGGCGCTCTACGGGCTCAAGCAAGCACCTAGAGCGTGGTACGAACGACTACGGGACTTCCTCATCATACAAGGATTCAAGATCAGGAGGGTGGACACCACACTCTTCACCAAGGACATCAACGGAGATTTGTTCATTTGTCAAATTTATGTTGATGATATTATCTTTGGTTCAACTAACGAAGCTTTTAGCCATGAGTTTGGCAAAATGATGTCTAGGGAATTCAAGATGTCAATGATTGGAGAGCTCAACTTCTTCCTTGGATTTCAAATCAAGCAACTTCAAGAGGGGACCTTCGTCTATCAAGAGAAGTACACCAAGGACCTCTTGAAGAAATTTGAGATGGGAGATTGTAGCTCTAGAAGCACTCCAATGGCAACCAATTGTCATCTCGACGCGGATAAGGACGGTAAACCTATTGATCAATCTAACTACCATTCTATGATTGGTTCATTGCTTTAACTTACCGCATCTAGACCCGATATCATGTTTAGTGTATGCTTGTGTGCTCGCTTTCAAGCGGCACCTAAAGAATCGCATAGGAAGGCGGTCTTTAGGATACTTAGGTATCTTAAGCATACCCCTAGTGTGGGCTTGTGGTACCCTAAAGGTGCAAAATTCCATCTTGTGGGATACTCGGATTCGGACTTTGCCGGATGCCACGTGGATCGCAAGAGTACCTCCGGTGGGTGCCACTTGCTTGGGCGTTCCTTAGTTTCTTGGTCAAGCAAGAAGCAAAATTCCGTCGCCTTGTCCACGACGGAAGTGGAATACATTGCGGCCAGTGCATGTTGTGCCCAAATTCTTTATATGAAGCAAACCCTTTGGACTTTGGTATTAAACTTGGTTGTGTGCCTCTCCTTTGTGACAATGAAAGTGCGGTTAAGATAGCTAAAAACCCCGTTCAACACTCCCGCACTAAGCACATTGATATTCGCCATCACTTCTGAAGGGACCATGAAGCTAAGGGAGACATCTCTTTGAGAGGTGTTAGGTCCGAAGAACAATTGGCGGATATCTTCACTAAACCACTTGATGAGAAAACTTTTTGTAGACTAAGAAGTGAATTAAATGTGCTAGATGCAACGAACGTCATGTAAGAATGCATATCATATAGGTCTTGCCTAACTCTCAAAGGATAGGGGTGAGCAATGGTTAGCTTGGGATGGTGGTTCTTTTGTGTTTCCCAAGGTTTGGAGAGTGGTTCTCTGTGAAGAAGCCTTTGAAAGGTTCAAATTTGGCAAGATAGATTTATTTTATGTCTTGCATGATGCCTGCCATATAGACTTACAATTTCTTGCATTATAAAATGTTTGACATTGCATACAGTAGATTGTCACAAAGGGGAACCCACCTCATGAGAAAGAGACTTGTTTGAAATGCAATATCTCAACTCATATAAGGTGGAAAGAACAAAATGTTAGGTGCGTTAATGCCTAGAGGAACATGCTTCAAAGA
Source organism: Tuctoria greenei (assembly GCA_036927565.1). Lineage (NCBI taxonomy): Eukaryota > Viridiplantae > Streptophyta > Magnoliopsida > Poales > Poaceae > Tuctoria > Tuctoria greenei. The sequence continues at coordinate 20,565,617 of JAYESD010000010.1, read as the reverse complement.
GATAGAAGTCTTCATACTCTACCTCACAAAGCATGGTCCTTACATTTTATTTGGATAATTTCCTCCTATTTTTCTCGGTGTTCCATTTGCTTTAAGGTCTAGCCAAGCTATTGGCATATTGGCTCTTTGAGGGGTAAGGGGTTGCCCAAAAAGTCCTAAGACATGTGTTTCTCTTTGCTTGTTTGTTTGGTCAAAGGACATATATGGGATGTTTTTGTTCTGTAGTCATCGGATTATCCGATGCCTAGGTCAATCCTTCATCGGATCATTTGGTGTTCAATCTCCAAGGGCCAGTTCAGTCAGTATCTCTATTCAACCTACACGTTCATTCTGAAAAACATCGGTCGATCCGGTGTTCACTCTTCTGGAACTGTGCCAAATTCCACCGATGCTACCTCCTCCATCGTCGGACCATCCTGTGTCAACATTCCTCTTTTGAACACCCTTACTGTGCCATTCGACCGATGATCCAAACCCTAAACGTCGGTCCATCCGATGTCAACAGCAACTTTTTGAATATCCTTACTGTGGCGTTCGACCGATGTATATCCCATCTAACATCGGTCCATCCGGTGTTAAAAAATCGGCTAGGGTTTGGGACCCACTATTTAAACCAGTCGTACCCCTTCCCCTTTCTCTCTCCCGATCCCGACGCCGCCACCGCTTTCCCCTCGTCGTGCCGCCACCGTCGCCGCCGCCGTTCACCGGCCTCCGCCGCCCGTCGCCGCCCGCTGCCTCCGGTCGCCGCGCTGTCCACGCTCCGCCGCCTCCAAGTGCCGCGCCGTCCAAGCGCCGCCGCCTCTAATCACCGCCGCCTCATCTCCACCACAGCAGCCGCCGCCTCACCGCCGCCGCTCCACCAAGCGCCACCACCGCTCTCCCCATCACCACAGCGACGCCGCCACCCCATGCGATTGCCATCGTGGTGCAATCCATCGCCGCTAGGGTTTCGCAACCCCGTTGATCTCGACGTCATCGTCATCGACTCCATTCAATCGAGCGATCGCAATGGCTCGCGACAAGAAGAACAAGGGGAAGGCTATCGCGGAGCCGGCCGCGAAGAAGCAAAAGTTGTCGAAGGAGGAGAAGAAGGCCTTGATGGCCGCTCGCGCCGCCGAGGAGCGTGAGCGTGGCCGAAGTGGGTCGCTGAGGATCCGCGAGGCTCGTCCGAGGCAGCCTCCTGTGATCGACGACTCCGAGGCCAAGGAAGAGCCGGTTGAGCCTCTCATCCGCCAGCGCTCAGCCCGGACCCGTGGGGGTCATCCTCCGGCAGCTCCTCGTCCGAGACCGACGGCTGCCGACCGTCGTGAGGACAGGGAGGCCCAGCGTGCTATCTATGAGATGGACACCACTGTCCATGTCGCTGAAGGAGTCCGGTTGACCGACTATCGGAAGATGAAGGCCAAGCAGCTTTGCAAGCTCAGATGGAATGTGCTGCTTGAGGAGTGGTACCCACAGCCCCGAGAGGCTCTGGTGGATAGTCGCTTCTAGACTGTCACCCAGGCGTCTCTCTAGGAGACCTACAGGCATCAAGGGCACAAGTTGTTTCAACACAACTATCTGGATTGGGGACAGCTAGCTTTGGCAGCAGAGACCGAGATCTGTCCTTATTTTGAGAGGTACCGAGGTTTGGTGCAGCTGATGGCATATGAGTGGAGTGCCTATGTGGAAGATTGGGTCCGCGTCTTCTACGCCACCCTCTATGTCTCTGAGGGCAGAAGATCAATTGACTTCATGTTTATGGGTCAGCACTACAACCTGACGAGGCAGACGCTGGGACAGTTGCTTGGAGTGGACTTGCACGACACTTGCGTGCATGAGAGGGTCTACGGTCAGGCAGATCCACTGAGGAGGCCGCTCACTGGAGGAGTGGCACCACCGCTGGAGGAGATTCGCTCTTTTTTCGGTCCCACCTTCTCTCCTGACCAGCCGAGAGTACCAGCTTTGTTGACTCCAGCTGCGTGAACAGTGCACCTCGCCTTGCGCCGCACGCTCCTGCCGAGTTCTGGTTACTTGGAGGGGTTCACCAGCTTGCAGCAGACTCTCCTGTTCTACATCATGAACGGGATGGAGTTCGACATTGTGGATGTCCTCATATGCGAGATGGAGGATGTGATCACAGATGGAGTGGGGATGATGAGGCAGCTAGTATATGGACACTGGATCAGCTACCTGCTCACTATGATGGTTCCCGAGGGGTCCGCCGTGCACGACCGTCTCTCTGACGAGAGTGTGACACGGTTCGGTCACTACCGTGCCCCAGCTCCTGGAGACCGCCGCCTTGGCCGTCCAGTCGAGCGTCAGGTCGAGGCTCGCCTTTCTGAGGAGGACTAGTCTGACTTAGGGAAGGAGGATGAGAGGCTTGCCGAGGCTGAGGCACAGGGGGAGGACTTGAAGCACATCTGGTCAGAGAGCGACACCGACGACAGTGTCGAGGAGTACTTCCCTCCTTTGCCCTCTCCCAGGCAGCACAACGTGGAGGCTGGAGGCTCTACAGTGCCACCACCCACTCCACCTCCCGTCACTGAGGCGCAGGTCACGCAGCCGTCAGAGCTGACGTCGCTCCTCCAGCAGATGGTTGAGCAGCAACGTTTGGACAGGCTGGCAGCCGAGCAGGCCCGAGCAGAGCAGGCTGCCCGTCTCCTTGAGCTCCAGCAGCAGCAGCAGGAGATGAAGCGTCAGATCGCCCGTGAGATGCGTGAAGACACTGACAGGCTGACGGGGCTCATCGACCAGATGCACCAGCGCACTCTCGACTAGCAGCAGCAGACGCAGCAGGCGATGATGGGCATCCTGTGGTTGATCACCAACCTCTACACCCAGACCGGGATTGCCCTCCCATCGTAGCTGCCAGTAGTCGCTCCACCACCTCCAGTCCTGGCTCCAGCTGCCGCTCCAGTGGCCCCAGTACCTTCTACGCCGATTCCCTCCTTCAGCATGTCTGCTCTTCTGGCTCCTAGTGCTCCGATTCACTCCCCGCTACCGGCCACGACCTTGTTCCAGCAGTCGCCGGCCTTCGTCGTCAGTGCCCCTGCTCCAGCAGCTCCTCCATAGCAGGCATCGACGGTGGCTCCTACGGCTCCGGCAGCTCCCTCCTCCACCACGCCAGCCAGCAGCTCCGACGATCGCAACAGTGACCAGTTCGTCATCGCGCCCAGTACTCAGGGTCCTTAGGCGCTCGGATCCCTTTTTGGTGTCTTGAGGCCAAAGGGGGAGAAGAGTTAGAGGAGTCAGGGGAGCGTCTTAGTGTGAGGGGGAGTTTCTTGTCACTTTTATCATTTATCGTTTATCATTCTTGTAATTCAGTGTGTTTGCTACATTTGGTGTGTTTGCTACTCAATTGCTACTTTTGTGCTCTAATGAACTTATTTCCATGTGTTATTAATCGATTGGGCTCATTTGGTGTTTATCTATGTTTATGATCTCTGTTTATTCACACTTGAGTTATTAATTGATGCTTAACCTTCAAGTGTGACATCCTGTATTCATTGCATATTCTTTTAAAGTTTCATTCTATCAAATTCATTACCATTGCGCTTTGATTATTGTGTTGTCATCAATCACCAAAAAGGGGGAGATTGAAAGCATCTAGGCCCCCCGTGAAGTACGGTTTCGGTGATTAATGACAACCATTAAACATTACTAATGAATTTGTGAATGCAAGGTCCCCATAATGACTCGATAAAATGAAATGAATATGTCATTGGAGACCCATATACAATCAACTTTTGAGATCAAATCAATGAGATAAAGACAAGAAGTGAAAGCTCTTATGTCTAAGTCACTCAACCATAAGTTGACAACATACAATGCTTGAAGATCACCAGAGAAGCCTATGAAACAAATGTCTAAGAGGTCATCTGAGCAAGACACAATAGATTCACTCAAAAACAACTCGAAGCAAACAAAATCAACTCAACGGATCAACCGATGATTTCAGAAATGTACACATCGGTCGAGTTGGTTCAACTGAAGAAGAAGACCTCAGACAAATGTACTCACCGGATCATCCGATGTGAATGGCTCAGTGACATCGGTCCATCAGTACAGTTTGCAATACCATTGGACCAAGTGAAGCACCGGATCATCCGATGTGCAGACTTACACACATCGGTCAATCACTCCAGTAAGCATCAAGATTAAGCAAATTCTGGAGGAAGAGCCACCGGATCATCCGATGAGAAGACAGGGGCAACATCGGTCTAACAACGGTCATATCTGACACAATGATGTCAGCCAAAGTAATTAGACCGATGATAACTAAAGGGGAGACATCGGATCATCCGGTGTTCACAGTAAAGTTCTGTCAGCCTACTTTTCCAACGGCTATTTCGGGGAGGCTGGCTATAAATACCCCGTAACCCTGTCATTTCGTCAAGTCTTGATCACCAGAAGCTATCAACACATCCACAAGTGTTCAAGGCCAAGAGCAATCACTTCCACACCTTTTTGATCACCTCTACACCAAGGTTTAGGCTAGAACTAGCTAGAGAGAGAGCTTGTGTGCCACCATTTTGTGTGAGTGGACTCTCAAGGTTAGTGTGAGAGCCTCAAGGGAGTGCCCTTGGTGTTGTAATCGTGAAGAGACTTCCGGAGCTTGCCAAGGCGTGTGTGGAAGCCCGTAAGGTCGAAGTTGTACAAGGTTTGAGCTGCACCTTGCCAAGGAGGCGAACGGAGAGGAATAGTGAAGACCCCTCATCTCGTTGACTTGGGTGTGGCAAAACCCTTTGGTGGGTGCCACAACGTGGATGTAGGAAGATCTTAACGATCTTGCCGAACCACGGGATAAATAATTGTCTCCTCGGGAGTTTGCATCCCTCTCCTTCCTTTACTTTTATGCATTTTATATTCCGCAAAGTTTCTATCTACTAGAATGCATAGATAGTCACGTAGGGAATTGGGCTTTAGAAATTAAGTTTCAATTGCTTAGAAGTTTTCGAAGAAAGCCCAATTCACCCCCCCCCTCTTGGGCATTCGGTCCTTATAGTAACTCCAAATCTGCATATAATGGACTTCAAGAACTTGATTGTTGATTGCTTGTTGATTGTCACAACTGGAGTTGCTTCCGACCATTTGGTGAACTTATCGATGGTGACATACAGGAACCTGTAACCTCCGACGGCTTTTGGGAATTTTCCCAAGATGTCCATGCCCCACACATCAAATGGCCATGTAGGAGGTATCATTTGTAGTGGTTGAGCCACTGTGTGAATCTGTTTTGTGTGGAACTGGCACACTTCACATCTTTTCACAAGCTCAACTGCATCCTTGAGTGCTGTAGGTCAGTAAAAGCCATGCCGGAAGGCTTTACCAACCAACGCGCGGGAAGAAGCATGGTTCCCACACTCTCCTCCATGGATTTCTGCAAGGAGCTCGCAACCTTCTTCCCTTGTAATGCACCACATTAGGATGCCATTGGCAGCACGCCGGTAGAGATCCCTTTTACCAACGTGTATCTTTTAGCCAATCTGACAATCCGGTCAGCAGATACACTGTCTTTAGGAAGGATATTGTCTTTCAAGTAGCTCTGGATCTCCGAAATACATGCATTGGAGTTAACTTGAGCTTCAGAGTCTTGCGTGTTGGGTTGCTCGGAGCTTCCGACAGCACCTACGACCCTCAGTGGACGCCATGGTATCAGGGCCACCGAGACCGCCACCTTTGATGTGCTGGTATCGCCCACTTCGCTCTGTTCAGCAGGCTGAGCTGTTGGTCTTGACAACCTCCGGATGAAGATTTCGTCTAGAGCCGGAGCTCTGGTTGAAGCCTTCGTCGAGAGTTCATCAGCTTCAGCGTTATGTTGACGCTGAACATGGTGGAGATCTAGGACTTCGAAGTCCTTCTGGAGTCTCTGGACTTCAACATACCAATAGCTGTTTGACACCATAAGATAGTGCTACCTTGAGTCCGTATATGAGAGCTTCATACTCCGCCATATTGTTGGTTGCCTCAAAATCAAGGTGAACCATGTATTTGACCTTCTCCCAGTCAGGGCGAGGAGAAGGATTCCATCTCCGGCCCCCTGCTTCTGCACGGAGCCGTTGTAGTAGAGAGTCTAGTGAGGCTCGTTGAATACCGGAACCTTGAGTTCTGGTTTCTGCTCACAGGAACCCCTAGGGTTTGATGGAGAGGGAGTCCATTCTGCCACAAAGTCATCCAAAGCTTGACTTTTGATTGCTTGTCAAGACACGAATTCTAGATCGACTTCGGCCAACTACGCTGCCCACTTTGCAATGTTCCCGATAGAGATAGGATTATGCAAAATAGCACGCAGTGGGAAAGAAGTTACCACTGATATTTTGTGGGCTTGGAAGTAGTGGCGAAACTTTCTTGAGGAAATAAGAACTGTATAAAGCAGTTTGCACCTCAATGTATCTTGTCTTAGCATCATGGAGTACTTTGCTGATGAAGTACACTGGGTGCTGGACGGTCTGGACCCTCTCAGAAGGACCTCGGAGCTTCTTCTCCATCGACCCGGACCCTCCCGGAGGTGTCTAGACCTTCTTGCTGGGCGTTTTGGACCCTTCTAGAGGGGTCCAAAACTTCTTCTTGTTCGACACAGACCTTTTTAGAAGGATCCGAATCATCTTGGTTGGCCAGGTGAACCCCCTCTCAAGTGAATGAGGTTGATCTTCTAGCATTTCGCCTTGAGGTTCTGTGTCTAGGGGCTGGGATCCAAACACGCCTTCAGGTAACTCCGGACCCTCCCGGAGGGGTCTGGGCTCCTGGACTGGATGTGGCTCCGGTCTTTCCATGACCAGGACCATGCTGACAACTTCAGTGGTTACAGAAATGTAAAGCAGTAAAGGCTCACTAGGATTCGGAGCTACCAAGATCGGTAGTGTGATGAGAAGCTATTTCAGCTCTTGAAATGCCTTTTCTACTTCTTCGGACCAATGAAATGGTCCGGACTTCCTCAAGAGTTCGAAGAAGGGTAGTGCCCATTCTGTCAGTCTTGAGATCAACCAGGCTGAGCGCAGCTAAACATCCAGTTAACTTCTGGACATCCTTGATGCGGGCTGGGGGCCGCATATCTTCTATAGCCTTGATCTTCGCCGGATTTGCTTCAATTCCTCGGCGAGTCACCAAGAAACCTAGAAGCTTCCCGGAGCTAACCCCGAAGACACATTTGTCCGAGTTCAGCTTGGTGCGCATGATGCACATCTTGTCGAAGACAGCTTGTAAATTGTCAAGGAGTGACTCCTTGTTCTTGATCTTTACGACAAGGTCACTGATGTACACCTCCACCAAGTATCTAATTAGCTCTCCAAATGTTTTGTACATAGCTTGCACAAATGTTGAAGCAACATTTTTTAGACCAAAGGGCATGGCAGTATAACAGTACAATCCATCTACTGTTATGAAGGCAGTATGCTCTTCATCTTCCTAAGACATTTGGATTTGATGATATCCAGAATATGTATCTAGGAAACACAATAGCTTAGCACCTGGAGGTGGAGTCCACTATCTGATCTATCCTAGGTAGTGGAAATGGATCCTTTGGGCATGGCTTATTTAAGGTGGTGTAGTCGATACACATCCGAAGCTTCTCGCCAGCCTTGGGCCCCACAACTGGGTTTGCCAACAATTTTGGGTGAAACACCTTCCGGATGAAACCAACTTCGAGCAACTTATTGATCTCATGTCAGATGAAGTTTTGCCGCTCGATTGATTGCTTCGGGGGCTTCTGGTGTATAGGTCGTGCATCGAGATAAATCTTCAGATTGTGCTCAATCACCTCCCTAGGGATCGCAGGCATTTGTGACAGTTGCGAGGAAAACACGTCGACATTAGCCTAGAGGAAAGTGATGAGTGCGAGTTCCTATTTGTCGTTCAGACCTCCTGATATACGGGTAGTCTGAGCAGCATCAGAACCAATTTGGACAACTTTGACGGGAACGTCGGTGTTGCCACTTGGTTGCACACGAGGTGCAGAGGTAGAGCCTCGATGATGATTGCTCGGAGGGTTCGGAGCTGGCTCCTTACCGGGTGCTTCCTCCTGCGCTGTAGCAAGCGCATAGAGTTCCTCCAATGTAGTGATTCCTGCAGTGCAATCTCTGTGGATCCGAAGAACGCCCGCAGGTGTTGGCATCTTTAACACAAAATAACCATAATGGGCGGCAGCCATGAACCTGTACAGGGCTGGCCTGCCCAAAATGGCGTTGAAATGCAGACTGATCTCCGTGACGTCGAAGACCAACTTCTCAGTTCTTTAGTTCTCCCGAGTCCCGAAGGTCACTGGGAGTGTGATGGAGCTGAGAGGGGTAATGGCCCCCCAGACCTACCCCAGAGAAAGGTCGAGATGGGCGTAGGTTTGAAGGTCAGAGCTGGAGCTTGACGAAGTCTTCAAAGCTTATGAGGTTCAGCCTGCACCTCCGTCCACCATCACATGGTGAAGTTGTATATTGTTAATGGTCAGAGACACCATCAATGAGAGTTGGCCAGCTACGATCATGTTGCGGGGGCAGTCTGAAGCATCTAAATGATGGTAGTGTCCATCCATTTATGATGAGGCTCCGCCCTAGCAGTGGGAGCTGCAACGGCCATGTCCCGCCGCATTGTCTTGAGGATACGGCGAGTAGTGATGTCCCAAGAACCACCATAAATGGTGTTTAGGGTCTTCCGACGCTCGTTGTGAGAGATGTCGGAGTCGTTGTCGATGATGTTATAAACAGCTTTCAAGACCTTTTTGCGGTCCTAAAAACCTAACTCCTCCTCAGCTGGAGCTTCATCGACTTTTTGCTTTCCTTCCCGCTGGTACAAAGGAGTTTCTTCCCGCCGCTTGTTGTAGCGCTCGGCGAGGTTCCAGACCTCTCGGCATTCTTCCAGACTGTGTTTGTCTGTCCTGTGGATCAGACACCACACTTTGGAGCTGCCAGCATCTTCTGACGATGGTCGAGGTTGTTTCTCGGGCCGTGGCACCCGCCCACCCGGAGCTGTAGCAGCCGTAACGGTAGGTGTGCTGGCCGATGGCTTCTTCTTGCCGTTGGGCTTCTTTTTTATTGCCACCTCCGGATGTAGTGGCTTCAATTTTGGAGGACTTCTTGTTGGCCTCTGGAGCTGGCTCAGAGCGCATCTCACATCCATCCACATCTTTAGCGCATTTGTCTGCTAGGCTAAAGAGTTCCGTGAAGCTGGTGACTACTTTGATTGCCAGCTTCTCCAGCATCTTTTTGTCCCGAACGCCTTGTCTGAATGCAAGAATAACAAATGCACTTGAGATGGAAGGGATGGGATTGCGTACCTGAGAGAATTGCTAGATGAAGGATCGCAACAACTCTCCCGTTTTTTGCTGGACAGCAAAAAGGTATAGTTCAGTGCCAGTCCGAGTGTATGAACTCCCGAAATTAGCAGTGAACAGTTGGCATAGTTCCGCCCAACTTTTCATGGAGTCAGGCGGTAGGCTCATAAACAAGGACCTAGAAGCTCCGGTTAAGGCCACTGGGAAGAAGTTGGCCATCACAGCCTCATCGCCCCCCGCTGCAAGTATAGCAAGGAAGTAATTTTGAAGAAATTCATTGGGATGGATAGTCCCGTCGAATTTCTCCGGTAAATGAGGTTGGAACTTCTTTGGCCATTTGACCATGCGTAAATGCATGGCCAGAGCTGAACAGCCTCCTCCTACTCCCTGAGGAGCAGGGTTGTCCCGATCCTCTCGCCTCTCGCGAGCACGCTCGATATGGATGAGACCATCCTGCTGCCGGTAACAGCAATCAAGTCCTGACCGTAGATCATGGGTCAGAATCCTTGTGATGGTGTGGGTGCGTCGTGCCCCGGAAGGCAACGAGGTCACTTGCTGAGAAGAAGCACGTCATCGGTGCTGTGACACGTGAGGACCAAGTCTTCCAGACAAGGTCCTACGTTGAGCTATTGCCTGCCCCGAAGGGGGAGGACCTTGATTGCTGATGCAGCAGCTGTAGTTGTGTGACGCCCGGTTCCGAAAACTGAACCAAGCTAACGCATATGTGTGCCCAGGATGTTCATCACACATACACGAGTGCAATCACAAAAGAGTATACAGAAAATTACCACAAGACAAGATTAATTAACCAAATTTTATTACACAAACCATATTATCCTCGAATACAAGCTCTAATAAATATTAATGACAAGTTCAACTAATGCAGCGGAAATAAACTAATTATGCAAACTAAGCAACTATGCAGCATAAGCGACAAGGTATGTATGCGCAGCTCCAATCAACACCACAGGCAAAGCTGACGGTAGACACGGCCTAGAACTCCGCGTTATCGCCATTAAAATCCCAGTCCTGACCTGCAACTGTTGGGGTGGGGGATTGCAAGAGTGAGTACATGTCGTACTCAGCAAGTGTGGAAAGTATGACATGTGGCTGATTCAAATGACGACAATAATAATGACAAAGTGCTGAAAAGTACATTAAAACATTTGAAAAGCAATGTAGTATAAGTATGTGAAGTAAACCCATCATAATCATAAGTAATACCGTAATACTAAATCTGAATTCATTACCATCATCAATAAGTCCAAATTTCACCATTCCCAATCACCATATTCAATACCAGAAATTAAATCCATGACCATTACCATAACCATAACCATAATATCAACCATAACCATAACCATATCCCAATTTCCCTCTAATCATGGAAGTTGTCCAGGTGCTCATAACCGGGAGCACAGCTATCATGATAGTTTTAATTAACTCTGCAGAGTTTGTACCTCTTTACCCACGTGTTCGTGATTTCATCACCCTTCGGCGACTAAGAACCTCCCTTATGCCCATGACCCGTCCGTCACATTACACACTTCCGTTGGTGTGTGGCCAAGAGATCACAAAATAGCCTTTACAAAGGGATTACTAGCCTATTTAGACCCCACTGAGGTTTCACCGGTGGTGATGTCTCCCGCAGAGCACATCTTCAACCAAGGGCCCCCTCTTGAGCCCATACTTGGCCTCGTGGTGGCACTGTAGTCCTAGCTTATTCTCGCATGAACCGGTCCTTAGATCTAAAGCAAGCAAACCACCATAACATCCAACCCATCCACATACCAGGCTTGCTTAGATCAGCCATTACCATACCATATTTAACCAGTTCATGTTAACCATAATCTCATCGATGCATAATTAAATTGGGTGATATAGTTGTCTCCCATCCCAGTTGATTAAGCGAAGCAAAAAGGTAAAAACCCTTCCCGACTCCCTACCATAAATTCCAGGTGACAAGGGTGGTCAAACAAAACTAGTAAACTTCCTACCATAGGATTTCCCATCAATTTGACACAAGCATGCAGTTTTGCAAACAAAACATTTATTTTAAAAATAGGATCAATATGCTTCAAGGACACTTGCCTTGCTCTTGCTGTTGATTAGGGTCAAAGCCTTCAAACTCTTGATGTTGTAGATCCTTCGTGGCACTCTCTAGCGCAAATCCGTCTAGTCCACACAATAAACATACAAAACAAGAAACACAATCAAAGAGTGCACAAATATTACTCAATATGACATGACATGCATGATTGATGCAATGCAAGGTAGAACTTGTTACTTGATTGCTTTTGATGATCACTAACTAGTTCTAATAGCTGCTAACAAGTTTATACAGGTTTGGAGTTGATTAGATCAAATTTTAGAGTCAAATCAACACAATTTAACCAGAAAGACCGGACTAGTCCGCTAGGGACCGGACAAGACCGCACTTGACGAGATTAGCAGATTAGGGTTTTCTAGATCGACGTGAATTTGGAGATTAGGGGTTGAATGCACGTAAGGAAAAGATAATAGAAGGTATACCAGGTGTTTATAACTCCAATGAACCAAAAAACTTGGAGGTAACACTTGGATCTTGATGATCTAGGGTTGGTGATGAACTTGGAGATGAATTGGTGGTGAAGGACGAAACTTGGTGGAGATCTTGATCCTCCTTCGTTTCCTCCTCTTCTTCTTCTTGTTTGGGATCTTCTCCTCCCTCCTTGATGGTGGCTCCCCACGAACTAGGGTTTGGGTGGGTGGAAAAGTGGCAAATAGATGTCAAACCAAGGGGTGAGGTTGTTTATATAGGGGTGGAGGCTAGGGTTAGATGGATTTCGAGTTTTGGGATGAGTAGAGGCCGGTTTAGAGTCCCACATGGGCTCTCAAAGAGTTGGGCACGACGTCCCTAGGCCCACTTGACGTGAAACCCAAGAAACAAGTCGTACAACAAAAGTTCAATCTCGGAGTCACGAAATATCGGACAAGTCCGGACAGGACCGGACTAGTCCGAAGTCGTCCAGAGAGAAAATCGGACAAGTCTGGCCAAAAATCGGAGAAGTCCGATCTTAGTCAGAAAGGAAAACGGACAAGTCTGCTGGGACACCGGACTAGTCCAGAAAAGTCTAGGGACTTAGCAAATTTTCAAGGATTCATGGAACATCGGACTAGTCCGCACAAGATCGGACAAGTCCGAAGTTGTCCAGAGGCAAACATCGGACTAATCCGCAGCAAAAACGGACAAGTCCATTTTTAGACAGAGAGAAATCGGACTAGTCCTCAGCAAAACTGGACTAGTTCGCACTTTCCTACATTTTTAAGTGCGGTTTTGTTCCAAATCAATTTTAAACTTGTTCCTCTTGTTATGGGTTAATGTTAAACATGTATATGAGTGCATGTAGGGCATGATGAATGAAAATGAGGGTGTTACAAACCAACCCCCCTTAAAATGAATCTCGCCCTCGAGATTCGACGCGGAAGAGAAGAGATAGGGAAATTCCTTCTTGAGATCATCCTCTAATTCCCACGTCGCTTCTTTTTCTGTGTGGTGCTTCCATTGAACTTTACACCATCTAATGACCTTGTTCCTTGTGACCCTCTCCTTAGTTTCCAAGACTTTGACCGGTTGCTCGGCGTACGTCAAATCTTCCTCTAGTTCCAATTCTTCCATTGGCACTTGTTCTTCCGGTACTCTCAAACACTTCTTGAGCTGGGAAACATGAAACACATCATGTACGTCTGAAAGATGGGCTGGCATCTCCAACTTATATGCTACTTCTCCTCTTTTGTCCAAAATCTTGAATGGTCCAATATAACGAGGTGCGAGCTTGCCTCTTATGTTAAACCTATTATGACCTCTCATAGGTGACACCTTGAGGTAAACAAAATCTCCTATTTCAAAGGCTAATTTCCTTCTCCTATTGTCCGTATAGCCTTTTTGCCTTGATTGGGCAGCCCTCAAGTTTCCACGAATTATTTGGACTTGCTTTTTGGCTTCTTGCAACACGTCCGGACCAAATACTTGAGTTTCTCCTGCCTCATTCCAGAATAAAGGTGTCCTACACTTTCTCCCATAAAGTGCTTCATATGGTGACATTTTCAAGCTTGCTTGGTAACTATTGTTGTATGAAAATTCTGCGTATGGCAAGCTTTTGTCCCAACTTTTCCCATGCTTTAAAGCACAAGCTCTTAACATGTCCTCCAAAATCTGATTGGTCCTCTCGGTTTGTCCATCCGTTTGAGGATGATATGCTGAACTAAAATTCAACCTCGTTCTCAAAGCTTCATGCAATTTTTGCCAAAATCTGGAGGTAAATTGAGAACCTCTATCCGAGACTATCTTCTTAGGGACTCCATGTCGACACACAATATGCTCCATGTATATTTCGGCCAATCGTGCAGCTGTATACTTGGTCTTCACAGGGACAAAATGAGCTGACTTGGTCAAGCGATCCACAATTACCCAAATTGAGTCATACCCGGACTGAGTACGCGGTAACCCAACTATGAAGTCCATACCAATTTCTTCCCACTTCCATTCCGGAATCTTCAACGGTTGCAATAATACGGCTGGCCTTTGATGTTCCGCCTTGACTCATTGGCACACATCACATAATGCTACATATTCAGCTATGTCCTTTTTCATGCTATCCCACCAATAGCAAGCCTTCAAGTCCTTGTACATCTTCGTACATCCGGGGTGAATCGAGTAAGGCGAGTCATGTGCCTCCTTTAATATTGTCTCCCAAATATGTTTTACATTAGGCACAACGATCCTCTTTCCAAGCCATAGGGTACCATGTTCATCCTTGTCAAATCTGAATTCTCTCCCTTCTTCGGTTCTTTCCTTGATTTCCTTGATCTCCTCATCTATGGTTTGTGCCTCTCGAATTTCTTGCTCCAAGGTTGGGTTTAACTCCATCATCTCCATCTCGTTTACAAACCCAAGGTTCAACCGTTCCAACTCCTTGCATAACTCGGACAGTAACTCTCGAATTGTAAGTTGATGGCTTACTCCCTTTCTACTCAAAGCATCGGCCACTACATTGGCTTTTCCCGGACGATAGTTGATCCCCAAATCATAATCTTTGATGAGTTCCAACCATCTTCATTGCCTCAAGTTCAGATCCGTTTGTGTGAAAATATACTTCAAACTCTTATGATCCGTATAAATTTCACACCTATGTCCAAGAATATAGTGTCTCCAAATCTTCAATGCATGTACCACGGCTGCTAGTTCAAGATCATGCGTGGGGTAATTCTGCTCATGTTTCTTCAATTGTCTCGACGCATAGGCGACCACTTGACCTTCTTGCATCAATACACATCCAAGTCCCTGTCTTGATGCATCACAATAGATGTCGAAACTCTTGCTTACGTCCGGTAATACTAACACTAGCGCGGTTGTCAACCTTTTCTTTAACTCCTCAAAGCTATCCTGACAAGCTTCAGTCCATTGGAACGCCTTTCCCTTCATTAGCAACTCCGTCATAGGCTTGGCTATCTTGGAAAAATCCTTGATAAACCGATGGTAATATCCAGCCATCCCAAGAAAACTCCTTATTTCCTTTACGTTTTGCGGTGGTTCCCACTTCAACACATCCCTCACTTTACCGGGGTCAACCGATACACCTCCTCCTGAGATGATATGACCCAAAAATGGCACCTCTTTCAACCAAAACTGACACTTGTTGAACTTGGCATACAATTGATGCTCCCTCAATTTCTGCAACGTAAGCCTCGAGTGTTCCTTATGTTCCTTCTCATCCTTTGAGTAGATCATAATATCATCAATGAACACCACGACAAACTTATCCAAGTGCTCCATGAAGACCTTATTCATGAGGTACATAAAGTAGGCAGGCGCATTTGTCAATCCAAAAGACATCACGGTGTACTCATAAGATCCATACCGTGTCCTAAAAGCTGTCTTGGGTATGTCCGATGGTCTAATCTTCATTTGAAAGTAACCTGACCTCAAATAAATCTTGGAAAACACACAGGCACCTTTCATCTGATCAAACAAATCCTCTATACGGGGCAAGGTATACTTGTTCTTGATTGTTACCTCGTTGAGAGCTCGGTAATCCACACACATCCTTTGGGATCCATCCTTCTTGTCCACGAATAGAACGGGCGCTCCCCAAGGTGAAGAGCTAGGGCGAATAAAACCCTTCTCTAATTGCTCTTGAATTTGTTTCTTGAGCTCCGCTAATTCCATAGGAGGCATCCTATACGGCCTCTTAGCTATAGGTGCAGTTCCAGGTATTAAATCAATAACAAACTCAATGTCTCGATCGGGTGGCATACCTGGCAACTCATCCGAAAACACATCCAAAAATTCACATACAACCAGAATCTCCTCAATTGCGGCGCCGTCCATATGATTCAATTCCAATTGCTTCGGTGCAGTTTGAGATGCTTCAAATTCTACGGTGATCCCTTCCTCATTGGTCAACTTCACCGTCTTCGTGGCACATTCAATAACTCCATTGTGCTTCCTCAACCAGTCCATACCAAGTATAATGTCCAACCCTTGAAGATCCAAAACAATGAGGTTGGCGGAGAAGTCTACCCCCCTTATTCTAAGGCCTACTTTTGGACATACTATATTTGTCATCATCTCTCCTCCAGGAGACTTAACCAATAGAGTAAACTTCATATGAGAGATAGGCAAACTATACTTGGCAACATACTTTGATGCAATGAATGAATGCGATGCTTCAGAATCAAATAACATAGTCGCGGGATTGGAGTTGGCGAGAAACATACCAATGACCACGTCATCCGCTTGTTGAGCATCCTCCGTAGAGACATGGTTCACGTTGCCACGAGCAAAATTTTGCTGTCCACGGCTTCCTTGTGGCTGTCCTCCATTAGGTCTTGGGTTTTGCCTCGATGCATTGCTTCCTTGACCAAGGCCTGACTTAGGACAATGATGTGCAAAGTGTCCAGCTTCTCCACAAGTATAACACTTCTTAACCCCACCAGAATTGTTGGGACAAGCTTGGTTTTGAGCATTTGCAGCAGGAAAATTAGCACGAGGCTCATAAGGCATTGGAGGCCTAGGCGCTTGCATAACAGGGCGCTGCTGCACAAATTGAGTTGGTCGCGGTGCATAACCAGGGCGCTGAGCAGGAATAGAGGAGCTGTAATGAGGTGCATTGGGCGGCACAAAGCGAGGGTGCACATTACTTCCTTGCTGCCGTCCTTGATATGGCGCCTTCCTCTTGATTTCTTGCTCCATCTCATGGATCTTGTTCTCAACCACGATTGCTTTGTCCACAAGCTTCTGGAAATTGACATAATCACAGTTGAGCAATTGCACTTGGACCGTATTGTTCAATCCCCTCATGAACAAGTATTGCTTCCAGCTATCCCAGCTAACATCCTCAGGCGCATATCTTGAGAGTTGAGTGAACTTATTGAGATATTCACTCACGCTTGATTTTCCTTGTCTCAAGTTCTCAAATTCTTGCCTCTTCAAGATCATAACACCTTCCGGCACATAATGAGAACGGAAACTCTCCTTGAATTCCGCCTAGGTAATTCTCTCTTGGTTCTCATGAGCATTGCAATAAGAATCCCACCAATCTGCAGCTGCTCTAACGAGTTGATGAGAAGCAAATAGCACCTTCTCCCGGTCACTGCATTGGACAATGGCTAGCTTCTTCTCCACGGACTTGAGCCAATCATCCGCATCCATAGGGTCTGCGGCTTGAGCAAAGGTTGGCGGCCTAGTCCTCATAAACTCTCCCAATCGGTTATGAGGAGGTGGGGGTGGCGGTGGAGGCATGTCGGGCTGATTGTTGATATTGCCAGCCTGCAGCTGTCCCATAGTCTGTATCATGGTCTGCATGAGCTGGTTTTGCATGGCCAATAGCTGCTCGATGCTGATAGCTCCCTGAGTAGATCCTTGCCCATTGTTGTTCTGAGGCACTCCATTGTTCTCCTCCTCATCATTGCCATCCCTCTGGTTGCGAGTCCTCACCATCTGAAGAAAAACAGTAGGTAAGAATTAGAAAACGCCCCAACTATATGCATCAAGGGATATGAAACTAGACAACTAACTACACTAGCCTAGGTGGACATGGCAATGCTAAAGCATCCCAAAATCCTCTATTAAGCACAGAAGCAACCAATATATACAGCAAACAGCACACCAAGCAAACACATCGATTCCTGAGTGCTCCTATGTGCTCTAAAGTGTCCATTCTATCTAGGCTGCGTCCTACGGTCAACCTGGCTCTGATACCAATCTGTGATGCCCGGTTCCGAAAACTGAACCAAGCTAACGCATATGTGTGCCCAGGATGTTCATCACACATACACGAGTGCAATCACAAAAGAGTATACAGAAAATTACCACAAGATAAGATTAATTAACCAAATTTTATTACACAAACCATATTATCCTCGAATACAAGCTCTAATAAATATTAATGACAAGTTCAACTAATGCAGCGGAAATAAACTAATTAAGCAAACTAAGCAACTATGAAGCATAAGCGACAGGGTATGTATGCGCAGCTCCAATCAACACCACAGGCAAAGCTGACGATAGACACGGCCTAGAACTCCGCGTTATCGCCATTAAAATCCCAGTCCTGACCTGCAACTGTTGGGGTGGGGGATTGCAAGAGTGAGTACATGTCGTACTCAGCAAGTGTGGAAAGTATGACATGTGGCTGATTCAAATGACGACAATAATAATGACAAAGTGCTGAAAAGTACATTAAAACATTTGAAAAGCAATATAGTATAAGTATGTGAAGTAAACCCATCATAATCATAAGTAATACCGTAATACTAAATCTGAATTCATTACCATCATCAATAAGTCCAGATTTCACCATTGCCAATCACCATATTCAATACCAGGAATTAAATCCATGACCATTACCATAACCATAACCATAATATCAACCATAACCATAACCATATCCCAATTTCCCTCTAATCATGGAAGTTGTCCAGGTGCTCATAACTGGGAGCATGGCTATCATGATAGTTTTAATTAACTCTGCAGAGTTTGTACCTCTTTACCCACGTGTTCGTGATTTCATCACCCTTCGGCGACTAAGAACCTCCCTTATGCCCATGACCCGTCGGTCACATTACACACTTCCGTTGGTGTGTGGCCAAGAGATCACAAAATAGCCTTTACAAAGGGATTACTAGCCTATTTAGACCCCACTGAGGTTTCACCGGTGGCGATGTCTGCCGCAGAGCAAATCTTCAACCAAGGGCCCCCTCTTGAGCCATTCGGATCCCAGGGTAGTCCCACCAATCCTCAACAAACCCAATCCGACTACCCCTTCCCCGAGCATCCACAATGGTCCAAATAGCACTAGCAAAGCCCTAATTAATCAGCTATGCCGCACCCATACTTGGCCTCGTGGTGGCACTGTAGTCCTGGCTTATTCTCGCATGAACCGGTCCTTAGATCTAAAGCAAGCAAACCACCATAACATCCAACCCATCCCCATACCAGGCTTGCTTAGATCACCCATTACCATACCATATTTAACCAGTTCATGTTAACCATAATCTCATCCATGCATAATTAAATTGGGTGATATAGTTGTTTCCCATCCCAGTTGATTAAGCGAAGCAAAAAGGTAAAAACCCTTCCCGACTCCCTACCATAAATTCCAGGTGACAAGGTTGGTCAAACAAAACTAGTAAACTTCCTACCATAGGATTTCCCATCAATTTGACACAAGCATGCAGTTTTGCAAACAAAACATTTATTTTAAAAACAGGATCAATATGCTTCAAGGACACGTGCCTTGCTCTTGCTGTTGATTAGGGTCAAAGCCTTCAAACTCTTGATGTTGTAGATCCTCCGTGGCACTCTCTAGCGCAAATCCGTCTAATCCACACAATAAACATACAAAACAAGAAACACCATCAAAGAGTGCACAAATATTACTCAATATGACATGACATGCATGATTGATGCAATGCAAGGTAGAACTTGTTACTTGATTGCTTTTGATGATCACTAACTAGTTCTAATAGCTTCTAACAAGTTTATACAGGTTTGGAGTTGATTAGATCAAATTTTAGAGTCAATTCAACACAATTTAACCAGAAAGATCGGACTAGTCCGCTAGGGACCGGACAAGTCCGCACTTGACGAGATTAGCAGATTAGGGTTTTCTAGATCAACGTGAATTTGGAGATTAGGGGTTGAATGCACGTAAGGAAAAGATGATAGAAGGTATACCAGGTGTTTAGAACTCCAATGAACCAAGAAACTTGGAGGTAACACTTGGATCTTGATGATCTAGGGTTGGTGATGAACTTGGAGATGAATTGGTGGTGAAGGACGAAACTTGGTGGAGATCTTGATCCTCCTTCGTTTCCTCCTCTTCTTCTTCTTGTTTGGGATCTTCTCCTCCCTCCTTGATGGTGGCTCCCCACGAACTAGGGTTTGGGTGGGTGGAAAAGTGGCAAATAGATGTCAAACCAAGGGGTGAGGTTGTTTATATAGGGGTGGAGGCTAGGGTTAGATGGATTCCGAGTTTTGGGATGAGTAGAGGCCGGTTTAGAGTCCCACATGGGCTCTCAAAGAGTTGGGCACGACGTCCCTAGGCCCACTTGACGTGAAACCCAAGAAACAAGTCGTACAACAAAAGGTCAATCTCGGAGTCACGAAATATCGGACAAGTCCGGACAGGACCGGACTAGTCCGAAGTCGTCCAGAGAGAAAATCGGACAAGTCTGGCCAAAAATCGGACAAGTCCGATCTTAGTCAGAAAGGAAAACGGACAGGTCCGCTGGGACACCGGACTAGTCCGGAAAAGTCCAGGGACTTAGCAAATTTTCAAGGATTCATGGAACATCGGACTAGTCCGCACAAGATCGGACAAGTACGAAGCTGTCCAGAGGCAAACATCGGACTAATCCGCAGCAAAAACGGACAAGTCCGTTTTTAGACAGAGAGAAATCGGACTAGTCCTCAGCAAAACCGGACTAGTCCGCAATTTCCTACATTTTTAAGTGCGGTTTTGTTCCAAATCAATTTTAAACTTGTTCCTCTTGTTATGGGTTAATGTTAAACATGTATATGAGTGCATGTAGGGCATGATGCATGAAAATGAGGGTGTTACAAGCTGCAACTAGATGGTCAACATCATCTTTCCACTATTCCATAGCACCTTGGGGTGCCCTAGAGGCGGTGGGTGTTGTAGAAGAGCTCGTGCGGCAGTGAGCACGTGCTCAGGGTTGTTGTTTGTCGATGCAGTGATCGACGCAGATGCCCCATTTTGTAGCCCAACATTGTTTGCCAGAACAGATGGCGGCTGTGGTGCCATAGTGCCTGCTGGAACAATGGCACCTGCTCGTTGCTGCACGCTAGAGGGATAGCCTCCAGCAGGTTGTTCAGCGCGATTGCCGTTTGAAGATCTTGCGGCGGAATTCACCATCTTGAGATCTCGGGGACCCCCTACCTTGCGCGCCAAAATGTCAAAGTGTAACTGCGACAATTCCCCCAGTACTACTAAATGTAGCCCGCGGAGGTTCTTGTATTGGTTTGGGCACACAGAGATCAAGAACAAAATGGTGATACGGGAGATTTACGTGGTTCTGGCCACCTAAGAATAATACCCTACTCCACGGGGTGTGTGTTGTTGTATTGAGAATCACTATTATGCGTAGTGTATGGCTCTACCTTTTTCTGTATCGTGTGGTTCAGTCCTTTTATAGTCCATGGACTAACTGTTATATCCTGTTCGTGGCCCAACATGTGGCCCTGGCGTATTTAATAGCCTAATACACTGTCTATGAGCATTAAGCGTGGTTAATAGTGTGATAACGTGCCTTAATGGTTGTGTTACCCCTATTAACAGTGTTCTGATCATGTGTCATTAATACAACATTAATGACATGTAATAGGTCTTGTAACTGCTGCT
The DNA here is from genome assembly GCA_036927565.1 of Tuctoria greenei. Classification (NCBI taxonomy): domain Eukaryota; kingdom Viridiplantae; phylum Streptophyta; class Magnoliopsida; order Poales; family Poaceae; genus Tuctoria; species Tuctoria greenei. The sequence goes on along the minus strand of JAYESD010000010.1, from coordinate 20,544,470 downwards.
TGAACTGTCCTTTGAATGTCCGTGCTGTTGGAGATCCGCCAGTTTACTCGTTGATGGTGTAGGTCTGGAGGCTCCACATGTTGCAGCTTCGGAGCTTCCCCTTTCGGAGAAGTAGCTCCGGAACAGCCATACACGTGTCAGCACCAGAGCTTCCCTCTGCTGGAGGTTAGGTCCGGGGTCGTTATACACGTGTTGATTGCGGAGCTTCCCTTTATTGGGAGTTTAGCTCTGGGCTTACATTACACGTGTCAATCCTTGGAGCTACCCATATGAGGGATGCGGGTCTGGTGTAGTATGACGTGTGGGGCCTGAGGAGACCTTCAACTTTGACAGGTGGAACTCTCTTGCACTTCTTGCGGTACCATGGGGTACCTGTACACAGGGTACCTACAGTTACTCCATAAGACATTGTAGAAGTACAAAGTCTAGTTTCTAGTGGCGTGATTCTTTCAATCGTTAATCTGTATCGGATACTCAGAATAAATGAGATCTGGTTGAAGAATTTCGATGTCTTTGGTGTGGATTTCAGCTGGGGACTTGAGACATTTCCACAGCTGAGAGATGTGGAAAATGTTTTGAATTCCAGAGAGTGATGTTGGTAACTCCAAACGATAAGCCACAGGTCCGCATTTTTCAATGATGACGAATGGCCCGATAAATCGTGGAGCAAGCTTTCCCTTCACTCCGAACCTATTAACCCCTTTTATCGGAGAGACACGAAGATAAACATGATCTCTGATGTCAAAGTTGATAGGTCGACGTCTTTTATCCGCATAACTTTTCTTATGAGATTGAGCAGCCTTGAGATTGGATTGAATTACTAACACTGGTTCCTCGGCTTCGTTCACAAGATCAATACCATGTATTACTCGCTCGCCGGATTCACACCAGTTGAGTGGTGTGCGACATTTCTGGCCGTATAGAGCTTCATACGGCGCCATCTTGATGCTAGCTTCATAGCCATTGTTAGATGAGAACTCTACCAATGGTAAATAATCGTCCCAGTTTTTACCGTGATGGATAGCACAAGCGCGTAGCATGTCTTCAAGAACTTGATTCACCCGTTCGTTTTGACCGTCAGTCTGCGGGTGATATGTGGAGCTACGGATTAGATTTGTCCCCAATGATGCGTGCAGCTGCTTCCACAAGCAATCAACGAACGGCGCACCACGATCTGAAATAATCGTGCGGGGAACGCTGTGCAAGTGCATGATTCTTGCAATATACAACTCTGCATACTTCTAACCATGATAGTTGGTGTTGACAGGAATAAAGTGAGCTGATTTGTGAGTCGATCGATGACCACCCAAAATGAATCACTCTTGTGGAATGTGAGAGGTAATCCAACGATGAAATCTTTACTAATATCCTCCTATTTCCACGTCAGAAAGTTTCATGGTTGCAGCTGTCCGGCTTTCCTCACGTGGTCGGCTTTCACCCGCCGACACGTATCACACTCGGATACATACTTTGCAATCTCTCTTTTCATCCGCGTCCACCAAAATCTGGTCTTCAGATCTTGATACATTTTGTTGCTACCCGGATGAATAGAGAACTTAGATAAGTGAGCTTCATCCAAGATTTTCTTCTTAAGTGTCATATCACGGGGTACCACTTTTCCATCTTTGAACCATAAATTCCCGTGTTCATCCCTCCGGAAGCATTTCATTTCTCCATTCTTCATTCTCTTCCGAATGTGCGACATACCCACGTATTTCTTCTAAGCTTCCATAATCTCCTATCGTATGGTAGGAATGAGAGCAATATTATATAATGCTCCGTAAGGAACCAAGTATAAACTCGGCTCGTCCTCTTCCCTCAGAGTGATAGACAAATTGTTGACTTGAGACTTGTAGCTTAGCGCATTGGCAACCACATTTTCCTTGCCAGGATGTTAACGAATTTCAATTTCATGGTTGTTGATCAGTTCCAACCATCGCCGTTGCCCCATATTCAACTCCTTCCGAGTGAAAATATATTTCAGGCTCTTGTGATCGGTGTAGAGATGTACTAGATTCCTGGTAAATAGTGTCTCCACATTTTCAACACAAGCACCACGACAGCGAGCTCAAGGTCATGAGTTCGATAATGTTGCTCATAATTCTGGAGCTGCCGTGATGCATATGCGATCACAAGGCCTTCATGCATAAACACGCAGCAGAGACCATTGCCAGACGCATCACAATAAACATCGAGAGATTGTCGTATCCTACTGGGCTAGCACTACGGCTGTTGTGAGATGCTCCACCAATGCTTGAAATGCATCCTCACATTAATTGCTCCAAATATATTCAGTCCCCTTTTTAAGAAGCTCCGTCATTGGTTTAGTGATTTTTGAGAAGCTCGGGATGAACCTCTGATAATATCCCGCTAACCCAAGGAAGCTGCAAACTTTGTGAACAACTTTGGAGACTCCCATTTCTGCACTTGGCATGATTTTGCTTGAATCATGAGCGATACCCTCTGCTGAAATAATGTGACCAAGAAATGGCTTGCACACATTCTAGGATTGTAGAGGGTGGTACCATACGACGCAGCACCGAACATCACACACGAAAAGAATACGACAAAGTACAAAGTCTATTGATATAAAAGCGGAAGACTTTTACGATACATAAAATATACAGTGAAAGATAAGTTTAATAGCTAAACTCTCAGCCTAGCTATACAAAAGTGCAACCGCCCAGCCCGGGGACGCTACACACTAGCAACACTCAAACGATGATCACAACGATGTCCAGGGCTCCCACTCGGTGGTATACCCTGACGGGGTCATCGCCTCATATTCGGGCCTGTCTTCATATACGTGACCTGCAACAACTTAATAAAGCAACCATGAGCATGATGGCTAAGCAAGAATTAAACCAACGCATCCAAACATGAAACTCTACATGCAGAGATACTTAACAAAGGAAGTAATATTGCAATAAAGGACTCGTCTACATGTTGACTCTTATTTTCATGTTTACTAGGAGTAGGTTAAGAGGTAATGAAAAGTAACTTTAGTCAGTAGATTCTATAGCAATCATAGTTGCAAAGCAATAATAGTTCAATACATCATGTTTTTTTGGCTTCTTCAGTATTTACTACCTCACGACACAGTGAACAAGCGATACTCAATCCTTTACCACGAGTGACAGTGATTGCAATCAATAACACATGTATTGCACATCATGCACACCCATGCATAAGAAGCGTGCGGTGCTCCTAACGACATCATACGCAACAACCTTTCACAAGAAACTCAAAAGCTGAACCAGTACCACCATCGGAGGTAGAAGGTCCCTACACAAAGCGTGTCTATGCCCGCTAGGGGATTTACACCTTGCTACCCTCAACCAACCCCTATCAATAGTGGGATATGCCTCGACACCAAAGTTATCAAGTTACATCGGTTTCCTAGGGCCCATATACCCAATATGCCTTCCGGTACAGTTCAAACTTGGTCAGCAGGGCCGCACATGGATTGGTCCTCAATCAGCACAAGCAGGGCTACACACGTGAGACCATGTCTCGCTGCATCCTATCCTGCTGCTCGGTCTCATATTCATATTCATAAACCATTCTCATACTCAACCCAATACGTGTGATATAAACCCTACCTCGCGAGTAGATTCCAACTACTCGACTTCTAGCGGATTCCTTAAAACATTAGCATTGGCATTTCTACTCATCGAGGTGTAGACCTACCGAATACTCCATGGGGTTTGTCGGTCATGCAAGTGGAGTAACAATCACCTTAGCCCTAATGCACAAAACTCACCCTATACGTATGTGATAAAATCAAAACATTGCAATAGATCGTAAATGCAAACCGAAGCTTACCTGGCTGCGAGTTAGAGGGGAAGTTAGCTTCTGGTGGTATGCTCTCCAAGGCCTCCGGCTCCTCCTTGATCTTGGTCACTATATGATATGCAATATACATTATACAGGAGTGATATTGAAACCATAGTCCATAAGCTTCTAAACATATTTAGGTATGTAAATGGTTTTAATTGGCTTTGGGATTTATACAGTGGATGCTATGTACTATGATGAGGATCTAGGCCAAGAATTGGAGATATTCAAGGAAGCTTGTTGTCTCTAAAATTCCAACATTAAATGGCTTCTCTGAATTTTGGTCCTAAATCTGTTGCTTTGTCATGGCCAACATTGAGTTATTTGGTTAGAAAAGGTCTCACATTATAGCAAAATTTATTTCATAATGTTTTTAGCTTTCTACAAAGAGAAATTGATTTTACAAGTTTGTGGTAAATTTTGGAAATGTTTCTGTACATTTCTGAATTTTCCATCGACATTTGGTATTTGAACACTATTTGGTCCAGTAAATGAAGTTCATTGAACTTGAAATTTTTTAGGAGGTCAAGAACAAATGAATGAGGGTTCTGACAAAAACCACGAATTTTCCAATTAACAGAACATGTGTAATTAATTTCCCACAGAGAAGATTCAATGGAATTAATTATAAAAATACTTGGACTTTCATGTCCAACAACTTGCACCACTGAATAGTATGGAAAAAGATGAGTCTACCAGAATTTATTTGGAATTATGTGAGCAAATCTTCTGGGAGATCTTGAATTTTGATGTTTGGATGAGATTTGGAATTAATCTTCACTGGAAAAGTTTAAATTAAATCCACTTGGGCCCATTGTTTAAATGCACCAGTGGCATTGTGGCCACAGCCGGGCCATAGGGTTAGCCCGCGTGGCCACACCGGATTAGCCAGCCACAAGTGATCCCAACCGTGCGCATCGAGGCTGACATGTGTGACCCTCAGAGGCTTTCATCTACCTTGTGACATGGTAGATTCTCCGGCCGTCCCTCCTCTCCAGATTCACCACTGAGCCTTAAGTGACATGCTGAGCACGACGGTGGGTTCGGCACATGCCGGCAATGGCCGGAAGTGCGCGCGCAACGGCAGTGGCGGCGGCGGCTAGGGTTCTGGTGATGTCAGAACCACCGCCCGGTAGCCCAAATAACTCGGGATTGATCTAGAATTTTCCTGGACTCATTAGGGAGCTGACAATGGAAAGAAAAATATGTGACATGGCCGACAACAATGAGTTTGAATGGGAACCGACGTTTTTTCAAAAGCGGATGGGAAAACTTGATGCCCCGCTTGATTACTCAATAATATTCCTTGATGTTTGGTCGAGAGGGTGCGCGAGGGTGTTGCGAACATAGTTGCTAACTGGATTAGATGATGCTTGTACACAGAAAATAAATTGAAGTGTAAACCTAGCAGTAAGACTCGGAGCATGCCGAGAAGAAAATGAAGATTACATGATTGATAATGGATGAACCTTGGAACGGTTTCCACCGTGAGGCAGTAGAGATTGGGGGGTTTCTTTTTGCTGTTGAAGGCAGTCTGTGACATCGTGTGTATCGCCGGCCCGACAGGGAGCAGATGCAGCTTCCTGGCGGCAGAATGGCGTGACTGCGAAGTTGGGAAATACCAGCGCATGAGTCAAGGAAATCACAAAAGAACACCAGTAGACGGTGTAGAACGTGTCTGCGCTTGACTTTGCTCCTGCGGACCCGAGCAACCGATGGCTTGAGCAAGCTGTTCAAGCAAGAACAGAGGCGGCGCGTGAGCTCTATGGCGGTAGAGAAAACAGAGCTAGGGAATATTGTTTTCCTCTTTGATGGTGGACTGGGTAAGGGCAGAGGAAGGACGAGAGCACATGTTTAGAGCTGCCACACAGCTGCTTGTCGGGCTGTAATGCAACTCGGCATACGGTGAAAGCTTTTGGCGTGGGGAAAACAGAGAGAGGCAGTGCTGCGAGTTAAAGTCACTGCCGGTGGGTCCGACAAGCCTTCGTACTCATCCTCTAATCTGGTACATTAATTCACTCGCCAGATTGTGTCAAAATTTGATAGATTTTGTAAGAAGACTAAATAAAATATGTTGAACCTGATTCTGGAATCCAAAGTTTGATTTTATCAAGTTTCCTTCAAATTCAAATTCAAATTTGAATTCAATTTGTTTTTGATGTCACCATTGAATTAAATAGCAAACATGTTGCAAAAATTATGAAATTTGCCACTATTTGGAATATTTGGAACCTATTGGTGAGCTCTTATATTTATATTTACTTAATTTGAACAATAGCTAATTTGGAATTTTGAATCCCTCAATTCAAGTTTGAATTGATTTGATATTTCTTTTGCTCCTTTAATTTATTTTCCTCTTTTCCTTTTTATCTCTCCTCATTGAGGTTTGCACTTTCAAGATCAAAGATGTCATGCCTGATGCCATTCGTCTTCGACTGTTTCCGTTCTCTCTCCTTGGGATAGCGAAGCAGTGGTTCTATGCAAACCGAAGTGCTATAAACACGTGGGAAAAGTGTTCTACATTATTCCTCGCCAAATTCTTCTCATTGGGAAAGAACAATGCCCTACATGGAATAATCTTAAGCTTCTAGGAAGAGCACAAGGAGTCCATTCCCGAGGCCTTGGAAAGGCTCCAGGAGTACATCCTGTCCTGTCCACACCATGTGATGGATGATTGACTCATCATCCAAAACTCCTACAACAGACTGACTCTGTCAGCCCGTGACCATGTGCATGCTGCTGCCGTGTGAGACCTATGTGTGCTGAATACATTGGCAAACAAGCTAAAAGTTGGTTTATATGAAAAGTTTTGAGTATACCTGAGAAGCCCACTTTCGATTGTCTGAACTTGCGGGAACTAGTCACACACGTGACATGCACATGTTTTTGTTTGAATTATCCAAACTTTTTCACGCATGTGAGCTGCACGTGTTTTTGCCCTGGAGTGTCCGAAATTTTCTTTTGTATAATGCATAGAAGTTGTTTTGGACTGTCCGATCTTTCTACATGCAGAAATATTCATGTGGCTGTTATGTTTTTCACTTGCAATGTTTCAAACTTATTTTTGTCTTATGGTAAGTTAGCTTTGTATTCAATTTCTATGTCTTTGATGTGTTTTGGCTGATCATTATGGATATCATCTTGCTATGGTTTGCATCATACTTATGGGAAGTGTTCACATAAGGTGTTGTGGTTTACGGATTAATGTGAGTCAAGTCAAGGACCTTTGCTTGGAAGATTTGGTTGTTTATTCATGTGCATGTGTTGCTTGAGTTCAAGACATGGTTGGTGACAGTGATGCATTGAACTAGTCTTAGAGAGAAGATGAGGTTTAACAACCAAGTTCGGGAGAAATTGTTATTGAGTTGGTCGGGAGGTCACGCAACATGTTTGGGTCAAGAACAATGCATATGAAGGTATCGTAGACATCGTTGGAAAGTGTTTGAACCTATGCAAGGGGTGCATTGACGTGACAACATTGTTCCAAGGCATGGTGAAAAGATGTGGACGTGAAGATATGGCCGGAAGGGTCCAACTGGATAGTTAATGCCTCAGGCTACAGTTGAGGTGGTTATGGTTCGTATATACAAGGTTTTGAGTTTGTTTTGGTTAGTTTTCATGTTGGTCATGAAATTAGTTTGTTTTAGAAAGTTTTGGGACGTTCCTAAGGTGTTTGAAAATCTTAAGATTGCTTCTATTTGTGTATGGAAGAGTCTTGAGCAGTTATGGAAAGTTTCGGTTGAAACTTAGTAGGAGTAGGAGTCCTAGAAAAGATTGGATTGGCCCGAGGGCTGGTTATATAAGCAAGAGAGGCCAAAGCTCGTGGTGCATGACTTGTGGTTGTTCTTGTTGTGTTTTTGGTGAATAATTTTTTTCATTTACAGGAGCTTTTGTGCTTGTTCGTCCGACTTGTTTTTGTCAAGTCTTTCTCTTCTAGTTTATGTGCAGCACAACGATGCCTCTTTCGATCAGAACTCGCATTTTACAAATCCAATTGTCGTGATTCTTTTTGTGTTGTCCATCTTTATGCTCTATCATCTGTGAAAATTTCACGGTCATTGGTTTCATGGTTTTTAGTTACACAAGTCCCTTTGAAGTGTTGTAGGTCTGTTTTTAACTCGGATAGAACAAATTGACCTTTTTTAGTCTTTTGGTCATAACTCGAGTTTTAATCGATAGTTTTTCATGATTATTGTTGTGACATCTTTGTAACTTGATTCTCTACAATTTATACTACTTTTGTCACGGTTGAACCCATTTAAATTAATCACACACACTGATTTCTTCAACAGATTGTTTTCTGCCAAGGGGTTTTTGTAGCTTGAGCTAAAAAAGTTTTAATCTACCGTTGACCCCCCTCTGGTAGTTGTCATGTGCTCTTCGATCCTCCAATTGGTATCAGAGCCACAGTCTCTAATCTTTGTGATTTGCACGTGTTTTTACCAATCTACATGGAGAAATACTCCACATAACCTTATGTGTTCGATGGTGATGATTTTCAGGTTTGGAAGGCTCGCATGGAGGCTTATATACAGGTGCAAGGGTTCTCCAAATGGGAAAAGGACTTCAAGCGCTTTGTCATGCCTTCAAACAACGAAGTTACAACTACTAACATGAGATATGTCAACAACCTGATCATACAAGGATTAACTCAAAGCGACTTCGATCTTTTCGCACACCTCTAATCTACTTATGACGTGTGGAAAACACTACCATGAAAGGTCCAATACGATCAAGGAGGTACGTCAAGATATGTTCAAGAAAGAGAACGTGTGTTTTGAGATATAACCATGTGAGTCAATCGATGACTTCTTTGCTCGCTTTAATAAAATTCTCAGGAACTTGCGTAGTGTCAATGTTAATTCTTCAAATGTTGAAAATTCTAGGCAATTGTTAGGTGCATTAGACATATTAATTGGGAGATGAAAGTTATATATATTCGTGAATCCATGATCATGAGTACACTTACATTAGATGTGTTATATTCAAATTTAAAAACTCATGAACTTGACATAATATCACGTAAAAATCCCAACAAGTCTCTTGCATTTGTTTCACAACGTGAAATGCCTAGTTCTAGTCAATCTTTATCATGTGGTACACTTCTTTGCTGTCTTCTCTAACGCTTGAACAAATTGAAGAGTTTCTAGAAGATGAGCTAGCATTTATCTCTACTCGATTCTCAAAAGCATTACAAAATACGAGAACTCCAAGATGAGGAAGTGGTGGTTCTCAACGATGCTTTGAATGTGGTAAGACAGGCCATTTTCGTACATATTGCTCTAACCTTTCAGGTTCTACTATCTGTGATGAAAAGCAAAATAAGTTCAAGTCCTCTTTTGGCAACAACAACAATAATAAAATGAAGACTTTCCTAAATGGCAACTGATGGAACACATTCTCTCAGTGCTTAGATGACAACTCAAGCGATGTTGACTCCAGGAGTGATGAAAATGAAAACAATTTGGTAACTATGTGTTTCATGGTCGGTGACTCAACATCAAGTATGGAGCAAGATGAACACAACAACGACGATGAAGAGGTATGTCCCAGTTGTGAAGAAATGTGTGATACTATTTCTCGTGCCACTGTTATACTTAAGAAAAAGGAAAAAAAACATAGGAACAATGCAATTAAAATTGAATCACTAGAATCTGAAATTAGTTGGTTAAAATCATTGATTCCTATCGTTGATTCTTGTTCCTTGTGTGAATTGATTTATGATTCCTCCTTAAGAAGTGTGCACACCTCCACACTTGATATACTTGAGCTTGAAACTGAAAAGAACGAAAAGCTTGCTGCTCTTAATGATAAAAATATAAAAGATGCTAGTTGTTCTACAATTGATTTGCATTGCTCTAGCTGTGATGATCTTAATAAGAAACTACATTATGCTATGAATGAGATTTCTCTTTTGAACAATGCTTCACATTCTCATGAAGTTAAATATTTTTCTAATTGCAAACCAAAAAGAAAAACATCATGTGACAATTGCCTAGACTTGTCTAATAAACTTGATGACATGCATAAGACACTAGAGCGGTTTTGTAGTGGGAATAAAAATCTAAACTTGCTGCTGAATTCTTCCAAGTCTTGCAATGATAAAACTAGTTTAGGTTTTGATTCTCAATCTCATGCTATGGCACATCCACCTAATGTTGTGAAGTCACTAAGAAGTGGTTTCATTCAAACAGTTCCTAAACAAAAAGAGATGGTTTTAAGTCTACAGGAATGTTGTCTCATTCGGGTGCTAGCATGCACATTGCTTGCACTTCTAGACATGAACATAAGGTTAAATTTCATTGTACCTATTGTGGTAGAGATGGTCATCTCATAGATTTTGTTATAGACTATCTAAACATGAAAAGAAGCAAAGAATGCTAGCTAGATCACATAACAATCAAGCAAAATTTGTTGCACGTACTGAACCGAATGTTAGACACTTGCAACCTGCTCGAATGAGTAAAAAACATACAAATATTGCACCCAAACCTACTATTTTTCATGCTACACATGTCACATCTCGTAGGTAAGTAGTTGGGCGAAAATTTTCTCAAACTTTAGCTCATAAACCTGCTATTTTATCTCAGCTTTCGCATGCTATTCCTGTTGGACATTGCGTGACTTAGTATTGGATTTTCTAAGTGCCTTTTGACTAACCTCAATATTGAGTCATTTACGTATTGTGCTGCTATGTAGGTTACACGCTTGAGGAAGGAGAACTTTTGTGCTTCTATGTAGGTTACACGCTTGAGGAAGGATAACTTTTGGCTTGTGGATTCCAGTTGTTCACGTCATATGACAGGTAACAAAGAATGGTTCTTTTCCCTCACTTTTGTGTCACGTGTAGAGAATGTTACTTTTGCCGATAATTTTTCAACTCCTATAATTGCTAAGGGTTTGGTTAGAGTAAATAATCACTACAATTTAAAATACGTGGCACTTGTTAAAAACCTGAAATACAACTTGCTCTCTGTTTTACAATTGCTAGGTGAGAATCTTGAAATTGTTTTCACTAAAAATTACTGCAAAGGTTGTAGATTCAAATGGTGAGCTTATGTTCAACACGTCTCGATTTGGAAGAGTTTTCAAAGCTGATTTTGATATGTCATCCTCCAAGCATAGGTGTCCAGTTGCTAATGATTCAAAGGACTTATATTTTTGGTATTATCGACTTGGTCACCTAGGCTTTGGGATCACCTCACACGTGTTAGTGGTCTTGATCGCATACATGGGCTACCTAAGATTAAAGGGGATAAATAAATTGTTTTATCTTCTTATAGACATGCTAAATGGTTGTAGGCTCACATGCTCCACTCAAAATGACCATGACAACTGCAATGACACAACTTTTATACCCTGACACCATAGGTCCTTCACGTGTTCAATCTTCCGAAGGTAAGTGGTATGTCCTTGTAATTGTTGATGACTATTCTAGATACTCTTTGGCTTATTTTATGGCATCTAAGAATGAAGCTTTTAGTAACTTTAGAAGTTTAGTTCTTAGACTTTAACCTCACCACTCAGGGTCTTTAAAAGCAATTAGAAGTGATAATGGAACCAAATTTAAAAATCAATTGTTAGGTCACTTTTGTGCTGAAAATGGAATACATCATCAATTTTCATCACCATATGTACCCCGGCAAAATGGTGCCGTAGAGACAAAGAACATAACCTCAGTTGAGATGGCTAGGACTATGCTTGATGAATATCAAACTCCTAGGAAGTTTTGGGAAGATGCAATTGCATTAGCTTGTTATGTCTCAAATCGAGTTTTCTTGCATGCTAAGCTAGGAAAAACACCATATAATCTTTAGTTTTGACATATGCCTAGTGTCACACTTTAGGGTCTTTAGTTGCAAATGCTTTGTTAAGAATCATGGTAATCTTGACAAAATTGCAAGCTAGATCTGTTGATGGCATGTTTCTTGGATATCCATCTCATACTAGAGGTTACTGTGTTCTTTTACTTGAGACTAACAAAATGGTGGAGACTTGTGAGGTTTCTTTTAATGAAGCTAGCCCAAGTACTAACTCTAATATTGCAGGTCAAGATGCATATCCATAGGAGGAGAGTATTTTCATTGAAGATGCGGAAGAAGTGGTGCTACTGCCGGAAAATTCAACAGCTAATGACATCATTACATCTCCTAATTTTGATTAACATCCAGCACCAACAACTTCTACTGCTGGTCTAGATCATCCTACACCACAAGTTATTTGCTTTGTGATGAATATGGAGAACATGAAGCTTGTGAAGTGTCTACTCCACTCTGCATCCTCAAAAGTCACCCTCCACAACATATTATTGGAAGCTTGCACGAACAAGTCCCACGGTCTAGATTTTTTTGATACAAACTCTCACGCTCATTCTACCGTTGTTGCTTCATTTGAACCCAACAATATATAAAACACACTCACTAATGAATCTTGGATTATTGTTTGTTGGTATCCTGCATACCAGGTATCCCTTCATACAAGAAGAAGACGCGTTGAGTTTCACCTTCCATTGTTGAAGACTTCCGGAGGCAACATGAGCTAGGATCATACACACTCAAGCTATACTCATACAATCAACACACACCCCATGGAGTAGGATATTACGCTCAGGCGGCCCGGACCATGTAAAACTCTTTGTGTTCACCTTTGTTCTTTATCTTGATTAGCACCCCGTACGAATATGAACCTCCGCGGACTACTTCTTAGTAGTACAGCAGGACGTATCTTAGTCTACACTTCGGCATTTGGCATGCCAGGTAGGGGGGCCAAGCATTCAAGATCTCCAAGATGGTGATCTTCGTTGCTGCTTCATCCAACGGACCGATTGTACATCCTATTGGGGGAAATCCCTCCAACGTGCGTGGACACGTGGAAGCACCAGAGTTTCCCACGTCGGGGAGACAGGTCCAGCGCCTCGGGACACGTGGCAATACTAGAGCCACCCTAAGAAGGGAGGCAGGTCCAGTAATTCAGGACACATGGAAGCACCAGAGCAATCCTATGTAGGGAGGTAGGTCCGGAACCGCGGGACACGTGGCAGCACCGAAACCACCCTGAGGAGGGAGGCAGGTACGATACTGCGATATACGTGATGCCTCCAGGCTTCAACACTGGAAGGTGGAACTCGCATGTCTTCTTCTAGTACTAAGGGATACCTGGTATGCAATGTATCAACAGTTGCCATGCAAGAAAAGTTAGCAAATGTTGAAAGAAATAATGTTTGGGAACTTGTACCACCACCTCCAGGTCACACTTTAATTGGAACTAAATGGGTGTTTAAAAATAAACAACGTGAGGATGGGGTTGTGGTTAGGAATACGGCTAGATTGGTTGCTCAAGGTTTCACACTAGTTGAAAGTCTATATTTTGATGAAACTTTTGCTCCTATTGCTAGACTATAAGCCATAAGAATTTATTAGTTTTTGCTGCATCTAAAGATTTCAAGTTATATCAAATGGATGTGAAAAGTGCTTTCCTTAATGGCGACATAGATGAGGAGGTTTATTTTAAGCAACCACCTGGTTTTGAAAATTTAGATTTCCCTAATCATGTTTACAAACTGTTCAAAGCTTTGTATGGTCTCAAACAAGCCCCTAGAGCATGGTATGATAGGTTAAAAACATTCTTACTTGAAAAAGGTTTTTCATGGGCAAGGTTGATAAAACTCTTTTTGTACTTAAGCATGGCAATGACTCACTATTTTTTCAACTGTATGTGGAAGATATCATCTTTTTTTTGTTCTTCTCATGATCTTGTGTCCAAGTTTTCAACTATGATGAGTTCAGAATTTGAGATGAGTATGATGGGAGAACTCACATACTTTTTGGGGCTGCAAATCAAGCAAACGAAGGAGGGAACTTTTGTGCATCACACAGAGTATATAAAAGAACTCTTCAGGTGCTTCAACATGGAAAACAACAAGCCTCTTCGGACACCAATCGGAACAATGACAACACTTGAACTTGATGAAGATGGTGACCTGTTGATCAAAAAGAATATTGAAGCACGATCAGGTCACTTTTGTACCTTACAACATTAAGAGCGGACATACAATTTAGTGTATGTCTTTGTGCACAATTTCATGCTTCCCCACACACTTCACATCGTCAAGACGTCAAAGGAATTCTCAGGTATTTACATGGAACTCAAGAATTTTTCCTTTTTCTTCCTTCTTCCTCAGCAATTACTTTGAAAGATTTTTCTGATCCTAATTATGGGGGTTGTAGGAAAAGTACTTTGGGTCCAACGTCCTTGGTCCCCCGGAAAACAAAGTTGAGTTGCACAATCCACGACTGAATCTAATTATGTAGCCATTGTTAGTGATTGCTCACAAATTCTTTGGATTGTTTAAACACTTAAAGACTATGGGGTTGATTTAGATAGTGTTCTGCTGTTTTGTGACAACACTAGTGCCATTTGTACTGCAAAAACCCCGTGCAACACTCTAGAACAAAGCACATTGATACTAGGTATCACTTTCTCTGTGATAGTGTTGAAAAAGGAAATATTTTCCTTCACCATGTAGACACATAACAACAATTGGGTGACATTTTTACAAAATCTTTGGATTTCACCCTTTTTTTCATTCATTCGTAGTGAAATAGGGGTTATGCATCATCACGGCTTAAATTGAGGGGGAGTTTTGCAACTTGGGAAGTCTATGTGCAAATCTGAAATTGAAAGATAATATGAGCATAAATATTCTATACATATATGACTTTGTGAATTCTTGTACATGCCGAAAGTTCTTACTACATTACTCGTGTTATACATTTTGTAGTTTTAGTCATGACTAGTAATTTGAATAGTAACTTACACTAAATCTAGTAATGATTGAACTTTCTTTCTGTTTTGAATTTGTTACATGCTCACAAGTGCTTTTAATCATGCAAAATTAATCAATCAATTGCCCACTTGTTGAGCTTTTTATGATCAAATGAAAAATCTGAAAAGATCAAGAGAATATGCATTCATCACACTTCTTCCTTTGAGATTGCTTATCATTTGTAGGATCAAAGAGCACGTAAAAAGCTACCTGAGGGGGGTGAATGGTAGATTAAAACTTTTTCAGCGGAAACAACGAAAACCCCTCGATAGAAAATCAATCTGTTAAGAAATCGTGTGTGCAACTGATCTAAACATGTTCAATCATGACAAAAGTATTAGATATTATAGAGAATCAAGTAATGAAGACACTAAAACATGAATCATGAGAAACCGTCGAGAAAAACTCAAGTTACGATCAAAAGATCGAACAAAGGTCAATCTGTTCTACCCGAGTAAAAATAGATCTGCAACACTGCAAAGAAACTCGTGTATATCAAAAACCACAAATCCAATGATCAAGAAATTTTCATAGATGATAGATAATCAAGTTTCGAAAACAACCCAAAAAGAATCATGGCAATTGGATCTGTAAAACTCGAGTTATGATAAAAACACCGACACAACATAGTGTTGTGCAGAAACTCGACGAGAAAAACTTATCTAAAACAAGTCGGATGAACAAGACACAAAATCTCTTCTAAAATTACAAATTTTATTGATCAAAACACAAGATGAACAGCCCAATGTCGTCTTACCACGAGCTCTGGCCTCCCTTGCTTTTATAACCAGCCCTAAGGCCAACCCAATCCTTACTAGGACTCTAGTCCTACTCAGTTTCAACTGAAACTTTCCATAACTGCTTAAGACTCTTCCATACGCATATAGAGGCAATACTAAGACTTCCAAACATCTTAGGAACGTATTCCACGTTCCTAAAACAGCTCAACTTTGTGACCCACACGAAATCCTATCATAACCAACTCGAATCTTTCCATATTTGAGTCAAAACCAACTCAGCCACAGTCTGAGTCCATAATTCAGTCGGTTTGACTTTTCCAACAAATTCTTTATGTCCACTTCTCTTCATCACGCCTTGGAACTATGTTAATATGTCCATGCACTCCTTGCACACTTGAAAACACCTTCCAACGATGTCAACGATACCTTCATATGCATTGTTCTTGATCCAAACATGCTACATGACCCCTCGATCAACTCAACCACAATTGCTCCCGAACTTGGTTGTTGAACCTCATATTCTCCCTAATACTAGTTCAATGGATCCCGTCACCAGCCAGGTCATGACCTCAGGTAACACCTTCACATGAATAAACAACCATCCTTTGCGAGCCCAACTCCTCGACTTGACTCTCATTAGTTCAAAACAACAACACCTTATGTGAGCACCTCACATAAGCATGTTGCAAGTCATATCGAAGCATTAATCACCGTAAACAATCATAACACTTAAAAAACTTTAGTAAAAGAATACTAAGCAAACTTAACAAAAGTGTAAAGAAAGTCTGAAATATTGCATGTTAAAAGCAGAACAACTGCAATCTTGCACCGGACCTTGCCAAAGCTAACCAGACCTTGCTCTGGACCTAGCTAAAGCTAATTGAATCTTGCGAAAGCTAACCGGACCTTGCGCTGGACCTAGCCAAGGAAATCATACCTTGCGTTAGACCTTGCCGAAGCTACCCAAAACATGTCGGATCTATTATCGAACCTTGCTAGAGCTATCCAAAACATGTCAGACCTATTGTCGGACCTTGCCGGAGCTACCCAAAGCATGTCAGACCTATTGTCGGACCTTGTCGGAGCTCTAACCTAGAGTCAGACCTCGATGAGAAGGGAGTTTTGGCAATATTCAAAACTTTTACTGTAATAGCCAATGTATTCAACACACATAGGTGTCACAATCTCCCCCTTGATAAATGCATTGGCAACACCACTTAAAATTTGAACATTGGCTTATTCACATGAAAAGTTTTGAAAGCAAGTTTCTTCCCATTTTTGAAAATCAAAAATCAAATGAGGAAGAATTCCCCCCTATACATATTTCTCCCCTTTTGACAATATATTCAGCAAGGTTCAAAAGAGAAATTTCAAGAGTTATGAGCATATTATAACATATACATATAAAACAAAGCTCATCAAAGTCATACTATCAAATATCTTACACTATCACATCAATGAGATACATAAAGTAGTGTAAGACATGCTACTTTATTATTTAAAACCTGAAACCATGACACTTGTTGCTGCATTTTTAATATTTCATTATTATTTAAAGCACAAATTCATATCATATGACATTTGGAAGAGATTATATGCCACATCTGCCTTATTCTAACAAACCAAACCAAGCCTATGTCATCTGCCAATCAGAAGCTTAAGGACATGTTTTTAGTCATAAACAACTTCTTCCAAGGTCATATCTAAGTGCAATTATAAGCCATCTCAACAGAAGAAGTGTGATGCATGCATATTTTCTTGATCTTTTCTCAAATTTTTCATTTGAACATAAAAGCTCAACATGTGAATAGTTGATTGATTAATTTTTCATTATTAAAAGCATTTGTGAGCATGCAACAAGTTCAAAATAGCAAGAAGGATTGATCATGACCAGATTTGTAGTAAGTAATTTTTCCAATTTCTAGTCATGGCAAAAACTACAATATATATAACCTGACTAATGTAGTAAGAACTTTTAGCATGTAAAAGAAATCACAAAGTCATATATGTATGAGATATTATGCTCATATTATTCTAAATTCGGATTCAGCATAGCCTTCCCAAGTTTCAAAACTCTCCCTCAATTTAAGCCTTGTGGAGGCATAACCCTTATTTCACTACAATTGAAAGAAAAATGAGTAAAATCCAAAGGTTTTTAAAAATGTCAGCCAATTGTTGTTCGGTATCTACATGGTGAAGAACAATGTTTACTTTTTCAACATTATCACGGAAAAAGTGATACCTAATGTCAATGTGCTTTGTTCTTCAATGTTGCACGGGATTTTTAGAAATGCAAATGGCACTAGTGTTATCACAAAACAGTGGAACACTATCTAGATCAACCCCATAGTACTTAAGTGTTTGAACAATCCAAATAATTTGTGAGCAAGTGCAAGCAGCAGCTACATATTCAGATTCGGTTGTGGATCGTGCAACTGAATTTTCTTTTCTAGAATACCAAGCAACAACTGAATTACCAAGAAAATGAAAAGCACCTGAAGTACTTTTCTTGTCAGTCCTACAACCCCCAAAATCAGCATCCGAGAAAGCTTTCATAGTAACTGTTGAGGAAGAAGGAAGAAAAATGCCAAATTCTTGAGTCCCATGTATGTATCTGAGAATTCTTTTGATGGCTTGACGATGTGAAGCACGTGGGGAAGATTGAAACCGCGCACAAAGACATACACTGAATTATATGTTCGGTCTTGATGCTGTGAGGTACAAGAGTGATCCAATCATACTTGTATATTCTTTTTGATCGACCGAGTCTCCATCTTCAGCACGTTCAAGTGTTGTTATTGTTCCCATATGTGTCAAAAGAGGCTTGCTTTTGTCCATGTTGAACCGCCTGAGAAGGTCTCTTGTATACTTCGTTTGACGAGCAAAAGTATCCTCCTTGATTTGCAACCCCAAAAAGTACGTGAGTACTCCCATCATACTCATCTTAAATTTTAAACTCATCATAGCTGAAAACTTGGACACGAGATCATAAGAAGCACAACTAAAGATAATCATCCACATACACTTGAACAAATAATGAGTCATTGCCATGCTTAAGCGCAAAAAGGCTTTTATCAACCTTGCCCATGGTAAACCCCTTTTCAAGTAAGAATGTTTTTAACCTATCATACAATGCTCTAGGGGCTTGTTTGAGATCGTAAAAGGATTTGGACTGTTTGAAAACATGATTAAGAAAATTTGGATTTTCAAAACCCGTTGGTTGCTTTATATAAATTTCCTCATCTATGTAGCCATTAAGAAAAGAACTTTTAACATCCATTTGATATAACTTGAAACCTTTAGATGCAGCAAAAGCTAACAAAATTCTTATGGCTTCTAATCTAGCAACAGGAGCAAAAGTTTCGTCGAAATCTAGACCTTCAACTTGTGTGAAAACTTGAGCAACCAACCTAGCCTTATTCCTAACCACAATCCCATCCTCACTTTATTTATTTTTGAACACCCATTTAGTTCCAATTAAATTGTGACCCTGAGGTGGAGATACAAGTTTTCAAACATTGTTTCTTTCAAAATTTCTAACTCTTCTTGCATGGCAATAATCCTAGATTCATTAGTGAGTGCGTGTGATATATCTTTGGGTTAAAAAGAAGCAACAAAAGCCGAATGAGCATGAGAGTTTGGATCGCAAAACCTGGACTGTGTGACTCATTAGTGCAAGCTTCCTATGATTTGTTGTGGAGGATGACTTTTGAGAATGCGGAGAGGAGTAGACACTTCACAATCTCTTTCTTCTTCACGTTCATCACGGATCGAAAAACTTGTGGCTTGAGGACGATATGTACCAGCTGCAGTAGTTGTTGGTGCTGGTTGTGGTGCAAAATCAATAGCATGATCAACATCATTTGCATCTGAATTTTCAGGCAGCAGCACCACTTCTTCATCTTCTTCGACGAAAATACTCTCCCCCTGCAGATATGGATTTGGACCTGTAATATTAGAGCTAGTACCTGGGCTAGCTTCATCAAAAGAAACCTAACAAGTCTCCACAATTTTGTTAGTATCAAGTAAAAGCGCACGGTAACCTCTAGTATGAGATGGATAACCAAGAAACATGCCATCAACAGATCTAGGTTCAAGTTTATCAAGATTACCATGTTTTTTAACAAAGCATTTACAACCAAAGACTCAAAAGCGTGTGAAACTAGTCCTATGTCCAAACCAAAGTTCATATGGTGTTTTACCTAGCTTAGCACGGAAGAAAACACGATTTGAGACGTAACAAGCGGTTGCAATTGCATATGCCCAAAATTTTCTAGGAGTTTGATATTCATCAAGCATAGTCCTAGCCATCTCAACTAAGGTTATGTTCTTTGTCTCTACAACACCGTTTTGTTGAGGAACATATGGTGTAGAAAATTGATGATCTATTCCATTTTTAGCACAAAAGTGATCAAATAATTGATTTTTAAGTCCGGCTCCATTATTATTTCTAATTGCTTTTAAAGATCCCTGGTGATCAATTGATAATCTAAGAAATAAAGTTATAAAGTGACTAAAAGCTTCATTCTTAGATGCCATAAAGTAAACCCAAGAGTATCTAGAATAATCATTAACAATCACAAGAAGAAACCATTTACCTCCAAAAGATTGAACACAGGAAGGACCTATGGTGTCAAGTTGCAAAAGTTGTCCCAATTCAGTTGTCATGTTCATTGTGATAGGAGCATGTGAACCTTCAACTACCTTAGCATGTCTACAAGAAGAGCACACAATTTCTTTGTCCATTTTAAGCTTAGGCAGCCCACGTATGCGATCAAGAGCACTAACACCGTGAGATGATCAAAGCCTATGTGACCAAGTCTGTGATGCCAAAAATATAAGTCTTTTGAATCATTAGCTACTCGATACCTATGCTGAGAGGATGACATATCAAACTCAGCTTTAAAAACTCTTCGAAACTGAGACATGTTAAAAATAAGATCACTATTTGAATCTAAAACCTTATAACAATTTTTAGTGAAAATAATTTCCAGATTTTCATCTAGCAATTGTGAAATAAAAATCGAGTTTGTCGAAGTGTTAGAGCGACACTTCCCCCGGATCTGCTAAGTAGCAGCCCGCGGAGGTTCTTTGTTCGGCAGGGCTTAGGCCTCAATCAAGTGTTATGCGGATGGAAATATGAGACAATGGTTTTTACATGGTTTGGGCCACAAGGAGCATAACACCCTACTCCATGGTGAGTGGTATTGCTGGTATGTGTGTGTGTGAGATGTTCGATGTGGGGGATCTCTAGTCCGAGCAGACCAAAGAAGCTGTCTAAGTCGATGGCCGCTTAGTCCTTTTATAGTCCAAGGCTGGACAGCTTACAAGTGGGGCCCAGGGCCCAACAGGTGGGCCCAGGGTGATCTTATCATGTAGAAGATCTAAGGCTTCTTGCGTATGCTGCCTCTGACTGCGCCTTGAAGACTTGCTGTCTTGCGTGTCGGTCTCCTGTGGCTAGGAGTAGTCGTTCATGATGGCAGGAAACGTCCCATCCGTCTTGTCGCCGTAAGATATACACTTGGCGGTGTGGGGTAGGCTTACGGTGCATTCACTGTGATTTGATTGGATGCAGCGGTACCTGACAAGAGGTGTTCGCCACACCTGTACTCTTGGGGAAGGCGCGTGCCTTCAATGCGCGACTGTGCTGGATGCACCAACCCTTACTCCCGCAACCTACCGACCAGGCAAGTTGCAGGACTCATTGCAGCTCCGGAGCCCTCCTCGGTGGGAGTAAGGGCCCCGAGCTGGAGGACGCGTGGCAGCTCTAGAGCCCGCCTCTATGGGAGAAAGGGCCCAGAGCTGGAGGACGCGTGGTAGCTCTGGAGTCTGCCTCAGTGGGGAGGCCGGGTCTGAAGCTTCTTCTTGTATGCGAGGGTACCTGTTCTTGAGGGTACCGACAAAGATGTATTTCCAATTTTTGACAAGTGCCACATATTTCAAAGTGTAGTGATTATTTACTCTAACCAAACCCTTAGAAATTATAGAAGTTGAAAAATTATCGACAAAATTAACAATTCTCTACACGTGACACATAAGAGAGGGAGGACAACCATTCTTTGTTACCAGTCATGTGGCGTGAGCAACCTGAATCCACAATCCAAACATTCTCCTTCCTCAAGCGTGTGACCTATATAGAAGCACAATACGATGATGACTCAATACTGGGTTTAGTCAAAAAGCATTTAGGAATCCAGTACTGAGTCACACGACGTCCAGCAGGAATAACACACGAAAGCAGATTTATGTGCCAAAAGTTTGAGGATTTTTGTACCCAACTACTGACCTACGAGAAGTTACATGTGTAGCACTAAAATCAGTAGGTTTGGGAGCAAACTATGCATATTCTTGACTCATAACAGTAGGTTGCATGTTCCTGACATTCGGTTTAGCATGTGCAGCAAATTTTGCATGGGACTTTTGAGATCTAGCTTGCATTCTTTCCTTTTTGTTGTTGTTTAGCTAGTCTATAACAAAAAATATGACATGACCATTATACCACGGAAGGTACAATGAAATTTAACTTTGTTTTCATGTCTACATGAGTAAGAAACATGTTTATTAGAAACTGAATGAGACAACACCCCTGCAGATTTGAAAATCACTTCTTTTTGTTTAGGAACTGTTTGAATCAAACCACTTCGTAATGACTTAACAATTTTAGGTGGATGTGCCTTAGCATGAGCATGATAATCAAAACTTAAACTGGTTTTATCATTGCAAGACTTGGAATAATTCAACAACAAGTTTAGTTTCTTATCCCCATTACAAAACCGCTCTAGTGTCCTATTCATATCATCAAGTTTCTTAGATAAGTCTAGGTAGTTTTCAAATGAAGTTTTTCCTTTTAGTTTGAAATTAGAACAATATTTAACTTTATGAGAACGTAAAGCATTGTTTAATATAGAAATCTCATTCATTGCATCGTGTAGTTTCTTATCAACATCATCACAAGTAGAACAATGCAAATGAATTGTAGAACAACAAGAATCTTTCAAGTTTTTATCATTAAGTGCAGCAAGCTTTTTGTTCTTTTCAATTTCATGTTCAAGCTTATCAAGTGTATAGGTGTGCACACTTCTTAAAGAGGACAACTTTCATATATAAGCTCACATGAGGAACAAAAATCATCACTAGGAATCAAAGATTTTAAACAATTAATTTCAGATCCTAGTGATTCAAATTTAACAGCATTGTCCCTAAGGTTTTTGTCCTTTTTCTTAACTATAACAGTGGCACGAGAAATAGAAAACACATATCTTCGCAAGTGAGACATACCTCTTCATCGCCGCGGTTGTGTTCTGCCTCCTCTATACTTAATATTGAGTTGCCCGCCATGAAGCACATATTTGCCAAATTCTCTTCATCTTCATCACTTCCGATGTCCACGTCGCTCGAGTCAAGTTCTTCAGGTACAGAGATAAAACTGTTTACCCATTAGCGACCTGTAAAACCCTTTTTCTTTTTCTTATCGTTTGCATAGGAGTGCTTCTTCCTTGTTTTCTTTTCATCACGGGAAGTAGAACCTGAAAGATTAGGACAATTTGTACAAAAATGTCTTGTCTTACCACATTCGAAGCATCGTTGAACCGACACTTCCTCTCCTTCTAGTTCTCACATTTCGCAATGCTTTTGAGAACCGAGTAGAGATAAGTACAAGTTCCTCCTCTTGAAACTCTTCAATATGTTCAAGGGATAGAGAGGATAACAAGGCATGTGTACCACATGATGAAGATTGGCTAGAGCTAGGCATGTCCCGTTGAGAAACAAATGCAAGAGACTTGTTGGGGTTCTTACGTGAGATTATATCAATTTCATGAGATTTTAACTTGGAATAGCACATCTAATGTAAGTGTACTCATGATAGTGGACTAACGAATAGATGTAACTTTCATCTCCCAAACTGACATGTCTAATGCACTAAGTAATTGCCTAGCATTTTCAGCATCTAAAAAGTTAATGTTGACACTATGTAAGTTGCTAAGAATTTTGTTAAAGCGAGCAAAGAGGTCATCGATTGACTCACCGGGTTGCAGCTTGAAGCGCATTTATTCTTTATTGAACATGTCTTGTGTCACCTCCTTGATTGTGTTTGATCCTTCATGATAATCACATAGAGCTTTCCAAACATCGTATGCAGATCGGAGGTGTGCAACTCGATCAAGTTCCGCACCTTGTTGTTGTTGACATCTCTCAAGTTTGTAGCAGCGACTTGATTGTTTGGCGGCACGTCGTAAGGCCTGTACACCTTTTCTCATATTGCGAGGCCTTGAGCCTGGATGAAATCATCCATACGTGCCTTCCAAACATGAAAATCAATGCAACTTAAAACACAAGGTTTTGTGGAGTATTTCTCCATAATGATTAGTCAAAACACATAAAAATCACAAAGATTAGAGCACCGTGGCTTTGATATCAATTGTAGGATCAAAGAGCACATGAAAATCTGCCAGAGGGGGAATAACTGGTAGATTAAAACTTTTTCAGCAGAAACAATAAAAACCCCTTGACAGAAAATCAATCTATTAAGAAACCGTGTGTGCAACTCATCTAAAAGTGTTAAACCATGAAAAAAGTAGTAGATATTTAGATAATTAAGTCATGAAAACACGACAATAGGAATCACGAAAAACCGTCGAGAAAAACTCATGTTATGATCGAAAGATCGAACAAAGGTCAATCTGTTCTACCCGAGTAAAAACAAATCTGCAACACTGCAAAGAAACTCGTGCAGATCAGAAACCACAAATTGAATGATCAAGAAATTTTCATGGATGATATATAATCAAGTCGTGAAGACAACCCAAAAATAACCACATCAATTAGATTTGTAAAACTCGAGTTATGATAAAAACACCAACACAACGTAGTGCTGTGCAAAAACTCGACGAGAAAAACTTGTCCAAAACAAGTCGAACAAAAAAGGCACAAAAGATCCTATAAAACCACGAATTCTATTGATCAAAACACAAGAGGAACAGCCCAAAGTCGTCTTACCATGAGCTCTGGCCTCCCTTGTTTTTATAACCAGCCCTAAGGCCAACCCAATCCTAACGAGGACTCTAATCCTACTCAGTTTCAACCAAAACTTTCTGTAACTGCTCAAGACTCTTCATACACAGATAGAAGCAATCTTAAGACTTCCAAACATCTTACAAACATATCCCACATTCCTAAAACAGCTCAATGTTGTGACCCACACGAAATCCTTTCATAACCAACTCAAATCTTTCCATATTTGAGTCAAAACCAACTCAGCCGCAGCCTGAGTCCATAATTCAACCGGTTGGACTTTTCCGACCAATTCTGTATGTCCACTTCTCTGTATCACGCATTGGAACCATGTTGCTACATCCATGCACTCCTTGCTCACAAGCAAACACCTTCCAACGACGTCCACGATACCTTCATATGCATTGTTCTTGATCAAAACATGTTGCATGACCTCCCGATCAACTCAACCATAATTCCTCCCGAACTTGGTTGTTAAACCTCATATTCTCCCTAAGACTAGTTCAATGGATTCTTTCACCAGCTATGTCTTGACCTCAAGAAACACCTGCACATGAATAAAAAACCATCATTTGCGAGCCCAAGTCCTCGACTTGACTCTCATTAGTTCAAAAACAACAACACCTTACGTGAGCACCTCACATAAACATGTTGCAAACCATATCAAAACAATAACCACTATAAACAGCAATAACACTTCAAAAACTTAGTAAAAGAATACTAAGCAAACTTTCCATAAGTGTAAAGCAAGTTTGAAACATTTCAACTTAAAAACAGAACCACTACGATCTTGCACCTGACCTTGCCAGAGCTAACCACACCTTGCTTTGGACCTAGCCAAATCTAATCGGACATTGTGAAAATTAACCAGACCTTGTCCAGACCTAGCCAAAGCTAACGGGACCTTGCGTTAGACTTTGCCGGTGCTACCCAAAACATGTCAGATCCATTGTCAAACTTTGTTGGAGCTACCCAAAACATATCGGACCTATTGTCGAACCTTGCTGGAGCTACCCAAAGCATACCAGACCTATTATCAGACCTTTTTAGAGCTCGTACCTAGAGTCGGACCTCGAGGAGAAGGGTGTTTTGGAAATATTCAAAACTTTTATCGTAATATGATATGTATTCAGCACACATAAGTCTCACGTTGGTGATGGTTGGTACATCACAGATGAAAATCTGCAAGCGCACGGAGAAACCATTGTAGAACTTCCCCTTAAAGAGTATTCCTAAGGGTATCGAAAATCCAAGGAACGTGTGTGCTAATCTTCTAACTAGTTCACCCGAGGGCACTAAGCTTGGTGGTAGGAAAGAGTAGAGTGGATTCCCTAAGAGAAGGGTTTCTAATTCAAAGCAAATTGGTGAATAGCAGCTTATATTGGGCACGGGCTTACCCTGGTCCCAGGCAACTGCCGCCAAGAGCCTACGTTGTAGTCAAACGTGGAGGATTACAACGGACGGATAGGGTTGTCACCACCTACCGCCTACCTCTACAACCCGTGGACTACGAGATAATCAAAGGTAATGCCATGCCTAGAAACCACACATACACTATCGATTACTTCACTAACCTCCCCAGCAAAGACTAGGTCCTCTAAATGAATAGAACAATGAATGAATAAGCAACTAAGGAATTAACATGCTTGAATTAAATAAATGAACTCAAAGGGAAATCGTGTACCTTACTTGAGATGAAAGTAACCGTTGAGGTACAAAGGTGGAGATGGTTCGACAAGCCCAAACCCTATCCTTAAGTGGAAGAAGCCCGACAAGCCGAAGCCTCCTCCTCCTCCTCATCCTCCTCCTCCTCCTATTTTTTCACACTTTCTCCCTATTTTCAAAGCACTTTGGCAGCGCTACGCCTTTGGAGTGGAGTACTAGACTCAAGCTTTTGGTGTGTGAAGTGAGGGAGCTCCCTACCCCCTGTTTATACCCTCCAAAGGTTGGTTTTGCGCCAGAAAAAGTGAGCGACTCAGTCAGCATTGTGATCTCCAAGCCATGAGGATCCAACACGTGGCGGTTGACCATGTTTGGCGCGTTTAACTACTTGGCCGACCTGGCACTTCGGCCGAATTTCTAGTGGCCCCAAACACGGTGTTTTTCTTTTGGGAGGCTGTTTTGTGGGGCCCCATCATGGGTATGGGTGGTTACCCTCATTTTTACTTGGTTTTCTCCTTCGAGTGGGCCCTAGAATCCTCGTGCTTGCGCCTAATTGGTCGGAAGGTGTGTTTCTTGGAATGGTCCCTATAGATGTCTCTCGTTATGGGCATAATTCACGTGCATACATAGTTGCATTAACACTTGTGGAGATAGTTAGGAAATAACTCCTACCACTATGTTGGTTGTCCAATTCATAGCTTTTATGTTGGGAATTGACAGCCGGATTTGGCAATTAAGGACCGTCAACAGACTCCCCCACACTTAGTCCTTTACTCATCCTCGAGTGAAGGCAAGAAGAACTAAGTGATATCATAATTCAGCTACAAGTACGAAATATGTATACAAAATATATCAACACATACCTTTGTTCAAGAACCTTTGATATGTGGCTACCACATGATCTTGGGTGTTTGACTGATGGAACAGTTTGAATGTAGTTCACCGTGACTCCTCCTACAGAAATAAACTTGGAAATTGCTATATTTTCACAAGTCAAAAACATATTGCCATGCTCCTTAAAAGAATACTCTCGTCTCTCAATGTGTTTAGTCCTCACCTTGGCATGAGTTACAACTTCTTTTCCTACGACTAAATATGTATTTTTGTGGAGCTTGGTAAGGATAGAAAGTGGCTCACTGGCAATTCATATGTTACTAAGTCAAAAATGAGATCCTCATGAGAAGACCATGCAACAAAAACCAATGACTAGAGAAATTCTTGTGTACTTATTATGGATGGTGGATGATGAATGGTGATGATAACTCCCAATTGATCACTCTCTATATTTTTTTGTGCAATGATAAAACATGGCTACTTATTGGCTCTCTCTCTCTCTTTTTTCTTTTTTTGAATTCTCTCCTTTTTTTGAGAGAGAGCTCTTATAGCCATGCCTTCTACTCGTTTTTGTGCATCTTTTTATTCAGAGAAGATTTTGCAGAATTTGCATGGAGTATCTTTTGATGGTGGATGTGTGGAAATCATGGAATATGGTGGAGTGCACAAGAAATTCCTAATCAAAGATTTCATGCAAGTCACTCAATAGGGTCAAGAGTTTGACAAAGTTCAATGAAAATGCAAAGTGCATATGCATGTGGTTTTCAATATTTGTATCATATGGCCTTGGTGGTTATTTAAATACTAATGTTAGAGGATGGCAAACATTTGATGACTTTAAATACCAAAATTCAATTCCAGCATGTAGAGTTTCCAAGTTTCACTCATTTACCATATCACACCAATCAAATATTTAGATGACATGTTTTTCCTAAATTGATATGTGGTTCAAGAACATGGTAATGAAATTGAAATGAGAAGTAGACATATTCCATTCACTAGGAAAATATGATATATGAAATTGCACAATTTTAATTTCCAATGAGTTGACTTTTAATGATATTATCATGCATAATCAATTTCAACTCAAAAATCAGGTATAGAGGGACAAGAGGTGAGAGAGCGCAAACCATCGCCTTAATGAAGAAGGGTGGGCCAAGCCATCATGGCGTGGTCAAATATTCTTGTGGTCCTTCATGCGAGGCCTTGAATTGTTCTTTCATGATGGTTCGGGCATGTTGCACTTTGGGGGGGCCTGTGGAACCCCCCACACTTGTTCTTGTACCTATCTTTATTTGATACGAAAACATGAAAAAGTGAAAGATTCTACTGGCCTTACCTACACCGATGAGTCGCAATTTATTTGACAAAGGCACTTTGTATGATAAAATCAAAATAAGTGCCTAAGTCCTAAGTAGGAAATTATTTATGATGTTCTACATTTTACTTCTCTTTTACTTAGCCAAATGGGGATAGTGGGATGATTGGAAAGGAGTGGTGAGGGTTGGAGTTTGCTTTTATTGGACATGGAAAATTTAACCAAACATCAAGGATAGGCATTAAATTCAATCAAATTGTTTATGTCTTCCTCTTTGTCCAAATTTTCTTCGGGTTCTAAAAAGATCTTGAGACGGTGCCCATTTACTTTGAATAGATGACCTTTATCATTTTGGAGTGTAGTTGCTCCATGAGATGGAGTATCTACCACAGTATAGGGACCTTCCCATTTACTTTTTAGTTTCCCATGTCCAAAAAGGTTGACTCTAGAGTTAAAAAGTAGGACTTTATCTCCAGTCTTGAACTCCTTAGGTGTAATTTTTTTATCGTGCCACCTCTTGGGTTTTTCCTTATAGATCTTGGCACTATGGTACACCATATCCCTCCATTCTTCTAGTTTAGAAATTTGCATTTTGCGCAACTTTCCAGCTTCATGGAGATCCATGTTCCATTTCTTGATAGCCCAATACGCTCTATGTTCTAATTCTATGGGTAAATGACAAGTTTTCCTGTAGACAAATTTGAAAGGTGACATTCCAATGGGTGTCTTATAGGCAGTACGGTATGCCCAATGTGCATTGGGTAGTTTGTTCTTCCACCCATTACACATCTAAAAGATGATCTTTTTGCAAAATATTCTTGATTTGTTTGGTTGAAGTTTCTGCTTGACCGCTTGTTTGGGGATGATATGGAGTAGAAATGTTATGCCTAACCCCAAGCTCCCTCAGAAAGCTCCAGAAGGTCATATCAATTAAATGGGACCCTCCATCACTTATGATCATTCGTGGAGTTCCAAATCATGGGAAAATGATTTCATGAAACATTTTCACGCGGTCTTGGCATCGGCATGTATGCATGGTAATGCTTCTACCCATTTGGACACATAATCTATGGCCATGAGAATATACTCATGATCATAGGACTTTGGAAAGGGTCCCATGAAGTTGATCCCCCACACATCAAATAATTTTACTTGGAGATTCTATGTGAGGGGCATCTCATTGCGAGCAGTGATTCCTCCATGCTTTTGGCATTCCTGACATGTTTGAACGAATTCCTTTGTATCCTCATACATTGAGGGCCAAAAGAATCCACTTTGCCAGAAGTTTGCCTGAGTACAGTGAACACCGTAGAGCCTGCCATAGGGGTCGCATGGAATTTTTCGATGATTTTGGTGCCTTCGACTGTTGGGACACACCTTCTAGGTAACCCACCAGAACATACTCTATAGAGGTATAGATCATCCCACAGGTGACGTCGACTCTCGAAAATGAGCTTTTTATTATCCTGCCCTAGTGGTACGTGCCTCGTAACAATGAAGTTTACGATGTTCGCATACCGAGGGTTAGAGTCGGTAACCTTGAGAAACATATCATCATGTAGTAAATCATTGATAGGTATGTCCAATGTATTTGGGATTTCCATACGTGAGAGATGATCAACGACGGAATTCTCTACTCCCTTTTTATCCCTTATCTCTAGGTCAAACTCTTGGAGTACGATAATCAATCAGATTAGCCTAGGTTTAGCATCATTCTTGGTGAGCATATATTTCAAAGCGGCATGGTCTGTGTAGAATATGATTTTTGCTCCAACCAAGTATGATCTAAACTTATCAATAGCAAAGAAACTGCTAGGAGCTCCTTTTTAGTTGTGGCATACTTTAGCTGAGCTCCTGATAGAGTCTTGCCTCTGTAAGATATTTCATGATGCTTCTTATCATTGGTTTGCCTAAGGACTGCCCCAACGACATCATCACTAGCATTACACATGGTTTCGAATGGCAACATCCAATCAGGGGGTTGAATGATTGGAGCTGTGATGAGTGCCTTCTTGAGGATGTCAAAATATTTGTGACACTCATTATCGAAATCAAAGGGCACATCCTTAGCTAATAGGCCAGTGAGGGGTCTAGCGATTTTGGAAAAATCGTTAATAAATCATCGGTAGAACTCGGCATGGCCTAAAAGCTACGAATACCCTGAATGTTGGTGGGAGCTGGAAGCTTTTCAATCACTTCAATTTTGGCTTTGTCGACCTCAATCTGCCTTTTGAACACCAAGTGTCCTAAGACGATACCTTCACGGACCATAAAATGACACTTTTCCCAATTTAGCACCAGGTCCTTCTCTTGGCATCTTTGTAAGACCCTGTCTAGGTTCTCAAGACAATGATCATGAGTTTTTCCATAGATGGAAAAGTCTTCCATGAAAACTTCCTTGATTTCCTTGATCATGTATGAGAAAATAGACATCATGCACCTTTGGAACAAAGCAGGTGCATTACACAACCCAAACGACATTCGCCAATAGGCATAGGTTCCGTAAGGGCATGTGAAGGTGGTCTTACTTTGATCATAGGGTGGATGGGAATTTGATGGTAACTAGAATACCCATCAAGGAATCAAAAGAATGAATGTTTCGCTAGCCACTCAATCATGTCATCAATGAAAGGCAGCGGGAAATGATCATGCATTGTTGCCTTGTTGAGTTTTTTGTAGTCAATACACATCCTCCACCCTATGATGGTTCATTGAGGAATGAGTTCATTTCCCTCATTTTGAACGACCGTCATTCCTCCTTTCTTGGGCACTACAAGGACAGAGGTAACCCACTCACTACAAGGAACGAGATAAATTATCCCAACATGCAAGGGTTTCAAGACCTCCTTTTTTCCAACCTCCCACATGGTATTGTTCAATCTCCTATAGGTTCCCTAGATGGTGTCCTAAGAGGTTTGGTGGGAATGCGATGGGTGCAAAGAGCATGGTTGTTTCCCTTAAGGTCTTGGAGTGAGTAGCCTAGGATGGATCTATGCTTTTCTAAGGCGGTCATGAGTTTGGCAGTTTCGTCTTGTGAAATCTTGTCACTTATGGTGACATGAGCTCCCGCATCACCGTGTAGGAAAGCATAGTTTAGTCTTGGAGGTAGGGTTTTCAACTCAATCGGGGGCTTTTTTGATGGCTCTTCTTTGGGAAATCAAATGTCTCCTGCAATTCTTCCTCTTCTTGGATGAATTATTCTTCTTATTCATTTTCAAGAAGTTCTAAGAATTGAAGGGTCATCGCTTCCTCGATTGGCTCACTCTCAAGGGGAGGTTTTGCTAATATGTTCTTGGATCGCATAATGGGAATGGAAAACGTGCTCCCTCCAAGTTTAACATCTAGGCTGCCTTTTGAGGGTGCATCCATGAGTAATTTATCAATGGGTAATTTTGTCATTACATCGAAGTTTTGGACTCTGAAGACATTAAAATCAAGGCATAAATCATTGTTCTCATGTCTTATAGACACGTTTTTGCAAAATACCATATCCTTCCTTAATGTTTCCATAGGAGTCTCCGAATGAATTTCTTGTTGGAGCCCAGGGTAGATCACCCAAAATGGCTAAAGCACAATTTTCTGAAATTATATTGGCTCCAACAGTGGGATTATAAAGGATGTTCACCATTACCCCTCGTATAAGACATCGAATGGTTGTTGAGGGTGAGTTTACTCGAATAATTTCAGGTGAAAGCTCAACCTCTGCAGTCCATTCCCTACTCATGATTGAGGTCAACTTCTTTATCATTTCCTGAAGGAATTTTCCTTTGGGTGGATCAAGGAGTGAGGGATGTAATGATGGTTTCCTTCCATAACAATACTTTGAGGTTTTCCCAAAATCTTCGAAAATATCTCCCTAGAAGCATAATGGAAATTGCGAAGGCCGAATTTCTTCTTCCTTCGGTGTCCTTGGTTCGGGTGAGGATTTCATAGTCACAACTTGAGATGAACATGGTATGGATTCCGGGGTGACTATGGGGGGATTCTTATGTCTCGACACAGCTTCCTCTCCCGGAGGTTCATTAAGATCGGCGATGAAGGATGTATTTTCTAGAATGCGTTCTAGATTTTCCCTTTCTTCATTTGGTGTCTTACGGAGGAAAGAGCCTCTAGTCGATATGTCGAGGTACATGGCAGAATCCTTGTCAAGTCCGAAACAAAAATGTTGTAATAACACATGTTCAGGTATTGACAGGTCTGAGCCTAATTCGGTTAGCAATGAGAATCTAGCCTAGGTCGCACCTATAGATTCCTTCTCAAATTGCTGAAAGTTGAGAATTTCACTTTGTAGAGAGGCAACTTGGGAGAGTGGAAAGAATGCAAGACAAAAATTGTCTCGAACTTCTTTCCATTTTCCATTTGCACTCTCGACAGTATGAGTGTACCACTGCTTCTCCCTTCCCATGAGGGAAAATGGAAACAATTTCCACTTAATGGTTTCTTGTGTCCTGCCCTTGAATAGAAGGCATGAACACCACTGCTCAAACTCCCACAAGTGATGGTAGGGATTCTCACAATCTGTCCCTGAGAACGATTGCTCCCGAACCATGGCTATAAAGCCATGGAGGAGTTCATAGCTAGTTAAGCAAATGGGATCCGCCCATGGCGGAGGCTCACAGAACCTACCCTTAGGAGAAGATAGAGAAAGAATGGTGGGTTGCTCCATAGTTTAGATGGTGGAAATGTGAGGAATAGGATAAAAAATAGATATGAGGGTGAACAAGGTTCGAAGATCAACAGCAACCGTTCCCTGGCAACGGCACTAAAAATGCTTGTTCACTTTTGCAACGTCACAGATAAAAATCCACAAGCGCACGGAGAAACCGTTATAGTACTTGCCCTTAATGAGTATTCCCTAGGGTATCGAATCCAAGGAACGTGTGTGCTAATCTTCTAACTAGTTCACCTAGGGACACAAAGCCTAGTGGTAGGAAAGGGATAGAGTGGATTTCCTAGGAGAAGGGTTTCTAATTCAAAGCAAGTCGGTCAATAGCAGCTTGTATTGGGCACGTGCTTACCTTGGTATGCCAGGCGACTCCTGCCAAAAGCCTATGTCGTAGTCGAACATGGAGGATTACAACGGACGGATAGGGCTGTCACCACCTACCGCCTACCTTTACAACCCGTGGACTACGAGATAATGAAAGGTAACATCAAGCCTAGACACCACGCCTACGCTATCGATCACTTCCCTAAACCCTCTATCAAATACTAGGGCCTCTAAATGAATAGAGCGATGAACGAACAAGCAACTAAGGAATTAACTTGCTTGAATTGAATAAATGAACTCAAATGGAAATCATGTACCATACTTGAGATGGAAGGAACTGTTGAGGTACAAAGGTGGAGAGGGTTCGACAATCCCAAACCCTATCCTTAAGTGGAAGAAGCGCGACAAGCCAAGCCTCCTCCTCCTCCTCTTTCTCACTCTCTCCTTAATTTATAAGCACTTTGGTAGCGCTACACCTTTGGAGTGGAGTACTAGACTCAAGCTTTTAGTGTGTGGAGTGAGGGAGCCCCCTACCCCCTATTTATACCATCCAAAGGTTGGTTTGGTGCCAGAAAAAGCGAGGGACTCAGTCGCCATTGTGATACCCAACCGCGAGGAGCCAACATGTGGCGTTCAATCGCGTTTGGCGCATTTGATGAGTAGGTTTAGGCCCGATCTTCTGAAAGGTAAATCGATTGGGGTGGAGAACTCGACGTTGATGATCCGCAGCACTCGAGCGGTTCGAATACCTCTGCAATCAGTACAACACTGCTCCTTTGGTTATCAACCGTGCGGCACACACTTCAACTCGCCAAGAAGGGTAATCCCTATAAGTGAACCGAGAACACAAGCAAGAACGTAGAAGACACGATCTGAAATTGAGAAGTTGGGGTCTCATAAACTGTAGAACGGCGAAATTGTTATTCTAAGCAAAACCCACCGAATATGACTGGCGGATGCAGTATTTAAAAGCTAGTGTTTGGCCAAAACACGATTAGACTCGTCCCTAATGGACTCATACCCAAAGGCCCGATTCGGTAGTGCAGCACCGGACAGAACTCTTGACTCGAATTGTTTCGACTCTTCCCAATGACTCCGGTGGAATTTTGAGGTGGGACCAGAGACATTGGAAAGTTTATCTTCTTCTCTTCCGGTTCATATGTGGAACGTCAGAAACTGAGTCCGTATGCATCCTGGGCGTCCGTTTTAAGGTGAACTGCTCCAGGACTCCGAGTTGAACTCAAGTCCGAGTTGTAAACTGATTCCATCAACTTGTGGACGTCCCAGCAGGTTCTCCATGTTCCCAAGGCCTCTTCCCTTCCCTTGTTGATCTTATCCATTATTCCTAATAACAATTAAATCATCACATAGCAATCTATTCTCAAACTCACATGCAAAGGAAGTTAGGAACGAATTCACCTGCTGATTTATTAACCGTGCTCATGCTCTTTTGATTGGTCCTTGAAATTCAATGTGCGTCTCCGCTGTTGTGATGTTTCATCCTCCCCCTCTTGAATTGGAGTCGTCCTTGACTCAAGTTCATCTTCTTCTCCCAAGTACGGTAACAAATCTGAAATTTTAAATGTAGGACTAACCCCAAAATTGGGAGGCAATTCAAGCTTATATGCATTATCATTAATCTTTTCAACAATCTTAAAAGGACCAGCAGCTCGTGACATAAGTTTAGATTTTCTCAAGTTAGGGAATCGCTCTTTTCTCAAATGTAACCACACCAAATCACCCGGTTTAAGTTTTACTTCCTTTCTAACTTTACTACCTGCAATCCTATACTTCTCATTCATCTTTTCAATATTTTTCTTTGTAGTTTCATGCATCTTAAGAATGAATTTAGATCATTGTGTAGAATCCAAAATTATAGTTCCAGAAGGAGGCAAAGGTAGTAAATCAATAGGAGCACGAGGATTGAAACCATACACTACCTGGAATAGACTTCCTTTGTCGTGGAGTGAACGGATCTGTTGCAAGCAAATTCTATATGTGGTAAACACTCCTCCCACAACTTCAATTTTGTTTTCAAGACAGCCCGCAACATAGTGGATAGAGTATGATTAACTACCTTGGTTTGTCCATCTGTTTGTGGGTGACATGTAGTTGAAAACAGCAACTTGGTTCCCAATTTATACCACAAAGTTCTCCAAAAATGACTTAAAAATTTTGCATCATGATCAGAAACAATGGTATTTGGCACACCATGTAAACGAACAATTTCTATCATAAATAAATCATCAATGTGTGAACATTATCATTCTTATGACAAGGTATAAAGTGTTCCATTTTGGAGAAACGATCAACAACTACAAAAATACTATCCCCCCATCTCTTAGTCCTAGGAAATCCCAAAACAAAGTCCATAAAAATATCCTCCCAAGGTACACTAGAAACAGGAAGAGGCATATAAAGACCATGTGGGTTAAGGCGAGACTTAGCTTTATTGCAAGTAGTGCATCGTGACACGTAGCCTTCGACATCAGGCCTCATCTTTGGCCAAAAGAAGTGTGTGGACAACACGTCTACAATTTTCTTCACTCCAAAATGTCCCATCAAACCCCGTCCATGTGCTTCCTGCAAAAGTAATAGACGAACGGAGCTAGCTGGAATGCATAGCTTGTTAGCACAATAGAGGATACCCTCTCGAAGCACATAATTATTCCAAGTTCTTCCTTCTCTACAATTTTCAAAAGCATCTTTGAAGTTTAAATCACTAGGATATAATGCTTTTATTGTTTCCAAACCAAAGATTTTATGATCAAGTTGGGACAGCATGGTATCACGCCTAGATAATGCATCAGCAATGAGATTTTCCTTCCATTTCTTATGCTTAATGATGTATGGAAACGACTCTATGAACTCAATCCATTTAGCATGTCGTTTATTCAGATTGGTTTGACACCTAAGATACTTCAATGATTCATGATCGGAATGCATGACAGACTCCTTAGACCAAAAATAATGTTCCCAAAGTTTTTGCAACGGGTTTACCTCCTTGTACAAAAATAATTCAGAGAAGGACCATGAAGTTTTTCACAAAAGAAAGCAATGGGTTTACCTCCTTGTATCAGAACGCCTCCAATACCAATGTTGCTTGCATCGCATTCTATCTCAAAGGTCTTGTCAAAATCAGGAAGTTGTAGCAATGGTGCTTGTGTAAGCTTCGATTTGAGAGCAATAAAAGCTTGTTGCTGCTGTTCGCCCTATCAAAGAAGCACTCCCTTCTTTGTTAGCTCATGTAGAGGTGCTGCAATGGTGCTGAAATCCCGCACAAAACACCGATAAAAACCTACAAGACCAGGAAAACTACGAACATGCGTGACGGTTGTTGGGGCTGGCCAGCTGGTGATTGCTTCAATTTTTACCTCATCCATCTCAATTCCCTCCAAGGAAACGACATAGCCAAGAAACGAGACTCAATTGGTGCAAAAGACGCACTTTTCGAGGTTACCAAACAAACGTGCATCTCTCAAAATAGTAAAAACAGCACGTAAATGATCAAGAAGTTCATCATATGACTTGCTGTAAATGAGGATATCATCAAAGTAAACCACCACAAATTGTCCAATGAAAGCACATAAAGCCTTGTTCATTAATCGCATAAAGGTGTTGGGTGCATTAGTTAACCGAAAAGGCATGACCAACCACTCATAAAGTCCAAACTTGGTTTTAAATGAAGTTTTCCATTCATCTCCTAGTGCCATTCTAATTTTGTGGTAACCACTACGCAAGTCAATTTTTGTGAAGATGATAGCACCACTCAATTCATCAAGCATGTCATCTAAACGAGGAATAGGATAATGATATCGAATGGCGATGTTATTAATCGCTCGACAATCAACACACATGCGCCAACTACCATCTTTCTTGGGAACAAAAAGATCTTGGACCTGTTGCTGAATTTCCTTAGTTTCCCCTGGATTCGCCCTGTATGCTGCACGATTTGGCAAACTTGCTCCTGGAATCAAATCGATCTTGTGTTCAATGCCTCTCATCGGTGGTAAACCAGCGGGTATCTCGGAGCGAAACACATCCTCAAACTCCTGCAAAAGGTTAGCAACAGCGGGGGGCAATGCAATAGACAATTCATGAAGTGAAAACATAGCTTCTTTGCATACTAAAGCATAGCACATCCCCTTAGAATCGAATAAATCAACAAGGTCAGATTTAGTTGCGAGCAACGATGGTGATTTTAACTTAGTGACTTGCTGTTTTTCAGATTCTAGTTTTGTTGATTTGCCATTACGAATTTTACTCTTCTCAAAATGCACAATTTCAGCAGGAGTCATGGGGAGCAAAGTGATTTTCTTTCCCTTATGCATGAGAGTATATTTATTAGTTCTACAATGATGAATAACATGTGTATCAAATTCCCAAGGACGACCCAATAAAAGAGAACAAGTATCCATTGGAACAACATCAAAATCAGCAAAATCATGGTAAGAACCAATTGAAAAATGTATTCTCGCTATTTTTGTTACCCGAAGCTTACCGCTGTTGTTGAACCATTGAATGTGGTATGGATGAGGGTGTGCTATTGTTGTCAAACCATGTTTCTTGACGATGTCCGTGTTCACCAAGTTATTGCAGCTAGCTCCATCAATTATAGTGTGTACACGGTAGTCCTTGACAACGAAAAACATGTGGAAGAGGTTGTGTCATTGTATCTTGTCACCAGTCTCCACTTTGGAGCTCAAGGCACACTGCACAATGATGCTCCTATAGTCCTCTGTCGCCGCGGTACCAAGTGCCTATTCTTTGGTGTGTTCGTCATTTAGATATGTAAAGTCAGTTGCAAAAAGAATATTCATCTTCTACATTTGAAGTACTATCATACCCGCCATCGTCACGTGCTATGTATGCTAGTTTGCTCGGGCAATCTCTCATCATATGACCAAGTCCCTGGCAGCGGTGACACTTAATGTCAGAAGTACGACTCATAGAAGGAGTGGACGACGAAGGCTTGAATGATGTCGCCTTGCTGCTCTCCGGCACGCGAGAAGGTGGAGCAGCAGGTATAGTTCGTTGGCCGCCATTGGATGGTGTAGTCGCTGCACGGGGGGGGGGGGGGTCGAGGATGGTGCTATTTTGGATGGTGTGGGCATCGAACATGGCGTGAAGTTGCTCCTGGTGCGTTGTTGCTGTTGTTGTCGGCCCTGCAATTCTTTTTCTGCCAACATAGTATGCTGAAACAATCTGTTAACAGTATCATATTCCTGGTAATCAACGATGTCCTTAATTTCACGCCTCAACTCCCCATAAAAAACGAGCTATTTTATCATCCATGTCTTCTACTACCCCACAATGCAGCATACCCTTTTGTAACTCTTGATAATACTGCTCCACGGACATGTTACCTTGGTCTAAGCGCTGCAATTTTTTGCGAAGGTCCCGCTGAAAAGATGGAGGAACCAATCAAACACGCATAGCTTCCTTTAATCTATCCCATGTTTGAGGATCAGTTCTAGTTTTAAGAAGTTCATTCCACCATATGATAGCCAAGTCCTTAAACTCACTAGTGGCTTAACGAACTCTATATTGTTCAGGAACACGATGGGCATTAATTTTTTACTCTACTGTAATCTCCCGATCGAGATAAGACTCAACATCATAAGCACCAAAAAAAGAGGGTATAGTAAATTTCACTTTAGCAAAAGGATCATCAGGAGGACGATTATAATTGTTATGATTATTACCTCCCATACCTCGATGATAAAGTGGCAGTCTTGGCTGATTGTTGTGATCTTCCATATCATCCATAAGGATTGTCTTCATGTCTTCCAGCGAGAGGCAACCGAGCCTCAAAAGTATTCATCCGAAGAGCAAGGTCATCATGTTGGCGAGTCAAGTTCACCAATGACTCCTCTGTTGATGTGTTGTATTTGGCGAACATATCTATCATGGTCTTCATCATATCACGTAACTCAGCATGTTGAACACATTCGTCATCATTGTCTTCTCCTGCCATTCTTAGTAGGAAATAAAAGACAAAAAAAATTTGTTATCCCTACCAACTATAGTCACAATATGAAAGGTGGAAGAAAACATTCTCTCTCGCTCAAGTCTCTTACCACACTCTTACAAGTGTTCTTACCGACATAGGAGGTGGTGTGGACGGTGAGATGAACCAAAGAAGCATGGGGTGATTGCAAAGGTACCTGTTATTCTCAAGAGAAAGCGGAGCTTGGATGGCACAATATGGTGGCTAATAAGCAGAACATCGTTAACAGGTAAACAAAGTTCAATAAGTATTCAATGTAGGAAACTGTTGCTGATCAACCAAGTGCTCTAGGGCCTAGCACAACACAAGGAAGTAGCAAGGCAAACGAAAGACAGAATGATATAACCAACAAAACAGTACCAAGTGGTATAGGCCAATTGCTTTAATATGCGTGCTCTTCACTATTTTTTCTTTTCTTTTTTTATAATATTTTTTTGATATTTTTTCTTTACTCAGGAGCATGAATATAGGAATAACACAAATTTGCAGCTCAATTGGATGTAATATGCGGCCTATAGAAAATCAAAAAGATTCTTTAAAATTCGTGCTGAAACTTTGGAAGCTGGATAGCCTATCTTCCGAGGGGAATTTGGGCAATCTAATTTCGCCGAACATGGCTACGCGGCAGAAAATCGGATGTCAAATTTTGTGTAGATGAATTTGAAAAAAATCGCCCGATTTCGAGTTCGTATGTGTAAGTTATAGCCGTTTTGAGGTAGGTTGTCCAAGTTACGATTTTTGGATGTTGATTCCAACTCGGTTTGAGAACAGATCTCGCAGTCGGATATGAAAACAATCGGGAATTTGCACAGCGACTAATGGGGTGGTGTGTGATGATTCAAGGATGAGTGGCACAAAGGTTTGTCACCTAATCTAGTGCTGGCGATGCGAGAGTTCACGCAAGCCGGCTAGTTATGGCAAACCGATGAACGTGGTGGATCGGTTTGTTATTTAGGGATTGTGGAATAGGTGTCGAACAGCAAGAAAAAAGGACGAAACAAGATAACTAGGACCCAAAACACAAATCTAAACCAGCAACAAGACTCGACCGCACGAATGCAAACTGAACAATGCAAACTGAAAAATGAAACTGCATGCACTATAGTCTAGGAAGCGGTAAAAATGATCTAATTTTTTTGTGGCTTTTCTGTGGACTCTAGGTACGAAACAAAATCAATCTAGTGGAAGGAAAAAAAAAGATACCTCACGAGCAACCTGGAAATCTGATACCAATTGATGAGTAGGTTTAGGATTGATCTTCCGAAAGGTAAGTCGATTGGGGTGGAGAACTCGACGTTGATGATCCGCGACACTCGAGCAGTTCAAATATCCCTGCAATCACTACACCACTGCTCCGTTGGTTATCAACCGTGCGGCACATGTTTGACCTTGCCAAGAAGGCTAATCCCTGCAAGTGAACCGAGAACACAAGAAAGAATGTAGAAGACACGATCTGAAATTGAGAAGTTGGGGTCTCACAAACCGTAGAACGGTGAAATTGTTATTCTAAGCAAAACCCACCGAATATGACCGACGGCTGCAGTATTTAAAGGATAGGGTTCTGCAAAAAAAAAGATTAGACGCATCCCTAATGGACTCATATGGGATACAAGGCCCAAAGGCCCGATTCGGTGGCACAGCAATGGACAAAAATCTGAACTCGAATTGTTTCGAAGATTACCAATGACTCCAGCAAAATTTTGAGTTGGAACCAGAGCCATTGGAAAGTTTATCTTCTCCTCTTTCTGTGCATATGTGGAACCTCGAAAACGTAGTCCGTATGCATCCTAGGCGTCCATTTTAAGGTGGAGTGCTCCTGGACTCCGAGTTGTAAACAGATTCCATCAACTTGTGGACGTCCCAGTAGGTTCTCGTTGTTCCCAAGGCCTCTTCACTTCACTTGTTGATCTTCTCCATTGCTCCTAATAACAATTAAATCATCACATAGCAATGTATTGTCAACTCACTTGGAAAGGAAGTTAGGAATGAATTCAACTGCTGATTTATTAACCATGCTCGTGCTCTTGTGATGGGTCCTTGCAGTTCAATGTGCGTCTCCGCTGTTGTGATGTCCTCATCAGTGTTTACCTAGTCAGTCGACCTGGCGCATCGGTCAACATTACGGTGGCCCCAAACGCGGTGTTTTTCTTCTGAGAGGCTGTTTTGTCGGGCCCCATCATGAGTATAGGTGATTCCCCTCATTTTTAGTTGGTTTTCTTCTCCGTGTGGGCCCTAGAATCCTCGTGCTTGCGCTTGATTGGTCGTAAAGTGTGTTTCTTTGATTGGTCCCTGTAAATATCTCAAATTATTGGCATAACTCACCTGCATACACAATTGCACCAACACTTGTGGAGATAGTTAGTAAATAAATCATACCACTATGTTGGTTGTCCAATTCATAGCTTTTATGCAGGGAATTGACGGTCGAATTTGGCAATTAAGGACCGTCAAAACACATCATTTCACTTAGATATGAACTTGGATGAAGTTGTGTATGACTAAAATCATGTCCTTAAGTTTCTGATTGTCAAATGATATAGGCTTAGCTTGGTTGGTTAGAATAAGGCAGATGCTGCATATAATCTCTTGCAAACTTCATATGATTTAAATTTATGCTTTAAAGGTTATATAAAAACAGCAGCATGTGTCATGCTTTTGAGTTTTGAAATAGTTGAGACTGGGAGATTATGACTTGCTTCAATTGAAAATACACTTTATTTCTAGTATGGCTTACAGTACTTGAAGTATCTCATTGATGTGATAGTGTAAGTTACTTGATAGTATGGATTGGATAAGCTTTGTTTTATATGTATATGCCATATTATGCTCATAAACAATTCAAATTTCTGTTTTTAACCTTACTAAATACATTGTCAAAGGGGGAGAA
Organism: Tuctoria greenei; assembly: GCA_036927565.1. NCBI lineage: Eukaryota > Viridiplantae > Streptophyta > Magnoliopsida > Poales > Poaceae > Tuctoria > Tuctoria greenei. The sequence goes on along the minus strand of JAYESD010000010.1, from coordinate 20,502,355 downwards.
ATATGTCACACATTGCACATTCACAAGTGTTTTCCATGATTCTTCTCAGCGGGAGTGAACATCCATACGGGGAGAATTTTTGGGTTTCTTCTCATTTGATTTCCAAAAAGGGGAGAAATTTTCTTCTTGTCAAAACTTTTAATGAAACGTGAATGAGCCAATATTTGGTTTTGTAGTGGTGTTTCCAATGCATTCATCAAGGGGGAGAATGTGAGACATACGTGTGCTAAATACATTGACAAATAAGCTAAAAGTTATGGTTCATATGAAAAGTTTTGAGTATACCTGAGAAGCACACTTTGGATTGTCCGAACCTACGAGAACTAGTCACACACGTGAGGTGCACGTGTTTTTGTTCGGATTGTCTAAACTTTTTCGTGCACATGAGCTGCACGTGTTTTCCTTTGTATAATGCATAGCGATCATTTTGGACTGTTCGATCTTTCTACGTGCAGAAATATTCGTGCAACTGTTATGTTTTTATCTTGCAATATTTCAAACTTACTTTCTGGCCTATGAGATGTTAGCTTATTATTCATTTACTACGTTTTTGATGTGTCTTGACTGATCATTATGGAGATTATCTTGCTATTGTTTGCAACATGCTTATGTGAGGTGTTCACATAAGGTGTTGTGGTTTACGAACTAATGTGAGTCAAGCCCGAGGACTTGTGCTCGGAAGATTTGGTTGTTTATTCATGTGCAAGTGTTGCTTGAGATCAAGACATGGCTGGTGACGGTGATCCATTGAACAAGACTTAGGGAGAAGATGAGGTTCAACAATCAAGTTCAGGAGGAATTGTTGTTGAGATGATCAGAGGTCATGCAACATGTTTGGGTCAAGAACAATGCATATGAAGGTATCTTGGACGTTTTTGGAAAGTTTTGGCATGTGTTCAAGGGGTGCATGGACGTGGCAACATTGTTCCAAGGCATGGTGAAGAGATGTGGATGTGAAGATATGGCCGAAAGGGTCCAGCCGGTTGGTTTATGCCTCAGGCTGCGGCTGGGGTGGTTATGGTTCATATATGGAGGGTTTTGAGTTTCTTTTGCTTAGTTTTGTGTTGGTCATGAAGTTAGTTTGTTTTATGAATGTTTTGGAAGTTACTAAGGTGTTTGAAAGTCTTATGATTGCTTCTATCTGCGTATGAAAGAGTCTTGAGCACTTATGGAAAGTTTCGGTGAAACTGAGTAGGAGTAGGAGTCCTAGTTAGGATTGGGTTCGCCCGACAGCTGGTTATATAAGAGAGGCCAGAGCTCATGGTGCATGAATTGTGGCTGTTGCTCTTATGTTTTTTGTGAATAAAATCATAGTTTAGAGGAGGTTTTGTGCCTTGTTCGTCCGACTCGTTTTCGTCATGTCTTTCTCATTGAGTTTTTGCGCAGCATGACGTTGCCTCAGTGTTTCGATCATAACTCGTGTTTTACAGATCCATTTGTTATGATTATTTTAGCGTCGTCTTCACAACTTGATTATATATCATCCGTAAAAATTTCAAGGTCATTGGTTCCGTGGTTTTTTAGTTACACTAGTTTCTTTGCAGTCTTGCAGATCTGTTTTTAACTCGGGGAGCACAGATTAACCTTTGCTCAATCTTTTGGTCATAACTCGAGTTTTACTAGAAGATTTTTTTGTGATTCTTGTTGTGACATCTTGGTATCTTGATTATATACAATGTTTACTACTTATGTCATAGTTAAACATGTTTAGATTAGTCACACACACTGATTTCTCCAATAGATTGTTTTCTCTCGAGGGTTTTTTGTAGCTTCCGCTCAAAAGGTTTAAATGTAACATTCACCCTCTATGGTAGATTTTCACTCACTCTTCGATCCTACATGCTGGAGGAGGTTTTTTCTCACTTACATCCCAAAGCCAAATAATTGATTGAGAAGATGATATACAACATGGGTTGGAGCGATGAGCGTCTCCAGCTGTGACAGGGGAGGCATGCACACCTTGAAAGAGGTGGACATGATTGCTGCCAAATTGGACCTCCTGGTGAAGAAGCTTGACTCTCAAGTCAATGGAGTGGTATTTGGCACCGTCTAGGCCTTAGGCTCTCACATGACATGTGAGATCTGTGGCAACACGGGACATATGGGGAGTGACTTCCCCGAACCCATGAGGATGCCTTATAATTAGCCAACAATGGGAATTTCAACAACAGCTACCGTCCAGAAGGTCAAGGGTGGGCCAACCACGATCTTTCTTTTAGGGGGGCTACAACAACAACAAAGGCAATGGTAACCATCCCAACTTGAAGGAACTTGCCGTTAGCCAACTCATGATCAATGATGCTTTATCCAAGAAATTATCGGCCAATGACAAGACCCCGGAGAACATCAATGCCAAGATTGAAGGCTTAGATTATTCCTTCAAGAACTAGTTGAGCTTCAACAATACGTTGGAGACTCAGTTAGCTCAACTGGCAGTTGTTATCTTGCCATTAGAGAATGGCAAGATGCCAGGGCAACCCGAGCCTCTAGTACAGAATATCAACATAATCTCCATATGACAGGGCACAACTGGCTGAAGGACCTAGGATATCCCACTATATCCTACTCGATTGGGACACTACACTTTGACAAGCAACTTTGTGGCCTTGGCTCAAGTGTGAGTTTCATGTCAAAGGTAGTCTTCGACAAGCTCAACTTCTCCACATTGTCTCCAACGTTGATTCATCGGTTCCGGTGAGAATCCAAAACTGCTTCATACCCATGGATTTTGTGGTGCTTGAAATGGAGGTCGAGAAGGAAACTCTGCTCATTCTTGGGCACATTTCCTTAGCATCGTGGATGCTCGCATTGATGTGGGAGCCGGAGAAATCCACTTCCATATAAATGCTCCACGATGAAGGAAGGATAAGTTTGACTTTCAACCAAGGAAGGAGCAATACTCCATGATCAAGATCAAGTATGGCCCAAATGTCAAACACATCAAGGAGGTCAAAGTTACACCACCTCAAGTGGACACCCTCAAGGAAATTAATCTCTTAGGAGACTCCAACTTTTCACCCACGTCAACATTTCAAAAAGATGGAGAAGTCAGGGCCGTCTGAATGGCCCAAGTCCATTAAACCGCCAAGGAAGGAATGGCGGAAGAAGCAAGGCAAGCCAGTCGTGCCCAGTTGTCCAAGTCCGCAGGTTGAAATTGAGCTTAAAGAAGACAAAGGAAAATCCATCTCATCGGATTTTGTATCGGACCGCGGCAATAGGTTAATTTGGTAGTTACATCATTTTAATTTTTTCATCCCCATTTGAATTTTTGCATTTTCCACAGCATGTCTACTTTTCCTTAGGGGGTTGGGAACTTTGTCTCAACACAGATTTGTTTTCTTTTCATTTTTTGAAAATAAAAAAAAATATTTGATTTGGGGAAGTTTTATTTGAAAAAAAACAATTTTTTGGAGAAATTTTGTTTGATTCACCCAATAACTCAAAATATAGTCGTTGGGGAGCCACATACCAAAATAGAGACCAGAGGGAGCCCACCTAGATGGCGGCCAAGCCCCTTGGTCGGCTGACTAGGAGGAGTTCCATTTCTGCTCTTTGTCATCAACCAGCTATATTGTTTCCTCTTATGACCGTTGGAGGGTGCTATGCTATTTATACATAGCCGGGTAAGTGTGTTGCTTCACACTACACCTCATTTTCACCTCCCAAATCACTCAGACACTTGCTCAAGAATTGTTTTTCTCTTTGCTTAAATACTTCTCCCAATTTTAAGCTAAAAATATTTGCTTCCATCTTCTTTTACAATTTGCATTTGCATTTTCGAGTTGATCTCAAGTTGACAAAATAATTCATAGGGGTTTCCGTTAGGTTTTCACAAGTGTAACCTATTTCTAGTTTGTTTTGTTTGTTCTCAAGTTGTGCAGCCACGAAGAGCATGAAAAAGTTGTGAAGGGACCCTCATCAATCTATGGGAGGGACTCAAGCTCACACCTCTCCCCCGATCCTACACTAGGCCCACAGTGGAGAGGTGCACAAGACGACCTCCCGATGGAAGAAGACGATTCTCCAGCCCGCCTTCTCAACGACGACGACCTCGACTTGAATGCAATGTTGAATGACAAGCCTAGAACCTCCTCGGAGATCATGAGTTTGCTCACACGAAGGCTTATGATCCGGAGCTACTCTCCAAAATTGTTATGGATTCCGAATTCTTTACCATATGGCATGCATTAGTGTGGGATAATTTTGCGCAAATAGATGAGGAAGGTTCACACCTCCTCACCAATAAATTCCTATGCACCCTTACATTAGGATTTGAAGGTATTTCTTTTAGGATTCTCTGAAAATAATACTTTATCCCATGGAAAGAATTTAGTGAAATTCTAGGCTTCTATAAACGTTGTTTAATAGATTTAGGCACTTAGCCTAAATTTAATAACCAATGTTTTTGGCAAGAATTGACAAGTGAGGTAGCATGTAGGAGTCCTAGGAATAGCCGCTTGCAAAATCCAACTTTACGCTTCATGCATAGATGGGTGGCTATGACTATTTTTTTCTAGAAGAGATGTTCGGATTGTGCGCGAAGATGAACTTAGGATCCTTTATGCCATGGTTATAAAGATTAAAATTTCCCCTATCAAGGCTATGATGTCACAATGGTTAGAAAACACTATAATGACAGGACCAATTGAATGTACTTCATTAATTAGCCGCATTCCTATAAATGTAGGGGCTTTAGAAAATGCTTCAATTGAATAGTATGAACAAGCCATTACTTAATAGATGAGGACTATGTAGTGCAAGAACAGACTCTTAAACATGATCTAGATGGATCCATAGTGTTTTTCTATCCTGGCTATATAAATGAGATTTGGTTACCTAACCCAGATATTCATTTATACAAATGTTGACAACTAACCATTGCTCATTAACCTATCATAGAGGTTCCTAGGAGTAATGTTTCTGGCAGGGTCACAAGAAGCCGTTCACGAAGAGAAGCCATGTAGATGCCACAGCGATATACTCCCGCCTATGAGTACCAAGAGGAAGTGGATCTGACAGGTGATGCACCAGGTTAGACCCAATGTCAAACGTATGAGGCCGGAGGATCATCGTGGCAAGAGTGGACTACCACCGAAGAGAGATGGGATCCTTACGGTTCCAACTCAAGCTCTATTAGCTTGCCTCCTCCATTGAAAAGTACACGTCGTTCCTTTTCGGGCCGATATTATTGTGACCTTGGCTAAGGAATGGCGAAACTCACTCAAAGGATGGGAGACCTTGAAGTGAGGACAGGCGACATCCTCAACACACTTCAAGACAACATCCAAGGTACCCACGACTGGCAGCAACAAATCGATGCACAGTTCAACAACGTCAACACCCCACTGCAAACCTCATGGCCTATTTCCGTTATCAAGGGATCAACACTTACCATGGAGATTGAGAAGAACAAGCTTAGGGGAGGATCCCCACTTGAGTTAACTTGTATCATTTGTTTTCTCCTTAGGCTTACTCTTTTGACTTAGCAATATATGTGTTGCAAATATGTCTACTCTTGATCCCTACCAAGCTCCACATATAAGCCTTATTTAGATGTAGGACAATAAAGGCATTGCCTTGGTGAGGATATAAATACCACTTCCCACATAGGAGTGATTGAGAGCATCATATGAGGAACTTAAATTCAAACACCATTTGAAACTCTTCGGAAAATCGAGTGGAACTTGACCATTAGGTGATGCATGCTCACTTTGTTGTTCTATCCTTCAACCACCCAAGAAAGGGATGGCGCATGAGCCCCATAATGACTAAGAAAAAAAAAGGTGAGGTACCGTAGCCAATTTATTCAATGCAAGGTAGAATATTTTGTTGTGCACATGGTACTTTTGAAAAAAAATATTGTAGCAACTCCATATTAACAACATAAGTCTTTTTCTTTGCTTCAGGACAAGCAAAGGGTCATCTTGAGGGAGTTTGTAGACGGTCATTATATACTAATTTCGACTCTCAATATAACTCAAATATGTGAAGGAATAAATATTTCTTACACACATCAACCTTAGATTTGACATAATTCCACTTGTACTTGGAGAAATAGTGCATGCAGGAGTTTTTTAGGCAGAATTGATGAAGAATGAGGGGATCAGTCCCGAAAAGTGCCACCCAACCCATCACGCGACGACATGTGGCATCACATGGATCCATGGACCCATTCCCAGGCGTATCCAAGGGAATCTAATGTCTATTCACGCGGGGATGGGGCCCGGGCCCACTTGTCAGCTACCAAGAGAAAGCGCGGCCGAGGGGGGGGCAGGACCAGGTCGGCCGACCCTTTGTCTCAGTCTACTAGGTCCTGGAGCAAAACTCGTTGAGTCGACGTGTGGCGCTCCCTGTGGTGCCCTGAAGGTGGTGGTGACTGATTTGCGTGCTTTTGGTGGCAGGAACCGCCTCTACTCCATGTTTTCATACGGGGGAGGGCCTCACTTCACAAACACACCACTCAAGCATTCTCTCTTGTATACACTAGTGCTCTTTTAGTTCCTTAGCGGAGGTTAGGTTGTAGAGAGGAGCCTCTAGTCTAATGTCCAAATTGGGAAAGATATGTCTCATGTATATTTTCTTTATATTGTGACTTTATGCTTTATGATAATGATATTATTAGTCTTTATATATTTATATACTTGGGCAGAGCGTTTCTTGTTTGATTTTGGAGCCCATGTATGTGCTATGTGTAGATGTTATGATCGTCTAGTCATAATGATCATACCTTGTTATCATAAACATCATACACCACTACTATAGTCTAATTATGTATTAATTTGATTATGTTAATACATATATGTTAGTGCTTGGTCCCAGCATTGGTTCAACGATGTTTAGGTTAGTCATTGCCTTAGGATGGTATTTGTATCCAAACTCTTAAGGTATTTACTTAACATGTAAGCGTGGTGCTTAGATAGTTAAGTAGCGCTTGATGCCTTGTGGACTCACGGGATGTAGGGGTAGGCGGCAGGTGGTGACATCCCTGTCCGTCTTTAATAATCCCCCACATTTAGCTACACCACAGGCTCGAGGTGGGAATCATCCTAATGTTGTTAGTGGTAAACCTGTGCTCGATATGTTGGACCACGAAGCCCTAGTGTTCATCGTTGTCTTACTCATGTGTGCCGTGGCAGGCTATGTATATGAATAACTAAGGCGGAATAGGAGTAGCTTCATCTCTAACTTGACCATCACTTGGACATTTTAACCCTTAGAGTGGATATCATAGGTGTGTGTCACACTACCCCCACTACGTCATTTACCCATCCAACCGAGCTCCTCACTAGAACACCCTACTCTTCCTTTGATCTTGCCATTATTCCCTTGTCGTCCTTTGGGATAAAATAAATAATGATACCCTAGGGAATACTTTTTGGTGAAATGCTACAGCGGTATTTTCCGTGCGCTTGCGAAACTAATCTTGTTTTGGCTTAGGTTAGCCTAGTGCCTATCAAAACTAGCCTTGGCTGCTAGGATGAACTCTAGACATTAAGAGATACCAACAATCAGCTGGTCCAGGTGGCGGAAGAGTCTGCAGCCTCATTGTTGGAGAACCGCGCCAATGCCGACACCACTCGATAAGCAGTGGAAGGTGATTTTAACAGTCTCTCTGCCTCTTGGGGCAAGCGATTGTAGCAGGGTGTCCTTAGGTGTCTATAGCATGGTTGCTTGCAGGGTTTGCGCTTGGTCCCGCAGATTCCTAGGCGGCCTTCAAAGCTCGGGACAACGAGCTTCCCCTGGCTCGGGAGGTTGGGGAGCTGGTCGAGTTCCTGCAATCTGCAGGCCCGTGGGATGGCTAGAGCTAATTCCAACTCCAAGGATTCGATCAGGTGCTCAAAGTCTGGGTGCGGAACGGGTGTATCGAATGGAAGGTTGTGGGAGCACCTTTGACACGGTTCTCGTACTTTCGGCATCGAACCTGAGCCGACTACCCAGTGGCGTGTCAGACACTAGTGCTCCAAATGATGTGGTTGCTTTGCCGTCTCAGTTGAGCAAGGTTCAGCGGAGGTTCAAGGTGGCCCGGGGGGAGTTGGACGGGCTCTAAGGGGCCGCTCGGTCTGTTTATCTTGCCATGGGGATGTGCCATCGATTGACCGATTGATATATATCCTGGGTCGGTTTGACGCGCACCTATGGTTGACTGCCACTGGCAGGGTCGAGATGGGTGCTTGGGCGGCCCGACGGTCTTTGTGCCGCACTACGATGATGTCGATCTTTGGGCTGTTTTGGAGGGATTTGCGCCCAACCTGTCAGGGGATGAGCTTGACGCCATCGAAGATGAAGTTGCACCTGTAGTGATGTCGATGGCGGCTGAGATGGTTCTCTTTGACGACGTCCTCCGGCTAGTGGAGATGCGACGAGGCCTGGCATAGACGATGGTGTGATGGGGTGGGCCCTTGTGGCCTCTCATGTTTCTTTGGTTTTTCAGTAAGAAATAAAGCCTATTATTTATTTTTGCCCTCATCGTGATTTCTAGGTGATGAACGCATTTTTGAAGCATTCTATCTCTTATCCTTTGGGGTAGCCCCTGAGTGGTGCGGCCTGCTTGTACCGAAGTGCTGGAGTGGTGTGCTCTGCCCGATCCTATTTTCGACAAAGAGGTCGGGATGTTGGACTCTAAATCTATTAACCCGAACCACGGTCGTGGGACAACCTACTTCCGTCAGGCGACGTGTAATCTTAGTAGTCAAGGTTAGGGGAGAGCTTATCTCAACAGTCGTATATCTGAAGTCCCTTCACAAGATCCCGATTTTTCCCACCCTACAGGATGAAACGTCTTAGGTGCTCGATATTCCACGCATTGGAGAGGATGTTTCCATCAATGTGCTTAAGCCAATAAGCTCCAAACCACAAGACGTTTGCCACCACATACAGGCCTTCCCACGACGAGGATAACTTGTAGTTATCTTTGTTGGTTTGCACCCTTCTAAAGACCAAGTCGCTGGCTTGGAAGGCTGTAGGATCAAAGATCACGTGAAAAGGTACGGGGGGGGGGGGGGGGGGGGGGTGAATGGCAGATTTAAACATCTTACGCATCGGAAACAATTAAACCCCAACCCCTTCGGCTGAAAAACGATCTGTTAAAGAAATCGTGTGTCTGACTAATCTAAATGTGTTTCACCGTGACAAAAGTGATCGATATCAGAGAGAATCAAGTCACGAAGACAACACAACAAGAATCACTAAAATCCGTCGAGAAAAACTCGAGTTATGATCGAAAGATCAAACAAAGGTCAATCTGCCCTTCTCGAGAAAAAAAAACAGTTCTGGAATGCTGCAAAGAAACTCGTGTAGATCATAGACCACAAATCCAATGAGCGTGAAATTTTTACAGATGATAGATAATCAAATTGTGAAGACAATCCAAAAAGAATCACGTAATCTGGATCTGAAAACTTGAGTTATGATAAAACCACCGATGAAAGGTAGTGTTGTCCAGAAACTCGACGAGTAAAACTTGTCTGGAACAAGTCGGACGAACGAGGCACAAAAGTTCCTTCAAACTACGAATTTTATTCAATATAACACAAGAGGAACAGCCCCAAAGTCGTGCTCCACGAGCTCTGGGCTCCCTTGCTTATATAACCAGCTCGAAAGCCAACTCAACTCAAATCAGGAACCTAATCCTACTCTGTTGAGGAATCGTAACTTTCCATAACTGCTTAGGATTCTTCTATACGCAAATAGAAGCAATCTTCACGCTTCCAAACACCTTAGGAATGTATCAAATATTCCTAAAAAAACTCAAATTCGTGACCCAAACGAAATCCTATCATAACCAACTCTAATCTTTCAATATTTGAGTCAAACCCGACTCAGCCGCAGCCTGAGTCCATAACCTAGTCGGTTGGACCTTTTCGACCAAATCTTTACATCCACATCTCTTCATCACGTCTCAGAACCATGTAGCCACGTCCATGCACTCCTTTCACATGTGCAAACATCTTCCAATGACGTCCACGATACTTTCACATGCATTGTTCTTGATTCAATCATGCTGCGCAACCTCCTGATCAGCTCAACCACAATTCCTCCCGAACTTGGTTGTTGAACCTCATCTTCTCCCTAAGACTAGTTCAATGGATCCCGTTACCAGCCATGTCTTGAACTCAAGCAACACTTGCACATGAATAAACAACCAATCCATACGAGCCCAAGTCCTCGACTTGACTCAAGTTAGTTCTGAACACAACACCTTACGTGAGAACCTCACATAAGCATGTTGCAAAAACACAGTAACACGATATCATCCATGTCAACCAAAAAACGCACCAAAGACTTAGCAAATGAATACTAAGCAATCTTTCCAGATATATAAAGCAAGTATGAAACATTGCAAATGAAAAACAAAAGCATTGCGGTCAAGTTCTGGACCTTGCCAGAGCAACCCGGACCTTGAGCCGGAGCTTAACAAAACTAGTCGGACCTTACCAACAAGTCGGACGTAGCATCTAATGTAGCCGGAGCTACCCAAAACAAGTCGCACGTACCGTCGGACCTTGCTATAGATCGGTGCTAGAGTCGGATCTTGATAAAAAGGTGTTTTGGTGATATTCAACTTTTATCGTCAAAGCAAGTGTATTCACTACAAGCCAATGTGTTCAGCACACATAGGTCTTACAATCTCCCCCTTGATGAATGCATTGGCAACACCATTTAAAATCCGTACATTGGCTTATTCACATAAATGTTTTGAAGGCAATTTCTCCCCCTTTGTAAATCAAAAGTAAAATGAGAAAAAAATCCAAAAATTATCCCATATTATCTCCCCCTTTATTATCTCTCGTTATGCACATATTCTCTTTCTCTTCATGCTTATCTCTCCCCCTTTGACAATGTATTCAGCAAGTCATGAGCATATAAACAAATTATCTCTCCAACTTTAGTTGTTATGAGCATATTATAACATATACATATAAACAAAGCTCATCCAAGTCATACTATCAGGTACCTTACATTATCACATCAATGAGATACATAAAGTAGTGTAAGCCATGCTAGAGATCAAATGTAATTTTCAATTTAAGCAAGTCGTGATCTCACAAACTTAACTATTTCAAAACCTGAAAGCACGACACTAGTTGCTGCATTTTATTATTTTTCAAAGCATAAATTTAGATCATATGATATTTGCAAGAGATTATATGTGCATCTGCCTTATTTTAACCAACCAAGCCAAGCCTATGTCATTTGACAATCAGAAGCTTAAGGACATGGTTTTAGTCATACACAACTTCTTCCAAGTTCATATCTAAGTGCAATGATAAGCCATCTCAAAAGAAGAAGTGCGATGCATGCATATTCTCTTGATCTTTTCTCAATTTATATTTGTTCATAAAAACTCAACATGTGAGTTGATTACTTGATTAATTCTTAATGATTAAAAGCACTTGTGAACATGTAACAAGTTCAAAACAGCAAGAAAGTTTGACCATGACCAGTTTTAGTGTAAGTAATTATTCTAGTTACTAGACATGGCAAAAACTACAAAATGTATAACACGAGTAATAGTAAGAACTTTCAGCATGTAAAAGGAATCACAAAGTCATATATGTATGAAATACTATGCTCATATTATATTAATTTCAGATTCACACATAGACTCCCCAAGTTTCAAAACTCCCCTTCAATTTAAGCCATGAGTATGCATAACCCCTATTTCACTACGAATGTAACAAAAACGAGTGAAATCCAAAGGTTTTGTAAAAATGTCAGCCAATTGTTGTTCGGTATCTACATGGTGAAGCAAAATGTTTCCTTTTTCAACATTATCTCGGAGAAAGTGATACCTAATGTCAATGTGCTTAGTTCTAGAATGTTGCACGAGGTTTTTAGCAATGCAAATGGCACTAGTATTATCACAGTACAGTGGAACACTATCTAGATCAACCCCATAGTCCTTAAGTGTTTGAACAATCCAAAGAATTTGTGAGCAGACACTAGCAGCAGCTACATATTCAGATTCGGCTGTGGATTGTGCAACTGAATTTTGTTTTCTAGAGGACCAAGCAACAAGGGAATTACCAAGAAAATGACAAGCACCGGAAGTACTTTTCCTATCAATCCTACAACCCCCGAAATCAGCTTCCGAAAAAGCTTTCAAAGTAACGGTTGAGGATGAAGGAAGAAAAATTCCAAATTCTTGAGTTCCATGTAAGTACCTGAGAATCCTATTGACAGCTTGAAGATGTGAAGCACGTGGGGAGGCTTGAAACCGTGCACAAAGACATACGCTGAATTGTATGTCTGGTCTAGATGCCGTGAGGTACAAAAGTGATCCGATCATGCTTCTATATTCTTTTTGATCCACGGGTTCACCATTTTCATCAAGTCCAAGTGTTGATTGGGGCCCGAAGAGGCTTGCTTTTGTCCATGTTAAAGCGCCTTAGGAGATCTTTTTTATACTTCGTTTGATACACAAAGGTACCCTCCTTAGTTTGCTTGATTTGCAGCCCCGAAAAGTAAGTGAGTTCACCCATCATACTCATTTCAAATTCGGAACTTGGACACAAGATCATGAGAAACACAACTAAAGATAATATCATCCACATACACTTGAACGAATAATGAGTCATTGCCATACTTAAGCACAAAAAGAGTTTTATCAACCTTTCCCATGGTAAACCCTTTTTCAAGTAAGAATGTTTTTATCCTATCATACCATGCTCTAGGGGCTTGTTTGAGACCATACAAGGCTTTGGACAGTTTGTAAACATGATTAGGAAAATCTGGATTTTCAAAACCCGGTGGTTGTTTGACATAAACCTCCTCATCTATGTAGCCATTAAGAAAAGCACTTTTAACATCCATTTGATATAGCTTAAAACCATTTGATGCAGCAAAATCTAACAAAATTATTATGGCTTCTAATCTAGCAACAGGAGCAAATGTTTCATCAAAATCTAGACCTTCAACTTGAGTGAAACCTTGAGCAACCAACCTAGCCTTATTCCTAACAACAACCCCATCCTCACTTTGTTTATTTTTAAATACCCATTTAGTTCCAATTAAAGTGTGTCCTTGAGGTGGAGGTACAAGTTTCCAAACATTATTTTTTTCAAATTTATCTAACTCTTCTTGCATGGGAATAATCCAAGATTCATTAGTGAGTGCGTGTGATATATCTTTGGGTTCAAAAGAAGCAACAAAAGCAGAATGAGCATAAGAGTTTGGATCGCAAAACCTGGACCGTCTGACTTGTTCGTGCAAGCTTCCAATCATCTGTTGTGGGGGGTGATCTTTGTAAAACTATAGGGGAACAGATGTCTCACAAGCTTCTTCTTCTTCATGTTCATCACAAATCGATGATCTTGTGACTTGAGGATGATTTGAATCAGTATTGATGGTTGTCGGTGCTGGTTGAGAATTAACATCCGGAGCTGAACCATTGTCTTTAGCTGCTGAATTTTTGGGCAGCAGCTCCAATTCTTCCTCATCTTCAACAAAAATGCTCCCCCTGCGGATATGGATCTGGACCTACAATGTTTGAGCTAGTACCTGGACTAGCTTCATCAAAATACACTTCACAAGTCTCCACAATTTTCTTAGTGTCACGTAAAAGCACACGATAGCCTCTAGTATGAGATGGATAACCAAGAAACATGCCATCAATGGATCTAGGTTCACATTTATCAAGATTACCATGTTTCTTAACAAAGCATTTGCAACCAAAGACCCGAAAGTGTGTAACACTAGGCCTATGTCCAAACCAGAGCTCATATGGTGTTTTACCTAGCTTAGCACGCAAGAAAACACGATTTGAGACATACCAAGCAGTTGCTAACGCATCAGCCCAAAATTTCCTAGGAGTTTGATATTCATCAAGCATAGTCCTAGCCATCTCAACTAAGGTTATGTTCTTTCTTTCTACAACACCGTTTTGTTGAGGTACATATGGTGAAGAAAATTGATGATCTATTCTATTTTCAGCACAAAAGTGATCAAAAGATTGATTTTTAAATTCAGTTCCATTATCACTTTTAATTGCTTTTAAAGATCCTGGGTAATCAATTGATAATCTAAGAAATAAAGTTCTAAAGTAACTAAAAGCTTCATTCTTAGATGCCATAAATTAAACCCAAGAGTATCTAGAATAATCATCAACAATCACAAGTACATACCATTTACCTCTGAAGGATTGAACACGTGAAGGTCCTACGGTGTCAAGATGCAAAAGTTGACATGGTTCAGTTGTCATGATCATTGTGAGAGGAGTATGTGAACCTGCAACCATCTTAGCATGTCTACAAGAAGAGCACACAATTTCTTTGTCCCCTTTAAGCTTAGGCAGCCCTCGTATGCGATCAAGAGCACTAACACACGTTAGGTGATCAAAGCCTACGTGACCAAGTCTACGATGTCAAAAATATAGGTCCTTTGAATCAATATCAACTAGACACCTGTGCTTAGAGTAAGACATATCAAAATCAACTTTAAAAACTCTTCCAAACCGAGACATGTTAAAAATAAGCTCACTATTTGAACTTACAACTTTGCAGCAATTTTTATTGAAAATAATTTCCAGATTTTCATCTAGCAATTGTGAAACAGAAAGCAAGTTGTATTTCAAATTTTTGACAAGTGCCACATCCTTCAATGCGTAGTGATCATTTACTCTAACCGAACCCTTAGCAATTGTAGGAGTTGAAGAATTATCGGCAAAAGTAACATTCTATACACATGACACAAAAGAAAGGGAGGAGAACCAATCTTTGTTACCAGTCATGTGGCGTGAGCAACCTGAATCCACAATCCAAATGTTATCCTTCCTCAAACGTGTAATCTACATAGAAGCACAACACGTCGATGACTCAATACTGGGGTTAGTCAAAAGGCATTTATGAATCCAGTACTCTTCTTTGTCGCTGTTGTGTTCTGCCTCCTCCATACTTGATCTTGACTTGCTCGCCATGAAGCACAAGTTTGCCAAATCATCTTCATCTTCATCACATCCAATGTCCACGTCGCTTGAGCCAAGTTCCTGGAGTGCTGAGATAAAACTGCTCATCAATTGACGTCCTGTAAAATACTTCTTTTTCTTTGTATCTTTTGCAGATGAGTGCTTCGTTCTTGTTTTCTTTTCATCCCGGGAAGTAGGACCTGAAAGGTTAGGGCAATCTGAACAAAAATGTCCTGTCTTACCACATTCAAAGCGTCGTTGAGGTCTGAAGCTTCCTCTCCTTCTAGTTCTCACATTTTGCAATGCTTTTGAGAATCGGGTAGAGATGAGTGTTAGCTCCTCCTCTGGAAACTCCTCAATCTGTTCAAGGGTTAGAGAGGATAGAAAAGCAAGTGTACCACAAGATGATGTTTGACCGGAACTAGGCATGTCACGTTGAGAAACAAAAGCAATAGACTTGTTGGGGTTCTTACGTGAGATTATGTCAATTTCATGAGTTTTTACTTGGAATATAGCAAATCTAAAGTAAGTGAACTCATGACAGTAGATTCATGAATTGATGTGACTTTCATCTCCCAAATTGAAATATCTAATGCACTTAGCAATTGCCTAGCATTTCCAGCATCTGAAAAATTAACATTGACACTACACAAGTTGCTGAGAATCTTAATAAAGCGAGCAAAAAGGTCATCAAAAGACTCACCGGGTTGCATCTCGAAGCGCATGTATTCTTTCTTGAACATGTCTTGTCTTACCTCCTTGATCGTGTTGGATCCTTTGTGGTCATCACAAAGTTCTTTCCACACATCTTATGCAGATCGGAGGTGTGCCACACGGTCGAAGTCGCTTTGAGTTCATCCTTGTATGATCAAGTTCCGAGCCTTGTTGTTGTTGTCGACATCTATCAGATTTGTAGCTGTAACTTGATCGTTTGATGGCTCTTCGTAAGGCTTGTATACCTTCTCCCATATTGCAAAGCCTTGTTCCTGGATGAAAGCCTCCATGTGTGCCTTCCAAACCTGAAAATCCATACCAGCGAACACACAAGGTTTGGCAGAGTACTTCTCCATGATGATTAGTCAAAAACACGTGCAAATCACAAAGATTAGAGCACCGTGGCTCTGATACCAATTGTAGGATCGAAGAGCACGTGAAAAGCTACCAGAGGGGAGGGTGAATGGTAGATTTAAAAATCTTATGCAGCGGAAACAATTAAACCCCAACCCCTTAGGCAGAAAAACGATCTCTTAAAGAAATCGTGTGTGAGACTAATCTAAACGTGTTTCACCGTGACAAAAGTGATAGATATTAGAGAGAATCAAGTAACGAAGACACCACAACAAGAATCACTCAAATACGTCGAGAAAAACTCAAGTTATGATTGAAAGATCAAACAAAGGTCAATCTGCCCTTCCCGAGAAAAAAAAACAGTTCTGGAATGCTGCAAAGAAACTGGTGTAGATCATAGACCACAAATCCAATGACCGTGAAATTTTGATAGATGATAGATCATAAAGTTTTGAAGACAATCCAAAAAGAATCACGTCAACTGGATCTGTAAAACTCGAGTTATGATAAAACTACCAACGAAAGGTAGTGCTGTCCAGAAACTCGACAAGTAAAACTTGTCTGGAACAAGTCGGACGAACAAGGCAAAAAAGTTCCTTAAAACTATGAATTTTATTCAATAGAACACAAGAGGAACAACCCCAAAGTCGTGCACCACGAGCTCTGGGCTCCCTTGCTTATATAACCAGCTCGAAAGCCAACTCAACTCAAATCAGGAACCTAATCCTACACTGTTCACGAATCGTAACTTTCCATAACTGCTTAGGATTCTTCAATACACAGATAGAAGCAATATTAAGACTTCCAAACAACTTAGGAACGTATCATATATTCCTAAAACAACTCAAATTCGTGACCCACACGAACTCCTATCATAACCAACTCAAATCTTTCCATATTTGAGTCAAACCCGACTCAGCCGCAGCCCGAGTCCATAACCTAGTCGGTTGGACCTTTCCGACCAACTCTTTACGTCCACATCTCTTCATCACATCTCGGAACCATGTAGCCACGTCCATGCACTCCTTGCGCATGTGCAAACATCTTCCAATGACGTCCACGATACTTTCACAAGCATTGTTCTTGATTCAATCATGTTGCGCAACCTCCTGATCAGCTCAACCACCATTCCACCCGAACTTGGTTGTTGAACCTCATCTTCTCCCTAAGACTAGTTCACTGGATCCCGTCACCAGCCATGTCTTGAACTCAAGCAACACCTGCACATGAATAAACAACCAATCCATACGAGCCCAAGTCTTCGACTTGACTCAAGTTAGTTCCGAACACAACACCTTACGTGAAAACCTCACATAAGCATGTTGCAAAAACACAGTAACACGATATCATCCATGTCAACAAAAAACGCACCAAAGACTTAGCAAATGAATACTAAGCAATCTTTCCAGAGATGTAAAGCAAGTACAAAACATTGCAAATGAAAAACAAAAGCATTGCGGTCAAGTTCCGGACCTTGCTAGAGCAACCCGGACCTTGTGCTGGAGCTTAACAAAACTAGTCGGACCTTACCAACAAGTCGGACCTAGCATCTAACATAGCTGGAGCTACCCAAAACAAGCCGAACCTACCGTTGGACCTTGCTATAGCTCGATGCTAGAGTCGGACCTTGATAAAAAGGTGTTTTGGTGATATTCAACTTTTATCGTCAAAGCAAGTGTATTCACCACAAGCCAATGTACTTAGCACACATAGGTCTTACAAAGGCCCTCTCCCAGATGTGTCGCACGTGGTAGCATTGTAGCGCCTGTTGGTATTTGGCTGACTTTAGGGCGGCTACATGGCGCGCTTCGTAGCTTGTTAGTGAGTTTTGGCAAGCTTTCTCAGATTATCGATTGTCATAGGCTTTGACCCGAGGCAACCCGTACTCTAGGTCGGTCGACAGTACGGCCTCTGAACTATATGTCAGGAAGAATGGCATGAAGTCAGTCGATCGTTTGGGCATGGTGTTCAGGCTCCATAGCACAGATGGCACTTCATCAACCCATCATCCCTCATACCTGTTGAGTCAACTAAAGATTCGTGATTTGAACCCCTTGTAGGATCAGACTGTTTGCCCGCTTGACCTGGTGTTCGTCCGGGGGTGCATCACGGACGCCCAATCATCTCGGATGTGGAGCCCATCACAGAACTCCAGAAACCACTGACTTGTGAATTGTGTATCATTGTCGGTTATGATGGAGTTGGGTACCCCGAAGCGATGGATGATGTACTGGAAGATACCTACCGCTTCCTCGGAAGAGATGGTGATGAATGGTTTAGCCTCGATCCATTTTGTGAACTTATCCATAGCGGTGAGGAGGAAGAAGCCCCTGGGCACTTTATTGAAGGGGTCGAGTAGGTCGGGCCCCCACACGGCAAACAACCATGTGACGGGGATGGTTTATAGATCTTGTGCCAGTAGGTGCATCTATTGGTCAAAGAACTCACAACCTTCGCAAGTGTGTACAGTCTTCTTGGTGTTTTTTATAGTGGTTGGCCAGTAGAAACCTTGCTTGTATGCCTTGCCTACCAAAGACCTTGGAGCTACGTGGTGGCCATAGACACCTGAGTTGATGTTGGGCAGGAGCTCCTTCCCTTGGCTGCCTGAGGCACAATGCTGAAAAAGTTCACCGTCGATGATGACAAATGATTTAGCCCGGCGGTATAGTCGTCTGGCTTCTATCTGTCTTCTGCTAATTTCTTGTGTTGGAGGTATTCCATGAAGGGGGCCTGCCAGCCGGGTTCGATGACAAGTGTTGCACGGCCGAGACTGACATTTGAATTTCCCGGGTCATCCTGAGGACGAAGGCCGAATGTTGGGTCCAGGTGGTGTTCCTTGGCTCAAGCAGAGGGGGTGAATGGTAGACTAAAACTTTTTTCAGCGGAAGCAATGAAAACCCCTCGGCAGAAAATAAACCTGGTAGAGAAACCGTGTGTGTGAGTGTTTCCAAAATGTTCAAAACGTGAAAAATCAGTGTATATTATAGAGAATCAAGTCACAAAGACAAAACAACAAGAATCACAAGAAAATGTCGAGTAAAACTCAAGTTATGTCCAAAACCCTCAACAAAGGTCAATCTGTTCTAACAAAGAACAAACAGATCTGCTATGCTGCAAAGAAACTCGTATAAATCAAAATAAAAGCAAATGCAATAACCTTGAATTTTCATAGATGATAGGTAATTAAGTTTTGAAATTAATACAAAAATAATCATGCCAATTGGATCTGTAAAACGCGAGTTATGATCAAAACACCAAAGAAAGATCGCGCAACACAAAAACTCGACGAGAAAGACTTGACGAAAATAAGTTGGACGAACAAGGCACAAAAGCTCCTCTAAACTATGAATTCTATTGATCTAAACATAAGAGGAACAGCCCCAAAGTCTTGCACCACGAGCTCTGGCCTCCCTTTCTTATATAACCAGCACTAAGGCCAACCCAATCCTAACTAGGACTCTAATCCTACTCAGGTTCAACTGAAAATTTCCATAACTGCTGAAGACTCTTCCATACGCAGATAGAAGCAATCTTAAGACTCCCAAACACCTTAAAAGCATACCAAACATTCCTAAAACAACTCAACTTCATGCCCACCATGAAATCTAACCAAAACGAACTCTAAACCTTCCATAAATGAACCATAACCACCTCAGCCATAGCATGAGACATAATCCAGTCGGTTGGACCTTCCTGACTACATCTTCATGTCCATATCTCTTCATCACGTCTTGGAATAGTGTAGCCATGTCCATGGACACCTTGCATACGTCCAAACACTTTTCAAAACATTGACGATACTTTCATATGCATTGTTCTTGACCCAAACAAGTTGCATGACCTCCTGATCAACTCAACCACAATTCCTCTCGAACATGGTTGTTGAACCTCATATTCTCCCTAAGTGTGAGACCTATGTGTGCTGAATATATAAGATATGACGATAAAAGTTTTGAATTTTTTCAAAACACCCACTCATAAAGGTCTGAATCTAGGTTCGAGCTCCTGCAAGGTCCGACGTAAGGTCCAACTTGCTTTGGCTAGGTCCGACTTCTTTGTCTAGGACAAACTTATTTTGGTTAGGTCCGACTTGCTGTGGCTAGGTCCGACTAGCTCTGTTCCGCTCCGGCGCTAGGTCCGACTAGCTTTGATACGCTCTGTCACTAGGTCCGACTAGCTTTGGTAAGCTCCAGTGCTAGGTCCTGCTAGCTTCGGTAAGCTCAGACTCAAGGTCCAGTGCTTGGTTGCAATGGTTCTGCTTTTAACTTGCAATGTTTCGAACTTGCTTTTTGGATTATGGAAAGCTTGCTTAGTATTCTTTTACTAATTTTTTGGTGTGTTTTGGTGGTTATGGCTGATATCGTTTTTTCTATGGTTTGCAACATGCTTATGTGAGGTGCTCACGTAAGGTGTTGTGTTTATTGGATCTAACGAGAGTCAAGTTGAGGACTTGTGCTTGGAAGTATTTGTTATTTAATCATGTGCAGGTGATACTTGAGTTCAAGACATGGCTGGTGAGGGGATCAATTGAACTAGACTTAGGGAGAAGATGAGGTTCAACAACCAAGTTCGGGAGGAATTGTGGTTGAGTTGATCCGGAGGTTGCACAACATGTTTGAATCAAGAACAATGCATATGAAGGTATTGTGGATGACATTGAAAAATGTTTGCCCATGTGCATGGAGTGCATGGACATGGTTGCATGGTTCGAAGGCGTGATGAAGAGAAGTGGACGTAAAGAATTGGTTGGAAAGGTCCAACCGGCTGCAACATGCCTCAAGCTGTGACTAAGGTGGTTATGGTTCATTAATGGAAAGATTCAAGTTTGCTTTGGTTATATTTCGTATGGGTCACAAAGTTGAGTTGTTTTAGCAATGTGGGATATGTTCCTAAGGTGTTTGGAAATCTTAAGATTGCTTCTATCTACGTATGGAAAAGTCTTGAGCAGTTATGGAAAGTTTCGGTGGAAACTGAGTAGGATACGAGTCCTAGTTTGGTTTGGGTTGGCCTCATGGCTGGTTATATAAGCAATGGAGGCCAGAGCTCAAGGTGCACGGATTTCGGGCTGTTCCTCTCATCTTCTATTGAATAAAAATCATTGTTTAAAGGAACTTTTGCACTACCTTGCTTCAATGATTTTATCATAACTCGAGTTTTACAGATGCGATTGACGTTATTCTATTTCGATTTTCTTCAAAACTTGATTATCTATCATATGTGAAAATTTCACGGTCATTGGATTTGTGGTTCCAAATATAAACGAATTTATTTGCAGTGTTGCTGATCTGGTTTTTCTCGGGTAGAACAGATTGACCTATGTTCGATTGTAACTTTAGTTTTTCTCAATGGACTTTTTTGATTTTTTTCGTGATGTCTTCGTGACATGATTCTCCACAATCTATACTAGTTTTGTCACAATTGATCACGTTTAGATTAGTCGTACACGAGATTTCTTAAACAGATCAATTTTCTACCGAGGGGTTTTGTTGCTTCCGCTGAAAAGTTGTAATCTACCATTCACCCTTCCCCTGGTAGCTTTTCGCGTGCTCTTCGATCCTACAATTGGTATCAGAGCCACGGTGCTCTAATCATTGAGATTTGCACGTGTTTTGAATAATCATCATAGAGAAACACTCCGTCAGACCCTGTGTGTTCAGTGGTATTGATTTCCTGGTTTGGAAGGCACACATATAGGCGTTTATCCCGGTGCAAGACTTTGCAATATGGGAAAAGGTGTACAAGCCTTACGAAGTGCCACCAAACATTCAAGTTACAGCTACAAATTTGAGAGATGTCGAGAACAACAACAAGGATCGAAAGTTGATCATACGAGGATTACCACAAAGTGACTTCAACCATGTTGCTCACCTCCGATCTGCATGCAATGTGTGGAAAGCACTTGGCGACTACCACGAAGGATCTAACTCGATCAACGAGGTAAGGCAAGATATGTTCAAAAAGGAATACATGCGCTTTGAGATACAACCAGGTGAGTCCACCGATGATTTATTTGCTCATTTTAATAAAATTCTCAGCAACTTGCGTAGTGTCAATGTTAATTTTCAGATGCTAAAAATGCTAGGCAATTGTTAAGTGCATTAGATATCTCAATTTGGAAGATAAAAGTCACATCTCTTCGTGAATCTAATGTCATGAGTACTCTTACATTAGATGTTCTAAATTCTAAATTGAAAACTCATGAAATTGACATAATCTAACGTAAGAACCCCAACAAGTCCCTTGCATTTGTTTCTCAACATGACATGCCTAGCTCCGGCCAATCTTCATCTTGTGGAACACTTGCTTTGTTGTCCTCTCTAACCCTTGAACATATTGAAGAGTTTCTAGAGGAAGAACTTGCACTCATCTCTTCTCGATTCTTAAAAGCATTGTAAAATGTGAGAACTAGAAGGAGAGGAAGTGTCAAACCTCAATGTTGCTTCAAATTTGGTAAGACAGGACATTTTTGCAAGGATTGACCTAATCTTTCATGTACTACTTTCCGTGATGAAAAGCAAACAAGGATGAAGCACTCTTCTGCACACAACAACAAGAAAAACAAGGGTTTTACAAGACGCCAATTGGTGAATAGTTTTATCTCCGCACTTCTAGAACTTGGTTCGAGCGATGTGGACATCGAAAGTGACGAAGATGAAGATGATTTGGCAAACTTGTGCTTCATGGAAAGCAAATCGAGATCAAGTATGGAGAACGCATAAGACAACAGCGACAATGAAAAGGTATGTCCTACTTGCAAAAAAATGTGTGATGCTAATTCTCGTTCCACTATTATAGTTAAGAAAAAGGACAAAAAGCTTAGGGACAATGCTGTTAAGATTGAGTAACTAGAATCTGAAATTCATCGTTTGGAATCATTGATTCCTAGTGATGATTTTTCTTCCTCATGTGATTTTATATATGAACAATTGTCCTCTCTATGAAGTGCACACACCTCCACACTTGATAAACTTGAATTAGAAATTGAAAAGAACAAAAATCTTATTGCACTTAGTGATAAAAACTTGAAAGATGCATGTTGTTCTACAATTGATTTGCATTGTTCTACTTGTGATGATCTTGATAAGAAACTACAAGATGCTATGAATGAAATTTCTATATTGAACAATTCTTTACGTTCTCTTGAAGTTAAATATTGTTCTAATTGCAAACTAAAAGGAAAAATTTCATGTGAAAACTGCCTAGACTTGTCAAAGAAACTTGATGATATGAATAGGACACTAGAGCGGTTTTGTAATGGGAATAAGAATCTAAACTTGCTGCTGAATTCTTCTAAATCTTGCAATGATAAATCTGGTTTAGACATTGATTCCCATGGTCATGCTAAGGCACATCCACCTAAAATTGTGAAGTCATTTGGAAGTGGTTTGATTAAAACAGTTCATAAACAAAAAGAAGTGGTTTTCCAATATGCAGGATTGTTATCTCATTCGGTTGCTAATAAACATGTTGCTTGCTCATCTAGACATGAACACAAAGTTAAATTTCATTGTACCTTCTGTGATAAAGATGGTCATGTCATAGATTTTTGTTATAGACTAGCTAAAGAGCATAAAAAGGAAAGAATGCAAGCTAGATCTCATAACTCTCATGCAAAATTTGTCGCACATGCTGAACTGAATGTTAGGAACTTGCAACCTGCTGTTATGAGTCAAAAACATGCAAAGTTTGCTCCCAAACCTACCGTTTTTCGTGCGACACAAGTAACACCTCGTAAGTAAGTAGTTGGGTACAAAAATCCTCAAACTTTGTCTCATAAACCTGCCGTTTTGTCTTAGTTTTCGCGTGTTTTACTTGTTGCATGTCGTGTGACTGAGTACTGGATTCCTAAGTACCTTTTGACTAACCTCAGTATTGAGTCATTGATGTATTGTGCTTCTATATATGTTACATGCTTGAGGAAGGAGAACATTTGGATTGTGGATTCAGGTTGCTCACGCCACATGACCGGTAAAAAAGAATGGTTCTCCTCCCTATATTTTGTGTCACGTGTAGAGAATGTTACTCTTGCCGATAATACTTCAACTCCTATAATTGCTAACGGTTTGGTTAGAGTAAATAATCACTACACTTTACAGGATGTGGCACTTGTCAAAAATTTGAAATACAACTTGCTTTCTGTTTTACAACTGCTAAATGAAAATTTGGAAATTATTTTTCACTAAAAATTGCTGCAATGTTGTAGATTCAAACAGTGAGCTTATTTTTAATATGTCTCGGTTTGGAAGAGTTTTTAAAGCTGATTTTGATATGTCATCCTCCAAACATAGTTATCTAGTTGCTAATGATTCAAATAACTTATATTTTTGGAATTGTAGACTTGGTCGTGTAGGCTTTGATCATCTAACACGTGTTAGTGCACTTTATCGCATACATGGGCTGCCTAAGCTTAAAGGGGACAAAGAAATTGTGTGCTCTTCTCGTAGACATGCTAAAATGGTTGGAGGTTCACATGCTGCTCTCACAATGATCATGACAACAGAACGGGGACAACTTTTGCACCTTAACACCATAGGTCCTTCATGTGTTCAATCTTTTCGAGGTAAATGGTATGTTCTTATGATTGTTGATGATTATTCTAGATACTCTTGGGTTTACTTTATGGCATCTATGAATGAAGCTTTTAGTAACTTTAGAACTTTATTTCTTAGATTATCAATTGATCACCCAAGATCTTTAAAAGCAATTACAAGTGATAATGGAACCTAATTTAAAAATCAATCTTTTGATCACTTTTGTGCTAAAAAAGGAATAGATCATCAATTTTCTTCACCTTATGTACCTCAACAAAATAGTGTCATAGAGAGAAAGAACAGAACCTTAGTTGAGATCGCTAGGACTATGCTTGATGAATATCAAACTCCTAGGAAACTTTAGGCGATGAAATTGCAACCGCTTGTTATGTCTCAAATCATGTTTTCTGGCATGCTAAGCTAGGAAAAACACCTTATGAACTTCGGGTTGGACATAGGCCTAGTGCCACACTTTCGGGTCTTTGGTTGTAAGTGCTTTGTTAAGAAACATGGTAATCTTGATAAATTTGAAGCTAGATCTATTGATGGCATGTTTCTTGGTTATCCATCTCATACTAGAGGATACTGTGTGCTTTTACTTGACACTAACAAAATTGTGGAGACTTGTGAGGTTTTTTTTGATGAAGCTAGCCCAGGTACTAGCTCTAATATTGCAGGTACAGATCCATACCCGCAGGGGAGAGTATTTTCATCGAAGAAGACGAAGAAGTGGTGCTGCTGATTTTGCACTACAACCAGCACCAACAACTACTGTAGCTGGTATAGATCGTCCTCAAGCCACAAGTTCTTCGATCTGTGATTAATGTGAATAACAAGGAGCTTGTGAAGTGTTTACTCCCCTCCGAATCTTCAAAAGTCCTCCTCCACAACAAATCATTGGGAGCTTGCACGAACGAGTCAGGTGGTCTAGGTTTTGCGATCCAAACTCTCATGCTGATTCTGTTTTGTTGCTTCTTTTGAACCCAAAGGTATATCACACGCACTCACTAATGAATCTTGGATTATTGCCACACAAGAAGCGTTAAGGTTTTGACAGAAATAATGTTTGGAAACTTGTACCGGTCACACTTTAATTTTAACTAAATGGGTGTTTAAAAATAAACGAAATGAGGATAGGGGTGTGGTTAGGAATAAGGCTAGATTGGTTGCTCAAGGTTTCACACAGATTGAAGGTCTAGATTTTGATGAAACTTTTGCTTCTGATGCTAGATTATAAGCCATAAGAATTTTGTTAGCTTTTGCTGCATCTGAAGGATTCAAGTTATATCAAATAGATGTTAAAAGTGCTTTTCTTAATGGATACATAGATGAGGAGGTTTATGTCAAGCAACCACCGGGTTTTGAAAATCCATATTTTCCTAATCATGTTTACAAACTGTCCAAAGCCTTGTACGGTCTCAAACAAGCTCCTAGAGCATGGTATGATAGGTTAAAAACATTCTTACTTGAAAAGGGATTTACCATGGGCAAGTTTGATAAAACTCTTTTTGTGCTTAAGCATGGCAATTACTCATTATTTATTCAAGTGTATATGGATGATATTATCTTTGGTTGTGCTTCTCATGATCTTGTGTCCAAGTTTTCAGCTATGATAGTTCAGAATTTGAGATGAGTATGATGCGAGAACTCATGTACCTTTTGGGATTGCAAATCAAGCAAACCAAGGAAGGTACCTTTGTGCATCAAACAAAGTATACAAGAGACCTTCTTAAGCGCTTCAACATGGAAAAAAGCAAGCCTCTTCGGACACCAATGGGTACAGCAATGACACTTCACTACAACAATCGCGATAATAGACGACGGCCAGGAACCGTCGTCTATAAGGCCTTTACCGTCGTCTATAAGTTATAGACGACCGTATAAGCTAATAGACGACGATAACCGGCCGTCTACGATTATTTGTCGTCTATAAGCTTATATACGACGGTTACCGTCGTCAATTAACTAATTGACGACGGCCAACTTTAGCTGTCGTCAATAAGTTAGCTCCACCACGTGGCAGGATAGAAACCTTATAGACGACGGTAACCGTCGTCTATAGGTGTAACTTATAAACGACGGTTGTCGAGGTGCCGTCGTCTATATTGAACCGAAAAGACGATGGTTTCTCTTCGTGGCCGTCGTCTATAAATGTTCCTCATAAACGACGGCCAAAGATACACCCTCGTCTATTATTTTTGTTTAAAAAAAAAACAGAAATTAGGTATTATACAGGTTTTGCAAACTCACAGATATTATACAGAACCACATAACCAGATATTATACAGAAACACATCACACTTCGAAACACCATAGAAACACTACAAATATGTATTGTTCAAAATAGAAGACTGCTATGGTTTTTTTTGCCAACCTCCTGCTGCCTTGCCTTTTGAAAACATTCTCGACACCGTCAGCAGACCATCTGAAATTTGCCATGTTCAAAACATTCTCGGCACCATCAGCAGACCATCTGAAAAGACCCAACCTCCTGAAAAACAAAAGAGAGACGACGAAACGTTTAGTCCAAATACCAATGCCAAAATATCAAATGAAACCAACACAAAAACCAATCACACATGTACTATTGCCTTTTAAGCCATTTGAATTGCACTGCTTAGGCCCTAAACAAACGACGTTTTATCCACGGCGAACCTAAAAGCTTCAGATCTGCGTAAAGCTCAAAAGCTCACCACGTCCCATGTAATATGCTGTAATGGTGGCAGGTACATGATCTGTTTTTTCTGCATAATATGCTGTAATGGTGGCAGGTACATGATTTGTTTTTTCAGATCTGTGTAATATGCTGTAATGGTGGCAGGTACATGATCTGTTTTTTCAGATCTGCGTAATATGCTGTAATGGTCTCAAAAGATCTCCACGTCAAAAGCTCACCACGTCCCTAAACCAATCTGTTTTTTCTATTTTTAACCATGTGATCTCTTGGAGTATAATACAATGCTATTTGTCGATAAAGTGGACTCCTACAGGTCGGCGGCTTATTATTGGATCACAGAGCTGGGCAAAGCAGCAGGCGTGGTATAGGGGACTGGTGCTTGCTCGACGGCGGTAAGAAAATGATAAGAATTAACATGCAAGTAGATTTCAAATCGGCTAACCTGACTATCACACGCTACCCTGTCCGCTGCCGCCAGAGTTTAGAAAGTCGTCCTCCGGCAGTTGTCCAAGCACCGGAATCTGGGGCGACAGATTTTGAGCCTCCGTCCCCGATCCCTGTGATATGCAAGCGTGGTTAGACAAGTTATAAGTACAAAAATGCATATTTTACTAAATTTGAACAAGTTTAACTAGTTTCAGTTATTTTGAATAATTTTGTACCTGTATTCCTGTCGTCGGGACCGGTGGCAACTCCACCGATGGCGGCGCCCACTGCGGAAACACAGCCGGCTATCCTGCGCTCATAGCCTGCGAATACAAATCAAATCATTATAAATGTCATTTGTATATTACAAATGTTAAGTACAACATTCAGAACTTACCTGGAAGGCAGCTTGCCACTGTAGCATGTACGAGTTTTGATACTCGTCCCTAGCCCTGAGCGCCGCTGCCTGCATCTCGTCCCTAGTCCGGAGCGCTTCTTGTGTCCTCTGGAGCTCCTCCCGAAGACTCTGTAGCTCCAGATCTCACCCCGTACGGCTGCTGCTGGACCCGCCCTGCTGCGATGAAGAGGCTCTCGAGGAAGCCCGCGCCTGCCTCGAGTCGACCACTCCATCGAAGATGGCCAACCTGCACAGCGAAGTAAGATGATTAAATTTTTGTAACTCAAAGTTCGTGACAGTAAAATAAAATTAACAAAACTCACCGTCCATGAGGTTTCCCGCCACCGATTGCGTACGCTGCTTCGGGGACAATTGGCGCGCTCTGCCAATCGAACTCTTCGCCTCGAAGCCTCCGCGCCTCCTGCCCGTACTTTGCCTGGAAACACAGTAAAATAACATTATTGGAACTATTAAAGAAAATTCAATTAAGTTAACAAAATAACTCACCAACGTCTGAGTCACCGTCTGAGAAGACAGCTGCTCAGGCTGCGACGGGTCACTTCCCAAGTGACCCCTCTTCCACACCTCAATAGGTGACGGCTCCTAACCCCTCTTGTGCTCCTATCGATACATGTTAGCACAATGAAAGATTATAAAATTACTTAAATAGAATTCAAGTCACACTTACCATCCGTTTAGCAAGACGTATGTAGCCGTCCCCACCCATACGGTGTTTTCCGTCTGTCCCTCTACTCTCTCGACGGGTTTTAGACACGCCCTGAAAGTTTTGGCTCCCCCAACGAGCACACAAGGCACGGTACGCGTCCGAACGGCTGTCAAGCCATGGTACACCGACCTGCACACATTTTATTATTAAATGAAAGCATTAATCACAATCATATAATGAAGTAAAGTACAATAAACACTTTACCTCTGCGTATTGCGCCTCCGTCAAGTACTTGTCGGCCCCTTCCTTGTACTTCCCCGGCTGACCCTCCTCCGGATGCAACTTGAAATACGCATTCGTAGCTTGAATGCGAGCCGTCGATAGTGACTGAGTCACGAGCTTCCTGGCGCAGTTATGGAAGACGAGACGAGCTTGATCCGTCTGCTCGGCCTTGTTCTCCAAACGGTACCATGCCTGGAATAACAAATATACAAGTAAATGTATTTAATTTATAATAAATATGTATTACACAAATATTTGTTCATACTTACCATAAAGTCATGCCACACAACCTCCTGGTGGTTGCCGTAAGCAAGGTCCTGGGCCGTAGCGTAATGGTCCCAAGACGTGGCAGGCTATCCGTTCACTACACCGGGGTAGTGCAAACGAACTAGACTGCCCAAGACACCATTCACCTGCTTGTGGTGTCCCTGCCCTGTGAACGAACAATACTCCCAAGCCCTGATATATGATTCTCAATTAGTATATATATAAGCCTTTAAATATCTGAATTGGTAAAGATTTACTTACTTCTCGCTAATAGGACGAATAACGATTCGATCGTTTGGATTTGCAGGAGCCGGAGGAGGAGCCACGTAGTGGCTCCTCCTAGTCCATCACTGTGCAGATGGCTCCACATCAGGTGACCCAGAAGTGGGGTCACCCGACTGCATTGGCTCTGAACAAGGTGGCACCGAAGAAGAAGGCTCTGAAGCAGGCACCGAAGAAGCAGGCTCTGAAGCAGGCACCAAAGAAGGAGGCTCCAAAGCAGGCACCGAAAGAGGCATCCTAGCCTCTGAGTCCTCGGACATAGAGTCGTCCTGACAATTTCAAAGATTCATATTAGGGAATAAAGAATTAATTATATAATTTATGTAATTAAATGTTCTTTACCTGGCCACGTGATGACTGCGGTAGATGGCTCACCAACTGAGCCCGTCTACCTCCGCTAAGCTGACTGCCCTGGAAGACCTCGTCTCCTCTTGTGGCTCTTGGTGACAGAAAGCTCCGTGCCTCTGTCCCTCGTCATCTGCTGCTCCTCGACGACATCCTGTTTAATAAAAAATTGTTAAAGAATGTAATGGAAAATATAGAAGAAGAAAGAACAGATGAAGCAAATGTTACTTGTACTCAATTTTAAAATTCATCAGCATCACGCTCATGTACTCTACTCCGTAAACCGGACCATCGATCTTCTGTAATGGAAGTTGCCTGTTTTCGTTTTCGTTTTCGCATCTTAGGAGTTTCTACATCTTCTGCATCTCCAACTAAGTCATCGAGTCCTAAACCAGGCTCGACGACAAAAGAGTCCGGCAACTCTTGTTCTTGGTAAACAACATCAACCTCATCATCAAGGTATCCATCATTGTCTGGTGTATATAACCGCTCACGAGGATTCACCTTGTGTACAACCCACCAAGCATTAAGCTTTTCGCATGGATAATGTAAATAATACACTTGCTCGACTTGGTGTGCAAGGACGAAGGTGTCGCAGCCTTGTAGCCGATCCTTGTGTTTTACTTCTACCATGACAAATTGGTTTTGTCGAGTTCCATGATTATGATCAAACCAATCGCAATCAAAGAAGATTACTTTAAGGACCTTAGTCCCCGCAAAACTGAATTCAAGGATATTTTTAATGATCCCATAATAATTAGTTTCACGTCCTTCGGCGTCAACTACCCTCGTCACAACTCCGGTGTTACATGTAGCCCTGAAAGGACGTTGAGTTTCAAATTGAGTGGAACAAAATCGGAACCCATTGACGTCGTATCGACCGTAACTTTTAATTTTAATGGATCCGTAGGACAGTTGTCGCAAATCTTCATGGACACCGGCTCGTTTTTTGCACTGTGCAACATACGAAGTTAGAAGACTATTTTATGCTATACATGTAATTACTAAGAGAAACAAAACATGAACACGTTACTTGTGCATGAAACCAGGATATGAAGTTAGGCCCTCCTTGTACTCCATAATAGTGCATCGATTGTATTTGTCGAAGCGTAGGTTGCTGCTTCGATTTCCAATTTTGTTGATCGAACTCACTAAATAAGGAAAAAAAAAGAATAATTAGCATAGATGTATAACACAACACGCTAATTATTATAGATGTTGAACAAATACTTACTGAAAATATTCTTCCATCCCCTCTATATTAGCGTACATGTATAGCAAAGCAGCCGTCTTGTCATCAGTTTCAATATCGTAGCTTGTGCCGCTACCAACAGTAGTGCCTCTCGTTTGAAAAATTGAGAGGTTGCTACAAGAGGGTGCTTCATCCATATTATACCGCAACGTGGAAGCATTAACATTGTTTTCTTCTGCAAAATATACACTTGAAAAGTATCCTATCTCTTGAATGGCGTATGCTTCGGCGATGCATCCTTCAACCCTTGCCCGATTGCGAACCATTGGTTTAAGACACCTGAGTGCTCTTTCAACGTGATACATCCACCTATATTGCACAGGGCCGCCCACTTTAGCTTCACATGGAAGATGAATCAGGAGATGTTGCATTGGATTGAAGAACCCTGGAGGGAAAACTTTTTCCATCTTACATAAAAGCACTGGTATCTCCCTTTCCAACTTCTCCATCATCTCCCTTGTGATTTCTTTAGCACAAAGCTGTCCATAAAAGTAGCTAAGCTCGTCTAACACCTTCCACACCGCATCGTCAATGTAGCCTCAAAACATAACTGGCAGTAGTCTTTCCATGATTATGTGATAATCATGACTCTTCAACCCTGTGAGATTTCCAGTCTTAACATTTACGGCTCGTCTCAGGCTAGCAGCATAACCGTCTGGGAATTTCAAACTTTTCAACCACTCAAAGACTTCTTTCTTTTCTTTTGGTCAAAGACAGAAAGAAGCACGCGGTTTGCCACCAGCTTCAGATAGCTCAAGAGTTGGACGATTACAAACCTCTGCCAAATCCTTACGAGCTTTTTTATTGTCTTTTGTTCTGCCAGTCACATCGAAGCATGTGCTTATGATGCATTCGCCCATGTTACATTCCTGATGCATGACATCAATGTTATGCATTAAGATTAAGGACTTAACATACGGTAGCTCCCATAGTGCACATATATGAGTCCAATTGTGGTCCTCTCCGTAACCAACAAAATATCCAGGACGATCTTCATCTGGTACTAAGTTGTTCAACAATCTCCGACCCGTTTAGACGTTGTGGTGGTCCTTTTTTGACAACGGTGTCCTTCCTGAAGGCATTTCTCTGTTGCCTAAATACGTGATTGGGCAGTAACCAACGTCTGTGGCAATCAAAGTAGCAAATCTTGCCACCATGCTTTAAACGAAAACATTCCGTGTCCGAAGAACATATTGGACATGTCAAACGACCATGAGTGCTCCAGCCAGAAACCATGCCGTAAGCTAGAAATCATGGACAGACGACAAGTATGCAGCTCGAAGGTTGAATTTCTGTTTTTTGTAGCAGTCGTACGCTTCAATTCCTGTCCATAACATTTTCAACTCTTCAATCAACGGCTTCAACATCACGTTTAGTTGTGAACCGGGATGATCCGGTCCAGGTACAATAAGGCAAAGGAACATGAACTCGTACTTCATACAAAGAGATGGTGGTAAGTTGTACGGAATAGCGAACACAGGCCAACAAGAGTATGGTGTTGCGTTTGTACTGAATGGTGAAAAGCCATCTGTCGCCAACCCGATGCGAACATTTCTCGCGTCATTGGCGAAATCTGGATCGAAGTGGTCAAGCGCTTTCCATGCCTCACCGTCGGACGGGTGCACCATCATTCCGTCATTCTCGCGTACACCTTCTTTGTGCCACCTCATGTGTCTGGCTGTTTTTTTGAGAGAAACAAGCGATTCAACCTAGGTGTGATAGGCAAGTAGCGAAGCTGCTTCTGTGCAACTTCAGTCATTATTTTTGTATCGTCTTCTTTAATAACTTCGACAAATCTTGCCTTATCACATTTTAAGCACTTGTTCTCGTTGGCATGCTCTTTCCAGAAAAGCATGCAGTGTTCTGGACACATATCAATCTTCTCATAGTTCATACCAAGATCAGAAATCAATTTCTTAGAATGATACATATCCTTAGGCAATTTATGGGGCTGCGGAAGGACATCGCTGATCAATTTGATGAGGTCATTGTAGCAATTATTGGAGAAGAAATACTTAGACTTAATTGCCATAAATCTAGTCATGAAATTGAGGACCATCATTTTGGTGTGTTCATGCACCGGTTCATCTGATGTCTTGAGACGCTCGAAGAACTCCTTTGCCTCCGTTGTAGGAGAATCCTCCGTCAATTCGGGATTTATGGCTTCAAGCATCTCGTCCATCCTATCGACACCAGTGCCATCATCCCCATCTCGATCTTCTACGACTTGAGAAAGTGTCTCGCCGTGAAAGGTCCATAACTCATAACGTTGCATAAAACCATTTCGACACAAGTGGAACGTCAATGTCACTTGTCGAAACACTTCACATTTTGACATTTGATACATGGGCACCGCACCTTGCTGTTGTTTGACAACGAAAAAGCTCGTTGTATGAAAGCATCCGTCTTGGTGAACCACTCATCTGAGTGACTCCCGTCCTTTTTCCAACCAGTATACATCCAAGTGCGGTCTTCAGCCATGTTTGAGGGTATACCTTCAAAGCAGATAAATCATTATTAGTTTCATTGTTATGTTATGTCACGACACTATAACTAGGCAGATAGGTCCTAAACCCACCCAAGAGTGACCGAGCGGAGCGTGCTCATGAGGGGACGCGCGGTCTGCATCCGGACGAAATTTCGGCAGCCTAACCCCGCTGTTCTCCACTGCACGCCCGAAAATGGTGCAGCAGAGAACAATAGGGTTATGCCGTCGAAATCTCGTCCAGATCCAGACCCGCGTCTCGTCACAAGCCACGCCCCCTTGGTCACTCTCAGGCTGTCCAAAAAGGGACAATTCCGAACCTTTACGTCTCACATGCCAATAGCATGTGAGACGTGCCGATCTAAAATGGGTGACGCATTGATATAGGTTACGTTCCTTATTTTCATTGTTAAGTCATTTACAAGAGGAAAGAACGAGAGAAAGAGGAGGAAAGTTGGTCTTAGATGACAATTCCACGTCTGGATCCACCGTCTGCGCAATCGCGGGTGATTGACTTCCTCACCATCATCGTTCGCTTCCGTGTCGTCTTGACACATACATTACGACTACAACTATCTATACGGCCCGGACGTATTTATTCCGTGTCGTGTTGTGTCGGGTCAGGCCGGGCCAGCCCAAAACCCTTTTATTTACATATTAATAAACAAACCAACTAATAAACAATTACACGTTCAGTACAACTGAAAAGAGCAGAACTATTATGCCTAATGACATCAAAAACAAAACCGAAGGACAGTAGTTAAAAGTAAGTGGTGTTTAGTCACTAAGAATAGCAAATTATTTTTAGGATTATAATCCAAATGATTTTCGGTTTACAATATCATGCAGGCTTAGCACTTTCAAAATTAACTACTTCCATGATTAGCTAAGACCATGTTAACTAAGACCATGATTAACTAAGTCCAAGGTTCGAGCAATCTGTTACTACCCATAAGAATGCTACTATAAACACCAGCAAGCGCAGGGAAGACAATGTTTTTTATATTGATGAAGTGTTGAGAGTGATGGAATCTGACCCTAGCAGAATGAGGTCCAATGGGACAAGCTCCAGTATTCTAGAGCCAATGAAGTTGATGCATGCAGTATTCTAGAGCCAATGAATTACTCACTCATCCTGTATTCTATCTGATATTTTTTTCTCAGCTAGTTTAGATTTATGATTTTGAAACTTACATAATAATCTTTGTTGGTTATATCATGGCTCATGACAAGCGACATGTTAAACCAAATCATTCCCCATAGAACCTACTTGCAAACATACTCTTAGGTTAGTTCTAATCTATCAAAACATGGAGTTAAAAGTGGACTAATTCTTATCCCACATTACAGAGAAGATAACATTACAGAGAAGATAACATTACAGTTAAAAGTAGACTAATTCTTAGCTAACAACAATTAGTCAAGGGACTACAACATTACAGAGAAGATAAAAGAGCCTAAAATAGCCTAACATAGGGGGGAGAGGTCGGCAAGGAGGTGGCGGGGGGGTATCGGGAATATTAAGGATTTGCCACCCTTACCAATGTACATCAGTCATTTAACATCCTAGCGAGCGACCTTCATCATTTACCATCTTTACGGGATTTTTCTTATGATTTTGCCATTGTTATGCCAATTATGCATTGCCAGGTCACACTTTCCATTTTGTTTTCATGACAATCCATAATATATTTACATTCTTACCCCTAATCGCTTACCTCAAATTACAAAATTACCCTATTTTTTTATCTGGTATAGCAATTGTTTAATCTCTCGTTCATCTGCTCAAGCGCTTGTTGTGTGCTCTATGAACTTCGTAGAAAGAGAAAAAATGATCTATCAAAGGTTTGGTGAAGGTTTCAATATTTTCTCATCATGAATGCTCATTCGGCGACGACCAAACTCACCAATCAAACAGTTCAATGTGATTTATTTGATCTATACTGTTAATAAAGGATGTCTTTTTTACGCTTATTTGCAAGAAACAATCAGGATTAAGGAGTTGATGTACTAGCTATGGTGTTGAGAACAACTCACTTCAAATCCTAACTATTCCCGGGGGGGGGGGGGGGGGGGGGGGCAGTGTCACCGTGGGTGGCGGTGGGGACGGGGTTGCCGATAGGGGGCGATGGGGAGGAGTCGGGGCTGTCGATAGGGCGGACGGGGAGGGGGCGGCGACGCACGGTGGGGAGGAGGCGACTGCGAGGTGGCGGCGCGTGGTGGGAAGAGGCGGCGCGGGGGGGGGGAGAAGGCGGCGTACCTCGGCAGTGGCTCGGCGAGAGTACCAGCGGCGGCGGAACACCAGCGGTGGCGGCGGCCTCGAGCGCGAACGACGGAGAAGCCAAATGAGGACTTAGTCGCGCGGGTGCTGGAAATAGTCCCTAATAGACGACGGTAAAAGGACACTATCGTATGTTACACCTTATAGACGACGGCCTGTGGTCACCGTCGTCTATAACGACTTAAAGCGGGCCCTATTCAGCACGTTATTGATGACGGACAGTAATAGACGACGGCCCACCATCGTATTTAAGTTATTGACGACGGTTCTAGGTCAACCGTCGTCAATTAAGGGCTTATTGACGACGGCTAGAAAGTACCGTCGTCTATTAATTTAAAGACGACGGGACCGTCGTCTATTAACTTGGCCGTCGTCTATTGTCGCGATTCCTGTAGTGCTTGAACTTAATGGTGATGGTGAACCCGTGTGTAAAAAAATATAGAAGCATGATCGGATCATTTTTGTACCTCACGACATCAAGACCGGACATTCGATTCAGTGTATGTCTTTGTGCATGATTTCAAACTTCCTCACGTGCTTCATATTGTCAAGCCATCAAAAGAATTCTCAGGTACTTACATGGAACTTAAGAAATTTGCATTTTTCTTCCTTCTTCCTCAACTATTACTTTGAAAGCTTTTTCGGATACTTATTTTGGGGGTTGTAGGATTTATATGAAAAGTACTTCGGGTGCTTGTCATTTTCTTAGTAATTTAGTTGTTACTTGGCCCTCTAGAAAACAGAATTCATGTGCACAATCCAGAGCCGAATCTGAATATGTAGCTGCTGCTTGCACTTGCTCACAAATTATTTGGATTGTTCAAACACTTAAGTACTATGGGGTTGATCTAGATAGTGTTCCACTATTTTCTGATAACACTAGTGCCTTTTGCATTGTTAAAAATCCCGTGCAACATTCGAGAACAAATCACATTGACATTAGGTATCACTTTCTCCATGATAATGTCGAAAAAGGAAACATTGTGCTTCACCATGTAGATACCGAACAACAATTGGCTTATATTTTCACAAAACCTTTGGATTTCACTCGTTTTTGTTTAATTCATAGTGAAATAGGGGTTATGCATCCTCATGGCTTAAATGGAAGGGGAGTTTTGAAACATGGGAAGCCTATGTGGGGATCTGAATTTAAAAGTAATATGAGCATAGTATTTCATACATTTATGACTTTGTGATTCCTTTTACATGCTGAAAGTTCATACTACATTACTCATGTTATACATTTTTTAGTTTTTGCC
Source organism: Tuctoria greenei (assembly GCA_036927565.1). NCBI lineage: Eukaryota > Viridiplantae > Streptophyta > Magnoliopsida > Poales > Poaceae > Tuctoria > Tuctoria greenei. The sequence continues at coordinate 20,465,234 of JAYESD010000010.1, read as the reverse complement.
ATGAATAATAATTGGAATAATAACTTACACTAAATCTGGTCATGATCTAACTTTCTTGATGTTTTCAACTTGTTGCATGCTCACGAGTGCTTTAAATAATGAAAAATTAATCAATCAACTATCCACATGTTGAGCTTTTATGATCAAATAAAAATGAGAAAAGATCAGGAGAGCATACATGCATCACATTTCTTCTTTTGAGATGGCTTATCACTGCATTTAGATATGAACTTGGAACAAGTTTTGTATGACTAAGACCATGTCCTTAAGCTTCTGATTGTCAAATGACATAGGCTTGGCTTGGGACATATAATCTCTTGCAAATGTTATATGATCAGAATTTGTGCTTTAAATAATATTGAAAAATGAAAAATGCAGCAGCAAGTGTCATGCTTTCAGGTTTTGAAATAGTTAAGTTTGTGATCATGACTTGCTTAAATTGAAAATTACAATTGATCTCTAGCATGGTTTACACTACTTTATATATTTTATTGATGTGATAGTGTAAGTTACTTGATAGTATGACATGGATGAGCTTTGCTTTATATGTATGTATTACAATATGCTCATAACAATTGAAATTTCTCCTCTGAACCTTGCTGAATACATTGTCAAAAGGGGAGAAATTGATAACACATTCCACACATTTACATGTGTTTTGGCATGATTCTTCTCATTTTATTTATTTTTTACAAACGGTGAGAAATATTTCTAGGAGAAAATTGTTTTCAAAACTTTTCATGTGAATAAGCCAATGTTCGGATTTTATGTGGGGTTGTCAATGCATTCATCAAGGGGGAGATTGTGAGACCTATGTGTGCTGAATACATTTGCTATGACGATAAAAGTCTTGAATTTTGCCAAAACACTCGTCTCATCAAACTCCGACTCAAGGTCTGAGCTCCTGTAAGGTCCGACGTAAGGTCCGACTTGCTTTGGCTAGGTCCGACTTCTTTCTCTAGGTCTGACTTATTTTGGTTAGGTTTGACTTGCTGTGGCTAGGTCCGACTAGCTTTGGTAACCTCCGACGCTAGGTCCTGCTAGCTTTGGTAAGCTCCGACTCAAGGTCCGGTTAGCTTTGGCAAGGTCCAATGCTAGATTGCAATGGCTCCGCTTTTAACTTGCAATGTTTCAAACTTGCTTTTTGGATTATGGAAAGCTTGTTTAGTGTTCTTTTACTAAGTTTTTGGTGTGTTTTGGTGGTTATGGCTGATATCATTTTTGCTATGGTTTGCAACATGCTTATGTGAGATGCTCACGTGAGGTGTTGTGGTTATCAGAACTAACGAGAGTCAAGTCGAGGACTTGTGCTCGGATGTATTGGTTATTTATTCATGTGCGGGTGTTGCTTGAGTTTAAGACATGGTTGGTGACGGGATCCACTGAACTAGTCTTAGGGAGAAGATGAGGTTCAACAACAAAGTTCGGGAGGAATTGTGGTTGTCTTTGTCGGGAGGTTGCGCAACATGCCTGAATCAAGAACAATGCATATGAAGGTATTGTGGACGTCGTTGGAAGATGTTTGCATGTGTGCATGGAGTGAATGTACGTGGTTGTATGGTTCCAAGGTGTGATGAAGAGAAGTGGATGTAAAGAATTGGTCGGAAAGGTCCAACCGGCTGGAATATGCCTCAAGCTTTGCTGAGGTGGTTATGGTTCGTTTATGAAAAGATTCGAGTTTGTTTTGGTTATATTTCATGTGGGTCACGAAGTTGTGTTGATTTAGGAATGTGGGATACGTTACTAAGATGTTTGGAAGTCTTAAGATCGCTTCTATCTGCGTATGGAAGAGTCTTGAGCAGTTATGGAAAGTTTCGGTGGAAACTGAGTAGGATACGAGTCCTAGTTGTGTTTGGGTTGGCCTCATCAATGGTTATATAAGCAAGGGAGGCCAGAGCTTGTGGTGCACGTATTTTGGGTTGTTCCTCTTGTGTTCTATTGAATAAATATCATAGTTTAAATGAACTTTTGTTCCTTGTTCGTCCGACCTATTTTTGACAAGTTTTTCTAGTCGAGTTTCTGCGCAGCACTACCTTGCTTCGGTAATTTTATCATAACTCTAGTTTTAAGAATCCGATTGATGTGTTTATTTTTGGATTATCTTCACAACTTTATTATATATCATATGTGAAAATTTCATGGTCATTGGATTTGTGGTTTTTGATCTAAATGAATTTCTTTGTAGTGTTGTAGATCTGGTTTTTCTCGGGTAGAATAGATTGATCTTTGTTCGATCATTCAATCGTAACATGAGTTTTTCTCGACAGATTTTCGTTATTCTTATTGTCTTGTCTTTGTGACCTGATTCTCCACAAACTATACTTGTTTTGTCAAAATTGATCACGTTTAGATTAGTCGCACACGCAATTTCTTGAACAAATCAATTTTCTGCCGAAGGGTTTTTGTTGCTTCTGCTGAAAAGTTGTAATCTACCATTCATCCCTCCCCTCCGGTAGCTTTTCACCTGATCTTCGATCCTACACTAAGACTAGACCAATGGATCCCATCATAGTCCATGTCTTGACCTCAAGCAACACATGCACATGAATAAACAATCAATCTTTGCGATCCCAAGTCCTCGACTTGACTCTCGTTAGTCCGAGAAACAAAACACCTGACAAGAGCACCTCACATAAGCATGTTGCAAACCATAGCAAAACGATATTAGACATAACACATCAAAAACTAAGTAAGAGAATACTAAGAAAACATTCCATAAGCCAAAAAGCAAGTTTGGAACATTGCAAGTTAAAAACAGATCTGCTGCACAATTATTTCAGCAAATAAAATTATCGAATAGACCAAAAGCGACATTGCAATGTAAAGGCAAAATACCGGACATTCCAATTCAAAACTCACGTGAAAATCATGTGTCAGAAAGTTCTGATAGTCCTAACCAAGTAAACAGTAAATGTTACTCCCGAAAACACATTTGTAAAGATCGACCCTTGTCGACTCGCGCGCATCTCATGTGTGTGTTCGGACAATCCTAATTGTCGAACACATGCAAGTCATGTGAGAAAAGTTCAGACAATCCGAAGCAAGAAAACACGTGCCACTCACGTGTGATGAAGTTCAAACACTCCAAAGTTGGATTCTTTTGGGTAGGTTCAAAACATTACATGTAAACCCTTCACTTTTTATTCTAATTTTTAATGTAATCAACACACATAGGTCTCACAATCTCCCCCTTAATGAATGCATTGGAAACACCATTTAAAATCCAAACATTTGCTCATTGACATGAAAAGTTTTGAAAACAAATTTCTCCCCCTTTTTGAAAATAAAAAATCAAATGAGAAAGAAATCTCAAAACAAAAATTTATCCCCCTAAGTAACGTGTAAAAATTCGTGAAAGTGTAATGTGTGACATATTTCTCCCCCTTTGACAACATATTCAGCAAGGTACAAAAGAGAAATTTAGTTCTTTTATGAGCATAATATGAGATATACATATAAAACAATGCTTATCCAAGCCATACTATGAGGTCGCTTACACTATCACATCAATGAGAAACATAAAGTAGTTTAAGCCATACTCGAGACCAAATGTAATTTTTCAATTTTAGCAAGTCATGATCTCACAAACTTAACTATTTCAAAACCTGAAAGCATGATACATGTCACAGCACTTTTATTATTTTCAAGGCACAAATTTAGATCATATGACATTTTCAAGAGATTATATGCCGCATAAGCGTTATTCTAACCAACAAAGCCAAGCCTATGTCATTTGACAATCAGAAGCATAAGAACATGTTTTTAGTCATACGCAACTTCTTCCAAGTTCATATATAAGTGCAATGATAAGCTATCTCAAAAGAAGAAGTGTGATGCATGCATATTCTCATGATCTTTTCTCATTTTTTATTTGATTATAAAAGCTCAACATGTAGATAGTTTATTGATTAATTTTTCATTATTAAAAGCACTTGTAAGCATGCAACAAGTTCAAAACAGCGAGACAGTTTAATCATGACCATATTTAGTGTAAGTAATTATTCCAATTACTAGTCATGGCAAAACCTACAAAATGTATAACACGAGTAGTGTAGTAAGAACTTTCAGCATGTAAAAGGAATCACAAAGTTATATATGTATGAACCACATATGCTCATATTATTTTCAATTTTAGATTCACACATAGACTTCCCAAGGTGCAAAACTCCCCCTCAATTTATGCCATGAGGATGCATAACTCCTATTTTACAATGAATGAATGGAAAACAAGTGAAATCCAAAGGTTTTGTGAAAATGTCAGCCAATTGTTGTTCGATGTCTACATGGTGAAGCACAATGTTTCCTTTTTTGACATTATCATGGAGAAAGTGATACCTAATGTCAATGTGCTTTGCTCTAGAGTGCTGCTTGGGTTTTTAGCAATGCAAATGGAACTAGTGTTGTCACAAAAAAGTGGAACACTATCTAGATCAACCCCATAGTCCTTAATTGTCTGAACAATCTAAAGAATTTATGAGCAAGCGCTAGCAGCAGCTACGTATTCAGATTCAGCTGTGGATTGTGCAACTAAACTTTGTTTTCTTGAGGACCAAGCAACAAGTGAATTACCAAGAAAATGAGAAGCACCCGAAGTACTTTTCCTACCAATCCTACAAACCCCAAAATCAGCATCTGAAAAAGCTTTGAAAGTAACGTTTGAGGAAGAAGGAAGAACAATGCCAAATTATTGGGTTCCATGTAAGTACCTGAGAATTCTTTTGACGGCTTGACAATGTTAAGCACGTGGGGAATCTTGAAAACGTGCACAAAGACATACGCTGAATTGTATGTCCGATCTTGATGCTGTGAGGTACAAAAGTGACCCGATCATGCTTCAATATTCTTTTTGATCCACGGGTTCACCATCCTCGTCAAGTTCAAGTATTGTTGCTGTTCCCATTGGTGTCTGAAGAGGCTTGCTTTTGTCCATGTTGAAACGCTTAAGGAGGTCTTTCGTATACTTCGTTTGATGCACAAAAGTTCCTTCCTTATGCTTGATTTCTCCCATCATACTCATATCAAATTCCAAACTCATCATAGCTGAAAACTTGGACACAAGATCATTAGAAGCACAACCAAAGATAATATCATCCACATACACTTGAACGGATAGTGAGTCATATCCATGCTCTAGGGGCTTGTTTGATACCGTACAAGGCTTTGGACAATTTGTAAACATGATTAGGAAAATCTAGATTTTCATAACCTGGTGGATGCTTGACATAAACCTCCCCATCTATGTAGCCATTAAGGAATGCACTTTTGACATCCATTTGATATAACTTGAAACCTTTGAATGCAGCAAATGCTAACAAAATTCTAATGGATTCTAATCTAGCAACGGGAGCAAAAGTTTCTTCAAAATCTAGACCTTCAACTTGTGTGAAACCTTGAGCAACCAACCTTGCCTTATTCCTTAAGACAACCCCATCCTCACTTTGATTATTTTGAAACACCCATTTGGTACCAATTAATGTTTGACCCGTAGGTGGAGGTACAAGTTTCCAAACATTATTTCTTTCAAAAAATTTAACTCTTCTTGCATGGCAATAATCCAAGATTTATTAGTGAACGCGTGTGATATATCTTTGGCCAAAAAGAAGCAACAAAATAAAATGAACATGAGAATTTGGATTGCAAAACCTGCAATGTGACTCTTTCATGCAAGCTTCCTATTATCTTGATGCTCAATGAAAGTTGAAGTCGAAAGTGTTGATCCTGTGTTGAGATATTGCTTCAACTTAACTTCTTTCTTGATAGCTAAATGTATTTTTGTTGATCTGATCCTTGTACAGCAAATGAGTGTGTCACACGTCCATCATCATCATTTCATCAAAGCATACACTCCCCCTGAGTACATGCACTTCAAACTCCAAAAACATTTGAACATGTGAATGTGCAAACATGCTCAGGTGATGCACCGTCTTTGATTAATCTTTTGAAATGTCTTGAGTTGAAAAGCATCTTCCAAATGATTTATGTTTTGCACTGGATGCATTTGTAATGAAGGAGAACCACTTTCCTTGTACCGAACACTTGTGTATCAAGTTCAAAGACTTTTAGCTTAAAAGTTCTCCTTTTTCCTGCAAAATAGCCTAAAAAGAGATATAACTCGTCGTTGCATCAGTGCTGGGGTTAGTGAGAAATCATTTAGGAATCCAACACTTTGTAACAAGACGAGAAAGAGGCATCATACAAGAAAGCTGAGGCAAAACAACATGTTTATGAGTCAAGAATTGAGAATACCTGCACCAAACTACTGACCTACAAGATGTGACTTGTGTAGGACGAAAAATAATAAGTTTAGGAGCAAACTTTGCATGGTTTTGACTCATTACAGGAGGTTGCAAATGTCTAACATTCAGTTCAGCACGTGCAACAGATTTTGCTTGATTGTTACTTGATCTAGCTAGCATTCTTTGCTTCTTTTCTTGTTTAGCTAGTCTATAACAAAAATCTATAACATGACCATTTCTTCCACAGTAGGTACAATAAAATTTTACTTTGTGTTCATGTCTAGAATAGCAAGCCATATGTTTATCAGCAACTGAATGCGACAATATTCCTACAGACTTAAAAAACACACTTATTTGTTCGGGAACTGATTTAATCAAACCACTTCCTAATGACTCAACAACCTTAGGTGGATGTGCCTTCGCATGAGCATGAGAATCAAAACCTAAACTAGTTTTATCATTGCAAGTCGTAGAAGAATTCAGCACCAAGTTTAGATTCTTATTCGTCCCACTACAAAACTGCTATAGTGTCCTATGCATGTTATCAAGTTTATTGGACAGATTATGGTAATTTTCTCATGACGTTTTTCCTTTTAATTTGGAATTAGAACAACAGTTAACTTCATACAAACATAAATCATTGTTTAAAATAGAAATTTCATTCATAGCATCATGTAGTTTCTTATTAAGATCATCAAGGTGAGAATAATGCAAATCAATTGTAGAATAGATAGCATCTTTTATGTTATTATCATTAAGTGCAGAAAAGTTTTTGTTCTTTGTAATTTCAGTCTCAAGTTTATCAAGAGTGGAGGTGTGCACACTTCTTTAAGAGGACAATTGTTCATATATTAATTCACACGAGGAACAAGAATCATCACTAGGAATCAAAGATTTTAACCGATTAATTTCATATTGTAGTGATTAAATTTTAATAGCGTTGTCCTTAAGTTTTTTTGTCCTTTTTCTTAAGTATAACGGTGGCATGAGAAATAGAATCACACATTTCTTTGCAAGTGGGACATACCTCTTCATCGTCGTTGTTGTGTTCTGCTTCCTCCATACTTGATCTCGAATTGCCCGCCATGAGACACATAGTTGCCAAACTGTCTTTATCCTCATCACTTCTGGAGTCCACATCGCTCAAGTTGTTGTCTAGTAGAGCGGAGAGGATATGGTCAACCACTTGTAGTTTTGTGAAAGTCTTCTTTTTCTTGTTGTTGTTGCTAGAAGAGGACTCAAACTTATTTTGCTTTTCATCACGGGTAGAAGGACCTGAAAAGTTAGGTCAATCTATACGAAAATGTCTTGTCTTACAACATCCAAAGCATCGTTGAGAACCACCACTTGGTCTCCTTCTAGTTCCCACATTTTGCAATGCTTCTGAGAACTGAGTGGAGAGAAGTGCTGGCTCCTCCTCCGGAAATTCTTCAATCTATTTAAGGGTTAGAGAAGATAGCAAAGCAAGTGTACCGCATGATGAAGATTGGCTAGAACTAGGCATGTCATGTTCAAAAACAAATTCAAGAGACTTGTTGGGATTTTTATACGGTATTATGTAAAGATCATAAGATTTTAACTTAAATATAGAACATCTAAGGTAAGTGTGCTCAGGACAGTAGATTCACGTATAGACATAACTTTCATCTCCCAAATCGAATGTCTAATGCACTTACAAATTGTCTAGAATTTTCAATATCTGAAAAATTAACATCGACACAACCCAAGTTGCTGAGAATTTTATTAAAGCGAGCAAAAAGATGCTCGATCGACTCACCGGGTTGCATCGTATTGGAACCTTTGTGGTAGTCGCATAGTGATTTCCACAAGTCATACAAAGATCGGAGGTGTGCAACACAATTGAAGTCGATTTGGGTCAATCCTTGTATAATCAGGTTGCGTGCCTTGTTGTTGTTGTCGACATCTCTCATTTCTGCAGCTCTAACATCATCATTTGATGTCATGAAAAGCGCTTGAAGACCTTGTAGGATCGAAGAGCACGTGTAAATCTACCAGAGGGGGGTGAATGGTAGATTGAAACTTTTCAGCGGGAGCAACGAAAAACACCTCGGCAGAAAAATGATATGTTAAAGAAATCATGTGTGTGACTAATCTAAAGGTGATCAATTGTAACTAAACAAGTATAGATTGTGGAGAGTCAAGTTATGAAGATGTCACAACAAGAATTATGAAAATACGTTGAGAAAAACTCAAATTACAATCGAAAGATCAAACAAATGTCTATTTGTTTTACCCAAGAAAAACAGTTTAGGAATACTGCAAAGAAACTCGTTTAGATCCAAAAGCACAAATCCAATGACCATGAAATTTTCACAGATGATATGAAATCAAGTTGTGAAGACAAAACAAAAACACATAAATCGGATCTGTAATACTCGAGTTATGATAAAAAACACCAAAGAAAGGTAGTGCTGTGCAGAAACTCGAGGAGAAAGACTTGACGAAAACAAGTCAGATGAACAAGACACAAAAGTTCCTTCAAACTACAAATTTTATTGATCAAAACACATGAGAAACAGCCCCAAAGTCGTGCACCACGAGCTCTGTCATCCCTTACTTATATAACCTGCCCTTAGGCCAACCCAAACTTAACTAGGACTATAATCCTACTCAATTCACAAATTGAAACTTTCCATAACTGCTCAATACTCTTCTATATGCAGATAGAAGCATTTTTAAGACTTCCAAATACCTTAGGAACGTATCCCACATTCCTAAAACAACCCAACTTCATAACCCACACAAAATACTGTCATAACCATCTGAAATCATTCCATATATGAGTCAAACACGACTCAGCCGCATTCTGAGTCCATAACCTAGTCGGTTGGACCTTTCTGACAATTTTTTTACGTTGACTTCTCTTCATCATGCCTCGGAACCATGTAGCCACGTCCATGCACTCCTTGCACATGTGCAAACATCTTCCAACGACATCCACGGTACCTTCATATGCATTGTTCTTGATTCAAACATGTTGCGCGACCTCCCGATCAACTCAACCACAATTCCTCCCAAACTTGGTTGTTAAACCTCATCTTAAAACTCATGAATGCATTGGCAACACCACATAAAATCTGAACATTGGCATGAAAAGTTTTGAAAACAATTTCTCCCTCTTTTTGAAAATCAAGTGAGATAGAAATAAATTTCTCCCCCTTGCATACTTCTCCCCCTTTGACAATGTATTCAGCAAGGTACGAAAGAGAAATTTTAATTTGTTATGAGCACATTATAACATATACATATAAATCAAAGCTCATCCAAGTCATACTATCAAAAACTTACACTATCACAACAATGAGATACATAAAGTAGTGTAAGTCATGCTAGAGATCAAATGTAATTTTCAATTTAAGCAAGTCATGATCTCGCAAACTTAACTATTTCAAAATCTGGAGCCATGATATTTGTTGCTGCAATTTTCTTTTTTTTAAGCACAAATTTTGATAATATGAAATTTGCAAGAGATTATGTTCCCTTATTCTAACCAACCAAGCCGCCTATATCATTTGACAATCAGAAGCTTAAGGACATGGTTTTAATCATACACAACTTCTTCCAAGTTCATATCTAAGTGCAATGATAAGCCATCTCAAAAGAAGAAGTGTGATGCATGCATATTCTCTTGATCTTTTGTCATTTTTTTCATTTGAACATAAAATCTCAACATGTGGATACTTGATTAATTAATTTTTCATTATTAAAAGCACTTGTGAGCATGCAACAAGTTCAAAACAGCAAGAAAGTTTGATCATGACCAGATTTAGTATAAGTAATTATTCCAATTACTATTCGTGGCAAAACTACAAAATCTATAACATGAGTAATGTAGTAAGAACTTTCAGCATGTAAAAGGAATCACAAAGTGATATATGTATGAAATATAATGCTCATATTATTTTAAATTCAGATTCACACATAAAGATCCGAAGTTTCAAAACTCCCCCTTAATTTAAACCATGACGATGCGTAACCCCTATTTCACTACGAATGTAACAAAAACGAGTGAAATCCAAAGGTTTTGTAAAAATGTTAGCCAACTGTTGTTCAATATCTACATGGTGAAGCACAATGTTTCCTTTTTCAACATTATCACAGAGAAAGTGATACCTATATCAACGTGCTTAGTTCTAGAATGTTGCACGGGGTTTTTAGCAATGCAAATGTGTAAAACCCCAAAAATAAAACTATGCAATTCAGTTTGGGAAATTAAAAAAAAGAGAAAAGAAAATAGGATTTTTCTGTATGGGTTACTTAATAGAATTCAAATGACTGAAGCTAAAAATTTCAAACATAATTCAACTTCATGTCTAACTCAGCAAATGTTAGATTTTAGCACAGAAAATTATTAATGTAATTCATTTGAGGTCCTTGACAGTTTTGGAAAATTAGGGAGGGAAAGTAAGACAAAATTTTAAAATATGAATTCAAATTCAGATTTGAATTTTTGAACTGTTCACCAATGAAAAGTTCAGATTTGGATGTGCCATAAACTTTGTCAAATTCAAATGAGTATCAATGATAATTCAACCACAGTGTGGGAGTATTGACTGGGGATTTTTGCACTGGAAAATATGGATAAGGAGGAGAGGGGTGGGACCCACTTGTCATTCAGTGAACTAGCACAACAAAGCAAAACGTGTTCCATTTCTCTGCTCTTCCCATGGCGCCACCACACCTTTTGCATGTTCCACATCCCCATCAATAGCCTGGCCACAGAATGCCCCAACCTGTTGCCCTTATCGTTGCTAGGAAAGTCTTCATCGACACTTTTTTCTCTCTGCTCCCGTGCACTGGATTTTTCTGCCGCCATCCCAAAAATTCTTGTGGAATCACGTGGGCCGGTGTTTTCCTTGGTTGCCCACTGTACCGAGATGGTGGTCGGCTGCGCCGACCTCGCCTCTACCTGCCCGACAAAAGCCTGCGTCACTTTTGGCCTCCCCAACGCGAGCAGGGCGACTATTTCATTCTTGGAGCTCAAAACGGTGCCGCCCCTGTTCATCGACGCTCATTCGTCTTGGCCCGTCTTCACACGACAAAAGACACCCCAAGGTTCGCTACAACTCCACTGTGATGTCCCCTTTGTTGCTAGTCGTTTAGCCGTTTAGCCGGAGTTTGAATTTTTGATTCACCCATTCTTAAGAACAGGGGAAATTTCCGCCAAGCAATTCGCATTCTACATATGATTATTTTTCAATTTAGTTAGATAAGATCTTCCTCGGGACCATACAAACCCCATGAATCAAAACCAAAGAAAATGATCATTCCTAGGCTCTGTTCTTCGAGTTCTTGTACACGCCAATGCTCGTGACCTAGGTCACCGGTGTAATCCTTTTTCCAGTCAATTTCTCCCCGATTTTTGTTCATATTCTTGTTCCTCATTGCCTACTGGTGCCATGCGATCAAATTACGAGTGCTATGGTGCTCTCTGTACACCGGGCGACCTCGCCGGAGTTAGGTCCGCCGTTGCTGTTGTGGGGAGTCGTCTCTGCTCAGTACTGGCGTTCCCTGACAACTCCAGAATGCTCCCCGTGTTGCTTTAGGCCCTAGCGACTAGTTTGAGGAGGGGAGAAGCTGTATGCATGGCCGTCGGCATTGGGCGCTTCCGGGTCGCCGTCGGACGCCGCCGCTCGGTCCTTGCCCGAGGTTGAAGAAGGCCCCGGGCCGGCCCCACATGTCAGCGTCTTTTAAACTGTCCTGGATCTAAGTCTGGCTGGGATCCAATGCGGCTGCGTGGGTTTGTTTGTGGCCCATTCTATTGCTTCCACCTCAGTGGCCCATTTCAAATAGTGTGGCCCACTGTCAATGGTTCAACCAATTTCCAATAGAGAAATAATTGCAGGAACTACTATACCTTTGGAAATTCACCATGGTCAGTAGAAATGTCCAAAAATTGTGAAATAAATTTTTTTGGATACCTCATGACATGTAGTTTGCAGTGGCGTAAATTATTGGCTATGAAAGTCTCTGGTTTTTGCCTAATAATTCCCACAATGTAAATCATTAGGAACTAATTCCAGGTGATATAATTATTAGAAAATTCTCAAACTTTGGCACAATCTTCCTTTGAATTCCTTTGATGTCCAGTAAAAAGTTCAGAACCATTGGACTTAAGTTACTGGAGAAAATTGTGTTTCCTTCTTCTATGTCCCTGGAAATAGGAAAAACAACAGAGACATTTTCGGAACATTTTAGGAACTTGTAAATTTCATATCTCCATGTATAATGATTAGAAAAATGTCAAACCAATTGTGTTGGACTCTATATGAATTCATCTATTCAGAAAACCTAGTTTGACCTATGCCAAAGCCTCTGCCGGTCCATGAAATGTCAGAGAAGGCTAAACTCTTAAGAAATTCTGTAGACCAATATATTCCATTACTGTATCTGAAACTTACCAAGTTGCTCCTCCATGACCATATGAACCCACTGTAATTTTCTCAACCTCAGGGGATCTGTTGAACCTATATAAATTGAGATCAAATCTCTATGTCCAACACAATATGTATATCACTTCATATTTCCATTTCCTAAGTTCAAATTATTTCCTCTCTGTCGCTATGAATTCCAGCAACAATACTATCAGTCCTAGCTAGTATTAGTCCTTATTGAATTATAATCATCTTCAATTGTTACTTTGCTAAATTGCATTCTTTTATTTGATGCATATGCATGACGATAGTGATCGTGACGAAGGTGGCCAACAAGACGCACAACCCGGAGCCGAGGATTTCTATATTGATTCTGCTGTGGCGTGATTTCTCGACGAGGAGTATTAACTCATCGTCACTGACTTTTATTTCGACCGAAAGGCAAGCCCCGGTTTGCATTTAAGAAATTTTGCAAAGTTTTCATCTCTATACACTATATGGATGAGATGTATTGTGCATTAAGTCTTGTGCAATGAAACCCAATTGCATGACCAGAATAATCCAGAGAGTGGTTTGGGTAGATTAATGCTCCACGTTTCGATATGATATGCTTAATGTCTAGTTGGAAGAAACGGTAGAAGTCAAGAGGTTCAAACCTTCTCGCGAGAGTAGTACCTGGTTTACACTGGATTGGAGTTATGAGTTTAATTGTAGGGATTTACTTTAATAAATTGGAGACCGGGCAAGAGCATAGGATGCAGCAAGACATGGTCCTGGCTGCGTAGTCCTGCCTGTGTCGATTAAGGTCCGTCTCGTGCCTGGCCCTGTTGGACAAGTTTGAACTGTACCGGGTGCATACTGGCTATATGAGACCCAGGAAACCGATGTACCTTGAGGATCCTATGTTGGAACCTTTTCAATCGGCTTAAGCTGTCGGCTGTTAGTACAGTGGGAGTCAATACGATCATGAACATCTCACGGCGGAGGTGCACCTTGAGGGAGCTTGCTATTCGGGTCGATTCAACTATTTTGGTGTAATTGAATCTTGGGAAAGGTGGCTGCGTGCGACATTAGTGAAGTGTGTCGTTGTAAGTCCGAGTATGTGCATACGTGTCGTGCAGTCCAGGTATCTACTGGTTGCAATCACCGTCGCTAGCAGTTATTTGAGCATACTTGGACACTGAGTCTTGACGTAGTAAGAAGTGAATTTGGTTTATTGGAATTTGATACTTCTTGATATATAATTGTATTGCAAACTTGTATGTAGTAGTTGTTGTGCAAACTAAATTTACTTTTTATGGAGCCTTAACTTGATGCTAAAAAATAAAGTAAGGATTTACTTGCAGGTGTGTCCTTTATGCGAATTGAGCTTACGTTATTTAGAGTTTCTAGCATGTAGAGTTTCATGTCTTAGGTGAAACGGTTATGTCTTGCTGAGAGTCAAGCTCACGGTTGCTCTATTGTTGTTTTTGTAGGTATTATTAGCTTATGCTTATGTTGTGGTTGTCCGTGAGACCTCGAGCTTGTCGAGATGAATCTCTCACAGAAACCTTGCCGCTGCTCTCTTCTTCATGTTTCTAGTGAGAAGCGTTCGCGGGCATGGACGGCTTCTCTTGTACATAGTTAGTTGAGAGTGTGAGTATATAATATTCCGCTGCATTGTATATTATGTTGTAAAATGGACTCATCTTGGGAAATAAAATATTTGTGTTGGTTATTTTGTATGGATTTTCTTGTGTGTTGTTGGGTGCCGCATCGCACGGCACCACCAAATGCGATTCCTTTAACGTGTGGACCCCGGTCCTCACAGCTTGGTATCAGAGCCCTATTGGGAATTTCACGCTTGAAAAGTGCCTATTTCTGGAAACTACGAAGTCGTCGAGTGAGGATTAGTTATTATGCCCATATAAGGTCTATTATAGTATTATTTTCGTAAGGTGGCAGGCTAACCTATGTGTTATTATATTCTGTAACGATGCTCCGACATCAGGTAAGAGGTAAGGTACGCCACTGCAAGCGGATCAATTGCGGTAAGCTCTCCATGCGAGAGGTAGCATGTGATTGTTTTCGTGGATTGGCACAGAAATGTCAATATGAATCTCTAAAACTTTCCATGTTTCTGAGAACATATGACACGCGGTACTCCAGCGTGCTTCAAAGTTAGTGGGAGCCCCGGTCGGGTGGGACATAACCCGATGCTCCCCCTACTGTTGCAGCACTATGCAAAGACATGGGACCCCGTCGGGTGGTAGAAAACCCGGTCATGTACCTCGAGACGTGGCTTAGATCGCGGCGGCCCGTAAGGAATGATATGGGACAAATGTTTTTAACTTCATATATATTATTGTGAATTGATCGCCCGTGCGGGATGTGCCGTACGGCACCATATGATTGATCTGTATTGTGTGTGTAGTTACAGGTACACTAACCATGTTATTCGTAGATCTAGTAGAAAACGTTTGCGAGTGAACGTCATTAGCGCCACCATTGAGACGCATGCCGGAATACCGGCTTAGGATTTTTATTTGGTGAGGACGTAGTACAGGCATTGCATTCGGGTTAGATCGGCAAATTTACGGTTAAAATCCATGCCAAAGGTGTAGCTCGCAACACAAGTGTCAAGTTAATATCCAAAGCAGATTCCTATCTTGAAATGATAAAAAATGAAATTTGAACCAAAACTGTAAACCTCTGTTCTTTCCTGTGTTATTCTGACAGAAATTTAGCTCCGGTTTGAAAAGTCATATCTCCTGGTAGAATTATCCCATGAAGGTGTTCCATACATGGTTGGAAATATATGAGAGTCTTCTAAATAATTTATGTTCATTACCAGAGCAGAATCCCCATGGATCATAGCTAAAATTTGAAAATTCCAAAACCTGTTAAAACTGGACAGAAACTGGAATAGTTTCTGTAATTCTCACCAATTTGATCATAACTCTCAGTAAAAACATTGAATGAGGGCATATGATATATTTCTGGAAACTAGATGAGAGATGTGACAATGTTGTAATTGACAGTTTTGGCAAATTTGGATATTTTGTATATGAAAAACTGTGGACAAAACATCCATATACAAAGGAGGTGCTGTCAAAATTTCTCAGAAAATCTGGGAACATTGTCAACTTTGGAAATTCATCTCTCATTAACCAGAACTGATCATGAGGAAAATAAATACATTGAGGAAAGGCCATGAAGTGAACTACAACTTTGTTGTTCACCTCAAATCATGATTGTGCCTCTAACTGGATAAAATTCACGAATTACACCGGACTGGTCATTTCTGGCAGAACAGTTCATCAATGAAGCATAAGTTTGAAAATTTGCGCGAACATGAATATTGTTATACTTTCGCAATGTTCTTGACATGTTCATGTTTTCCTTATCTTCACTTATTGCTGAGATCGAACATTGACTCATCCCAACTTCATTTGTGCAGTATGGTTTGTACTCGCTCATTGAGTAAGGTCGGAAGTGCTCGTCGAGATGGTGATGATTCGAATCCACTGCAGGTGCCACCATCCACGGTATTGGTTGATGTCATGTTAAAAATGTTTGAGTCTCACCAAAGAACACTAAGTTACTTCAAGCTTCGGTGCAGCAAGGTCTAATTCATCAAATGCAGCAATTTATTCCATCTCGAAACAGTTATTTGGGTTTCTTGGCAACGCAACCGCCAATCTTGACGGAAGCAACTGAACCATTAGAATCAGATCATTGGCTTCATGTAATGGAATCCAAATTTGGTGTGTTTCCTTGTGACAGTTATCAGAAGACATTGTTCGCTGCTCAACAATTCCATGGAGCTGCCGGAGCTTGGTGGGCAGAATATAGTGCAAATCGCCCTGAAGGTCATCGGATAGCATGGAATGAGTTCTGTGAGGTTTTCCGTGCTCATCATATTCTGATAGGGATTATAAAGACCAATTATGAGGAATTCGTTGAAATCAAGCAAGGGGACATGAGTGTCAATGACTATTTTAAGGAGTTCAACCGTTTGGCACAATATGCGCCCGACTATGTGAATACAGAAAAGTTTAGGTGTGATCATTTCTTCAGAGGTCTACGTGTCAAACTTCGAGTTAGTTAGGCATTATTCAATGCCACTATCCTACAAGAAAAGGAAGATCTCTGTCTCCAAGCGGAGAAGAGAAAGCGGAGTATTCCGCATGATAAGACTAGTCCTGTTGCTCAGAAATTTCGGTTGATATATCATTCGCCATCCGGTCAAGAATGGCAGCCACCTGTATGACCATCATATGAAAGTCGCTCACTGCTTGCATCCAGTTTTGAATCACCCCCGCAGCAGCAGCAGCACATAATTTCTTATCCATCTCCACCGCAGCCAGAGATACCCAGTTTTTATCCACAAGTCAGCGCTAAACCGACTAAATATCCGTGCTTCACTTGTGTCCTTGTGGGTCACTTTACTAGATATTGTCCTGAGAGGAATCAAAGCTGCATACAGTCATCATTTCAACATCCAAGTCAGTTTCGCAATCAGCAACAAAAGAAATCAAAGCTTGGCAGTGTCCACTATACTACCATTGAGGGTGTACCGGAAGGAGAACCCGTGTTAGGTAGGAATGTTCACTCTTAACCATTGTCACACCTGGTAATAAGAAAACAACCAGATGCTTTCCACATGTATGCCAGGATCAGTTCAACTCATACATGTGTAGATGAAAGTGAAATAACAAATAGAAAACCATGTTCGAGTACATCACCTTATTACATAAATGACCATCTAGGTCTAAAATAAAATTACACATGCTGCGGAAAACATAACAAGGGCTCCAAACACAGGCGTTGCACGGGGGAGCGCCAGACTAGAGCATCTCTTCAGGGTCTCCGAAGAAGTCCTGGTTCTCCACCTCCGCGTCTTCGTAGACTGGGGGGGAAATATGCAACTAACAAGTTTGAGTACCAACGGTACTCGCAAGTTGGAAAGTTATGTCATGTGTGGTTCACAACAAGGAAGGCAATTAAAAGGCTAAGCACTATAGCAGTAACAACCTACTCTTAATTGTTTATTAAGCACCTATAACTAGATGAAATCCCAACCAACATCCCAAAATTAATCCTGGTAAGACCGATCTCAAACCATCCATTTAGTAATCCATGAGCTAATTATGAATTTGGTTTCCAAGCCGCTCGTGTCCGTGAGCACGGCTGTCTAGACAGTTTTGACAAAACTCTGCAGAGTGTGTATCCTTTACCCACAGTTCGTGATTTCGTCCCCTGTTGCCAGGTGGACTAAGGTAAACCTCCCTGATGCCTGTGGTAGCCAACCACAATACACACTTCCATAGGTGTGTGGCCAGGAGATCACCTTGAGGTATTTCCGATGGTTCTCCCGACATGCAATGGGTACTCTAAGGTTTAACCGCTCCGGCACCTGGAGTCTATTTTTCCTCCACCAGGAGAAGCCCCCTCTTGAGCCCTACGGATCCCAAGGCAAAACCCATTCCCCGCCCGGTCAATTACCTATGCTACATCGGGAGAGACCAAATTACTAAACCAAGTTGTCCCATATACAATTCTGTGGTGATACTAGAAGGCTTAGCAACTTTTTCCATAAATCGGTCCTTAGAATCCGATAGGTGTCAAGCCCCAAACCAAGGTCTTGTGCACGCATGCACCAATCCATACAAAACCCCCTATCATATTCCTATCTACTAATTTTCCATTATAGCCATCAATTCATGAATCAAGGTACTTCAAATGTAAGCTTGTAAATTAATAGATCATATTTCGATTAAGCATTGCTAAGCGTATTCTAAATAATAATAAAACGCCCAAATCATGTTGACAAGGAATATTGTGGAAAAATCTAGGAAATCATAACATAGGTTTCATATTTTAATTAGCATGCAACTAACTAAAACTTAACAAAACAGGTGCAAGATGGTCAAGAAACTTGCCTCCAAACTGTGCCTCGGGGTCGTCAGGAAACTGCTGCTCTTGAAGGTTAAAGGTGGGTTCTGACCCCGACTCTAAATTACGATGATGCACGAAAAATAACATACAATAAGAACATCGTAAAATGCACAATATTCAAATAAACGCAAATTCCTACGCAAAAGTGATTTTAGGGTTGAATTTTATTATAGACATACATTTGTTGATGAGAATTTAAAGTTAAATGAAATTTAATGAGTAAAACATATTTTTATACCATTTTTATACTTATTAGAACCCTAAAAATTATTTTCTAGAAATTTTATCCTTCAAAATAAGCTTAAAACACATTTTTAATCCATAATATAAATTTTACAATTTTTACATTATTTTTACTAATTATTTCTATGAGCAAAACAATTTTTATGAACTAAATATACTTAAAAGTATTTTTATGACAATTTCAGCAATTTAAATGAATTAATCAAAATAATACGAAAAGGAAAATAAATATAACATATTTAAATCTATTTTTATATTTATTTTATACAAAGTAAGGACTTTTATTTAATTTTGAGAACTAACAGGGGCTTTTCTGCAAATATAGAACTGTTCCAGACGTTAAAAATATTTTTTATTGAGTCCAGGGATCATTCTACAATTTTTCCAGATTTTATTTGCCATTTTATAATTTTCCAGGGGCTTAAAAACACTTTTTATTCAATTTACCAGTATTTTCCTAATTTCTAAAAAGTCTAGGGGCTAGTTCAACATTTACAGGGGTTAGACTTGAATTTTAGAACAACTCAGGGGGTAGCCCGCAAGTTTCCAGGGGTTTGAGTGAAATTCCGGCGGGGGGAAGACTAGTTTGAACGTGGGCCGTTGATTATAAATTGGATGGCTCAGGTTTTATTAACCGAAGCAGTACCCTCGGTTCTAATCTGGCCATAGAAACATAATGGACGACGGGCATTGAGCCACGTCGCCCCGATTAGGGTCAGGCGGCGGTGAGCGGCGGCGGCGACGCGCACGCAGCGGTGGGCTCGCCGGAGACGGCCAAAATCGCACGGCAGAGAGTCCAAAAGGCACATCTAACTAGCGCACAATGTAGAGGGGTGCTAGGGAAACTCACTGAAGGTCGTCGCACGGCCGTAGGAAGGTCAGAAAGTGGTCGGCGACGCAGAGGCCACAAACACTGTTGAAGATGTCCGACGGTCTCCTGAGGACACGACAAAGATGTTAGGCAAGGTTTCGGGGTGAGTCAGTGGGTGAATCGATGGGAACATCAGCGCCATTACCAAGCTTGCCGAAGCTAGGGTTTTGATCGCCGGGGTGAGGAATTGAGGGGAATGGTCGGGTTTTTATAGGGGATTCGGAGTAGAAACGGTCGGCGGCCATCATGGGCACGACTTGACACTGATTGGGGTGAAACGGCCGGGAATGCAGAGGGGGAAAAGTGGGCGGCGCGGTATTATCGCATGCAGGCGTTACGGCGCGGGCGCGACGGGAGGTGGGCGACGAGCCTGACAGGCGGGGCCGTCTAGCAGCGAGGGGGAGAGAGGGTGCAGCGCGGGTTGAGGCTGGCGCGCGGGGCCCGACTGGCAGAGAGAGAGAGAGAGGGGAGAGGAGGCGCGGGCCGGCGCAGGAGAGCGGGGAAAATTGGGCCGGATTGGGGAATTCGGCCTAGGGGCGTTTTTCCTTTTTCTTTTCCCTTTTCTTTTTCCCTTCTGTTTTCTTTTTCTTTTGTTTTATGTTTTGAATTTGTAAACCAAATTTCTAGCAAATTTGAATTTTAAAAAATTCACACAATCATTCAAATATGATGCATCTTGCCTTATATGAATTTTATTCACAAGAAAATGATTTTACTTCTTGAAAAATTCATTTTAAAATTTTTTTTCCTCTCTAAAATAGTGGGTGTTACAATTCTACCCCCCTAAAAAGAAATCTCGCCCTCGAGATTTGGACGCCTAAGTGAATAGATTGGGAAACTCCACGTTGAGGTCTTCCTCTCTTTCCCATGTTGCCTCTTCTTGTGAGTGATGTCTCCATTGGACTTTGCACATCCGAGTAACTTTATTCCTTGTAACTCGTTCTGATGTCTCGAGAATCTTAACAGGTTGTTCTGCATAGGTCAAGTCCTCTTGCACGTGTTCTTCTGGTACTCTTAAGGATTTCTTTAATTGTGACATGTGGAATACATCGTGCACATCTGATAAATGAGATGGTAACTCGAGCCGATAGGCCACTTCTCCTTTTTTTTCTCCAGTATTTTGAAGGGACCAATATATCGGGGTGATAACTTGCCCTTCACCTTGAATCGTCTTAACCCTCTCACGGGTGACACCTTGAGATACACAAAATCACCCATCTCAAAGGTTAGATTACGGCGTCGAGTATCAGCATAACTCTTCTGCCTTGGCTGAGCCGTCTTCAAATTCTTTCGGATTTCTTGTACTTGTCTCTCAGCTTCTCTTAACACTTCAGGCCCATATACTTGGCTTTCCCCAGTTTGATTCCAAAACAATGGTGTTCTGCACTTCCGTCCATACAAAGCTTCAAACGGAGACATCTTCAAACTGGCTTGATAACTATTGTTATAGGAGAACTCAGCGTATGGTAGGTTCTTATACCAACTCCTACTGTTTTCCAAAGCACATGCTCTCAACATGTCTTCAAGAATTTGGTTAGTACGCTCTGTTTGACCGTCCGTTTGCGGATGATATGCCGAGCTGAAATTGAGTCGGGTATCCATAGACTCATGCAACTTTTGCCAAAATCTGGAAGTGAACTGAGTACCTCTGTCTGATATTATCTTCTTTGGCACTCCATGCAGGCATACAATTCTTGCCATATATAGTTCTGCCAACCTTGAACCAGAATAGCTTTCTTTTACTGGAATAGAGTGAGCCACTTTGGACAAACGATCCACTATGACCCATATAGAGTCGTATCCTGACTGAGTTCGCGGCAATCCCACAATAAAGTCCATACTTATTTCTTCCCATTTCCATTCAGGAATTTTAATGGGTTGAAGTAACCCTGCGGGTCTTTGATGTTCTGCTTTGACCTTCTGACACGTGTCACACAGAGCTACATACTCCGCCACATCTCGTTTCATTCCATGCCACCAATATCGATTCTTTAGATCTTGATACATCTTTGTGCTCACCGGATGAATAGAATATGACGAATCATTGGCTTCTCTCAGTATCAGCTCTCGAATCTCCTTGATATCAGGTACACATATCTTCTTCCCTAGCCATAGAGTTGCCTGTTCATCTTCTCTAAAGTCCGGTGCTTTCCTTCTTTCATTAGTTGCTTAGTCTTCTGGATCCACTTATCATTCTTTTGCTCTTCACGAATATCGTTTTCCAAAGTAGAATCTACTTCCATGGACACTACCTCAGTATTAGTTACGATACTAAGGTTTAGCCTTGCTAATTCCTCACATAATTGTGGTTGTTGACCTTGCAGTGCCAAGCTATTGCATTGAGCTGATCTGCTTAATGCATCTGCGACCACATTAGCTTTCCCAGGATGATAGTTGATTCCGACATCAAAATCATTGATAAGTTCCAACCATCTACGTTGTCTGAGATTTAGATCTGGTTGGGTGAAGATATACTTCAAACTCTTGTGGTCCGTATAAATTTCAGTTCTTTTTCCTATAAGATAATGTCTCCATAACATCAATGCATGAACCACTGCTGCTAACTCCAAGTCATGAGTAGGGTAATTTCTTTCATGCTTTCTGAGTTGACGTGAAGCATAAGCCACTACATGTCCCTCTTGCATTAGTACACATCCCAGTCCTTGTCCGGATGCATCACAGTAAATTGCAAATTCTTTCTACATGTCCGGCATAATCAACACTGGAGCAGTAGTCAACCTTTCCTTTAGCTCTGTAAAACTAGCTTCACACTCTGGTGTCCATTTGTACGCAACTCCCTTCTCAAGTAACTTGGTTAACGGATGAGATATTTTTGAGAATCCTTCGATAAACCAGCGATAATAGCCAGCCATGCCTAAGAAACTCCTGATTTCCCCAACATTTTCTGGTGTTTTCCAATTCAGAACATTTTTCACTTTACTGGGGTCTACTTCTATTTCTCCCTGTGATATAACGTGTCCCAGAAATGACACTTCCTTTAACCAGAACTCACATTTACTTAGCTTTGCATACAACTGATGTTCCCGAAGTTTCTGTAAAGCCAATCTTAGATGCTCCTCATGTTCCTCTTCACTTTTGGAGAATATCAAAATGTCGTCAATAAACACCACGACAAACTTATCCAGATACTCCATAAATACCTTATTCATAAGGTACATGAAATAAGCCGGGGCATTAGTTAAACCAAAAGACATGACTGTATACTCATATAATCCATATATTGAAACTAATGTCGTCTTTGGTATGTCCGAGGGTCGTATCTTCAATTGGTGATACCCTGATCGCAGATCAATCTTCGAGAACACACATGCACCTCTCAACTGGTCAAACAAATCCTCAATCCTTGGTAAAGGGTATTTGTTCTTGATAGTTATTGCGTTGAGTGCGCGATAATCCACACATAACCTCTGTGTGCCATCTTTCTTAGGCACAAATATCACTGGAGCTCCCCAGGGTGAGGAACTAGGACGAATGTATCCTTTTGCTAACAACTCATTGATATGATCCTTCAATTCCGCCAATTGTTTAGCATCCATCCTGTATGGTCACTTGTAAATTGATGTTGTACCAGGTACTAGTTCAATGATGAATTCAATTTCTCTGTCAGGGGGCATACCCGGTAGTTCATCAGGAAACACATTCGGAAGTCACAAACAACTTCGATCTCTTGTACTCCTACAACCTGGTTGAGTCGTATTTTCTGAACTGATGCTTGATCAGGACGAAACTCCACGTTTGTGCCATCCGTATGAGTCAGACATACTGTTCTCGTGGCACAGTGGATCACTCCTTTGTACTTGGTTAACCAATCCATTCCGAGAATAATGTCTATTCCTTGTGACTCCAGCACTATAAGGTTTGCTAAGAATGCTACCCCCCTAGTTCTTATGCTTACATTAGGGCATACTTGCCTCGTCAGCATCTCTCCTCCAGGAGAGTTGACTACTAATACTTGATTCATTAATGTAACATTCATTCCATGTCTTCTTGTGAATTCTTTTGCTATGAACGAATGTGTTGCACCAGAATAAAACAATACTGCAGAAGGATGGGAATCAGTAGGGAACGTACCAATCACCACATCTGATGCGTCTTGAGCTTCCTCCAGAACAACATGATTGACCCTTCCTCTAGACTGGTTCTGTTGCGAATGCTTTTTCGGACAGTTGTTGGAGTAGTGTCCCTTGTCACCACATATATAGCAAGCTCCCCGAGTACTGGTGTCTTGAGCCTTGTTTCTTTGTTGATTTTGCTGTGGTTGCCCAGTTGGCCGAGGGTTTGAAGTCATAGAATGTTGTTGATACATTTGAGGGCGTTGTGGTGGCATCTGCTGGTACTAGGTGTGCGCATACTGAGATTGAGGTCTGAATGAAGAGTTGTTAGTGTACCGCTGTCCTTGATTATTGCCCATGGGACGACTCAGGTGTCCCGATTGCTGTGGGTTAAAGCGAGGAAGATTGCTACTTGAAGACAGCCCCATCATCATCTTCCTTTTGCGGTCTTCTCCTTCGCACTCCTTCTTCTTTCTTTCTACCGTTAAAGCTTTATCCACCAGATGTTGGAAACTAGCATAGTCACTGGAAGACATCATCAACTGTATCTCTTTGTCCAGTCCCTCTTTGAAACAGAATTGTTTCTTGGCATCAGTGTCAACATCTCCAGGGGCGTACCGAGATAATTGTGTAAACTTGTTGAAATACCCCCTTATGTTCATGTTCCCCTGCTTCAGTGCTAGGGACTCCATACGCTTGGCTTGAATTTCTCCTGTAGGTACATGATGATTGCGGAAGTTTTCTCTAAACTCTTCCCAGGTAATGTTGTCTGGGTTGCCATGAGCCATAGTAAAAGCGGTCCACCAATCAGCTGCAGGTCCATGGAGTTGGTGTGATGCCAGTAACACCCTTTCCCTTCCTTCACATTGTACAATCCTTAGTTTACTTTCAATAGTATTGATCCAATCATCTGCATCCATGGGTTCCGTGGCGTTGGAGATGCGTGGGGGTTGAGTGTTCATGAAGTCTCTTGAGCAAAATCTTGGAGGTGGCGGTGGTGGTGGTGGAGGGGGTGGTGGTGCTTGATGAGCCTGTTGCATATTGTTCACAATTTGTGTCAAGTTTTGCATCATTTGGAATTGCATAGCCATCATATGCTGCATTTGGTTTGTAGCTGGTGCCCCATGAGCGCCTCTGCCATTCCATTGAGGTAGTGGGACTTCATTATCCTGATTGGGTGGCACACCACGTCCACATCCTCTTCCTCTCCCCGCCATCTGAAATTGGGGTGTTGCTTTAGAAATAAAAGGTAAGAGAGAAACTATTCTATACGTCTTTCCCAATATATGCATCAATAAGGAGATAGAGAAAATAAAGATCACTTTCATTAAACAAACACAAACATGGATATTGAAGTTCTCAAAACAAAATCATACAACTCAAGATTACACAAATCGTCACTACATCGCTCTTATTACAACTCATGGGTAAGTGTCTTAATCTTGAGTTGTAGGGCAGGCCAGAGTCTACTCTCGCTCCTCGGGGTCCTCCTCCTCGTCTGGGTCTTCATCGTCATCTCCATCATATCCCGAGTTGCTGCCACGAGACTTGTTGCCATGCGGAGGAGAGTTGGCTAGCTGTTGCGGCATAGAAGGCTCCCCTGAGTCTGGCTCCTCGTCTAAAGAGTAGTCCATCGAGTCGGTATCGCCACGACCAACACGGCAGTCAGGAGAGTCCGGGATCCAAGTGGAGGTGTCTGAAGCATACCCATCTGGGTCCTCATCGGTGATCCGACGGTACCTCCTCACTTGCCTTTCATAATGTGCTGCCAGGTCACAAACATCCTGAATTTCTTGCTGAGCCTTGTGGAGACGAATGCTGAGGCGCTCCATGTCATCAACTGTCTGGTGAGTCTGTGGAAGGGTCAGAGGCCCCTCCACGTACCTGGTGACGAAGTTGTCAGTGCCGCTGGGATGCTGGGGAGTGTAGGAGTGTACTGAGTTCCGCAGCTGGCAACGGTAAGTGTGGCTCCAATAGGTGATGGCCTCCCAGCTGACATCCTGCTCAGCATGGCGTCGGTAGCTCCTTGCAGCAGTGGTACGGTGCACCTTGAGTAGTTCATCTCCATAGTAGACAAATAGCTTGCATGACCACTCGATCCGGTAGGGACGCTGCATCCCAATAGAGTGGTAGGTGAGTGCCAGTCTCTCGTGTCTGTAGCCGGCGTCGAGCAGTATGGCTTGAAGTCGACGTCGAAGTCGTCCTGCAGCTCTTCCATCGGTACAAATCACCACCGCACGTCGAGGATCATTGAGTGGGGTACGGCGGGCAGCAATCCTTCGGTTGGGAACATAGCCTCCAATTGACATGCGAGCGGTTCTCCTGACGTTGGCCATCTAAGATTTTGAAACAGGAGAGTGTCAGTAATAAAACAATTTAAAGAGTAAATGAAATAAGTGCAAGGTAAAGAATACAAAGAAATTTTATAATTAATAATATTTGAAAATAGCAAAGTCCTTAAATCGTCTTTTTCTATCTAGGCTTGCATCCTACGGGCAACACGGCTCTGATACCACTTTGTCACACTTGGTAATAAGAAAACAACCAGATGCTTTCCACATGTTTGCCAGGATCAGTTCAACTCATACATGTGTAGACAAAAGTGAAATACAAAATATAATACCATGTTCGAGTACATCACCTTATTACGTAAATGACCATCCAGGTCTAAAATAAAATTACACATGCAGCGGAAAACATAACAAGGGCTCCAAACACAGGCATTGCACGGGGGAGCGCCAGCCTAGAGCATCTCTTCAGGGTCTCCGATAAAGTCCTGGTTCTCCACCTCTGCGTCTTCGTAGACTGGGGGGAAAATATGCAACTAACAAGTTTGAGTACCAACGGTACTCGTAAGTTGGAAAGTTATGTCATGTGTGGTTCACAACAAGGAAGGCAATTAAAAGGCTAAGCACTATAGCAGTAACAACCTACTCTTAATTGGTTATTAAGCATCTATAACTAGATGAAATCCCAACCAACATCCCAAAATTAATCCAGGTAAGACCGATCTCAAACCATCCATTTAGTAATCCATGAGCTAATTATGAATTTGGTTTCCAAGCCGCTCGTGTCCGTGAGCACGGCTGTCTAGACAGTTTTGACAAAACTCTGCAGAGTGTGTATCCTTTACCCACAGTTCGTGATTTCGTCCCCTGTTGCCAGGTGGACTAAGGTAAACCTCCCTGATGCCCGTGGTAGCCAACCACAATACACACTTCCGTAGGTGTGTGGCCAGGAGATCACTTCGAGGTGTTTCCGATGGTTCTCCTGACTTGCAATGGGTACTCTAAGGTTTCACCGCTCCGGCACCTGGAGTCTATTTTTCCTCCGCCAGGAGAAGCCCCCTCTTGAGCCCTGCGATCCCAAGGCAAAACCCATTCCCCGCCCGTTCAATTAACTATACTACATCGGGAGAGACCAAATTACTTAACCAAGTTGTCCCATATACAATTATGTGGTGATACTAGAAGGCTTAGCAACTTCTTCCATAAACCGGTCCTTAGAATCCGATAGGTGTCAAGCCCCAAACCAAGGTCTTGTGCACGCATGCACCAATCCATACAAAACCCCCTATCAGATTCCTATCTACTAATTTTCCATTATAGCCATCAATTCATGAATCAAGGTACTTCAAATGTAAGCTTGTAAAATAATAGATCATATTTCGATTAAGCATGGCTAAGCGTATTCTAAATAATAATAAAACGCCCAAATCATGTTGACAAGGAATATTGTGGAAAAATCTAGGAAATCATAACATAGGTTTCATATTTTAATTAGCATGCAACTAACAAAAACTTAACAAAACGGGTGCAAGATGGTCAAGGAACTTGCCTCCAAACTATGCCTCGGGGTCGTCGGGAAACTGCTGCTCTTGAAGGTTAAGGGTGGGTTCTGACCCGTCTCTAAATTACGACAATGCACGAAAAATAACATACAATAAGAACATAGTAAAATGCACAATATTCAAGTAAACGCAAATTCCTATGCAAAAGTGATTTTAGGGTTGAATTTTATTATATACATACATTTGTTGATGAGAATTTAAAGTTAAATGAAATTTAATGAGTAAAACATATTTTTATAGATTTTATACCATTTTTATACTTATTAGAACCCTAAAAATTATTTTCTAGAAATTTCATCCTTCAAAATAGTCTTAAAAAAGATTTTTAATCCATAATATAAATTTTACAATTTTTACATTATTTTTACTAATTATTTCTATGAGCAAAACAATTTTTATGAACTAAATATACTTAAAATCATTTTTATGACCATTTCAGCAATTTAAATGAATTAATCAAAATAATATAGAAAGGAAAATAAATATAACATATTTAAATCTATTTTTATATTTATTTTTTACAAAGTAAGGATTATTATTTAATTTTTAGAACTAACAGGGGCTTTTCTGCAAATACAGAAGTGTTCCAGAGGTTAAAAATAATTTTTATTGAGTCCAGGGATTATTCTACAATTTTTCCAGATTTTATTTGTCATTTTATAATTTTCCAGGTGCTTAAAAACACTTTTTATTCAATTTAACAGTATTTTCCTAATTTCTAAAAAGTCTAGGGGCTAGTTCAACATTTACAGGGGTTAGACTTGAATTTTAGAACAACTCAGGGGGTAGCCCGCAAGTTTCCAGGGGTTTGAGTGAAATTCCAGCGGCGGGAAGACTAGTTTGAAAGTGGGCCGTTGATTATAAATTGGATGGCTCAGATTTTATTAAGCGAAGCGGTACGCTCGGTTCTAATCTCGGCCATAGAAACATAATGGACGACGGGCATTGAGCCACGTCGCCCCGATTAGGGTCAGGCGGCGCTGAGCGGCGGCGGCGACGTGCACGCGGCGGCGGGCTCGCCGGAGACGGCCAAAATCGCACGGCAGAGGCCAAAAGGCACATCTAACTAGCGCACAATGTAGAGGGGTGCTAGGGAAACTCACTGAAGGTCGTCGCACGGCCGGAGGAAGGTCGGAAAGTGGTCGGCGACGGTGTTGAGCGGCGGAGCTCCTCGGCGCCCGACGAAGTCGGCGACGCAGAGGTGACAAACACCGTTGAAGATGTCCGGCGGTCTCTTTAGGACACGACAAAGATGTTAGGCAAGGTTTCGGGGTGAGTCATTGGGTGAATCGATGGGAACATCGGCGCCATTACCAAGCTTGCCGAAGCTAGGGTTTTGATCGCCGGGGTGAGGAATTGAGGGGAATGGCCGGGTTTTTATAGGGGATTCGGAGTAGAAACGGTCGGCAGCCATCATGGGCACGACGCGACACTGATTGGGGTGAAACGGCTGGGAATGAAGAGGGGGAAAAGTGGGTGGCGCGGTATTATCGCATGCAGGCATTACGACGCGGGTGCGACGGGAGGTGGGCGACGAACCTGACAGGTAGGGCCGGCTAGCAGCGAGGGGGAGAGAGGGTGCGGCACGGAGTGAGGATGGCACGCGGGGCCCGACTGGCAGAGAGAGAGAGAGGGGAGAGGAGGCGCGGGCCGGCGCGGGAGAGCGGGGAAAATTGGGCCGGATTGGGGAATTCGGCCCAGGGGTGTTTTTCCTTTTTCTTTTCCCTTTTCTTTTTCTTTTCCGTTTCCTTTTTCTTTTGTTTTATGTTTCGAATTTGTAAACCAAATTTCTAGCGAATTTGAATTTTCAAAAATTCACACAATCATTCAAATATGATGCATCTTGCCTTATATGAATTTTATTCCCAAGAAAATGATTTTACTTCTTGAAAAATTCATTTTACAATTTTTTTTCCTCTTCAAAATAGTGGGTGTTACAACCATATACCTATATTGATTCTCTTTGATTTTGGTGTTGCACATAATTTCATAAGTCAATCTTGTGTTCAAGCATCAGCTTCCAAACACTACCACAAAACATCGTTATTTTAAATCTTCACCCAAAGGTAATATTAGCGCAAGTGATGTTATCTCTCGAGCACCATTATGTCTGGGTGGCAGAATATATTCCACTACTCTTATAATCCTTGAAGGTCAAAAGATTGATATAATCTTGGGAATGTCGTGGTTAAGCAACCAAAAAGTTGTTCTAAACATCAGTCCTCGCACCGTTGAGCTCAACTCTTCAGCTTACGGCCACCACACCTTAATTCTTGAGAACATGATTCAAGAAAGTGCAGCAGTGTATCATTCTAAAACAAGTAAGTTGGAAGACATTCCAGTGGCCCGTGATATACCATATGTATTCCCTGATGATCTGTCGGGTATGCCACCCGACTGAGATGTTGAATTCAAGATTGAATTAATATCGGGATCTACACCTATCTCTCGACGACCATATAGAATGGCACCCAAGGAGTTAGCTGAATTAATGGAGCAGCTCAATGACTTATTGAGTAAAGGTTTCATTCGTCCGAGTTCATCACCTTGTGGATGCTCGACTCTCTTTGTCAAGAAGAAGGACAAGACATTGAGACTATGTGTGGATTACCGTCCGCTTAATGCTGTGACTATCAAGAACAAATATCCACTACCACGTATTGATCTGCTCTTTGATCAACTAGTGGATGCTAAGGTATTTTCTAAAATGGATCTTGGGTCTGGTTATCATCATATTAAGATACGTCCAGAAGATATACCGAAGACGGCATTCTCCTTTAGATACGAACTTTATGATTATTTTGTTATGTCATTTGGTCTCACAAATACCCCAGCACATTTAATGTACTTGATGAATTTAGTATTTATGCCAGACTTAAACAAATTCGTCTTGGTGTTCATCAACGATATTTTGGTCTACTCCAAGTCAGAAGAGGAACATACCAAACATCTCAAGATCGTGCTTCAACGAGTGCATGATCACAAGTTATATGCCAAGTTCAGTAAATGTGAGTTCTGGATTAATGAAGTTCCATTCCTTGTTCATATTATTTCAGCAGAAGGAATAGTTGTGGATCCGAGTAAAGTGGTACAAGTGCTGAAATGGCAATCTCCCACATCCGTACATGAAGTCTGTAGTGTCTTGGGTTTAGCAGGCTATTATCCGAGATTTGTTCCAAGTTTCACAAAGATTGCAAAACCTATGATAGATTTATAAAAAAGGGCAGCAAGTATATATGGAGTGAATCATGTGAGGAAGCCTTCAAAACTGTAGTGAAGCATCTCACAACAGGCCCGATCTTGGCTCAACCCGATACGACGAAATATTTTGACTTTTATTGTGATGCATCTGGCATCGGATTGGGAGGCAACTCCAAAATCAGGAACACAACTATCTGACACCTGATTTAGAGTTGGCAGCAGTAGTTCTTGCGCTGAAGATGTGGAGACACTACTTAATGGGAAAACTAGTGCACCTCTACACATATCATAAAAGTTTGAAGTACATATTCTCTCAGAAGGAATTAAATATGAGACAACAGAGATGGTTAGATTTAATCAAAGACTATGAACTTGAAATTCATTATCATCCCGGCAAGGCCAATGTGGTTGCCGACGCACTTAGTCGAAAGTCTCAAATTCATAATTTGACCATCGGTCCTATGGAAGAAGATGAACCAAGTCTGCGTGTGATTCCTTATGGAGCTTTGTATAACCTTGCTCTCATACCTACAATCAGAGAGAAGATTCTATGTCACACCTGGTAATAAGAAAACAACCAGATGCTTTCCACATGTATGCCAGGATCAGTTCAACTCATACATGTGTAGACGAAAGTGAAATACCAAATATAATACCATGTTCGAGTACATCACCTTATTACATAAATGACCATCTAGATCTAAAATAAAATTACACATGCAGCGGAAAACATAACAAGGGCTCCAAACAAAGGCGTTGCACGGGGAAGCGCCAGCCTAGAGCATCTCTTCAGGGTCTCCGAAGAAGTCCTGGTTCTCCACCTCTGCGTCTTCGTAGACTGGGGGGAAAATATGCAACTAACAAATTTGAGTACCAATGGTACTCGCAAGTTGGAAAGTTATGTCATGTGTGGTTCACAACAAGGAAGGCAATTAAAAGGCTAAGCACTATAGCAGTAACAACCTACTCTTAATTGTTTATTAAGCACCTATAACTAGATGAAATCCCAACCAACATCCCAAAATTAATCCAGGTAAGACCGATCTCAAACCATCCATTTAGTAATCCATGAGCTAATTATGAATTTGGTTTCCAAGCCACTCATGTCCGTGAGCACGGCTGTCTAGACAGTTTTGACAAAACTCTACAGAGTGTGTATCCTTTACCTACAATTCGTGATTTCGTCCCCTGTTGCCAGGTGGACTAAGGTAAACCTCCCTGATGCCTGTGGTAGCCAACCACAATACATACTTCCGTAGGTGTGTGGCCAGGAGATCACTTTGAGGTGTTTTCGATGGTTCTCCCGACTTGCAATGGGTACTCTAAGGTTTCACTGCTCCGGCACCTAGAGTCTATTTTTCCTCCGCCAGGAAAAGCCCCCTCTTGAGCCCTGCGGATCCCAAGGCAAAACCCATTCCCCGCACGTTCAATTACCTATGCTACATCGAGAGAGACCAAATTACTAAACTAAGTTGTCCCATATACAATTCTGTGGTGATACTAGAAGGCTTAGCAACTTCTTCCATAAACCGGTCCTTAGAATCCGATAGGTGTCAAGCCCCAAACCAAGGTCTTGTGCACGCATGCACCAATCCATACAAAACCCCCTATCAGATTCCTATCTACTAATTTTCCATTATAGCCATCAATTCATGAATCAAGGTACTTCAAATGTAAGCTTGTAAATTAATAGATCATATTTCAATTAAGCATGGCTAAGAGTATACTAAATAATAATAATAAAACGCCCAAATCATGTTTACAAGGAATATTGTGGAAAAATCTAGGAAATCATAACGTAGGTTTCATATTTTAATTAGCATGCAACTAACTAAAACTTAACAAAACGGGTGCAAGATGGTCAAGGAACTTGCCTCCAAACTATGCCTCGGGGTCGTTGGGAAACTGCTGCTCTTGAAGGATAAGGGTGGGTTCTGACCCCGACTCTAAATTACGATGATGCACGAAAAATAACGTACAATAAGAACATAGTAAAATGCATAATATTCAAATAAACGCAAATTCCTATGCAAAAGTGATTTTAGGGTTGAATTTTATTATAGACATACATTTGTTGATGAGAATTTAAAGTTAAATGAAATTTAATGAGTAAAACATATTTTTATACCATTTTTATACTTATTAGAACCCTAAAAATTATTTTCTTGAAAATTTATCTTTCAAAATAAGCTTAAAACAGATTTTTAATCCATAATATAAATTTTACAATTTTTACATTATTTTTACTAATTATTTCTATGAGCAAAACAATTTTTATGAACTAAATATACTTAAAAGTATTTTTATGACCATTTCAGCAATTTAAATGAATTAATCAAAATAATACAGAAAGGAAAATAAATATAACATATTTAAATCTATTTTTATATTTATTTTATACAAAGTAAGGACTTTTATTTAATTTTTAAAACTAACATGGGCTTTTCTGCAAATACAGAACTGTTCCAGAGGTTAAAAATAATTTTTATTGAGTCCAGGGATTATTCTACAATTTTTCCAGATTTTATTTGCCATTTTATAATTTTCTAGGGGCTTAAAAACACTTTTTATTCAATTTACCAGTATTTTCCTAATTTCTAAAAAGTCTAGGGGCTAGTTCAACATTTATAGGGGTTAGACTTGAATTTTAGAACAACTCAGGGGGTAGCCCGCAAGTTTCTAGGGGTTTGAGTGAAATTCCGGCGGCGGGAAGACTAGTTTGAACGTGGGCCGTTGATTATAAATTGGATGGCTCAGATTTTATTAACCGAAGCGGTACGCTCGGTTCTAATCTCGGCCATAGAAACATAATGGACGACGGGTATTGAGTCACGTCACTCCGATTAGGGTCAGGCGGTGGTGAGCGGCGGCGGCGACGCGCACGCGGCGGTGGGCTCGCCGGAGACGGCCAAAATCGCACGGCAGAGGCCAAAAGGCACATCTAACTAGCGCACAATGTAGAGGGGTGCTAGGGAAACTCACTGAAGGTCGTCGCACGGCCGGAGGAAGGTCGGAAAGTGGTCGGCGACTGCGTTGAGCGGCAGAGCTCCTCGGCTCCCGACGAAGTCGGCGACGCAGAGGCCACAAACACCGTTGAAGATGTCCGGCGGTCTCCTAAGGACACGACAAAGATGTTAGGCAAGGTTTCGGGGTAAGTCAGTGGGTGAATCGATGGGAACATCGGCGCCATTACCAAGCTTGCCGAAGCTAGAGTTTTGATCGCCGGGGTGAGGAATTGAGGGGAATGGCCAGGTTTTTATAGGGGATTCAGTGTAGAAACGGTCGGCGGCCATCATGGGCACGACGCGACACTGATTGGGGTGAAACGGTCGGGAATGAAGAGGGGGAAAAGTGGGCGGCGCGGTATTATCGCATGCAGGCGTTACGGCGCGGGCGCGACGGGAGGTGGGCGACAAGCCTGACAGGCTAGGCCGGCTAGCAGCGAGGGGGAGAGAGGGTGCGGCGCGGGGTGAGGCTGGCACGCGGGGCCCGACTGGCAGAGAGAGAGAGAGAGAGAGAGGGGAGAGGAGGCGCGGGCCAGCGCGGGAGAGTGGGGAAAATTGGGCCGGATTGGGGAATTCGGCCCAGGGGCGTTTTTCCTTTTTCTTTTCCCTTTTCTTTTTCTTTTCTGTTTTCTTTTTCTTTTGTTTTATGTTTTGAATTTGTAAACCAAATTTCTAGCGAATTTGAATTTTCAAAAATTCACACAATCATTCAAATATGATGCATCTTGCCTTATATGAATTTTATTCCCAAGAAAATGATTTTACTTCTTGAAAATTTCATTTTACAATTTTTTTTCTCTCTAAAATAGTGGGTGTTACAATTCCACCCCCCTAAAAAGAAATCTCGCCCTCGAGATTTGGACGCCTAAGAGAATAGACTGGGAAACTCCGCCTTGAGGTCTTCCTCTCTTTCCCATGTTGCCTCTTCTTCTGAGTGATGTCTCCATTGGACTTTGCACATCTGAGTAACTTTATTCCTCGTAACTCGTTCTGATGTCTCGAGAATCTTAACAGGTTGTTCTGCATAGGTCAAGTCCTCTTGCACGTCTACTGCTTCCAATGGCAATTGTTCTTCTGGTACTCTTAAGCATTTCTTTAATTGTGACACGTGGAATACATCGTGCACATCTGATAAATGAGATGGTAACTCGAGCCGATAGGCCACTTCTCCTCTTTTCTCCAGTATTTTGAAGGGGCCAATATATCAGGGTGATAACTTGCCCTTCACCTTGAATCGTCTTAACCCTCTCACGGGTGACACCTTGAGATACACAAAATCACCCATCTCAAAGGTTAGATTACGGCGTCGAGTATCAGCATAACTCTTCTGCCTTGACTGAGCCGTCTTCAAATTCTTTCGGATTTCTTGTACTTGTCTCTCAGCTTCTCTTAACACTTCAGGCCCAAATACTTGGCTTTCCCCAGTTTGATTCCAAAACAATGGTGTTCTGCACTTCCGTCCATACAAAGCTTCAAACGGAGACATCTACGAACTGGCTTGAAAACTATTGTTATAGGAGAACTCAGCGTATGGTAGGTTCTTATCCCAACTCCTACTGTTTTTCAAAGCACATGCTCTCAACATGTCTTCAAGAATTTGGTTAGTATGCTCTGTTTGACCGTCCGTTTGCGGATGATATGCCGAGCTGAAATTGAGTCGGGTATCCATAGACTCATGCAACTTTGGCCAAAATCTAGAAGTGAACTGAGTACCTCTGTCTGATATTATCTTCTTTGCAACTCCATGCAGGCATACAATTCTTGCCATATATAGTTCTGCCAACCTTGAACTAGAATAGCTTTCTTTTACTGGAATAAAGTGAGCCACTTTGGTCAAACGATCCACTATGACCCATATAGAGTTGTATCCTGACTGAGTTCGCGGCAATCCCACAATAAAGTCC
The DNA here is from genome assembly GCA_036927565.1 of Tuctoria greenei. Taxonomy (NCBI): domain Eukaryota; kingdom Viridiplantae; phylum Streptophyta; class Magnoliopsida; order Poales; family Poaceae; genus Tuctoria; species Tuctoria greenei. Next base: position 20,429,516 of record JAYESD010000010.1, on the reverse strand, counting down.
ATACTTATTTCTTCCCATTTCCATTCAGGAATTTTAATGGGTTGAAGTAACCCAGCGGGTCTTTGATGTTCTGCTTTGACCTTCTGACACGTGTCACACAGAGCTACATACTCCGCCACATCTCGTTTCATTCCATGCCACCAATATCGATTCTTTAGATCTTGATACATCTTTGTGCTCCCCGGATGAATAGAATATGACGAATCATGGGCTTCTCTCAGTATCAGCTCTCGAATCTCCTTGATATTAGGTACACATATCTTCTTCCCTAGCCATAGAGTTCCCTGTTCATCTTCTCTAAAGTCCGGTGCGTTTCCTTCATTCATTAGTTGCTTAGTCTTCTGGATCCACTTATCATTCTTTTGCTCTTCACAAATATCCTTTTCCAAAGTAGAATCTACTTCCATAGACACTACCTCAGTATTAGTTACGATACTAAGGTTTAGCCTTGCTAATTCCTCACATAATTGCGGTTGTTGACCTTGCAGTGCCAAGCTATTGCATTGGGCTGATCTGCTTAATGCATCTGCGACCACATTAGCTTTCCCAGGATGATTGTTGATTCCAACATCAAAATCATTGCTAAGTTCCAACCATCTGTGTTGTCTGAGATTTAGATCTGGTTGGGTGAAGATATACTTCAAACTCTTGTGGTCCGTATAAATTTTAGTTCTTTTTCCTATAAGATAATGTCTCCATAACTTCAATGCATGAACCACTGCTGCTAACTCCAAGTCATGAGTAGGGTAATTTCTTTCATGCTTTCTGAGTTGACGTGAAGCATAAGCCACTACATGTCCCTCTTGCATTAGTACACATCCCAGTCCTTGTCCGGATGCATCATAGTAAACTGCAAATTCTTTCTGGATATCCAGCATAATAACACTGGAGCAGTAGTCAACCTTTTCTTTAGCTCTGTAAAACTAGTTTCACACTCTGGTGTCCATTTGTACGCAACTCCCTTCTCAAGTAACCTGGTTAACGGACGAGATATTTTTGAGAATCCTTCGATAAACCGGCGATAATAGCCAGCCATGCCCAAGAAACTCCTGATTTCCCCAACAATTTTTTGGTGTTTTCCAATTCAGAACATTTTTCACTTTACTGGGGTCTACTGCTATTCCTCCCTGTGATATAACGTGTCCCAGAAATGACACTTCCTTTAACCAGAACTCACATTTACTTAGCTTTTCATACAACTGATGTTCCCGAAGTTTCTGTAAAGCCAATCTTAGATGCTCCTCGAGTTCCTCTTCACTTTTGGAGAATATCAAAATGTCGTCAATAAACACCACGACAAACTTATCCATATACTCCATAAATACCTTATTCATAAGGTACATGAAATAAGCCGGGGCATTAGTTAAACCAAAAGACATGACTGTATACTCATATAATCCATATCTTGAAACAAATGCCATATTTGGTATGTCCGAGGGTCGTATCTTCAATTGGTGATACCCTGATCGTAGATCAATCTTCGAGAACACACATGCACCTCTCAACTGGTCAAACAAATCCTCAATCCTTGGTAAAGGATATTTGTTCTTGATAGTTACTGCATTGAGTGCGCGATAATCCAGACATAATCTCTGTGTGCCATCTTTCTTCGGCACAAATATCATTGGAGCTCCCCAAGGTGAGGAACTAGGACGAATGTATCCTTTTGCTAACAACTCATTGATATGATCCTTCAATTCCGCCAATCGTTTAGCATCCATCCTGTATGGTCGCTTGTAAATTGGTGCTGTACCAGGTACTAGTTCAATGATGAATTTAATTTCTCTATCACGGGGCATACCCGGTAGTTCATCAGGAAACTCATCCGGAAAGTCACAAAGAACTTTGATCTCTTGTACTCCTTCAACCTGGTTGAGTCGTATTTTCTGAACTGGTGCTTGATCAGGACGAAACTCCACGTTTGTCCCATCCATATGAGTCAGACATACTATTCTCGTGGCACAGTGGATCACTCCTTTGTACTTGGTTAACCAATCCATTCTGAGAATAATCTCTATTCCTTGTGAATCCAACACTATAAGGTTTGCTAAGAATGCTACCCCCCTAATGCTTATGCTTACATTAGGGCATACTTGCCTCGTCAGCATCTCTCCTCCAGGAGAGTTGACTACTAATACTTGATTCATTAATGTAACATTCATTCCATGTCTTCTTATGAATTCTTTTGCTATGAACGAATGTGTTGCACCAAAATCAAACAATACTATAGAAGGATGGGAATCAGCAGGGAACGTACCAATCACCACATCTGATGCATCTTGAGCTTCCTCCAGAACAACATGATTGACCCTTCCTCTAGACTGGTTCTGCTGTGAATGCTTTTTTGGACAGTTGTTGGAGTAGTGTCCCTTGTCACCACATATATAGCAAGCTCCACGAGTACTGGTGTCTTGAGCCTTGCTTCTTTGTTGATTTTGCTGTTGTTGCCCAGTTGGTCGAGGGTTTGAAGTCATAGAACGTTGTTGATACATTTGAGGGCATTGTGGTGGCATCTGCTGGTACTGGGGGCGCGCATACTGAGATTGAGGTCTGAATGAAGAGTTGTTAGTGTACCGCCGTCCTTGATTATTGCCCATGGGACGACTCAGGTGTCCCGATTGTTGTGGGTTAAAGCGAGGACGATTGCTACTTGAAGACCGCCCCATCATCATCTTCCTTTTGCGGTCTTCTCCTTCGCACTCCTTCTTCTTTCTTTCTACCGTGAAAGCTTTATCCACTAGATGTTGGAAACTAGCATAGTCACTGGAAGACATCATCAACTGTATCTCTTTGTCCAGTCCCTCTTTGAAACAGAATTGTTTCTTGGCATCAGTGTCAACATCTCCAGGGGCGTACCGAGATAATTGTGTAAACTTGTTCAAATACCCCCTTATGTTCATGTTCCCCTGCTTCAGTGCTAGGAACTCCATATGCTTGGCTTGAATTTCTCCTGCAGGTACATGATGATTGCGGAAGTTTTCTCTAAACTCTTCCCAGGTAATGTTGTCTGGGTTGCCATGAGCCGCAGTAAAAGCGGTCCACCAATCAGCTGCAGGTCCATGGAGTTAGTGTGATGTTAGCAACACCCTTTCCCTTCCTTCACATTGTACAATCCTTAGTTTACTTTCAATAGTATTGATCCAATCATCTGCATCCATGGGTTCCATGGCGTTGGAGAAGCGTGGGGGTTGAGTGTTCATGAAGTCTCTTAAGCAAAATCTTGGAGGTGGGGGTGGTGGTGGTGGAGGGGGTGGTGGTGCTTGATGAGCCTGTTGCATATTGTTCACAATTTGTGTCAAGTTTTGCATCATTTGAAATTGCATAGCCATCATATGCTGCATTTGGTTTGCAGCTGGTGCCCCACGAGCACCTCTTCCATTCCATTGAGGTAGTGGGACTTCATTATCCTGACTGGGTGGCACACCACGTCCACGTCCTCTTCCTCTTCTAGCCATCTGAAATTGGGGTGTTGCTTTAGAAATAAAAGGTAAGAGAGAAACTATTCTATACGTCTTTCCCAATATATGCATCAATAAGGAGATAGAGAAAATAAAGATCACTTTCATTAAACAAACACAAACATGGATATTCAAGTTCTCAAAACAAAATCATACAACTCAAGATTACACAAATCGTCACTACATCGCTCTTATTACAACTCATGGGTAAGTGTCTTAATCTTGAGTTGTAGGGCAGGCCAGAGTCTACTCTCGCTCCTCGAGGTCCTCCTCCTCGTCTTGGTCTTCATCGTCATCTCCATCATATCCCGAGTTGCTGCCACGAGACTCGTTGCCATGCGGAGGAGAGTTGGCTGGCTGTTGCGGCATAGAAGGCTCCCCTGAGTCTGGCTCCTCGTCTGAAGAGTAGTCTATCGAGTTGGTATCGCCACGACCAACACGGCGGTTAGGAGTGTCCGGGATCCAAGTGGAGGTGTCTGAAGCATACCCATCTGGTTCCTCGTCGGTGATCCGACGGTACCTCCTCACTTGCCTTTCATAATGTGCTACCAGGTCACGAACATCCTAAATTTCTTGCTGAGCCTTGTGGAGACGAATGCTGAGGCGCTCCACGTCATCAACTGTCTGGTGAGTCTGCGGAAGGGTCAGGGGCCCCTCCACGTACCTGGTGATGAAGTTGCCAGTGCCGCTGGGACGCTGGGGAGTGTAGGCATGTACTGAGTTCCGCAGCTGGTAGCGGTAAGTGTGGCTCCAATAGGTGATGGCCTCCCAGCTGACATCGTGCTCAGCATGGCATCGGTAGCTCCTTGCAGCAGGGGTACGGTGCACCTTGAGTAGTTCATCCCCATAGTAGACAAATAGCTTGCATGACCACTCGATCCAGTAGGGACGCTGCATCCCAATAGAGTGGTAGGTGAGTGCCAGTCTCTCGTGTCTGTAGCCGGCGACGAATAGTATGGCTTGAAGTCGACGTCGAAGTCGTCCTGCAGCTCTTCCATCGGTACGAATCACCACCGCACGTCAAGGATCATTGAGTGGGGTACGGCGGGCAGCAATCCTTCGGTTGGGAACATAGCCTCCAGTTGACATGCGAGCGGTTCTCCTGACGTGGCCATCTAAGATTTTGAAACAGGAGTGTGTCAGTAATAAAACAAATTAAAGAGTAAATGAAATAAGTGCAAGGTAAAGAATGCAAAGAAATTTTACAATTAATAATATTTGAAAATATCAAAGTCCTTAAATCGTCCTTTTCTATCTAGGCTTGCGTCCTACGGGCAACCTGGCTCTGATACCACTTTGTCACACCTGGTAATAAGAAAACAACCAGATGCTTTCCACATGTATGCCAGGATCAGTTCAACTCATACATGTGTAGACGAAAGTGAAATACCAAATATAATACCATGTTCGAGTACATCACCTAATTACATAAATGACCATCCAGGTCTAAAATAAAATTACACATGCAGCGGAAAACATAACAAGGGTTCCAAACACAGGCGTTGCACGGGGGAGCGCCAGCCTAGAGCATCTCTTCAGGGTCTCCGAAGAAGCCCTGGTTCTCCACCTTTGCGTCTTCGTAGACTGGGGGGAAATATGCAACTAACAAGTTTGAGTACCAACGGTACTCGCAAGTTGGAATGTTATGTCATGTGTGGTTCACAACAAGGAAGGCAATTAAAAGGCTAAGCACTATAGCAGTAACAACCTACTCTTAATTGTTTATTAAGCACCTATAACTAGATGAAATCCCAACCAACATCCCAAAATTAATCTAGGTAAGACAGATCTCAAACCATCCATTTAGTAATCCATGAGATAATTATGAATTTGGTTTCCAAGCCGCTCGTGTCCGTGAGCATGGCTGTCTAGACAGTTTTGACAAAACTCTACAGAGTGTGTATCCATTACCCACAGTTCGTGATTTCGTCCCATGTTGCTAGGTGGACTAAGGTAATCCTCCCTGATGCCCGTGGTAGCCAACCACAATACACACTTCCGTAGGTGTGTGGCCAGGAGATCACTTCGAGGTGTTTCTGATGGTTCTCCTGACTTGCAGTGGGTACTCTAAGGTTTCACCGCTCCGGCACCTGGAGTCTATTTTTCCTCCGCCAGGAGAAGCCCCCTCTTGAGCCCTGCAGATCCCAAGGCAAAACCCATTCCCCGCCCGTTCAATTACCTATGTTACATCGGGAGAGACCAAATTACTAAACCAAGTTCTCCCATATACAATTCTGTGGTGATACTAGAAGGCTTAGCAACTTCTTCCATAAACCGGTCCTTAGAATCTGATAGGTGTCAAGCCCCAAACCAAGGTCTCGTGCACGCATGCACCAATCCATACAAAACCCCCTATCATATTCCTATCTACTAATTTTCCATTATAGCCATCAATTCATGAATCAAGGTACTTCAAATGTAAGCTTGTAAATTAATAGATCATATTTCAATTAAGAATGGCTAAGCGTATTCCAAATAATAATAATAAAACGCCCAAATCATGTTGACAAGGAATATTGCGGAAAAATCTAGGAAATCATAACATAGGTTTCATATTTTAATTAGCATGCAACTAACTAAAACTTAACAAAATGGGTGCAAGATGGTCAAGGAACTTGCCTCCAAACTGTGCCTCGGGGTCGTCGAGAAACTGCTGCTCTTGAAGGTTAAGGGTGGGTTCTGACCCCGACTCTAAATTACGACGATGCACGAAAAATAACATACAATAAGAACATAGTAAAATGCACAATATTCAAATAAACGCAAATTCCTACGCAAAAGTTATTTTAGGGTTGAATTTTATTATAAACATACATTTGTAAAAGTTAAATGAAATTTAATGAGTAAAACATATTTTTATAGATTTTTATACCATTTTTATACTTATTAGAACCCTAAAAATTATTTTCTAAAAATTTTATCCTTCAAAATAAGCTTAAAACAGATTTTGAATCCATAATATAAATTTTACAATTTTTACATTATTTTTACTAATTATTTCTATGAGGAAAACAATTTTTATGAACTAAATATACTTAAAAGTATTTTTATGACCATTTCAGCAATTTAAATTAATTAATCAAAATAATACAGAAAGGAAAATAAATATAACATATTTAAATCTATTTTTATATTTAATTTATACAAAGTAAGGACTTTTATTTAATTTTTAGAACTAACAGGGGCTTTTCTGCAATACAGAACTATTCCAGAGGTTAAAAATAATTTTTATTGAGTCCAGGGATTATTCTACAATTTTTCCATATTTTATTTGCCATTTTATAATTTTCCAGGGGCTTAAAAACACTTTTTATTTAATTCACCAGTATTTTCCTAATTTCTAAAAAGTCTAGGGGCTAGTTCAACATTTACAGGGGTTAGACTTGAATTTTAGAACAACTCAGGGGGTAGCCCGCAAGTTTCTAGGGGTTTGAGTGAAATTCCGGCGGCGGGAAGACTAGTTTGAACGTGGGCCGTTGATTATAAATTGGATGGCTCAGATTTTATTAACCGAAGCGGTACGCTCGGTTCTAATCTCGGCCATAGAAACATAATGGACGACGGGCATTGAGCCACGTCGCCCCGATTAGGGTCAGGTGGCGGTGAGCGGCGGCGTCGACGCGCACGCGGCGACGGGCTCGCCGGAGACGGCCAAAATCGCACGGTAGAGGCCAAAAAGCACATCTAACTAGCGCACAATGTAGAGGGGTGCTAGGGAAACTCACTGAAGGTCGTCGCACGGCCGGAGGAAGGTCAGAAAGTGGTCGGCGACGGCGTTGAGCGGCGCCCGACGAAGTTGGCGACGCAGAGGCCACAAACACCGTTGAAGATGTCTGGTGGTCTCCTAAGGACACGACAAAGATGTTAGGCAAGATTTCAGGGTGAGTCAGTGGGTGAATCGCTGGGAACATCGGCGCCATTACCATGCTTGCCGAAGCTAGGGTTTTGATCGCCGGGGTGAGGAATTGAGGGGAATGGCCGGGTTTTTATAGGGGATTCGGAGCAGAAACGGTCGGCAGCCATCATGGGCACAACGCGACACTGATTGGGGTGAAATGGCCGGGAATGAAAATGGGGAAAATTGGGCAGTGCGGTATTATCGCATGCAGGCGTTACGGCGCGGATGCGATGGGAGATGGGCGACGAGCTTGACAGGCGGGGCCGGCTAGCACCGAGGGGGAGAGAGGGTGCGGCGCGGGGTGAGGCTGGCGCGCGGGACCCAACTGGCAGAGAGTGAGAGAGGGGAGAGGAGGTGCGGGCCAGCGCGGGAGAGCGGGGAAAATTGGGCCGGATTGGGGAATTCGGCCCAGGGGCGTTTTTCCTTTTTCTTTTCCCTTTTCTTTTTCTTTTCTATTTTCTTTTTCTTTTGTTTTATGTTTTGAATTTGTAAACCAAATTTCTAGCGAATTTGAATTTTCAAAAATTCACACAATCATTCAAATATGATGCATCTTGCCTTATATGAATTTTATTCCCAAGAAAATGATTTTACTTCTTGAAAAAATCATTTTACAATTTTTTTCCTCTCTAAAATAGTGGGTGTTACATTCTAGAGGCTTAGAAGAAAGATAAGGGAATATCTCATATTCAGAGAAGACTTAAAAGCGGAGAAATGAAATGTTCCGGGAAGACGAACAAGGAACTTTATGATTCAAGAATCGAATAGTGGTACCCCGGGACATGGATCTGGGGAAAAAGATTTTGGATCCAAATACTCAATCCACCATGGCACCAATAAAATGTACCAAGATCTCCATACTAAATTTCGGTGGACACGTATGAAGAGAGAAATAGCAAAGTATGTGTTCGAGTGTGACACATGCCAGAGAGTGAAAGCTGACCACATGAGGAAAAGCGGACTGCTGCAACCATTGAAAATACTGGCATGGAAATGGGATGATCTGAGTATGGATTTCGTTGTCGGATTGCCTCTCACCTTTCACAAGCATGATTGCATTTGGGTGATCGTTGACCGGTTAACTAATTCAGCACATTTTATTCCAATGCATACAATGTAAAATGCGAAGAAATATGCAGATTTATACATTCAAGAATTATGTGCTTACATGGAGTTCCCCGCACCATTGTATCAGATAGAGGATTGTTGTTTGTTGCTTGTTTCTGGGAGCAACTGCATGAATCATTGGGGACAAAGTTAGTTTGTAGTTCCGCATATCACCCTCAAATCGACGGACAAACCGAGAGGGTAAATCAGATACTTGAGGATATGTTAAGAGCATGTGCCATACACCACTGTAAAAATTGGGATGATCATTTACCGTTGGCAGAATTCTCGTACAACAACGGATATCAATCTAGTATCAAAATGGCACCCTATGAAGCTCTCCACGGTCGTAAGTGCGGCACACCATTCAATTGGTGTGAATCCAGTGAACGAGTTGTTTATGGAATTGAATTGGTAATAGAAGCAAAAGAGCAAGTTAAAATGATCCAAGCAAATATCAAAGCCACTCAGTCTCGGCAAAAGAGTTCTGCGGATAAAAGGCGTCGCCCTTTAAGCTTCAACATTGGAGACCAAGTGTATCTCCGTGTCTCTCCGATGAAAGGAATTCATCGATTTGGAGTAAAAGGAAAGTTGGCCCCGCGATTTATCGTTCCATTTGCTATCACTGAAAGATGTGGTCCTGTTGCTTACAGATTGGAGTGACCAACAACTCTAGTTGGTGTTCATGACATTTTCCACATATCCCAATTACGAAAATGTCTCAAAACCTCTACCGACATCCGCATTGAAGAATTGAAATAATTGAAACCGGATCTCACCTATGTCGAGCATCCTATCCGGATTATCGATGAAAAGTCTTGTGTCACAAGAAATCGGACGATGTGGTTTTATAAAGTTCTATGGAGTAATCACACTGTCAAGGAAGCGACATGGGAGAGTGAAGATTATCTCCGCACAAAGTATCCGGACCTGTTATTGTCTCCGGTAATCTCTCTATCATTTCGTCTTTCTTTTGTAATCTCGGGACGAGATTCTTTTAAGGGAGGAGGGTTGTAAAACCCCAAAAGTAAAACTATGCAATTCAGTTTGGGAAATTAAATAAAAGAGAAAATAAAATAGGATTTTTGTGTATAGGTTACTTAATAGAATTCAAATGACTGAAGCTAAAAATTTCAAACTTAATTCAACTTCAAGTCTAACTCAGCAAATGTAAGATTTTAGCCCAGAAAATTATTAATTTCATTCATTTGAGGTCCTTGCTGGTTTTGCAAAAATAGGGAGGGAAAGTAAGACAAAATTTTAAAATATGAATTCAAATTCAGATTTCAATTTTTGAACTCTTCACCAATGAAAAGTTCAGATTTGGATGTGCCATAAACTTTGTCAAATTCAAATGAATATCAATGATAATTCAACCACAGTGTGGGAGTATTGACTGGAGATTTTTGCACTGGAAAATATGGATAAGGAGGAGAGCGGTGGGACCCACTTGTCATCCAGTGAACCAGCACAACAGAGCAAAACGTGTTCCATTTCCCTGCTCTTCCCATGTCGCCACCACACCATTTGCATGTGCCACATCCCCATCAACAGCCTGGCCACAGCATGCCCCAACCTGTTGCCCTTATCATCGCTAGGGAAGTCTTCATCGACACTTTTTCCTCTCTGCTCCCGTGCGCTGGATTTTTCTGCCGTCATCCCAAAAATTCCCGTGGAATCACGTCGGCCGGCGTTTTCCTTGGTTGCCCACTGTACCGAGCTGGTGGCCAGCTGCGCTGATGTCGCCTCTACCTGCTCGACGAAAGACGGCGTCACTTTTGGCTTCCCCAACGCGAGCAGGGCGAGTATTTCATTCTCAGAGCTCAAAACGGTGCCACCCCTGTTCATCGACGCCCGGTCGTCTCGGCCCGTCTTCCACACAACAAAAGACGCCCCAAGGTTCGCCACAACTCTACTGTGCTGTCCCCTTTGTTGGTAGTCCGGTCATAGCCGGAGTTCGAATTTTTGATTCGGCCGTTCTCAGGAACAGGGGAAATTTCCACCAAGCAATTCGGATTCTACGTATGATTAATTTTCAAGTTAGTTAGATAAGTTTTTCCTCAGGACCATATGAACCCCCTGAATCAAAAACCAAAGAAAATGATCAATCCTAGGCTCTGTTCTTCGAGTTCTTTTACCCACCAATGCTTGTGACATAGGTCACCGGTGTAATCCTTTTCCAGTCAATTTCTCCCCATGTTTTGTTCATATTCTTGTTCCTCATTGCCTACTGGTGCCGTGTGACCAAATCTCGAGCGTTATGCTGCTCTTTGTACACCGGGCGACCTCGCCGGAGTTAGGTCCACCGCCGCTGCCGTGGGGAGTCGTCTCCGGTCAGTAGCGGCGTTCTCTGACCACTCCAGAGTGCTCTTCATGTTGCTTTAGGCCCTAGCGACTAGTCTGAGGAGGGGAGAAGCTGTCTGCATGGCCGTCGGCATGGGCGCCACCGCTCGGTCCTTGCCTGAGGTTGAAGAAGGCCTCAGCCCCCCCCCCCCCCCCCCATGTCAGCGTCTTTTAAACTGTCCCGCATCTAGGTGTGGCTGGGATTCAATGCGGCTGTGTGGGTTTATTTTTGGCCCATTCTGTTGCTTCCACCTCAGTGGCCTATTTCAAATAGTGGGCCAACTGTCGACGGTTCAGCCAATTTCCAATAGAGAAATAATTGCAGGAACTACCCAACCATTGGAAATTCACCATGGCCAGTAAAATGTCCAAAAATTATGAAATAAATTTTGTTGGATTCCTCATGACATGTAGTTTGCATTGGCGTAGATTATTGGCTATGAAAGTCTCTGGTTTTAGCCTAATAATTCCCACAAATTAAATCATTAGGAATTAATTACAGGTGATTTACTTATTAGAAAATTGTCAAACTTTGCCACAACCTTCCTTTAAATACCTTTGATATCCAGTAAAAAGTTCAGAACCATTGGACTTCAGTTACTGGAGAAAATTGTATTTCCTTCTTCTATATCCCAGGAAATAGGAAAAACAACAGAGACATTTTCAGAATATTGTAGGAACTTGTAATTTCATATCTCCATGTATAATGATTAGAAAAAAGTCAAACCAATTGTGTTGGACTCTATATGAATTCATCTATTCAGAAAACCGAGTTTGACCTATGACAAAGCCTCTGTTTGTCCATGAAAAGTCACAGAAGGCTAAAGACTTAAGAAATTTTGTAGACCAATATATTCCATTACTGTATTTGAAACTTACCCGGTTGTTCTTCCATGACCATATGAACCCACTGTAATTTTCACAGGCTCAGGGGACCTATTGAACCTATATAAATTGAGATCAGTTCTCTATGTCCATATCAATATCTATATCACTTCATATTTCCATTGCCTAAGTTCGTCTTATTTCCTCTCCATTGCTGTGCATTCCAACAACAGAACTATTAGTCCTAGCTAGTATTAATCCTTCTTGAATTATAATCAACTTCAATTGTTACTTTGCTAAATTGCATTCTTTTATTTGATGCATATGCATTACAATAGTGATCGTGACGAAGGTGGCCAACAAGAAGCACAACTAGAAGCCGAGGATTTCTATATTGATTCTGGTGTGGTGTGATTTCTCGACGAGGAGTACTAACTGATCGTCACTGACTTTTATTTCAACCGAAAGGGAAGCCCCGGTTGCATTTAAGAAATTTTGTAAAGTTTTCATTTCTATACACTATCTGGATGAGATGTATTGTGCATTAGGTCTTGTGCAATGAAACCCAATTGCATGACCAGAACAATCCAGAGAGCGGTTTGGGTAGATTCATACTCCACGTTTTGATATGCTATGCCTAATTTCTTGTTCGAAGAAACGGTAGAAGTCGAGAGGTTGGAACCTTCTCACGAGACTAGTACTTGGTTTACATTGGATTGGAATTATGAGTTTAATTGTGAGGATTTACTTTAATAAATTGGAGACCGGGCAGGAGCATAGGATGCAACAGGTCAGGGTCCTGGATGCGTAGTCCTGCCTGTGTCGATTAAGGCACGTCTCGTTCCTGGCCCTGATGGACAAGTTTGAATTGTACCGGGTGCATACTGGTTATATGAGACCCAAGAAATCGATGTACCTAGAGGATCCTATGTTGGAACCTTTTCAATCGGCTTAAGCTCTCGGCTGTTAGTATAGTGGGAGTCAAATCACTCATGAACATCTCATGGTGGAGGTGCACCTCTAGGGAGCTCGCTGTTTGGGTCGATTGAACTGTTTCGATGTAATTGAATCTTGGGAAAGGTGGCTGCGTGCGACATTAGTGAAGTGTGTCATCGCAACTCCGAGTATGTGCGTACGTGTCGTGCAGTCCGGGTGTCTACTAGTTGCAATCACCGTCGCTCACGGTTATTTGAGCATACTTGGACACCGAGTCTTGACGTAGTAAGAAGTGAATATGGTTTATTGGAATTTGATACTTCTTGATATATAATTGTATTGCAAACTTGTATGCAGTAGTTGTAGTGCAAACTAAATTTACTTTCTATGAAGCCTTAACTTGATGCTAAAAAAATTAAAGTAAGGATTTACTTGTAGGCGTGTCCATTATGCAAATTCAGCTTCCATTATTTAGAGTTTCCAGCATGTAGAGTTTCATGTCTTAGGTGAGACAATTATGTCTTGCTGAGCGTCAAGCTCATGGTTGCTCTATTGTGGTTTTTGCATGTATTATAAGCTTATTCTTATGTTGTCTTTGTCCGTGAGACCTCGAGCCTGTCGAGATGAGTCTCTCACGGAAACCTTGTCGCTGTTCTCTTCTTCGTATTGCTAGTGAGAAGCGTGCGCGGGCATAGACCGCTTCTCTTGTGCATAGTTAGTTGAGATTGTGAGTATATAATATTCCGATACGTTGTAAATTATGTTGTAAAAGAGAACCATCTTGTGAAATAAAATATTTGTGTTGGTTATTTTGTATGGATTTTCTTGTGTGATGTTGGGTGCCGCATCGCACGACACCACCCAATGCGATTCCTGGAACGTGTGGACCCCGGTCCTCACAAAATGGAACTAGTGTTATCACAAAATAATGGAACAATATCTAGATCAACCCCATAGTCCTTAAGTGTTTGAACAATCAAAAGAATTTGTGAGCAAGCACTAGCAACAGCTACATATTCAGATTCGGCTATGGATTGTGCAACTGAACTTTGTTTTCTAGAGGACCAAACAACAAGTGAATTACCAAGAAAATGACAAGCACCAGAAGTACTTTTCCTATCAATCCTACAACCCCCAAAATCAGAATCCGGAAAAGCTTTCCAAGTAACGGTATAGGAAGAAGGAAGAAAAATGATAAATTCTTGAGTTCCATGTAAGTACCCAAGAAATCTTTTGATGGCTTGACGATGTGAAGCATGTGGGGAAGCTTGAAACCGTGCACAAAGACATACGCTAAATCATATGTCCGGTCTTGAAGTCGTGAGGTACAAAAGTGATCCAATCATGCTTCTATATTCTTTTTGATCTGCGGGTTCACCATCTTTATCAAGTTCAAGTGTCATTGCTTTTCCCATTGGTGTCTGAAGAGTCTTGCTTTTGTCCATGTTGAAGCACTTAAGAAGGTATCTTGTATAATTCATTTGATGCACAAAGGTTCCCTCCTTAGTTTGCCTGATTTTCAGGCCCAAAAAGTAAGTGAGGTCACCCATCATACTCATTTCAAATTATGATCTCATCATTGCTGAAAACTTGGACACAAGATCATGAGAAGCACAACCAAAGATAATATCATCCAGATACACTTGAACGAATAATGAGTCATTTCCATGCTTATGCACAAAAAGAGTTTTATCAACCTTGCCCACGGTAAACCCCTTTTCAAGTAAGAATGTTTTTAACCTATCATACCATGCTCTAGGAGCTTGTTTCATACCATACAAGGCTTTAGTCAGTTTGAAAACATTATTAGAAAAATATGGATTTTCAAAACCAGGTGGTTGCTTGACATAAACCTCCTCGTCTATGTAGCCATTAAGAAAAACACTTTTTACATACATTAGATATAACTTGAAACCTTTAGATGCAGCAAAAGCTAATAAAATTCTTATGGCTTCTAATCTAGCAACAGGAACAAAAGTTTCATCAAAATCTAGACCTTCAATTAGTGTGAAACCTTGAGCAACCAATCTACCCTTATTCCTAACCACAACTCCATCCTCACTTTGTTTATTTTTAAACACCCATTTAGTTCCAATTAAAGTGTGACCTTGAGGTGGAAGTACATGTTTCCAAACATTATTTCTTTCAAAATTTTGTAACTCTACTAGCATGGCAATAAACCAAGATTCATTAGTGAGTGCGTGTGATATATCTTTGGGTTCAAAAGAAGCAACAAAAGCATAATGAGCATGAGAAATGGGGTTGGAAAACCTGGATCTTGTAACTCGTTCATGCAAGCTTCCAATTATCTGTTGTGGGGGATGATTCTTGTAAATCCGTAGGGGAACAGATGTCTCACAAGCTTCTTCTTCATCAAGTTAATCGCAGATTGATGAGCTTGTGGCTTGTGGACGATCAGGACCAGCAGAGATGGTAGTTAGAGCTTGTTCAAAGTTTAGAGCTGGACACGTGTCAGCTTTGGAACTATCAGGCAATATCACAGACTCTTCTTCTTCTTCTTTGAAAATACCCTCCCCCTGAGGATATGGATCAGGACCTGCAATGTTTGAGCTAGTACCGGGGCTAGCTTCATCCAAAGACACCTCACATGTCTCCACGATATTGTTCATGTCAAGTAAAAGAACATGGTAGCCTCTAGTATGAGATGGATATCCAAGAAACATGCCATCAATGGATCTAGATTCATATTTATCAACATTATCATGTTTCATAACAAAGCATTTGCAACCAAAGACCCGAAAGTGTGTAACACTAGGCCTATGTCCAAACCAGAGCTCATATGGTGTTTTACCTAGGTTAGCGCGCAAGAAAACACGATTTGTGACATAGAAAGCAATTGCAATTACATCAGCCCAAAATTTCCTAGGAGTTTGATATTCATCAAGTATAGTCCTAGCCATTTCAATTAAGGTTATGTTCTTTCTTTCTACAACACCATTTTGTTGAGATACATATGGTGAAGAAAATCAATGATCTATTCCATTTTCAGTGCAAAAGTGATCAAAAGATTGATTTTTAAATTCGATTTTGTTATCACTTCTAATTGTTTTTAAAGATCTTGGATGATCAATTGATAATCTAAGAAATAAAGTTCTAAAGTGACTAAAAGCTTCATTCTTAGATGGCATAAAGTAAACCCAAGAGTATCTAGAATAATCATAAACAATCACAAGAACATACTATTTACCTCCGAAGGATTGAACACGTGAAGGTCCTACGGTGTCAAGGTGCAAAAGTTGACCCGGTTCAGTTGTCATGATCATTGTGAGAGGAGTATGTGAATCTGCAACCATCTTAGCATGTCTACAAGAAGAGCACATAATTTCTTTGTCCCCTTTAGGCTTAGGCAGCCAACGTATGTGATCAAGAGCACTGACACACGTTAGATGATCAAAACCTACATGACCAAGTCTACGATGCCAAAAATATAAGTCCTTTGAATCATTAGCAACTAGACACCTATGCTTAGAGGAAGACATATCAATATCATCTTAAAAAACTCTTCCAAACCGAGACTTGTTAAAAAAAAGCTCACTATTTGAATTTACAACTTTGCAGCAATTTTTAGTGAAAATAATTTCTAGATTTTCATCTATCAGTTCAAACAGAAAGCATGTTGTATTTCAAATTTTTTTAAAAAAAGTGTCACATCCTTCAAAGTGTAGTGATCATTTACTCTAACCGAACCCTTAGCGATTATAGGAGTTGAAAAATTATCAAAAAAAGTAACATTCTCTACACGTGACACAAAAGAGAGGGAGGAGAACTATTCTATGTTATCGGTCATGTGGCGTGAGAAACCTGAATCCACAATCCAAATGTTCTCCTTCCACAAGCGTGTAACCTACATAGAAGAACAATACATCAATGACTCGATATTTTGGTTAGTCAAAAGACATTTAGGAATCTAGTACTGAGTCACATGACGTGTAGCAGGTAAAGCACGCGAAAGCTGAGATAAAACAACAATTTTATGAGTCAACGTTTGAGATTTTTTGTTCTTAACTACTGACCTATAAGGTGTTACTTGTGTAGGACAAAAATCAGTAGCTCTAGAGACAAAAACAGAAGGTCCGGAGGTAAAAGCTGAAGCTTTGGATGTAAACATTGAATGTTTTTGACTCATAACAACAGGTCGCATGTTCCTGACATTCGGTTTAGTGTGTGCAGCAAATTTTTCAGCAGAGTTATAAGATCTAGCATGCATTCTTTCCTTTTTATGTGGTTTAGTTAGTCTATAAAAAAAATCAATGACATGACTAGATTCTAGGTACAATGAAATTTAACTTTGTGTTCATGTCTAGATGAGCATGCAGTATGTTTATTTGAACCTGAACGTGACAACACTTCCGCAGATTTAAAAACCACCTCTTTTGGTTTAGGAACTGTTTTAATCAAACCACTTCCTAATGACTTTACAATTTTAGGTGTATGTGTTTTAGCATGAGCATGAGAATCAAAAACTAAACAATTTTTATCATTGCAAGATTTGGATGAATTCAGTAGAAACTTTAGATTTTTATTCCCAATACAAAACTGCTCCATTGTCCTATTCTTGTCATCAAGTTTCTTAGACAATTCTAGGCAGTTTTGACATGAAGTTTTTCCTTTTAATTTTCAATTAGTACAATACTTAACTTCATGAGCACGTAAAGCATTGTTCAGTATTGAAATTTCATTCATAGCATCTTTTAGTTTCTTTTCAAGACCATTATAGGTAGAACAATGCAAATCAATTGTAGAACAAGAAGCATCTTTTAAGTTTTTATCATTAGGTGCAGCAAGCTTTTTGTTCTTTTCAATTTCAAGTTCAAGTTTATCAAGTGTGGAGGTGTGTGCACTTCTTAGAGAGGACAATTATTCATATAATAAATCATATGAGGAACAAGAGTCATCACTAGGAATCAAGGATTTGAAATGATTAATTTCAGATTCTAGTGACTCAATTTTAACAGCATTATCCCTAAGCTTTTTTGTCCTTTTTCTTGACAATAATAGTTGCATGAGAATATGCATCACACATTTCATTACAGGTAGAACATACCTCATTGTCGTCACTATTGTGTTCTGGATCCTCCTGACTTTATCTTGATCCTGTTTTGCGCGCCATGAAGCATAAGTTGGCTAGATCGTCAACATCTTCATCACTTCCAATGTGTACATCACTTGAACTGAGCTCTTAAAGTGCGGTGATGAAGATGTTTATCATCTTGCGTCCTATGGAACCCTTCTTTTTCTTGTTGGAGTTTCTAGAGGTGGTCTTGACCTTGTTCTGCTTCTCTTCACGGGTAGTCGGACCTGAAAGGTTAGGGCATTCTATACGAAAGTGTCCTGTCTTACCACATTCAAAGCATCATTGAGTTCCGAAGCTTCCTCTCCTTCTAGTTCTCACATTTTGCAATGCTTTTGAGAACCGAGTAGAGATGAGTGTTAGATCTTCTTCTGGAAATTCTTCAATATGTTCTGGGGTTAGTGAAGGCAGCAAAGCAAGTGTATTGCTAGATGAAGATTGGCTGGAGCTAGGCATATCACGTTGAGAAACAAATGCAAGAG
The DNA here is from genome assembly GCA_036927565.1 of Tuctoria greenei. Lineage (NCBI taxonomy): Eukaryota > Viridiplantae > Streptophyta > Magnoliopsida > Poales > Poaceae > Tuctoria > Tuctoria greenei. Next base: position 20,411,375 of record JAYESD010000010.1, on the reverse strand, counting down.
ACTTGTTGGGATTCTTACGTGAGATTATGTCAATTTCATGAGTTTTCAATTTAGAATATAGCACATGTAATGTAAGTGTACTCATGATAGTAGATTCACGAATAGATGTGACTTCCATGTACCAAATTGACATGTCTAATGCACTTAGTAATTGCCTAGCATTTTCAGCCTCTGAAAAATTGACATTGATGCTATGCAAGTTGCTGAGAATTTTATTAAAGCAAGCAAAAAGGTCATCAATGGACTCACAGGATTGCATCTCAAAGCGCATGTATTCTTTCCTAAACATATCCTGCTTTAGCTCCTTGATCATGTTGGATCCTTCATGCTAGTCACAAAGATCTCTCCACACATCGTACGCCGATCGGAGGTGTGCAACACGGTCGAAGTCGCTCTGAATTAGTTCTTGGATTATCAATTTGCGGGCTTTGTTGTTGTTGTCGACATCTCTTAAGTTGTAGCCGTGACTTGTTCGTTCGGCGGCATGTCGTAAGGCTTGTAAACCTTTTCCCATATCACGAAGCCTTGCGCCTGGATAAAAGCTTCCATGCGTGCCTTCCGAACCTAAAAATTAATACCAACAAACACACAAGGTTTTGCCGAGTATTTCTCCATGAGGATTAGTCAAAAGCACGTGCGAATCACAAATATTAGAGCACCGTGGCTCTGATACCAATTGTGGGATCAAAGAGTACATGTAAAGCTAACAGAGGGGGGTGTGAATGCTAGATTAAAACTTTTCAGCGGAAGCAATGAAAAACCCTTCAGCAGAAAAAAGATATGTTATAGAAATCGTGTGTGCGACTAATATTAAGGTGATAAATTGTAACTAAACAATTATAGATTGTGGAGAATCAAGTTATGAAGACATCACAACAAGAATTACGAGAATCTGTTGAGAAAAACTCAAGTTACGATCGAAAGATCAAACAAAGGTCAATTTGTTTTACCCAAGAAAAACCGTTCCATAATACGACAAAGAAACTCGTATAGATCAAAAACCACAAATCCGATCACCGTTAAATTCTGAAAGATGATAGAAAATCAAGTTTGAAGACAACGCAGAAAGAATCACATCAATCGGATTTGTAAAACTCGAGTTATGATAAAACCACTGAAGAAAGGTAGTGCTGTGCAGAAACTCGACGAGAAAGACTTGACAAAAACAAGTCGTATGAACAAGACACGACAGTTCCTTCAAACTACGAATTTTATGATCAAAACACAAGAGAAACAGCCCCAAAGTCGTGCACCACGAGCTCTGACCTCCCTTGCTTATATAACCAGCCCTTAGGCCAACCCAAACCTAACTAGGACTCTAATCCTACTCAATTCACAAATCGAAATTTTCTGTAACTGCTCAGGACTCTTTTATACGCAGATAGAAGCAATCTTAAGACTTCCAAACACCTTAGGAACTTATCCCACATTTCTAAAACAACCCAACTTCGTGACCCACATAAAATCCTATCGTAATCAACTCAAATCTTTCCATATATGAGTCAAACACGACTCAGCTGCAGCTCCAGTCCATAATGTAGCCGATTGGACCTTTCTGACAAATTTCTTACATTCACTTATCTTCATCATGCCTCGGAACCATGTAGCCACGTCCACAAACTCCTTGCACACGTGAAAACATCTTCCAATGATGTCCACGGTACCTTCATATGCATTGTTCTTAATTCAAACATGTTGCGCGACCTCCCGATCAACTCAACCAAAATTCCTCCCGAACTTGGTTGTTGAACCTCATCTTCTCCCTAAGACTAGTTCAATGGATCCCGTCACCAGCCATGTCTTGAACTCAAGCAACATCTGCACATGAACAAACAACCAATACTTTTGATCACAAGTCCTCGACTTGACTCACGTTAGTTACGAAATGACAACACCTTACGTGAGAACCTCACATAAGTAAAACGATATCAGCCATAACCACCAAAACACACCCAAAAATTAGTAAAATAATACTAAGCAAACCTTCCATAGATATAAAGCAAGTTCGAACAAATTCAAAGTAAAAGCAGAACCATTGCAATCTAGCTTTGGACCTTGACAAAACTAATCGGACCTTGAGTCAGAGCTTACCAAAGCTCGCTGGACCTTGAAGCGGAGCTTACCAAAGCTAGCAGGACCTAGCACCGGAGCTAACCAAAGCTAGTCGGACCTAGCGCTGGAGCTTAATTATAAATATGTTTTGGAAGTATTCAAAATTTTTATCACCCCAGCCAATGTATTCAGCACACATTTGTCTCACAGACCTTATCCCATATGGCGAACCCTTGCGCCTATATGTAAGCCTTCATGCGAGCCTTCCAAACATGAAAATCAATACCATTGAACACACAAGGTTTTGTGGAGTATTTCTCTATGATGATTAGTAAAAAAACATGTGCAAATCAAATATATTAGAGCACCATGGCTCTGATAGCAATTGAAGGATTGAAGAGCACGTGAAAAGCTACCAGGGGGTGAATGGTAAATTAAAAATTTTTAGCGAAATAAACAGTGTTTTCAAGTGTTTCCAATGTGTTGAAAATGTGAAAAATCAGTGTACATCATAGAGAATAAAGCCACAAAGACACGAAAACAAGAATCACGAGAAAATGTCTTGTAAAACTAAAGTTATGATGAAAACCATGAGCGAAAGTCAATCCGTTCTAACAGAGAGCAAACAGGTCTGCTACACGGCAAAGAAACTTGTGTAACTCAAAAACCACAAATTCAATGACCGTGAAATTTTCAAGTATGATATATTATTAAGTTTTCAAGACAACAAAAAAAGAATCACGCCAATTTGATGTGTAAAATGCATGTTATGATCAAAATACCGAAGAAAGGTCAGGCAATGCAGAAACTCGACGAGAAAGACTTGACGAAAACTAGTCGGACGAACAAGGCACAAAATCTCCTCTAAACTACAAATTTTATTGATCTAAACAAAAGAGGAACAGCTCCAAAGTCATGCACCACGGTTCTGGCCTCCCTTGATTATATAACCAGCACTAAAGCCAACCTAATCCTAACTAGGACTCTAACCCTACTCAGTTTCAACCGAAACATTCCATAACTACTCAAGACTCTTCCATACGCACATAGAACCAATATGAAGACTCTCAAACACATTAGGATCGTACCCAACATTCCTAAAACAACTCAACTTCATGCTCATCAAGAAATCTAACCAAAACAAACTCTAAACCTTCCATAAATGAACCATAACCACCGCTGTCGCAGCACGAGACATAATCAAGCCGGTTGGAACTTTCAGACCACATCTTCACGTCCATATCTCTTCATCACATCTTGGAACATTTTATCCACGTCCATGCACCCCTTGCATATGTGCAAAAACTTTCCAAAACTTTCACGATACCTTCATATGCATTGTTCTTGACTCAAACATGTTGTGTGACCCCCCGATCAACTCAACCACAATTTCTCCCAAACATGGTTGTTGAACCTCATCTTTATTCTAAAACTAGTTCTATGGATCCTGTCACCAGCTAAGTCTTGACCTCAAGCAACACCAGCACATGAATGAGCAACCAATCTTTGTGAGCCCAAGTCCTCGACTTGACCCTCATTAGTCCGAAAAACACAACACCTTACGTGAGCATGAATGTGACCTAGAGGGTCGGGTGCATAGGCGTTGAAAAACTTTTTCCTTCAACACTTAACAAAAATGACAAATATAGGAAAGCTGAACTAGTTCGGTGTATGTACAGACTAATCCAGTATGCTAGTTATACTTATGAAAAGATAGACTATTTAATGTATTCTCCTTAAATGTTATAGCAGTGGAAGTAAGTAAACTGTCCTAAAAACTTGTGTATGTTTTAGGATGAGTGATTCGCAGTTGCAAGTTTTATCAACTCTATGCCCTATATGATGATGATTGCAAAAGTAAAGAATTGGAACACAAGAGATAAGGATTTTTACTGAGGTTCGATCTCACCAAAGAGATCTACATCCTCGTTGATGAGCCCACACAGAGTCGGGTCTTAATCAACCCTTTACCTCTTCAAGTCACCACAAAGGCTAACATGAGTTCCACTATCATGGGGGCAATCACCAAATTGGTGGGGCAACCTCACACGCTGAGGGCTCCTACATAATTACAGCAAGGAAAGCGATCAAATACCCATGAAAGATTTACAATAGATGCAAGAGTGTATAAGAGATCAAACCGCAAGAGCTTAGCAATGCGTAGATGACGATCTCCCTTTCCCAGATCATGATTCCCAAAAGATTGAACTTTTTAGGGCTTTATGTGTGGGGAGAGGTGTTTTTGTGCTCTTGGGACGAGTGGCGGCGCTAGGGTTCTTAGTTGTTGACTGTTGTGTGCGGCTTTTTTTTTGGGTTGTGAATCACCTACTTATAGAGCTTCTAAAAAAGTTACCGCAAAAGATCCCGACGACCGGACTAGTCCGCTCTAGGGACCGGACTTGTCTGGTGTGCAGTCAAAAATTTACATGAGATGTGCAGCAAACCTGAAATCCTATTTTGTGTGAGATGTACCAGACTTGTTGATTGTGGCCTAGAGGTGGGGGGTGAATAGGCCTTTTGAATTTTTGTCAGAACCTGCAACACTTAACAACCAGATGAAATCTCGAGATATCAGACTAGTCCGGTAGAGTGCGGACTAGTCCGATGTGTACCGACTAGGTTTATCAAATTTGATCGATTATCTTGATCCTAGGATGTATGCAGCGGAAATATACTTGTAATTGAAGTGTTGAAAAACTATAAACTAGGATGTACCAAAAGTTAATCTTATATTCAATGTTTCAACATAAAGTGAGTAATATTGGTTGAAACCCAAGATATATATGAAGTGTAAGAACAATGGGCGCAAAGAAAGAACACAAGAACTTTATCCCGTGGTTCCATTCTCATAGAGGCAACCTACATCCACGTTGAGGAGTCCACAAAAGGACCGGGTCTTCTCCAACCCTACCCTCGTCGGATCGCTACGGAGGCAAATCCTCTTCACTAATCACAAAGGGCAAATAACCAAATTCAAGGTGCCTTCTCACACGTTGAGGGCTCCCCAAGATTACAACATGAATAGCACCAAGAACACACTCGTGAGATCACAATGAAAACCACAGGAGTGTGTTAGGAAATCAAACCAAGAGCTCAATGAGTGATGAATTGTGTCTCTCCAATGATCCAAAGTGTATCCTCAAGGGATTTATCTTTCTTGCATTTGATTTTGTGGAGAGAGGTGTTTTCTAGGCTCTTGGGAGGTGTGATGGCGCAGGGGGTCGATAGATATAGAAGAGAGGACGTGCACACCTATTTATATGGGGTTTCCAAAAGTTACCGTTAGGATTTAGAAAGATCGGACTAGTCTGTGGTGGACATTGGACTAGTCCGGTGTGCTGCGTGTAGCACACCCTAGGTGTCCCAAAATATCGGACTTGTTCAGTTGAAAGCGGACTTTCCGATTTTGGTTCTGGAAATCTTCGGACTAGTCCGATAAATATGGGACTTGTCCGGATATGTGAAACCCTAAGTGAATTTGGGACAAGTACGCACTTGGAGGACTTCTCTGATTTAGGTCAGGGGGTTTTTCGAACTAGTCCATTCTAATATCGGACTTGTCCGATAGACATCAGAAAGGTATCGGACTAGTCCGGTGTGTGATCGGACTTGTCTAATTTTGTGCAACCTGTGAAGTGTTTGGGGACTAGTCCCCACTGGGGAGGACTATTCCGATTCCAGTCAGAGAGATATCGGACTAGTCCGTTGTGATATTGAACTAGTCCGGTCAGTGAAAAACTGGACTGTGAGGACAAGTCCATATTGTGAGGATTTGTCCGATCTTGTGTTGAAAGATATCGGCCTAGTCCGGAGTAAGTCGGACTAGTTCGGTCCTGTATGAATTTGTGCAATGTGTGAGAATAATTGTGCTTGAGCTCTTGGGGTGTGTTTCCTTAACACACTCCATACACAATGATCTACTACACTTGTTTTTTGAGCTCTTTTCCGCATTGCTCCTCATTCTCCTTTCTTTTTGGCACCTTGCTCAATTTCTCATTAGAACCTATACTCATCTCAACAAAGTGGTTAGGATCTCATTTGCTTGTGATAAATCATCCAAAATCCACAAGGGATTCCTAGATGCACTTTCAATCTCCCCCTTTTTGGTGATTGATGACGACCAATTGAGATTTCACAAAATATGATAAAAAGTTGAGATTTTCATAAAGTGTGCACATATGAGTTTAAAACACATTAAGCAATGAAAGCATGATCCATATGTGCACTCTTTATGGTGGGATGCAGAACTAAGTGTATAGAAACAATAATCATGATGAGAATGACATAATTGACATCAATATGTTAAAAAGAAGCATATATGCCATTCTTAGAGCGAAATCTATGATTTTATCAATATCTCCACAAACAGTTCAAAACATTGCATCACAGGACCAATAGAACTAAAAGAGCATATTATAAGTCTTACAACCCACAAATAGACAAAAGACACAAAAAGAGAGAGATCTCCTCACATCCTACAGCTAAAGCCTAAGACTCTAAGACTCCCCCTCAATCTCTCCCCCTTTGGCATCAAGACACCAAAAAGAAGGGGAGGAGAGACATAAGGTCTTCAAGCCTCGTTGTTGGTCCTCACGTCGTCTTCATCTTCATTCTCGGGCTGATGATGAGGAGGAGGAGGAACAGAGCCACTCAAGTCCCCAATGCCAAAATAGGCAAGCTCGGAGGGAGTCAAGGGCCCGAGCTCGGTGAAATCAGAATCAGCATCATCAGAAATGACTGGAGACCCAATGGTCTCGATCTCCAAATTTTGGCAAATCTGCTTCACATTATCTTTGGCATATCTTATATCGGCCTTCCTTCTCTTGTTGAGCTTGTGAGCTTTTACTTTGGCCTTTTTTCAAATGCGAAGATGGATGATAGATACTTTAAGATACTACTTGGATACTCCTTTTTAGGTGGGGCCCTAGTGGCGGGAGCAGCCCTAGCACTACCACTGGCTCTCACTGGGGCCTCAGGGCAGGAAGCTGGAGATTGAGCAGCTCGAATGCTTTGCTGTTGAGGCTTTTGGGGCCCCAAAGGGAGATGATCCACATCCTTGACAAACTCTATGCCTGTGACCTTATCAATCATGAACATGAGATAAGGTGCATAGCCACAGGACCTGTTCGGCATGCAGGAGATGTTCACCATGTCATTCCAAATATAGTCAAAGACATCAAACTTCTTGTCTTTGCTAATGACCTTCATTAAGGTCCTCAAGTATCCCTGCACACTTCCTGCATCCCCATACTTGGGGGCAATTTCTTCCTCAGAACCCTGTTCAACACCACAAAGAAGGGCTTCATGCTCTTCTTGAAAGGAGGATCGAACTTGGAGTTGGGTTCATAGAGAAACTTCATTCTGTCCTTCTCAATGATATCAATGTTGTGGATGATCACATTGTCATTGTTGGAGCTGTCAAGATGTAACAATCTTGCAAACTCTTCATAAGTAATGGTGTACTTGGATCCGTGAGTCATCCAAGTCACCCTTTCTTCCTCATCACTAGCACAGTGGCACGTCGCATAGAACTGCGTGATGACCTCATCATTCCAAGTGTTCCTGAAGGCAAAGAGGTCCTTCAATCCATGCCTCTTGACTGCCTCGATCACCTCAACAAAGGGTGAGCAACCCTTCTTCTCAAAATGTGTCCAATCGATCCATTGGCTGCGCACCATGGGGGTCTTCATTGGAAGATATACAGACTTGTAGAAGTCTACATGGAAGGTACTCCAAAACCTCCCATCAGCAGCTTGCTTCAGATGACTGTAACAATCAACATTCCTGAACTTGGCTGCCGTGTCACTGCCCTTTCCATTGAATCTCTCCTCAACGAGGTCCCTGTCCCCTTGCCTTGGAGCTGACATCCTCAGAGGCCAATCGGGCCTGTCGCAATCCCTTTGCGCTTGACCTTTGCTTGGCGAGGGCCACCTCCAGCAGAAGCCTTGGAGGCAGGCTTCTTCGCAAGTACTTTCCTTCGAGCCTGGGGAGGAGAAGCAGCCGGCTCAAATGGGCGCTCTTAACACTTCTTGCTTAGGCTCGTCAAGGACCGAAGCACGGCTTCGTGGTCCATCCGAGCCTTGAAATCAGAGATTTCGTCGTTGGTGCTCGACATTGTCCTGAGAATGGATTTCACAAGGTATTGATCAGAATAGATAACAAGGAATTGCATTGAGGGATTAAGAAGTTAGGGTTGAGTTCAGAAAAATCAGACTAGTCCGGTGTACAGGCACGGACTAGTCCGGTTGACCGGACTTGTCCGTGCATGGACCGGACTAGTCCGGTGTTCAACCTCTAGAACCCTAACTATGAGACATATGGTGATTCCTAATGCACACCTAGCTTAGCATCAATGTAATACATCAAGGAAGCATGTATATGGTGGAAGGAACCAAGCTAGTTGATCACAAATGAAGGAAATAGCAATTTCTAGGGTTTGGGAGGAAAATTTACCGAAATTGCTCGATTCACGGAGATGTAGGGGTTGAAGGAGCGGACAAGACTGTGGTCTTCAATCCTTACGCGAAGGAGGTTGATTTCCACACAAACTTGCAAAGTTTTGATGGAGGAAACGCCAAATTGCCTTGGGGAGCTCGATCATGGAGAGAGAAAGGTTGAGGTAAGTGTGGGGTGAGGAAGATTAGGGTTTGGTGGCGGCTAGGGTTATGGACACAAAAAATCGGTCAAGTCCAAAAATGATCGGACTAGTCCAAACTTTTCCAGATACTATATCGGACTAGTTCGTGGTCTGTCGGACTAGTCCAGCCTAACCGTCACACTGCGGACTAGTCTGCATGGGCGGACTAGTCCGGGCAACCACGGACTAGTCCGTGGTTAACAGGGAAGAAATGCTTAGCCCATTCGTATATATTCAAAGGTACTTATTAAGAAAATATGGAGGTAAATCAAATCAAATAATCTTGATGAATATGATCAGCAAGCATTCAACAATCAAGCGATGACCATAATTCACCAGGATCTAGTAATTGACATAGTTTTTCGGAAAAATTGAGAGAGATGATTTTCACAACACAATCAATGAATTTTGAAGATAGCATTCAGGTATACAGGACTTCAAGCCACACTCTGAGTATCAAGGATATTTAGTTCATTTCAGAGTTCGCAGAAGCATTTTTCATCAAGCAGCTTGGTGAAAATATTGGCTAGTTGCTTTTCGGTGTTGACATGTGAAATTGCTATATCTCCCTTCATTGAATGGTCTCTCAAAAAGTTATGTCGGATGTCTATGTGTTTGGTCCTAGAGTGCTCAATGGGATTATGGGCAATTTTAATGGCACTCTCATTATCACAAAGGAGTGGAATACGGTTCATATTGTAACTGTAATACCTTAGAGTTTGTCGCATCCAAATGAGTTGTGCACAACAACTCCCAGCTGCAACATACTCTACTTCGGCGGTGTATAAGGCAATGGAGTTTTGTTTCTTGGAGGACCAAGAAACTAGGGATCTTCCTAGGAATTGGCATGTGCCGGAGGTACTTTTTCTATCTACTTTGCATCCGGCATAATCTGCATCGGAGTAACCGATGAGATTGAATTTGGAACCTTTGGGGTACCAAAGGCCTAGGTTGGGTGTATGAACTAAATACTGCAAGATTCTCTTGACGGCTGTCAAGTGACACTCTTTTGGGTTGGCTTGAAACCTTGCACACAAGCACACACTCAAAATAATATTTGTCCTAGATGCACATAAGTAGAGTAGAGATCCAATCATGGAGCAATATACCTTTTGGTCGACATGTGGTCCATCTTCATTGAGATCCAAGTGGTCGTTCATTGCCATGGGAGTCTTTATAGGCTTCGCCTTTCCCATTCCAAACTTCTTGAGTATGTCTTGAGTGTACTTGGTTTGGCTTATGAAGGTCCTTTCCTTTTGTTGCCTCACTTGGAATCCCAAGAAGTACATTAGCTCTCCCATCATAGACATCTCAAACATATCTGTCATAATCTTACTAAATTCCTCACAAAAAGACTTGTTAGTTGAACCAAAGATTATATCATCAACATAGATTTGACAAATAAAGATATCATTGTCAAAGTTCTTTGTAAACAATGTATAATCTACTTTACCGATTTTAAAACCATTTTCAATTAAAAATCTCTAAGACACTCATACCAAGCTCTAGGAGCTGGTTTGAGGCCGTAGAGAGCCTTACATAGTTTAAATACATAGTCAGGGAACTCTTCATCTTCAAATCCAGGGGGCTGCTCCACATATACCTCCTCCTTGATTGGTCCATTGAGGAAGGCGCTTTTCACATCCATTTGATAGAGCTTGAAGTCATGGTGAGTAGCATATGCAAGTAATATTCTAATAGACTCAAGTCTAGCTACTTGAGCAAAGGTCTCATCGAAATCCAAACCTTCTACTTGTGAATATCCTTTGGCCACAAGTCGTTCCTTATTCCTTGTCACCACCCCGTGTTCATCTTGTTTGTTGCGGAAGACCCATTTGGTGTCGACGACGTTGGACTTGGGTCTTTCAACTAGTTCCCACACCTTGTTCCGTTTGAAATTGTTGAGTTCTTCTTGCATGGCCACTACCCAATCCAGTTCCTTCAATGCATCCTCAACCCTGCGCAGTTCCAAAAAGGATACAAACGAATAATGCTCACAAAAATTAGCTATGTGAGATCTAGTAGTTACTCCCTTTTGGATGTCGCCGATGATGTTGTCGATTGGGAGATCCCTTTGGACGCATTGGTGTACTCTTGGGTGTGGCACTTGCTGTCTTGAATCCTCATGATTATCTTCTTCTCCCCCTAAATGGTTTCCCTCATTGACTTGTTGATCGTTTTCGTCTGATTGAGGTTGATCTTGTATGGAAGCTCCCCCTTGATCATTGGCCTCCTCTTGTGGTTCATTTTCATCATGCATATGTAGAGGTGGTTCTTGTGGTCGAACTTCACGTAACGCCATTCTTCTCAATGCTTGACAAGGAGCTTCTTCTCTATCTATCACACATGGATCAACTTGCTCCTTTTGGGAGCCATTAGGTTCATCGAACACTACGTCACATGCTACTTCAACAAGTCCGGAGGTCTTGTTGAAGATACGGTAGTCGTAAGTGTTCGAATCATAACCAAGAAAGAAACCTTCGTCAGACTTTGAAGCGAACTTTGAAGTCCTAGGCTTCTTGTTCAAAATATAGCATTTAGAACTGAAGACTCAAAAATATGAAATATTAGGCTTGTTACCGATGAGTAGCTCATAGGATGTCTTCTTGAGTAGTCGATGAAGATAAAGTCGATTTATGGCGTGGCAAGCGGTGTTAACCGGTTCTACCCAAAATCAATCTGAGGTCTTGTACTCATCGAGCATTGTTCTCGCCATCTCTATGAGGGTTCGATTCTTCCTTTCAGCAACTTCGTTTTGTTCAGGAGAGTAAGGTGCTGAAAACTCATACTTTATGCCTTCTTCATCTAGGTACTCCTCAACTTGTATTCTTAAACTCCGTGGTGTTGTCGCTTTGAATGTTCTTGAATGTCAATGAAAACTCATTTTGAGCACACTTGAAAATTTTCTTCAAGATTCCTTTTGTTTCTACCTTATCATGTAAAAAGAAAACCCATGTGAAGCGAGAAAAATCATCAACAACTACTAATCCATATTTGTTACTGCCGATGCTTATGTAAGCAATTAGACCAAATAAGTCCATGTGAAATAGCTCGAGCGGTCTTGTTGTAGTCATGACGTTCATAGCTGGATGGGGTGCTCCAACTTGCTTCCCAGCTTGGCACGCGCTACAAGGCCTGTCTTTCTCAAAAACAACACCCTTCAAACATCGGATGTGATCGCCCTTGAGGAGTTTTTGAAGATCCCTCATACCAACATGCGCTAGCCGTCTATGCCACAACCAACCCATCTTGATCTTTGCAATCAAGAATGTATCAAGTTTGGCTTTATCTTTGTTGAAGTCAACATGGTAAAGCATTCCCTTTAACATACCCTTGAATGCAATGGAACCATCACTCCTCCTAGAGATGGTCACAACTTCATCAGTGAACAAGCAATTATAACCTTTGTCACAAAATTGAGATATGGACAGAAGGTTATAATCTAAGGAATCAACATGTAATACATGAGAAAGAGTATGCTGAGATGATATGGCAATTTTACCGGTACCGAGCACCTTTCCTTGACCACTGTCTCCAGAATAGATGCCCTCGCTTGGATCCTCATTTTCTTTATACTCCACGAACATCCTTCTTTTTCCGGTCATATGGTTGGTGCAACCACTGTCTAGCACCTATATAGATCCACCGGAGGAGTAGGCCAACAAAAACAAATCATGCCTTGGTTTTAGGTACCCAAGCTTGCTTGGGTCCATTTAGGTTAGTCACAAGGGATTTGGGCACCCACACATGAGACTTGGTGTTCCCATGGCGTGGCACAACATAATGAGCATAAATCTTACCAATATTACTTCTCATTAACACATAAGATGCATCAAAGGTTCTAAAAAGCAACTGTTGTTGTTTATATACAGGACTAGTCCGGGAGATCGGACTTGTCCGCAGGACAGGACTTGTCCGTGTCCCAACTGGACTAGTCCGGTGATCATATGTGTTCGATGTGTTAACTTTGGACTTTCCAGTTCGAGAGGGTCTTCCCTTTACAAAGGCAATGCTCTCCTCATTATTCTTATGGCTTCTAGCATGTTGCTTTTCACAATAAGAGTAACCAATGCCATATTTGACATTTGGAGGTCTTGTGACCAAGTATGCACAACGTGCATATTTGACCTTCTCCTTGTCAAATATGCCATTTTGTGAAGGATGCTTGTCCTTGATAGAGGTTGACTAGTCATTCAAGATGGTGTTAACTTTACCATATGTACAAGTAGAAGCAGTTTCAGTTTTAAGGGGTTGAGAAGGTAAGCTTGAAGAGGATGAAGGGTCACCATGCGTGAGTGACTCAACTTGTACTTCAAGGATCTTGTTAACCTTGATTAGGTTAACTAGTTCGTCCTTGATTGTAGCATTTGAGTCGCTTAACTCCAAGTGAGCTTCCTTGCTTGAAGCTAACTCAAGCTCTAGTGACTTGCTTCGCTCCTTTTCAAGTTCTAGAATCTTGTCAAGTTCAACATATTCCTCCTTTTTAGGAGATAATCATGTCTTCTTGACGATGTATCAACTTCTCCTTCTCAACAAGTTGATCAAGTAAAAATTTAATTTTTGCAGCTGCTTTCTTGTCTAAGCTGATGATCATATCTTCATTATCACTAGCAATTTCACTATCACTGGAATAGGAATGTACTGAAGGGGGTTTTGTTGTTACCTTGCGTTTACCTTCCTTTGCCATGAGGCAAGTGTCATTCCCCTTCCATGCGCCGAGAGTGGGGAAGAGAGTGGACTTCTTGGATGTCTTCTCGATAGCTATGCTAGCCATCTCTTCTTCTTCTTCGGATGAGGACTCATCATTTCAGTCCCACTCTTTCCCTGTATGCGCTTGTTCAGCTTGTTTCTTCTTCTTGAAGAATTTCTTGGGTTGAGGCTTCGTTTCCTTGGTCTTCTTCTTGTTTTCTTCATATGTGCAATCAACTATAAAGTGGCTATACTCACCACAGTTATAGCATGCCCGCCTCAACTTTGGTTTTGATCTTTCCTTGTACTTTCCTTCACTTGATTTAGCCCCTTGTCTTTTCTTCATCATTCTTTTGAATTTCTTCATAAATAGTATCATGTCAGCCTCATCCAAGTCACTGCTCTCATCATCACCGTCTTCTTCTAGTTGAGCTTCTCGAGCTTCTTTAGACAAGGGCTTGAGAGTGGACTTCAACGCGACCCCTTTTTTCATTGCCGAGGTGAGATCGGCAATCTCCTTAACGTGTTTGGCTTGCTTTTCCATCATCTCAAAGTTGATGATTTTCCCAAGTAGCTCATCCGAAGTCATCTTCTTGTACCCGGGGCTTTCTCGTATCATCGAGCACAAGGTGAAATTGCGAGTCATGAAAGCTCTATGAATGAGCTTCACCACCTCGTGGTCATTCCACTTCTTGCTTCCGTATGCTCGCACCTTGTTGATGAGCGTCTTTAGTCGGTTTGTACATATCTTGTGGTGACTCTCCTTCTACGATGGCGAATGTTCCCAACTCGCCTTCAATCATCTCGATCATCGCTTCTCGCACATGATGATCACCTTCATGTGCGGTTTGCAATGTATCCCATATCTCCTTTGCGATCTCGAGTCCATCCATCTTTGTGAATTCATCTCAACTGAGTGATGAGGTGATGACTGCAGCAACTTGGGCATTTTGATGGATTGCTTGCTCTTGGCTGGGTGTGAGCTCCTCATCATCATCCGGGATATCTATTCCCGTGTATATTATGTGCCACAAACTTGGATTGAGAGAAATAAAATGCATTTTCATGTTTTGCCTCCACATTGAGTAGTCATTGCCATCGAAGTGTGGGGCTTTTCCAAGTGGAATAGATAGATAATGATTGTTATTAGAATTTAGGTGGTTATATTAAAAGGATATCAGGAGTAGTCGGTGTGACTACTCCCCTTCTTCGTCTTCTCATCTTCAATCTTTACTTTTCCCTTGGAAAGAGTTTTCTTCCTTAGGAGCTCCTTTAGTTCCATCGTCTCCTCGTCGTCATACTCTAAGTATTGAATGTCCTCGAGGAGCCTCTCCAATTTTTGGTTCTTTTCCTCTTCAACCTTCTCTTGGTTGATGCTCTTGTGTACTTCCTTCATGTCCGACATGATCTCTTCGAGCGATTAGTCTCCTTTTGAAGAACCTTGCTCTGATACCAATTGAATGTGGCCTAGAGGGGGTGAATAGGCCTTTTAAATTTCTGTCAGAACCTGCAACACTTAACAACCAGATCAAATCTCGAGATATCAGACTAGTCCGGTAGAGTGCGGACTAGTCCGGTGTGTACCGACTAGGTTTATCAAATTTGATAGATTAACTTGATCCTAGGATGCATGCAATGGAAATATACTTGTAATTGAAGTGTTGAAAAACTATAAACTAGGATGTACCACAAGTTAATCTTATATTCAATGTTTCAACGTAAAGTGAGTAAGATTGTTTGAAACCCTAGATATATATGAAGTGTAAGAACAATGGGCGCAAAGAAAGAACACAACCATTTTATCCCATGGTTCGGTTCCCACAGAGGCAACCTACATCCACGTTGAGGAGTCCACAAAAGGAGCGGGTCTTCTCCAACCCTACCCTCGTCGGATCGCCACGGAGGCCAATCCTCTTCACTAATCACAAAGGGCAAATAACAAAATTCAAGGGGCCTTATCACACGTTGAGGGCTCCCCAAGATTACAACAAGAACACCACCAAGAACACACTCATAAGATCACAATGAAAATATAGGAGTGTGTTAGGGAATGAAACCAAGAGTTCAATGAGTGATGAACCGTGTCTCTCCAATGATCCAAAGTGTATCCTCAAGGGATTGATCTTTCTTGCATTTGATTTCGTGGAGAGAGGTGTTTTCTAGGCTCTTGGGAGGTGTGACGGCGCAGGGGGTCGAGAGATATAGAAGAGGGGCTGCGCACAACTATTTATATGGGGTTTCCAAAAGTTACCGTTGGGGTTTAAAAAGATCGGACTAGTCCGTGGTGGACACCAGACTAGTCCGTTATGCTGCGTGTTGCAAACCCTAAGTGTCCCAAAATATCGGACTTATACGGATATGTGAAACCCTAAGTGAATTTGGGACAAGTCCGCACTTGGAGGACTTGTCCGATTTAGGTCAGACGGTTTTTCGGACTAGTCCGTGCTAATACCGGACTTGTCTGATAGACATCAGAAAGATATCGAACTAGTCTGGTGTGTGATCGGACTTGTCCAATTTTGTGCAACTTGTGAAGTGTTTGGGGACTAGTCCGCACTGGGGAAGACTAGTCCGTTTCTAGTCAGAGAGATATCGGACTAGTCCGTGGTGATATCAGACTAGTTCGATCAGTGAAAAACTGAACTGTGAGGACAAGTTCGCATTGTGGGGACTTGTCCGATCTTGTGCTGAAAGATATTGGACTAGTCCAGAGTCAGTCGGACTAGTACGGTCCTGTATGAATTTGTGCAATGTGTGAGAATAATTGTGCTTGAGCTCTTGGGGTGTGTTTCCTTAACACACTCCATACACAATGATCTACTACACTTGTTTCTCAAGCTCTTTTCCGCATTGCTCCTCTTTCTCCTTTCTTTTTGGCACCTTGCTCATTTTCTCATTAGAACCTGTACTCATATCAACAAAGTGGTTAGGATCTCATTTGCTTATCATAAATCATCCAAAAACCACAAGGGACTCCTAGATGCACTTTCACTTGTCCGAATTGGAACAGAAAGTTATCGGGGCTAGTCCGTGATGGGTCCAGAGACTCAACCGGACTAGTCCGCAACTGGACAAACTTATCTAGTGCATAGTGATATGTGTTGAGTTGACAAATCAATAGAAAGTTGGACGGACTTGTCCGTCACGTGTCTGTACTTGTCCAAGTGAGGTCAGTGAGTTGAACGGACTAGTTTGATGATGTTTCAGACTTGCCCAAGTGAGAACAGTACATAAAAAAGACTAGTTCACTTGTGAACGGTCTTGTACGGTGCTTAGTAAATTACTTAATTAATTGATTTTAGCACTTACCCTCTATGCAAACATATAAGCTCTTGGGATGTGTCTCTCACACACATCCAATACATTGATATCTATTTTGCGTTTCCTCAATGTTTTGGGCTTTTCCTTTTCTCACTCCTCATTTTTCATCTTTTTGAGTGCACCATAAGTTCTAGTCTTTGTAGACCTGCATTCATCTCTATAAATTCATTAGGATCTCATTTGTTTGTCATCAATCGTCCAAAACCCACAAGATAATGCCTAGATGCACTTTCAGGACACCTCACATAAGCATGTTGCAAACCATAACAAAATGATATCAGCCATAACACATCAAAAACTTAGTAAGAGAATACTAAGAAAACATTCCATCAGACAAAAATCAAGTTTGAAACATTGCAAGTTAAAAAACAGATCCGGCGCAAAAAAAATCAGCAAATAAAATTATCGAATAGACCAAAAGAGGTGCTGCAATGTAAAGGCAAAAGATCGAACGTTCCCATTTGAAGCTCACGTGCGAATCACGTGTCAGAAAGTTCGGACAGTCTTAACCATGTAAAGAGTAAATGTTACCCCCGAAAACACATTTGTAAAGATCAACTTGTCGACTCACGCGCATCTCAAGTGTGTGAAAGTTCGGACAATCCTAAGTGCCTAACATGTGCAAGTCACATGAAAAAAGTTCAAACATTCCGAAGCGAGAAAATACTTGCAACTCACGTGAGATGATGTTTGGACACTCCAAAGTGGGTTTCTCGAGTAGGTTGAAAACTTTAGATGTAAACCCTTTACTTTTTATTCTAATTTCCAATGTATTCAACACACATAGGTCTCACGGGATGCCTCGTGGATACTGCTGGCGAAGACCCTGGGGGGAACGAGCTCCCGGCTCGAACCCAATTTTGCTAGGGAGTTGGCTGTATCATTGTCTTGTCGTGGCATGTGGCAGAGTTCGAGCCCCTCGAACCTGTCCACCATCCTTCGTAACTCCTGGCCGTATGCTGTTACCCGCGAGTCACGGCAGTTTGACTCCTTTATCACATGGTTAACTACTAGCTTGAAATCGCACCGCACGTAAAGGTGTCGCACGCCTAGGTCGATAGCAATTCTCCTCCTAATGAAAATGCTTTGTATTCGGCGACGTCGTTTGCGGCCTTCAAACACGGTCGTAATGGGCATCGAAGTTGATCCCCCTTTGAGGAGAACAGCACTACGCTGTCGGCGGTCCCGTTCTGGGTGAGAAACTTGACATCTAGGATTGTTGATGGAGAATTGATGATGAGGAACGTTGATATCAAAGAGTTGATGAAGATCGCAGCAACGATGGTGATCTTGCTTGATCCTTCCTCTTCTACTCCTTCTCTTCACTTCTCCTCCCTTCCTTTCCTTGCGTGAACTCCTCTTGATGGTGGCCCATGATGAGATCACAACAATGAGGTTTTCTATCAATGTGGTAGTGTAAGATAGGGTATTCGGGTGTTTATATAGGAGGAGGGGTGGTGAGGTCATGGTGGAATCCAAGTAGAAGGTGCTGGGAACAAGTAGGGGCTCGATGGGGTCCCACCTTGGCTCCATAGGGTGGGGCATGATGTTCTTGGGCCCAAATAAGGCAATTACCCAATAACTTGTCGTGGAGGAAAAATAGAATATGAGTCGAAACCAAAAATATCGGACTAGTCCGTAGGTTGGCCGTACAAGTCTGTACTCGGTACAGAAAGGTACACTGTACAAGTCAAGTGCTGGGCCAGATAAGGCCGGGGTGGGTACAATTTCAAAACTGGACTAGTTTTGGGAATTAATGTACAATCTGATGGGTTCCAATAATCAACATCGGACTAGTCTGTAGTTATAATGGACAAGTCCTTGGGACCATAGAAATGAAACCGGAATAGTCCGTAAGTTGATTGGATAGGTCTGGGTGACATTAGTGGCAAAACCGGCTAGTCTGTACAGTGGGTCAGACAAGTTCATTGCTCTAAAGGGAAAATGAACTAAGCTAGAGAAGACAGGTATACCAGACTAATTCGGGGCTATTTCCAGACAAGTCCGTACCAAAACAGGTTTTTATTTCTGTTTTTTCCTATAATTCATTTTAATCTTGTTCCTTTTTGTCTTGCATTATATTAAACATGTATGGGAATAAATGCAATGCATGATAGATGAAAATGAGGGTGTTACAAACCTACCTCCTTAAAATGAATCTCGCCCTCGAGGTTCAACATAGAAGGAAAAAGATAGGGAAATTCTTTCTTGAGATCTTCTTCCCGCTTCCAAGTTGCTTCTGACTCAGTATAATGTCTCCATTGTACTTTGCACCATCGAATCACCTTGCTTCTTGTGACCCTCTCCCTTGTTTCTAAGATTTTGATAGGTTTCTCGGCATAAGTCAAATCTTTCTCAAGCTCCAATTCTTCCATTGGTACGTTTGTTCTTCTGGTACCTTAAGCACTTCTTGAGCTGAGAAACATGGAATACATCATGAATGTAGGAAAGGTGTGCTGGCATCTCCAATTGATATGCTACTTTTCCACGTTTGTCCAAAATCTTGAATGGTCCAATATAATGAGGTGCCAACTTTCCTTTAACACTAAATCGCTTATGACCTCGCATAGGTGACACTTTGAATGTGGCCTAGACGGGAGGGGGGGTGGATAGGCCTTTTTGAAATTTGTCAGAACCTGCAACACTTAACAACCAGATCAAAACTCGAGATATCGGACTAGTCCAGTCAAGTGCGGACTAGTCCGGTGTGTACCGACTAGGTTAACCAAGTTTGATCGATTAATTTGATTCTAGGATGTATGCAGCAGAAATATACTTGTAATTGAGGTGTTGCAAGATTATGAGCTAGAGTATATCACAATTCAATCTTATATTTAATGATTCAATGTAAAGCAAGCAATATTGATTGAAACCATAGATTGTTGTGATGAATAAGAACGATGAACACAAAGCAAGAACACAAACAATTTATCCCATGGTTCGGCTCCCAAAGAGGCAACCTACATCCACGTTGCGGAGTCCACAAAAGGACCGGGTTTTCTCCAACCCTACCCTCGTCGGATCGCCACGAAGGCCAATCCTCTTCTCTTATCACAAAGGGTAAATAACCGAATTCAAGGGGCCTTCTCACACGTTGAGGGCTCCCCTAGATTACAATGAAAAAAATCCACCAGGAACACACCCAAAAGATAACAATGAAAATCACAGGAGTGTGTTAGGGAATCAAACCAAGAGCTCAAGTGTGATGAATCGTGTCTCTCCAATGTTCCAAAGTGTATCCTCAAAGGATTGATCTTTGTGGCTTTTGATTTCGTGGAGAGATGTGTTTTTGAGGCTCTTGGGAGGTGTGACGGCGCAGGGGGTCGAGAGTGATTAAAGTTGGGCCGTGCACCTCTATTTATATGGGGTTTCTAAAAGTGACTGTTAGGGTTTAGAAAGATCGAACTAGTCCATGGTGTACACTGGACTAGTCTGGTGTGCTGTGTGTAGCAAACCCTAAGTGTCCCGAAATATTGGACTAGTACGGCTAGGAGCGGACTTGTCCGATTTCGATTATGGAAATCATCGGACTAGTTCGATAGTCATCAGACTTGTCCAGACAGTGAAACCCTAGGTGAATTGGGTGACAAGTCTGCACTTGGAGGACTTGTCTGATTTAGGTCAGAGGGTTTTTGGACTAGTCCGTGCTAATATCGGACTTGTCCGATTTAGATAAGAATGATATCGGACTAGTCCGTTGTGTGATCGGACTTGTCCAATTTTGTGCAGCTTGTGAAGTGTTTTGAGGACGAGTCCGCACTGGGGAGGACTAGTCCGATTTAGATCAGAGAGATATCGGACTAGTCCATGGTGATATCGAACTTGTCCGATCTTGTACAGAGAGATATCGGACTAGTCCGGTGTGAGTCGGACTAGTCCGGTCCTGTATAAATTTGTGCAATGTGTGTTTTAATTTGTGATTGAGCTCTTGGGGTGTGTTTCCTTGACACACTCCACACACAATGATCTACTACACTTGTTAATTGAGCTCTTCTCCACATTGCTCCTCATTCTCCCTTCTTTTTGGCACTTTTCTTATTTTCAACTTAAAACTTGTGCTCATCTCAACAAAGTAGTTAGGATCTCATTTGCTTGTCATAAATCATCCAAAACCCTCAAGGGATTCCTAGATGGACTTTCAATCTCCCCTTTTTGGTGATTGATGACAACCAATTGAGATTTCACAAGATATGACAAAAAGTTGAGATTTTCATAAAGTATGCACATATGGGTTTGAAATACATCAAGCAATGAAAACATGATCCATATGTGCATTATTTATGGTGGGATGCATAACTAAGTGCACTGAAACAATAATCATGAAGAGAATGACATAATCGACATTAACATACAAATAACAAGCAAATATGTCATTCTAGCAGCAAAATCACAGATTTCATAGGTTAATTCACAAGTAGATCAAGACATTGCATCACAGAACCATTAAGTAACAAAATAGCATATTAAACAGTTTTACAACCCACAAAATAGACAAAAAGCACAATGGAAGCTCTCTCCTCGCATCCTACAACTTAAGACCAAAGACTTATGACTCCCCCTCAATCTCTCCCCCTTTAGCATCAAGACACCAAAAAGAAGTTGAGGAGGGACTTAAAATCTTCACGCCTCGCTGTCGGTCCTCTCATTGTCTTCATCTTCGTCTTCGGGCTGATGAGGAGGAGGAGGAGGTGCGGAGCCACTCGAGCCCCCAACGCAAAAGTAGGCAAGCTCAGAGGGGGTCAAGGGCCCGAGCTCGGTGATGTGAGGGTCGGATCCTCAGAAATTACTGGATATCCAATTGAGTCGATCTCCAGCTTTTGACTTAGCTGCTTGATATTTGCCTTCACATATCTCATATCATCTTTCTCTTTTGGTTGAGCTTGTGACTTATGATCTCAGTCTTGTGGCAAGATTCGAAGATGGCCGCAAGATACTTCAGGATGCCACTCACAGCCCCTTTTTGAGCAGCTTCCCTAGTGGCAGGGGCATCCCCAACATTTCCACTTGCTCTCGCCGGAGCCTCTATAGCAGAATCAGGGGAGGGAGCAGCTTGAGTGCTTGGCTTTTGGGGCATCTGGGGCCTCAAAGGAAGATGCTCCACATCTTTGACAAACTCAATCCCAGTGACTTTCTCAATCACGAACATAAGATACGGAGCATAGCCACATGACCTGTTGGGTGTGCAAGAGATGTTGACCATATCGTTCCAGATATAGCCAGCCACATCAAACTTGCGGTCTTTGCTTATGACACTGTAGGATCGAAGAGCACATGAAAAGCTACCAGAGGGGGGATGAATGGTAGATTTAAAAATCTTACGCAGCGGAAACAATTAAACCCCAAACCCTTTCGGCAGAAAAACGATCTGTTAAAGAAATCATGTGTGAGACTAATCTAAACGTGTTTAACCATGGCAAGAGTGATAGATATCAGAGAGAATCAAGTCAAGAAGACAACACAAAAAGAATCACTCAAATCCGTTGAGAAAAACTCAAGTTATGATCGAAAGATCAAACAATAGTCAATCTGCCCTACCCGAGAAAAAACAGTTCTGGAACGCTGTAAAGAAACTCGTGTAGATCATAAACCACAAATCCAATGACCGTTAAATTTTGACATATGATAGATGATCAAGTTGTGAAGACAACCCAAAAAGAATCACGTCAATTTGATATGTAAAACTCGAGTTATGATAAAACCACCGACCAAAGGTAGTACTATCAAGAAACTCGACGAGTAAAACTTGTCTGGAACAAGTCGGACGAACAAGGAACAAAAGTTCCTTCAAACTATGAATTTTATTCAATAGAACACAAGAGGAACAGCCCAAAAGTCGTCCACCACGAGCTCTGGGCTCCCTTGTTTATATAACCAGCCCTTAGGCCAACCCAATATCAACTAGGACTCCAATCCTACTCAGATCACGAATCGTAACTTTCCATAACTGCTCAAGATTCTTCTATACGCAGATAGAAGCAATATTAAGACTTCCAAACACCTTAGGAACGTATCCCAAATTCCTAAACAACTCAAATTTGTGACACACACGAAATCCTAACATAACCAACTCGATACTTTCCATACCGAGCCATAACCGACTCCGCCGCAGCCAAAGTCATCAACCGGTACGATCCGATCCTTCCAACCATATCTTCCCATCCATAAACCATCTTCAAAACCATGTTGCCACATCATGCACCGCATGCATACATGCAAACACCTTCCTTCGACGTCCAGTATACCTTCATATGCATTGTTCTTGATTCAATCATCCTGCGCGACCTCCTGATCAGCTCAACCATAGTTCCTTCCGAACTTGGTTGTTGGAACCTCATCTCCTCCCTGAGACTAGTCCAATGGATCCCGTCACCAGCCATGTTTTGAACTCAAGCAACACCTGCACATGAATAAACAACCAATCCATATGAGCCCAAGTCATCGACTTGACTCAAGTTAGTTCCGAACACAACACCTTACGTGAGAGCCTCACATAAGCATGTTGCAAAACCATAGTAACACGATATCATCCATATCATCCAAAACGCACCAAAAACTTAGCAAATGAATACTAAGCAATCTTTCCAACAATGTAAAGTACGAAACATTGCAAATGAAAAGCAGAAGCACTGTGGTCAAGTTCCGGACCTTGCCAGAGCAACCCGGACCTTGAGCCAAAGCTAACAAAAGCTAGTAGAACCTAGCGCCGAAGCTTACCAAAACTAGTACAATGAAGCACCTGCCAGAGCTTACCAAAACTAGTAGATCCTAGCACCGGAGCTTACCAAAAACTAGCCAAAACTAGTCAAAAATATAAGTCCTTTGAATCATTAGCAACTAGACACCTATGCTTAGAGGAAGACATATCAAAATCAGCTTTAAAAACTCTTCCAAACTGAGACATGTTAAAAATAAGCTCACTATTTGAACCTACAACTTTGCAGCAGTTTTTATTGAAAATAATTTCTAGATTTTCATCTAGCAATTGTGCAACAGAAAGCAAGTTGTATTTCAAATTTTTGACAAGTGCCACATCCTTCAAAGTGTAGTGATCATTTACTCTAACCGAACCCTTAGCAATTATAGGAGTTGAAGAATTATCGGCAAAAGTAATATTCTCTACACGTGACACAAAAGAGAGGGAGGAGAATCAATATTTGTTACCAGTCATGTGGCGTGGGCAACCTAAATCCACAATCCAAATGTTCTCCTTCCTCAAATGTGTAACCTACATAGAAGCACAATACGTCGATGACTCAATATTGGGGTTAGTCAAAAGGCATTTAGGAATCCAGTACTGAGTCACGCGACGTGCAGTAGAAAGAACACGCGAAAGCTGAGACAAAACAGCGGGTTTATGAGTCAAAGATTGAGGTTTTCTGTTCTTAACAATTCATTTAGAAGTTGTTACTTGTTTAGAGTGAAAACCAGTAGCTCCGGAGGTAAAAGCAGAAGGTCTGGAGGCAAAAACTAAAGCTTTGGAGGGAACAATAAAAGATCCGGGAGCTCTCGGAGCTATCAGAACTACCAGAGCTACCTTTGTAGATTTCTTTCCAAAAGTTCTGGAAGCTACCTTTTCAAATTTCTGACTCATTAAAGCAGGTTTTGTTTTTCTAATTGCATGAAAGTTATAAGATCTAGCAATCATCCTTTCCTTTTTCTGTTGTTTAGCTAGTCTATAACAAAAATTTATGACATGACCATCTCTACCATAGTAGGTACAATGAAATTTAACTTTGTGTTCATGTCTAGATGAGCAATCAACATTTTTATTTGATACCGAATGAGACAACACTCCTGCAGATTTGAAAACACTTCTTTTTTGTTTAGGAACTTTTTGAATCAAACCACTTCCTAATGACTTTACAATTTTAGGTGGATGTGCCTTAGCATGAGAATGAGAATCAAAACCTAAACCAGTTTTATCATTGCAAGACTTGGAAGAATTCAGCAACAAGTTTAGGTTCTTATTCCCATTACAAAACAAATCTAATGTCCTATGCATGTTGTCAAGTTTATTGGACAGATCAAGGCAATTTTCACATGAAGTTTTTCCTTTTAGTTTGCAATTGGAACAAAATTTAACTTCATGAGAACGTAAAGCATTGTTCAATATAGAAATTTCATTCATAGCATCTTGCAGTTTTTTATCAAAATCATCACAACTAGAACAATGCAAATCAATTGTAGAACAAGAAGCATCTTTTAAGTTTCCAATATTAAGTGCAACAAGCTTTTTGTTCTTTTCAATTTCAAGTTCGAGTTTATGAAGTGTGGAGGAGTGTGCACTTCTTAGGGAGGACAATTGTTCATAGATAAAGTCACAAGAGGGACATGCATCATCACTAGGAATTAGAGATTTTAACCGATTGATTTCAGATTCTAGTGATTCAATTTTGGTAGCATTATCCCTAAGTTTTTTGTCCTTTTTCTTGACAATAATAGTTGCACGAGAAATAGCATCACACATTTCATTACATGTAGAACATACCTCATCATCATTGTTGTGTTCTGCATCCTCCTGACTTGATCTTGATTTTGTTTTGCCCGCCATGAAGCATATGTTGGCCAGGTCAACATCATCTTCATCACTTTGAAAGTCTATGTCACTTGAACTGAACTCTTGAAGCGCGGTGATGAAACTGTTGATCATCTTGCGTCCTATGGTACCTTTCTTCTTCTTGTTGGAATTTCCAGAGGAGGTCTGAACCTTGCTTTGTTTTTCTTCCCGGGTGGTCAGACCTGAAAGGTTAGGGCATTCTGTACAAAAGTGTCCTATTTTACCACATTCAAAACAGCGTTGAGGTCCGGAGCTTACTCTCCTTCTAGTTCTCACATTTTGCAATGCTTTTGAGAATCTAGTAGAGATGAGTGCCAACTCCTCTTCTGGAAATTCTTCGATCTATTCCAGGGTTAGTGAGGACAACAAAGCAAGAGTATTGCAAGATGATGATTGGCCGGATCTAGACATATCACGTTGTGAAACAAATGCAATAGACTTATTTGGGTTCTTACGTGCTAGAATGTCAATTTCATGAGTTTTTAGTTTAGAATAAAGTACATCTAATGTAAGAGAACTCATGACCGTTGATTCACGAATAGATGTTACTTTCATTTCCCAAATTGACATGTCTAATGCACTAAGAAGTTGCCTAGCATTCTCAGCATCAGAAAAATTAACATTGACACTACGTAAGTTGCTAAGAATTTTATTGAAACGAGCAAAGAGGTCATCGATAGACTCACCTGGTTGCATCTCAAAACGCATATATTCCTTTTTTAACATATCTTGTTTTACCTCCTTGATTGTGTTGGAGCCTTCATGATAATCATAGAGAGCTCTCCAAACATCGTATGCTGATAGGAGGTGCGCGACACGATCAAAGTCACTTTGAGTGAGTCCTTGGATGATCAAGTTTCAGGCTTTGTTGTTGTTGTCGACGTCCCGTAGGTTTGTGGCCGTGACTTGATCATTAGGTGGCACTTCATAAGGTTTGTATACCTTCTCCCATATTGCAAAGACTTGTGCCTGGATAAAAGCCTCCATGTGTGCCTTCCAAACCTGAAAATCAATACTAGCAAACACACAAGGTTTGGCAGAGTACTTCTCCATGATGATTAGTCAAAACACGTGCAAATCACAAAGATTAGAGCACCGTGGCTCTTATACCAATTGTAGGATCGAAGAGCGCGTGAAAAGCTACCAGAGGGGGGTGAATGGTAGATTTAAAAATCTTACGCAGCGGAAACAATTAAACCCCAAACCCTTTCGGCAGAAAAACGATCTGTTAAAGAAATTGTGTGTGAGACTAATATAAACGTGTTTCACCATGGCAAGAGTGATAGATATCAGAGATAATCAAGTAACGAAGACAACACAAAAATAATCACTCAAATCCGTTAAGAAAAACTCAAGTTATGATCGAAAGATCAAACAATAGTCAATCTGCCCTACCTGAGAAAAAACAGTTCTGGAACGCTGTAAAGAAACTCGTGTAGATCATAAACCACAAATCCAATGACCGTTAAATTTTGACATATGATAGATGATCAAGTTGTGAATACAACCCAAAAAGAATCACGTCAATTGGATCTGTAAAACTCGAGTTATGATAAAACAACCGACGAGAGGTAGTATTGTCCAGAAACTTGACGAGTAAAACTTGTCTGGAACAAGTCGGACGAACAAGGCACAAAAGTTCCTTCAAACTATGAATTTTATTCAATAGAACACAAGAGGAACAGCCAAAAAGTCGTCCACCACGAGCTCTGGGCTCCCTTGTTTATATAACCAGCCCTTAGGCCAACCCAATATCAACTAGGACTCCAATCCTACTCAGATCACGAATCGTAACTTTCCATAACTGCTCAAGATTCTTCTATACGCAGATAGAAGCAGTCTTAAGACTTCCAAACACCTTAGGAACGTATACCACATTCCTAAACAACTCAAATTCGTGACACACACGAAATCCTAACATAACCAACTTGATACTTTCCATACCGAGCCATAACCGACTCCGCCGCAGCCAAAGTCATCAACCGGTACGATCGGATCCTTCCAACCAGATCTTCCCATCCATAAACCATCTTCAGAACCATGTTCCCACATCATGCACCGCATGCATACGTGCAAACACCTTCCTTCGACGTCCAGTATACCTTCATATGCATTGTTCTTGATTCAATCATCCTGCGCGACCTCCTGATCAGCTTAACCACAGTTCCTTCCGAACTTGGTTGTTGGAACCTCATCTCCTCCCTGAGACTAGTCCAATGGATCCCGTCATCAGCCATGTTTTGAACTCAAGCAACACATGCACATGAATAAACAACCAATCCATACGATCCCAAGTCCTCGACTTGACTCACGTTAGTTCCGAACACAACACCTTACGTGAGAGCCTCACATAAGCATGTTGCAAAACCATAGTAACACGATATCATCCATATCATCCAAAACGCACCAAAAACTTAGCAAATGAATACTAAGCAATCTTTCCAACAATGTAACACAAGTACGAAACATTGCAAATGAAAAGTAGAAGCACTGCGGTCAAGTTCCAGACCTTGCCAGAGCAACCCGGACCTTGAGCCGGAGCTAACAAAAGCTAGTAGAACCTAGCGCCGGAGTTTACCAAAACTAGTAGATCCTAGCACCGGAGCTTACCAAAAACTAGTCAAAATTAGTCAACCCAAAACCAGAGCTAGACAAAGTACGTCGGAGCTTAGCAAAAGCATGCTGGAGCTATCAAATATATGCCGAAGCTATCAAAGACGTGCCGGAGCTAACAAAGACATGCCGGAGCTAAAGATAAAGCTCACCGGAGCTAACCAAAGCTAGTCGGACCTTACCAAGAAGTCGGACCTAACATCTAATGTAGCCGGAGCTACCCAAAACAAGTCGGGCCTACCGTCGGACCTTGCTGTAGCTCGGAGCTACAGTCGGACCTTGATAAAAAGGTGTTTTGGTGATATTCGAAACTTTTATCATCAAAGCCAAGTATATTCACTACAAGCCAATGTATTCAGCACATATAGATCTCACAGACACTCATCAGGGTCTAGAGATAGCCCTGCACACTCCCAACATCCCCATCCTTGGGGGCAATTGTCTCCCTCAAAACTCTGTTCAACACCACAAAGAATGGCTTCATGTTTTTCGTAGAAGGGGGGTTGAACTTGGAGTTGGGCTCATAGAGGAACTTCATCCTGTCCTTCTCGTTGACACCTAGGTTGCGGATGATTAAGCAGTCATTGCTTGAGGTGTCAAGGTGCAGCAGGCTTGCAAATTCTTCATAGGTTATACTGTACTTGGATCCATGAGTCATCCAAGTAACACTCTCTTGATCGTCACTGGAGAAATGGCAAGTCACAAAGAATTGCGCTATGACCTTATCATTCCAGTTGTTCCCGAATGCAAAGAGATCCTTCAGGCCATGCCTCTCAATTGCTTCCACCACTTCAACAAATGGTGAGCATCCCTTCTTCTCAAAATGTGCCCAATCAATCCACTGGCTGCGCACTACAGGTGTCTTCATCTGGAGATATATAGACTTGTAGAAGTCTGCATGGAAGTTACTCCAAAATCTTCCATCCACAACTTGCTTCAGGCGGCCATACCAATCAACATTTCTGAATTTTGCAGCCGTGTCGCTGCCCTTCCCATTGAACCTGTCCTCAGTGGGGTCCCGAGCCCCTTGCTTCGGAGCTGACATCTTCAAGGGGCCAATTGGGCCCGTTGTGATCCCCTTTCCCTTGCCCTTGGCTAGGCGGGCACTCGCCGAGCTAGGGCCACCACCAGCGGTAGCCCTGGACGCAGGCACCTTGCATCGAGCCACCCTCTTTTGAGACTGAGGAGGAGAGGGGGGCTGGCTCGGAAGGTCGCTTCTTGCTTTGGTCCGTCGAGGACCAAAGCGGGGCTTCTTGGGCCATCTCGGCTTCAAAGTCCGAAGCTTCGTCGTGAGAGCTCAACATGTCCTCGGAATGAATTGTACAAGGATGGATAAGAATGGATGACAAGGAATTGAATGGATGACAAGAGAATTTGCATTGAGGAATTAAAAAGTTAGGGTTGAGTTCAGAAAGATCGGACTTGTCCGGTGTACAGGCATGGACTAGTCCGGGTGACCGGACTTGACCGTGCATGGACCGGACTAGTCCGGTATTCGTACTAAAAAACCTAACTTATGAGACAAATGGACTTATTCAATGCTAAATTAGCCTAACATCAATGTAATACATCAAGGACACTAGTATTAGGTGAAAGAAGCTAGGCTATTCGATCAACAATGAAGAAAATAGGGATTTCTAGGGTTTGGGCGAAAATTACTGAAGAAATCGCTTGAATCTCGAAGAGTATGGTCTTGAAGGCTGGACAAGTCCGCGAACTTCAATCTTCGAGCAAGGAACCTTGATTTCCGCCAAAAGGTGGAGCTTTTTGGTGGAGACAACAAGAAATCGCCTTGGGAGCTCGAGCGCGAAGAGAGAGAAGCTTGAGGCAAGTTGTGAGGGTGAGGGAACTAGGGTTTGGCGGCGGCTAGGGTTATGGACACAAAAAATCGGACAAGTCCAGAAATGACCGGACTAGTCTGAACTTTTCTAGAGGCTATATCGGACTAGTCCGTGGTCTACCGGACTACTCCGGCCTTGCCGGCGCTCTGCAGACTACTCTGCATGGGCGGACTAGTCCAGGTAACCACAGACTAGTCCGTGGTCATCAGGCAAGAACTTCTTAGCCCATTCATGTATATTTGAAGGTACATACTTAGAAAATAGAAAGGCAAATCAAATCAAATAATCTTGATGAATATGATCAGTAAGCATACAACAATCAAGGAATGACCATAATTCACCAAGATCTAGTAATTGACATAGTTTTTCGGAGAAAATTGAGAGAGATGATTTTCACAATCCAATCAACATATTTTGAAGAACTCATACAGGTATGCAAAATTTCAAGCCACATTCCGAGCATCAAGGATGTTTAGTTCATTTCGAAGCTTGCAAAAGCGTTTTTCACATGTGGCTTGATGAATATGTCAGCCAATTGTTTTTTTTTGTTGACATGGGAAATGGCTATATCTCCTTTCATGGAGTGGTCTCTCAAGAAGTGATGTCGGATGTCTATGTGTTTGGTTCTAGAGTGCTCAACTGGATTATGGGCAATTTTAATGGCACTCTCATTGTCACAAAGGAGTGGAATATGGTTCATATTGTAACTGTAATCCCTTAGAGTTTGTCGCATCCAAAGAAGTTGTGCACAACAACTCCCGGCTACAACATACTCCGCTTTCGGCTGTGGATAAGGCAATGGAGTTTTGTTTCTTGGAGGACCAAGAAACTAGGAATCTACCTATGGATTGGCATGTACCGGAGGTACTTTTTCTATCTACTTTGCATCCGGCATAATCTGCATCGGAGTAACCAATGAGATTGAATTTGGAGCCTTTTTGATACCAAAGACCAAGTTTGGGTGTATGAACTAAATATCTCAAGATCCTTTTTACAGCTGTCAAGTGACACTCCTTAGGATATTCTTGCTATCTTGCACACAAACATACACTCAACATAAAGTTTGGCCCAGATGCATATAAATAGAGTAGAGATCCAATCATGGAGCAATATACCTTTTGGTCGATGCTAGGTCCATCTTTGGTGAGATCCAAGTGGCCATTTGTTGCCATGGGAGTCTTTATGGGCTTCGCCTTCTCCATCCCAAACTTCTTGAGTATATCTTGAGTGTATTTAGTTTGGCTTATGAACGTCCCTTCCCTTTGTTACCTCACTTGGAATCCCAAAAAGTACTTTAGCTCTCCCATCATAGACATCTCAAACCTGTGTGTCATAATTTTACTAAACTCCCCACAAAAAGATTTGTTAGTTGAACCAAAGTTTATATCATCAACATAGATTTGACAAACAAAAAGATCATTGTCAAAATTCTTTGTAAATGGTGTATAATCTACTTTGCCAATATTAAAGCCATTTTAAATTAAGAAATCTCTAAGACACTCATACCAAGCTCTAGGAGCTTGTTTGATGCCGTAGAGTGCCTTACGCAATTTAAATACGTGGTTGGGGAATTCTTCGTCTTCAAACCCGGGGGGTTGCTCCACATACACCTCCTCCTTGATTGGTCCGTTGAGGAAGGCGCTTTTCACATCCATTTGATAGAGCTTGAAATCATGGTGAGTAGCATATGCAAGTAATATTCTAATAGATTCAAGTCTAGCTACGGGAGCAAAGGTTTCATCGAAATTCAAACCATCGACTTGTGAATACCCTTTGGACACAAGTCATGCCTTGTTCCTTGTCACCACCCCGTATTCGTCTTGTTTGTTGTGGAAGACCCATTTGGTGCCGATGACGTTGGATTTGGGTCTTTCGACTAGTTCCCACACCTCGTTTCTCTTGAAATTGTTGAGTTCTTCTTGCATGGCCACTACCCAATCCGGATCCTTCAATGCATCATCAACCCTACGTGGTTCCAAAAAGGACACAAACGAGTAATGCTAACAAAAATTAGCTATGCGAGATCTAGTAGTTACTCCCTTTTGGATGTCGCCGATGATGTTGTCGATTGGGAGATCCCTTTGGACGCATTGGTGTACTCTTGGGTGTGGTACTTGCTGTCTTGAATCTTCATGATCATCTTCTTCCCCCCCCCCCCCCCCCCCTAAATGATTGCCTTCATTGACTTTTTGATCATCTTCACTTTCTTGAGGTTGATCTTGTATGGAATCTCCCCCTTGATCATTGGTCTCCTCTTGTAGTTCGTTTTCCTCATGGATATGTAGAGGTGGCTCTTGTGGTTGAACTTTGCCTAACGCCATTCTTCTCAATGCTTGGCAAGGAGCTTCTTCCTTATATAGAACACATGGATCAACTTGCTCCTTTTGGGAGCCATTAGTTTCATCGAACACTACGTCACGTGCTACTTCAACAAGTCCGGAGCTCTTGTTGAAAACACGATAGGCGTAAGTGTTCGAATCATAACCAAGCAAGAAACCTTCATCGGATTTTGAAGCGAACATTGAAGTCCTAGGCTTCTTGTTTAAAATATATCATTGTGAACCGAAAACTCGAAAATATGAAATATTAGGCTTGTTACCGGTAAGTAGCTCATAGGATGTCTTCTTGAGTAGTCGATGAAGATAAAGTCAATTTATGGCGTGGCAAGCGGTGTTAATCGCTTTCGCCCAAAATCAATCCGAGGTCTTGTAGTCATCGAGCATTGTTCTCGCCATCTCTATGAGAGTTCGGTTCTTTCTTTTGGCAACTCCGTTTTGTTGAGGGGAGTACGGAGCTGAAAACTCGTGCTTTATGCCTTCTTCATTTAGGTACTCCTCCACTTGTGTGTTCTTGAACTCCGTGCTGTTGTCGCTTTGAATGTTCTTGATTGTCATTGAGAATTCATTTTGAGCTCGCTTGAAGAACTTCTTGAGTATTCCTTGTGTTTCTGACTTGTCATGCAAAAAGAAAACCCAAGTGAAGTGAGAAAAATCATCAACAACTACTAAACCATATTTGTTACCACTGATGCTTATGTAGGCAATTGGACCAAATAAGTCCATGTGAAGTAGCTTGAGCGGTCTTGTTGTAGTCATGACGTTCTTGGCGGGGTGAGGTGCTCCAACTTGCTTCCCGGCTTGGCACACGCTACAAGGCCTGTCTTTCTCAAAAACAACATCCTTCAAACCTCGGATGTGATCGCCCTTGAGGAGTTTTTGAAGGTTCCTCATACCAACATGCGCTAGCCGTCTATGCCGCAGCCAACCCATGTTGGTCTTTGCAATCAAGCATGTGTCAAGTTCAGCTTTATCCTTGTTGAAGTCAACAAGATAATGTTTTCCCTTTAACATACCCTTGTTGAACCATCACTCCTCCTAGAGACGGTCACACCCTCGTTGGTGAACAAGCAATTATAACCTTTGTCACATAATTGAGATATGGACAGCAAGTTATAATCTAAGGAATCTACATGTAATACGTGAGAAAGAGTGTGTTGTGGTGATATGGCAATTTTACCAGTACTGAACACCTTTCCTTGACTATTGTCTCCGAAGTAGATGCCCTCACTTGGATCCTCATTTGCTTCATATTCAACGAACATCCTTCTTTCTCCGGTCATATGGTTGGTGCAACCACTGTCTAGCACCCATTTGGATCCATGGGAGGAATAGGCCTGCAAAAAAAAATTATGCCTTGGTTTTAGGTACCCAAGCTTGCCCGGGTCCTCTTAGGTTAGTCACAAGGGATTTGGGCACCCACACATGAGATTTGGTGTTCTCATGGCGTGGCCCAACATAATGAGCATAAACATTTCCACAATTACTTCTCATTAAGACATAAGATGCATCGAAAGTTCTTAATAGTACCTTTTGTTGTTTATACACAGGACTAGTCTGGGAGGACGGACTTGTCCGGAGTACCGGACTTGTTCGAACCCTGACCGGACTAGTCCAGTGTTCATGTGTGTTCATTGTTTTAATCTTGGACTTTCCAATTTGAGAGGGTCTTCCCTTTACAAAGGCAATGCTTTCCTTGTTATTATTGAGGCTTGTATCATGTTGCTTTCCACCATGAGAGTAACCAATGCCATATTTGACATTTGGAGGTCTTGTGAACAAGTATGCACTACGTGCATATTTGATCTTCTCATTGTCAAATATGCCATTTTGTGCAGGATGCTTGTCCTTGGTAGAGGTTGGCTTGTCTTTCGAACTGGTGTCAACCTTACCACATGTACAAGTGGAAGCAACTTCAGTCTTAATGGGTTGAGAAGGTGAACTTGAAGAGGATGAAGGGTCACCTTGCTTGAGTGACGCAATTTGCACTTCAAGGATCTTGTTAACTTTGATTAGGTTAGCATGTTCTTCCTTGATTGCAGCATTTGAGTCATTTAACTCCAAGCAAGCTTCCTTGCTTGAAGCTAACCCAACCTCTAGTGACTTGCTTTGCTCTTTTTCAAGCTCTAGAAGTTTGTCAAGTTCGACATATTCATCCTTTTGGGAGACAATCAAGTCTTCTTGACGATGTATTAATCTCTCCTTCTCAACAACTTGATCAAGTAAAATTTTCATTTTAGTGGTTGTTTTCTTGTCTAATCCAATAAGCATATCTTCTTTATCACTAGCAATGTCACTATCACTAGAATAGGAATGCATGGAGGAGGGTTTTGTTGTTACATTGCATTTACCTTCCTTTGCCATGAGGCAAGTGTCGTTCCCCTTCCATGCGCCGAGTGTGGGGAAAGTGTAGACTTCTTGGATGTCTTCTCGATGGCTATGCTAGCCATCTCTTCTTCTGATGATGATGAGGACTCATCATTTGATTCCCACTCCATCCCTATGTGTGCTTGTTTGGCTTGTTTCTTCTTCATGAAGAATTTCTTGGACTGAGGCTTGGCTTCTTTAGTCTTCTTCTTGTTCTCTTCATATGGGCAATCAACTATAAAGTGGCTATACTCACCACAATTATAGCATGCCCGCCTCAACTTTGGCTTTGTTCTTTCCTTGTATTTTGCTTCACTTGATTTGGCGCCTTTTGTCTTCTTCATCATTTTCTTGAATTTCTTCACGAATAGTATTATGTCATCTTCATCCAAATCACTACTTTCATCGTCACCGTCTTCCTCTAATTCAGCTTCTCGTGATTCTTTAGATAAGGGTTTGAGGGTGGACTTCAAGGAAACCCCTTTCTTCTTTGTTGAGGTAAGGTCGGCAATTTCCTTGACATGCTTCGCTTGCTTTTCCATGATCTCGAAATTGATGATTTTCCCAAGTAGCTCATCCGGAGTCATTCTCTTGTATCTGGGGCTTTCTCTAATCATGGAGCATAAGGTGACGTTGCGAGGCATGAAAGCTCTAAGGATGAGCTTCACCACCTCGTGGTCGTTCCACTTCTTTCTTCTGTAAGATCGAACCTTGTTGACGAGCATCTTAAGTCTGTTGTACATATCTTGTGGTGACTCATCTTCTTCGATTGTGAATCTTCCCAATTCGCCCTCGATCATTTTGATCTTCGCTTCACGCACATGACAATCACCTTCATGTGTAGTTTGTAATGTGTCCCAGATCTCCTTTGCAATCTCGAGTCCATCCACCTTGGTGAACTCGTCTCGACTGAGCGAAGAGGTAATAACTGCCGCAGCTTGAGCATTTCGATGAATTGCCTGCTCTTGTCTTGGTGTGAGCTCTTTGTCGTTGTATGGGATATCTATCCCTGTGAATGCAATATGCCATAAACTTGGATTGAGAGAGATTAGATGCATTTTCATATTCTGCCTCCACATTGAGTAATCACTTCCATCAAAGTGTGGGGCTTTTCCTAGAGGGATAGATTAATCATGATTATTGCTGGAATTAAGACGATCATAGTTGAAAGGATATCGGGAGTAGTCGGTGTGACTACTCCCCTTCTTCTTCTTTTCATCTTCGACTTTCACTTTCCCTTTTGAAAGAGACTTCTTTCTTAGGAGCGCCTTTAGTTCAAGCATCTCCTCATCGTCATCCTCGAAGTATTGAATGGCTTCGAGGAGCTTTTCAACTTTCTGATTCTTGTCATCATCAACCTTCTCTTGGTTGTTTCTCTTGTGTACGTCCTTCATGCCCGACATGATCTCTTCGAGCGATTAGTATCTTTCTTGAAGAACCCGCTCCGATACTAATTGAGTGTGGACTAGAGGGGGGGTGAATAAGCCTTTTTGAAATTTGTCGGAACCTGCAACACTTAACAACCAGATCAAAACTCGAGATATCGGACTAGTCTGGTAAAGTGCGGACTAGTTCGGTGTGTACCAACTAGGTTAACCAAGTTTGATCGATTAATTTGATTCTAGGATGTATGCAGAGGAAATATACTTGTAATTGAGGTGTTGCAAGATTATGAGCTAGATTATATCACAATTCAATCTTATATTTAATGATTCAACGTAAAGCAAGAAATATTTATTGAAACCCTTGATTGTTGTGATGAATAAGAACGATGAACACAAAGCAAGAACACAAACACTTTATCCCGTGGTTCGGCTCCCATAGAGGCAACCTACATCCACGTTGGGGAGTCCACAAAAGGACCGGGTTTTCTCCAACCCTACCCTCGTCGGATCGCCACGAAGGCCAATCCTCTTCTCTTATCACAAAGGGTAAATAACCGAATTCAAGGGGTCTTCTCACATGTTGAGGGCTCCCCTAGATTACAATGAAAAAACTACACCAAGAACACACCCAAAAGATAACAATGAAAATCACAGGAGTGTGTTAGGGAATCAAACCAAGAGCTCGAGTGTGATGAATCGTGTCTCTCCAATGTTCCAAAGTGTATCCTCAAAGGATTGATCTTTGTGGCTTTTGATTTCGTGGAGAGATGTGTTTTTGAGGCTCTTGGGAGGTGTGACGGCGCAGGGGGTCGAGAGTGATTAAAGTTTGGCCGTGCACCTCTATTTATATGGGGTTTCTAAAAGTGACCAATAGGGTTTAGAAAGATCGTACTAGTCCGTGGTGGACAACGGACTAGTCCGGTGTGCTGTGTGTAGCAAACCCTAAGTGTCCCGAAATATCGGACTAGTCCGACTTCGGACTAGTCCGACTAGGAGCGGACTTGTCCGATTTCGCTTCTAGAAATCTTCGGACTAGTCCGATACTCATCGTACTTGTCCGAACAGTGAAACCCTAAGTGAATTGGGTGACAAGTCCGCACTTGGAGGACTTGTCCGATTGAGGTCAGAGGGTTTTCGGACTAGTCCGTGCCAATATTGGACTTGTCCTATTTAGATCAGAATGATATCGGACTAGTTCGTTGTGTGATCGGACTTGTCGGATTTTGTGCAGCTTGCGAAGTGTTTTGAGGACTAGTCCGCACTGGGGAGGACTAGTCCTATTTAGATCAGAGAGATATCGGACTAGTCTGTGGTGATATCGGACTTGTCCGATCTTGTGCAGAGAGATATCGGACTAGTCGAGTGTCAGTCGAACTAGTCTGGTCCTGTATAAATTTGTGCAATGTGTGTGTTAATTTGTGATTGAGCTCTTGGGGTGTGTTTCCTTGACACACTCCACACACAATGATCTACTACACTTGTTCCTTGAGCTCTTCTCCACAGTGCTCCTCATTCTCCCTTCGTTTTGGCGCTTTTCTTATTTTCAACTTAAAACCCGTGCTCATCTAAACAAAGTAGTTAGGATCTCATTTGCTTGTCATAAATCATCCAAAACCCACAAGGGATTCCTAGATGCACTTTCACACTTTGAGATACACGAAGTCTCCCACATCGAAAGCTAAGTCTCTTCACCTATTATCTGCATAGCCCTTTTGTCGTGACTGAGCAGCCTTCAAGTTTTCATGGATTATCTAGACAGTTTGTTCAGCTTCTGTATCACATAAGGTACAAATACTTGGGTTTCCTCGGTCTCATTCCAAAACAAGGGTGTTTGACATCTCCTTCCATACAGTGCCTCATATGGCAACATTTTCAAACTTGCTTGATAGCTATTGTTATATGAGAATCCAGCATATGGTAGACTTTTGTCCCAACTTCCTCCATACTTTAACGCACACGCTCTTAGCATGTCCTCCAATATCTGATTTTTTTCTCTCATTTTGATCATCTGTTTGGGATGATATGCAAAACAAAAATTCAGCTGAGTTTCCATAGACTCATGCAGTTTCTGCCAAAACCTAGTGGTAAATTGAGAACCTCTATCAGAAACTATTCTCTTAGGTACTCTGTGTAAACACACTATTCTCCCCATATACAGTTCTGCCAGCTTCGCACCATCATAGGTAGTCTTGATAGGGGTAAAATGCGCAGACTTGGTCAATAGATCTAGAATAACCCATATTGAGTCATATACCGACGGGGTGCGAGGTAAACCAACTATGAAAACCATATTAACCTCTTCCCACTTCCATTCTGTAATCTTCAATGGCTGCAATAATCTAGCTGGCCTTTGGTGTTCAGCCTTCACACGTTGGCACACATCACATAATGCAACATATGTAGCTATGTCCTTCTTCATTCCAACCCACTAGTAGCACGTCTTCAAGTCCTTGTACATTTTTGTACAACCCAGGTGAATGGAGTAAGGTGAGTCATGTGCCTCCTTCAATATCATCTCCCGGATATGCTTCACATTAGGCACGACAATTTGTTTCCCAAGCCATAGTGTGCCAGTGTCATCTTCGTCAAACCTCCATTCTCTCCTGAATGTGTCCTAGAGGGGGTGAATAGGCTTTTAAAGTTTTCATGCGCACTTAATCAAATCGTTAAATTCCTTGTGGACTGGACTTGTCCGATGTGATTGCGGACTAGTCCTGTGTGCTTGTTTGATATGAAGTGATCAAGTGTAATGGCAGAATTTGTATGTGTTATAGTAGCGGAATTTAAACAACTATTCAAACAAACATGATTGAAAAAATAGTATTGCAAACTTGCACATGAAACTGTAGGATCGAAGAGCACGTGAAAAGCTACCAGAGGGGGGGGGGGGTGAATAGTAGATTTAAAAATCTTACGCAGCGGAAACAATTAAAACCCCAAACCCTTTCGGCAGAAA
This sequence comes from Tuctoria greenei, assembly GCA_036927565.1. Classification (NCBI taxonomy): domain Eukaryota; kingdom Viridiplantae; phylum Streptophyta; class Magnoliopsida; order Poales; family Poaceae; genus Tuctoria; species Tuctoria greenei. The sequence goes on along the minus strand of JAYESD010000010.1, from coordinate 20,372,621 downwards.
AACGATCTGTTAAAGAAATCGTGTATGAAACTAATCTAAACGCGTTTCACCGTGACAAAAGTGATAGATATCAGAGATAATCAAGTCACGAAGACAACACAAAAAGAATTACTCAAATCCGTCGAGAAAAACTCAAGTTATGATCGAAAGATCAGACTATGGTCAATCTGACCCACCCACGAAAAACAGTTTCTGGAATGCTGCAAAGAAGCTCGTGTAGCTCAGAAACCACAAATCCAATAACCGTGAAATTTTTACAGATGATAGAAAATCAAGTTTTGAAGACAACCCAAAAGGAATCACGTCAATTGGATCTGTAAAACTCGAGTTATGATAAAACCACCGACGAAAGGTAGTGCTGTCCAGAAACTCGACGAGTAAAACTTGTCTGGAACAAGTCGGACGAACAAGGCACAAAAGTTCCTTCAAACTACGAATTTTATTCAATAGAACACAAGAGGAACAGCCCCCAAAGTCGTCTCTCACGAGCTTTGGCCTTCCTTTGCTTATATAACCAGCCCTTAGGCCATCCCAAACTCATCTAGGACTCCAATCCTAATCCGATCACAATCGGAACTTTCCATAACTGCTTAGGACTCTTCTATACACAGATAGAAGCAATCTTAAGACTTCCAAACACCTTAGGAACGTATCCCACATTCCTAAACAACTCAAATTCATGACACACACGAAATCCTAACATAACCAACTCGATACTTTCCATACCGAGCCATAACCGACTCCGCCGCAGCCGAAGTCATCAACCGGTACGATCCGATCCTTCCGATCAGATCTTCCTTCCATAATCCGTCTCTAGAAGCATATTGCCACGTCATGCACCTCATGCATACGTGCGAACACCTTCCTTCGACCTTCATATGCACTGCCCTTGATTCAATCATCCTGGACGACCTCCTGACCCGCTCAACCACAGTTCCTCCCGAACTTGGTTGTTAGAACCTCATCTCCTCCTGAGACTAGTCCAATGGATCGTGTCACCAGCCATGACTTGAACTCAAGCAACACCTGCACATGAACAAACAAACAATCCATACGAGCCCAAGTCCTCGACTTGACTCAAGTTAGTTCCGAACACAACACCTTATGTGAGAGCCTCACATAAGCATGTTGCAAAGCATAGCAAAACGATATCAGCCATATCATCCAAAACGCATCAAAAACATAGCAAATGAATACTAAGCAATCTTTCCAACAATGTAAAGCAAGTACGAAACATTGCAAATGAAAAGCAGAAGCACTGCGGTCAAGTTTCGGACCTGTCCAGAGCAACCCGGAGCTTGAGCCGGAGCTAACAAAAACTAGTAGAACCTAGCGCCGGAGCTTTCCAAAACTAGTAGATCCTAGCACCGGAGCTTACCAAAAACTAGTCAAAACTAGTCAACCCAAAACCAGAGCTAGACAAAGTACGTGACACCCACTGGGTAGACCCTACGAGGCAACTACCCTGCGACCGACCGAAAATGGAGCACCTAACAACGCATCTTCATAGACCAAGAACTACGAGATCACCCATAGAAAAAGAAATCTGTCTCCCGAGCTTTAAGAGGTTACCGTTCAAAACAAGGTAGGTCTATACGAGCCAATTGCAATTGATTTTTCTCATTCTGTCTTTTACATTACTTGTCTTGACTACGTGTGGGCTCGCTTTCTGACACAGAATCCCCTAGAAGGGTTAGGTACATAGGATATGGATAGTCTTTTCCAATGCGATAAAATAAAACGACATCGTGTCTATTTTTCTTTGCTAAAGGGGTATTTCCATGGGTTTGCCTTGGTATCGTAAAGAAAAGGACTAATCATAATATCTATCCTTCAAAGATTCACTAAAAAGACAGTTGGCGGGTCTCTTTGTATGTCTTGTCCGGAAAGAGGAGACTGGTAAGTCCATCAGTCCAAACAGTTGTCCATGTACCAGTGGAAGATTCCGGTAGAAATCGTTGATACGACACAACCTATAGCTAACTTGAGAGACCCCATTGATTTCTATATTGAGTTACAGATCAAGAGAGATCGCGGATATCATACAGAACTCAGAAGCGGAGCTTAGCAAAAGCATGTCGGGGCTATCAAATATATGTCGGAGCTAACAAAGTCATGTCGGAGCTATCAAAGACATGCCGGAGCTAAAGATAAAGCTCACCGGAGCTAACCAAAGCTAGTCGGATCTTACCAAGATGCCGGACCTAGCATCTAACGTAGCCAGAGCTACCCAAAACAAGCCGGACCAACCGTTGGACCTTGATAAAAAGGTGTTTTGGTGATATTTAAAACTTTTATCATCAAAGCCAAGTGTATTCACTACAAGCCAATGTATTCAGCACACATAGGTCTTACAGAAAAACAAATTACTTGATAGATCAAATCTAATGCCCTAGATGATGAAACTTGCAAAAGTAAAAGAGTAAAGCACGCGAGACACAGATTTTTACCGAGGTTGGATCTCACCAAAGATATCTACTCTTCATTGAGGAAGACCAAACATAATCGGGTCTCTTCAAACCCTTTTGCCTCGTCAAGTCACCACACAAGGCCGACTTGATTCCACTATCACGGGTAATCACTATGTTGGTGGGGCAATCTCACACGTTGAGGGATCCCATAAAAGATTACAGCAGAAAAATGATCGAATACACTTGAAAAGATGACAAGTAATGCAAGAGTCTATATAGATCAAACCCTAAGAGCTCAATGATGCATAGACAACGATCTCTTAATCTCAAATCTGAATACTCAAATAATTTCACTTTTGAGAACATTAGATGCATGGGAAGATGTGTTTTTGTGCTCTTGTGACAAGTGGCAGCACTAGGGTTTGAGTTATGAATAGTAGAATGCGAGGGTTATTTTTGTGAGATTGTGGATCTCATATTTATAGTGTTTCAGAAAATATTACCGTTAGAGATTCCGACGGCCGGACTAGTCCGCTATGAGGATCGGACTTGTTCGGTGTGCTGTGTGAAATATGCATGGAATGTGCAGCACACTAAAAACCCTAATATGTGTGAGGTATAGTGGACTAGTCTGGTAGGAGTCTGGACTGGTCTTGTGCCCTGTGTATTGGAACATCAAAAAATTTCTCGAACTACTCCGGTCCACGAACGGACTTGTCCGGCACATAGTGTCATGAAACATCAGAGAGTTTTTCGGACTAGTTCGATCCATGAACGAACTTGTCCGATGCACAGTGTTGTGAAACATCAGAAAGTTTATCGGACTAGTCCGGTCCAGGAACGGACTAGTCCTGTGCACTATGAAGTGAGGCTTCAGAAAGTTGAACGAATTAGTCTGGTCCATGAACGGACTAGTCTGGTGCACTGTGAAGTGAGACATCAGAGAGTTGAATGGACTAGTCTAGTTTGGAACAGACTAGTCCGGTGCTCAGTGAATTATTAAGTTTGATTTTAAGCCCTTACCCCTACGTAGAGCCTTGAGCTCTTGGGATATGTCTCTCACACACATCCTATACAATTAAGTCTACTTTGTGCTTCATTCATCAATTGGGCTTTTCTTTTTCTTCATCGCTTCATTTTTCACTTTTTGAGTGCACCAAACTATTTCATCTGAGTTGACCTGCATTCATCTCAACAAGTTTATTAGGATCTCATTCTTTTGTCATCAATCGTCCAAAACCCACAAGGGAATGCCTAGATGCACTTTTAATCTCCCCCTTTTGGTGATTGATGACAACCAATTGAGATTTCACAATTAAGAGTAAAAATTGATTTTTATAAAGTGTGAGTATATGAGAATGACAAATGAGTAATAAAAACTTCTCACAAATATGCACTCTTTATGGTGGGGTTCCTATAACGTGAGTGTGATCAATTTATGTGATGAGCAAAAGATAAAAACATAACAATTAAAGCAGCAACCATCACATTAATATTAGACTAAGCATCACACATTACGTAAATTAGGAACGTCCATAAGAGATTACAATAATTTGAAATTTAGATACATGCCCTCGATCACAAGTCCTCAAGGCTACAAAATAGGATACTAGTTTCAATCTCTCCCCCTTTGGCATCAAGGCACCAAAAAAGGAAAATTTGAGTGGAATCACTCATCGCCTCTGCCTTCCTCACTCTCGGTCGTCTCTTCATCTTCAGCTTCATCTTCACTTCAATTTGCTTAATGAGGAGGAGGAGCGGAGACACCTGCTAGTCCAAATGATACCAGTTCTTGCTCCGAGAGGGGTGGTATCTCAGTGATATTCTCTTTAGAATCCTCTGAAATCTGAGGTGAACCCACTGGCTCAATCTCTAGCTTCTCACAAATAGCTTTGATGTTGGCCTTCATGTATCTTTGATGTCTCTTCCTGGCCAAACTCTCTTTGTGCTGCTTAATTTCCACTTTACGGCAGGATGCAAAGATAGAGGAAAGCATTTTTAGCACACCACCGGCGGACTCTCTAGAGGGTGGAGGAGCAGGAGTAGCAGCTGGAGTTCTTGAGCCTTCATGAGCCCGCTTAGTTCTCTGTTCTACTGCAGGAGAGGTAGGAGCAGATGGAACAGTGTAGACTGTAGGCTTATGGGGCTTGAGGCTTGTACGAGGAACATCTTTGACAAATTCATGTCCTGCCACCTTCTCAACAATAGCCACAGGAGCTGTTGGGAGTAATGGAGATGTTAACAATGTTATTGTAGATGTACTCAAACACATTGAAAATTCTTCTCTTGCTTATTACTTTCATCAAGGTCCTTAGAGTTCCTTGGATGGTTCCTGCATCTCCCTCCCTGGGAGCTATGCTCCTCCTCCGAATTCTTTTCAGTACTACAAAGAATGGCTTCAAATACTTGGTAGGTGGAGGCTTGTAAGGCATTTTTGTGTCATAGAGGAATTACATCTCATCCTTCCCCAAAGGCTTCAGGTTGTGAATAGTGAGGTCATTGTCAAAGGAATTCTCAAGATGGAGTATCCTTGCAAACTCTCCATAGGTGACACTATACAAGGATCCATGTGTCATCTAAATCATCTTGTCCCCATCGTCCCGGGCGAAGTAGAGAGTAGAGTAAAATTGGGTGATGACCTCATTGTTCCAATTATATCGGAAAGATAGAAGATCCTTCAAAACATGTCTCTCCAATGCCTCCAGGACCTCTTTATAGGCTTGGAAATTCTTGGATTGGAGGTAGGTGCCATTGACCCAGTGACTTTCCATCACGTAGTTCCTCATTTTCATGTAAACATGCTCATAATAGTCAGCATGAAAGTTGCTCCAGAATCTTGGATCGGTTGACTTCTTAGGCTGCTCATAGATTTCAATCTTTCTATATCTGTCATCCAGTTCACTTCCCTTTCCAATGAAATCATCATCTAAAGGCTTCCTATTGCAGTGAATAGGGGCCTTCATCTTCAATGGACAAATATGACCACTAGCCAGTCCTTTGCACTTGTTGGCACTTTTCCTAGGTGCCGATGAGCTTCCAGCACCATCCTTGGTTATAGCTTTCTTCACTATGACTCTCCTCTTATTACGAAGAGCATCGTCGGGAGGAGAGGAGTGAACATTATAGTCATGCCTCTTCTTCATGACTCTCTCTTTGGCTTTTTGTACTCTTGCACGGTCACGCTCGTCTTCATAATCAAATGAGCTATCATCGGAACCTGATGACATCGTTCCTGAAAGGGAATTCAAGGATTGATAAGAATTGATTGTAGAGTTTGTAAAAATAATAATGTAGAGGTTCAAATATTCAGAGTACCGGACTTGTCCTTTTCACAGTGCGGACTTGTCCGGAGGACCGGATTTGTTCGCACTAGAACATCGGACTAGTCTGGACTGACGTATGAACCCTAACTTCCTATTTCCAACAAGCTCGAATTGATGCACAATGAGTAGGAATACAGTAGGAATACATTTAGAAAGGTAATGCATGCCTTAGGAATCAAGAAAAATAAGCAATATTGGATGAAAGGTAGGAACTAGGGTTAAGAAAGAGTTTTACCGAAAAACAACGATTCGAAGAGGAGGCAAAGAGTGAGGTCTAGATTAGTCCGGGGTAGGGAATCTTCGCACCGAGGAGAAGATTTCCCGTGGAGAAGTCTTTGATTTTTGTAGCTAAATGCAGAAATCACCTTGGGAGCTCAAGCTTGAGGAGAGAGAGAGCAAATGCGATTGTGAGAGGTGGAAGGAGAAGTCCTTGCGGTGGACTAGGGTTAAGCATGATAAATATGGACTAGTTCGGCATAGGACCGGACAAGTCCGGTATGACGGACCAGTGCCGGACCAGTCTGCAACAACAGACTAGTTCAGTGCTGACGTTGGACTAGTCTTGGTCAGCTGGACAGATCAGAACTAGATACCAAGGTAATTTGAGACATTGATCTAATAGTTATCTAAAGGACAAAATTTCACAAATAATCTTGATGGATATGACCAGTAAGCAATCAGCAGTCATACAATGGCCATAATTCACCAAGTTCACTAATTTATATAGTTTTCAAGAGAAAATCAATATAAGAGATAGTTTTTGCAAAGTAAGTAAACTTTGAAGAATCAATCAGGTATGCAATGTTTCAATCCAATTTGGGACATTGCACAAAAAAAATATACTCAGTATGGTATTGAGCCTAGATGCACAAGAGTATAATAAAATATGAACATAGATTGATATACTAGCTTAATGTTGACTAGAAGCATCTATGGTCCTGTAACCTCTTTCTCTTCTTTATTTTGTTCATCTCCCCCTTGATCATTTCCTCCATTGTTGTACTAATTATTTTGATCTTCTTGAAGTTGATTTTGTACATATGGAGCTCTTTGTCCTGTCGAGGCTCTCCCTTCATCATTGCTCTCCGGTTGTTGTACATCTTGAGCACTTGTGTTGATAGTATGGGTGGAGATGAACTTGTATTTTCACTGTACCCCATGAATGTTTTTCTTTCATCCGGTCATGTGGTTGATGCAAGTTAAACACTTCTTTTAATTGATCAAGGGAGTACACCTACAAAACAGAATTATGTGTTAGTTCTAGGTACCCGAGCTTTATTGGGTGCTCGGAGGTGAGTAATAAGACATTTGGGCACCCACACACAAGATTTTGGACTCTTGTGGAGTGGCCCAACATACTTGGCATAAACATAGGTAAATTCATCTTTCATGAGAACATATGATACATCAAAGTTATAAAACATAATGTTTCGTCCATCTTTAGCTTTTTCATGAATGGAAGGAACATGTTTGATGTTCCTAACTTGATTTAAGCTTTCCTTGACAAAAGCAATAAATTCATTATTATTCTCTGGGTCTCTAGCATTATGCTTTTCACCTCGAGAATATCCAAGGTCATCCTTGATATTAGGAGCTCTAGTAAACGAGTATGCACTTCATGCATACTTGATTTTCTCCTTATCAAAAAATGCAACTTTTGGGTGAGCTTTGGCTTTGTGCCACTTTAAGCTCATTTTTCAGGTCAAGAACCAAATTAGCACAATTACAAGCTTTAAATGGAATGGACTCAATATTTGGGGAAGGTGAGCTCTTCGAAGGGGAGCAAACACTTTGCTTGAGTGATTCAACTTGTACCTGGACATCCTTGTTAATTTTTGTCAAGTTAACAAGCTCATCCTTGAGTACAACATTCAAATCATTTAGATTTGAGCAAGTTTCCTTGCTCAAGGCTAGCTCATGCTCAAGTGCTTCTCTCTTTTCTTTTTCAAGCTCGAGAGCCTTTTCAACCCGAGAGTATCTCTCCTTTTGAAGGACGAGCATATCCTCTTGTCGGTTAATAAGACCTTCCTTCTCAAATATTTCATCCATCAACGTTTTCATTTTAGCTCATGCAGTTTCACTTAAGCCCTTAAACATGTGTTCATTTTCATCATTGCCATCAAAATAATCATCACTAAGGGAATGTAAAGATGAAGGTCTAAATTTAACCTTTTTTACCTTCCTTGGCCATAAGGCAAGTGTGGTTGGGCTCTTTCCATCGTCCCAAGTTTGGAAATAGAGTGGACTTCATGGAAGGCTTCTTGATGGCAATTGTTGCCATCTAATCTTGATCATTTGAGGAGGACTCGTCATTTGAGTCCTACTCCTTGCTTATGTGTGCTTTATGGGCTTGCCTTCTTTTGTTGAAGGTTTTCTTCTCTTGAGGCTTCACTTCTTTCTTCCTCTTATTTTCTTCATATGGGCAATCAACTATGAAGTGCCCATATTTACCGCAGTCGTAGCAGGTACGTCGTGCCTTGGATTTTACATTATCTTTGCTCTTACCATCACTTGAGTTGTTGTCCTACCTTCTTCTCATCATGCGCTTGCATTTCTTGATGAAGAGCACCATCTCTTCATCGTCCAAATTGGTGCTCACATCACTTGTGTCTTCTTCATCTTGTGCTTCACGAACTTATTTTCCTTTAGGCTTGCTAGTTTCTTTGAGGGAAACTTCCTTCTTATTTGATGAAGTTAGCTCGACAAAATCCTTCACATATTTGGCTTCCTTCTCCATCATCTCGTGGTTGATGATCTTTCCCAATAGTTCATCCAGAGTCATTTTTTTGGAACCCCATACTTTCTCGGATCATTGAGCAAAAAGTGATGTTGCGGGACATTAATGCCCTTATCATCCTATTTTACAACCTCATGATTGGTCCACTTGTTGCTCCCATAGGCATGGATCTTGTTAATAAGTGCCTCCATCCAATTGTACATTTCTTAAGGTGTTTCGCCCTACTCAATGGCAATCCACCCCAATTCTTCTTCAAGCATTTCAATTTTTACTTCACGAACTGACCGATTTCCTTCGTGAGATGTCTTGAGTGTATCCCATATTTCCTTAACACTTTTCAGTCCATCAATATTGGTAAACTCTTTTCGACTCAAGGAAGAGGTGATCACTACAACGGCTTGTGCGTTAAGGTGAATTTCCTGCTCTTGCTCTTGGGTGAGTTCATTGTCGTTATTCGGGATATCTATACCTAAACACACAACATCCAAAGACTGGGAATGAAGGAGATTAAATGCATTTTCATATTATACTTCCACATGGTATAATCATTTCCGTCGAACTGGGGAGGTTTTCCAATGGAAATTGAAAGATAATAATTGTTAGAATTTAGACGATTGTAATTGGAAGGATATCGAGCGTAGTCATGATGACCACTCCCTGTCATCTTCTTCATTGCCATTTTTGCTTAGGAGTTTCTTCCTTAGAAGCGCCTTGAGTTGACGCACTTCATCATCATCATGTTTGTTCTCCTTGAGTACATTAAATGACATTGTGTCATGTTCATTTTTGGTATTGGGCACCTTCGGGATTTCATTGTTCTTGGAGGCCATTTGATCTCTCCGAGAGGTGAGTCTCGTAAGTGGAGAATGTGCTCTGATACTAATTGAATGTGGCCTAGAGGTGGGTGAATATGCTTTTAAAGTTTTCTTGCACACTTAATCAAATTGTTAAATTTCTGGTGGACCGGACTTGTCCGGTGTGACTGCAGACTAGTCCGATGTGCTTGTATGATATGAACTAATGAAGTGTTATGGCAGAATTTCTATGTGTTATAGCAGTGGAATTTAAACAACTATTCAAAGAAACTTGATTGAACAATTAGTATTGCAAACTTTCACATGAAGCACAAATTACTTGATACATCAAATCTAATGCACTAGATGATGAAACTTGCAAAAATAAAAGAGTAAAGCACACGAGACATGTATTTTTACCGAGGTTTGATCTCTCCAAAGAGATCTACTCCTCGTTGAGTAAGCCCACACAGAGCCAGGTCTCTTCAAACCCTTTTCCCTCGTCAAGTCATCACACAAGGCTGATATGATTCCATTATCACGGGTAATCACCGAGTTGGTGTGGCAACCTCACACATTGAGGGCTCCCACAAAAGATTACAGCAGGAAAATGATCGAATACAGTCGAAAAGATTTCATATAATGCAAGAGTGTATAGCGATAAAACCCCAAGAGCCCAACGACGCGTAGACAATGATCTCCCAATCCCAAATCTGAATACTCAAAGAAATTCACTTTTGAGAACTTTAGATGCGTGGGGATATGTGTTTTTGTGATCTTGTGACAAGTGGCAGAACTAGGGTTTGAGTTATGAACAGTAGAATGTGAAAGTTGTTTTTGTGGGGTCATGGATCTTCTATTTATAGTGTTTCCAAAAATATTACCGTTAGGGATCCCGACGGTCGTACTAGTCCGCTCTAGGGACCGAACTTGTCCGTTGTGCTTTTTGAAATCATCGTGGAATGTGCAACACACTAAAAACCCTAATATGTGTGAGGTATACTGGACTAGTCCGGTAGGAGGTTGGACTAGTCTGCTGCCCTGTGTATTGGAACATCAGAAAGTTTCTCGGACTAGTACAGACCACAAACGGACTTGTCCAGTGCATAGTATTGTGAAACATCAGAGAGTTTTTTTTGGACTAGTCTGATAAATGAACGGACTTGTCCGGTTCACAGTGTTATGGAACATCAGAAAGTTTATTGGACTAGTCCAGTCCAGAAACGGACTAGTCGATGCACTGCGAACTGCGGCTCCATAAAGTCCAACGGACTAGTCCGATGCATTGTGAAGTGAGACATCGGAGAGTTGAACGGACTAGTACAGTTTGGAATGGACTAGTCTGGTGCTCAATGAATTATTAAGGTTGATTTTGTGCCCTTACCCCTATGAAAACACTTGAGCTATTGGGATGTCTCTCTCACACACATCCTATACAATTAAGTCTACTTTGCACTTCATTCATCAATCGGGCTTTTCTTTTTCATCATCACTTCATTACTAAGAAAACTTTCCATCAATGTAAACAAGTACGAATCATTGTAGGTTAAAAGCAGAACCACTGCGATCAAGCACCGGACCTTGCCAAAGCTAACCAGACCTTGAACCGGAGCTCAAAGCTAGCAGGTCCTAGCACCGGAGCTAACCAAAGCTAGTCGAACCTAGCGCTGGAGCTTACCAAAGCTAGTCGGGCTTAGAGCTAGAGCTAACCAAAGCTAGTCGGACCTAGAGCTGGAGCTAACCAAAGCTAGTCGAACCTAGAGATGGAGCTAACCAAAGTTAGTCAGACCTACAGAAAGAAGTCAGACCTAGCCAAAGCAAGTCAGACCTTGCCGGAGCTACCCAAAACAAGCCGGACCTATCGTCGGACCTTGCTGGAGCTCAAACCTAGAGTCAGACCTTGATGATAAAGGTGTTATGGTAGCATTCAAAACTTTTATCGCTATAGCCAATGTATTCAACACACATAGGTCTCACAGTATCCCCCTTGATGAATGCATTGGCAACACCATTTAAAATCCCGAACATTTGGCTTATCCACATGAAAAGTTTTGGAAACAATTTCTCTCCTTTTGGAAACCATATGAGATAGAAACAATTTCTCTCCTTTATATATATTTCTCCCCCTTGCATACTTCTCCCTCTGAGAAGAATCGTGCAATCGTGCCAAAAACACTTGTGAATAAGTGCAACGTGTGATCAATTTCTCCCCCTTTGACAATATATTCAGCAAGGTACAAAAGAGAAATTTTAATCGTTATGAGCCTATTATAGCATATACATATAAAACAAAGCTCATCCAAGTAATACTATCAAGTAACTTACACTATCACAACAATGAGATACATAAAGTAGTGTAAGCCATGCTAGAGATCAAATGTAATTTTCAATTTAATCAAGTCATGATCTCACAAACTTAACTATTTCAAAACTTGAAAGCATGACAGTTGTTCCTGCAATTTTTTCTTTAAAACACAAATTGTTAACATATGACATTTGCAAGAGATTATATGCTGCATCTGCCTTATTCTGACCAACCAAGACAAGCCTATGTCATTTGACAATCAGAACCTTAAGGACATGATTTTATTCGTACACAACTTCTTCCAAGTTCATATCTAGGTGCAATAATAAGTTATCTCAACAGAAGAAGTACGATGCATGCATATTCTCTTGATCTTTTCTCAATTTATATTTGTTCATAAAAACTCAACATGTGAGTTGATTATATGATTAATTCTTTATGATTAAAAGTACTTGTGAGCATGCAACAAGTTCAAAACAACAAGAAAGTTCAACCATGACCAGATTTAATCTAAGTAATTATTCCAATTACTAGACATGGCAAAGACTACAAAATGTATAACACGAGTAATGTAGTAAGAACTTTCAGCATGTAAAAGGAATCACAAAGTCATATATGTATGAAATACTATGCTCATATTATTTTAATTTCAGATTCACACATAGACTTCTCAAGTTTCAAAACTCTCCCTCAATGTAAGCCATGAGTATGCATAACCCCTATTTCACTACGAACGAAACAAAATTAGTGAAATCCAAATGTTTTGTAAAAATGTCAGCCAACTGTTGTTCGGTATCTACATGGTGAAGCACAATGTTTCCTTTTTCAACATTATCACGGAGAAAGTGATACCTAATATCAATGTTCTTAGTTCTAGAATGTTGCACGGGGTTTTTAGCAATGCAAATGGCACTAGTGTTATCACAAAATAATGGAATACTATCGAGATCAAAACCATAGTCCTTAGGTGTTTGAACAATACAAAGAATTTGTGAGCAAGCACTAGCAGCAGTTACATATTTCAGTTTTGGTTGTGGATTGTGCATCTGAACTTTGTTTTCTAGAGGACCAAGCAGCAAGTGAATTACCAAGAAAATGACAAGCACTGAAATTACTTTTCCTATCAATCCTACAACCTCCAAAATCAGCATCGAAAAAAGCTTTCAAAGTAACAGTTGAGGAAGAAGGAAGAAAAATGCCAAATTCTTGAGTTCCAAGTAAGTACATGAGAATCATTTTCATGGCTTGACGATGTGAAGCACGTGGGGAGGCTCGAAACCGTGCACAAACACATACGCTGAATTGTATGTCCAGTCTTGATGCCTTGAGGTACAAAAGTGATCAAATCATGCTTCTATATTCTTTTTGATCGACGGGTTCACCATCTTCATCAAGTTAAAGTGTTGTTTCTGTTCCCATTGGTGTCCGAAGAGGCTTGCTTTTGTCCATGTTGGAGTGCCTTAGGAGGTCTTTTGTATACTTCATTTGATGCACAAAGGTACCCTCCTTGGTTTGCTTGATTTGCAGCCCCAAAAAGTACGTGAGTTCTCCCATCATACTCATCTCAAATTCTGAACTCATCATAGCTGAAAACTTGGACACAAGATCATGAGAAGCACAACCAAAGATAATATCATCCACATACACTTGAATGAATAATGAGTCATTGCCATGCTTAAGCACAAAAAGAGTTTTATCAACCTTGCCCATGGTAAACACCTATTCAAGTAAGAATGTTTTTAACCTATCATACCATGCTTTGGGGGCTTGTTTGAGACTGTACAAGGCTTTCGACATTTTGTAAACCTGATTAGGAAAATCTGGATTTTCAAAACCCGGTGGTTGTTTGACATAAACCTCCTGATCTATGTAGCCATTAAGAGAAGCACTTTTAAAATCCATTTGATATAGCTTAAAACCTTTAGATGCAGCGAAAGCTAATAAAATTCTTATCGCTTCTAATCTAGCAACAGGAGCAAATGTTTCATCAAAATCTAGACCTTCAACTTGAGTGAAACCTTGAGCAACCAAACTAGCATTATTCCTAACCACAACCCCATCCTCACTTTGTTCATTTTTAAACACTCATTTACTTCCAATTAATGTGTGACCTTGAGGTGGAGGTACAAGTTTCCAAACATTATTTCTTTCAAAATTTTCTAACTCTTGTTGCATGGCAATAATCCAGGATTCATTAGTGATTGCGTGTGATATCTTTGGGTTCAAAAGATGCAACAAAAGCAGAATGAGCATGATAGTTTGTATCGCAAAACCATGACCGTGTGACTCGTTCGTGCAAGCTTCCAATAAATTGTTATGGAGGATGACTTTTGAGAACCCGGAGGGGAGTGGACACTTCACAAGCTTCTTCTTCATCATCTTCATCACAAATCGATGAGCTTGTGACTTGAGGAGGATCTGGACCAGCAATGGTGGTCATCGGTGCTGGCTGTGAATCAAAATCGGCAACTGGAACAATGTCATTAGCTGCTGAATTTTTGGGTAGCAGCTCCACCTCTTCCTCATCTTCAACGAAAATGCTCTCCTCCTGCGGATATGGATCCGGACCTACAATGTTTGAGCTAGTACTTAGGCTAGCTTCATCAAAAGAAACCTCACAAGTCTCCACAATTTTATTATTTTCAAGTAAAAGCACACGGTGGCCTCTAGTATGAGATGGATAACCAAGAAACATGTCATCAATGGATCTAGGTTCAAATTTATCAAGAATACCGTGTTTCTTAACAAAGAATTTGCAACCAAAGACCCGAAAATGTGTAACACTAGGTCTATATTCAAACTGGACCTCATATGGTGTTTTACCTAGCTTAGCGCGCAAGAAAACACAATTTGAGACACCACAAGCGGTTGCAATCGCATCAGCCAAAATTTCCTAGGAGTTTGATATTCATCAAGCATAGTCCTAGCCATCTCAACTAAGGTTATATTCTTTCTTTCTACAACACCGTTTTGTTGAGGTACATATGGTGAAGAAAATTGATGATCTATTCCATTTTCAGCACAAAAGTGATCAAAAGATTGATTTTTAAATTCAGTTATGTTATCACTTCTAACTGCTTTTAAAGATCCTCGAAGATCAATTGATAATCTAAGAAATAAAGTTCCAAAGTGACTAAAAGCTTTATTTTTAGATGCCATAACGTAAACCCAAGAGTATCTAGAATAATCATCAACAATCACAAGAACATACCATTTACCTCCGAAGGAGTGAACACGTGAAGGTCCTATGGTGTCAAGGTGCAAAAGTTGACCCGGTTCAGTTGTCATGATCATTGTGAGAGGAGTATGTGAACCTGCAACCATCTTAGCATGTCTACAAGAAGATCACACAATTTCTTTGTCCCCTTTAAGCTTAGGCAGCCCACGTATGCGATGGAGAGCACTAACACGCGTTAGATGTTCAAAACCTATGTGACTAAGTCTACGATGCCAAAAATATAAGTCCTTTGAATCATTAGCAACTAGACACCTATGTTTAGATGAAGACATATCAAAATTAGCTTTAAAAACTCTTCCAAATCGAGACATGTTAAAAATAAGCTCACAATTTGAATTTACAACTTTGCAGCAATATTTGGTGAAAATAATTTCCAGATTTTCATCTAGCAGTTGTGAAACAGAAAACAAGTTGCATTTCAAATTTCTAACAAGTGTCACATCCTTCAAAGTGTAGTGATCATTTACTCTAATCGAACCCTTAGCAATTATAGGAGTTAAAGAACTATCAGCAAAAGTAACACTCTCTACACGTGACACAAAAGAGAGGGAGGAGAACCATTCTTTGTTACCGGTGATGTGGCGTGAGCAACCTGAACCCACAATCCAAATGTTCTCCTTCCTCTAGTGTGTAACCTACATAGAAGCACAATACGTCGATGACTCAATATTGGGGTTAATCACAAGGCATTTAGGAATCCAATACTGAGTCATAAGACGTGCAGCAGGAAGAATACGCGAAAGCTTAGACAAAACAATAGGTTTATGAGCCAAAGCTTGAGGATTTTGTACCCAACTCCTGACTTACGAGGTGTTGCATGTGTAGCACGAAAAACAGGATGTCTGGGAGCAAACTTTCTATGTTTTCGACTCATTACAGCAGGTTGCATGTTCCTATCATTTGGTTTAGCATGTGTAGAAATTTTTGCATGAGAGTTATGAGATCTAGCAATCATTCTTTCCTTTTTCTGTTGTTTAGCTAGTCTATAAAAAAAATCTATTACATGACCATCTCTACCACAGTAGGTACAATGAAATTTAACTTTGTGTTCATGTCTAGATGAGCAAACAACATTTTTATTTGACACTGAATGAGACAACACTACTGCAGATTTGAAAACCACTTCTTTTTGTTTAGGAACTGTTTGAATCAAACCACTTCCTAATGACTTTACAATTTTAGGTGGATGTGCCTTAGCATGAGCATGAGAATCAAAACCTAAACTAGTTTTATCATTACAAGACTTTGAAGAATTCAGTAGCAAGTTTAGATTCTTATTCCCATTACAAAACCGATCTAATGTTCTATGCATGTCATCAAGTTTATTGGACAGATGAAGGCAATTTTCACATGAAGTTTTCCTTTTAATTTGCAATTGGAACAATATTTAACTTCATGAGAATGTAAAGCATTGTTCAATATAGAAATTTCATTCATAACATCTTGTAGTTTCTTATCAAGATCATCACAAGTAGAACAATGCAAATCAATTGTTGAACAGCTAGCATCTTTCATGTTTTATCATTAATTGCAGCAAGCTCTCTGTTCTTTTCAATTTCTAACTCAAGTTTATCAAGTGTGGAGGTGTGCGCACTTCTTAATAAGGACAATTGTTCATATATTAAATCACATGAGGAACAATAATCATCACTAGGAATCAAGGATTTCAAACGATTAATTTCAGATTCTAGTTACTCAATTTTAATAGCATTTTCCCTAAGTTTTTTTTCCTTTTTCTTAACTATAACAGTGGCACGAGAAATAGCATCACAAATTTCTTCGTAAGTAGGACATACCTCTTCATTGTCGCTGTTGTGTTCTGCATCCTCCATACTTGATCTTGACTTCCCCGCCATGAAGCACAAGTTTGCCAAATCATCTTCATCTTTATCACTTCCAATGTCCACATCGCTTGAGCCAAGTTCCTGAAGTGCGGAGATAAAACTGCTCACCAATTGAGGTCCTGTAAAATCCTTCTTTTTATTCTTATCGTTTGTAGAGGAGTGCTTTGTCCTTGTTTGTATTTCATCCTGGGAAGTAGGACCTGAAAGGTTAGGGCAATCTAAACGAAAATGTCCTGTCTTACCACATTCAAACATCATTGAGGTTCGGAGCTTCCTCTCCTTCTAGTTGTCACATTTTGCAATGCTTTTGAGAACCTAGTAGAGAGAAGTACTAGCTCCTCCTCTGGAAACTCCTCAATCTGTTCAAGGGTTAGAGAGGACAACAAAGCAAGTGTACCACAAGATGAAGATTGGCCAGAGCTAGGCATATCATGTTGAGAAACAAATACAAGAGACTTGTTGGGGTTCTTATGTGAAATTATGTCACTTTCATGAGTTTTCAATTTAAAATATAGTACATCCAAAGTAAGTGTACTCATGACAGTAGATTCACGAATAGATGTGACTTTCATCTCCCAAATTGACATGTCTAATGCACTTAGTAATTGCCTAGCATTTTCAGAATCTGAAAAGTTAACATTGTCACTGCACAAGTTGCTGAGAATTTTGTTAAAATGAGCAAAGAGATCATCAATTCACTCACCGGGTTGCATCTCAAAACGTATGTATTTCTTTTTGAACATATCTTGTTTTACCTCCTTGATCGTGTTAGACCCTTCGTGGTAGTCGCAAAGTGCTTTCCAAACATCGTACGCCGATCGGAGGTGTGCAACACACTCGCAGTCGCTATGAGTTAGTCCTTGGATTATCAAGTTGCGGGATTTGTTGTTGTTGTCGACATCTCTCATGTTCGTAGCCGTGACTTGATCGTTTAGTGTCACATCGTAAGGCGTGTACACCATTTCCCATTTTGCAAAGCCTTGGGTCTGGATGAAAGCTTCCATGCATGCCTTCCAAACATGAAAATCAATACCACTAAACACACAACGTTTGGCGGAGTATTTCTCCATGATTATTAGTCAAAAACATGTGAAAATCACAAAGATTAGAGCACCGTAGCTTTGATACCAATTGTAGGAATGAAGAGCATGTGAAGAGCTATCAAAGGGGGTTGAATGGTAGATTAAAACTTTTCAGTGGAAGCAATGAAAACCCTCGACAGAAAAACGATATGTTAAAGAAATCGTGTGTGAGACTAATATAAACGTGTTTCACGGTGACAAAAGTGATAGATATCAGAATCAATTCACGAAGACGACACAACAAGAATCACTCAAATCCTTCAAGAGAAACTCAAGTTACGATCGAAAGATCGAACAAAGGTCAATCTGTTCTACCGAGTAAAAAACAGATTTGCAATACTGCAAAGAAACTTGTGTAGATCAAAAACCACAAATTTAATCACCGTGCAATTTTGACAGATGATAGATAATCAAGTTACGAACAACCCAAAAAGAATCACGTCAATTGGATCTGTAAAACTAGAGTTATGATAAAACCACTGAAGAAAGGTAGTGTTTTGCAAACAACTCGATGAGAAAAACTTGTCTGGAAGAAGTCAGACGAACAAGGCAACAAAGTTCCTTTCAACTACGAATTTTATTCAATAGAACACAAGAGGAACAGCCCCAAAGTCGTGCACCACGAGCTTTGGCCTCCCTTGCTTATATAACAAGCCCTTAGGCCAACTCAAACCTAACTAGGACTCTAATCCTACTCAATTCACAAATCAAAACTTTCTATAACTGCGCAAGACTCTTCTATACGCAAATAGAAGCAATCTAAATACTTCCAAACACATTAGGAACGTAACCCACATTCCTCAAACAACCCAAATTCGTTACTCACACGAAATCCCAACATAACCAACTCAAATCTTTCCATATTTGAGTCAAACCCAACTCAGCCGCAGCCTGAGTCCATAACCTAGTCGGTTGGACCTTTGCGACCGATTCTTTACGTCCACATCTCTTCATCATGCCTCAGAACCATGTAGCCATGTCCATGTACTCCTTGTATATGTCCCAACATCTTCCAACGATGTCCATGATACCTTCATATGCATTGTTCTTGATTCAAACATGCTGTGCGACCTCCTGATCAACTCAACCACAATTCCTCCCGAACTTGGTTGTTGGAACCTCATCTCCTCCCTGAGACTAGTCCAATGGATCCTGTCACCAGTCATGTCTTGAACTCAAGCAACACCTGCACACGAATAAACAACTAATACTTCCGAGCACAAGTCCACGACTTGACTCTCATTGGTTCTGAAACTACAACACTTGACGTGAGCACCTCACATAAGCATGTTTCAAACCATAGCAAAAACGATATCAGCTATAACCACCAAAACATATCAAAAACTTAGTAAAAGATTACTAAGAAAACTTCCCATCAATGTAAAGCAAGTACGAATCATTGTAGGTTAAAAGCAGAACCACTGCAACCAAGCATCGAACCTTGCCAAAGCTAACCGGACCTTGAACCAGAGCTTACCAAAGCTTTCAGAACCTAGAGCTGGAGCTAACCAAAGCTAGTTGGACCTAGCGCTGGAGCTTACCAAAGCTAGTTGGACCTAGAGTCGTAGCTAACCAAAGCTAGTTGTACCTAGAACCAGAGCTAACCAAAGCTAGTCGAACCTAGAGCCGGAGCTAACCAAAGCTAGTCGGACCTAGACAAAGAAGTCAGACCTAGCCAAAGCAAGTTAGACCTTACGTCGGACCTTGCTAGAGCTCGTACCTAGAGTCGGACCTTGATGATAAAGGTGTTTTGGTAGTATTCAAAACTTTTATCGTCATAGCCAATGTATTCAGCACACATAGGACTCACGTATAGGAATGCTATACTTTGCGACATACTTCGATGAGATGAACGAATGAGATGCTCCAAAATCAAAAAATATAGTAGCAGGGTTGGACTTTACAAGGAACATACCAATCACGACATATCATCTTGTTGAGCCTCTTCTGCAGATACATGGTTCACCTTGCCACGAGAAAAATTTTGTGGTCCTTGATTGCCCTGAGTTTCTCCTCCATTCGGTATAGGATTCTGCCGTGAAGCATTATTCATCTGACCCTGGCCTGACTTTGGGCATTGATTAGCAAAATGTCCAACCTGACCACAAGTGTAGCATGTCTTGTCACCAGTGGCACCAGAGAAATTAGGCGGGGCTGATTCTGAGCATAGGCACCAATATTAGGACGCGGTGCAGGCAACAATGGTGAGCGAGGTGCTTGCATGAAAGTTTGTTGCTGCATTGGCTGATTTGAGCATGGTGGATAAGCAGGGCGGTATGCAGAAGTAGATGGGTTGTAGGATGGTGCAGCAGGCGGTGCATACCGAGGATGAACACTACTTCCTTGTGACTGTCCCTGATATGACATTTTCCTTTTCCCGTCCCGTTCTATCTCACGGACCTTGTTCTCAACCACAATGGCCTTGTCAATAAGCTTCTGGAAGTTTGCATAGTCACTGTTGAGCAATTGAACTTGAGTTGCATTATTCAGACCCCTCATGAACAAGTACTTCTTCCTGCTATATGTATTGATGTCCTCTCGAGCATACCTTGATAGTTGAGTAAATTTATTAAGATACTAACTCACACTCATCCTTCCTTTCCTGAGGCTTTCAAATTCCTGCTTTTTTATTATCATGACTCACTCAGGTACATAGTGTGAGAGGACACTCTCCTTGAATTCAACCCAAGTGATTCTCTCTTGATTAGCATGGGCATTGCAAAGAGCTTCCCACCAATCACCAGCGGCTCTAACTGGCTGGTGTGAGGCAAAAAGAACCTTCTCTCAGTCACTGCATTGGACAATAGCAAGCTTCTTCTGAACAGATTTTAGCCAATCATCAACTTCCATAGGATTTTTGGCTTGAGAAAAAGTAGGTAGCCTGGTACTCATAAATTCTCCCAGCCGATTGTGGGTCGGGGGGGGGGGGGGGGTGGCGGTGGTGGTGCATGCATGTGGGGCTGGTTATTGTTGTTGGCTTGCAGCTTTCCCTAGGTTTGCATCGTGGTTTGCATGAGCTGATTTTGCATAGCCATCAAGCGCTTAAGATTGCTAGCTTCAGGTCCAAGGGGAATATAATCATGCATCCCATTGTTTTCATCATGACCATTTGCATTCCTTTGCTTTCGGGTCATCCTCGGCATCTGTGGGTGGAAAAGAGCACGAGATGAGAGAGTTCAGAATTTGAGAGAAAACGTCCCCAACTATATGAATCAAGATATATGTAGCTAAGCAACTCCTCTACTATATAAATGAAATTCTATATGAGGACATGGACAAGTGCTGAAGCATCCCATATCTCTCTACTATGTGCGGATGTGGACAAAATGGCAAAGCGTTCCACAAATCACACCAAGCACACAAACAAGTACTCAACATAGAAAAATTCAGCACACCACCCTAATTATAGCTATTATGATCTAAATTCCTTTTACACATCTAACAGGAGACCTAGACTTAATTATGAGAGCCGTGGCTATTCTGGCTATGAGACGGTGAAGGCGACGCTGGCGGTGAGTCATACACGGGCGCACGCCAAGGTGAATTGCCCATCCATGTAGGCATAAGGGAACTAGCTACAGCATTGGTTTCCATAGTGGCACGAGCCTCCTCTTACTTTTCCATGATGAACAATCTCTTGAGGAGGTACCGTATCTCTTCCATGGCGTCAGCATAGCGATTTCTCAAGATTACAAGTACCCTCTAAGACCTGTCAATAGCACGAGGACTGGACTGAGCTCCTTCTTGTGGTCCCATAATTTCCCTTGTTCCACTCTTACGATGCGGATGTAGTGCAAAGCTAGTACCTTCAAGCTGCGCACGATGGAAGTAACACAATCTAGTAGGTGCTTCCCAAGCAACATCATCAACAGCTTGCAATTGGTGGATCTCCATGTGGTTGCAAAATGTTGGGTCATCACGACATCCTTAGCAAGAATAGTAACTTGAGCCCTTCATTCTTCACGTCCATAGCGAGGAATCCTCTTCACATAGTTCTCCGGGTGCATATTGCATAGGTCAAGGAACTCCTTCAAGTGCTTAGTTGCAAATCCTCCATCAGTCCCATCACAATGAAATTCTTGAGCAAAAAGGAAAAATGGACCTTTATCCTATTTTCTAGCTTCACTAGGCGCGGATGCACACTTCTGGACTGCAGGTACATCTTCTGGGGCTCCGAGTTCATCCTCTTGGTTATCCTCTTGTGGCTCTTCATAGGGTTCCTGATCCTCATATGTTTCATCTTCACCTTCATCATGTGATTCATCATCATCACCATAAATCTCCACCTCACCGGGATCTTCCTCCATTGTGTTGGTGCGCTTATTCTCAACTTCTTTTGCGGGGGAGCTCACTTCTCCTCTTCTTGTACCAGTTCTCTTAGTGGATCTTTGTGAGGCCTAAGCCCTCTTCCAAGGGGTGGCAATCAACCTTTCTTGCGGGATGTCATTTTTGTGTGAGCCATCTATAGAGAAAACATGAGAACATTAAGAGAAAGTGTAAATGCGAGTTCTGAAATTACAGAAATCATAAAACAAGGTGAGAGAATATGCGATAGCTCAAAAGGATGGAAAGCGGGGTAAAATTTGCAGCAGCAGTAAAACACAAATTTTTACACACTATATAGGTGGTGGAAGACAAAGCAGTGCAAAACAGGTAAATTTTTTAAAGCCGGGAAGTCCCATCATAACCCAAATACAAATACCATCATGTCCAATACCATTATTTTAGCAGAAATAACCATAAACATCCATAATGTTCCATAACCATTCATATTCAACTCATAACTATTCAACCGAATCATTATCACCAAACCAATTTCCCAATTCCAATTCTCATTCAATTCCAACCAGTATTCAATTCTTAGGTCCTTAACTCTAATCATGTGAGGGTCCAGGTTGCTCATAACCGGGAGCACGACTATCATGATAGTTTTACACTCTGCAGAGGTTAGACCATTTTACCCACAAGTCTGTGATTTCATCACCATTCGATGACTAAGAAATCTCAATTATGTCGTCTCACACTTCCATATGTGTGTGGCAAATAGATCACACAATAGCAATTACAAAGTGAGTACCAGCATCTGCGGACCCACTGAGGTTTCACCAGAGGTGATGTCTCCAACTGAGCACATCCATCCAAGGGTAGTCCCGCCAACGCTGCAAACCAAACTGACTCGCTCTCCCCGAGCCTTCCTTATGATACGAACGATACTGGCAATACACTAGTTAGGTAGCTAAGCCGCACCCATACTTGGCCCTGTCGTGGCATTGTTATCCTGGGTGGTCGCTCCACAAACCGGTCCTTAGATCTAAAGCAAGCAAAATTGGCAAAACATTCCAACCCATTCCACATAACCGGCTTGCTTAGATCCCTAGGCTCAATGTTGCTAAAGGGTCATTATCACAAATTCACATAGTTCATATGTACATTACTTCATAATTGAGTCATCTGGTTATTCTCAATCCCAATTTAACCAAAGCAAAACAAAACTGGAAAAATACCCTTCTCGACTCTCTACGATACATCCCAAGCAACAAGGATGGGCATACAAGTCTAAAAAACACCTATTCATGGGTTTCCCATCAATTTGACACAAAGATGTAGTTTTGCAAACAAAACATTTGAAAACAGGATCAAAAGGTCAAGGATGCTTGCCTTGCTCCAATGCATTACAAGGATTCTGCCATGTTGCAACAATTGTACTGCAAAGAATGCTAAATCGTTGCAGCAAGCTTGGTCTTTTGCCACGATTCACTAGTTCATGGCCTTAGGATCTATTGCCATGAAACACAATCATTGCATTAGGATATGTTGCCACGATTCACTAGTTCGTGGTGTTAGGATCTATCGCCACAAAATACAATCGTTGCAATAGGAACTTTTGCCACGATTCACTAGTTCATGATCTTAGGATATATCACCACGGAACACAATTGTTGCATTAGGATGTTTTGCCATGATTCACTAGTTTGTGGTGTCATGATCTATTGCCACGGAACACGATTGATGCATTAGGATCTGTTGCCACAATTGTACTAGTTCGTGGCATTAGGATCTATCGGCATGGAACACAATCGTTGCATTAGGAACTTTTACCACGATTCAATAGTTCTTGGCGTTAGGATCTATCGCCACATAACACAATCAATGCATTAGGAACTTTTACCATGGTTCACTAGTTCGTGGCGTTAGGATCTATCGCCACGAAACACAATCTTTGCATGAGGATTTGTTGCCATGATTTACTAGTTTGTGACCATAGGATCTATCGCCATAGAACACAATCATTGCATTACGATCTGTTGCCACAATTGTACTACTTTGTGGCCTTAGGATCTATCGCCACGGAAAACAATCGTTGCATTAGGAACTTTTGCCATGATTTACTAGTTTGTAGAGTTAGGACTTATTGCCACGGAACACAATAGTTACATTAGGATCCGTTGCCACGAATCACTAGTTCGTTGCATTAGTATTTTTTGCCACGGAAGAACACAATCATTGCATTAGGATATGTTGCCACGATTGTACTATTTTGTGGCATTAGGATCTATCGCTATGGAACACAATTGTTGCATTAGGATCTTTGCCATGATTCACTAGTTCGTGGCTTTAGGATCTATCACCATGGAACACACTCATTACATTAGGATCTGCTGCCAGAAATCACAAATTCGTTGCATTAGGAATTTCTGCAGGAGCGTCATTTCAAATTTTGGGTATCTTCTAAAGAGGTGGGATTATTCATCTATCATATGGCTATTTTCAAAAAAAAATGTTCTTTTTTTCATGCCACCCATGTAGAAATGATGACCCAAACAGGTTATAGGATTATCAAAAATGGAGAAAGATAGCTGGACTTTTGTTACAAGATGATTTCATAATAGCCCTAACTCAAGGCGGCGGGGCTCCCAAAGGTGGATTCTCAAGGAAACTGCCTCTCGTGCAAAAACTGGTTGTAGTGGAAGTTGAAGTGGAGAAGGAAGCTAAAGGGACAAGTACTGACGCTAACCCGCTGGCTTTAATCCATCTTCGGGCAACTGCCTTGCTTCTAGTCCTGCAGCTAAAATAGAAGAGCAGCTTCTATCTTTTCAAAAAAATAGTTCACAGCTCACACAGTACTTATATGAAAAAAATCATCATCTTCGTTGTTTCCCCCCCAATGGATCTACATGACCATCATTGATATGTGTCATTGTCGTCGTCATCATCTTCATTTTATGATGGAACTCTATCTACCTCAAACTGATCACCTGTTCTCATTTGAAGAGCAGGAGCATCACCGGTTGCTCCCTCAATGTCATTCCTAGCCTATGTGGTCGTATCCTCATTTATGTGTGGCATATTGACATCAATAAGTCGATCATCAAATGTCTCAGCCTCCATCGTCTCATTGACATTATTTTCACTGTCTCGAGGGGGCATGGCAAAAAGATTTTGTGGCTTTGTTTTAACAACTGTAGCCCATTTAGGTTGCTTCACACTTTGAACGTAAAAGACTAGTTCGGCTTGGGTGGCTAGAATGTAAGGCTCATACTTATATCGAGAAAGATTAGTATAAACATTTATCATTCCATATTGATCCTTTTTGTAGCCTCTGCTTTGGCTCTGACTGGAAAAAGACCGATCAAACCAGTCACATTTAGAATCTCTTTTTTTTCAAAATCAATAGAAATCATTTTCTTGGTTACACCAAACCAATCATGATCACCATCCCGAACAATAACACCATTATTTTGCGTTCGTTAATCTTTTTCCACCTCTGCAGTTTGAAAGAAGAAGCCATTGATGAATGATCGACTAAAAAGACTTGTCCGATGATCAGGTCCTCTTGATAATGCATACAAATAATCGGTTAATTTCCCTTCTTTGTGTAATGCCATAATCTGTACACATTAGTATAAAAGGGATCATCTATAAACCAACTTCAGAACCCATATTTGTTGAATATTTCATCAAAGTAAAAACTTGCATGTATTTACTCATTTCTGAAACCAATAAACAAACTCATCACGAGAATGAATCTTTTTCAGTTCTTCAATATGCTCACTAAAAAGGGTACGACGTTAAATTAACCATCTACAATAAGCATGATCCAATATAGTATAGAACATCTGAGTTATACATACTTGATCCAAGGAGCGGCCTCTTCAACATTATAAATAATATAATGCCTAATGTTATGTAGTTCTATCATAGTATGTTGGCCCCATTTAAACCCCTTTTTAGAATAAGAAACTTATGTAAATATATTAGACTCGAGAGGAGATTCATTCCTAGTTTAAGCTTCATGACGTTCTGACCTATTAAGCCTAGTGCTGATGTTATCCAAAAACTGACTACAAAAAGACATACACTCTTTCATAATATATCCCTCAGCTATAGAACCCTCCGGGTGAGCTGTGCTACGTACATACCTCTTCAGTGTACAAAGGTACCTCTCAATTGGATACATCCATCTGTGAGAAACAGGTCCACTCAAGCAAGCTTCTTTTGCAAGATGATTGGAAGATGTATCATGATATAAAAGAAAGTGGGAGGAAGTAACATCTCAAGCTTACAAATTGTTTTAGGAAATTGTTTGATCATCTTATCCAAATCCGGTTCCACCAATTCTTTATAAAAAATTCTAGGAAAGAATATGCTAAACTCAAATAAATGTGCAATGATGTTTTCAAGCAATATGTCACATATTGCAATAGGAAGGAGCTTCTGAAATATAAGATGGCAGTCATGAGTTTTTAGACCCGATACCTTACGTGCTTTTATGTCCACACATCTCTTGATGTTTGAGGCATAACCATCGGGCATCTTCACATCCCCAAAAACTTCCACAAAGTGGTCTTCTCATCTTTATGAAAAGTATATAATGCTGGTATGAAGGTCCCCTAGGGGCATGAATAGGCAATATGACTTGAAATGGCTTCATCAAACGAGATTAAATTCCTGAGGCCGGACTTGTCTGGACAGGGCCGGACTAGTCCGCTCAGCACAGGCTGAAAACCTAAAAACTTGATTTCTACAAGTTATTTGAGGAATTTTGGTTCACAAAAGGTAGAAGCAATGTCTAGCAACCTAGTAATGTTTGTATTGACAAGTGTAAGCAATTAGGTTACAAGATTTCAACAATGATCAAAATGAAGAACGATATGAACCCTAGTGATTACGAAAAGTAAGGCGACAAGAGAGACACGATTTATCCCGTGGTTCAGCTCCACAAAGAAGCCTACATCCATGTTGAGAAGTCCACACAAGGACCCGGTCTCACTTGACCCTCTTCTCACCAAGCCACCACAATGGCCGGCTTGGTTTCCACAATATCAAAGGGTAATCACCAAATTTCTTGGGGCTGCTCACAAGTTGAGGCTCCCACGAATCAGTATAGCAAGGAGCACATGGAGCTCAACTCCCACAAGCCACAAAACACAACACCAAGTGCAAGAGATCAAATCGAGAGCTAAATCACGATGTTCTTCCTTCACTCTCCTTCTCAAACCCTAATCATTTAAAGACTTGGTCTTGGAAGGCAAGTAGGACGAGTAGAAGGCTTTGGAAGGCTCAAGAACTGTTGCAGCGACGCTAGTGTTCCAGAGTTGTCAAATAAGGGTCGGGGGTCCCCTTTTTATAGGGGTCCCAGTAGCTACCGTTGCAAACAGCCTAAACCTGGACTAGTCCCGCCTCTTGGGACCACCGACAATTTTATGTCACCGATTGACAAAACGGGTGACATCCCCACAAGACGTTTGAAATTCAAACAGTCATGGCAACCCGAACAAGTCTGCTCAACAACAGACTAGTCCGAGGTAGGACAGAATGCTTTAGTCCGGATGAAAACAGACAAAACTCGGTTGGCTCGGACTAGTTCGGCCTCTCGGGCGGACAAGTCCGGCCTCCGAGGACTTGGCTTAGGATCTCACACTAAGTCTAAAATGGACTAGTCCGTACCACAACAGACAAGTCCGAACTCAAACAGAATGCTTTGGTCTGTCCCTGAACGGACTACTTCGGGGGGTCTGGACTAGTACGACCACTGTGGCAGACAAGTCTGGCCTCCTAGGACTTAGCTCCAATCTGCTCACCAATGGAAGAACAGACTAGACCGTACCCATACGGACAAGACCAAACTCAACCAGAGACATTTAGTCCGACCCAGAACGGACTAAACTGGCTACCCCGGATTAGTCCGGCCAGAAGCTCGGTCAAGTCTGGTCGCTGGAGGTTTTCTCTCAAATGGGCTTCTCACTTAGGTTTTTCTCTCAACCACCACTTTGAGCCCTCTTGGATGATCTCCATGCACATGATACAACCACCCTCACACGTGATACAGCTAGTCTAAACTCAACACAATAGAAACCCTAATTTATATTCTTGAGTCTTCGACGCCAATTTCAACATTTCCCTTTTTGAGTGATTTTGTCTCATTTAAATCATCACACATGTGCTTAAGATCAACTCAGCTCATTAGTCTCTTAATTGTTGTCATCAATCATCCAAAACCCACAGGGATGCTTAGATGCACTTTCAATCTCCCCCTTTTTGGTGATTGATGACAACACATTAAGTTTCTATAAAAAGGATAATAATTGGTTTTCATAACATGTATGTGTATGAGTAATCCCCCTTGATGTATGCATTAAGAAAGATAAAATGCGAGAGTTATCATACATATACATGTTATGGTGGGGTGCCTAAGTGATGTGCTCATAAACTGTGAGAAGACAATAAATATGCGTGATAAATAAGGCAGTTCGAGCATAACATCTAGCATAGAAAACATTGTAAAGTGCATACAACCCACAATAGAGATTAAGTCTTACACAAATTGAAATACGAGATTCATAAAACATAGTACAAGTCCATAGAGGATCAAAATAGACAACGACTATTAAAACTCTAATTGCCCCCTTCCAATCTCTCCCCCTTTAGCATCAAGACACCAAATAGGAAAAGAGAGAAGGAGAGCCCTAAGATATACTCTTCATCATCGTCGTCGACATCATCGTCGTCGTCGTCATCATCATCGCCTTGTTGCCGCTCATTGTCGCTCTCCGTGGCCTCCGGATCATCGACATCTTCATCATTACCTTCTTCCTCGGATGGATCCACCGTGGAGGTGCTAACATCACCAAATTGAGTGAGTTCTTCAGTGGTGAACTCCGGGAATGGAGTCATCTCTCCATCACTCTCTGTGGTGGGAGACATGGTGACTTCGAGCTTGTAGCACATCGCCTTGAGATACTTCTTTTGGCGACGCTCCATGCAACATTGTCGAACTTCCACCTTCTAGCAAGAGGTGAAAATAGCCTTGAAGCACTTGAAGAAGCCACTGCCGGACTGTGATGGAGGAGGAGGAGGTGGATAAGCCACGAAGTGAGATGATGAGGCAGGAGGATCCGCATTTGCAGGTGGCTTTGGAGGAGGAATCTGAGGACGAAGTCTTCTATGAATAATGTCCTTCTTGAAAGTTAGCTCGGGCACCTTCTCGATCATGAACATGATATAAGGAGCATAGCCACATGATCGGTTGGGTGTGTGAGAGATGTTGAAGATGTCATAAAAGATGTATTCCACCATGTTGAATTGGACATCTCCATCAGTGAGCACCATTAAGTGCCTCAAATTTCCTTGAATGATGCCTGCATCTCCATCTTTGGGGGCAATTGTCTTCCGGAGCACACGGTTGAGGACACTATAGAAGGGCTTGATATTGAGAATGTGACCGGCCTCATAAACTGCATGACTTGGATACATGTAATCCAAGGTATCTCGATCAACTGCCTTGAGTTTGGAAATTATAATCTCATTCTCAAGTTGATCTTCCAAGTCAAGAA
The DNA here is from genome assembly GCA_036927565.1 of Tuctoria greenei. Lineage (NCBI taxonomy): Eukaryota > Viridiplantae > Streptophyta > Magnoliopsida > Poales > Poaceae > Tuctoria > Tuctoria greenei. Next base: position 20,343,053 of record JAYESD010000010.1, on the reverse strand, counting down.
TCTGAGCAAACAACCAATAGGTAGTGGTGTATTGCTTTCCATGAGTCGTCCATGTGATCCTCCGATCTCCGTCGGTAGGAATGTAGATAGTGGAGTAGAATTGTCCAATGACTTCAACATTCCAATCATATTGAAAAGCCATAAGCTTCTTCAATCCATGGCATTCTATGGATTCAATCACGGCAATGAAGGACATGTGATCCTTCTGTGCCATGTAATCTCAATCAATCCACTGGGCATCTATCACCGGAGTTTGCTTTGTCATGTAGACAGTCCGGTAATTGTCACAATGGAAGTAACACAAAAACTGAGGGTTTGCGGTGCTCCTTTCCCTTTGATACACATTGACCATCCTCAGTTTCCTTGCCTTCTCAACCCCATTGCCTTTGAAAATGTTAGCTTCGAAAGTAGCTAGGCGATTAGGGTTCCTAGCAGGTGAGGACATCCTCAAAGGGCCAATGAGTTGAGAGGGTCCCTTCTTAGCCTTGCTTGCAGGCTTCTTAACTCCAGGAGCCTTCTTCTTGGATGCCTCCTCAATAGGTGCTTTGCCCTTGTCCTTTGATCTCCTAGCTTCTTGAGTTTTTGCTTTCTCGCCGATGGTCAGAAGTCTCTTTTTTCTTGGGGCAATCTCGGTTGCGGCTGAGTTGTGTGCCTCTCTTTGCTTCTTCTTTGCTCTCCTTGCTTCAGACTGTGATTCGAGGAAGGCTATAGCAAGTTATCGCTCCTATCGAGCCCGACGGTAGTGTTCTTGCCTCCCTGCCTCGGCCTCGGGATCGGATAGCGGCGTATAGTCATAATCTGACATTGTCCCTAAGAAGTGATGTAAAATAGAGCTTATGAGTCCAATGAAGTGGAATATTGCATTAGAATTTGCAGAATCGATCAAAGATAGGATGTTTACTGTGTAACCTGGACTTGTCCGCCCAAGTGCCAGACTAGACCGCATAAGCCGAACTTGTCCGCCTTGCAGCCGGACTAGTCCAGTCTACATAGCAATAACCCTAATCTTGAGGGTTTTGCAAACTACGGATCCGACCACAATATCCAGGGATATGATCACAATGATATGGAGAACAACTTTTGTGAAGAAGTTTCTTTATAAAGACCTAAAAGAATTGAATTTTAAAGGATTTAGGGCTAGGTCAAGAATACCTCTTCAAATCTTTGAATCGACGCAATGTGGATGAAGAATCGGCTTAGGATGCTTGGGGAAGAGTTCCTGCGCACCTTGGGGCTTCAATCCACGGATTTGAATCGAGTTTTGGTGGAGGGAATAAAAAATCGCCGATTTTGGGTGTGGTTTTCGAGTTTTTGAGGAGAGAGAGCATTTGAGTGAGAGTGAGGAGGTCGTGGGTTCCCTCGGGAGGTTAAGTCCTCAGGGGACGGACTAGTCCGGTTGGGGACCTAGAATTGTCCGCACTACGGATTGGGTCCGGACTTCTCTAATGGGTCGGACTTGTCTTGCCTAGGGGACGGACTAGTCCGATCTAAAGGCTGAAAGTACGTATATATAATAGGTTTTCATTGGAGATTTTATCCTTTTAGACTATATTTTCACAAAAGATCTTTGCAAACATGGTTAGAAGGCAATCAACAACCAAACTATGACCATATTTCACAAAGATTCAATAATTTCAAAATAGTTTCATAGAAAATTGAGGGGAAAGAGTTTTTCGCAAGCATGTGTGAATTTTGAAGCACATACAAGTAGCAATCAGATATGCAAGACTCAAGCCATAATTTGAGAATCTAAGATATTCAGCTCACTCCTAAGTTCACAAAACCTTCTCTAATCTAGGGGCTTGGTGAAGATATCGGCCAATTATTTTTCGGTTCTCACATGGGAAATTGCTATGTCTCCTTTGATGGAGTGATCTCTTAAGAAACAGTGGCAGATATCGATGTGTTTGTGAATGTGGTCTAGAGGGGGGGGTGAATAGGTTTTGATAATTTCCTGCACACTTAATCAAATCCTCAAATACCAGGGAGACCGGACTTGTCCGGTTTGTTATGCGGACTAGTCCGGTTGTTCAGTTATAACTAAACTGTAAAACATTTATGCAATAATTTCGAATGAAATTGCAGTGGAATATAATCACTATTATTTTAACTTGAACAAGAGATCAGACTACTTAATGTTCACGTGAATCACAAACTATTTGATTGATCAATTATAATGCCCTAAGTAATGATAATGCAAAAACAAAAAGCACACGAGACACGGATTTTTACCGAGTTTCGATCTCACCAAAGAGATCTACTCCTCGTCGAGGAATTCTACACAAAGTTGGGTCACTTCAAACCATTTCCCTCGTCAAGTGACCACACAAGGCTGACTTGATTGCACTATCTCAGGTAATCACCGAGTTTATGGGGCAACCTCACACGTTGAGGGCTCCCACAAGAATTACAATGAAAAGATGATCAAATACACTCGAAAATATTACAAGTAGATTCATGAGTGTAAAGAGATCAAACCCCAAGAGCTCAACGAAGCGTAGACAACGATCGCCCAACCCCAAATCTGAATACTCAATTGATTTTCACCTTTTGAGAACTTTAGATGTGTGGGGAAATGTGTTTTTGTGCTCTTGGTACAAGTGGCGGCACTAGGGTTTTAGTTATGAACTGTAGAATGTGTGAATTGTGTTTGTGAGGTCGTGGATCTCCTATTTATAGTGTTTCCAAAATTGTTACCGTTAGATATCCCGACGACCGGACTAGTCCGTACTGGGGACCAGATTTGTCCGGTGTGTTGTGTAAGAGTCGATGTAAAATGTGCAGCACACTAGAAACCCTAGATTGTGTGACGTGTACCTGGGGACTAGTCTGGTGGGGATCCGGACTTGTCCGGTGCCCTGTGTATTGAAACATCAGAAACTTTCTCGGACTAGTCCGGTCCATTAATGGACTTGTCCGGAGCATAGTGTTATGATTTTATGGGAAGTTTAACACTCTTCCAGTCCAGGAACGGACTAGTCCGGTGCACTATGAATTTGGACAACAGTGAGTTGAATGTAGTCCGGTCCATGAATGGACTAGTACGGTGCTCAATGAATAATTAGGTTGATTTTAAGCTGTAGGATCGAAGAGCACGTGAAAAGATACCAGAGGGGGGGTTAATGGTAGATTAAAACTTTTTAAGCGGAAGCAACAGAAACCCCTCGGTAGAATATCAATCTATCAAAAAATCATTTGTGCGACTAATCTAGACATGATCAATTGTGACAAAACCAGTATAGATTGTGTAGAATCAAGTAACGAAGACGTCACAACAAGAATCATGAAAATCCGTCAAGAAAAACTCAAGTTAACATCAAAAGATTGAACACAGGTCAATCTGTTCTACCAAGTAAAAACAAGATCTGTAATACTGCATAGAAACTCATGTAGATCAGAAACCACAAATCCAATGAACTTGAAATTTTCACAAATGATATATAATAAAGTTGTGAAGACAAACCAAAAAGAATCACGTCAATTGGATCTGTAAAACTCGAGTTATGATAAGACCACCAAAGCAAGGTAGTGTGTGCAGAAACTCGATGAGAAAGACTTGACAGAAACAAGTCGGACAAACAAGGCACAAAAGCTCCTTTAGACTACGAATTTTATTGATCAAAACAAAAAAGGAACAGCCCCAAAGTCATCTACCACGAGCTCTAGCCTTCCTTACTTTTATAACCAGCCTGAAGGCCAACTCAACTCATCTTAGGACTCTAATCCTAATCTGTTCACGAATTGAAACTTTCCACAACCGCTCAAGACTCTTCTATACGCAGATAGAAGCAATATTAAGACTTCCAAACACCTTAGAAACATATCCCACATTCTTAAAACAACCCAACTTCGTGACCTACACAAAATCCTATCATAACCAACTCAAATCTTTCCATATTTGAGTCAAACCTGACTCAACCGCAGCTTGAGTCCATAACCTAGTCAGTTGGACCTTTTCGACCAATTCATTACGTCCACATCTCTTCATCGCGCCTCAGAACCATGTAGCCACGTCCATGAACTCCTTTCACATGTGCAAACACCTTCTAATGGTGTCCACGATATCTTCATATGCACTGTTCTTGATCCAAACATGTTGCGCGACCTCCCGATCAACTCAACCACAATTCCTCCCAAAATTGGTTGTTGAACCTCATCTTCTCCCTAAGAATAGTTCAATGGATCCCGTCACCGGCCATGTCTTGAACTCAAGCAACACCTTCACATGAATAAACAACCAATACTTCCGAGCACAAGTCCTCGACTTGACTCTCGTTAGTTCCGAAACCACAACACCTTATGTGAGCACCTCACATAAGCATGTTACAAACCATAGCAAGATGATATCAACCATAACCACCAACACACAACAAAAACATAGTAAAAGAATACTAAGCAAACTTTTCATATATGAAAAGCAAGTTCGAATCAATACAAAGTAAAAGCAGAACCATTGCAATCTCGCTCCGGACATTGCCAAAAACTAACCGGACCTTGAGCTGGAGCTTACCAAACCTAGTTCGACCTAGCGCCAGAGCTTAACAATGCTAGTCGGACCTTGCATCGGACCTAGCAAAAACATGTCGGACCTAACCACAACAAGTCGGACCTAGCCAAAACATGTCAGATCTAGCCAAAGCAAGTCAGGCCTAAACAAAAAAAAGTCGGACCTAGACAATGTAAGTCAGACCTTACGTCGGACCTTGCAGGAGCTACCCAAAACAAGTCGAACCTATTGTCGGACCTTGCTGGAGCTCCAACCTAGAGTCGGACCTTGTTGAAAAAGGTGTTTTGATGATATTCAAAACTTTTAACGCCATAGCCAATGTATTCAGCACACATAGGTCTCACAATCTCCCCTGAGGAATGCATTGGAAACACCACTTAAAATCCAAACATTAGCTTATTCACATGAAAAGTTTTGAAAACAATTTATCTCCCTTTTTGAAAATCAAATAAGATAGAGATAGAAATAAATTCCCCCCTATACATATTTCACCCCCTTTGTAAATCAGAAATAAAATGAGAAGAAAAACAAAAATACAAAAATTCTCCCTCGTGCCAAAACACTTGAGAATGTGTGCAATGTGTGATCAATTTCTCCCCCTTTAACAATGTATTCAGCAAGGTACAAAAGATAATTTTTAATTGTACTGAGCATATTATAACATATACATATAAAACAAAGCTCATCCAAGTCATACTATCAAGTAACTTACACTATCACATCAATGAGATACATAAAGTAGTGTAAGCCATGCTAGAGATCAAGTGTAATTTTCAATTTAAGCAAGTCATGATCTCACAAACTTAACTATTTGAAAACATGAAAGCATGACACTTGTTGCTGTATTTTTCATTTTTCAATATCATATAAAGCTCAAATTTTGATCATATAACATTTGCAAGAGATTATATGCCGCATCTACCTTATTCTAACCAACCAAGCCAAACCTATATCATTTGACAATCAGAAGCTTATGGCCATGGTTTTAGTCATACTCATCTTCTTCCAGGTTCATATCTAAGTGCAATGATAAGCCATCTCAAAAGAAGAAGTGTGATGCATGCATATTCTATTGATATTTTTTCAATTTATATTTGATCATAAAACTCAACATGTGAGTTGATTACTTGATTAATTCTTTATGATTAAAAGCACTCGTGAGCATGCAACAATTTCAAAACAGCAAGAAAGATTGATCATGACCAGATTTAGCGTAAATAATTACTCCAATTACAAGTCATGGCAGAAACTACAAAATGTATAACATGAGTAATGTAGTAAGAACTTTCAGCATGTAAAAAGAATCACAAAGTCATATATGTATAAAATAATATGCTCGTATTATTTTAATTTCAGATTCATACATAGACTTCCCAAGTTTCAAAACTCCCCCTCAATTTAAGCCATGAGGATGCATAACCCCTATTTCACTATGAATGTAACAAAAACGAGTGAAATTCAAAGGTTTTTTAAAATGTCAGTCAATTGTTGTTCGGTATCTACATGGTGAAGCACAATGTTTCTTTTTTCAACATTATCACGGAGAAAGTGATACCTAATGTCAATATGCTTAGTTCTCGAATGTTGCACGGGGTTTTTAGCAATGCAAATGGCACTAGTGTTATCACAAAATAGTGGAACACTATCTAGATCAACCTCATAGTCCTTAAGTGTTTGAACAATCAAAAGAATTTTTGAGCAAGCACTAGCAGCAGCTGTGGGAACCGGGTCCACACATTCCAGGAATCGTAGAGGCTGGTGCCGTGCGATGCATAACATGCTCCTGGATTCTTCAGCATTTACTACGTCACAACAAAGTGAACAAGCGGTACTCAAATAACCGCGAGGGAGAGAGATTGCAATCAGGACACACCCGAATAACACATCACGTACACACGTTCCTAAGGAGTGTTCCGTGCTCTTCACCATGTCATACGCAGCCACCTTTCACAAGAGAACTCAAACGACGAACCGGTCCATCCATCACAGGCATAAGGTCCCCGCACAGAGCTTGTCGGTGCCCCACCGGCGAATTTACACCTTACTACCCTCAGCCCACCCCTATCGACAATGGGCTATGCCCCGACATCCAAGTTATCAAGTTACATCAATTTCCTAGGTTCCATATGCCCAATATGCATCCGGTACTGATCAAACTCATCCAGCAAGGCCGCATACGGATCAGTTCTCAATGGACACAAGCAGGGCTACGCACGTGAGACCATGTCTCGCTGACCCTACCAGCTGCTCGGTCTAAATTTAACATTTCTAAACCATTCTTTGATTCAATTCATCCCGGGTGATAAAATCCTTTCTCGCGAGTAGATTCCAACAACTCGACTTCTACCGGATTACTATAAACATTAGCATGGCATTGTCTACTCGTCAAGCTCTATGCCTACCCAATACTCCATGGGATTTGTGGGTCATGCAAGTGGAGTAACAAGCACCTTAGCCCTAATGCACAAGACTCATCCTAGACATACGTGATACAAATAGATAATTTGAAATAGCACATAAATACAAACCGGGGCTTGTCTGGCTGCGAGTCAGAGGGATAGTTAGCTTTTGGAAGTAGTGTCTCCAAGGGCTCCGGGTCCTCCTCGTTCTTGGTCACTATATGATATGCAATATATAAAGTACATGAGTGATATAGAAACTATATAAAAGATCTTAGAAATTCTGATCATGTATGTAAACGATTTTAATTGGCTTTGTAATTTGTACAGTGGACACTAGGATCTATGAGGAAAATCTGGACCAAAAATTGGAGATGTTCAAGGAATCTTGTTGTCTCTAAAATTCCAAAAAGTAAAAGGCTTCTCTGAATTTTGGTACTGAATATGTAGCTTTGCCATGGATACCAGTCAGTGATTATGGTAGAGGAGGTTCCACTGGTTCTATGAAAATTTGTTTCATAATTTTCTCAGATTCCTACAGGGAGAAATTAATTTTACAAGTTTGGTGAAAAAGCTGAAAATGGTTCTGTACTTTTCTTAATTTTCAACTACCTAGAGATTTGCAACACTGATCAGCCCAGTAACTGAAGTCCAATGAACTTGATATTTTTAATGGAGATCAAGTGTATTATTAAGAGTGTTCTGGCCGAAATTGGGAATTTTCCAATTAACAGAACAGGAGTAATTAATTTCCCAAGAAATTAGATCAAAAGAATTAATTATGAAAATCCTGGGAGTTTAATGTCGAACAAATTGCTCCACTGCAAATTTGGGATCAAGATGAGTCTACCAGAACTTATTTGGAAATTTTTGAGCAAATCTACTAGGAGTAATGGATTTTATAAGATTGATTGAAATCTGGAATTATTTTCCTATTGGAAAGTTTAAATAAATCAGCCCGGCCCCACTCAATTAAAATGGGCCCATCAGAATTAGGCCGCACCGAGGGCCACAGATTTACCCCGCAGCCGCACCAGATCAAACAGCCGCAGCCGATCCTGCCCGGTGATTCAATCGCTGACAAGAGGGGCCCGCCACCCTTCGTCTACCTCGCGCCTGGGGTGGCGCTCCTCGCCGGAGCAGCGGCGGCGCGCGCCGGGATCGCTGCGTCGACCTTTTCGCGGCCCAGTATTGACCACCTAACCCTAAAATTGGCCGCGCAATATGATGGTGGGGTCCAATCGTGGCGGCGACGGCCGGAGATGGCGGTGCGACGACGGCGGTGGAGCTAGGGTTTCGGCGATGGTCGGAATCGCTCGAAAATGGCGCAAGCAACTTGGGAAAAGGCGGGGAAGGTTCCTGGGAGCATGAGGAAGATGATTGGGAGGTGCAAAAGGGGTGGAACGGTCAGCAAAGTTGCTTTCAACGGTGAACCGCGGCGCTTTTCAATTGCGGCGGGGAAAACACAAATAGCTCCGCCTCTACTCGATTATTCCCGTCAATTCTTGTTAAAAGGGTGCGTTAGGAGGTGGTGAACATACTACCTAACTGGATTAGGAGAAGTTTGCACGTAGAAACGGAATTGCACGGACGATCTAAACACGATGCTCGGTTTTGCCATCGGGAGAAACTGGAAATACCAACTCTATATACTATGACAAGCTGTAAAAATTTGCAGGCATATTCAGTGATCAAATACGCACCACATTGATGTCTGAGTGTGGGCTCGAGAAGGTCCGCTTCGTCCTGGTATCGTTTAACAGTGGGGGGCGACCGTCGGCTTCAACGGTGGACTTCCGCGGCGCTTCAAAATACACCGCAACCAATTGAGGAATCAACGAACTACTTGATGGAGATGATAGAGGGAGAAGTTTTATTTACTTTTGCTGTTGGGGGGATGGAGAGAATCGGCCGAATTCTTGACCTATTCAGTGGACAGAGGGGTGAGGTGGTGCGCTCGGGAGAGAAGAACAGAGGTTACCGCCGGTGCTCATCTACTCGGGGCTGGAATCGAAGATAGGGATGAGGAGAGTAAGGAGCATGCCAGGGAGGCCACGCAGCAAGCAGGAAAGCAGCTTGCTGGAGCTTGCATGCTGTGCGGTGTCACCACGGTGAGTCGAATCAGAGCACTCACGTATTTGCCTCTATGACTAGTGGGTCCCACTGCCCCTTCAAGTCAATCCTCTCTGGTTAAACAAATATCATACCAAACGATGTCCAAAATTCATTAAAATATGTGGATAGGCTCAAATAAATATCTGGTATTTGATTCTGAAATCAAAACTTCGAATTGAACAAGTTTCAATTGAAATTAAAATTTGAATTTGAATGGAATTCCATGGAGTCGCTGAATTAAATAGCAAATGAGCTTCAAAAATTTTGAAACTTTGCAGAGAGACCAATTGGAATATTTGGAATTTAATGGTGAACTCATATTTTTCTTTTGGCAATGTTTGAATAGGAGCAAGTTTTTAATATTTGAATTCCCTCCATTAAAGTTTGAATTGGGTTGATTTTAAATGGCCAATATGATTTATTTTTCCCATTCAAATCTTTACATATCCCATCTGAACTTTGCACTAATAAATTTAGAGCTTTTATATTCCTCCCCCCTTAAAAGAATCTCATCCCGAGATTACAAATAGAAGACGCGGAGGTAAAAAGATTACCGGATATGAGCTGATAATAAATCCGGATAGTTTGAGTGGAGATAGTCGTCGCTTTCCCACGTCGCCTCCTCAGCGGTATGGTTGCTCCACAAGACTTTGTAGAAGTACAGAGTCCGGTTTCTTGTGTTGCGAGTCTTTTCATCAATAATCCGGATCGGATACTCAGAATATGTGAGATTCGGTTGGAGAGCTTCGATGTCTTCGGTGCATATATCAGCTGAAGATTTAAGACACTTCCGCAGCTGAGAAATGTGGAATACATTGTGAACTCCAGAGAGTGACGCCGGTAACTCCAAACGGTGGGCCACGGGTCCGCATTTTTCCATGACGGTGAATGGAACAATGAATCTTGGAGCAAGTTTTCCCTTCACTCCGAAACGATGAATCCCTTTCATTGGAGAGACATGGAGATAAATGTGGTCTCCGATGTCAAAGTGGAGAGGTCAACGTCTTTTATCCGCATAGCTTTTCTGCCGAGATTGAGCAGCCTTGAGATTGGCTTGGATCACTCGTAGTCGTTCTTCGGCTTCATTTACAAGATCAATACCATATATCACCCGCTCGCTGGATTCACACTAGTTGAGTGGTGTGTGACATTTCCGGCCGTAGAGAGCTTCATACGGTGCCATCTTGATGCTAACTTGATAGCCATTGTTATAAGAGAACTTCACCAACGGTAAATGATCATCCCAATTTTTACCGTGGTCGATGGAACAAGCGCGTAGCATATCTTCCAGAACTTGATTTATCTGCTTAGTTTGGCCATCCATCTGCGGGTGATATACGGAGCTTCGGATCAGTTTCGTCCCCAATGATGCGTGCAGCTGCTCCCAAAAATGAGCAACGAACAGCGCACCGCGATCTGAAATAATCTTCTGGGGAACTCTGTGCAAGCACATGACTCTTGCAATATACAATTCCGCATATTTCTTGGCAATGTACTTTGTATGTACAGGGATGAAATGAGCTGATTTGGTTAGTTGATCGACTATCACCCAAATCAAATCATGCTTGTGGAATGTGAGAGGTAACCCAACGATGAAATCCATACTAATGTCCTCCCATTTCCACGCTGGAATATTCAGTGGTTGTAGCTGTCCGACCTTCCTTATGTTGTCGGCTTTCACCCGCCGACACGTATCACACTCCGATACGTACTTTGCAATTTCTCTCTTCATCTGTGTCCACCAAAATCTGGTTTTCAAATCTTGATACATCATGTGCTGCCCGGATGAATAGAATACTTGGACAAGTGAGCTTCATCCAAGATTTTCTTTCGAAGTTCTATGTCATGGGGTACCACGATACGGTCCTTGAACCACAGAGTACCATGTTTATCACTTTGGAAGCACTTCATTTCCCCATTCTTCATTCTCCTCGGAATGTGCGACATACCCATGTCTTTCTTTTGAGCTTCCATAATCTCCTCTCTTATGGTAGGGGTAAGAGAAAGATTATATAACGCTCCATATGGAACAAAGTATAAACTCGGCTCGTCCTCTCCCATCGGAGTGATGGACAAATTATTGATGTGAGACTTGCGGCTCAGCGCATCGGCAACCACATTCGCCTTGCCGGGATGGTAATGAATTTCAATCTCATAATCTTTGATCAGTTCTAACCATCTTCGCTGCCGCATATTCAGCTCCTTTTGAGTGAAGATATATTTCATACTCTTGTGACCGGTGTAGAGGTGCACTAAATTTCCGAGTATATAATGCCTCCACATTTTCAAAGCGAGTGCCACGGCAGCAAGCTCAAGGTCATGAGTTGGGTAATGTTGCTCATGATTTCGGAGCTGCCGTGATCCATACGCGATCAAGCTGTCTTCTTGCATTAACACGCAGCCGAGACCAATGCCAGATGCATCACAATAAACGTCGAAAGATTTGTTCGTCTCCGGCTAAGCTAGCACTGGGGCTGTTGTGAGATGTTTCACCAATGCTTGAAATGAATCCTCACATGCCTTGCTCCAAATATATTTAATCTCCTTTTTCAGCAGCTCCTTCATTGGCTTAGCAATTTTTGAGAAGCTCGGAATGAACCTCCGATAATATCCTGCTAACCTGAGGAAGCTGCAAACTTCGTGTACGGACGTTGGAGACTCCCATTCCAGCACTTGCACAATTTTTGCTTGCATCAACAGCGATACCCTCCGCTGAAATAATGTGACCAAGAAAAGGCACTTGGCTGATCCAAAATTCACACTTGCTGAATTTTGCATAGAGCTTGTGATCTCGCAATCATTGGAGCATGATATGCAAGTGTCTGGCGTGTTCTCCTCTGATTTTGAATAAACCAAAATGTTGTCGATCAAGACCACAACAAACTTGTCCAACTCCGGCATGAACACTGAATTCATCAAATACATGAAGTGAGCTGGCGTGTTGGTATGTTCGAACGACATGACGAGATATTCATAGAGCCCGTATCTCGTTGAGAATGTCGTCTTCGGTATGTCCTCCGGTCGGATTTTTATTTGATGATCTCCGGACCAAAGATCCATCTTCGAGAATACTTTAGCACCCACTAATTGATTGAATAAAATATTGATGCACGGTAGTGGATACTTGTTCTTGATCGTCACGGCGTTGAGTGGACGATAGTCCACACATAGACGTAACGTCTTGTCCTTCTTCTTCACAAATAATGTGGAGCAGCCCCAAGGTGATGAACATAGGAGGACGAGACCGTTGTCCATCAGGTCCTTCAAATGCTCCTTTAATACCGCCAATTCATTTGGGGCCATCTTGTACGGCCTTCGAGAAATAGGCGTGGTTCCCGGAATGAGTTCAATCTTGAACACGATGTCCCTATCCGGTTGCATACCCGGAAGGTTGTCGGGAAACATGTCCGGATTTCACGGACCACAAGAATGTCCTCAAGCTTTGTGGCTTCCGTGTTGTATGTGGCTGGAATTTTTTGGATAAGGCGGTCTAGAATGAGAGTGTGTGGTTCATGTAGTGGAGAGTTCAAATAGACCACAAGTGGAACAATGTCAAGAACAGCACCATGATGGTGCAGCCACGACATTCCTAAGATGATATCGAGCTTTTGACCCTCTAATATAATTAGAGAAGTCGGATAGATATTCCCACCCATCATAAGTTGTGCTTTATGGACTTTCATGTCCGCTGCTATTTTCCCACTCGGAGAGCAAATCAAATATGGAACTTCTGTGGGAGTGATAGGTAATTGAGGCTTGACAACATAAGATAGGCTAATGAAATTATGGGTGGCACCGGAGTCAAATAATATGACTACGGAATTTTGGAGTAGAGAAAACGTACCCGCAGTGAATGGGTTCGCCTTCTGGCACGTCTTCGAGATCTAAGTGGTGGACGTTGCCGGGTTTTAGTGCTGGTTTCTTGGGCTGGTTACGGGGTTGAACGGCACCCTGATATGGCGCTTGCGCCTTGCCTTGTCGCTCTTCAGGGCAGTCCATCGCAAAATGCCCGACACGGCCACACGTGTAGCACGTGTATTGTGTCGGGTTCCCGCCAAGCTGTGGACGGAATCCCAGTGCACATGGTGGAGGTGGATACGCACGCAGGACCATTCTTTGCTGCTGCTGCTGCTGTGGAAATGGCGGTTGGAAACACGGCGCATTGAAAGAATGACCGCGAGACGCCTGCGGTCGTGCCGGTGGCTGCCATCGCTGACTGGATGGTGAGCGATACACCATGCAGTATTTTTGCGGACCACCCCTGCTGCTGCTCGACCACGGGCTTTGTTTCCTCTCATCAGAAACGAGCTCGTGCTGAGCATCTTCCTGTACAATCGTGGCATTGACGATGTCGTTGAAGGTGCCGCGGTTGCATTGTGCGAGTTGGACCTTCATCTTTGGATTAAGGCCCTGGAAGAATATATCTCTCTTCCTATCTTCCGTCCCCACATATTCGGGCGCATACTACGCCAAGTGATTGAACGCACAAGAGTATTCGTGGGCACTCCTCCCGCCTTGCTTTAGCTCCAAAAATTCTTGAAGCTTCCTCTTAATTATTCCAAGAGGTATATGGTAGGCGCGGAACGCCTCCCGGAATTCGGTCCAGGTGACCGCAAGACCGGCCAGCAGTGGCGATGAAGTTCGCCCACCAAGCATTGGCGGATCCTCGAAGCTGTTGCACTGCAAACAGTGCTTTCTGTTGTTTGGTGCATTGTAACAAACCGAACTTCGCCTCAAGAGTGCGGATAAAGTTGTCTGCTTCCAGAGGCTCCTCGGCCTCCGTGAAGACCGGTGGATGCATCGCCAAGAAATCTGAATACGAGCTTTGTTGGGGCTAGCGTTGCCCATTGTCTTGTCGACCCCTTTGACGGGACGAATTTTGAACCAACATCTGCAGTAACTCGGTTTGCTCGTCGCGCGAGCCGAGTACTGCGGCCAGAATCTTCGTGAGCGTCCTTGGAGGTTCAGGTGGTGGTGGTGGAGGGACTTGTTGCTGTGGTGTCGCGGTTTGGTCCCGGGTCGTAGATTCATCCTCACGATCCCGGCTCGAGACTCCCATTTCGGGCGTGGAGCGTGTACGCACCATTCTGCATCCACATGATTTAAAAATATGCAACATGTTTGTTTTTCCTCCATCCATTTCATATTACAGTAGTGCGAATATTGACAATGGAATAAGCGCATAACATTCACATATGTTGATAAAGTACAAACTTCATACAAGATATATTATCTCATGACCAAGTGTACAATAGTGATTTCCAAAATGACGGACTCCCACTACGGAAGTACATCTCAACTATATTTGGCTCCCATGAGATGTCATACACACCTTGCCATCTTATACACGCCCACGACTATTTATAATATGACACAAACATGGTTACAAAATAAAAACGAGCAACCACTAACTATATGTTGCCCCGTGATGGCAGTAGTGTTGCTCCATCCTACTCTGATGCATCGCCATCGGCGTACTCGAGTATCTCTAGATCTTCTTCCTCCTCAGGATCTGAAGGGACTTGCTCTCCCATATTCAGCGGTATGTCATGATCCGGTGGATACACAACTGGTTGCAATTGTGCTTCGTCCTCAATCAAATTATCCTGAAGTTGGTCTGCCTCGTACTCCCAATTTTGAGCTTCCTAGATGGCTTCGTCTTGTGCCTCGGTGACTACCAACAGCTGCTCTTGCTGTTGTTGCACCTCCAACTGACTTGCCTGCAGTCCATCACGAGCTAGCTGCAGTTCCATGCGAGTTTGCCTCAGTTCGGCATGAGATTTTTCGCAGTCTCGTGCGAGTGTGATTCAGCTGATCCTCGCATTGATTCAGCCGGTGATTCGTAAGAGCCAGGAGCGAACGGAGGTTCTCATTGATATAATCAAGAGTGTCACCCTGTTCCATCGCTTGCCTCAAGGCTTCGATCTGCTCCCGAAGAATTGCAACCTGTGCGAGAACCACCATGTTGGATGCAGCGGCATAAGTTCCAAGTGTTATCGAGGTTGTGTCGCCATATGGTCGATAGGCCGCAACCATACAACAGTGCCACTCAAAACCAGCAGCACCACGAACCGGGAGAAGAGCAAATTGTGTCCCAGCCATGGCATCTTGATGAAACTCACAAAGCTTCATAAGCGCTTTGCCCGCTGCAATGGCCCACGTGTCCTCCAAATGAGCTCCCTGGATCGTGACCGAAAAAGGAGCCCATCCATAAAAACACGGACTAGACGGGATGTTGACCAGGACGCTACATGACAGCACGCATCTGTCAACCGTCTCTTGACCCCAATAGCATGACATCTCGATGAAGCCACACTGTTGGAGCACCTCCCGCGGCATGCTCGGAAAGCCCGGACGGCTGGCGCATGTGGAGAACATCCATCCGTCCGGCAATAGCATCACATCTGTCAGCTATAAAAGAAGTACTTGAATGAGTCAAATACTCAAATTCAAAAAACTTTGTTGATTAAAAGATCATGGATGTGAAAATTGAATTATGAAAGTGAATCCAAATCCAAATGCCAAATGAAACATAACACTGGAATTCTGTCTCAGTCTCTGTTTATTCTAACCAATCTGGAGAAATTCAAAATTTTCGTCCAGCTAAAGGCACATTCAGGACTTGAGTTCAAATACAAAGTTGTAAAACACTCAAATATATTTCCAGAATGTATTTATTTGCCTCCAAATAATCTATGTATGAGGAGTTATGATTGTTGCAAGTTGACAGTTTTCTGGAAAAAATTTTACAGTATCTCCTTTGTTTAAGGAGGCTGATTTTGTCCATATTTTTCCAGATACAAAACATCAATATATGCAAAAGTCATAAATGACAACATTGTTTTATACATCCTCAGGATTACACAAATTCATTATATGAAGTCATTTGTTCATTCGACAAAGAGATATGATCAAGGCAGTAACAGAGTACAGACACTGTCCAGTCTCTGTCCGGATTTAACAGAGTTTGGAAATTAGAATTTTCCATTAGTTTATAGGGGGATTCTTGATGAGTAGGTTTAGGCCCGATCTTCCGAAAGGTATGTCGATTGGGTGGAGAACTCGATGTTAATGATCCGTGACACTCGAGCGGTTCGAGTACCCTTGCAATCACTACACCACGGCTCCGTTGGTTATCAACCGTGCTGCATACGCTTGACCTCGCCAAGAAGGCTAATCCCTGCAATTGCAACCGAAAACACGACCAAGAACGTCGAAGACACGATCTGAAATCACGAAGTTGGGTCTCACAAACCGTAGAATGGCGATATTATTGATCTAAGCAAAACCCAATGAATATGACTGGCGGCTGCAGTATTTATAGGCTAGGGTTCGACCAAAACACGATTAGACGCGTCCCTAATGGACTCTTACGAGATACAAGGCCCAAAGGCCCGCTTCGGTGGTGCAGTACCAGATAGAAATCTGGACTCGAATTGTTTCGGCGATTCCCAATGACTACGGATGAATTTTGAGGTGGGACCAGAACCATTGGAAAGTTTATCTTCTCCTCTTTCCTTGCATATGTAGAACGTCGAAAACGGAGTCCGTATGCCTCCTGGGCATCCGTTTTAAGGTGGAATGCTCTTGGACTCCGAGTTGAACTCGAGTCTGAGTTGTAAACTGTTTCCATCAACTTGTGGACGTCCCAGCTGGTTCTCCATGCTCCCAAGGCCTCTTTCCTTCACTTGTTGATCTTCTCCATTATTCCTAATAACAATTAAATCATCACATAGTAATCTATTCTCAAACTCACATGCAAAAGAAGTTAGGAACGAATTCACCTGCTGATTTATTAACCGTGCTCGTGCTCTTGTGATTGGTCCTTGTAGATCAATATGTGTCTCCCTTGTTGTGATGTCCTCATCATCCTCCCTCTCTTGAATTGGAGTCGTAATCGACTCATGTTCATCTTCTTCTCCCAAGTACGGTCGCAAATCTGAAATGTTAAATGTAGGACTAACCCCAAAATCGGGAGGCAATTCAAGCTTATATGCATTATTATTAATCTTTTCAACAATCTTAAAAGGACCAGCAGCTCGTGGCATAAGTTTGGATTTTCTCAAGTCAGAGAATCGCTCTTTTCTCAAGTGTAACCACACCAAATCACCTAGTTCAAGTTTTACTTCCTTTCTACATTTACTACCTGCAATACTATACTTCTCATTCATCTTTTCAATATTTTTCTTTGTAGTTTCATGCATCTTAAGAATGAATTCAGATCGTTGTGTAGCATCCAAATTTATAGTTTCAGAAGGAGGCAAAGGTAGTAAATCAATAGGAGCACGGGGATTGAAAACATACACTACCTGCAATGGACTTACCTTTATCGTGGAGTGAACGGATCTGTTGTAAGCAAATTCTATATGTGGTAAACACTCATCCCACAACTTCAAATTCGTTTTCAAGACAGCCTGCAACATAGTGGATAAAGTACGATTAACTACCTCGGTTTTTCCATCCGTTTGTGGGTGACATGTAGTTGAAAACAGCAACTTGGTACCTAATTTATACCACAAAGTTCTCCAAAAATGACTTAAAAATTTTGCATCACGATCAGAAACAATGGTATTTGGCACACCATGTAAACGAATAATTTCCGTCATAAATAAATCAGCAATGTGTGAGGCATTATCATTCTTATGACAAGGTATAAAGTGTGCCATTTTGGAAAAACGGTCAACAACTACAAAAATACTATCCTTCCCCCCTCATAGTCCTAGGCAATCCCAAAACAAAGTCCATAGAAATATCCTCTCAAGGTACACTAGGAACAGGAAAAGGCATATAAAGACCATGTGGGTTAAGGCGAGACTTAGCTTTGTTGCAAGTAGTGCATCGTGACACATAGCGCTCGACATCACACCTCATCTTTGGCCAAAAGAAGTGTGTGGACAACACGTCTTCAGTTTTCTTCACTCCAAAATGTCCCATCGAACCTCCTCCATGTGCTTCCTGCAAAAGTAATAGACAGACGGAGCTAGCTGGAACGCATAGCTTGTTAGCACGATAGAGGAGACCCTCTCGCAGCACATATTTATTCCAAGTTCTTCCTTCTCAACAATTTTCAAAGACATCTTTGAAGTCCAAATCAGTAGGATATAATGCTTTTATTGTTTCCAAACCAAAGATTTTATCATCAAGTTGGGACAGCATGGTATAACGTCTAGATAATGCATCGGCAATGACATTTTCCTTCCCTTTCTTATGCTTAATGATGTATGGGAATGACTCTATGAACTCAATCCATTTAGCATGTCGTTTATTCAGATTGACTTGACACTTAAGATACTTCAATGATTCATGATCGGAATGTATGACAAACTCCTTAGACCAATGATAATGTTGCCAAGTTTGTAATAGTCGCACTAAGGCATACAATTCCTTATCATAAGTGGAATAATTCAGAGAAGGACCATGAAGTTTTTCACTAAATAAAGCAATGCGTTTACCTCCTTGTATGAGAACGCCAATACCAATGCCGCTTGCATTGCATTCTAGCTCAAAGGTCTTGTCAAAAATCAGGAAGTTGTAGCAATGGTGCTTGTGTAAGCTTCGATTTGAGAGCATCAAAAGCTTGTTGCTAATGTTCGCCCCATCAAAACGGCACTCCCTTCTTCGTTAGCTCATGTAGAGGTGCTGCAATGGTGCTGAAGTCCCGCACAAAACGCCGATAAAACCTGTAAGACCAAGAAAACTACGAACCTGTGTAACTATTGTTGGGGCTGGCCAGCTGGTGATTGCTTCAATTTTTGCCTCATCCATCTCAATTCCCTGCAAGGAAACGACGTAGCCAAGAAACGAGACTCGATTGGTGCAAAGACGCACTTTTCGAGGTTACCAAACAAACGTGCATCTCTCAAAATAGTAAAAACAACACGTAAATGATCAAGATGTTCATCATATGACTTGCTGTAAATGAGGATATCATCGAAGTAAACCACCACAAATTGCCCAATGAAAGCACGTAAAACCTTGTTCATTAAACACATAAAGGTGCTGAGTGCATTAGTTAAACCAAAAGGCATTACTAACCACACATAAAGTCCAAACTTGGTTTTAAATGCAGTTTTCCATTCATCTCCTAGTGCCATTCTAATTTGGTTGTAACCACTACGCAAGTCAATTTTTGTGAAGATGATAGCACCACTCAATTCATCAAGCATTTCATCTAAGCGAGGAATAGGATAACGATATCGAATGGTGATGTTATTAATCGCTCGACAATCAACACACATGCGCCAACTACCATCTTTCTTAGGAACCAAAAGAACAGGAATAGAACAAGGGCTAAGGCTTTCACGAGTGTACCCGCAGTCCAAAAGATCTTGGACTTGTCGCTGAATTTCCTTAGTTTATAGTGGGTTCGCCCTGTATGCTGCACGATTTGGGAAACTTGCTCCTGGAATCAAATTGATCTTGTGTTCAATGCCTCTCATCGGTTGTAAACCCCCTTATCTCGGAGGGAAACACATCCTCAAACTTCTGCAAAAGGTTAGCAACAGTAAGGGGCAATGCAATAGACAGTTCATGAAGTAAAAACATGGCTTCTTTGCAAACTAAAGCATAGCACATCCCCTTAGCATCGAATAAATCAGCAAGGTCAGATTTAGTTGCGAGCAACGATGGTGATTTTAACTTAATAACTTGCTGTTTTTCATATTCTAATTTTGTTGCTTTGCCATCACGAATTTTACTCTTCTCAAAATGTACAATTTCAGCAGGAGTCATGGGGAGCAAAGTGATTTTCTTTCCCTTATGCATGAGAGTATATTTATTGGTTCTACCATGATGAATAGCATCTGTATCAAATTCCCTAGGCTGAACCAATAAAAGAGAACAAGCATCCATAGGAACAACATCAAAATCAGCAAAATCATGGTAAGAACCAAATGAAAGATGTATTCTCGCGGTTTGTGTTACCTGAACCTTACCGTTGTTGTTGAACCATTGAATGTGGTATGGATGAGGGTGTGCTCTTGTTGTCAAACCAAGTTTCATGACGATGTCTGTGTTCACCAAGTTAATGCATCTACCTCCATCAATTATAGTGTGGACACGGCAGTCCTTGACGGCGAGAAACATGTGGAAGAGGTTGTGTCGTTGTAGCTTGTCGTCGGTCTCCACTTTGGAGCTCAAAGGCACGCTGCACAATGATGCTGCTATAGTTCTCTGTCGCCGCTATACCAAGTACCTCTTCTTTGGTGTGTTCGTCATTTGGATCTGTAAAGTCAGTAGCAAGAGAATATTCATCTTCAACATCCAAAGTACTATCATACCCGCCATCGTCGCGTGCTATGTATGCTCATTTGCTCGGGCAATCTCTCATCATATGACCAAGTCCCTGGCAGCGGTGACACTTAATGTCGGAAGTACGACCCGTACAAGGAGTGGATGATGAAGGCTTGATTGATGTCGCCTTGCTGCCTTCCGGCACGCGAGAAGGTGGAGCAGCAGGTATAGTTCGTTGGCCGCCATTGGATGGTGTAGTCACTGCACAGGGAGTCAAAGATGGTGCTGTTTTGGATGGTGTAGACGTCGAAAGTGGCATGAAGTTGCTCCTCGTGCGTTGTTGATGTTGTTGTCCGCCCTACAATTCTTTTTTTTGCAAACATAGCAAGCTAAAACAATCCGTTAACAGTATCATATTCCTTGTAATCAACAATGTCCTTAATTTCACGCCTCGACCCCCCATAAAAACAAGCTATTTTTATCATCCATGTCCTCTACTACCCCACAACGCAGCATACCCTTTTGTAACTCTTGATAATACTCCTCTACGGACATGTTAATTTGGTCTAAGTGCTGCAATTTTTTGCGAAGGTCCCGCTAAAAAGATGGAGGAATAAATCGAACACGCATAGCTTCTTTTAATCTATCCCATATTGGAGGATCAGTTCTATTTTTAACAAGTTCATTCCACCATATGATAGCAAAGTCCTTAAACTCACTAGTGGCTTGACGAACTCTATGTTGTTCAAGAACAAGATGGGCATTAAATTTTTGCTCTACTGTCATCTCCCAATCAAGATAAGTTTCAGCATCATAAGCACCAGAAAAAGGGGGTATAGTAAATTTCACTTTAGCAAAAGGATCATCAGGAGGACAGTTGTAATTGTTATGATGATTATTACCTCCCATACCTCAACGATAAAGTGGTAGTCTTGGTTGATTGTTGTGATCTTCCATATCATCATAAGCATTGTCTTCATGTCTTCTAGAGGGAGGAAACCGGGCCTCAAAAGTATTCATCCGAAGAGCAAGGTCATCAAGTTCGCGAGTCAAGTTCGCCAATGACTCCTCCATTGCTGCGTTGTATTTGGCAAACATATTTGTCATGGTCTTCATCATATCATGTAACTCAGCATGTTGAACACATTCATCATCATTGTCTTCTGCCATTGTTAGTAGGAAACAAAAGACACAAAAATATGTTATCCCTATCAACTACAGTGACAATGTGAAAGGTGGAAGAAAAACAATCTCTCTCGCTCAAGCGTCTTACCACGCTCTTACAAGTGTTCTTACCGACACAACAGGTGGTGTGGACAGTGAGACGAACCAATGAAGCATGGGATGATTGCAAAGGTACCTGTTATGCTGAAGAGAAAGGTGGAGCTTGGATGGCACAATATGGTGGCTAATAAGCAAGACATCGTTAACAGGTAAATAAAGTTGAATAAGTATTCAATGTAGGAAACTGCTTCTGATCAACCAGGTGCTCTAGGCCTAGCACAACACAAGGAAGTAGCAAGGCAAAAGGAAGACAGAATGATATAACCAACAATCACAGCACAAGTAGTATAAGCCAATTGCTTTAATATGCGTTCTCTTCATTATTTTTTTCTTTTTTTTAATATTTTTTGATATTTTTTATTTACTCAGGAGCACGAAGATATGAAGCACACAAATTTGCAGCTCAATTGGATGTAATATGCGACCTATAGAAAATCAAGAAGATTCTTTAAAATTTGTGCTGAAACTTTGGAGGCCGGATAGCCTATCTTCCAAGGGGAATTTGGGCAATCTAATTTTGCCGACCGCGGCTACGCGGCAGAAAATCAGATGCGAAATTTTGCATAACTGAATTTGAAAAAAAAATCGCGCGATTTCGGTTCGTATGCGAAAGTTATGGCCGTTTTAAGGTAGGCTGTCCAAGTTACGATTTTTAGATGTTAATTCCAACTCGGTTTGAGAACAGAACTCACAATCGGATATGAAAACGATCGTGAATTTGCACAGTAACTAATGGGGTGGAGTGATGATTCAAGGATGAGTGGCACAAGGATTTTTCACCTAATCTAGGGCTTGCGATATGGGAGTTCACGCAAGGCGGCTAGCTAGGGCAAACCGATGAACGTGGTGGATCAAATTGTTATTTAGGGATTGTGGAATAGGTGTCTAACAGCAAGAAAACAAGGACGAAATACAATAACTATGACCCAAAACACAAAGCTAAACCAGCAACAAAACTCGACCACACGAATGCAAACTCAACAATGCAAACTGAAAAATGAAACTGCAGGCACTATAGCCTGGGAAGCGGTAAAAATGATCTAATTTTTTTGTGGCTTTTCTGTGGACTCTAGGTACGAAACAAAAATCTAATGGAAGGAAAACAAAGATACCTCATGGTCAACTTGGAAATCTGATACCAATTGATGAGTAGGCTTAGGCCTGATCTTCCGAAAGGTATGTCGATTAGAGGGAGAACTCGACGTTGATGATCCGCGGCACTCGAGCGGTTCGAGTACCCCTGCAATCACTACACCACGGCTCTGTTGGTTGTCAATCGTGCTGCACACGCTTGACCTCGCCAAGAAGGCTAATCCCTGCAAGTGCAACTGAGAACACGAGCAAAAACGTCGAAATACATGATCTGAAATCGCGAAGTTGGATCTCAAAAACCATAGAACGGCGATATTATTTTATAAGCAAAACCCACCAAATATGAACGGCGGCTGCAGTATTTATAGGCTAGGGTTCGACCAAAACACGATTAGACGCGTCCCTAATGGACTCTTACGGGATACAAGGCCCAAAGGCCCGATTCGGTGGCGCAGCACCGGACAGAAATATGGACTCGAATTGTTTCAACAATTTCCAATGACTCCGGAGGAATTTTGAGATGGGACCTGAACCATTAGAAAGTTTATCTTGTCCTCTTTCCGTGCATATGTAGAATGTCGAAAACGAAGTCCGTATGCCTCCTGGGCGTCCATTTTAAGGTGGACTACTCCTGGACTCCAGGTTGAACTCGAGTCCGAGTTGTAAACTGTTTCCATCAACTTGTGGACGTTCCAACTGGTTCTCCATGCTCCCAAGGCCTCTTTCCTTCACTTGTTGATCGTCTCCATTATTCCTAATAACAATTAAATCATCACATAGCAATCTATTCTCAAACTCACATACAAAAGAAGTTAGGAACGAATTCACCTGCTAATTTATTAACCGTGCTCGTGCTCTTGTGATTGGTCCTTGCAGTTCAATGTGCGTCTCCGCTGTTGTGATGTCCTCATCAATTCTGATCAGAAGTTGAAAATAAGAGTTTTAGAGAACTCTCTAAATTTTCCAACCATGTATGTTAGACCTATAGGGTTGAAATATACAGGAAGTTATGCTGTTCCAAACTTAGTCGATTTTTCTGCCCAGTTCACATTTTGAACCAGGGACTGGGCAATTTAAGTTCAAATGAAGTTTTCAAGTTTTAAACCTTGAAATCTGTCTTGGAGCTGAAAATGAAACTTGTGGATGACTTCCTTGAGTTCCCATAACATATGTCTGCTTATCCAAGCGACGACACGATCAATTGTAAATCTGACCAGCACGCTCCAAAACAGAGATTACATATTCAATTTAGTCCTAAGTTGGAAATTTGCCGGTACTACACCCTCACCCAATAAAATCCTAAGCCGGTATTCCGTCATACGTCTCAACGGTAGCAGTAATGATGTTCACTAGCAAACGTTTTCTACTCGAGCTACTTAACGTGGTTAGTGTACTGCATCTACACACAAATGATAGATCAAACATATGGTGTTGTACAGCACAGCCCGCATGGGCAAACAGTTCACAATAATATATATGAAATTAAAAACATTCGTCCTGTATCATTCCATACGGGCCGCCCTGATTTAAGCCATGTCTCGAGGTACATGACCGGGTTTTCTACCACCCGACAGGGTCCCACGTCTTTGCATAGTGCTGCACCAGTAGGGGGCGCATCGGGTTATGTCCCACCCGAAGGGGGATCCCACTAATTTTGTAGCACGTTGTGGTACTGCGTGTCATATGTTCTCAGAAATATGAAAAGTTTCAGAGACTCATATTAACATTTCTGTGCCAAGCCACGGAAACAACCACATGCTACCTCTCGCATGGTGAGCTTACCGCAATTGATCCACTTGCGGTGGCGTACCTTACCTCTTTCTTGACATCGGAGCATTGTTACAGAATATAATAACACATAAGTTAGCTTGCCACCTTAAGTAACTAATACTATAATAGACCGCATGTGGTCATAGTAACTAATCCTCACTCCACTACTCTTAAGTTTTTAAAATAGGCTCTTTTCGAGCATGTTACTCCCAATGCGGCTTTGATACCAGGTTGTGGGGACCGGGTCCACACATTCCAGTAATGGCAGAGGGTGATGCCATGCGTTGCGGCATCCAACAGCACAAATGAAAAGAATACGACAAAATACACGTTTTATTTATATAAACAGCGGAAGTATTTTACAATACTTAAAGTACAGCAGAAGATAATAGTCATAGCTAAACTCTCAGCCTAACTATGCAAAAGTACAACCGTCCAGCCCAAGGACATTGCACACTAGTCACACACAAATTTACGGCGGCGTGCAGGGCTCCCACTTGGCGGTTTACCCAGATGGGGGCATCGCCTCATCCTCGGGCCCTTCTTCATACGTCTCAGCTGCAAACAACTTAATATAGCAACCGTGAGCACGAAGGCTCAGCAAGACTTAACCGTCTCACCTAAACATGGAACTCTACATGCAGGCATACTTAATATAGGAATAGATATTGTAGTAAATGACTCGCCTACATGTTGATCCTTAATTTTCAAGTTATTAACAGCATCTTACAAGTTTAATAAAGTAACTTTAGTGAGCATATTTGACAGCAACCAAAGTTCCAAAACAATTATAATTTAATACATAATATTCTCCTGGCTTCTTCAGTATTTACTACGTCATAGCGCAATGAACATGCGGTACTCAAATAACCGCGAAGGATGGTGATTGCAATTAGGACACACCCGAATAACATGTCATGTACACCAATGCCTAAGGAGCGTTTTGTGCTCCTCACCACGTCATACGCAGCCACCTTTCTCAAGAGAACTCAAACACCGAACCGGTCCCACCATCGCGGGCATAAGGTTCCTGCACGGAGCGTGTCGGTGCCCGCCGGCGAAGTTACACCTTACTACCCTCAGCCCACTGCTATCGACAATGGGCTGTGCCTCGACATCCATGTTATCAAGTTACATCGGTTTCATGGGTTCCATATTTCCAGTATGCATCCGGTAGTCTTCAAACTTGTCCAACAGGGCTGCACACGGATTGGTCCTCAATTGACACAAGCAGGGCTATGCACATGAAACCACGTCTCACTGCATTCTACCTGCTGATCGGTCTCAATGTCACATTTCTAAACCATTCTTTGATTCAATTCATCCCGGGTGATAAAATCCTATCTCGCGAGTAGATTCCAACTACTCGACTTCTACCGGATTACTATAAACATTAGCATGGCATTGTCCACTCATCAAGCTCTAGACCTACCCAATACTCCATGGGATTTGTGGGTCATGCAAGTGGAGTAACAAGCACCTTAGCCCTAATGCACAAAACTCATCCTAGACATACATGATACAAATGGAAAATTTGAAATAGCACTTAAATGCAAACCGGGGCTTGCCTGGCTGCGAGTCAGAGGGATAGTTAGCTTCTGGAAGTAGAGTCTCCAAGGGCTCCGGGTCCTCCTCGATCTCGGTCACTATATGATATGCAATATGTAAAGTACATGAGTGATATAGAAACTATAGAAAAGATCTTAGAAATACTGATCAGGTATGTAAATTATTTTAATTGGCTTTGCAATTTTTACAGTGGACACTAGGATCTATGTGGAAGGTCTGGACCGAAAATTAGAGATTTTCAAGGAAGCTTGTTGTCTCTAAAATTCCAACAATTAAAAGGCTTCTCTGAATTTTGGTACTGAATATGTAGCTTTGTCATGGCTACCAGTAGATGATTATGGTATAGGAGGTTGCACTGGTTCTATGAAAATTTGTTTCATAATTTTCTAAGCTTCCTACATGGAGAAATTGATTTTACAAGTTTGGGTAAAAAGCTAAAAATGGTTCTGTACTTTTCTT
This sequence comes from Tuctoria greenei, assembly GCA_036927565.1. Lineage (NCBI taxonomy): Eukaryota > Viridiplantae > Streptophyta > Magnoliopsida > Poales > Poaceae > Tuctoria > Tuctoria greenei. The sequence goes on along the minus strand of JAYESD010000010.1, from coordinate 20,316,626 downwards.
AATTTTCAACTACCTAGAGATTTAGAACATTGATCAACCCAGTAATGAGGTACCATGAACTTGAATTTTTACTGGAGATTAAGTGTATTATTAAGAGTGTGCTGCCAAAAATTGGGAATTTTCCAATTTACAGAACAGGAGTAAATAATCTCCCAATCAATTAGCTCAGAGGAATTAATTCTGAGAATCCTGGGTGTTTCATGTCCAACAAATTGCACCATTGCAAAGCTGGGATCAATATGAGTCTACCAGAATTTATTTGGAAATTTTTGAGCAAATCTACTAGGAGTAATGGATTTTAGAAGTTTGACTGAAATCTGGAATTATTTTCCAATTGGAAAGTTTAAATAAATCAGCCCGGCCCCACTCATTTAAAATGGGCCCATAATAATTAGGCCGCACCGAAGGCCACAGATTTACCCTGCAGCCGCACCGGATCAAACAGCCGCAGCCAATCCTGCCCGGAGATTCAATCGCTGACAAGTGTGGCCCGCCACCCTTCATCTACTTCGCGCCAGGGGCGGCACTCCTTGCCGGAGAAGCGGCGGCGCGCACCGGGATCGCTGCGTTGACCTCCTCTCGGCCCAGTCTTGACCGCCTAACCCTAAAATCGGCCGCGCAATATGATGGTGGGGTCCAATCATGGCGGCGACAGTCGGAGATGGCGGCGCGATGACGGCGGCGGAGCTAGGGTTTTGGCGATGGTCAGAATCACTCGAAAATGGCACAAGCAACTCGGGAAAAGGTGGGTAAGGTTCCTGGGAGCATGAGGAAGATGATTAGGAGGTGCAAAAACTGTTGAACGGTCGGGAAAAATGCTTTCGACTGTGAACCGCGACGCTTTTCAACAGCGGCAGAGAAAACTCAAATAGCTCGACCTCTACTCGATTATTCCCGTTGATTGTTGGTAGAAGGGTGCATTAGGAGGTGGTGAACATACTACCTAACTGGATTAGGAGAAGTTTGCACGTAGAAATGGAATTGCACAGATGATCTAAACTCGATGCTCGGTTTTGCCGTCGGGAGAAACAAGAAATACCAACTCTATATACTATGACAAGCTGTCAAAATTTGCAGGCATATTTGGTGATCAAATACGCACCACTTTGATGTTTGCTTGTGGGCTCGAGAAGGTCTGCTTCATCCTGGCAACGTTGAACAGAGGGGGGCGATCGTCGGATTCAACGGTGGACTTCCGCGGAGCTTCAAAATACACCGCAACCAATTGAGGAATCAACGAACTACTTCGTGGAGATGATAGAGGGAGAAGTTTTCTTTACTTTTTCTGTTGGGAGGATGGAGAGACTCGGCCGAATTCTTGAGCTATTTAGTGGACAGAGGGGCGAGGTGGTGCGCTCGGGAGAGAAGAACAGAGGTTACCGCCGGTGCTCATCTACTCGGGGCTGGAGTCGAAGATAGGGATGAGGAGAGTAAGGAGCACGCCAGGGAGGCCACGCAGCAAGCTAGCAAGCAGCTCGCTGGAGCTTGCATGCCGTGCGGTGTCGCCACGGTGAGTCGAAGCAGAGCACTCACGTATTTGCCTCTATGACTAGTGGGTCCTACTGCCCCTTCAAGTCAATCCTCTCTGGTTAAACAAATATCATAGAAATTGATGTCCAAAATTCATGAAAATTTGTGGATAGGCTCCACTAAACATCTGGGATTTGATTCTGAAATTAAAACTTCGAATTGATCAAGTTTCAATTGAAATTCAAATTTGAATTTGAATCTGAATGGAATTCGATGGAGCCACTGAATTAAATAGCAAATGAGCTTCAAAAATATTGAAACTTTGCAGAGAGACCAATTGGAATATTTGGAATTTAATGGTGAACTCAGATTTTTATTTTGGCAATGTTTGAAAAGGAGCAAGTTTTTAATATTTGAATTCCCTCCATTAAAGTTTGAATTAGTTTGATTTTTCATTGCCAATTTGATTTATTTTTCCCATTCAAATCTTTACATCTCCCAAGTGAACTTTGCACTAATAAATTTAGGGCTTTTACAGCAACTACATATTAAGATTCAGCTATGGATTGTGCAACTGAGTTTTGTTTTCTAGAGGACCAAGCAACAAGTGAATTACCAAGAAAATGACAAGCACCGGAAGTATTTTTTTTATCAATCCTACAACCCCCAAAATCAGCATCCGAAAAAGCATTCAAAGTAACGCTTGAGGAAGAAGGAAGATATATGCCAAATTCTTGAGTTTCATGTAAGTACCTGAGAATTATTTTGAGGGCTTGACGATGTGAAACATGTGGGGAAGCTTGAAATCGTGCGCAAAGACATAAACTGAATTGTAAGTCCGGTCTTGATGTCGTGAGGTACAAAAGTGATCCGATCATGCTTCTATATTCTTTTTGATCCACGGGTTCACAATCTTCATCAAGTTCAAGTGTCGTTGATGAACCCATTGGTGTCCGAAGAGGCTTGCTTTTGTCAATGTTGAAGTGCTTAAGAAGATCTCTTGTATACTTTGTTTGATGCACAAAGGTACCTTCATTGGTTTGCTTGATTTGCAACCCCAAAAAGTACGTGAGTTCTCCGATCATACTCATCTCAAATTCTGAACTCATCATAGCTGAAAACTTGGACACAAGATCATGAGAAGCACAACCAAAGATAATATCATCCACATACACTTGAACAAATAATTAGTCATTGCCATGCTTAATCACAAAAAGAGTTTTATCAACCATGCACATGGTAAACACCTTTTCAAGTAAGAATGTTTTTAACCTATCATACCATGCTCTAGGGGCTTGTTTGAGACCATACAAGGCTTTGGATAGTTTGTAAACATGATTAGGAAAATCTGGATTTTCAAAACTTGGTGGTTGCTTGACATAAACCTCATCATCTATGTAGCCATTAAGAAAAGCACTTTTAACGTCCAATTGATATAACTTGAGACCTTTAGATGCAGCAAAAGCTAACAAAATTCTTATGGCTTCTAATCTAGCAAAAGAAGCAAAAGTTTCTTCAAAATCTAGGCCTTCAACTTGTGTGAAACCTTGTGCAACCAACCTAGTCTTATTCCTATTCACAAACCTATCCTCACTTTTTTTATTTTTAAACACCCATTTAGTTTCAATTAAAGTGTGGCCTTGAGGTGGAGGTACAAGTTTCCAAACATTATTTCTTTCAAAATTTTCTAACTCTTCTTTCTGGCAATAATCCAAGATTCATTTGTGAGTGCATGTGATATATCTTTGGGTTCAAAAGAAGCAACAAAAGCAGAATGAGCGTGAGAGTTTGGATCGCAAAACCTAGACCATGTGACTCGTTCGTGCAAGCTCCCAATGATTTGTTGTTAAGGATGACTTTTGAGGATTCGGAGGGGAGTAGACACTTCACAAGCTACTTGTTCTTCATGTTCATCGCAAATCGATGAGCTTGTGACTTGAGGATGATCTGGACCAGCAATGGTAGTCGTCAATGCTGGTTGTGAATTAACATCCGGAGCTGAAACAATATCATTAGCTGCTGAATTTTCGGGTAGCAGCACCTCTTCTTCCTCATCTTCAATGAAAATACTCTCCCCCGGCAAATATCGATATGGACCTGCAATATTTGAGCTAGTACCTAAGATTGCTTCATCAAAACAAACCTCACAAGTCTCCACAATTTTGTTAGTGTCAAGTAAAAGCATACGATAGCCTCTAGTATGAGATGGATAACCAAGAAACATGCCATCAACAGATCTAGGTTCAAATTTATCAAGATTACCATGTTTCTTAATAAAGCATTTGCAACTGAAGACCCGAAAGTGTGCGACACTAGGTCTATGTTCAAACCGAAGTTCATATGGCGTTTTTTGAACCTTAGCACGCAAGAAAACACGATTTGAAACATTACAAGTGGTTGCAGTTGCATCTGCCCAAAACTTTCTAGGAGTTTGATATTCATCAAGCATAGTCCTAGTCATCTCAACTAAGGCTATGTTCTTTCTCTCTACAACACCGTTTTGTTGAGTTACATATGGTGAAGAAAATTGATGATGTATTCCTTTTTCAGCACAAAAATGATCAAATGATGTATTTTCAAATTCAGTTCCATTGTTACTTCTAATTGCTCTTAAAGGTCATGGGTGATCAATTGATAATCTAAGAAATAAAGTTCTAAAGTGACTAAAAGCTTCATTCTTAGATGCCATAAAATAAACTCAAGAGTATCTAGAATAGTCATCAACAATAACAAGAACATACCATTTACCTCCGAAGGATTGAACACGTGAAGGTCCTACGGTGTCAAGATGCAAAAGTTAACCCGGTTTAGTTGTCATGGTCATTGTGAGAGGAGCATGTGAACCTATAACTATATTAGCATGTCTATAAGAAGAGCACACAATTTCTTTGTCCCCTTTAAGCTTAGGCAGCCCACGTATGCGATCAAGAGCACTAACACATGTGAGATGATCAAAGCCTACGTGACCAAGTCTACAATGCCAAAAATATAAGTATTTAGAGTCATTAGCAACTAGACACCTATGCTTCAAAGAAGACATATCAAAATCAGCTTTAAAAACTCTTCCAGACTGAGACATGTTAAAAATAAGCTCACTATTTGAACCTACAACTTTGCAGTAATTTTATTGAAAATAATTTCCAGATTTTCATCTAGCAATTGTGAAACAAAAAGCAAGTTGTATTTCAAATTTTTGAGAAGTACCACATCCTTCAAAGTGTAGTAATTATTTACTCTAACCGAACCCTTAGCAATTATAAGAGTTGAAGAATTATCAGCAAAAGTAACATTCTCTACACGTGACACAAAAGAGAGGGAGGAGAACCATTCTTGGTTACCGGTCATGTGGCGTGAGCAACCTGAATCCACAATCCAAATGTTATCTTTCCTCAAGCATGTAACTTACATAGAAGCACAATACGTCGATGGCTTAATACGGGGGTTAGTCAAAATGCATTTAGGAATCCAGTACTGAGTCACACGACGTGCCGCAGGAAAAACAGGCGAATGTTGAGACAAAACAACAGGTTTATGAGCCAAATTATGAGAATTTTTGTACCCAACTACTGACCTACGAGGTATTACATGTGTAGGACGATAAACAGTAGGTTTGGGAGCAAACTTTGCATGTTTTCGACTCATTACAGCAGGTTGCATGTTCCTATCATTCGGTTTAGCATGTGCAACAAATTTTGTATGAAAGTTATGAGATCTAGCAATCATTTTTCCTTTTTCTGTTGTTTAGCTAGACTATAACAAAAATCTATGGCATGACCATCTCTACCACAGTAGGTGCAACGAAATTTAACTTTGTGTTAATGTCTAGATGAGTAAGCAACATTTTTATTTGAAACCGAATGAGACAACAATCCTGCAGATTTGAAAACCACTTCTTTTTGTTTAGGAACTGTTTGAATCAAACCACATCCTAATGAATTTTTAACTTTAGATGGATGTTCCTTAGCATGAGCATGAGAATTAAAACCTAAACCAGTTTTATCATTGCAAGACTTCGAAGAATTCAGCAGCAAGTTTAGGTTCTTATTCCCATTACAAAACCGATATAATGTCCTATGCATGTCATCAAGTTTAGTGAACAAGTCTAGGAAATTTTCACATGAAGTTTTTCATTTTAGTTTGCAATTGGAACAATATTTAACTTCATGAGAACGTAAAGCATTATTCAATATAGAAATTTCATCCATAGCATCTTATAGTTTCTTATCAAGATCATCACAAGTAGAACAATGCAAATCAATTGTAGAACAACAAACATCTTTCAAGTTTTTATCATTAAGTGCAGCAAGCTCTTTGTTCTTTTCAATCTCTAACTCAAGTTTATCAAGTGTGGAGGTGTGTGCATTTCTTATAGAGGACAATTGTTCATATATTAAATCACATGAGGAACAAGAATCATCACTAGGAATCAAAGATTTCAGACGCTTAATTTTGGATTCTAGTGACTCAATTTTAACATCATTGTCCTTAAGCTTTTTCTTCTTTTTCTTAACTATAACAGTGGCACGAGAAATAGCATCACACATTTTTTCGCAAGTAGAACATACCTCTTCATTGTCGTTGTTGTGTTCTGCCTCCTCCATACTTGATCTTGATTTGCCCACCATGAAGCACAAGTTTGCAAAATCATCTTCATCTTCGTCACTTCCGATGTCCACATCGCTCGAGCAAAGTTCTTGAAGTGCGGAGATAAAACTATTCACCAATTGGCATCCTGTAGAACCCTTCTGTTTCTTGTTGTTGTTTGCATAGGAGTGCTTCGTCCTTGTTTGATTTTCATCACGGGAAGTAGTAACTGAAAGGTTAGGGTAATCCGTGCAAAAATGTCATGTCTTACCAGATTCAAAGCATCGTTGAGGTCCAACACTTCCTCTCCTTCTAGTTCTCACATTTTGCAATGCTTTTGAGAATCGAGTAGAGATGAGTGCAAGTTCTTCCTCTAGAAACTCTTCAATCTGTTCAAGGGCTAGAGAGGATAACAAGGCAAGTGTTCCATAACATGAAGATTTGCCGGAGCTAGGCATGTCGCATTGAGAAACAAATGCAAGAAACTTGTTGGGGTTCTTACGTGACATTATGACAACTTCATGAGCTTTCAATTTAGAATATAGAATATCTAAAGTAAGTGTACTCATGAAATTAGATTCTCGAATAGATGTGACTTTCATCTCCCAAATTGACATGTCTAATGCTCTTAGTAATTGCCTAGCATTCTCAGCATCTGAAAAATTAACATCGACGCTACGCAAGTTGCTGAAAATTATATTAAACCAAGCAATAATATCATCGATGGACTCACCTGGTTGCATCTTAAAGCGCATGTACTCTTTTTTGAGCATGTCTTTCCTTACCTCCTTGATCGTGGTTGATCCTTCGTGGTAGTCGCAGAGTGCTTTCCACACATCATGTGCAGATCAGAGGCGAGCAACACGGTCGAAGTTGCTTTAAGTTAATCCTTGTATGATCAAGATGCGAGCCTTGTTGTTGTTGTCGACATCTCTCATGTTCGTAGCTGTAACTTGATCGTTTGGTGGCACATCATAAGGCTTGTACACCTTTCCCATATTGCAAAGCCTTGCGCCTAGATCAAAGCTTTCATGTGTGCCTTCCAAACCCAAAAATCAATGCCACTAAACACACAAGGTTTTATGGAATATTTCTCCATGTTGATTAGTTAAAATACATGTAAATGTCAAATATTAGAGCATTGTGGCTCTGATACCAATTGTAGGATTGAGGAGCACGTGAAAAGCTACCAGAGGGGGGTGAATGGTGGATTAAAACTTTTAAAGCGGAAGCAACAGAAACCCCTCAGTAGAAAATCAATCTGTCAAGAAATCGTGTGTGCCACTAACCTAGACGTGATCAATCATGACAAAACCAGTATAGATTGTGGAGAATGAAGTCACAAAGACGTCACAACAAGAATCACAAAAATCCGTCAAGAAAAACTCACGTTACAATCGAAAGATCGAACATAGGTCAATCTGTTCTATTGAGTAAAAACCAGATCTGTAACACTGCATAAAAAATTGTGTAGATTAGAAACCACAAATCCAAGAATCACAAAAATCCGTCAAGAAAAACTCACGTTACGATCTAAAGGTCGAACATAGGTCAATATGTTCTATCGAGTAAAAACAAGATCTGTAACACTGCATAAAAAATTGTGTAGATCAGAAACCACAAATCCAATGACCGTGAAATTTTCATAAATGATAGATAATCAATTTGTGAAGACAAAAAAAGAATCACATCAAGTGGATCTATAAAACTGGAGTTATGATAAAACCACCGAAGCGAGGTAGTGCTGTGCAGAAACTTGACGAGAAAGACTTCACAAAAACAAGTCGGACGAACAAGGCACAAAAGCTCCTTTAGACTACGAAGTTTCTTGATCAAAACACAAAAGGAACAGCCCCATAGTCGTCTACCACTATCTCTGGCCTCCCTTTCTTTTATAGATAGAAGCAATCTTAAGACTTTCAAACACCTTAGAAACGTATCCCACATTCCTAAAACAACCCAATTTCGTGACCCACACGAAACCCTATCATAACCAACTCAAATATTTCCATATTTGAGGCAAACCCGACTCAGCCATAGCCTGAGTCCATAACCTAGTTGGTTGGACCTTTCCAACTGATTCTTTACGTCCACATGTCTTCATCACACCTCGGAACCATGTAGCCACATCCATGCACTCCTTTCAAACGTTCAAACACCTTCCAACGACGTCCACAATACCTTCATAAATATTGTTCTCGATCCAAACATGTTGTGCGACCTCCCGATCAACTGAACCAAAATTCCTTCCAAACTTGGTTGTTGAACCTCATCTTCTCCCTAAGACTAGTTCAATGGATCCCATCACCAGCCACGTCTTGAACTCAAGCAAGACCTGCACATGAACAAACAACCAATACTTTCGAGCACAAGTTCTAGACTTGACTCTCGTTAGTTCCGAAACCACAACACCTTACGTGAGCACCTCACATAACCATGTTGCAAACCATAGCAAGATGATATCAACCATAACCACCAACACACACCAAAAACATAGTAAAAGAATACTAAGCATACATTCCATAGATGTAAAACAAGTTCGAATCAATTCAATGTAAAAGCAGAACCATTGCAATCTAGCTCCGGGCCTTGCCTAAAACTAACCGGACCTTGAGCCGGAGCTTACCAAAGCTAGTCGGACCTAGCGCTGGAGCTTACCAAAGCTAGTCGGACGTTGCGCCGGACCAGGCAAAAACATGTCGGACCTAGCCACAACAAGTCGGATCTAGCCAAAACATGTCGGACCTAGCCAAAGCAAGTTAGACCTAACCAAAAAAAAGTCAGACCTAGACAAAGTAAGTTGGACCATACGTCAGACCTTGCCGGAGCTACCCAAAACAAGTCGGACCTATTGTCGGACATTGCTGGAGCTTGGACCTATAGTCGGACCTTGTTGAAAATGGTGTTTTGGTGATATTCAAAACTTCTATCGCCATAGCCAATGTATTCAGCACAAATAGGTCTCACATAAGCCCTTACCCCTACATAACGACATGAGCTCTTGGGATGTGTCTCTCACACACACCCTATACATTTAAGTCTACTTTGCGCTTCAGTCATCAGTTGGGCTTTTTCTCTTTTCCTTCACCACTTCATTTTTTACTTTTTGAGTGCACCAAACTACCTCATTAAAATTGACCTGCAGTCATCTCAACAAGTTCATTAGGATCTCATTTGTTTATCATCAATCTTCCAAAACCCACAAGGGGTTGCCTAGATGCACTTTCAATCTCCCACTTTTCGGTGATTGATGACAACCATTTGAGATTTCACAATTAAGAGTAAAAAATGATTTTCATAAAGTGTGCATATATGAGAATGATAGATGAGTAACAAAAACTTTTCGCATATATGCACTCTTTATGGTGGGGTGCGTGAAGAGTGTGTGATCAAAAGATGTGATGAGCAAAAGATAATAACTTAACAATTATAGCAACAATCATCACTTCATAATTAAACTAGGCATCACATATTAAGTAAAGTAAGCACATCTAAAATAAATTACAAAAGTTTGAAATCGAGATACGTGTCCTTGATCACAAGTCCTTAATGGCTACAAAAAAGACTACTAGTCTCAATCTCTCCCCCTTTGGCATCAAGGCACCAAAAAGGGAAAAATTGAGTGGAATCACTCATCGCCACTGCCTCCCTCACTCTCGGTCCTGTCATAATCCTCTTCTTCATCTTCAGGTGCTTGCGGACAAGGAGGAGGAGCAGAGGTGCCAGCTAGTCAAAATTAACCCAACTCTTACTTGGTTAGAGGAGCCATCTTAGTGATATATTCTTCACAGTCTTTTGAGATCTGAGGTGACCCCACTGGCTCCATTTCCAGCTTCTCACAGATTGCTTTGATGTTGTCCTTCACGTACCGTTGATGCTTCTCCCTGGCCAGACTCTCCTTGTGCTGCTTGATTTCCACTTTGTGATAGGATGCAAAGATGGATGAAGGCATCTTCAGCACTCCACTATAGGACTCTCTAGGAGGTGGAGAAGCAAGAGCAGCAGCCGCATATCTTGTGCCTTCTTGAGTTCTCTTAGATATTTGTTCCCCTGCAGGTGAGATAGGAACAGAGGGGCAGTGTAGATAGTAGGCTTCTGGGGCCTGAGTCCAGTATGAGGAACATCGTGTCTCCAGAATATCTTGATAAGCTTGGCATCTCTTGGACTTGAGGTAGGTCATGTTGACCCATTGTCTTTCAATAACTGGGTTCCTCACCTTCAGATATACATGCTCATAGTAGTTAGCATGGAAGTTACTCCAGAATCTTGGATCAGCTGACTGTTTGGGATAATCATAGACTTCTAGCTTTCTGAATTCGTTGGCCAGCTCACCCCCTTGGCTTGTAAAGTCATCATTTGATGGCTTCGTGTTGTGGTGGATAGGGGCCATCATCTTCAAAGGGCCACTAGGACCACTAGCCAGTCCTTTGCACTTGTTGAGAGTTCTCTTGGGCACCGTAGAGCTAGCACCGGTAGCATCCTTGCTCTGTGCTTTCTTCACTACAACTCTCCTCCTCTTAGGAAGTGTGTTGTCGGAAGGAGAGGAGTGAACATTTTGGTCATGTCTTTTCTTCATCACCCTCTCTTTGGCTCTTTGCACTATAGCACGGTCACGCTCTTCATCATAGTCAAAAGAGCTATCCTCGGAACCTGACGACATCGTGCCTGACAGCAAAATTCAAGGGATGATAAGAATTGAATATAGACTTTGTGCAAATAGGAGTTGAGAATTTCAAATTTTTAGGACACCGGACTTGTCCGTATTCAGAGTGCAGACTTGATCGGAGTACCGAACTTGTCATACTAGAATACCGGACTAGTCCGGTCTAGCATAAGAACCCTAATTTCCTATTTTCAACAAATCTAGCTCGAATCGATTCACAATGAATAGAAAAACATGAGGAATACATCTAGAAGAGTAATATATGCTCTAGGAATCAAGTAAAATAAGCAAGAATCAAGAAAAGTTGAGAGCTATGGTTTGAGTGAAATTTTATCGAAAAATTGAAGATTCGAGTTGAAGGAGTGGAGTAGAGGTCGGATTAGTCCGGAGTGGGCAAGCTTTGCACCGAGAAGAAGATTTCCCTTGGAGAAATCTACGTTTTTGATGGGTGGAAGTAGAAATCACCTTTGGAGCTCACGGCTGAGGAGAGAGAGTGCAAAGGAGTTTGTGAGAGATGAGAGATGAGCTCCTGGTGGTGGATTAGGGTTAACCCCGACATATCTGGACTAGTCTGGTGCTGACGCTGGACAAGTCCGGTGTCAGCAGGACTAAATAGAATTGAATCAACTAGATTTTGGTTGTTTGATCTAATAGTGATCTCAATGACATTATTTCACAAATAATTTTGATGAACATGACCAGTAAGCAATCAACAAACATACAATGGCCATAATTCACCAAGATTCACTAATTTAGATAGTTTTCAAGAGAAAATTGGGATAAGGGACACATTTTCAAAAATATGAGTAAATTCTGAAATCACAGTCAGGTATGCAGTGTTTCAAGCCACATTTCGAGAGTCAAGTATATTTAGCTCATTTCTTAGCTTACAAATTATCTTTTCATCTAATGGCTTGGTGAAAATGTCTGCAAATTGTTTTTTAGTCCTAACATGTGAGACTACAATGTCACCTTTTAATGAATGATCTCTTAAGAAATGGTGACGAATATCTATGTACTTAGTTTTTGAGTGCTCTACTGGATTGTGCGCAATTTTTATAGAACTCTCATTATCACATAGGAGTGGAATATGGTTTGATTGTAACCATAATCCCTTAGAGTTTGTCGCATCCAAAGTAGTTGTGCGCAACAACTATCGGGTGCAACATACTCTGCTTCGGCTGTGGAAAGAGCAATGGAGTTTTGCTTCTTAGTTGACCACGAAACTAGGGATCTGCCAAGAATTTGTCAAGTCCCTGACGTGCTTTTTCTATCGACTTTGCATCCTGCATAGTCGACATCGAAATATCCTATCAAGTTAAATTTGGATCCTTTGGGATACCAAAGGCCCAAGTTAGGTGTGTGCACAAGGTATCTTAAAATTATTTTTACAGCTATTAAATGGCACTCTTTATGTGCGGCTCGAAACCTTGCACTGATACACACAATAAGCATAATAGCTGGCCTAGATGCACATAAATAGAGTAACGAGCCAATCATAGACTGATATACTTTTTGATCTACATTTGGACCATCTTCATTGAGATCAACATGTCCATTATTTGTCATGGGTGTCTTCATGGGCTTGGCCTTGTCCATATTGAACTTCTTGAGAATGTCTTGCATGTACTTGGTCTGGCTTATGAACGTGTGTGACACCCTGATTTTCGAGTTTTGGAAAATTTAAAATTTAAATCAGAATTTAGAGTCAATAATAGGAAGGAATTGTTTTTATAAAGAAAGATATAAAATATATGCATATCATCTTGCATTTTGCATTTCATCCTCAAGCATGGAGAATTTGGTACCAAAATAGATACACCACAAGTAATTTATTTGCCATAATGAATATGAGATGAAAGAAATAGATGAAATTAAATATATATATGATATTTTAATATGATGAAGTCATACCAAAAGAATTAAGTACGATAAAAAGGAACAATCCTAAGAGAATAGGAAATAAAGACGCAAGTAAAAATTGGGCAAAACACCAGATTAGTTCGAAAAAGAGCGGACTAGTCCGATTGTCATTATTGGACAACATCGAACTAGTCCATTATCACCACCGACTAGTCCTATCAGCCTTACTGGACCATAACGGACTAGTCCTTCATGACACCGGACTAGTCTAGTCAGCCTTTCTGTAACACTTCAGACTTGTGTGAAAACACCTAATTTAGTCTGATCTCACCCCGGACTTGTCCGGTATCAACACTGGACTAGTCCGAAGTCCCTTACTGTACGAGAACGGACTTGTCCGGCCCCTAGTTGACCAGTTCAGCCTGCAGAAACCAACTTGAATTCTATTATTTCTCCACAATTGGTTTTTAGGTAATTGCCTTAATTGGGCCCAGGAACATTGTGCCCAATCCATGTGGAGCCCATGTGGGACCCCTACACGGCCTCCAACATCTTAAACTCGAAATCCATCAAACTCTACCTCTCCACCCCTATATAAATGCCCCACCACCCCAACTTTTCATATCTTTTCCACAATTGAAGAAGCCCTCAATCCTAGTTCGTGGGAGCCGCCATCAAGAGAAGATCCAGCAGCAAGGAGGAGGGGGAGAACACGAAGGAGGATCAATCATCGATTATTCGTTCTGCATCACCACTTCACCCTCAACTCATCTTCATCAAGCCCTAATTGTCAAGATCCAAGTGTTGCACAAAATTCTTGATCTTTGGATCCCTAAACACGTGGTATTCCCTCTACTTTCACTTTTCCACCTGAATTCAATCAAAATTCTTGATGAGCAAGAAAACTCTAAATTGCAGATTCTGTATAGGGCGGACTAGTCTCGCCCTGACAGCGTACTAGTCCGTTGTCTGAATCTGTTTCAGGTTGAATTAATCCCAATTTTATTCAAATCAACTTGAAACATGTTTAAACTTGTTAAAACCATTGTAACTAGTTAGTAAACCTTAATAGCAACTCAATAACAAGTTTTACCACATAATTGCATTGATCATGCATGTCATGGCATATTGAGTAACGTATAAGCATTTATTGATTGTAATGGTTGTTTTCTATGTCTATTGTGCGGAATAGAATGTGTTGGGCTAGAGGGTGCTACCGAGGACCTCCAGTACCAGAACTTCAAAGCTTTTGACCCTAACCAAGCTAAGAAGCAAGGAAAGTGTCATTGATCATTTTGATCCTGTTTTTAAGTGTTTTGTTTGAAAAACTGCATGCTTGTGTCATTTTGATGGGAAACCCAAGATAGGTGTTTACTAGACTTGTTTGACCATCTTTGTCGCTTGGGACATGTAGAGTGTAGGGAAGGGCTTTTTGCCTTTTTGCTTCGCTCTAGTTAATTAGGATCGGAAAACAACCAAAAGACTTAATCATGTTTTAATGAACATATGGATGATGTAAATTGATGAATGTGGATAAATGGTAATGTGGGACTTGGGGGATCTAAGAAAGCATGGTTTGTGGTTTGTGTTGGTCGATATGGTGGTTTGCTTGCCTTGGATCTAAGGACCGATTCATGCAAGAATAGGTCAGGACAACAGTGCCACCACAAGGGCAAGTATGGGCACGGCTTAGCCAATTAATTAGGACTATTACCAACATTGATTTGGATCATTTGGAGGAGCGGGGAATGGGAGTCGGTTGGGTTTGCAATAGTGGCGAGATTGCCCTAAGATCCGAACGGCACAAGAGGGGGGCCTTTGTTGGATGTGCTCAGTTGGAGGCATCACCACTTGTGAAACCTTAGTGGGTTTGAATATGCTGGTAGTCCATTTGTAAAGGCTATTTTGTGATCTCTGGCCATGCACCTAAGGGAGTGTAATTGGCATAAGGGAGGTTTCTTTAGTCGACGACGGGTGACAAAATCACGAACTTGAGGGTAAAGTGGTACAACCTTTACAGAGTGTTAAAAACTATCATGATAGCCATGATCCCGGTTAAGAGCACCTGGATGACCTACATGATTAGAGGGGAACTTGGGTTTTGGAATGGTTATGGTTATGGTTGGGTAATGGTTTGGTTATGATTATGGATTGGATGGTGATAATTGGATTTGGTTAATGATGATGGTAAGAACATGTTATATGGATGATTAATGAATGATGGACATGAATTATTATGTTTACTCGAGATATGATGGGATTACTTCACATAGACATAGTATGATGCTTTTCATATGTTTTGAATGTACTTTTCTGCAAATATCCACTATTTATATTCATTCCTTGTTTAAGCTACATGTCATACTTTCCCAAACTTGCTGAGTACGACATGTACTCACTCTTGCAATTCCCCAACCAACAGTTTCAGGTGATGTTTGGGAGTATCCTGAGGATAATGCGGAGTACTAGGTTGTGTGCTGCCGTCGACTTGCCTGTGGTGTTGCTTGGAGCCACGCTATCGATTTTGCTTAGTGGTGTTTACTGCTTCAGCCCAAAACCGGTCCGATATAGTGTATTCATCCAGCATTGTTCTTGCCATCTTGATTGGGGTTCTGTTTTTCCTTTCGGCCACCCTGTTTTGTTGAGGGGAGTAGGGTGCCGAAAATTCATGCTTTATTCCTTCTTCATCTAGGTACTCCTCAACTTGTGTATTCTTGAATTCCGTCCTGTTGTCACTTCTAGTGTTCTTCACAGTTGAGGAGAATTCATTCTGTGCTCTTTTCAGGAATTTCTTGAGAATTCCCTGAGTTTCCGATTTGTCATACAAGAAAAATACCTAGGTGAATCTAGAAAAATCATCAACAATAACTAACTCATATTTGTTACCGTCAATGCTTATATAAGCAATTGGACCGAATAGGTCTATGTGAAGAAGTTCCAGCGGTCTTGAGGTGGTCATCACGTTCTTGGCGGGGTGTGGTGCTCCAACTTGTTTTCCTGCGTGGCAAGCGCTACACGGTTCGTCTTTCTTAAAAACAACATCCTTTAAACCTAGGATGTGACCACCTTTTAGAATTTTCTGTAGATTTCTGATCCCTACATGGGCTAGCCGTATATGCCACAACCATACCACGTTAGTTTTAGCAATCAAACAAGTGTTGAGTTCATCTTTATCTTTGTTGAAGTCAACAAGATAAAGCTTTCCCTTCAACATTCCCTTAAATGCAATCGAGCCATCACTTCTTCTTAAAATGATCACACCCTCATTAGTGAATAAACAGTTATAACCTTTGTCACACAGCTGATATATGAACAGAAGGTTATAATCTAAACAATCTACATGTAAAACATTCGAGAGAGTATGTTGAGAAGAGATTTAAATTTTACCGCTACCAAGGACCTTTCATTGGTTGTAGTCTCCAAAGTATAGCCCTTCACTCGGATCTGCATTGCTCTCATACTCCATGAACATACTCCTTTCTCCAGTCATGTGATTAGTGCATCCGATGTCTAGCACCCATTTTGATCCACCAGAGAAGTAGGCCTGCAAAATAAAATTATTCCTTGGTTTTAGGTACCCAAGCTTGTGTGGGTCCTCTCAGGTTAGTCACAAGTGTCTTGGGCACCCACACATGAGTTTTTGAGTTCTTGTGGCGTGGCCCTGCATATTTACCAAATACATGTCCAAACTTGTCTTTTATAAGTACATAGGAAGCATCAAAAGTACGAAATAGTATTTGCAAGTCAGATTATGTGATGTTTCCTTAACAAAAGTAATTTGCTTCTTAGCATGAATATTGGTGGACATGTGTTTGTTCTTGTTAAAACCAGGACCATATTTGATGTTAGGAGGTCTAGTGACCATATATGCACTACATGCATATTTGATCTTCTCCTTGTAAAAGATGCCACTTTGGGAAGGATGCTTAGTATGAGTAAAAGAATCAGGTTTGTCAACATTTTTCTTATTGGAACATGTGCAGGTTGCAACTGTTATCGGACTTACACCTTTGGAAGGTGAGCTTTTGGAGGAGGAGGAGGAGTCACTTTGCTTGAGTGACTCAACTTGTACATAATGAATCTTTTTAACTTTTTACAAGTCAGCAAGTTCATCCTTGATTGCAACGTGTGAGTCTTCTAGCTTTGAGTAAGTTTCCATACTTAAGACTAGCTCACATTCAAGTGACTTGGTCTTCTCCCTTTCAAGCTCAAAGAGTTTGTCAACCTCTTTATACCTCTTCCTATCACGGATGAACATATCTTCTTGTCGGTTGACAAGCTTCTCCTTCTCCAAGATTTCATCCGATAACATTTTCATTTTCTTCAATGCAGTTTTACTTAATCCCCTAAACATCTCCTCATTTTCAGTAGAGCTGTCAAAATCATCAATAGAGGAATTTAGCGAGGGAGGAGTAAGTCGAACCTTTTTCTTGCCTTCCTTAGCCATAAGGCAAGTGTGATTGTGAGTCTCCCATCCTCCCATGTTCGGGAAGTGCGTATACCTCTTGGTAGGCTTCTTGATGGCAATGGTGGCCATCTCCTTTTTTTCATCGGAGGAGGACTCGTTGTTTGAGTCCCACTCCATGCCAATATGTGCTTGATGAACTTGCCTCTTTTTTCCCGAAGATTTTCTTTTCTTGAGGCTTCGTTTTCTTCTTCCTATTTTTCTCTTCATAAGTGAAGTCAACCATGAAGTGTCCGTACTCGCCACAATTACAGCAGGTACGTCGAGCCTTGGATTTTTCTTTTTCTTTGCTCTTCCTTCATTTGAGTTGTTGTCGTTTCTTCTTTTCCTCATGTGCTTGAATTTATTGATAAAGAGTACCATCTCTTCATCATCCAAGTCGGTGCTCATATCACTTGTATTTCCCTCATCTTGAGCTTCACGGGCTTTCTTTCCTTTAGGCTTGCAAGTTGCTATGAGAGCAACTTCCTTATTTTTGGAGGAGGTGAGATCAGCTAGGTCTTTGACGTATTGGGCCTCCTTCTCCATCATCTCATGGTTTATAATTTTGCCCAATAGTTCATCCGGAGTCATTTTGTGAAACCCCAGGTTTTCTTGGATCATTAAGCATAAGGTGACATTTATTGGAATGAAGGATCTAATCATCCTTTTGACCACGTCATGGTCAGTCCACTTCTTGATTCCATAGGTGTGGATCTTGTTGTAAGCGCATTCATCCGGTTGTACATGTCTTGAGGTAATTCGCCTTCTTTAATGGCAAATCTCCCCAATTCTCCTTCAAGCATCTAAATTTTAGCTTCTCAGACTGACCTATTTCCTTCATGTGCTATTTTAAGTGTATCTTAGATTTCTTTTGCACTTTCTAGTCCATCAATCTTAGTGAACTCTTCCCGGCTCGGTGATGAAGTGATCACTTCAACGGCTTGTGTGTTGCGGTGAATTTCTTATTCTTGTTCTAGAGTGAGTTCTTTGTCCGTATCTGGGATATCTACACTTGTACACACAATATACCAAAGAATGGGATTTAAAGAGATTAGATGCATTTTCATATTGTATTTCCACATGGTAATATTGTTTCTGTCGAATTGCGGAGGTTTTCCCATGAGAATAGAAAGATAATGATTATTTGAATTGAGAGGATTGTAATTGTAAGGATATTGGGAGTAGTCATGATGACCACTCCCCGTCGTCTTCTCGTCCTTTTTCCCTTTTGGCCCAGGAGTTTCTTCCTTTCAAGTGCCTTGAGGTGACACACTTCTTCATCGTCGTGTTGATTTTCCCTGAGTACATCGAAGGCTTTTGTATCTTGCTCTTCTTCGGTGTTGGGCACCTTCGGGATCTCGTTGTTCTTCTCAGAGGCTATTGATCTCTCCGAGTGGTAAGTCTTGTCGATGGAAAACCTTGCTCTGATACCAATTGAATGTGGCCTAGAGGAGGGTGAATAGTCTTTGATAATTTCCTACACACATAATTAAATCATCAAATACCCGGGAGACCGAACTTGTCCGGTTTGTTACGTGGACTAGTCCAGTTGTTCAGTTATAACTAATCTATAAAACGTTTATGCAAGAATTTTGAATGAAATTGTAGCAGAATGTAATCACTATTCTTTCAACTTGAACAAGAGATCATATTACTTAATGTTCACATGAATCACAAACTATTTGATTGATCAATTCTAATGCCCTAAGTAACGATAATGCAAAAACAAAAAGCACATGAGACACTGATTTTTACCGAGGTTTGATCTCACCAAAGAGATCTAATCCTTGTTGAGGAAGCCCACACAGAGCCAGGACTGTTCAAACCCTTTCCCTCGTCAAGACACCACACAAGGCCGACTTGATTCCACTATCACGGGTAATCACCGAGTTTATGGGCAACCTCACACATTGAGGGCTCCAACAAGAATTACAACAAAAAGATGTTCAAATACACTCGATAATATTACAAGTAGATGCACGAGTGTAAAGAGATCAAACCCCAAGAGCTCAATGAAGCATAGACAATGATCTCCCAACCCCAAATCTGAATACTCAATTGATTTTCACCTTTTGACGACTTTAGATGTGTGGGGAGAAGTGTTTTTGTGCTCTTGGGACAAGTGGCGGCGCTAGGGTTTGAGTTGTGAACAGTAGAATGCGTGAATTGTGTTTGTGGGGTCGTGGATCTCCTATTTATAGTGTTTAAAAAATTGTTACCGTTAGGGATCCCGATTACCGGACTAGTCCGTACTGGGGACCTTGTCCGGTGTGCTGTGTAAAAGTCGGCGTGAAATGTGCAGCACACTGGAAACCCTAGATTGTGTGATGTGTACTGGACTAGTCAGGTGGGGGTTCGGACTTGTTTGGTGCCTTGTCTATTGATACATCAGAAACTTTCTCGAACTAGTCCGGTCCATAAACGAACTTGTCTGGAGCACAGTGTTATGAGTTTACAGATAGTTTAACGGACTAGTCTGGTCATGTACTAGTCCGGTCCAGGAACAGACTAGTCTGGTGCACTATGAATTTGGACAACAGAGAATTGAACGGACTAGTCCGATCCATGAACAAACTAGTCCGGTGCTCAGTGAATTTTTAGGTTGATTTTAAGCCCGTACCCCTATGCAAATACTTGAGCTCTTGGGATGTGTCTCTCACACACATCCTATACATTTAAGTCTACTTTGCACTTCAATCATCAGTTGGGATTTTTCTCTTTTCCTTCACCACTTCATTTTTCACTTTTTGGGTGCACCAAACTACCTCATTAAAATTGACCCGCAGTCATCTCAACAAGTTCATTAGGATTTCATTTGTTTGTCATCAATCGTCCAAAACCAACAAGGGATTGCCTAGATGCACTTTTAGTTTGGTCCTTGAGTGTTCAATTTGATTGTGGGCTATTTTGATGGCACTCTCATTGTCACATAGGAGAGGGATGTGGTGCAAGTTTATGCCATAGTCCATAAGATTTTGTCGCATCCAAAGAAGTCGTGCACAACAACTTCCGGCAGCGACATACTCCACTTTGACTGTGGAAAGAGCAATGGAGTTTTGTTTCTTTCAGGACCAAGACACTAGGGATCTACCAAGGAATTGACAAGTTCTGAAAGGTGCTCTTTCTATCAACTTTTTACCCCGCATAGTCCGCATCAGAATATCCAATGATGTTAAACTTAGAGCCCTTAGGGTACCAAAGTCCTAGGATTGGTGCATGAACCAAATATCTAAGAATTCTCTTAATGGCGGTCAAATGACACTCCTTATAAGCAGCCTTTAATTGAGCACGCATACACACACTTAACATGATATCGGGCCTAGATGCACATAAATAAAGCAATGAGACTATCATGGAACGATATTACCTTTTATTTCAAACTTGGACCATCTTCATTAAGGTCAAGGTGTCCATTGATTCCCATTGGAGTCTTGATGGCTTTGGCTTTGTCCATGTCAAACTTCCTGAGTATATCTTGTGTGTACTTTGTTTGACTAATGAACGTGCCTTCCTAGAGTTGCTTCACTTGAAAACCTAGCAAGAACTTCAACTCCCCCATCATGGACATCTCAAACCTCTCGGTCATGATCTTTGAAAACTCATCAAAGCTTTGTTAGTAGAACCAAATATAATGTCATCGACATATATTTGGCAAAAAAACAAATCATCATTGAAATGCTTTGTGAATAAAGTGTAATCTGCTTTCCCAGTTTTGAAACCATTTTGAGTTAAGAAGTCTCTAAGGTACTCATACCAAGCTCTAGAAGCTTGTTTGAGGCCATGGAGAGCCTTACGGAATTTGTATACATGGTTTGGGAATTCTTGATCTTCAAAGCCGGGGGGGGGGGGGGGTTACTCCACATACACCTCTTCTTTGATTGGACAATTAAGGAATGCACTCTTGACGTCCATTTGGTATATCCTAAAATCATGGTTAGTAGCAAACGCAAATAATATATGAATCGATTCAAGCCTAGCTAAGGAAGCAAAGGTTTCATCGAAATCCAAACCTTCGACTTGTGAGTACCCCTTGGCCACAAGTCGTGCCTTGTTCCTTGTAACCACCCTGTGCTCATCTTGTTTGTTGCAGAACACCCACTTGGTGCAAACAACATTCGCATTAGGCCTCTTCACTAGCTCCCATACTTGATTTATTCCAAAGTTGTTGAGCTCTTCTTGCATGGCCATCACCCAATACGGATCTCGTAGTGCTTCTTCAACACTGTGAGGTTCCAAAGAAGAAACAAAAGAGTAATGTTCACAAAACTTTGCAACACGAGATCGAGTAGTTACCCCCTTAGAGATGTCTCCAAGGATGTTGTCAACGGGATGGTCCCGTTGAACGCTTCGATGCACTCTTGGGTGAGGTGCTTGAGGTCTTGGATCTTCATCTTCATGCTCCTCATTTTCTTCAAATCCCCCTTGATTGATGCCTCCATTTCATCTTCTTGGAGTGCATCTTGGGGTTCTTGATCTTCAATATTTGAGGAAAAGCTTGCTTGATGTGTAAGATGATCACTTGAGTCTTGAGATTGTTCTTGTGGTCGTATGTCTCCAAGTGCCATCCTTCCTATCACCACTTGTAGAGCTTCTTCTAGATCTAGCACATGACGATCAACTTGCTCCACTTGGGATCTATTATTCTCATCAAACACTACATCATGTGCTACTTCAACAATTCCAGAGGATTTGTTGGAAACACGATAGGCATAGGTGTTTGAGTCATAACCAAGTAAGAAACCCTCATTGGACTTAGAAGCAAACTTCGAAGTCCTAGGCTTCTTGTTAAGAGTATACCATTTGGTCCAAAAAACACGAAAGTAAGAGATGTTGGGTTTGTTACCGGTTAGGAGCTCATAAGATGTCTTCTTCAAGATGCAATGAAGGTACAACCAGTTTATGGCATGGCAAGCAGTGTTAACCGCTTCCGCCCAAAACCAGTTTGATGTCCTATATTCGTCAAGCATGGTTCTTACCATCTCGATGAGGGTCCTATTCTTCCTCTTGGCCACCACGTTTTGCTGAGGGGAGTAGGGGGCCGAGAACTCATGTTTGATGCCTTCTACATCCAAAACCTTTTCGACTTGAGTGTACTTGAATTCGGTGCCATTGTCACTCCTTATGGTCTTGATACTTAAGGAGAACTATTTTGAGCTCTCCTCAAGAATTTCTTGAGGACACCTTGAGTCTCACTCTTATCATGCAAAAAGAACACCTAAGTGAAACATGAAAAATCATCAAAAATTACAAGACTATATTTGTTACAGCCAATGCTTATGTAGGCGATTGGACCAAAGAGATCCATGTGTACAAGCTCCAATGGTCTTGTTGTCGTCATGATGTTATTGGATGTATGTTGAGCTCCAACTTGTTTTCCAGCTTGGCATGCGCTACATGGCTTATCCTTTTCAAACACAACATTCTTCAAACCACGGATGTGCTCGCCCTTAAGAAGTTTTTTGCAAATTTCTCATCCCAACATGGGCTAGTCTTCTATGCCAAAGCCACCCCATGTTGGTTTTTGCAATTAAGCATGTAACAAGATCGGCTTTATCCATGGAGAAATCCACAAATAATTTTTTCCCTTGAGTACACCCTTAAAAGCAATTGAGTCACTGCTTCTTCTTATGACGGTCACACCCTAATTAGTAAAAGTACAATTATAACCTTTGTCACATAGTTGTGATATGGACAAGAGGTTACAATCAAGGGAATCAACATGTAAAACATTGGAAAGAGTATGATTAGGGTATATAGCAATTTTACCGGTGCCAAGGATTTTCCCTTGGCTATTTTCCCCAATGTAGATCCCGTCACTTGGATCTTCATTCTTTTCATGCTCCACAAACATCTTCCTCTCTCGGATCATATGATTTGTGTATCCACTATCAAGAACCCATTTGGTTCCACCGGAGGAGTATGCCTACAAAAAGGAGTTAAGTCTTGGCTTTAGGTACCCAAGCGGTGTTGGGTCCTTTGATGTTAGTCAAGAGGCACTTGGGCACCCACACAAAAGGTTTTGGCCTCTTGCGGTGTGGCCCAACATACCTAGCATAATATTTTCCAAACTTATTCCTTAGTAAAACATATGGGGCATTAAAATCATAGAACAATGGATGAGGTTCCTTCTTAGGTATGTTAGGATATGTAGCAATGTTTTTCCCTTATTAGTGTTGTATGAACCTCCTTTGACAAAAACAATCAAGTCTTTGTCATTCTTGGGAGTTTTGGCATTTTGCCTCCCCTCTCTAGAATAGCCAAGACCATCCTTGACAAGGGGATGTCTTGTGTTGGTATATGCACTACGTGCATATGACATCTTCTCCTTTCATAAAATGCCACCTTTCGGTGCTTGGTTGTTTTGTGCCAACTTAAGCTCATCAAGTTAGAGAATTTGCAAGGTTGAGTCATTTTGGTTTTGACATTTGTGAAGGGTGATCTTTTAGAGGAAGAAGGTGCACTTACCTTGATATACTTCACTTGTGTTTCAAGGATCTTGTTAGCTTTTGTCAAGCTAACAAGTATATCCTTTGGCACAATTGTAGTGTCCTCAATGTTTCAGCAAGTTTCCTTGCTCAAAAGCGAGTTCACACTCAAGTGCATGGCTTCTTTCTCTTTCAAGCTCCAAGAGTTCCTCAAACTCTTGACATCTCTCCTTTTGTTGGATGAGCATCTCCTCTTGATGTTTGATGAGCTCTTCCTTCTCAAATATATCATCCGTTAGCAATTTCAACCTTTTCAAGGTACTCTTACTCATATCTTTAAGCATATATTCATTTTCACTACTACTCTCAAAATCATCATGAAGAAATTGAAGAAGATGATCTTGAGGATGTTCCCTTGAATGCAACATCTCTTTTCATGGAGGAGGAGAGCTTTTCTAGATCGTTGTAGAACATAGCCTCTTGCTCCATCATCTCATGGTTGATGATTCTCCCTATCACTTCTTTGAGGGTCATCTTATGGAATCACATACCTCCACGAATTAGTGAGCAAAGAGTGACATTTCTATGCATGAATGCCCGAATCATCCTATTCACCACATCGTGGTCCGTCCACCAGGTACTTCCATAAGATCAACTCTTGTTTCTTAGAGTCTTGAGGTGGTTTTACGTGTCTTGGGGGACTCACCATCCATGAAAGTTAATCTCCCAAGTTCTCCTTCAACCATCTCGATCTTTGCCTCCATAATGACACGGTTGCCCTCATGTGTTGTCTTGAGCGTGTCCCATATTTCTTTGGCAACCTCCAACCCTTCAATTTGCTTGAACTCTTCTCGTGTCGAAGAGGAGGTGACTACTCCAACCGCTTGAGCATTGCGATGGAGTAGGACGGCTTGCTCTGGGGTAATGTCTTCCTCATTCTTCAGAAGATGAACTCCTGTCAAAACAATTTGCCACAAGCAAGGGTTTAAGAAATGAGATGCATCTTCATGTTATGCTTCCACATAGAGTAGTCATTTCCATCAAATTGCGAAGATTTCCCAATAGGAATAGATAAATAATGGTTGCTAGTGGTTAATCGCTCATAGTTGTAAGGATATCGGGAGTAGTCTTGTGAACTACTCCCATTGTTGTTGATGATTAATCGACCGCCTTGGTCTCCTTCTTGGGGAAACCCAGCTTCTCGCGAAGTCGCGCCTTGAGAAGACGCATTTCCTCATCATCATTGGGATCATCTTGAAGAACATCGATGTTCTTCATCTTGTCATCATTGACGATCATCGGGATCTCATTGTCACCCCTTGCGGCCATCTGCTCTCCGAGTTGTTAGACTCTTGGTGGAGAGTCCTGCTCTGATACCAATTGAAAGGTTCTTAGAGGGGGGTGAGTAGGCAATATGATCTGAAATGGCTTAATCAAACGAGATTAAATTCTTGAGGCCCGACATGTCTGGACAGGGCCAGACTAGTCCACTCAGCATAGGGTGAAAACCTAAAAACTTGATTTCTACAAGTTATTTGCGGAATTTTGGTTCACAAAAGGTGGATGCAATGTCTAGCAACCTAGTACAGTTTGTATTGACAAGTGTAAGCAATTAGGTTACAAGATTTCAACAATGATCAAGATGAAGAACGATATGAACCCTAATAGCAATTTTAGTGATTACGAAAAGTAAGGTGACAAGAGAGACATGATTTATCCTGTGGTTCAGCTCCAGAAATAAGCCTACATCCACGTTGAGAAGTCCACACAAGGACCAGGTCTCACATGACCCTCTTCTCACCAAGCCACCACAATGTTCGGCTTGGTTTCCACTATATCAAAGGGTAATCACCAAGTTTCCTGGGGTTGCTCACATGTTGAGGCTCCCACGAATCAATACAGCAAGGAGCACATGAAGATCAACTCACACAAGCCACAAAACACAACACACAGTTCAAGAGATCAAACTGAGAGCCAAAGAACGATGATCTTCCTTCACTCTCCTTCCAAAACCCTAATCTCTTCAAGATTTTGTCTTAGAGGGCAAGTAGGACAAGTAGAAGGCTTTGGAAGGCTCAAGGATTGTTGTGGCAGCGCTAGGGTTCCAGAGTTGTCAAATAGGGGCTGAGGGTTCCCATTTTTATAGGGGTCTCGACAGCTAGCCATAGCAAACAGCCCAAACCCGGACTAGTCCGACCCTATACCACGGACTGGTCTGGCCTCTTTGGACCACCAACAATTTTACATCACCGATCGACAAAACTGGTGACGTCCCCACCAGTTATTTGAATTTCAAATGGTCATGGCAACCCGGACTAGTCCAGACAACAATGGACTAATCCGATGTTGGACAGAATGCTTTAATCTAGCTAAAAATGGACTAAACTGCTTTGGCCTGGAATAGTCCAGCTTCTCGGGCGGACAAGTCCGGCCTCCCAGAACTTGGCTTAGGATCTCACACTAAGTCTCAAACGAACTAGTCCGTACCACAATGGAAAAGTCCGAACTTGTGAGACCTATGTGTGTTGAATATATTGGCTTTAATAATAAATGTTTTGAATGCTGCCATGACATCTTTTTAGCAAGGTCCGACTCTAGATTTGAGCTTCTGCAAGGTCCGATGTAAGGTCCGACTTTCTTTGTCTAGATCTGACATGTTTTTGGGTAGCTCCGGTGAGCTTTCTCTTTAGCTTTGGCATGTCTTTGATAGCTCCGGCATGTCTTTTTTAAGCTCCGATATGTTTTGCTAGGTCCGACTCATGTTGGTTAGCTCCGACATATTTTTATTAAGCTCCGACATGTTTTTTCTAGCTCCGACTTTTGGGATGACTAGTTCCGACTAGTTTTGGTAAGCTCCGGCGCTAGGTTGTACTAGCTTTGGTAAGCTTCGGCGCTAGGTTGTACTAGCTTTGGTAAGCCCCAGCTCAAGCTCCGGTTAGCTTTGGCAAGGTTCGGAGCTTGATCGTAATGTTCCAAATTTTCATGTGAAATGTTTTGAACATGCTTTATACTCTTGGAAAGTATGCTTAGTATTCTTTTACCAAGTGTTTGGTGCGTTTTGGTTGATATGGATGATATCGTTTTGCTATGCTTTGCAACATGCTTATGTGAGGTGCTCACGTAAGGTGTTGTGTTCGGAACTGACTTGAGTCAAGTCGCGGACTTGGGCTCGTACGGATTGGTTGTTTGATTCATGTGCAGGTGGTTCTTGAGTTCAAGTCATGGCTCGTGATAGGATCCTTTGGACTAGTCTCAGGGAGGAGATGAGGTTCCAACAACCAAATTCAGGAGGAATTGTGGTTGAGCAGGTCAGGAGGTCGCGCAGGATGATTGAATCAAGGGCAGTGCATATGAAGGTTACTGGACGTCGAAAGAAGGTGTTTGCACGTATGCATGTGGTGCATGACGTGGCAACATGGTTCCGAAGATGGTTTACGGATGGGAAGATCTGGTTGGAAGGATCGGATCGTACCGGTTGATGACTTTGGTTGTGGCGGAGTCAGTTATGGCTCGGTATGGAAAGTATCGAGTTGGGTATGATAGGATTTCATGTGGGTCACGAATTTGAGTTGTTTTAGGAATATGGGATATGTTTTTAATGTGTTTGGAAGTCTTAATATTGCTTCTATCTGCGTATAGAAGAGTCCTAAGCAGTTATGTAAAGTTTCGATTCATGAACGGAGTAGGATTAGAGTCCTGATTTGAGTTGAGTTGGCTTTCGAGCTGGTTATATAAGCAAGGGAGGCCAGAGCTCGTGGTGCACGACTTTGGGGCTGTTCCTCGTGTGTTCTATTGAATAAAATTCTTAGTTTGAAGGAACTTTTGTGCCTTGTTCGTCCGACTTGTACCAGACAAGTCTTACTCGTCGAGTTTCTGGATAGCACTACCTTTTGTCGGTGGTTTTATCATAACTTGAGTTTTACAGATCCAATTGACATTATTCTTTTTGGGTTGTCTTCAGAACCGGATGATCTATCATCTGTCAAAATTTACGGTCATTGGATTTGTGGTTTCTGGTCTACACGAGTTTCTTTGCAGCGTTCCAGAACTGTTTTTCTCGGGTAGGACAGATTGACCTTTGTTCGATCTTTTGATCATAACTTGAGTTTCTCTCAACGGATTTGAGTAATTCTTCTTGTGTTTTCTTCGTGACTTGATTCTCTCTGATACATATCATTTTTTTTCATGGTGAAACATGTTTAGATTAGTCTCACACACGATTTCTTTAACAGATCATTTTTCTGCCGAATGGGTTGGGATTTAATTGTTTCCACTATGTAAGATTTTTAAATCTACCATTCACCCCCCTCTGGTAGCTTTTCACGTGCTCTTCAATCCTAAAATTGGTATCAGAGCCACGGTGCTCTAATCATTGTGATTTGCACGTGTTTCTGACTAATCATCATGGGGAAATACTCTGCCAAACCTTGTGTGTTTGCTGGTGTTGATTTTTAGATTTGGAAGGAACGCATGGAGGCTTTCATCTAGGCGCAAGTCTTTGCAATATGGGAGAAGGTGTACAAGCATTACGAAGTGCCACCTAACAATCAAGTTATGGATACAAACCTACGGAACGTCGACAACAATAACAAAGCCCGAAACTTGATCATCCAAGGACTCAATCAGAGCGACTTTGACCTTGTTGCACATCTCCGATCGGCATACGATGTATGGAGAGCACTTTGTGACTATCACGAAGGATCCAACACGATCAAAGAGGTAAGGCAAGACATGTTCAAGAAAGAATACATGCGCTTCGAGATGTAACTCGGTGAGTCCATCGATGATCTCTTTGCTCGCTTTAACAAAATTCTCAATAACTTGCGTAGTGTCAATGTTAATTTTTTTGATGCTGAAAATGCTAGACAACTTCTTAGTGCATTAGACATGTCAATCTAGGAGATGAAAGTTATATCTATTTGTGAATCTACTATCATGAGTACACTTACTTTAGATGTGCTTTACTCTAAACTCAAAACTCATGAAATTGACATCTTATCACGTAAGAACCCAAATAAGTATATTGCATTTGTCTCACAACGTGATATGCCTAGCTCCGGCCAATCATCATCTTGCAATAATCTTGCTTTGTTGTCCTCACTAACCCTGGAGCAGATCGAGGAATTTCCAAAAGAGGAGTTAGCACTAATCTCTACTAGGTTCTCAAAAGCATTGCAAAATGTGAGAACTAGAAGGAGAGGAAGCTCCGGACATCAACGCTGTTTTGAATGTGGTAAGACAGGACACTTTTGTATAGAATGCCCTAACCTTTCAGGTCCTACTACCCGTGAAGAAAAACTGAACAAGGTCAAGACCACCTCTGGAAACCCCAATAAGAAAAAGAAGGGTACCATAGGATGCAGGATGATCAACAGCTTCATCACTGCACTTCAAGAGCTCGGTTCAAGCGATGTAGACTTTGAAAGTGATGAAAATGACGACGATCTGGCCAACTTATGCTTCATGGCGGGCAAAACAAGATCAAGATCAAGTCAGGAGGATGCAAAACACAACAGTGATGACGATGAGGTATGTTCTACCTGTAATGAAATGTGTGACGCAATTTCTCGTGCAACTATTGTTGTTAAGAAAAAGGACAAAAACCTTAGGGATAATGCTGCTAAAATTGAATCACTAGAATCTGAAATCAACCATTTGAAAATCTTGATTCCTAGTGATGATTCTTGTCCCTCGTGTGATTTAATCTATGAACAATTGTCCACACTAAGAACTGCACACTCCTCCACTCTAGATAGACTTGAGCTTGAAATTGAAAAGAACAAAAAGCTTGCTGTACTTGACATTGGAAACTTAAAAGATGCTTCTTGTTCTACAATTCATTTGCATTGTTCTAGTTGTGATGATCTTGAAAAGAAACTAAAAGATGCTATGAATGAAATTTCAATATTGAATAATGTTTTACGTTCTCATGAAGTTAAATATTGTTCCAATTGCAAATTAAAAGGAAAAACTTCATGTGGAAATTGCCTTGATCTGTCCAAAAAACTTGATAACATGCACAGGACATTAGATCAGTTTTGTAATAGGAATAAGAATCTAAACGTGCTGCTGAATTCTTCCAAGTCCTGCAATGATAAAACCGGTTTAGGTTTTGATTCTCATGCTCATGCTAAGGCACATCCACCTAAAATTGTAAAGTCATTAGGAAGTGGTTTGATTCAAACAGTTCCTAAACAAAAAGAAGTGGTTTTCAAATCTGCAGGAGTGTTGTCTCATTCGGTTTCAAATAAAAATATTGCTTGCTCATCTAGACATGAACACAAAGTTAAATTCCATTGTACCTACTGTGGTAGAGATGGTCATGTCATAGATTTTTGTTATAGACTAGCTAAAAACAGAATAGGGAAAGAATGATTGCTAGATCTCATAACTTTCATGCAAAATTTGTTGCACATATTAAACCGAATGCCAGAAACATGCAACCTGTTATTATGAGTCAAAAACATTCAAAGTTTACCTCCGGACCTTCTGTTTTTGCCTCCGGAGCTACTAATTTTTGTGCTACTCAAGTAACATCTTATAGGTCAGTAGTTAAGAGTAAAAAACCTCAAATTTTGACTCATAAACCTGTTGTTTTATCTCAGCTTTCGTATGTTTTTCCTACTGCATGTCGTGTGACTCAGTACTAGATTCCTAAATGCCTTTTGACTAACCCCAGTATTGAGTCATCAACGTATTGTGCTTCTATGTAGGTTACACATTTGACGAAGGAGAACATTTGGATTGTGGATTCAGGATGCTCACGCCACATGACTAGTAACAAAGATTGGTTCTTCTCCCTCTCTTTTGTGTCACGTGTAGAGAATGTTACTTTTGTCGATAATTCTTCAACTCCTATAATTGCTAAGGGTTCGATTAGAGTAAATGATCACTACACTTTGAAGTATGTGGCACTTGTCAAAAATTTGAAATTTAACTTGCTTTCTGTTTCACAATTGCTAGATGAAAATCTGGAAATTATTTTCAATAAAAACTGCTGCAAAGTTGTAGGTTCAAATAGTGAGCTTATTTTTAACATGTCTCGGTTTGGAATAGTTTTTAATGATGATTTTGATATGTCTTCCTATAAGCATAGGTGTCTAGTTGCTAATGATTCAAAGGACTTATATCTTTGGCATCGTAGACTTGGTCACGTAGGCTTTGATCACCTAATGCGTGTTAGTGCTCTTGATCGCATACGTGGGCTGCCTAAGCTTAAAGAGACAAAGAAATTGTGTGCTCTTCTTGTAGACATGCTAAGATGGTTGTAGGTTCACATACTCCTCTCACAATGATTGTGACAACTGAACCGGGTCAACTTTTGCACCTTGACACCGTAGGATCTTCACGTGTTCAATCCTTAGGAGGTAAATGGTATGTTCTTGTTATTGTTGATGATTATTCTAGATACTATTGGGTTTACTTTATGGCGCGTCTAAGAATGAAGTTTTTAGTCACTTTAGAACTTTATTTCTTAGATTATCAATTGATCACCCAGGATCTTTAAAGCAATTAGAAGTGATAACGGAACTGAATTTAAAAATCAATCTTTTGTTCACTTTTGTGCTGAAAATTGAATAGATCATCAATTTTCTTCACCATATGTACCTCAACAAAATGGTGTTGTAGAAAGAAAGAACAGAACCTTAGTTGAGATGGCTAGGACTATGCTTGACGAATATCAAACTCCTAGGAAATTTTGGGCTGATGCGATTGCAACCGCTTGTTATGTCTCAAATCGTGTTTTCTTGCGCGCTAAGCTAGGTAAAACACCATATGAGCTCTGGTTTGAACATGGGCCTAGTGTTACGCACTTTCGGGTCTTTGGTTGCAAATGCTTTGTTAAGAAACATGGTAATCTTGATAAATTTGAACCTAGATCCATTGATGGCATGTTTCTTGGTTATCCACCTCATACTAGAGGCTACCATGTGCTTTTACTTGACACTAACAAAATTGTGGAGACTTGTGAAGTGTCTTTTGATGAATATAGCCAAGGTACTAGCTCAAACATTGCAGGTCCAGATCCATATCCGCAGGGGGAGAGCATTTTCATTGAAGATGAGGAAGAGGTGGAGCTGCTGCCAGAAAATTCAGCAGCTAATGACATTGTTCGAGCTCCTGATTTTGATTCACAGCCAGCACCAACGACCACCATTGCTGGTATAGATCCTCCTTAAGTCACAAGATCATCGATTTATGATGAACATGAAGAAGAAAAAGAAGCTTGTGAAGTGTCCACTTCCCTCCGGTTCTCAAAATTCATCCCCCACAACAGATTATTGGAAGCTTGCACGAACGAGTTACATGGTCCAAGTTTTGCGATCCAAACTCTCATGCTCATTCTGCTTTTGTTGCTTCTTTTGAACCCAAAGATATATCACACGCACTCACTAATGAATCTTGGATTATTGCAATGCAAGAAGAGTTAGAAAATTTTGAAAGAAATAATGTTTGGAAACTTGTACCTCCTCCTCAAGGTCAAACTTTAATTGAAACTAAATGGGTATTTAAAAATAAACAAAGTGAGGATGGGGTTGTTGTTAGGAATAAGGCTAGGTTGGTTGCTCAAGGTTTCACTCAAGTTGAAGGTCTAGATTTTGATGAAACTTTTGCTCCTGTTGCTAGATTAGAAGCCATAAGAATTTTGTTAGCTTTTGCTGCGTCTAAAGGTTTTAAGCTATATCAAATGGATGTTAAAAGTTCTTTTGTTAATGGCTACATAGATGAGGAGGTTTATGTCAAACAACCACCGGGTTTTGAAAATCCAGATTTTCCTAATCATGTTTACAAATTGTCCAAAGCCTTGTACGGTCTCAAACAAGCCCCTAGAGCATGGTATGATAGGTTAAAAACATTCTTACTTGAAAAGGGGTTTACCATGGGCAAGGTTGATAAAACTCTTTTTGTGCTTAAGCATGGCAATGACTCATTATTCGTTCAAGTGTATGTGGATTATATTATCTTTGGTTGTGCTTCCCATGATTTTGTGTCCAAGTTTTCAGCTATGATGAGTTCAGAATTTGAGATGAGTACGCTGGGACAACTCACGTACTTTTTGGGGCTGCAAATCAAGCAAACCAAGGAGGGTACCTTTGTGCATCAAACGAAGTATACAAAAGACCTCCTAAGACGATTCAACATGGACAAAATCAAGCCTCTTTGGACACCAATGGGAACAGCAACAACACTTGAACTTGATGAAGATGGTGAACCCGTGGATCAAAAAGAATATAGAAGCATGATCGGGTCACTTTTGTACCTCACGGCATAAGAACCAGACATACAATTCAGCGTATGTCTTTGTGCACGGTTTCAAGCCTCCCCACGTGCTTCACATCATCAAGTCGTCAAAAGGATTCTCAGGTACTTATATGGAACTTAAGAATTTGGCATTTTTCTTCCTTCTTCCTCAACTGTTACTTTGAAAGCTTTTTTCGATGCTGATTTTGGAGGTTGTAGGATTGATAGGAAAAGTACTTCCGGCTCTTGTCATTTTCCTGGTAATTCACTTGTTGCCTGGTCCTCTAAAAAACAAAATTCAGTTGCACAATCGACAGCCGAATCAGAATATGTAGTTGTTGCTAGTGCTTGCTCACAAATTATTTGGATTGTTCAAACACTTAAGAACTATGGGGTTGATCTAGATAGTGTTCCACTATTTTGTGATAACACTAGTGCCATTTGCATTGCTAAAAACCCTGTGCAACATTCTAGAACTAAGCACATTGATATTAGGTATCACTTTCTCCGTGATAATGTTGAAAAAGGAAACATTGTGCTTCACCATGTAGATACCGAACAACAATTGGCTGACATTTTTACAAAACTTTTGGATTTCACTCATTTTTGTTTCATTCGTAGTGAAATAGGGGGTTTGCATCCTCATGGCTTACATTGAGGGGGGGTTTTGAAACTTGGGAAGTCTATGTGTGAATCTAAAAGTAAAATAATATGAGCATAGTATTTCATACATATATGACTTTGTGATTCCTTTTACATGTTGAAAGTTCTTACTACATTACTCGTGTTACACATTTTTGTAGTTTTTGCCATGTCTAGTAATTGGAATAATTACTTACACTAAATCTGATCATGGTCGAACTTTCTTGCTGTTTTGAACTTGTTGCATGCTCACAAGTGCTTTTAATAATGAAAAATTAATCAATCAACTATTCAGATGTTGAGCTTTTATGATCAAATAAAAATGAGAAAAGATCAAGAGAATATGCATGCATTGCACTTCTGTGTATGACTAAAACCATGTCCTTAAGCTTCTTATTGTCAAATGACATAGGCTTGGCTTGGTTGGTTAGAATAAGGCAGATGCGCATATAATCTCTTGCAAATATCATATGATCTAAATTTGTTCTTTGAAAAATAATAAAATGCAGCAACAAGTGTCATGCCTTCAGGTTTTGAAATAGTTAAGTTTGTGAGATCATGACTTGCTAAAATTGAAAATTACACTTGATCTCTAGCATGGCCTACACTACTTTATGTATCTCATTGATGTGATAGTGTAAGTTACTTGATAGTATAACTTGGATGAGCTTTGTTTTATATGTATATGTTATAATATGCTCATAGCAATTAAACTTTCTCTTTTGAACCTCGTTGAATACATTGTCAAAGGGGGGGGAGATAATATGGTGAATTATGCAAGGGGGAGAAACATGTATAGGGGGAGAAATTTATTTCTATCTCATTTGATTTTCAAAAAGGGGGAAAATTGTTCTCAAAACTTCTCATGCCAATGTTCGAATTTTAAATGGTGTTGCCAATGCATTCATCAAGGGGGAGATTGTGAGACCTATGTGTGCTGAATACATTGGCTTTGACAATAAAAGTTTTGAATGATTCCATAACATCTTTTTGGCAAGTTCCGACTTTAGCTCCGAGCTTCTGCAAGGTCCGACATAAGGACCGACTTTCTTTGTCTAGATCCGACATGTTTTTGGGTAGCTCTGGTGAGCTTTCTCTTTAGCTCTGGCATGTCTTTGATAGCTCCGGCATGTCTTTGTTAACCTCCAATATGTTTTGCTAGGTCCGACTTATGTTGGTTAGCTCCGGCATGTTTTTTTAAGCTCCGACATGTTTTGCTAGCTCCTTTTGGATGACTAGTTCCGACTAGTTTTGGTAAGCTCCGGCGCTAGGTTGTACTAGCTTTGGTAAGCTCCGGCTCAAGCTCCGGATAGCTTTGGCAAGGTTCGGAGCTTGATTGTAATGTTCTAAATTTTCATGTGAAATGTTTTGAACATGCTTTATACTCTTGTAAAGTTTGCTTAGTATTCTTTTACTAAGTTTTTGGTGCGTTTTGGTTCATATGGATGATATCGTTCTGGTATGCTTTGCAACATGCTTATGTGAGGTGCTCACGTAAGGTGTTGTGTTCGAAACTGACTTGAGTCAAGTCGCGGACTTGGGCTCGTACTGATTGGTTGTTTGATTCATGTGCAGGTGTTGCTTGACTTCAAGTCATGGCTGGTGAAAGGATCCTTTGGACTAGTCTCAGGGAGGAGATGAGGTTCTAACAACCAAATTCAGGAGGAATTGTGGTTGAGCAGGTCAGGAGGTCGCGCAGGATGATTGAATCAAGGGCAGTGCATATGAAGGTTACTGGACGTCGAAGGAAGGTGTTTGCACGTATGCATGCGGTGCATTACGTGGCAACATGGTTCCGAAGATGGTTTATGGATGGGAAGATCTGGTTGGAAGGATCAGATCGTACCGGTTGATGATTTTGGCTGTGGCGGAGTCGGTTATGGCTCGGTATGGAAAGTATCGAGTTGGTTATGATAGGATATCATGTGGGTCACGAATTTGAGTTGTTTTAGGAATATGGGATATGTTCCTAATGTGTTTGGAAGTCTTAAGATTGCTTCTATCTGCGTATAGAAGAGTCCTAAGCAGTTATGGAAAGTTTCGATTCGTGAACGGAGTAGGATTGGAGTCCTTATTTGAGTTGAGTTGGTTTTCGAGCTGGTTATATAAGCAAGAGAGGCCAGAGCTCGTGGTGCACGACTTTGTGGCTGTTCCTATTTTGTTCTATTGAATACAATTCATATTTTGAAGGAATTTTTGTGCCTTGTTCATCCAACTTGTTCCAGACAAGTTTTACTCGTCGAGTTTCTAGACAGCACTACCTTTCATCGGTGGTTTTATCATAACTCGAGTTTTATAGATCCAATTGATGTGATTATTTTTGGATTGTCTTAAAAACTTGATTATCTATCATCTGTCAAAATTCACGGTCATTGGATTTGTGGTTTCTGATCTACACGAGTTTCTTTGCAGCATTCCAGAACTGTTTTTCTCGGGTAGGACAGATTGACCTTTGTTCGATCTTTCGATCATAACTTGAGTTTATCTCGACGGATTTGAGTAATTCTTCTTGTGTTTTCTTCATGACTTTATTCTGTCTGATATATATCACTTTTTTATGGTGAAACACGTTTAGATTAGTCTCACACATGATTTATTTAACAGATTGTTTTTCTGCCGAAGGGGTTGGGATTTAATTGTTTCCGCTGTGTAAGATTTTTAAATATACCATTCATCCCCCCTCTGGTAGCTTTTCACGTGCTCTTCGATCCTACAGAACTCAAACAGAATGCTTTGGTCCGTCCCAGAATAGACTACTCTGGGGGTTCGGACTAGTCCGGCCACTGTGGCGGACAAGTTCGGCCTCCCAGGACTTAGCTCCAAATCTGCTCACCAAGGGAATAACGGACTACTCCCCCATACAGACAAGTCCAAACTCAACCAGAGACATTTAGTGGGACCCAAAGCGGACTAAACTGGCTACCCCAGACTAGTCTGGCTAGAAGCCCGAACAAGTCTGGTCGCTAGGAGTTTTCTCTCAAATGGGCTTCTCACATAGGTTTTTCTCTCAACCACCACTTTGAGCCCTCTTGGATTATCTCCATGCACATGATACAACCACCCTCACCCTTGATACAGCTAGTCTAAACTCAACACAATAGAAACCCTAATTTCTATGCTTGAGTCTTCGACGCCCGTTTCAACCTTTTCCATTTTGAGGGATTTTGTCTCATTTCAATCATCAAACTTGTCCTTAAGATCAACTCAGCTCATTAGTCTCTTAATTGTCGTCATCAATCATCCAAAACCTACAGGGATGCATAGATGCACTTTCATGGTGGACAATCATACTTCTCGTTTATAACCACTGGATGTTGATATGGCCGTATACCCATATCCTGCATATCAAGACAAGCTTGTAAACTATATTTTGTTTTAAATCCATATTAACCAATGTCCCCAATATGCTATCACAAATGTTTTTCTCAATGTGCATGACATCCAAATTATTCCTTATTAGCAATGTCTTCCAATACGGGAGATGGAAAAATATATTTTTCTTCTTCCAACTATGCCACCTAGTTTCCTCAGTGCGCTTTCTCTTATTCGTCTGTCTAAAACTCACTTGATCAAAACTCTCGTATTGTTGGAGCACTTCATAACAAGGGAGTGATGTTGGAGCCTCTCTATTCTATATCTTTTTGTTGAAAGAAGCTTTGTTTTGACACCACCTGTGATTCTGAGGTAGGAAATGATGATGACCCATGTAGCAATACTTTCGTCCATGTTTCAACCACAAGGTGTTAGTATTTATATAGCAGTATGGACATGCTATCTTACCTTTTGTGCTCCATCCACATAGCATTGCATATGATGGAAAATCATTTATTGTCCACAATATAGAAGCTCACATAAAAAATGTCTCTTTCTTTGAACTGACGTATGTTTCAACACCATCAAACTATAATTTTAGTAGCTCATCAATCAAAGGCTGCAGATATACATCAATGTTGTTTCCATATGACTTTGGCCTAGTTATTATCATTGACATCAACCAATAAGGCTGCTTCATACACAACCAAGGTGGTAGATTATAAGGGATTAGAATCACAAGCCATGTACTGTAAGAAACATTCATTATTCCAAATGGATTGAAACCATCAGATGCTAGCCCAAGTCTTATGTTGCGAGGATCAGATGAGAAATTTGGGTGAATGCTATCAAAATGTTTCCATGCTTTCGAATCTGCAGGATGGCGTAATATTCCATCAACAATACATTCTTCTTTGTGCCAGTGCATGTTTGATGCCATTGATTCTTCCATATAAAACCTTTGAAGACTCGGAATAAGAGGGAAGTATCGTAGAATCTTGTGTGCTACAAGCTTCTTGGCTTTTCCACAAGGTAAAGCCTCTCTTGCATCCCCACGAGTACTATTTTTCATCTTAATTAACCACATTTTGGGCATCGATCCAGCAGAGAATAGTCCTTCCAGAATAACACACAGTCATTGACACATGCATCGATCTTTTGGTAGTCTAGCCTGAGGTCACGAACAGCCTTCTAAACTTTATCAAGTGTATTAGAAATGCAGTGGCCCTTTGGAAGCACATATGAGAATAGTTCAAGGATAAACTCAAACGCTTTTTTGCTCAAACCAGTTAAACAATTTATCTAGTACAAATTGACAGTGAAGGATAATTGGGTCACCTTCTCAGAACCTGGATACAACTCCTTTTTGGCATCATTTGATAAATCATAGAATGCCTTTGCACACCCAGTTGTCTTCTGCTGGATTATAGCATTTTCTAGATCATCAACATCTGCTGAAGTACCACCATGATCAGTGCCTCTAAGTAGACTGGACAGCATATTTTCCATAGCAGCATCATCAGAAATTATCTCCTCATATTTGCTGATTGCTCAACTATATTTTTCTCAACTCGTTTTTCGCCATGGTCTACCCAACAAGTATAATCCAATGACATCCCATTGCAAAGCATGTGAAGATGTACTTCCTTGCATGTCCCGTGGAAAATATTACGACATCTCGTGCTAGGACAAGGCATAGTTCCTCCTTCACGAGTGCCCTGGAATGCAAAATTCAAAAATGACTTCATTCCATCCTCCCGCTCCTTCGCGCACCTGTCTTTTCCCATCCATGACTTATCTTCTGACATCACTTCCTACAATTCAATAAGTCTGTCCGTAAGAGGATAAATATACAGTAACATTATGTGAACAATTGTACCTTGCATCGTTGCTCCTCCACGTGCAGCGGCCGGCGGATGCTCCTCCATGTGCGGTGGCCGGCGGATGCTCCTCCAAGAGCGCGGCGGCGGGTGGATGCTCCAAGAGTGTGGCAGCCTGCGAATGCTCCTCCAAGCGCATTTCATACAGTCAGGAGAGGGGCCGTTGTGGATCGAAGGGTACCATATAAATCTTTTTTTTCTAATTTTCCTTCTTTATTCGGCGTGCAAAAAAATTGACTGCCGCAGACAGGAAGCCAGGACAAAGTGTATGTGAAGCTATTAGAGTCGGCCCAACACTGCGCTAGGCCGCTTGTTATACGTGGGTTGAAACTGCGCCGAGTCACTTTGTACTCGTGGGCCAAAACTACGTTGGGATGCTTGGTGTTCGTCCCTATGACACGTGAGCCCATCTACGGGCACGCATCTGACTCTGGCAATTTATTATCTAAATAAGTTAATGTAGCAATGGGGGTGGTATTCCGATCAAAATAAAGCATACGCATAAAATCTCTTGAACTGCCGCAACACAGTGATATAAACAAGGATTAAATACTAGATATAAACATCGACGGAACCAAACAATAGTGTTGAACGTACCATTCCAGGCAACAAACTAATTAACTTGACAGAACTAGCAGTTACATAGTCCCCAATAAACACAAAATAAACTAATCGACACATCTAGTCCACCGCACTTCCCTTCAAGCTGTGGCAATAACTTTCAGCCGTGTATAGGAGTAGTGGTAATGATGATACCGCATATAGGGGCATAGGGCCAAAGGTACGTAGGAGTACTAACTATCTTTTTCTAACATTTTTCTCGTCCTTTCTTATCTTTTCTAAATTTCATTGTCTCCACTTTTCTTTCCAGTCATCACTACCTGTTGCGTTTTACTGTTACTACGTAGTACTGTATACTACTTTACAGACCGCTTTGCAGTCCCCGCTACAGGCGATCTCCTGGCACCTCCAGCACCTAAAGTATCGTATAGGCCACTTTAGAGGCCACCGACGGTGTGGAGGGTCGTTCATTAACAGAGAATACAGATAGAACAGATAGTTCACTAAACAACAACTAGAAAACAAAATAACTGAGGGAACAAACGAGCACCATTGAGTTCATAACATAAAACATTACTACAAAACAAGAAAAACAACATCACATCCTTATAAGTCTATTTTATATATAGCCCATACCGGATAACACTGCACGGCAGAATGCGACATGCTCGTGCCTAATCCTACAGTCTTCACTACAGAAGACCCTGCAACCACTCCACCCTTGCTTCCCAAAGCCAGCAGCCGTGCATGGGTCAACCTCCTTGTTGGGCAGCGACACCATCGGCGGTCTCGGTGGTGGGCGCGGAAGCGTCCATGTCATATTAATGAGTTTAGCCACGTCTTGAATCTGACATCGCCTGCACTCATTGTTGATCCTCATGATGGCAACAGACTAATCCTCTTTCTCACCGACGTCGGCCTCACCTTCGACCTGTCAGATATACTCGTTGACATCATGGGCCCCGCGGTCGGTGTTGTAGCTGAGGAGGCCAAGGATGTAGGCTGCCTCCATGTGGCCACCCCCGGTGCCCAGGCGAGAAATTGAGCGCGTGGCTACGCATGATCGTCTATGAAGACGAGCTTAATCCCGGTGATGTAGCACGCACGAGGGCTACCGACGATGGACAGGTTCTCCACGAGGGCTTCGTAGCGCTCCGCATAGCATCACATCATCCGGATCTCCTGCTCTAGCGCCACGCGCCTACCCACGGCGCCATCTCGGCACGCCGCATGCATGACCTTGCAGGTGGCACGCAGACTGGAGAGGTTGTCCAAGTGTTGCAAGGACCTAGCAGCGAGGCGCCCCACGATCTCGACCGTAATATCGTGCATGAACGGCAACTCCATAGGCTTTGGCGACACCTTGTTGCGAAGGGAACCAATGAACCAATGAGGGTGTGTGCGGCGGAGACAAAGAGGAAGCCAGAGTACGCGTGGAGACGATGATGTTGTTTCTTTAGAGTACGCAAAGAGGAGACAATGGAGACATTATATAAAGACACACGCCATTGTCTTCTCAGCGCGTACTGATGGGGGTCGCGCGCAATGATGGTTCGGCTTCAGGCTATGGCGGATTCACATTCTCTACAGTACTGCAGGTGCATTAAGGGTGGCTGACATGTGAACACCACATCCTATGGGACCCACGCCTCTCTGCATGCATTGATGGGACGCGTGAAGTAATGGAACCGCTATGTTTTCAACATCATCAAAAGATTGATATCCTATCATCAATAGAGTAACATACTATGTTTTACAGGATTAAGGCTATGTTTGGGAACACGATATTTTTGGAGTTTTAGAGCAATACTTCGGTATTTGAGATTACCATGGCATTTTTTATTGAATGATGTTTGGCAACCAAGTCAAAAACTATGTATTTAAAACTATGTTTTTGTCTATACTACGGTATCATTAGTGTGCATCATGGACTGACCACATGACCCAGCCAAACACTCACGTAATTAGCATACTCCTGCAAGCAACTACGTGGCCGCATCTTCGTGTAGGAACGGCAACACCAGCCAACTTACTTTGTACTACGTACAAAGTATTTTCCTTTCCATGATCCAAGCAATGTAACACCATAATTTTCATCCATCATGCAATGCATACATTCTAATACATGTTTGATGTTAAGCAACATAAAAAGAAATAAGTTTAAACTGAACTAGAAGCAAAAACCACACTCAAAAGAAGTGCAGACTAGTTCGGTTTTTGGTGCAGACTGTCCGATTTCTCTCTGACCTCGCTCGGACATGTCTGTTTTCGTGCGGACTATTCCGGTTTTTGCCTCTCTACAGTTTCGGACTTGTCCAGTCAATAGCAGACTAGTCCGGTATCCCATTCCTTGGAAATTTTGCAAAGTCCCTGTACTTGTCCGGTAATCTAGGGGACTTGTCCGTTTTTCCTCTGACTAAAATCGGACTTGTCCAGTTCTGGCCGGACTTGTCTGATTTTCCTCTGACCAAATTAGGACTTGTCCGATATAGTCCGAAATTGTCCGTTTTCACCACTGTCAATCTTCGGACTAGTACGGCCCTTTTCGGACTTGTCCGGTAAATCGCGATTCTGAGTTGATCTTTTGTTCCACGATTTGTTTTTGGGTTCTACCATAAGTGGGCCTAAGGACGTCGTGTCTAACTCTTTTTGGAGCCCATGTGGGACCCTACACCAGCCTCCAACCTCTCCAAACTCAAATTCATTGAAACCCTAGCCTCCACCTCTATATAAACAACCCCACCCCTTGACTTGATATCCTTTTGCCTCAATTGAAAGTCCACAAACCCTGGTTCGTGTGTAGCCGCCACCTAGGAGGGAGAAGGAGATCCCAAGCAAGA
Organism: Tuctoria greenei; assembly: GCA_036927565.1. Taxonomy (NCBI): domain Eukaryota; kingdom Viridiplantae; phylum Streptophyta; class Magnoliopsida; order Poales; family Poaceae; genus Tuctoria; species Tuctoria greenei. The sequence continues at coordinate 20,274,696 of JAYESD010000010.1, read as the reverse complement.
AGAAGAAGAGGAGGAAACAAAAGAGGATCAAGATCTCCATCAAGTTTTCGTTCTTCATCACCAATTCACCATCATGATATTCATCAACCCTAGATCGTCAAGATCCAAGTGTTGCCTCCAAAACCCTTGATTCATTGGAGTTCTAAACACCTGGTACACCTTCTATTTCCTCTTTATCTCCTGAATTCCACCCCGTTTCTCCAAATTAACCTCGATCTAGAAAACCCTAGTTCGATGTTCCTGCGAAGGGCGGACTAGTCCAGTCCCAAACGGACTAGTCCAATTTTGCGATCTATTTCTTGTTGAATTAATTCTGAATTGTTTCGAATCGATTCCAAACCTGTATAAACTTGTTAAAAACTATTAGAACTAGATAGTAGGCATTAATAACAACTTATTAACTAGTTTTGCTTTGCGATTGCATTAATCATGCATGTCATGTCATATTGAGTAATATATGTGCACTTATTGATTGTGATTCATATCTTGTATGTTCGTTGTGCGGTTTGGATGGATTTGCGCTAGAAGGTTCTACGGAGGACCTCCAGCACCAGGAGTTTGAAGTGTTTGATCAGAATCAAGCCCAGGAGCAAGGCAAGTGTCTTTGAACATATTGATCCTGCTTTACAATAATTGTTTTGTTTGCAAAACTGCATGCTTGTGTCAATTTGATGGGAATCCTATGGTAGGAAGTTTACTAGCCTTGTTAACCACCCTTGTCACCTGGAATACATGGTAGAGAGTTGGGACGGGCTTTTTACCCTTTTGCTTCACTTAATTAATTGGGATGGGAAAACAGCTATGCCATTTAATTATGCATTAGTGAGATTATGGTTAATATGAACTGGTTAATATGACATGGTAATGGGTGATCCAAGCAAGCATGGTATGTGGATTGGGTTGGATGCTATGGTGGTTTCGCTTGCTTTAGATCTAAGGACCGGTTCGTGGAGCGAGCATCTAGGATTTACAATGCCACCACGATGCCAAGTATGAGTGCGGCGTAGCTGATTAATTAGGGTATTGCTAGTATTGAGCAGATCATTTGGCGCATTGGGGAAGGGGAGTCGAATTGGGTTTGGATATGGTTGGTAGGACTCCTGGGGATCCGAATGGCACAAAAGGGGGCCCTTGGTTGAAGATGTCATCAGTTGGAGACATCACCACCAGTGAAACCTCAGTGGGTCCGTACATGCTAGTGGTCCCTTTGTAAAAGCTATTTTGTGATCTCTTGGCCACACACCGAAGGAAGTGTGAGATGGCATAATTGAGATTCTATAGTCACTGAAAGGTGATGAAATCACAAACACCTGGGTAAAGTGGTACAACCTCTGTAGAGTGTCAAAAAACTACCATGATAGCCTTGCTCCCGGTCATGAGCGACCTGGACCCTCACATGATTAGGGGAAAACTTGTGAATTGGTTATGGTTTGGTACTAGTTATGGTCGATAATATGATTATGGCTGGTTATGGATTGAATTATGGTATTGGATATGGTCAATGGTAATGGCAAAATCTCGTATAATGGTGATGGTATGGAATATGGACTGGTACTATGTTAATAATTATGGTTTATGCAAAGACCAACATGGGTTGGCTAGAACAAAGGAAAGGTGCGGGGATGGATAGGACCGGCCCGCTCGGTGGGGGGCGATGCAGAGGGCGATCGCGCCACCTCCCCCGACGGCCTCCTCTCCGGTCGTCCTCCCCTCCCGTCATGCTCCCAGCCCCTTCGCCGGCCTACCCGCTCCGCTTTGGGCGGGGGGCGCGGAGGCAGGTGCCGCCGCCTCCAACCCTAGCGGTCGCTGCTCCGACTACTGCCTCCGTTCTGGTCGTCTCTGCTCCGGCGAGGCCGGTGCTGGCCCTGCGGCCAGCGCGCCATCCCTCAGTCTCCTTTCCGTGGGTCGCCTCACCAACTTGGGGCTCCACCCAGCCTCCCGCTCCCCCGGCGACTCCTGCGTTGGGTGGGTCGGATATGGTGCCCTCCTTGCTAGATCCAGCACCGCCACCTCCTCACTCGCCGTCGCTGACTGGCCCCCCGCCCCTACATCCCACGCAACGGAAGGAGGAACCGCCAGATCCAGCGCTGCCACCTCCCCACTCGCCGTCGTCGACTGGCCCTGTGCCCCTGCAACCCGCGCATCTCCATTCTTCCTCCTTCCTGTTGGTTCACTCCCTCCACCTCTCTCCGCCCTCCCCCACTAAGTGCACCTCTCCACCTCACCTGCCCCCGCCTGTCCCTGTGCTGGGCAGGCCAAATCCAGTCTCTCCACCGCTCAATGCCTCTTCCACCATCTTCCAAGGGTCGTTTCCTCCCCAACCACCAATGGTGTCTTTGCCCTCTGGCTCTGCTTCCTCGGCAGCCTTGCAGTCGGCTCCATTCCCTCCTTCTTCGGTTGCAGCACTTCCGTCGGCAGTGTCATCCCTAGACCCGCCCCTTCCTGCTCCTTCCACCGCCCCCTCTAGCTTCTCTTGGATGAGGAAGGGTTGGCTGTCCACATCCAAGTTGAAGTCTGCGCCATCAGTGTTGCCCCCCTCTGTGGCAGTTGCACTGGTCTCCTCCCCGCTTAGTTTCATCGCTGCTGCTTCTGATCCGCTCCTCACCCTACCTTTGGAGCCCAACCTGCAGCTTTGCTTCGCTACTTACCCGCTTTCACTGCCTTTCAGCTGCCCTTTGTCACCGCCTCTTCTTTCTCCACCACCGTCCCCTCCGAGGTCGCATCCCCCCAAGTCGTCTCTCCCTCCCCTCTTGCCCTCCCCAACCTCGACGGGCACTCTTTTGTGTCGGTTCGCCTCACCCGCCCTATCTGGTTGTGGTTCCCGTCGGCAGGTTGTCCGATCAGTCCCAACAGATCTGATCGGTAAGTGCTTCAACTGCTTCTCCACCGGCCACTTTGCTGCAATGTGTAAGGAGGCCACACGTTGCTTCCGCTGCAAGGGAGAAGGTCACAAAGCACGCAGCTGTGTGCTTGCCCATCACCGCTCTTCATCAACCTCGCCTACTGCTTCATCGCCTCCATCATCAACTCCTGTGCCTACTTCGTCAGTCCAAGAGGACATCTGCCTCACCACTACCTCTATGAAGCTAGAGTGCGATTGTCATAACTGCCCGTTTTCTCTAGCTGCAGCTTCTTTGGTTGATTCATTGGGGCCCTCTTCCTCTCTTGTCAAAGTTCGGCGAGTGGTCATCCACCTTGACAATGAGCAGAATCTCAAGCCGGCTCTGGGGTCCTATACTAAGGAAGCAAAAACTCGGTGGTCCCGTCGTAAGACCATCGATCCTAAAATGGTCCATCCAGTGGTCGCTGAACAATGGTACGATGGGTGGGATCCTATGATCCTTGAAGCTGCCATCTCTTTGGGTGCGACACCTGATGTGTTGCCGCCTGCTAGGTAGAAAGTTGCTAGCTCTGTAGCCTATTTAGGTGGTGGAGGATGTTGGTCGTTTGTTAGCTTTTTGGTCGTGTCAGTTTGTACCAGTCGTATAAGTTTGTAACGGTCGTGTTGTATGGCTATCTCAGCCAATTTTTATTATCAATATAATTCACTGCTGGGGTTTCCCTTGCAGTTTTGGTTCAAAAAAATAATTATGGTTTATGATGGGTTTACTTCACATACATGTAATATATTGCTTTTCAAATGTTTTAATGTACTTTTCAGCACTTAGCCTTTATTACATTCGTCATTTGAATGAGCTACATGTCATACTTTCCACACTTGCTGAGTATGACAAGTACTCACCCTTGCAATTCCCCCACCAACAGTTGCAGGTCAGGATTGAGAGTATAATCATGATAATGCGGAGTTCTAGGTCGTGTCTACCGTCAGCTTTGCCTGTGGTGTTGATTGGAGCTGCGCTATCCCTTATGCTTATTTGCTTAGTTGCTTAGTTTGCTTAATTAGTTTATTTCCGCTGCAGTAGTTCAAACACATCATTAATATTCACTAGAGCTTGTATTTGAGGATATTCTGAATTTAGTAATAAAAGTGGTTAATTAATCTTGTTTTGTGGTAGTTTTTTGGATATCCTTTTGTGAATGCACTCATGTATGTGTGTTGAACGTCCTGGGCACACATATGCGTTCACTAGGTTCTTTTTCGGGACCAAGTGTCACAAATTGGTACCAGAGCCACAGGTTGACCGTAGGCTGCAGCCTAGATAGAATGGACACTTTAGAGCACATAGGAACACTCAGGAATTGATGTGTTTTTGCTTGGTGTGATGTTTGCTTTGTATTGTTTCTTGTGTGCTTAGTAGAGGATTTTGGGATGTTTTCACATTGCCATGTCCATATAGGCTAGTATAGTTAGTTGCTTAGTTTCATATCCCTTGATGCATATAGTTGGGTACGTTTTCTAAATTCTTATCTCTTGCTTTTCTTTAGATGATGAGGACTCACAACTAGAGGGATTGCAATGATGAGGAGGAGAACAATGGAGCACCTCAGAACAACAATGGACAAGGACCTGCCTAGCGAGCTATCAATCTTGAGCACCTTTTGGCTATACAAAACCAGCTCATGCAGACCATGATACACACTATGGGACAGTTGCAGGCTGGTAACAATAACAATCAGCCCCATATGGCTCCACCACCACCTCTGCCGCCTCATAACTGGTTGGGAGAGTTCATGAGAACTAGGCCACCAACCTTTGCTCAAGCTGCTGACCCTATTGATGTCGATGATTGGCTCAAGTTGGTGGAGAAGAAGCTAGCTATTGTCCAATGCAGTGACCGGGAGAAGGTTCTATTTGCATCTCATCAACTTGTTGGAGGAGCTGTCGATTGGTGGGATTCGCTATGCAACGCCCATGAGAACCATGAGAGAATTACTTCGGCTGAATTCAAGGAGAGCTTCCGTTCTCATTATGTGCCGGAAGGTGTTATAATCTTGAAGAGGCAAGAGTTTGAAAACTCGAGGTAGGGAAGATCGAGTGTGGGCAAATATCTCAATAAATTCACTCAACTCTCAAGATATGCGCCTAAAGATGTTAGCCGGGACAGCCGGAAGCAATATTTGTTCATGAGGGGCTTGAACAAAGAGATCCAAGTACAATTGCTGAATTCTGATTATGCCAACTTCCAGAAGCTTGTGGACAAAGCAATTGTTGTGGAGAATAAAGTCCGTGAGATGGAGCTAGATAACAAGAGGAAGGCACCATATCAAGGACAGCAAAAAGGAAGTAATGCGCCCTCACTTTGCACCTCCTAATGTGCCTTATTACAGCTCTTCTGCGCCTGCTCAACGCCCTGGTTACGCACCGCGCCCAGCTCAGTTTGTGCAGCAACACCCTGTCATGCAAGCACCTAGGCCTCCAATGCCTTATGCACCTCGTGTAAACTTTCCTGGTGCCAATGCGCATAATCAAGGCCGTCCAAATAATTTTGGTACAGCAAGGAAGTGTTATACTTGTGGAGAAGTGGGACACTTTGCACATCAATGTCCTAAGTCAGGCCTTGGTCAAGGAAGCAATGCCCCAAGACAAAACCCAAGACCCAATGGAGGACACCCACAAGGGAACCATGGACAGCAGAATTTTGCTTGTGGCAATGTGAACCATGTCCCTACGGAGGATGCTCAACAAGCAGATGATGTGGTGATTGGTATGTTTCTCGCAAACTCCAAATCAGCAACTATGTTATTTGATTTTGGAGCATTCATTGCATTGAAATATGTTGCCAAGTATAGTTTGTCTATCTCTCATATGAAGTTTACTCTATTGGTTAAGTCTCCTGGAGGAGAGATCAGGACAAATATAGTATGTCCAAAAGTAAGCCTTAGAATAAGGGGGTAGACTTCTTTGCCAACCTCATTGTTTTGGACTCTCAAGGAACAGACATTATACTTGGTATGGTCTGGTTGAGGAAGCACAATGGAGTTATTGAATGTGCCACCAAGACAGTGAAGTTGACTAATGAGGAAGGGATCATCATAGAGTTTGAAACATCTCAACATGCACCAAAGCAATTGGAGCTGAATCACCTGGACGGTGCCGCAATTGAGGAGATTTCAGTGGTGTGTGAATTCTTGGATGTGTTTCCGGATGAGTTGCCAGGTATGCCACCTGATCGAGACATTGAGTTTGTTATAATTAATACCTGGAACTGCACCTATAGCTAAGAGGCCATATAGGATGCCTCCTAAGGAATTAACGGAGCTCAAGATGCCAATTCAAGAGCAACTAGAGAATGGTTTTATTTGCCCAAGCTCTTCACCTTGGGGAGTGCCCATTTTTTTCGTGGATAAGAAGGATGGATCACAAAGGATATGTGTGGATTACCGAGCTCTCAATGAGGTGACCATCAAGAACAAGTACACCTTGCCACGCATAGAAGATTTGTTCGATCAGATGAAGGGTGCTTTTGTCTTCTCCGAGATTGATTTGAGGTCGTGATACTTGCAAATGAAGATTAGATGATCAGACATACCCAAGACAGCTTTTAGAACACGGTATGGATCTTATGAGTACACCGTTATGTCCTTTGGATTGACAAATGCACCTGCCTACTTTATGTACCTCATGAATAAGGTCTTCATAGAGTACTTGGACAAGTTTGTTGTGGTGTTCATTGATGACATTATGATCTACTCGAAGGATGAGAAGGAACATGAGGAACACTTGAGGCTCACATTGCAGAAATTGAGGGAGCATCAATTGTATGCCAAGTTCAACAAGTGTTAGTTTTGGTTAAGGGAAGTGTCATTTTTGGGTCATATCATCTCAGGAGGAGGAGTATCGGTCGACCTCAGGAAAGTTGAGGGACGTGTTGAAATGGGAACCGCCGTAGAATGTCAAGGAAATAAGGAGTTTTCTAGGAATGGCTGAGTATTACCGAAGGTTCATCAAGGATTTCTCCAAGATAGCCAAGCCAATGACGGAGTTGCTAATGAAGGGGAAAGCTTTCCAATGGACTCAAGCTTGTCAAGAATGTTTTGAGGAGCTAAATAAGAGGTTGACTACAGCCCCAGTTTTGATATTGTTGGATGTGAGCAAAAGTTTTGATATATATTGCGATCCATCAAGACAAGGACATGGATGTGTGCTCATGAAAGAAGGTCAAGGGATTGCATATGCATCGAGACAATTAAAGAAACATGAGCAGAATTATCTGACACATGATTTGGAACTTGCAGTCGTGGTACATGCATTGAAGATTTGGAGACATTATATCCTTGGACATAGGTGTGAAATTTATACGGATCATAAGAGTCTCAAGTACATATTCACACAAATGGATCTGAATTTGAGGCAACGAAGATGGTTGGAGCTTATCACGGATTATGATGTGGGAATCAACTATCATCCATGGAAGGCTAATGTAGTGGTCGATGCCTTGAGTAGGAAAGGAGTAAGTCACCAGCTCACGGTTCGAGAACTGCCATCCGAGTTATGTAAGGAGTTTGAACGGTTGAATCTTGGATTTGTGAATGAGATGGAGACAATGGAGTTAAATCCGACCTTGGAGAAGGAAATTTGAGAAGAACAAACAAAGGATGGGGAAAACAAGGAAAGAACCCAAGAGGGAAGATAATTCAGGTTTCATAAGGATGACCATGGTACTTTATGGCTTGGTAAAAGGATTGTTGTGCCCAATGTGGAGCATATTCGGGAAACAATATTAAAAGAGGCACATGACTCACCATACTCAATTCATCCCGGTTGTACGAAGATGTACAAGGACTTGAACACTTGTTATTGGTCGGCTAGCATGAAAAAGGACATAGCCTCATATGTATCTTTCTATGACGTGTGCCAACGAGTCAAAGCGGAACATCAAAGGTCAGCTGGATTATTGCAGCCATTGCAGATTCTGGATCGGAAGTGGGAAGAAATTGGAATAGACTTCATAGTTAGTTTACAGCGAACTCAGTCCGGTTATGACTCTATATGGGTAATTGTGGATCGGTTATCTAAGTCAGCACACTTTATTCCCGTCAAGACCACCTTCAATCGGGAGAAGTTGGCAGAATAGTATATGAGAAGCATAGTATGTTTTGGAATAAGGAGTCGCGAAGAAAATAGTGTTGGATAGAGGTTCTCAATTTACCTCCAGGTTTTGTCAGAAATTGGATGAAGCATTGGGTACAAGGTTTAATTTTAGCTCAGCATATCACCCTCAAACGGATGGGCAAACTGAGGGGACCAATCAGATTTTGGAGGACATATTAAGAGCTTGTGCCTTGAAGCATCGGAAAAGTTGGGACAAGAGCTTGCCATATGCAGAATTCTCGTACAACAATAGTTAACAAGCAAGCTTGAAAATGTCACCCTATGAAGCACTTTATGGGAGGAAATGTAGGACACCTTTGTTCTAGAATGAGACAGGAAAAACTCAATTATTTGGTCCGAATGTGTTTCTAGAAGTTGAGAAGCAAGTTCAGATTATTTGTGAAAACTTGAAGGCTGCTCAATTAAGGAAAAAAGCTATGCGTACAATAGGAGATAAAAACTAGCCTTTGAAGTGGGGGATTTTGTTTACCTCAAGGTGTCACCAATGAGAAGTTGTAAGAGGCTTAACATAAGAGGCAAGCTAGCACCTCGATACATTGGACCATTCAAGATTTTGGACAAAAGAGAAGAAGTAGCATATAAGTTTGAGATGCCAGCTCGTCTTTCAGAGGTGCATGATGTGTTTCATGTTTCCCAGCTCAAGAAGTGCTTAAGAGAGCTAGAAGAACAAGTGCCAACGGAAGAATTGGAACTAGAGGCAGATTTGACTTATGCCGAACAATCGGTCAAAATCATGGAAACCGAGGAGAGAGTCACAAGGAACAAGATTATTAGATGGTGTAAAGTTCAATGGAAGCATCATACAGAATTGGAAGCAACTTGTGAGCTAGAGGATGATCTCCAGAAGGAATTTCCCTATCTCTTCTCTTTCGTGTCGAATCTCGAGGGCGAGATTCATTTTAAGGGGGGTAGGTTTGTAACACCCTCATTTTCATCCATCATGCATTGCATACATTCTAATACATGTTTAATGTTAAGAAACATAAAAAGAAATAAGTTTAAACTGAATTAGAAGCAAAAACCGCACTCAAAAGTTCTGAGAAGTGTGGACTAGTCCGGTTCTTGCTGCGGACTAGTCCATTTTCTGTTTGACCTCGCTCAGATATGTCCATTTTTGTGTGGACTATCCAGTTTTTGCCTCTGTACAGTTTCGGACTTGTCTGGTCCATAGCAGACGAGTCCGATATTCCAATTTCATGGAAATTTTGCTAAGTATCTGGACTTGTCCGGTAGTCCTGCGGACTTGTCCGTTTTTCCTCTCACTAAAATCGGACTTGTCCGGTTTTGGCCAGACTTGTCTGATTTTCTTCTAACCAAGTTTGGATTTGTCCCGTATAGTCCGTACTTGTCCGTTTTCGCCTCTGTCAATCTATGGACTTGTCCGGTAAATCGCGATTCTGAGTTGATCTTTTGTTCCACGATTAGTTTTTGGGTTTTACCTTAATTGGGCCTAAGAACGTTGTGTCTAACTCTTTTGGAGCCTATGTAGGACCCCACACCGGCCTCCACCCTCCCCAAACTCGAATTCATTGAAACCCTAGCCTCCACCTCTATATAAACAACTCCACCCCTTGACTTTATATCCTTTTGCCTCAATTGAAAGTCCACAAACCCTAGTTTGTGGGTAGCCGCCACCAAGGAGGGAGAAGGAGATCCCGAGCAAGAAGAAGAAGAGGAGAAAACGAAATAGGATCAAGATCTCCATCAAGATTTCATTCTTCATCACCAATTCACCATCAAGATCTTCATCAACCCTAAATCGTCAAGATCCAAGTGTTGCCTCCAAAACCCTTGATTCATTGGAGTCCTAAACACATGGTGCACCTTCTATTTCCTCTTTCTCATGTGAATTCAACCCCATTTCTCCAAATTCACATCGATCTAGAAAACCCTAGTGCGCTGTTCCTGCGAAGGGCGGACTAGTTGAGTCCCAAGCGAACTAGTCTGATTTTGCGATCTATTTCCTGTTGAATTGATTCTAAATTGTTTTGAGTCAATTCCAAACCTGTATAAACTTGTTAAAAACTATTAGAACTAGATAGTAGGCATTAATAACAACTTATTAAATAGTTTTGCTTCGCAATTGCATTAATCATGCATTTCATGTCATATTGAGTAATATATGTCTACTTATTGATTGTGATACCTGTCTTGTATGTTTGTTGCGCGGTTTAGATGGGTTTGCGTTGGAGGGTACTGCGGAGGACCTCCAACACCAAGAGTCCGAAGTCTTTAATACCAATGAGGCCTAGGAGCAAGGCAAGTGTCCTTAAACATTTTGATCCTGCTTTGACAATAAATGTTTTATTTGCAAAACAACATGCTTGTATCAATTTGATGGGAATCCTATGGTAGGAAGTTTATTAGCCTTGTTAACCACCCATGTCACCTATAATACATGGTAGAGAGTTGGGAAGGGCTTTTTACCTTTTTGATTCGCTTAATTAATTGGAATGAAAAAAAATTATGCCATTTAATTTTGCATTAATGAGATTATGGTTAATACAAACTAGTTAATATGACATGGTAATGGGTGATCTAAGCAAACATGGTATATGGATTGGGTTGGATGTTATGGTGGTTTCGCTTGCTTTAGATCTAAGTCTTGGTTCGTGGAGTGACCATCCAGGATTTACAGTGCCACCACGAGGCCAAGTATGGGTGCGGCGTAGCTGATTAATTCGGGTATTGCTAGTATTAAGCAGATCATTTGGTGCACCTGGGAAGGGGAGTCGGATTGGGTTTGGATATGGTTGGCGGGACTCCCTGGGATCCGAATGGCACAAGAGGGTGCCCTTGGTTGAAGATGTGCTCAGTTGGAGACATCGCCACCGGTAAAACCTTAGTGGGTGCGTACATGCTAGTAGTCCCTTTGTAAAAGCTATTTTGTGATCTCATAGCCACACACCTAAGGAAGTGTGAGACGGCATAATTGAGATTCTATAGTCATTGAAAGGTGATGAAATCACAAACACGTGGGTAAAGTGATACAATCTCTGCAGAGTGTTTAAAAACTATCATGATAGTCGTGCTACTAGTCATGAGCGACCTGGACCCTCACATGACTAGGGGAAAACTTGGGAAATGGTTATGGTTTTGTACTGGTTATGGTTAATAATATGGTTATGGCTGGTTATGGATTGAATTATGGTATTGGATATGGTCAATGGTAACGGCGGAATCTGGTATAATGGTGATGGATATAGAATATGGACTGGTACTATGTTAATAATTATGATTTATGATGGGTTTACTTCACATACATATAATATATTGCTTTTGAAATGTTTTAATGTACTTTTCAGCACTTAGCCTTTATTACATTCGTAATTTGAATCAGCTACATGTCATACTTTCCACACTTGCTGAGTATGACATGTACTCACCCTTACAATTCTCCTACCAACAGTTGGAGGTCAGGATTAGGAGTATAACGATGATAATGCGGAGTTCTATGTTGTGTCTGTCGTCAGCTTTGTCTGTGGTGTTGATTGTAGTTGTGCTATCCCTTAAGCTTATTCGCTTAGTTGTTTAGTTTGCTTAATTAGTTTATTTCTGCTGCATTAGTTCAAACTTGTCATTAATATTTATTAGAGCTTGTATTTGAGGATATTCTGAATTTGGTAATAAAAGTGGTTAATTAATCTTGTTCTGTGGTAATTTTCTGTATATCCTTTTGTGAATGCACTCGTGTATGTGTGTTGACTGTTCTCGGCACACATATGCATTCACTTGGTTCTTTTTCTGAAACACGTGTCACGAAGCAAGCTCTCCTGATTAGGGATGTCAACAGGTCGAGTTCGGGTCGCATAGTGCAAAAACCTGACCCAGATTGAAATAGGGCTCGGGTAGAATTTCATACCCGAACTTATACCTGCGGGTAGAATTTTATACTCGAACCCGTACCCGACGGGTTTCAGCCGGGTTTTGGGTAGCCGTAAGCACATTCCAGACTGGGAGCTAGGTGTTGGCGGCGACGTCTGGTGCGAGTTGCGGCTGGAATAGGACTCGCGAACACACAAGTCAAGCAGCAGATGGCATGGAGGAACACGGCGTGGAACCGGCTGCTAGGGTTTGGATCGAGCTTCCACATAGCAGGGAGAGGAGGCTCCATAGCTACCACTGCAGCCGATGCGGGGAGAAGCATGCGAGGTGCGGTGGAGAAGGACAACATAGGGGAGAAGCTCTGCAAGCGATTAGAGGAGGTGGCGCCACCGCAACCGACGCGGGAGCGGCGCATGGCGCGCGTTGGAGACGGACACCATGGGGAGAAGCACTGCAAGCGCTCGGGCCTCGGCGGGAGGTGGCGCCGACACGATTGGGGAGGAAGTTGCACACACGATCTGGGGGCATGATTGAGATCTCAGAGGTGGCGGAAGGATGGAGGCGGGATTGATCTCCTGGAGGCGGCCGGACAGGGGCGGAGGAACCGTCGAGTCGGCATGCACGGTTACGGGCATGGGAATGAGGAATGGGGGTGGGCATCTGTGTTAACATGGCCACATGGGCCGTGGAGTAATGTGCCTTTCTAGGTTGAGTTTAAGATGGCCCAAATTTGATATTACACTATTTCGGATACCTAACAGGTACCTGCGGGTAAGAAATAATACCCAAGTCTGTATTTGCAAAACATTGGGTTGGGTACGAGTTGTACCCGCGGGTAAAAAATTATACCCAAGCCCGTACACACAAAACACTGGGTCGGGTACGGGTTGTACCCACGAGTAAAAAATTCTACCCGTACCCGCACCCGTCGGGTGCAATAACCGTCGGGTATCCATACTCGCGGGTAGAATTGTCATCCCTACTTCTTATAAGGCAACTAATCAGCACCAGACCACTCTTGTACAGGCACTCACGAACACAACCTGAACTCATCAGGTGTTCGTTATCCCAACAAGTTAGGATTAGCACTAACACGGACAATGCATTAATAATAAGCGGTGTTGAGTTGCCTACGGCTCCGTGACCCTCTTTCGAAAAACTACCACCATGCAAAGAGCGCTACAGCCTACCCTGCCAAGAACTCCGTGCTTTGAGACAGCAAACGCCCCTTGACATCGCGGCTTGAGTATGAGGATGACAAGGGAGAACTTGTGAGTGCATCTTGAGGACGAATTGATTATGCAGACTTGAGGAAATAAGTGCTCTTGATGGAGCACACGTTAGAAGAGCGAGACGATGAGCCAAGGATAAGAACAAACGGTACTACAACAATAAAGAATCGAATGGATAAGACCTTTGCTTAGACTATAGATTTTATTCACTCATCAAGAAGTTTATTTAGTTTCTATAGTATTTACTGTTTTATTAATACTCCCTCTTGGTTCGAAATATTTGTCACTGGATAGTTCATTTTTGAATAATCGGTGACAAATATTTCAAACCCGGAGCGAGGCGCTAATTTTCTCTTGAACTAAAATATTTTCTAAACGCAAGCACGTAATATTATTTGTTCTCAATTAATGTGCCTTATTTGAGTATACTCTTGCGTTCTCTTAAACAAGCCAACAAATTTAATCCTTGCTTCCTGTAGCTATCACAAAAAAGAATTTCTCTGATCAATACATATTCAACACAACAAGGATTTAGTTTATACATCTAACATAATCTTATTGTATTCCCTTATAGAAGCAAAAAAATGACAAAACATTCTAGCTATTGTTGTGATGGAAAATTTGAATAACATTTCAACAATTAACACGCTGATAAAAAAATGATTTCACAATCTGAATCATGAAAAATATCAACTTATGATGTTATTTACCACTTGTATATTGAATTATAAACTTTATATTTTTATTAAACTATTAAACAAATTAACAAGTTGTGTATATTTTTCAAAGTGCATACCCTTTGGTTAAGTCCTAGGTCCGCCATTTTCACATGCATGTTAGTTGTCATGCATAGGCTACGCCCCAAACATGATCAACGAGCCTCAAACTATATATGACAATCTTTCAGCAAAAAGAGAAAACATGTAACATCGTCATCAAATATAATCGAGGTCTTTCAAGTGCATGTTACTTGTCCATGCTTGCTACACCCCAAACATGATCAACGAGCCTTAAACATCACGATCTTTCAACAAAAAGAGAAGACACACGTAACGTCATCATACAAGATTGATTTCTCTCTCACATGCATGTTAATTGTCCATGCATGCTACGTCCCAAACATATGATCAATGAGCCTCAAACTATATATGACGATCTTTCAATAAAAAGAGAAAACACCTAACGTCATCAAATATGCATGATCGAGGTATTTTGTGTGTCAAACTGAAAATCATGATCGAGGGTTTGTAATATATTGCGTTAATGAAAGAATGTGTGGTGTGTTTATCGTGTTCCTCAGGAATGACAATTCATAAGGAAGGATTTGATTGTTTTTTGACAAATGAATGATTTAGTTACCAAGTGAATGTGATCTAAGTTCAGTGATGTGTTGCCTCTAAGGAGGAGGAGGAGGAGGATTTAGGTTTTCTTCTGTTGTTTTTCTTGTCTTGCATCTTGTACTTTCTTCTCGTATTTTATGATGATATTTCAACTATATATGATGATCTTTCAACAAAAAGAGAAAACATGTAACGTCATGAAACATGATCAAGGTCTTTTGCATGAAAAACTGAAAGACGGTAACATTGCATACTCTGGACCCTTTGCGTGTTAAACTTAATAATTGGAACTGAAAAACTGAAACACCGCGGGACGGACCTGCATAGTATGCCAGGTGGGCTATTGCATACCCTGGACCCTATGCGTGTCAAATTAAAAACATGTTTGTGAAGCCAATAGGACGCGTTGAGCCGTTATGATAACCAAGATAAGGAAAACCGCGATTTGGAGTAACCCTGACCCACCTACCGGTTCAAAAGCACAGTTTTTGAAGAGTCTGATCATCTCCTCTCTCACGCTTAGACAACAACCTTATATAAAGGCACACCGTCCTCTTGCGTCTCTGCTGAACCACTCAATCAATCGTAGCCTCCAAACTTCTCCTCTTGCTTCTGCGCCACACCACCGTCGACCACCTCTTGCTCCTTCTCCGTACCTCCGTCACCACACAAATGGGTAGCCCAGCAGCAAAGCGCCCTGGGCCATCGACATCCTCCAAACCTCCGCCTTCTCCATTTCTATTGCTGCCAATGCGGGTGGAACTGGAGGAGGCACCCCCACATTATCCGCCTATGGTGCTTGCACCTCCACATCCCGTTTGGGTTCAGGAGACTGTCTGCCTCCTCCAAGATCGCATCAAAGAACTGTCAGCCGCCGTCGTGTGCGCAAAAAATCTCGACAAATTGGCATGGGATGTATTTTCTGATACATCTTGCTCGTGTAACCGTCTAGTTCTTGAGAACCTTCCCGTCTACACCAGCATGGACACCGCTGAGCACAACTGATTTGAATCTTTGTGGCCAGTCGTCTCGACATCCTCCACACGACGATCGCGGATGTGGCTGGGGTGGAGGGTCGCCAGCAACTTCGGCAGAGACGATCGCGGATGTGGCTTGGGCGGATGTGGATGGGCTGGAAGCTTCGAACTCAATTGTTGGAGGAGGAGGAGGCGGCAGCAGAGGAGAAGGGGGTGGAGGAGATCTCCTCCGACTCTGAGTATAGTAGTATTAGGAGTAGTTTTTCTTTTTCTTGTTTTCTATGCGTTTTCATATTTTTTTGTTTGTAATATATGTGTTGTTTTTATGTTAATGAAAATTGTCTTTTCTGGTCATGAACAATGCGTCCTATGCAGTATTGAAAAACAACTCCTTTCTGAAAAAGGAGTGAGATAACTGGCGTTCAATGTCTAGCCATGAATTCATTGTGTTGCGACAATCGATGATTCTTGGTTGGGACTCCATTGAGAGTGTGATGACGCTGCGCTTCTCCTCTTTTGTGTTCTTTCACTCAATTTTTTCATTTGAAGACCGCGGTTTACTGCAATTGCTATCATCATCTTTCCAAAAAGAATATTGATGGTGACCGGTTTTACATAATCTTAGCCCGTGACTGATCTGCTGATCAAACTTCACCAAGGCTAAGATTACTGTCGTGTTCATACTAAAAGTTGATGGAGAACATACTCATGGAATCATATTAAGGATGGGTGGCCGCTTATCATCTTACGGTTCATTCTCTGAATCGAGCTCCAAATATTCTCATTGACGCATGTCTACATTAAAATTTTAGTTATTGCCTCTCATGCGTGGAGCCACAGAGTGTGACATCTCTGTCACGCATCGGATTCTAAAGATTTCGATGAACTCTTCAAGGATGCAATTTCAAGCAGTTATTGCTCGTGTCGATGTGTGGTTCCTGGGACCCTTTTGGTTCACACCAGCACGGACTCTGCAGCGCTGGCCGCTACTGCTTCGGGTTATGCTTTGTGGCCGCTCGTTCCAACACCCTCCACAAGATGATCACGGAGGTGGCTGGGGTGGAGGGCCGCCTTTAACTTCTGCACACCGTCACCCGAAAGCTTCGAACTCAGGTGCTGAAGGAGGAGGAAGAGGCGGTAGCGGCGGCGGAGGATGAGGAGATCTCCTCCGAGTAGAGTAGGATTAGGATAGTTTTTATTTTTCTTGTTTTCTATGTGTTTTCGTATTTCTTGTTTGTAATATATGTGTTTTTTTTATTTTAATGAAAAATGTCTTTTATGTTCGTGAACATTGTGTCCTATGCAGTATCAAAAACATCTCCTTTTATTGAAAAATATCGCCTATTTGTTTGTATCTTGGGACCATTTATATTGCATGTGTTTGAAAGATTGAAATCCGGTAAAATTTCAGGCAACCTTAGGTAACACTAATCCGGTAAAATTTCATAATTGACGAGATTATTTTTTTCTATAGCTCATACATTGACAAAAAATGATTTATTAATTTGCAACTAACATAATCCTTACAATTAATATAATTAACAACAAAATGATGCATAATTAACATGATTAGAAAATTACGTCATATTAATTGCTAATTAGACGATCGCCTGATGCATCAGGCGCCTGAAAAGTAATTTATCCATGTAACTAATAACCAATGACGTTGTTGATGTATCTTATCTGCCTATGATACTCTCCTATCACAGGCGGCTTTGGATCGACAGCCTCAAGATTAGACTTCACAGCGGAAATTTTTACGATCGGTCTGCCTGTATGAAAAATCGTGACACATGTGAAAATGTATTTTTAGTAATAGTATATATATATATGTCGTCGTTTCGGTTGTGATCAATGTTACAGAATACTGATTGTTTACCTTTTACTATACCTTGGATATGCCATCGTCCTTTCGTGGACTTGGGTGTTCTGTATTTGCATGTCGTTTGCATTAGCACACATACATTTAGCAATTCATATTTTTGTTCGTATTTTTTTGAATATCCCACTAGCTATCACATGACTGCTTTTAGATTTTGATCTCCATGCATGGCAACAAATATGAAGGGGAGCTAGCGACCACACGACAAGCAAGCAGTTAGGCCATACTCTAATTAAGAAGTGAGCAAGTTGTCCGAAGAAATCTACCCCTCTAGCTACATGCACCAGATGCAGGAATCGATGCGACTTGACATGAATTTAATCTCGATTGCATGCGTGCGCAAGGGCACGGCTAGGCCAAATTCTCCATGCCCGCGAATTTTTTTTCATTCTTCTTGGTGCGCCATAATTGAGATTTTGACGATTCAAATTTCACTCCCTGCGCCTCCAATTTCTGTCCCTCCTATTGTAACCCTATTTCAGCCAGGATGAGTATAAATGGAAACACTGGCCTCTAATCCCGCAGTACCTTGGCTTCCATTCCCGACACACCACTGCCCTGCCCTTCCGGTGATCTCGCAGTACTCCAAATGTGGTGTACTCTGTGTCCTTTTTTCCAAACTTGTATTCTTAAAAAATTCTCATGTTTTCATTTTCCACAGTTTTTACAATTTTTTCCCATGGATCTCGCAGTGACAAATCAATGCTCTTTGTGGTGGTGAGTCGTTGGTACAACACTGGGCGACCAAGTTTGACGGGCTCTAACAAACCTCTTCGTCGCCGGCACCTCCGTGCGACATTCCGGACTCCAGTTTTGTGCTGGGTAAGTTCTACATGATCCATGCCATCTTTTAATAGAGCTATATTGGCTAGGTAAGTTCTACACGATCCATGCAGTTTTGGCCTAGTTAAGTTCTACACGATCCATGTTGATATACGAAGATTAAATAAATTAACAAAGAAGAAACATGCTCTTATGTGTCACAAATTTAGTTATAGATATATCTAGCATATACTACATCTGTTCCAAAATAAATGTCGCTCTGACAGCTTATTACAGTAGTGTATTTCTAGTTCAATTCCTTATCAGAAATGACAAATATTAAAAACCAGAGGTAGTATGTAGTTTTTGGATTTAGAAGTAAATGACACACGAGTTATCTAATCAAACACTCCAAATGTTGTACTCTCATTCCTGTGTTACAAATTAGTATTTCTAAGATTTTTAGTTCCCATGGTTTTTATACTTTTTTCTTTCTTTTGGCTTTCGCGGATCGTACGTTTGTTCCTATTCCTTTATTTCTAATTCCTCTGTTCCAAACAAACGTTGTCAGTTTATAGAAACCACATCGTCCGATCAAAAATCTACGTTGGTCATGTAATCTGACGTTATTAGTGTTATTTGGAATGACAACTTACAATATATGCTCTTTATTTTAAGAACAAGACACCAAACCATCATGTAGTCTACAAGTATTCATGGTTTCCAACAAGCACCCGGTATAACTATAAATGTGTTTACTATCAAAATTAAATTTTTTTAGAAAACATTAATTCCTTTGCATGGTATGCAGGGAATATTGTAGCACATGATGTTTAGGAACCCCGAGATTCTTCATTCCCTGGTACTACGATGCATGAACCAACAACAGGTATAGATATACAAACCATAAACATGTACTATGCTCTACTAATTGTTTTAGCATGAATTGCGATTCTACTTTCCTAGTCCCAGTTAACAATTCATCAGCCTTTGTGATGACGTAATTTTTTTATGCCTCCACGTTGTTCTCTCTCGCCGTCGGCCACTCTGCCCGGCACCGGCGCCCACACCCTACTGCTGGTCACTTCGGTGTCCTCCCCAACACGTCTCCCTCGCCCATCGCCACGTCCCATCCTTCGCGTGCCATGATGACCCCGCCGCTCGCAAATCCCTGGTCATTACTCGCCCTGCCACCAATCCTTCTCGAGAGTTGCTTCGGAAGATCTCAGCCAGATTGAACCCTAACATTGTTAAGCGTCGCAAGTTGGGACTTTGCAGTACCACACCTGCAGTAGTTGCCACTAACAGGTGGACCCGATGTCTCATGGGCCCACATGTTAGTGGCTGCAGGTGCAGTACTGCAGAGGATTTCAATCTCGCAAGATGCCCGCCTCATCTGTCATGCATTCGCCACCTGCTACAGCTGGCGTTCATTACTCGTCCTGCAACCAATTCTCCTCAAGACACACTCCAGATGATGTCAGTCAGACCGAACCGATGAACCCTATCTTTGTCTAGTCTAGCGTGGCCGGCTGCATGCCCGCCCCCTCAGTCTTGTCTGCTTCCCTGCTGGACTGAAAATCCTCTGCAGTACTACAGGTGCAGTAGCATCACTGACATGTGTTCCTAATGGCTCATTTTAAGGTATGAACAGCAACAAAGAAGTCAACAATGTACTCCCTCCCGGTAAAAATAATTGTCGTTCAGGCAGTCCTAACTAGTTCATTTTTAATTCATATGTTGTCCTGATACGAAAATTAAAATAAACCACGAGGGAGCAATACAGAACAAAATTTTGCTGGGACGCTGTCGTCCCACGTTCGTATTTGCCGCACTCATAGTGAAGATGGTATGAACATAAGACTTTTCTTCTTTTCACATTATTTTTACAC
This sequence comes from Tuctoria greenei, assembly GCA_036927565.1. NCBI lineage: Eukaryota > Viridiplantae > Streptophyta > Magnoliopsida > Poales > Poaceae > Tuctoria > Tuctoria greenei. The sequence goes on along the minus strand of JAYESD010000010.1, from coordinate 20,254,772 downwards.
GATACTAAACTTGGTCATGCAATAATTTGCTTTAATCGTTTACCATTTGAATCAATGTAACGAAAGGAAGGAAGTTTGAAAGAAGTGTGTCTAAAGGACTTAAGGTTGCCAGGATACGCTATGCAGCCCAAGTTAGTAGAACGGAGAATGGGAAGCTACCAATTTAGTTCTCCACTAGGTTGGATGCTGCGGTTGATATTAATCAGTGGCACTTTGTCGATGATGTGGTTATGTTTACAAAAATACATGCACCACTCAGCGGTGCAAGGAAGTGGGCAGAGGTTGGCGATACTAACAAGAGAGAAATAGTACAAGACATTATGGTTAGTGCCGTCACACCCCACACAAGTAATTTTTTTTCTTGCAATCTCCATCTTGCACATTTACACCAACGTGTTATACAATGTACACAATTTTTGGGACTTGGAGGACACAGAGCAGAGCGCAAGAAAAATTTAGAAAATTGCTGGTGATCGCTACAAGGGGTGGTGCTCGACTTTGCATGCCACCTAAAAGCAATATTCGACCGATGAAGAACGTATACGAAACAAGCCTGATGATGTATTGGCGCCCGAGTTGTTGCACCTAATAGAATATTTTGGGTTTGGGCGATTCAAGGTCAGCTGACTTTTTAATAGCTTCACATCATGCAAAAACTATTTAATTTACATTCATTCGTAGAATTAATTCTTAAAATTGCAGTCATTAAGCAGGACCAATTCTCAAAATCGAAGAAGACAAAAAACGAAACATTTGCTTGGCTCCAAATCCTACGCCCAACTTAGTTACAAGAAGGTATGAAAAATAAATCATGTTTTTACTTTGCATATGTATACCTAAATGTTGAATTTTACTTGCATTTTGTGTAGCGACACCCAGAGACCCGAGAACCCGATGACATACAACTGTGTGAGGCAATCCATTTGAAGAACGGTAAATGGGCAAATGAGCAGACAGAAGTTGTACATGTGAGTAACACTTCAAACAATCCTCATTTAAATAAATATTTGGAATGTAGTTGTGACTTTTCTTTTTGTATATAGAGCCAGGCACGTGCCCAAGTGAACGACAAGGAAGCTGAGCAGGGAGGCCCAATTCCAAATGAAGAGAGAAACCACATCTTCCAGCGTTGTTATAGATCCTCAATCGGTTGTGCGGGATCACAGGTTTGAGGGCGTGGTTATATGGCTAACCCTAATGGTTCTGAACGTGAATGTATGTGTATCCAGATGGTTGAACACCTCAACGACCAAGTTTGAAACTTAGAAGATAGAAATGCGGACCTCCATCACCAAGTGCAGGAGCTGGAAGGAAGAAATGATGGCTTAACCACTCAGATGGACTACATAAGTGAGAAGAATGAAGAGTTAAACCTTCAAGTGTAGAACTTAGAATGTCAGATAGCAGCTGATCGTGAACGGGGAGCTCAGGAAATGCAGGTCATGCGCCTCTCAATGATGGTTTAAATGCACAAAATGGTGGAGATTCCACGAACAAGTACACAACAGCTGGTAACTACTCCACAAAAAGGACAACAAAAGGCACCTATTCCAATTAGTCCCGGTCTTCTTAGGCAAATTTTAAACATGCATCAATGACGCGTTAATAATTCTTAAGTGATGTTATGCATATTGCATTAACTGATGGATGTTTATTGTTAAACTCGACATACGTATCATGTGCGAACAAATTGATTCTGTTGCCACTAATTTTCAAACCTGGTGCATTAGGATTCTACTGGCACTAATTATAAAACGTGCATTACTAATTTCTTGTCAGGAATGATAAATTACTGCAATAGGAAGCTATTGCCATAAATTACAAAACGTTGCAATATAGCCACAACTCAGAAAATGTTGCACTAGACTGCTATTGCCACCACTCAGAAAATGTTGCATTACAACGCTATTGCCACATATGAGAAAATGTTGCATTACACGTCTATTGTCATAAATTGTTAAATCTTGCATTACAACCATATTGCTACAGATCAGAAAATGCTACATTACGAACCTATTACCACATATTAGTAAACGTTGCATTACAAACCTATTGCCACATATCAGGAAACATTGCATTATAGACCTATTCCCACAGATAAGAAATCATTGCAATACCATACTATTCGCCATGGATATGAAATCGTTGCGTACGATACTATTTCCCATAGATATGAAATCGTTGCAATACAATACTATTTGTCACGCTTGTGAAATTGTTGTAATAACATACTATTTGCCACATACGTTAAATCTTTGCAGTACCATACCATTTGCCACAGATGTGTAATTGTTGCAATACCATACTATTTGCCACGAATGTGAAATCGTTGCAATACCATACTATTGCCACGAATGTGAAATTGTTGCAATACCATGATATTCATTGCAATACGTTAATCATCGCAATACGTTAAATTGTTGCAATATCATACTATTTGCCACGACTGTGAAATGGTTGTAATACCATACTATTGCCACGAATGTGAAATCATTGCAATACCATGGTATTCGTTTCGATACGTTAAATTGTTGCACTACCATACTATTTGCCACGGTTGTGAAATCGTTGCAATAACATACTATTGTCATGAATGTAAAATAGTTGAAATATCTTGTTATTCGTTGCAATACGTTAAATCGTTGCAATACGTTAAACCGTAGTAATACCATACTATTTGCCACGAACGTGAAATTGTTGCAATAACATACTATTGCCACAAATGTGAAATCGTTGCAATACCATGCTATTTGTTGCAATATGTTAAATCATCGCAATACGTTCGTTGCAATATGATACTATTTGCTACCGATGTGAAATTATTGCAATACCGTACTATTTTCCACAAATGTGAAATCGTTGCAATATTGTAATATTCGTTGCAATACGTTAAATCGTCACAATACATGAAATTGTTGCAATAACATACTATTTGCCATCAATGTGAAATCGTTGCAATACCATACTATTTGCCACGGATGTCAAGTTGTCGTAATAACCTATTGCCACGGGACTTATGCCAACGATTCGTAAAAGCTATCACCACGTTCTTTTTCGTTGCAACAGTGACCTATTGCGACGAATTTTTCGTTGCGATATACTGAAATCCTTGTAGTGGTGGCAGGTTTGGATCGAGATCTTCAATGTTCTGGTGTTGAAAGTCTTCATAAACACCCTCTAGAGCATTACCTTCTATTCTGTGCAACAAACATGCGAAACAAATATTACAACGAATAAATGCTCATATAGTACTCAATATGCCATGATACGCATGAAGGATACAATTATGTGGTAACACATGTTATTAGGTTGCTATTATTTCTTACTAACTAGTTACAATTGAGTTTTACATGTGTAAGATTGAAGAGCACGTGAAAAGCAACAAGAAGGGTGAATAGTAGATTTAAACTTTTTCAGCGGAAACAATGAAAACCCCTCGACAGAAAAATCAATCTGTTAAGAAACTATGTCTGCAACTGATCTAAACGTGTTCAACTGTGACAAAAGTGGTAGGTATTATAGAATCAAGTCACGAAGACACTACAACAATAATCATTAAAAACCGTCGAGAAAAACTGAAGTTGTGATCGAAAGATCGATCAAAGGTCAATCTGTTCTACCCGAGTAAAAACTAGATCTGCAAGACTGCAAAGAAACTCGTGTATATCAGAAAACACAAATTCAATGATTGTGAAATTTTCACAAATGGTATATAATCAAGTTGTGCAGATAACTCAAAAAGAATCATGTCAACTGGATCTGTAAAACTCGAGTTATGATAAAAACACCAAAGCAACGTAGTGTTGTGCAGAAACTCGACGAGAAAGACTTAACGAAAACAAGTTAGACGAACAAGGCACAAAAGCTCCTTTACAATTATGATTTTTATTCAATAGATTACAAGAGGAACATCCCAATGTCGTGCACCACAAGCTCTGGCCTCCCTTTCTTATATAACCAGCCCTTAGGCCAATCCAATCCAAATTAGGACTCTAATCCTACTCTAGCTTCAACCGAAACTTTCCATAACTTCCCAGGACTGTTCCATATGCAGATCGAAGCAATCTTAAGTCTTCCAGACTGAAAGCATCTAGGCCCCCCATGAAGTACGGTTTTGGTGATTAATGACAACCATAGAACTTTACTAATGAATTTGTGAATGCAAGGTCCCCGTAATCGTTCAATAAAATGAAATGAATATGTCATTGGAGACCCATATACATTCAACTTTTGAGATCAAATCAATGAGATAAAGACAAGAAGTGAAAGCTCTTATGTCTAAGTCACTCAACCATAAGTTGACAACATACAATGCTTGAAGATCATCAGAGAGCCTTATGAAACAAATGTCTAAGAGGTCATCTGAGCAAAACACAAAAGATTCACTCAAAAACAACTCGAAGCAAACAAAATCAACTCACCGGATCAACCGATGACTTCAGAAATGTACACATCGGTCGAGTTGGTTCAACTGAAGAAGAAGACCTCAGAACAATGTACTCACCGGATCATCCGATGTGAATGGCTCAGAGACATCGGTCCATCAGTACAGTTTGCAATACCATTGGACCAAGTGTAGCACCGGATCATCCGATGTGCAGACTTACACACATCGGTCAATCACTCCAGTAAGCATCAAGATTAAGCAAATTCTGGAGAAAGAGCCACCGGATGATCCGATGAGAAGACAGGAGCAACATCGGTCTAACAACGGTCATATCTGATACAATGACGTCAGCCAAAGTAATTAGACCGATGATAACTAAAGGGGAGACATCGGATCATCCGGTGTTCACAGTAATGTTCTGTCAGCCTACTTTTCCAACGGCTATTTCAGGAAGGCTGGCTATAAATACCCCCTAACCCTGTCATTTCGTTAAGTCTTGATCACCAGAAGCTATCAACACATCCACAAGTGTTCAAGGCCAAGAGCAATCACCTCCACATCATTTTGATCACCTCTACTCCAAGGTTTAGGCTAGAACTAGCTAGAGAGAGAGCTTGTGTGCCACCATTCTGGGTGAGTGGACTCTCTAGGTTAGTGTGAGAGCCTCAAGGGAGTGCCATTGGTGTTTGTAACCGTGAGAAGACTTCCAGAGCTTGCCAAGGCGTGTGTGGAAGCCCGGAAGGTCGAAGTTGTACAAGGCTTGAGCTCCACCTTGCTAAAGGAGGCGAACGGAGAGGAATAGTGAAGACCTCTCGTCTCGGTGACATGGGTGTGGCAAAACCCTTTGGTGGGTGCCACAACATGGATGTAGGAAGATCTTCACGATCTTGCCAAACCACGGGATAAATCCTTGTCTCCTCGGGAGTTTGCATCCTTCTCCTTCCCTTACTTTTATGCACTTTATATTCCGCAAAGTTTCTATCTACTAGAATGCATAGATAGTCGCGTAGGGAATTGGGCTTTAGAAATTAAGTTTCATTGATTAGAATTTTTCGACGAAAGCCCAATTCACCCCCCCCCCCCCCTCTTGGGCATTCGGTCCTTATAATTGGTATCAGAGCAAGGTTGCTCATAGGATCATTCTAGCTTCACCGCTAGAGAGCTAAAATGGCCAAGGTTGGGGGTTCGGTTCCTATCTTCGAGGGCAAGAACTTTGCCTATTGGAAAGCACGCATGCGCGCTTACCTAGAGGCTATTGCTCCCGAAGTTTGGGAAGCGACCCACACGGGGTTTGGAGAACATAATTATGTTGGTGATCAACTTAAATGGGATGCTAAAGTTAGGAATGCAATCTATGAATGTATTAGTCAAGATGTGTTTTCTAGGATTGCTAGCAAGGAAAAGGCTTGTGAAATTTGGGCTTGCTTAATAGAGATTCATGAGGGCTCTTCTCATGTCAAAGAACTAAAATATCATATGCTTAAAGCCAAGTATGATGAATTTAAAATTCTTCCTCATGAAAATGTCAATGAGATGCTCTCTCGCTTAAATGTGCTTATTGAAGAAATAAATGCTCTTGACATTGCTTCTCTTGGCAAGGGACTCATCAACCGCAAGATCCTCATGCTCCTTCCCAAGCCAAAGTACAACATTGCTCCAAAAAGAGTCACTTGACCACATTGAAGTTTCGGAGCTCATTGGAGAAATACACGCTCATGAGATGAGTGTACTTGGGATGATGGAGCAATCATCATCAAAGACTATTGCTCTAAAGGCCTCCACCAAGAAAACAAGCCTCAAGAAGAAGAAGGTGGTTGAGCCTAGCTCAAGTGAAGAAGAACAAGCATCAAGTGAAGATGATGATGATGAGCTTGCATTAATGATGAGAAAGTTCTCACGCTTGAACTCCAAGATTACTAAGAAGGGATACACATTTGATCCCAAGAAGAGAGCATTCCTACCAAGAAGAGATGATCACAAGACATGCTACAATTGTGGTGATCAAGGCCACATCTCCTATGATTGTCCAAGACCGGACAAACGAAGAGAGAACCACAAGAGCAAGCATCGCAAGCTTGAAGGAAGTGATGATGATGAAGAAGAAGCCAAACCAAAGCCAAGATCCTTTGGGAAGAAGAAACATGACAAGGGCAAGAAGGCAAGGCTCTTCCCAAAGAAGAGAATGGCCCACAAAAGGTGTTCATGTGTGAGGCAAATGAATGGGTCACCAACGAAGAAACAAGTGATGAAGAGAGTGAAGAGGAAGAAGAAAGCTTGGTCGGCCTCACCATCACCAACAATGATGATGCACCTCTTCATCCACCGCCCATGTGCCTCATGGCGAAAGGTAACACCAAGGTATGTGATGACTCTAGCGATGATGATCTTTCCCCCGATGATTTAACGTCTTTGATAAATGAATATAATGCTATCATTAAGAGGGGAAAGAGTAAGGTTAAAGTGCTTGAAGAAACTCGTGCTAAACATGAGAGTGCTAACCTTGATTTGCTTGACAAGTATGAAAACATACTCAAAGAGCATGACACGCTCAAATCCCATGTCAAGAAAATTGAGGAATAAAATACTAAAATCAAGATAGATAATCATGAACTTGACTTAGCACACCAAACACTCTTGGAAGAGCACAACAAGTTAATACAAGAACATCAAACACTTAACCTTGCTCATGACATGCTTGATCAAGAGTTGAAAAATATGAAGAAGCAAACTCTTAATGATAAGATATCCATTACTTCTCATGCTACTAATGCTCTGCACAAGTCTTTGCCTTTGAAAGCTAATGCCAGGGAGAAGGACTTGTTGGAAGAAATTGAGAGTCTCCGCACTAGTGTGGCTAGACTTTCAAAAGGAGAAGTCAAGCACAAGGAAATCCTCTTCCAACAAGCAAAGGCCTTCAACAAGAGAGGACTTGGATCCTTCCCGGTGCCTAACAAAGGAAAGGTGCCCTCACCGGAGCTAAGAACAAGCTTCATCAAGGAAGTTGGTTCTTATTGCCAACATTGTGAGGTCACCGGTCACCACACAAGGGAGTGTCCTCTTCCTAACCGACCTTCTCCAAAATTGCCTACTAACTATAAATCTACTTTCAATGATCATTATTATCTCTTAAGTAAAGTAGGTGGCAAGGTGAAGGCTAGATTCATTGGAAAAGACATGAAGGGCATGAAGGGGAAGCTCCCCAAGCAACTTTGGGTCCCAAAATCACTTGTATCACACATACAAGAACCTAAGTTGGCTTGGGTTCCTAAAGTCAAAAATTGAATTCATGTGTGTAGGTGAACTACAAAGCCGGAGGAAAGCATTGGGTACTCGATAGCGGGTGCACTCAACATATGACCGGCAATGATGGTATGTTCACCACCATAGAAAACATCGGCAATCATGAACAAGTCGCCTTTGGTGATAACTCTAAGGGAAAGGTAATTGGGTTAGGTAAAATTGCTATTTCAAATAATTTGTCCATTTCTAATGTTTTGTACGTTAAGTCACTTAGCTTTAATTTACTTTCTATTGCACAACTATGTGATCTTGGACTAATGTGCACATTTAGCAAAAATGATGTTGCTGTGAGTAGTGAAACTAGCCAAAACATAGTCTTCAAAGGATTCCGACATGGACATCTCTACCTAGTGGACTTTGCCAACAAGAATGCTAGCTTGACCACTTGTCTTTTCACTAAGACAAGCTTGGGATGGCTATGGCACCGACGCATAGCGCACATTGGAATGAGCAAACTCAAGAAGTCATTCAAGCTTGGGATGGTGACCGGCGTAAAGGATGTCACATTTGAGAAGAACAAACTTTGTATCGCTTGTCAAGCCGGGAAGCAAGTTGCTTCACACCACCCAATGAAGACAATGGTGTCAACCTCCAAGCCACTTGAACTACTCCACATGGACCTCTTCGGACCGTCCACATATCAAAGCCTTGGCGGTAACCTCTATTGTCTCGTTATTGTTGATGACTATTCTCGCTATGCTTGGACTCTATTTCTAGGTGACAAGAGTGAGACTCCGAAAGTGTTCAAGACCTTCGCCAACCGCGCTCAAAGGGAATTTCAACTTCCTATCATCAAGGTCCGGAGTGACAATGGCACCGAATTCAAGAACTACAACATTGGGGAGTGGTGTGACCATGAAGGAGTAAAACATGAGTTTTCGGCCACATACACCCCTCAACAAAATGGTGTCGTTGAAAGAAAGAACAACACACTCATCACTCTTGCAAGAGCAATGCTTGATGACTACGGCACATCGGAGAAGTTTTGGGCCGAAGCAACCAACACGACGTGCCATGCCGCAAATAGGGTCTACCTACATTGCCTACTTCAAAAGACCCCGTACGAGCTTCTCATTGGGAGAAAGCCCAACATCTCCTACTTTCGAGTCTTTGGATGCAAGTGCTACATCTACCGCAAGAAAAGGCTCGGTAAGTTTGAAAGAAGATGTGATGTTGGTATATTCCTTGGTTATGCATCAAACTCAAAAGCATATCGAGTATTCAACCAAACCTCCGGGTTAGTTGAGGAAAGTTGTGATGTTGAGTTTGATGAGACTAATGGCTCCCAAGAGGAGAGTTTTGGTCATGATGAAATAGTTGATGAGCCTCTACGAGAAGCCATGAAGAACATGACCATTGGAGACATCAAGCCGGAAGTTGAGGAAAGCCATGATCAAGGGGGAGCTTCAAGTTCCAACAACAACACCTCTATGGCGCCTCAAGTTGACGAAGAAGAGAAGGATGATCCATTGCCAACTCAAGACTCACAAGCACAACAACATCAAGAGGAAGAAGAAGTCCATGATCAAGTCCAACCACAAGAGGAGCAACACGCATCATCTTCGCCAAGTGCTTCACAACCACTTATGAGGCATGGACGCATCTCCAAGGCGCATCCAATGGATCAAATCATTAGAAGTCCGTCAAGGGGTGTATGTACACGTTCTCGCCACTTTGCTTCGTTTTGTGAGCACTACTCGTTTGTTTCGTGTGTAGAACCCACTCACATTGAGGAAGCGCTCCAAGACCCAAATTGGGTGATGGCCATGCAAGAAGAACTCAACAACTTCATCCGCAATGAAGTTTGGGTATTGGAGGAGCGACCCAAGGACAAGAATGTCATCGGAACAAAGTGGGTGTACCGCAACAAACAAGACGAGAATGGCATCGTGGTCCGCAACAAGGCAAGACTTGTGGCCAAAGGGTTCTCACAAGTTGAAGGACTAGATTTTGGGGAGACATTTGCCCCGGTCGCCCGGCTAGAAGCCATCCGTATACTTCTTGCCTTTGCATCACATCATAGTATTAGACTCTATCAATTGGATGTGAAAAGTGCCTTTCTTAATGGTTACATTAACGAGCTTGTTTATGTTGAACAACCTCCTGGGTTTGAAGATCCGAGGAATCCTAATCATGTGTATAGGTTGCACAAGGCGCTCTACGGGCTCAAGCAAGCACCTAGGGCGTGGTACGAACGACTACGGGATTTCCTCATCATGCAAGGATTCAAGATCGGGAGGGTGGACACCACACTCTTCACCAAGGACATCAACGAAGATTTGTTCATTTGTCAAATTTATGTTGATGATATTATTTTTGGTTCAACTAACGAAGCTCTTAGCCATGAGTTTGGCAAAATGATGTCTAGGGAATTCGAGATGGCAATGATTGGAGAGCTCAACTTCTTCCTTGGATTTCAAATCAAGCAACTTCAAGAGGGGACCTTCGTCTATCAAGAGAAGTACACCAAGGACCTCTTGAAGAAATTTGAGATGGGAGATTGTAGCTCAAGAAGCACTCCAATGGCAACCAATTGTCATCTCGACGCGGATAAGGACGGTAAACCTATTGATCAATCTAACTACCGTTCTATGATTGGTTCATTGCTTTACCTTACCGCATATAGGCCCGATATCATGTTTAGTGTATGATTGTGTGCTTGCTTTCAAGCGGCACCTAAAGAATCGCATAAGAAGGCGGTCTGAAGGATACTTAGGTATCTTAAGCATACCCCTAGTGTGGGCTTGTGGTACCCTAAAGGTGCAAAATTCCATCTTGTGGTATACTCGGATTCGGACTTTGCCGGATGTCGTGTGGATCGCAAGAGTACCTCCGGTGGGTGCCACTTGCTTGGGCGTTCCCTAGTTTCTTGGTCAAGCAAGAAGCAAAATTCCGTCGCCTTGTCCACGGCGGAAGCGGAGTATATTGCGGCCGGTGCATGTTGTGCCCAAATTCTTTATATGAAGCAAACCATTTTGGACTTTGGTATTAAACTTGGTTGTGTGCCTCTCCTTTGTGATAATGAAAGTGCGGTTAAGATAGCTAAAAACCCCGTTCAACACTCCCGCACTAAGCACATTGATATTCGCCATCATTTCTTAAGGGACCATGAAGCTAAGGGAGACATCTCATTGCGAGGTGTTAGGTCCGAAGAACAATTGGCGGATATCTTCACTAAACCACTTGATGAGAAAACTTTTTCTAGGCTAAGAAGTGAATTAAATGTGCTAGATGCATCAAACGTCATGTAAGTTGCCATGATCATGTAAGAATGCATATCATATAGGTCTTGCCTAACTCTCAAAGGATAGGGGTGAGCAAGGGTTAGCTTGGGATGGTGGTTCTTTTGGGTTTTCCCAAGGCTTGGAGAGTAGCTCTCCCTAAAGAAGCCTTTGAAAGGTTCAAACTTGGCAAGATAGATTCATTTTATGTCTTGCATGATGCCTGCCATATAGACTTGCACTCATATTCAAATTTCTTGCATTATAAAATGTTTGGCATTGCATACGGTAGATTGTCACAAAGGGGAACCCACCTCATGAGAAAGAGACTTGTTTGAAATGCAATATATCAACTCATATAAGGTGGAAAGAACAAAATGTTAGGTGCGTTAATGCCTAGAGGAACATGCTTAAGAGAGATAGAAGTCTTCATACTCTACCTCACAAATCATGGGCCTTACATTTTATTTGGGTGATTTCCTCCACTTTTTCTCGATGTTCTATTTTCCTTAAGGCCTAGCCAAGCTATTGGCATATTAGTATTTTTGAGGGGCAAGGGGTTGCCCAAAAAGTCCTAAGACATGTGTTTCTCTTTGCTTGTTTGTCTGGTCAAAGGACATATATGGGATGTTATTGTTCTGTAGTCATAGGATTATCCGATGCCTATGTAAACCCCTCATCGGATCAATTGGTGTTCAATCTCCAAGGGCCAGTTCAATCATAATCCCTAATCGACCGACGAGTTCATCCTTAAAAACATCGGTCCATCTGGTGTGTACAATTCTGGAACCGTGGTTAATTCCACTGATGCTACCTCCTCCATCGTCGGACCATCCGGTGTCAACATTCCTCTTTTGAACACCCTTACTGTGCCATTCGACCGATGATCGAAACCCTAAACGTCGGTCCATCCGGTGTCAACTGCACTTTTCTGGAAAACCTTACTGTATCATTCGACCGATGCTCCCGTCATTCATCATCGGTCCATCCGGTGTTAAAAAGTCGGCTAGGGTTTGGGACCCACTATTTAAACGCGTCCTTGCCTCTGCCGGTTTCTCTCTCCCGATCCCGACGCCGCCACCGCTGATTCTCTCACCTTGCGCCACCTCCACCGCCGCCGGACGCTGCCGCCACCCACCAGCCGCCGCCGCCGTCTCCGTCCGCGCCGCCTTGCTCCCGCCGCGCCGCCGCCTCCATCCACGTGCCGCTCACTACACCGCACCTCCATCACCTTCAAGCACCGCCGCCTCACCGCCACCGCTTCACCCAGCCGCCGCCGCGCCTCCACTCAAGCGCCGCCGCCGCCTCCTCCCGTCCATCACCACAGCACCACCGCCGCCCCACGCACACACATTGCCGTCGCGGTGCATCGATCGCCGCTAGGGTTTCGCAACCCTGTCGATTTCCGTGTCGCCGTTCCTACTCCATTCAATCGAGCGATCGCAATGGCTCGCGACAAGAAGAACAAGGGGAAGGCTATCGCGAAGCCGGCCGCGAAGAAGCAAAAGTTGTCGAAGGAGGAGAAGAAGGCCTTGATGGCCGCTCGGGCCGTCGAGGAGCGTGAGCGTGGCCGAGGAGGGTCGCTGAGGATCCGCGAGGCTCGTCCGAGGTAGCCTCCTGTGATCGACGACTCCGAGGCCGAGGAAGAGCCGGTTGAGCCTATCGTCCGTCGGCGCTCAGCCTGGACCCGTGGGGGTCACACCGAGGCAGCACCACGTCCGAGACCGACGGCGGCCGACCGTCGTGAGGACAGGGAGGCCCAGCGAGAGATCTACGAGGTGGACACCACTGTCCATGTCGCTGAAGGAGTCCGGTTGACCGACTACCGGAAGATGAAGGCCAAGCAGCTTCGCAAGCTCAGGTGGAATGTGCTGCTTGAGGAATGGTACCCGCAGCCCAGAGAGGCTCTGGTGGATAGTCGCTTCTGGACTGTCACCCAGGCATCACTCTATGAGACCTACAGGCGTCGAGGTCACAAGCTGTTTCAACACAACTATCTGGATTGGGGTCAGCTAGCTTTGGCAGCAGAGACGGAGATCCGTCCTTACTTTGAGAGGTACCGAGGTTTGGTGCAGCTGATGGCATATGATCGGAGTGCCTATGTGGAAGATTGGGTCCGCGTCTTCTACACCACCCTCTATGTCTCTGAGGGTAGAAGATCAATTGACTTCATGTTCATGGGTCAGCACTACCACTTGACGAGGCAGATGCTCGGACAGTTGCTAGGAGTGGACTTGCACGACACCTGCGTGCATGAGAGGGTCTATGGTCAGGCAGACCCACCGAGGAGGCCGCTTACTGGAGGAGTGGCACCACCGCTGGAGGAGATTCGTTCTCTGTTTGGTCCCACTTTCTCTCCTGGCCAGCCGAGAGTACCGGCCTTGTTGACTCCTGCTGCGCACATAATGCACCTCGCCTTGTGCCGCACGCTCCTGCCGAGGTCTGGCTACTTGGAGGGGTTCACCAGCTTGCAGCAGACTCTCCTGTTCTACATCATGAACGGGATGGAGTTCGACATCGTGGACGTCCTCATATGCGAGATGGAGGATGTGATCATAGACGGTGTGGGCATGATGAGGCAGCTCGTGTATGGACACTGGATCAGCTACCTGCTCACTATGATGGTTCCGGAGGGGTCCGCCGTGCACGACCGTCTCTCTGACGAGAGTGTGACACGGTTCGGTCACTATCGTGCCCCAGCTCCTGGAGACCGCCGCCTTGGCCGTCCAGTCGAGCGTCAGGTCAGGGCTCGCCTTTTTGAGGAGGACTAGTTTGACTTAGAGAAGGAGGATGAGATGCTTGTCGAGGCTGAGGCACAGGGGGAGGACTTGCAACATATCTGGTTAGAGAGCGACACCGATGACAGTGTCGAGGAGTACTTCCCTCCTCCGCGCTCACCCAGGAAGCACGACGCGGAGGCTGGAGGCTCTACAGTGCCACCACCTACTCCACCTCCCGTCACTGAGGCGCAGGTCACGCAGCGGTCAGAGCTGACGTTGCTCCTCCAGCAGATGGTTGAGCAGCAGCATCTGGACAGGCTGGCAGCCGAGCAGGCCCGAGCGGAGCAGGCTGCCCGTCTCCTTGAGCTCCAGCAGCAGCAGCAGGAGATGCAGCGTCAGATCGCCCTTGAGAGGCGTGAAGACACTGACAGGCTGACGGGGCTTATCGACCAGATGCACCAGCGCACTCTCGACCAGCAGTAGCAGACGTAGCAGGCGATGATGGGCATCCTGGGGTTGATCACCAACCTCTACACCCAGACTGGGATTGCCCTCCCGTCGCAGCTACCAGGAGTCGCTCCACCACCTCCAGTCCTGGCTCCAGCTGCCGCTCCAGTGGCCCCAGTACCTTTTACGCCGATTACTCTTTAAGCATGTCTCCACTTTTTTCCCCTAGTGCTCCGATCCACTCCCCGCTGCCGGCCGCGACTCTGTTCCAGCAGTCGCCGGCCTCCGTCGTCAGTGCCCCTGCTCCAGCAGCTCTTTCACAACAGGCACCGACGGTGGCTCCTACGGCTCCGGCAGCTCCCTCCACTGCTACTCCAGCCAGCAGCTCCGACGATAGCGACGGTGACCAATTCGTCATCGCGCCCAGTACTCAGGGTCCTTAGGCGCTCGGATCCCTTTTTGGTCTCTTGATGCCAAAGGGGGAGAAGAGTTAGAGGAGTCAGGGGGAGCGTCTTAGTGTCAGGGGAGTAGTCTCATTTATCTTTTATCGTTTATCATTCTTGTAATTCAGTATGTTTGCTACTCATTTGCTTCTTATTGAGCTCTAATGAACTTATTTCCATGAGTTATTAATCGATTGGGCTCATTTGGTATTTATAAGAGTTAGAGGAGTCAGGGGGAGCGTCTTAGTGTCAGGGGGAGTAGTCTCATTTATCTTTTATCGTTTATCATTCTTGTAATTCCGTGTGTTTGCTACTCATTTGCTTCTTATTGAGCTCTAATGAACTTATTTCCATGAGTTATTAATCGATTGGGCTCATTTGGTGTTTATCTATGTTTATGATCCCTTATTATTCACACTTGAGTTATTAATTGATGCTTAAGCTTAAAGTGTGACATCCTGTATTCATTGCATATTCTTTTAAGTTTCATTCTATCAAATTTATTACTATTGTGCTTTGATTACTGTGTTGTCATCAATCACCAAAAAGGGGGAGATTGAAAGCATCTAGGCCCCCCATGAAGTACAGTTTCGGTGATTAATGACAACCATTGAACTTTACTAATGAATTTGTGAATGCAAGGTCCCCATAATCGCTCAATAAAATGAAATGAATATGTCATTGGAGACCCATATACATTCAACTTTTGAGATCAAATCAATGAGATAAAGACAGGAAGTGAAAGCTCTTATGTCTAAGTCACTCAACCATAAGTTGACAACATACAATGCTTGAAGATCATCAGAGAGCCTTATGAAACAAATGTCTAAGAGGTCATTTGAGCAAAACACAAAAGATTCACTCAAAAACAACTCGAAGGAAACAAAATCAACTCACCGGATCAACCGATGACTTCAGAAATGTACACATCGGTCGAGTTGGTTCAACTGAAGAAGACCTCAGAACAATGTACTCACCGGATCATCCGATGTGAATGGCTCAGAGACATCGGTCCATCAGTACAGTTTACAATACCATTGGACTAAGTGTAGCACCGGATCATCCGATGTGCAGACTTACACACATCGGTCAATCACTCCAGTAAGCATCAAGATTAAGCAAATTCTGGAGGAAGAGCCACCGGATCATCCGATGAGAAGACAGGAGCAACATCGGTCTAACAACGGTCACATCTGACACAATGACGTCAGCCAAAGTAATTAGACCGATGATAACTAAAGGGGAGACATCGGATCATCCGGTGTTCACAGTAAAGTTCTGTCAGCCTACTTTTCCAATGGCTATTTCGGGAAGGATGGCTATAAATACCCCCTAACCCTGTCATTTTGTCAAGTCTTGATCACCAGAAGCTATCAACACATCCACAAGTGTTCAAGGCCAAGAGCAATCACCTCCACGTCATTTTGATCACC
This sequence comes from Tuctoria greenei, assembly GCA_036927565.1. Classification (NCBI taxonomy): domain Eukaryota; kingdom Viridiplantae; phylum Streptophyta; class Magnoliopsida; order Poales; family Poaceae; genus Tuctoria; species Tuctoria greenei. Next base: position 20,238,821 of record JAYESD010000010.1, on the reverse strand, counting down.
TCTACACCAAGGTTTAGGCTAGAACTAGCTAGAGAGAGAGCTTGTGAGCCACCATTCTGGGTGAGTGGACTCTCTAGGTTAGTGTGAGAGCCTCAAGGGAGTGCCCTTGGTGTTTGTAACCGTGAGAAGACTTCCGGAGCTTGCCAAGGCGTGTGTGGAAGCACGGAAGGTCGAAGTTGTACAAGGCTTGAGCTCCACCTTGCCAAAGAAGGCGAACGGAGAGGAATAGTGAAGACCCCTCGTCTCAGTGACATGGGTGTGGCAAAACCCTTTGGTGGGTGCCACAACGTGGATGTAGGAAGATCTTCACGATCTTGCCGAACCACGGGATAAATCCTTGTCTCCTTGGGAGTTTGCATCCTTCTCCTTCCCTTACTTTTATGCATTTTATATTCCGCAAAGTTTCTATCTACTAGAATGCATAGATAGTCGCGTAGGGAATTGGGCTTTAGAAATTATGTTTCATTGCTTAGAATTTTTCGACGAAAGCCCAATTCACCCCCCCTCTTGGGCATTCGGTCCTTACACAGACACCTTAGGAACGTCCTAAACATTCCTAAAACAACTCAACTTACTTACTTGCATGAAATCTAACCAAAACAAACTTGAAACTTTCCATAAACAAACTATAACCACTTCAGCCGCAGCTTGAGGCATAATCCAGCCGGTTGGACCTTTCCGTCCACTTCTCTTCATCACTACTTGGAACCATGTTGCCACATCTATACACTCCTTGCACTTGGGCAAACACTTTCCAAAAACATTCACGATACCTTCACATGCATTGTTCTTGACCCAAACATGTTGCACGACCTCCCAATCAACTCAACCACAATTCCTCCCGAACTTGGTCGTTGATCCTCATATTCTCCCTAAGACTAGTTCAATGGATCTCGTCACCAGCCATGTTTTGACCTCAAGCAACACCTGCACATGAATAAACAACCAATCTTTTGGATGCCCAAGTCCTCGACTTGACTCTCGTTAGTCCAAAAAACACAACACCTTACGTGAGCACCTGACATAAGCATGTTGCAAACCAAAGCAAAATGATATCAGCCAAGGCCACCAAAACACACCAAAAACTTAGTAAGAAAATACTAAGCAAACTTTCCATAAGCCAAAAAGCAAGTTCGAAACATTGCAAGTTAAAACAGAGCAATCAAACTCAATATCATAACTATGCACAGTAACTGTTACTCTCGATATAAATTGAGAAAGTTTGGTCAGTTTGTATCGGGATGTATTGTGGTGTATCGATGTAAGCTTCAAAATTTTGAATATAAATCCTTACTTTTATTCTAATTGCCAATGTATTCAGCACACATAGGTCTCATAATCACCCTCTCGATGAATGCATTGGCAACACCAATTAGAATCCGAACATTGACTTATTCACACGAAAAGTATTAAAAGCAAATTTCTCCCCATTTTTTGAAAATAAAATATCAAATGATAAAAATTTCAAAAAACAAATTCTCCCTCTAAGAAGTATAACGTATAAAACTCATGAATGTGCAATGTGTGATGTATTTCTCCCCCTATACATATTTCTCCTCTTTAACAATGTATTCAACAAGATTCAAAAGATAAATTTAAATTGCTATGAGCATATTATAACATATACTGTAGGATCGAAGAGCACGTGAAAAGCTACCAGAGGGGGGTGAATGGTAGATTTAAAAATCTTACACGACGGAAACAATTAAACCCCAACCCCTTCGGCAGAAAAATGATCTGTTAAAGAAATCATGTGTGAGACTAATCTAAACGTGTTTTACCATGAAGAAAGTGATAAATATCATAGAGAATCAAGTCACGAAGACAACACAACAAGAATCACTCAAATCCGTCGAGAAAAACTCAACTTATGATCGAAAGATCAAACAAAGGTCAATCTGTCCTACCCGAGAAAAAAACAGTTCTAGAACGCTGCAAAGAAACTCGTGTATATCATAGACCATAAATCCAATGACCGTGAAATTTTGACAGATGATAGATAATTAAGTTTTGAAGACAACCCAAAAATAATCACGTCAATTGGATCTGTAAAACTTGAGTTATGATAAAACCACCGACGAAAGATAGTGCTGTCCAGAAACTCGACGAGTAAAACTTGTCTGGAACAAGTTTGATGAACAAGGCACAAAAGTTCCTTCAAACTATGAATTTTATTCAATAGAACACAAGAGGAACAGCCCCAAAGTCGTTCACCACGATCTCTGGGCTCACATGCTTATATAACCAGCTCGAAAGCCAACTCAACTCAGATCAGGAACCTAATGCTACTCTGTTCACGAATCGTAACTTTCCATAACTGCTTAGGATTCTTCTATACGCAGATAGAAGCAATCTTAAGACTTCCAAACACCTTGGGAACGTATCCCACATTCCTAAATAACTCAAATTCATGACCCACACGAAATCCTATCATAACCAACTCAAATCTTTCCATATTTGAGTCAAACCCGACTTAGCCGCAGCCTGAGTCCATAACCTAGTCGGTTGGACCTTTCCGACCAACTCTTTACGTCCACATCTCTTCATCACGTCTTGGAACCATGTAGCCACATCCATGCACTCCTTGCACACGTGTAAACATCTTCCAATGACGTCCACGATACCTTCACATGCATTGTTCTTGATTCAACCATGCTGCGCAACCTCCTGATCAGCTCAACCACAATTCCTCCTGAATTTGATTGTTGGAACCTCATCTCCTCCCTGAGACTAGTCCAATGGATCCCATCACCAGCCATGTCTTGAACTCAAGCAACTCCTGCACATGAATAAACAACCAATCCATACGAGCCCAAGTCCTCGACTTGACTCAAGTTAGTTCCGAACACAACACCTTACGTGAGCACCTCACATAAGAATGTTGCAAAGCCACAGTAACACGATATCATCCATATCAACCAAAACGCACCAAAAACATAGCAAATTAATACTAAGCAATCTTTCTAGAGATGTAAAGCAAGTATGAAACATTGCAAATGAAAAACAGAAGCATTGCGGTCAATTTCCGGACCTTGCCAGAGCAACCCGGACCTTGAGCCAGAGCTAACAAAAACTAGTAGAACCTAGCGCCGGAACTTACCAAAACTAGTATAACCAAGCTTCCGCCGGAGCTTACAAAACTAGCAGGTTCTTAATAAAAAGGTGTTTTGGTGATATTCAAAACTTCTATCGTCAAAGCAAGTGTATTCACTGCAAGCCAATGTATTCAGCACACATAGGTCTTACAATCTCCCCCTTGATGAATGCATTGGCAACACCATTTAAAATCCGAACATTGGCTTTTTCACATAAAAGTTTTGAAGGCAATTTCTCCCCCTTTGTAAATCAAAAGTAAAATGAGAAGAAAATCTAAAAATTATCTCATATTATCTCTCCCCCTTTATTATCTCTCCTTATGCACATATTCTCTTTCTCTTCATGCTTATCTCTCCCCCCTTGACAATGTATTCAGCAAGTCATGAGCATATAAACAAATTATCTCTCCAACTTTAGTTGTTATGAGCATATTATAATATATACATATAAACAAAGCTCATCCAAGTCATAATATCAAGTACCTTACATTATCACATCAATGAAATACATAAAGTAGTGTAAGCCATGCTAGAGATCAAATGTAATTTTCAATTTAAGCAAGTCAGGATCTCACAAACTTAACTATTTCAAAACCTGAAAGCATGACACTAGTTGCTGCATTTTATTATTTTTCAAAGCATAAATTTAGATCATATGATATTTGCAAGAGATTATATGCGCATCTGCCTTATTCTAACCAACCAAGCCAAGCCTATGTCATTTGACAATCAGAAGCTTAAGGACATGGTTTTAGTCATACACAACTTCTTCCAAGTTCATATCTAAGTGCAATGATAAGCCATCTCAAAAGAAGAAGTGTGATGCATGCATATTCTCTTGATCTTTTCTCAATTTATATTTGTTCATAAAAACTCAACATGTGAGTTGATTACTTGATTAATTCTTAATGATTAAAAACACTTGTGAACATGTAACAAGTTCAAAACAGCAAGAAAGTTCGACCATGACCAGTTTTAGTGTAAGTAATTATTCCAATTACTAGACATGGCAAAAACTACAAAATGAATAACATGAGTAATGTAGTAAGAACTTTCAGCATGTAAAAGGAATCACAAAGTCATATATGTATGAAATACTATGCTCATATTATTTTAATTTCAGATTCACACATAGACTTCCCAAGTTTCAAAACTCCCCCTCAATTTAAGCCATGAGGATGCATAACCCCTATTTCACTACGAATGTAACAAAAACGAGTGAAATCCAAAGGTTTTGTAAAAATGTCAGCCAATTGTTGTTCGGTATCTACATGGTGAAGCACAGTGTTTCCTTTTTCAACATTATCTCGGAGAAAGTGATACCTAATGTCAACGTGCTTAGTTCTAGAATGTTGCACGGTGTTTTTAGCAATGCAAATGGCACTAGTGTTATCACAGAATAGTGGAACACTATATAGATCAACCCCATAGTCCTTAAGTGTTTGAACAATCCAAAGAATTTGTGAGGAAGCACCAGCAGCAGCTACATATTCAGATTCGGCTGTGGATTGTGCAACTGAATTTTGTTTTCTAGAGGACCAAGCAACAAGAGAATTACCAAGAAAATGACAAGCACCGGAAGTACTTTTCCAATCAATCCTACAACCCCCAAAATCAGCATCCGAAAAAGCTTTCAAAGTAACGGTTGAGGAAGAAGGAAGAAAAATTCCAAATTCTTGAGTTCCATGTAAGTACCTTAGAATCCTTTTGACGGCTTGACGATGTGAAGCACGTGGGGAGGCTTGAAACCGTGCACAAAGACATACGCTGAATTGTATGTCTGGTCTTGTTGCCGTGGGGTACAAAAGTGATCTGATCATGCTTCTATATTCTTTTTGATCCACGGGTTCACCATCTTCATCAAGTCCAAGTGTTGTTGCTGTTCCCATTGGTGTCCGAAGAGGCTTGCTTTTGTCCATGTTGAAGTGCCTTAGAAGATCTTTTGTATACTTCATTTGATGTACAAAGGTACCCTCCTTAGTTTGCATGATTTGCAGCCCCAAAAAGTAAGTGAGTTCACCCATCATACTGATTTCAAATTCGGAACTCATCATTGCTGGATCGTGTGACTCGTTCGTGCAAGCTTCCAATCATATGTTGTGGGGGATGATCTTTGTAAAACTGTAAGGGAACAGATGTCTCACAAGCTTCTTCTTCTTCATGTTCATCACAAATTGATGAGCTTGTGACTTGAGGATGATTTGAATCAGCATTGATGATTGTCGATGCTGTTTGAGAATTAACATCCGGAGCTGAACCAAAGTCTTTAGCTGCTGAATTTTCGAGCAGCAGCTCCAATTCTTCCTCATCTTCAACGAAAATGCTCCCCCCCTGCGGATATGGATCTGGACCTGCAATTTTTGAGCTAGTACCTGGTCTAGCTTCATCAAAAGACACTTCACAAGTCTCCACAATTTTGTTAGTGTCAAGTAAAAGCACACGGTAGCCTCTAGTATGAGATGGATAACCAAGAAACATGCCATCAATGGATCTAGGTTCAAATTTATCAAGATTACCATGTTTCTTAACAAAGCATTTGCAACCAAAGACCCGAAAGTGTGTAACACTAGTCCTATGTCCAAATCAGAGCTCATATGATGTTTTACCTAGCTTAGCACGCAAGAAAACACGATTTGAGAAATAACAAGTGGTTGCTAACGCATCAGCCCAAAATTTCCTAGGAGTTTGATATTCATCAAGCATAGTCCTAGCCATCTCGACTAAGGTTCTGTTCTTTCTTTCTACAACACCATTTTGTTGAGGTACATACGGTGAAGAGAATTGATGATCTATTCTATTTTCAGCACAAAAGTGATCAAAAGATTGATTTTTAAATTTAGTTCCATTATCACTTCTAATTGCTTTTAAAGATCCTGGGTAACCAATTGATAATCTAAGAAATAAAGTTCTAAAGTGACTAAAAACTTCATTCTTAGATGCCATAAAGTAAACCCAATAGTATCTAGAATAATCATCAACAATCACAAGTACATACCATTTACTTCCGAAGGATTGAACACGTGAAGGTCCTACGGTGTCAAGATGCAAAAGTTGACATGGTTCAGTTATCATGATCATTGTGAGAGGAGTATGTGAACCTGCAACCATCTTAGCATGTCTACAAGAAGAGCACACAATTTCTTTGTCCTCTTTAAGCTTAGGTAGCCCACGTATGCAATCAAGAGCACTAACACGCGTTAGGTGATCAAAGCCTATGTGACCAAGTCTACGATGCCAAAAATATAGATCCTTTGAATCATTAGCAACTAGACACCTATGCTTAATCATTAGCAACTAGACACCTATGCTTAGAGGAAGACATATCAAATCAGCTTTAAAAACTCTTCCAAACTGAGACATGTTAAAAATAAGCTCACTATTTGAACTTACAACTTTGCAGCAGTTTTTATTGAAAATAATTTCCAGATTTTCATCTAGCAATTGTGAAACAGAAAGCAAGTTGTATTTCAAATTTTTGACAAGTGCCACATCCTTCAAAGTGTAGTGATCATTTACTCTAACCGAACCCTTAGCAATTATAGGAGTTGAAGAATTATCGGCAAAAGTAACATTCTCTATACGTGACACAAAAGAGAGGGAGGAGAACCAATCTTTGTTTCCGGTCATGTGGCATGAGCAACCTGAATCCACAATCCAAATGTTCTCCTTCCTCAAACGTGTAACCTACATAGAAGCACAATATGTGGATGACTCAATACTGGGGTTAGTCAAAAGGCATTTAGGAATCCAGTACTGAGTCACGCAACGTGCAGCAGGAAAAACACGCAAAAGCTGAGACAAAACAGCAGGTTTATGAGTCAAAGTTTGAGATTTTTTATTCTTAACTACTGACCTATAAGGTGTTACTTGTGTAGCACAAAAATCAGTAGCTCCGGAGGCTAAAACAGACGGTCCGAAGGTAAACTTTGAATGTTTTTGACTCAAAATAGCAGGTTGTACATTCGGTTCAATATGTGAAGCAAATTTTGCATGAAAGTTATGAGATCTAGCAACTATTCTTTCCCTTTTCTGTTGTTTAGCTAGTCTATAACAAAAATCTATGACATGACCATCTCTACCACAGTAGGTACAATGAAATTTAACTTTGTGTTCATGTCTAGATGAGCAAACAACATTTTTATTTGAAACCGAATGAGACAATACTCTTGCAGATTTGAAAACCACTCCTTTTTGTTTAGGAACTGTTTGAATCAAACCATTTCCTAATGACTTTACACTTTTAGGTGGATGTGCCTTAGCATGAGCATGAGAATCAAAACCTAAACCAGTTTTATCATTGCAAGACTTGGATGAATTCAGCAAAAAGTTTAGGATCTTATTCCCATTACAAAACCGATCAAATGTCTTATGCAAGTTATGAAGTTTATTGGACAGATCAAGGCAATTTTCACATGAAGTTTTTCCTTTTAATTTGCAATTGGAACAATATTTAACTTCATGACAACGTAAAGCATTGTTCAATATAGAGATTTCATTCATAGCATCTTGCAGTTTCTTATCAAGATCATCACAACTAGAACAATGCAAATCAATTGTAGAACAAGAAGCATCTTTTAGGTTTCCAATATTAAGTGCAGCAAGCTTTTTGTTCTTTTCAATTTCAAGTTCAAGTTTATCAAGTGTGGAGGTATGTGCACTTCTTAGGGAGGACAATTGTTCATATATTAAGTCACATGAGGAACAAGAATCATCACTAGAAATCAAGGATTTCAAACGATTAATTTCAGATTCTAGTGCCTCAATTTTAACAGCATTGTCCCTAAGCTTTTTGTCCTTTTTCTTAACAATAACAGTGGCACGAGAAATAGCATCACACATTTCTTCGCGAGTAGGACATACCTCTTCATTGTCGCTGTTGTGTTCTGCCTCCTCCATACTTGATCTTGACTTGCCCGCCATGAAGCACAAGTTTGCCAAATCATCTTCATCTTCATCACTACCAATGTCCACGTCACTTGAGCCAAGTTCCTGGAGTGCTGAGATAAAACTGCTCACCAATTGACGTCCTGTAAAACCCTTCTTTTTCTTCGTATCTTTTGCAGAGGAGTGCTTCGTTCTTGTTTTCTTTTCATTCTGGGAAGTTGGACCTGAAAGGTTAGGGCAATCAGAACAAAAATGTCCTGTCTTACCACATTCCAAGCATCATTGAGGTCCGGAGCTTCCTCTCCTTCTAGTTCTCACATTTTGCAATGCTTTTGAGAACCGGGTAGAGATGAGCGCTAGCTCCTCCTCTGGAAACTCCTCAATCTGTTCAAGGGTTAGAGAGGACAGCAAAGCATGTGTACCATAAGATGATGTTTGATCGGAACTAGGCATTTCACGTTGAAAAACAAAAGCAATAGACTTGTTGGGATTCTTACGTGAGATTATGTCAATTTCATGAGTTTTTAACTTGGAATATAGCACATCTAAAGTAAGTGAACTCATGACAGTAGATTCATGAATAGATGTGACTTTCATCTCCCAAATTGACATATCTAATGCACTTAGCAATTGCCTAGCATTTTCAGCATCTGAAAAATTAACATTGACACTACACAAGTTGCTGAGAATCTTATTAAAGTGAGCAAAAATGTCATCAATAGACTCAACGGGTTGCATCTCGAAGTGCATGTATTCTTTATTGAACATGTCTTGCCTTACCTCTTTGATCGTGTTGGATTCTTCGTGGTAGTCACAAAGTGCTTTCCACACATCGTATACAGATCGGAGGTGTGCAACACGGTCGAAGTCGTTTTGTGTTAATCCTTGTATGATCAAGTTCCGAGCCTTGTTTTTGTTGTCGACATCTCTCAGATTAGTAGCTGTAACTTGATTGTTTGATGGCACTTCGTAAGGCTTGTATACCTTCTCCCATATTGCAAAGGCTTGTGCCTGGATGAAAGCCTCCATGCGTGCCTTCCAAACCTGAAAATAAATACTAGCGAACACACAAGGTTTGGCAGAGTACTTCTCCATGATGATTAGTCAAAAACACGCGCAAATCACAAATATTTGAGCACCATGGCTCTGATACCAATTGTAGGATCGAAGAGCACGTGAAAAGCTACCAGAGGGGGGGTGAATGGTAGATTTAAAAATCTTACACAGCAGAAACAATTAAACCCAACCCCTTCGGCAGAAAAATGATCTGTTAAAGAAATCGTGTGTGAGACTAATATTAACGTGTTTCACCATGAATAAAGTGATAGATATCAGAGAGAATCAAGTCACGAAGACAACACAACAAGAATCACTCAAATCTGTCGAGAAAAACTCAAGTTATGATCGAAAGATCAAACAAAGGTCATTCTGTCCTACCCGAGAAAGAAAAATAGTTCTAGAACGCTGCAAAGAAACTCGTGTATATCATAGACCATAAATCCAATGACCGTGAAATTTTGACAGATGATCGATAATTAAGTTTTGAAGACAACCCAAAAAGAATCACGTCAATTGGATCTGTAAAACTCGAGTTATGATAAAACCACCGACGAAAGGTAGTGCTCCAGAAACTCGACGAGTAAAACTTGTCTAGAACAAGTTTGACGAACAAGGCACAAAAGTTCCTTCAAACTATGAATTTTATTCAATATAACACAAGAGGAACAGCCCCAAAGTCGTTCACCACGAGCTCTGGGCTCCCTTGCTTATATAACCAGCTCGAAAGCCAACTCAACTCAGATCAGGAACCTAATCCTACTCTGTTCACGAATCGTAACTTTACATAACTGCTTAGGATTCTTCTATACGCAGATAGAAGCAATCTTAAGACTTCCAAACACCTTAGGAACGTATCCCACATTCCTAAACAACTCAAATTCGTGACCCACATGAAATCCTATCATAACCAACTCAAATCTTTCTATATTTGACTCAAACCCGACTTAGCCGCAGCCTGAGTCCATAACCTAGTCGATTGGACCTTTTCGACCAACTCTTTACGTCCACATCTCTTCATCATGTCTTGGAACCATGTAGCCACGTCCATGCACTCCTTGCACATGTGCAAACATCTTCCAATGACGTCCACGATACCTTCACATGCATTGTTCTTGATTCAACCATGTTGCGCAACCTCCTAATCAGCTCAACCACAATTCCTCCTGAATTTTGTTGTTGGAACCTCATCTCCTCCCTGATACTAGTCCAATGGGTCCCATCACCAGCCATGTCTTGAACTCAAGCAACAACTGCACATGAATAAACAACCAATCCATACGAACCCAAGTCCTCGACTTGACTCAAGTTAGTCCCGAACACAACACCTTACGTGAGCACCTCACATAAGCATGTTGCAAAGCCACAGTAACACGATATCATCCATATTGACCAAAACGCACCAAAAACTTAGCAAATGATTACTAAGCAATTTTCTAGAGATGTAAAGCAAGTATGAAACATTTCAAATGAAAAACAGAAGCATTGTGGTCAATTTCCGGACCTTGCCAGAGCAACCCGGACCTTGAGCTGGAGCTAACAAAAACTAGTAGAACCTAGCGCCGGAACTTACCAAAACTATTATAACCAAGCTTCCGCCAGAGCATACAAAACTAGCAGGATCTTAATAAAAAGGTGTTTTGGTGATATTCAAAACTTTTATCATCAAAGCAAGTGTATTCATTGCAAGCCAATGTATTCATCACACATAGGTCTTACATATACATATAAAACAAAGCTTATCCAAGTCATACTATCAAGTAACGTACACTATCACATCAATGAAATACATAAAGTCGTGTAAGCCATGCTAACGATCAAGTGTAATTTTCAATTTAAGCAAGTCATGATCTCACAAACATAACTATTTCAAGTCTTGAAAGCATGACACTTGATGCTTTATTTTTCATTTTTAAATATCATTTAAAGCACAAATTCTGATCATATAACATTCGCAAGACATTATATGTCGCATCTGCCTTATTCTAACCAACCAAGCCAAGCCTATGTCATTTGACAATCAGATACTTACATGGTTTTAGTCATACACAACTTCTTCCAAGTTCATATCTAAGTGCAAGGATAAGCCATATCAAAATAAGAAGTGTGATGCATGCATATTCTCTTGATCTTTTATCATTTTTGATTTGATCATAAAAGCTCAACATGTGGATAGTTGATTAATTAATTTTTTATTATTAAAAGCACTTGTGAGCATGCAACAAGTTTAAAATAGCAAGAAAGTTTGATCATGACTAGATTTAGTGTAAGTAATTATTCCAATTACTAGTCATGACAAAAACTAGAAAATGTATAACATGAGTAATGTAGAGAGAACTTTCAGCATGTAAAAGGTATCACAAAGTCATATATGTATGAAATACTATGCTTATATTACTTTAAATTCAGATTCACACATAGACATCCCAAGTTTCAAAAGCTCCCCCTCAATTTAAGCCATGAGGATGAATAACCCTTATTTCACTACAAATGGAACAAAAACGAGTGAAATTCAAAGGTTTTGTAAAAATATCAGCCAATTATTGTTCGAAATCTACATGGTGAAGCACAATGTTTCCTTTTTCAACTTTATCACGGAGAAAGTGATACCTCGATGTGCTTTGTACTAGAATGTTGCACTGGGTTTTTAGCAATGCAAATGGCACTAGTACTATAACAAAACAGTGGAACACTATCTAGATCGACCTCATAGTCTTTAAGTGTTTGAACAATCCAAAGAATTTTTTAGCAAGCGCTACAACAACTACATATTCAGATTCGGGCGTGGATTGTGCAATTGAATTTTGTTTTCTAGAGGAACAAACAACGAGTGAATTACCAAGAAAATGACAAGCACCTGAAGTATTTTTCCTATCAATCTTACAACCTCCAAAATCGGATCCGAAAAAGCTTTCAAAGTAACGATTGAGGAAGAAGGAAAAAATGTCAAATTCTTGAGTTCCATATAAGTACCTGAGAATTCTTTTGACAACTTGATGATGTGAAGGATGTGGGGAAGATTGAAATCGTGCACAAAGACATACGTTGAATTGATGTCTGGTCTCTATGCCAAGAGGTACAAAATTGACCCAATCATGCTTCGATATTCTTCTTAATCCACGGGTTCACCATCTTTAGCAAGTTCAAGTGTTGTTGTTGTTCCCACTGGGGCCCGAAGAGACTTTCTTTTGTCCATGTTGAAGCACCTTAGGAGGTCTTTTGTACACTTCATTTGATGCACAAAGATTCCCTCCTTGGTTTGCTTGATTTGCAGCCCCAAAAAGTATGTGAGTTCTCCCATCATACTCATTTCAAATTCTAAACTCGTCATAGCTGAAAATTTGGACACAGGATCATGAGAAGCACAACCAAAGATAATATCATCCACATACACTTGAACGAATAATGAGTCATTGCCATGCTTAAGCACAAAAAGGGTTTTATCAACCTTGCCCATGGTAAGCCCCTTTTCAAGTTATAATGTTTTTAATCATACCATGCTCTAGGGGCTTCTTCGAGACCGTACAAGGCTTTGGACTGTTTGTATACTTGATTAGGAAAATCTGGATTTCAAAACTCAGTGTTTGCTTGACATAAACCTCCTCATCTATTTATCCATTAAGAAAAGCACTTTTAAAATCCATTTGATATAACTTGAATCCTTTAGATGCAGTAAAAGCTAACAAAATTCTTATGGCTTCTAATCTAGCAACAGGAGCAAAAGTTTCATCAAAATCTAGACCTTCAACTTGTGTGAAACCTTGAGCAACCAACCTAGCATTATTCCTAATCACAACCCCATCCTTAGTTTGTTTATTTTTAAACACCCATTTAGTTCCAATTAAAGTGTGACCTTGAGGTTGAGGTACAAGTTTCCAAATATTATTTCTTTCAAAATTTACTAACTCTTCTTGCATGGCAATAATCCAAGATTCATTAGTGAGTGTGTGTGATATATCTTTGGGTTCAAAAGAAGCAACAAAAGCAGAATGAGCATGAGAGTTTGGATCGCAAAACCTGGACCACGTGACTCATTCGTGCAAGCTTACAATGATTTGTTGTGGAGGATGACTTTTGAGGACGCGGAGGGGAGTAGACACTTCACAAGCTCCTTCTTCTTCATGTTCATCACAGATCGAAGAACTTGTGGCTTGAGGATGATCTGTACCAGCTGCAATAGTTGTTGGTTCTTGTTGTGGTGTCAAATCAGCAGCATGATAGATGTCATTTGCTTCTGAATTTTTGGGTAGCAGCAACATTTCTTCGTCTTCTTCGATGAAAATACTCTCCCCCTGCGGATATGAATCTGGACCATTTACCTTCAAAAGATTGAACACGTGAAAGAACTATGGTATCAAGGTGCAAAAGTTGTCCCAGTTCAGTTGTCATGGTCATTGTTGTAAAAGCCCAAAAAGAGGAATGTGCAATTCAGTTATGGAATTAAAATAGAGGAGAAAGGAAATGAGAATTTCACATATGAGGGTTCGAATATTCAAATACATAGACCTAAAAAATTGAACTAAATTAAAGTTGGTTTAAAAAAGTAAAAGGAAAGAATTGAAACCAGCAATTAAATAAATTACTTGATTTGGTGTCCACGTCACTTTTGGAAAAAGATGAAGAAATTCTTAAATTAAAAGCCTAGAGGTGAATTCAAATTCAAAGTTGAATGTCCAAAGTAAATATTTTCAAAAGCCGTATTAATGTGCACCATTTTCTTCATCCTATTCGAATTGTCAACCCTGCAAATATTTGCATACTTAGGCCGTAGTATAGTGCGCATACATCAAGGGTAAATTAAAAATTCAAATCTGAATTTCAAACTCCAATTGGTCGAATCACAGAAATTATTTCAGAAATGAATTCTCCATGTTTTTATTTGCAGCCCTGCAAAAATTCAGAATTTCTAGAGATATGTTATCAGCTCAAACTGAATTAGGAAAGAAAAAGAAATAGAGAAGGGTGGATCCCACCTGTCAGCTACACAAGCACCACTTACCGACTCACTCTGTTCCTTATCCTCTGTTTTCCCAGTTGCTCCATGGTGTGCCACCGAGCTACATTGCATGTGCCACCGAGACAAGCCCACGCTGGCCCTAGAGCGTCAAGACTGCCCTTATCGTTGCCTCAGCTTGCTCACCTCCATCGCTCTCTCCCTGCTTGACTATGCTCCACCATCGTGCACAACATTTCTTGCCACTCTGCACCGTGCGTAGCCAAGCTTTGGTGCAGCGCGTCGACCCCGGCAGAGAACACGGAGTGCGCCCATACGTTCTCTTTCCTTCCCCTGCTCGCACCAAGCTTGTTGGCGTGACAAACATCAAGAACAGAGGAGTTTTTGCTTGTTTTACCTCCGCCCCATCGACTATATGGTGATCAGATCTCCTTGTCATTTCTAGCTCGGCAAAAGGTACAAACGGCATCGCCGAAGCTTGCTCTTCATCCTCGAAGTGGTGCCAGAACGTTTGAGGTTTCCCCAAGCTGCCACGGCGGAATTTCTTTCTTCCTCTTCGGTTCCGGCTGCCACGGCGCAGTTCCGTTGCACAACAGCTTAGAGGTTGCTCCCCACTTGTACAACGCGCAATAAGGTTCGCCAACACATCATCTTTATGCTCCTCTAGCTGTTCATCCATTCATGGCACTAATAATCAAGAATTTCAGATCATGCGACAGCCTCTAGCTCAAACAAAACTCTGCAAACATAACAATTATTCTTCCATGCTTGTTTGTTCTCCATTCCCATTGAGGATCATGATCTAGACCTCTTTGCGTATCTCCTAAACCTTTAAGCTTGAATAATAATCAAGTCAACAGGCAAGGAACCAAAATTTTCCCAATTCCAGACGAAACCCTAGGTCAAGGGTGAAATCCTAATTCAAGCCGATTTCCTCTAGAATTCAAGTAAGATTCTTATTCCCCTTGCCATATTGCAACTTTACAATAGAGTTCCATGCTGATTCGTTGATCCTCCATGATCTTCGAGCTCACCGGAATATGGTCGTCCGCCGCCACCGTTGCTTGCCTCCTACGGCCATCCTCGGCCTCCTTTGTCCACACCACTGTGTTTCCCATGGTCTAAAACCCCCAGGCGGCGATAGCCGGACCCCACGGTAGCCGGGAGCCAAGCATCCGCAAAGCCGCCGCCGCACTCCGACGGCATTGCGCCGCCGTGCCACCCAGGCGGGAGGTAGAAGAAGACGCCTCCCCCTGGCCCACCAGTCAGCCTCCCCATTGTTTTTGCGATCTGCTGTGGCCACATATCACTTGTGGCTGCGCAGGTGCATGCCTGTGGCTCGTTGTGGCTTCACGGGAATTGGTCCAGTTAAATCCGTGGGCCCCAGCCGACGGTTAAGTGGGCTTTCTAATAGAAAAATAAATGCAGAAATTACCCCAAATTAGGAAATTCATATCTCACTGTTGGATTGTCCAAAAATCATGAAACAAAATTTTTTGCACCCCAATTTACATGTACTTTGCAATGATGCAGGTTACATGGTTTAAATATCCCTGTGATTTTCTGAACAAATCCATTTCCACATTCTGTTAGGAATTAATTCCAGAAGATTCTTCCAATGAAAAATTCCCAAACATTGCTAAACTATTCCTAGTGCTATCATGGAATCCCAGTAAAAACATCAGATCAAATAACATTAATTAAGTTTATTAAATTGATCAATTTTGCTCAGCTTGGTAGAAAATACCAGAAAATAACAGTAGCCTTTTCAGAAAATGGCAGAATCTTGTAAAATCAATATCTACCACTATATTTCTTAGCAAAATGTCAAATAAATTTTGGTGGATTCCATATAAGCAACACTATCCATAAAAATATCTTTCACTCTGACACAGCTTCAAGTTTTCCATTAAAATTCAGAGAAGCTAAAACAGTTAAGGAATTCTGTAGAGCTTAATCTTCTCCTGTTACAGCTGAAACATTTCTAGTGTAACCTACAAATCTATAGTAAGCCACTGTAGAAATCTTAGGTTCATTTGAGCTGTTAAGGCTGTAGAATTGAGATCATCTTCATAGGTTCAACATAATTGCCTATGTCACATCATATCCAAATCATTGTATGTTTCATGTTGATTTCTTCCTGTTCCTGTAACCTACAGCAGCAGGCCTATCTTTTCCAACTAAGTCTACTCCTTCTCAAGTTATAACTACTCCCATCGAGTCTTTTGCTAGGTTGCACTGTATTATTGAATTCACATTTCACTTCATATCTAATCCTCCCAAGTTTCACTTCATCTTTCCTTATTGCTGTACATCACAGCAACATACCATCTCTTTCTAAGTTAGTCCTTGAAGTCATAAACTATTTCATTTATTATTTTACTAAGTTGCAATATTCTTATATGCATTTTTTACTAAGTTATTATTTTTGCATTTAAGTGCCTTTTTAAAGTTTTGCTTTATACACACTATACTGAATAGACTTGATATGTGCATTAGGTCTATTTTGATTGAATACTCCACATGCATGACCCAATAATCCTTAGAGTGGATGGGTAGAATAAGACTCCATCGTATTATTATTGTTATGCTTAATATTTAGTTAGAAGGTCGGTAGAAGTCGAGTATATTGGATAATACTCCCGAGATTAATCATATTTTATTGATCACAAGTCAAGTAGTTGAATTCTCCTTGCGAGAGAAGTTGAGTGAGAGAAACCTACTCGCGAGATGCTACTATAACGTTCACTCTTTAATATGAGACATGGACATGAATTTGTGTAGGTTTGTTTGCCAACATCGTGTCTGGGTCGCTAATGGCGAGGCAGGTGTTGGGAGGTGGATTGGTAGCCCCGTCTGTGTCGGTGAAGGCCTGTCTCGTGCTTGGCCCTATTGAGCAAGTTTGAACTGTATCGAAAAGCATATTGGCTATATGGGACCCAGGAAACTGATGTACCTTGAGGATCCTATGTTGGAATCTTTTCAATCGGCTTATTTGTCGGCTGTTAGTACGGTGGGAGTCAACTCACTCATGAACATCTCACAGCGGAGGTCGACCTTGAAGGGAGCTTCTTGTTCGGGTCAATCGAACTGTTTCGATGTTGTTGAATCTGGGGAAAAGTGGTTGTGTGCGACATCAGTGGAGTGTGCTGACGCAACTCCGAGTATCGGCGTACATGTCGTGCAATCCGGGTGTTTTTGACTCGGATCACTGTCGCTCGCAGTTATGGATTGAGCATACTTGGTCACTGAGTCTTGCATAGTAATAAAGAGTAGTTGAAAGATTATGAATATGCTGCTATGATTAATATTTTGTATTGCAACCTTGGTTGAATTAGAATTAGCACAAGTAAAGTTATCATTTTCAAACCTTTAAATTGAATGAAGTTTATGCAACTTTGTTCGAGTATCATTGTGGATGAAGCGTCTTTTGTTTGATTGTAGAATTTACAATGATGATATGCCCATAGAATGTGTATGCTACTTTAAAATTGACCAATAAAGATTTACTTTTGGTGAGTCCATTTCTGCAAATTCAACTTTCCAGTCTTTAAAGTTTCCAGCATGTAGAGTTCCATGCTTTAGGTGAGACGGTTAAGTCTTGTTGAGCCTTATGCTCACGGTTACTATATTGTGGTTTTTGCAGGTATTAATATCTTATGCTTATGTTGTGGTTGTCTGTGAGACCTCGAGCTTATGCTTATGTTGTGGTTGTCTGTGAGACCTCGAGTTGGTCGAGATGTATCTCTCACGTAAACCTTCCCACTGTAGTATCTGTTTCATGTTGCTAGTGAGAAGCGTTTGTGGGCATGGACAGCTTCTCTTGTGCATAGCTAGTTGAGAGTATGAGTATGTATATTTCGCTGTGTTTTATCTTATATTGTAAAAGATAATCTTGTGGAATAAAAGACTTGTGTTGGTTATTTTGTGTTGCTTTTCTTGTGTGCTATTGGGTACCGCATCACACAGCACCACCCAATGCGATTCTGGAATTGCGGGACCCCGGTCCCCACAGTCTGGTATCAGAGCTACACTGGGAATAGAACGCTTGAAAAGTGCCTATTTTTGAAAACTTCGAAGTAGTCGCGTGAGGATTAGTCTATATGCCCACATAAGGTCTATAATAGCATAGTAATTATGGTGGCAAAGCTAACATACTTGTTATTATATTCTGTAACGATGCTCCAACGTTAGGTAAGAGGTAAGGCATGCCACCGCAAGCGGATCAATTGCGGTAAGCTCAGCGTACGAGAGGTAGTACGTTGATTGTTTTTCGTGGCTTGGCACGGAGTTAATATGAGTCTCTAAACCTTCTCATGGTTCTTGGAACATATGAAAACGCTGCTCCCCGGAGTGCTTCAAGCAAAAGCGTGGATACCCCATCGTGTGGTAAAAAACGCAATATTATGCAACTCTTGAACGCTCAATGTTCAAAGGGTCATACACAGCGCTGATCCCTAGCACAAGAGATAAATGATGTGACCTCCTATCGTGCGGTTGAAAAGCATGTACTGTGTTTTTAACAAACACGCGAAAGCGCCTCCTACTGGTGTAGCATTAGGCAAAGACGTGGGACCCCCATCGGGTGTTAGAAAACCCGGTCATGTACCTCGAGACGTGGCTCAGCTCGGGACGGCCCGTATGGAATGATACGAGACAGATGTTCTTACTTTTATATATATTATTGTGACTCTTGAAATGATCGCCCGTGCGTGCCATGCTGTACGGCACCATAATGAGTGTTCTCTAAATTGTGTGTCTTCTGCAAGTATACTAACCATGTGATCCCTAGCTCGAGTAGAAAACATTTGCGAGTGAAATCCACTTGTGCCACCGTTGAGACGTATGCCAGAATACCGACTTAGGACTTTCTTTGGTGAGGACGTAGTACCGGCATTGCATTCGAGTTACATCGGACACGTCGACGACAATATCAGTGTCGGAGATGTGACTCGTCAAACAAGTAAAATGGACCAAATATGATGTAAGGATGCAAGTATTAGTTATCGAACTCCTAGTTTGAACTAAATTTCCAATTGGGGTTGTTTTCAACTCAAACTTTTCAAAACCAGTGAATTATGTTTTCTGCTAAGCATTTGATCTGACTTTGAAAAGCCATATATCCCAATTTATTAATCCAATGGAGGTTTACTTTATATGGTTAGAAAGTTTAGGAAGTCCTCTAAGACTTTTTTTCACCTCCAGAACATATTCCATCTCTAACCTATTCAAAATTTCAAGTTTCCAAAATCTGTAAAATATCTACAGAACCTGGAACAGTTTCTTGACTGTTCACCAATTCGATCATAACTCGCTATAGAAAATCTAATGAAGGCATGTGATATATTTCTGGAATCCTGATGAGATATGTAACAAATTTGTAATTTACTTTTGTGTCAAATAGTCATATTTTCTGTATAAAATTTTGTGCACAAATCAGTCATAAACAAAGGAGGTGCTGCCAAAATTTCTCAGAAAACTGTCAGGTTTGAAAAGCTATATCTCATTATCCAGAACTGATCTGGTGGCAAAAAAACTAAACTTTGGAAAGGTCTTGAAGTGTACTTCAACTTTATTGTTCACCTCAAGATCTGATGTTGTCATTAACTGGATCAAAATCGAAGGCGAGTCCAGACTGGTCACTATTCAACAGAAACTTGGTCAGTTTGAGATGTTTTGGTTTTGTTATGACTTTGGTTCTCGATTTTGACTTGAGAAGTTTCATAACATCCCAAGTGTTGTTATTCAACATTGTGCCAGTGGAATTGAGTTTTTGACCCAATCAAACCTCTTTTCCATCAATGGCCATGTTTGTGTCGTACTGAAGAGTAGGGAGCATGTATGCACGATAACGCACATGACATTTCGTCGTGAGCCACAATAGCTGAAATGAACTTCCAACCATTGAGTTCATTATTTAGGAACTCGCTATGTTGAAGTTGATCTAGAGATGAGTTGCACATCACTTTCCCATGATGATCAATTGGAGTAAGTTTCTCGAACCCCTAGTTTGAAACTTTAAGGGGGAAGGAGTGTGCTCAAGTAACAAAGTGATCAAGTGGGATTTCATTTGCAAGAGAATGCAACATTAAGCACAAGGCTGACCCTTCATAGAGGAAGTGTAACATCAACTCCATTAGTGCTGTAGAGGAAGACATCGAGCACAACTGCATAAGTAAAGGGAAGATTTAGTGAAGCATCACTAAGGACAACTCTAGTAGACTTGATCCTATGCCTAGTGGTATTCTACCATTGAGATGAATTAGTTAGAGTTGTCACACAGAAGCGACTCCATGGTTCAGCAAGTGCAGCGAAGTCTTAGGTGAAGAAATGAATATGTCGGAATGGGTACCAGTTTATCAAGATTAAGGTTGTGTATTATATTGCTCACCATTACTTGTTTTCTTGGTTAAACTTGAATTATGCAACGTTGGTCAAGATATGAGAAGAGCATTCCTTATATAGAATTTCTCATGACCGAGTTGATTCAAGCATTGTTAAGTTGAGACAATGCTTATTGCATTTAAATTGTTATACATGCTTTTGCTCAAATCACAAAAATGAATGCACCATATCTATGCATAGTTTCCCGCGGAATTGCATTGTGTCCGCATAACATCATCCGATTTGTAATGCATCATGATACATGAGTCATAAGTAATTTTGAGCAAGAATATGTATCTCCATTCAAGGAGTTGAGTATTGTCTAATAATCTTGATTGATTTTCCAACTCTAAGTAATCATCACCTTACTTGTTTTATCTTGGTTGAGTAATATCGTGGAAGCCGATTACTCAATTCACCCTTGCAGTCAAACTAGGAGTTGAAACTTCATCTTTGACTTGTATAGGTTCAAGTATCTTAGTTACGAAAATAATACCACTCTTAATTCATGAGGTGCCCCCTTAATTGATAAACCTCAGTAGAAACCTTAATTCTCTATGTTCGCAAGATTATCATCTTGATTGCAAGCTTGCAAAACTACTTGACTCTTATTGTATGGCGACGTTGACATGTCCAAAAGCCTTGAGTTGCCATACATTTGGTGACCTTGCTGTTTTGACCACATAAGAGGGACAAAAATCTTACTACTCTTATGTTCCAGCAAAGTGGGCCGATTGTTGACTACATCATCTGAGAGACCCGATCTGGACGAGGTTAATGACTCATTTCTTAACCTCGTAAAGCACCTTGATTCATGATTGGAAAATGCTACACTATGTCTTAAGGACTCGGATACACAAAGCCAGAGTGGAAGACAACATCACTATTGTTTAAGACCATCAAGATGCTCAAGAGAGTTGAAGAATAAGTGTTTGTCGGTACCCTGCAGACCGGGTACCCCCGCGCACAGGAGAAAACCGCTAAGGGCTCCGCCTCTACCTAGGAGGCCGAATCTGAGGCTGCCACGTTGAGGAGGGAAGCACCAGATCCTACCTTTCCGTCGGGGGAGGCTCCCAAGCTGCCACATGGCCGGCAAGACTGGACCCAAGCCCCCCCCCCCCCCCCCCCCCCCCGCTGAGGCGGGCTGCAGAGCTGCCACGTGGCCAATCGGGACCTCAGGGCCAAGCCCGCGTCCTCGCAGGGAAAGGCACCGGAGCTACCACGTGGCCTGCAAGGCTGAGCCTCCACCCCTCCATAGGGGTGGGCTTCGAATGCGCCACGTGGCCTGTTCCGTCAAGTGCCATGCTTCCCACTGAGGCAGGCTCCAGCGCAACCACGTGGCGGATGGCCAACTCAGTGCGGTAGGAAGCCACAGTAAAGGAACGCGTGCGCTGCTTAGACAGGCATTAAGTACGCGCGCCTTCCCCAGGCAAGCTGAGTCGCGCATGCGAAAGTCAAGGCTCTAGTGTCCTGTCTTGTCTGAGTATCCGGTACAGACCCACGCCGCAAGACGGACGAATGGGCCGTGAGGACAAGACGGACGGGATGTGCACGGCCATCATCACCAACTATGTGTAGCCTTGGCGCACGACGCGGCGGGACGGCGCATTGACACCCCTGACAAAGGGAAGTAGTGATGAGGACATCACTTCTATGGATACAAACAACACTCCATTGAACATACAAGATGCAATCAATAGAGTTCATACACAACAATTAATTTCAGAGGTGAACTCATTCTTGTATATTTCCTTATATGTTTTTGAACATAAATTGCTACTTAATGATTTATTTGTGATTAGGATCATGGAGAGGTTCAAGGAGTACTTGGAGGGAGTATTAGGGACGTGGAAGACCAGAGAATTCGTTCAAAGAAGATGGAAACCGAACCAAACTCCAAATCGTATCCAACTCGGAGTCCAGGAGCAGTACGCACTAACACGGACGCCCAGGACACATACGAACTCCGTTTTGGACGTTCTACATATGCACGGAAAGGGGAGAGGATAACCTTTCCAATTGCATCGGTCCCATGTAAAAATGCCTTCGGAGTCGTCGTGAATCATCGAAACAAAATCAAATACAGAATCTGTCAGGGTGCTGCGCCACCATATTGGGCCATTGGGCCTTGTATCAAGTCTAAGTCCATTATTTTCGTGTGTTAGGGTTAGGTCATGACCCCAACACCCCCTTGGACGTCCTCCCACCTATATATACTCCATAGTAGCCGCCATGAACAATTGGGTTTTGCTTAGATCAATAATATCGCTGTTCTTCGGTTTGTGAAACCCCAACTTCGCGATTTCAGATCGTGTCTACCTTGTTCTTGCTTGTGTTCTCGGTTGCACTTGCAGGGATTAGCCTTCTTGGCGAGGTCAATCGTGTGAAGCACGGTTGATAACCAACGGAGCGGTAGTGTAGTGATTGCAGGGGTTGTTCGTGTTCTACTCGAGAGCCTCGGATCATCAACGTCGAGATCTCCACATCAATCGACCTATCCATTACCTATCGGAAGATCGGGACTCATCAATTTTTCTCATCAATTGGTATCAGAGCTGTTCTATAGTTTGTGAAACCCCAACTTCGCGATTTCAGATCGTGTCTTCTACGTTCTTGCTTGTGTTTTCGATTGCACTTGCAGGGATTAGCCTTCTTGGCGAGGTCAAGCGTGTGCAGCACGGTTGATAACCAACGGAGCCGTGGTGTATTGATTGCAGGGGTACTCGAACCGCTCGAGTGCCGCGGATCATCAACGTCGAGTTCTCCATCAATCGACTTACCCATTACCTATCGGAAGATCGGGCATCATCTTTTCCTATCAATTGGTATCATATTTCCAGGTTGCCTGTTAGGTAATTCATCTATCCATTACATTAGTTTTGTTTTTCATACCTAGAGTCCACAAAAAAGCCACAAAAAACTTGTAGTTTAGTAGATCTGTTCATTATTTTGTCCAAACCACCATTGAGCCTTTGCAACTTTCGTTTTCAGTTTGGTTTTGTTGAGTTTTTGTCCGTTGTTGAGTCATATTGTTGGTTTAGAAAGTGTTTTTAGTCTTAGTTTGAGTTTTGTATTGTGTTGATTCATCCTTTTGAATCACGTCATCACGTCCAGATTAGATTCATCTCTGTCCAGTTCAGTATTTTCATCATATCTAGCTCATACGAACTCGTATTTTCATGTTCTTATACTTTATGGAAAGCTTAAGAAGTTCTCTATAACTTTCGTATTCATCATTTTCCCAGAAAATATAGATATCGATGTCGAAATTGCATTAGATCCGAATCTGTTATTGGCCTAAAAATTCTGAACAGTCTGTATTTCGGGGGCAGTATCTCCTATTGTTCTTTTCCAAAATAGGTCTTCTATATATTGAAACTAAAGAGGAGAGATATATCTACAATCTTGCTGTTCTAAGTTTTCCAATTTAGAGCCTATAAGTGTGCCTATTTGTCCTTGGAAGGTTGAGCAGAAAATCTGCAACAGACACACGAGATATCTTGGGTTGATTTTCATTGTGTTCTTCCCTTGCAGCACATTCTGGAAAAAAAAAGGAAGAAAAAAGAAAAAGGCAAGTGCAAAACAAGAAACAAAAGACGCACAAAAAAAGAGGAAAAAAACAACAACAAAAAACAGAAGTGCTTGCATTCTTTGTGTCATCTAGTTTTGTCTCATGTCTTGCTAGCTTGAACTACTAGGAACACATTTAGACCAGCAACTTTGACAAGTACTTTGGACACTTACTCAACTTTACTATCTGATTTCATTGTTGCTAATCCTTGCTACAAATAAAGTGTCATCCAAACTACACCTTACTCTTGAGCAGAATCGATACACCTTTGCAATCATCCCACGCTTCATTGGTTTCTTCATACCGGCCACCGTTTGCCACCTGCAGTGTCGGTAAGAACACTTGTAAGAGTGTGGTAAGACGCTTGAGAGTGTGTGATTCCACTTCCACTTTTCCATTATCCTTTGTAGTTGATAGGGATAACATATTTTTTGTGTTGTCTTCTGTTTGCTACTAACAATGTCAGGTAAAAGCAAGAATCATGCATTATATGCTGAGATGATGGACATGATGAAGACGGGGATGGAGTTGCTCACTAAAAATCAAACATCAACCAAGGATTCACATGACATTCAGACCACCTTTATAACACCTTCCACAAGAAGTAATTACATTCTCCCATCTCTTCCTTCTTATGATGGTCATGGTTATGATGAATATATTGCTTGGGAAATAGAGTTGGATAAAATTTTTGGAAAATGTCATATGTGTGAGAGGAGGAAGATTAGAAATATTGCAAGTGCATTAGTAGGTTGTGCATTAACTTGGTGGAACAATTTAAATGATTTAGAAAAACCTCGAACATGGAAAGATATGAAAATTCTTATGCGAGAAACATTTACTAGTGTATCCAATTGCAAAGATGAAATACATGAGCTTGAGAAGAATTTTCTTGTTGTACCTCCTCCTATGCCTAACCTTTTGCAGGAACAAGAACCTATAATCGTAGAAAATCCAAAACCGAATGAGGTGTTCAACAACTCCTATGAAAATTCAGATCTATCAATTCATATTTCACCCATAATTACTGCTGAAAATGAGAATAAAGGTAACGAATATCACAACACACTTGTTGAAGGTGAGAAGTTTTTGGATGTTCTGAATTTTGCTACCAATCATACTATCGATGAGCAGCAACAAGATGAACCTTTTCATAATACACCTTTACCATTAGTAGATTTTCCTACTGATTCTTATAACAAAAATGAGTTGTGTGCTGATAATTATATTATACCTATGCTAGAACAACCAAATGAATTTGATACTTTATTACTCACTTGTGCTGAAATTAAGCATTTGATCCCAACTACATGTGAAAGGGATGAGCTAAAATTGTTATCTTCTCTAAATACTTTGGGCTATATTGAATTTGACACTCTTTGTGATCTAGATATCGTAGAGAAGATAATATTTTCTCAGTCTCAATTGCCTTTGTTAAGTAGAAATATTTTTTATGCTATAGGCAAATATGAACATAGTGTTATGTTTATGGTGCATAAAGTTTACATATGTTCAAATGAGGAAGCTCCTTTTGTGTTGCAACAACATGGTCAAGTAAATGAATGTACTAACGCTAATAATATCTTGTCAAGTTTTTCTAGTATTTTTTCCTTGCAGCAGGGACAACAAAAACATTTTTCACTGCGGTTGTGCAATATGGACAGTGCTCACTCGGGCCTAAACTCTACCCCCAAAGTAAGACTTTTTGCTGGACATACGAGCAAGCCGAGGACGACTTGTCATAAAGAAGGGGAGAATGATGAGATCATGCATATTATTATTGCACTTACAAACATGACACAATGTTTATTTGTTTGGGATCCTGGCTCAAGTGAATGTGCACTCTTATTTGATGGACAAGATCAAGATGGTGCACTATGCCGTCTACCACCTTGGCCTCCTCCTTTCATGCTTACAAGAAGATTTGATGGCGTTGCACATATGGACCCACACATGATAGAAGATGAACTTGAGTCGAGGACGACTCCAATTCAAGAAGGGGAGGATGATGAGGACATCACTTCTATGGATACAAACAACACTCCATTGAACATACAAGATGCAATCAATAGAGTTCATACACAAGAATTAATTTCAGAGGTGAACTTGTTCTTATATATTTCCTTATATGTTTTTGAACATAAATTGCTACTTAATGATTTATTTGTGATTAGGATCCATGGAGAGGTTCAAGGAGTACTTGGAGGGAGTATTAGGGACGTGGAAGACCAGAGAATTCGTTCAAAGAAGATGGAAACCGAACCAAACTCCAAATCGTATCCAACTCGGAGTCCAGGAGCAGTACACACTAAAACGGAAGCCCAGGACGCATACGAACTCCGTTTTGGACGTTCTACATATGCACGGAAAGGGGAGAGGATAACCTTTCCAATGGCACCGGTCACATGTAAAAATGCCTTCGGAGTCGTCGGGAATCGTCGAAACAAATTCAAATACAGAATCTGTCAGGATGCTGCGCCACCATATTGGGCCATTGGGCCTTGTATCAAGTCTAAGTCCATTATTTTCGTGTGTTAGGGTTAGGTCATGACACCAACACCCCCTTGGACGTCCTCCCACCTATATATACTCCATAGTAGCCGCCATGAACAATTGGGTTTTGCTTAGATCAATAATATCGCCGTTCTTCGGTTTGTGAAACCCCAACTTCGCGATTTCAGATCGTGTCTACCTTGTACTTGCTTGTGTTCTCGGTTGCACTTGCAGGGATTAGCCTTCTTGGCGAGGTCAATCGTGTGAAGCACGGTTGATAACCAACGGAGCGGTGGTGTAGTGATTGCAGGGGTTGTTCGTGTTCTACTCGAGAGCCTCGGATCATCAACGTCGAGATCTCCACATCAATCGACCTATCCATTACCTATCGGAAGATCGGGACTCATCAATTTTTCTCATCAAGTAGATAGCAATTAATCCTAGATCTTGTATAGGATTTGGCTCTCCTCAGGACCACCTGTCGGGTACTGGGGCCCACCTTGTGACTGCAGAGTCCTTGAACTATAAAAGGACTCAGCAGACGACCTTCGCAAGGGATGAAAAAATTAGACCAAGGCTCGTACACGTTCAAGCAAGGCAATACACAAACACTCCCGTGGACGTAGGGTATTACGCTCCAGCGGCCCGAACCACGTAAATCCCCTGTGTTCATCATCCTGCTGCGTTCGATCTCCTGGGACTAGCCCTCGTGAATCCAAACAACCTCCGTGGGCTGCTCTCTAAGCAGGTCCGGGGGAAGTGTCGTTTACAAACTTCGACAGTGTTGATTTCTCGAGTACAAGACTAGGGCAGTAAAATCTTCATGGGAGGAATGTCAAGAATCTAAAAGCCAAATGATATAGAACCCTAGGCA
Organism: Tuctoria greenei; assembly: GCA_036927565.1. Classification (NCBI taxonomy): domain Eukaryota; kingdom Viridiplantae; phylum Streptophyta; class Magnoliopsida; order Poales; family Poaceae; genus Tuctoria; species Tuctoria greenei. The sequence continues at coordinate 20,211,510 of JAYESD010000010.1, read as the reverse complement.
TTTCTACCATGAAGAAGGATACATCATATCAATGTGAAGTAGAAGATCTCAAGACACCGACATAACTCCGCATCAGAAAGACACAACTTTACGGTGTGATGTTGATCACGCTGAGCATCTGAATCAGATTTGCAATAAGAAGACTCAGGTCATGAAAGCTGGACGATGTGGTTTCACAACATAATCTGGATTAACCACAACATCAAGGAAACTTCATGAGAAGGTGAAAAGTTCACTAATCCATTTACTTGGAGCTGTTAGCGACGTATCACCGCTAACCTACTTTACTCTCTCTCTCTCTCTTTCTCATTGGAATCTCGGGACGAGATTCTTTTAAAGGGGGATGTAAAAGCCCAAAAAGAGGAATGTGAAGTACAGTTATGGAATTGAAATAGAGGAGAAAGCAAATGTGAATTTCACATATGAGGGTTCAAATATTCAAATACATAGACCAGAAAAATTGAACTAAATTAAAGTTTATGTTTAAAAAAGTAAAAGGAAAAAATTGAAACCAGCAATTAAATAAATTATTTGATTTGGTGTCCATGTCACTTTTGGAAAAAATATGAAGAAATTTTGAAATTAAAAGTCTAGAGGTGAATTCAAATTCAAAATTGAATGTCCAAAGTAAATATTTTCAAAAGCCAAATTAAAGTGCACCATTTTCGTCATCCTATTCGAATTGTCAACCCTGCAAATATTTGCATACTTAGGCTGTAGTATAGTGCACATACATAAGGGTATATTAAAAATTCAAATCTAAATTTCAAACTCAATTTGGTCGAACTCAGAAATTACCGACTCACTCTGTTCCTTCTTATCCTATGTTTTCCCGGTTGCTCCATGGTGTGCCACCGAGCTACCTTGCATGTGTCACCAAGACAAGACCAGGCTGGCCCTAGAGCGTCAAGACTGCCCTTATCCTTGCCTCAGCTTGCTCACCTCCATCGCTCTCTCCCTGCTTGACTCTGCTCCACCATCGTGCACAACTTACACCACCACTGCCACTCTGCGCTGTGTGTCGCCAAGCTTTGTTGCAGCGCGTCCACCCCGGCAGAGACCACGGAGTGCGTCCATACGTCCTCTTTCCTTCCACTGCTCGCACCAAGCTTATTGGCGTGATGAACATCAAGAACAAAGGAGTTTTCTGCTTGTTTTACCTCCGACCCGTCGACTATATGGTGATCAGATCTCCTTGTCGTTTCCAGCTCGGCCAAAGGTACAAACGGCGTCTATGAAGCTTGCTCTTCGTTCTTGAAGTGGTGCCATAACGTCCGAGGTTTTCCCCAAGCTGCCACAACAGAATTTCTTTCTTCCTCTTCGGTTCCGGCAGCCATGGTGCAGTTCCGTTGCACAACAGCTTCGAGGTTGCTCCCCACCCATACAACAAGCAATAAGGTTCGCCAACACATCATCTTTACACTCCCCTAGCTGTTCATCCATTCATGGCACTAATAATCAAGAATTTCAAATTGTGTGACGGCCTCTAGCTCAAACCGACACTCTGCAAACATAACAATTCTTCTTCCGTGCTTGTTCGTTCTCCATTCCAATTGATAATTATGATCTAGACCTCTTTGCGTATCTCCTAACCTTTAAGATCGAATAATAACCAAGTCACCAGGCAAGGAACAAAAATTTCCCCAATTCCAGCCGAAACCCTAGGGCAAGGGTGAAATCCAAATTCAAGCCGATTTCCTCAAGATTTCAAGTCAGATTTTTGTCCCCCTTGCCATATTTCTACTTTACGATCGAATTCCATGCTGATTCGTTGATCCGCCGTGATCTTCGAGCTCACTGGAACATGGCCGTCCACCTCCACCGTTGCTCACCTCCTACGGCCATCCTCGGCCTCCATTGTCCACACCACTGTGTTTCCCATGGTCTAAAACCCCAAGGCGGCAATAGCTGGACTGTCACGACTCGTTCTACTCGTGCTGACACTACACAAGAGGACGCTGCTGAATAGAGGCTTAATCATATTATCACTGAGTTAATGATGTCATTACTGTAAAATGATTTATGTTTAACGCTTGAGATGGTGTGGGCGATGATCCCTAGGGAGAGGACCCTTTATGTATTGGACCTTCCTTCTGAAGAAAGTAGAACAGAAACGCCCAGAAAAATATTCCCTGTGTCGGTTCCTATCGGGCGCTCCTCTCGTTGCCTACGGCGGACGCTGGTGTTTGCGATCTCACGCCGCGGTTTGACACGCCGCCGGTAACGGGACGTTACATCTGGTATCCAGAGCCTGCTGTTTTTTTTCGAGGGGGCCGAGCCTATCCGACGATCGATTCCTTTGGTCTGCAGCTGTAAAATTCCGCGAGTGGTTGGTTGAGTTTGTGCGAAACGCTTGTCGTCGAGCACAATCTTCTGTAAATCCCCTTGCGGTTAGCTGGACTCGAGGTTCGTCGCGACGGCTCCTCCTCTGAAACCTTCGGCGCAGTCTCAGATCCTGCTGGAGGCGATGGCGGCGGCGTCGCAGGATGAAGCCAATCGGTGGGAGCGCATCTTCGCCAAGCTCGACGCCATGACCCGGCGTATGGATCGCTCCGACGAGATTCAACGCGAGATCCTGGGTAATCAAGCCCTGGCGTTGTCGATTGCAGAGAAGGCCGCTCAGGAACGAGATTTACTTTTCAAGCAAGTGGAGGAAACCGGTAAGCGAGTTGCTGGGCTGACCCTGGAGCGGATAGCGGAGGAGATGGAAATGTTCTCTGAATCTCGTTCTTCCAGTCCTGAGGACAGATTTCGAACTCAGAGGGGTCCGATTCCGGGCGGAGGTCGCCAAGGGAGTCCTGGTCCGTCAGTTCCACGACGGCCGAATACTGGGGGAGTTAATCAGCACAGGCGCCCACGGGATGAAGGTGGCGGTGACAAGAACTATATGAAGCTCTCATTCCCCAAGTTTGAAGGTGACTATCCAAAGATTTGGCTTGACAAGTGCGTTGATTACTTTTCTCTGTACAAGGTGGCCGATGATTTTTGGGTTAGAGCAGCTTCACTTCACATGGAAGGTCGGGCAGCGCGTTGGCTACAGGTTTATAAGTCCACGGTCGGCCTTGGTTCTTGGAATCAATTTTCTGCAGCTGTCATGCAAAATTTTGGCTCCTATGATTATCAGAAGGTAATGTATAATTTGCTCCATCTGAAGCAAGTGGGATCTTTGGAGGATTATATCTCAGAATTTGAACAACTGAAGTATGAGACTGCTATGCATAATCATGATCTAGATGAAACATTTTTTGTTACCCAATTTGTTAAAGGTTTAAAGCTGGAGATCCAAGGACCGGTTATGGCTCAAATTCCTTTAACTGTTGATCGTGCAGCATTGTTAGCCACGCTTCAAAATGATATTCTGAACAGGAACAAGTATAAACCTGGGAAAACATCCTTTCTCAAACCTACAGTCCCTTCCAAACTAGATCCCAAACCTGTTCAAGGAGTTTCTGAGTTGGCCAAGGAAAGACAGTTGAGGGAGTACAGGCGTGCTAATGGCCTATGCTTTACTTGTGGTGATAAATATGAACCTGGCCATTGGAGCAAGTGTTCTAAACGTGCACCCCCTCAGTTACATGTTCTGACAGAAGAAGACCTCAATATGGTCCTCACTGATGAAACTCTTCAAGCCTTGGAAAAAGAGGATTTCGAACAGCAGCCTGAACAATTGTCATTGAATGCCATATCTGGTACACAAGGTGGTAATTGTATGAGATTGAGAACTTTGGTTAATAACAAAGTTTGTCTGATCCTTGTTGACTCTGGAAGCACAACATCATTCATTGATTCAAATTTTGTCACAAAATTGGGTATACAACCTGAACCCTGTGAGAGTCTCAATGTGAAAGTTGCTAACGGGCAAGAGATGTCCTGTACCGCTTGGCTTCCCCAAATGCAGTGGTGGTGTGATGGATACTCATTTGCTACAGATATGAAGCTATTGTCTTTAAGGGCCTATGATGCAATTTTAGGGTATGATTGGCTGCAACAGCATAGCCCCATGTCATGTAATTGGACTGAAAAGATTCTGCAATTTCCATATAAGGGGGCTCAAGTAACACTCAGAGGGGTTCAGTCTACTCCACAAGCCACACTGCCTGAACTTTCCATAATCAAGCTAGACAAATGGATACAGAGCAATGATGTTTGGTCTCTGGCATTGGTGGAAACATGCATTGAACAAGCAGAGCAAGATTCAGAATCTGTATCTGAGGAACAAGTAGACAGTTTCCTCAAGGATTTTCAGACTGTCTTTTCTGATCCTAAACAATTACCACCCGAGAGAGATTTTGACCATGCTATACCCCTGCTTCCTGGGTCTGTACCAATCAATACTAAACCCTATAGATATTCTCCTCAGCAAAAGGATGAAATAGAGCGACAGATACAAGATTTGTTTCAGTCTGGGTTAATTGAAAACAGCTGTAGTCCCTTTGCATCTCCAGTGATATTAGTGCAAAAGAAGGATGGAAGTTGGCGATTTTGTGTTGATTATAGAAAATTGAATGATATGACAATCAAAAATAGATTCCCAATGCCACTTGTCGAAGAGATCCTTGATGAATTGGCCGGAAGTGTTTACTTCAGCAGCCTTGACATGAGATCCGGATATCACCAGATACGGATGAAAACAGGGGAAGAGTACAAAACGGCTTTCAAGACTCACAATGGCCATTATCAATTCAAGGTAATGCCGTTTGGACTCACAAATGCACCAGCATCTTTTCAATGTGCTATGAATGCAATTCTATCACCCTATCTCCGGAAATTTGTACTAGTGTTCATTGATGATATCCTAGTGTATAGCCCCACTCTTGAGCTGCATTTTCAGCACCTGACACTAGTTTTTGATAAACTGTTGGAACATCAGTTTTACCTTAAGCGATCAAAGTGTAGTTTTGTCAAGAAGGAGTTACATTATTTAGGTCATATTATTTCTGGTTCAGGGGTCCAAACCGACCCTGCTAAGACAGCAGTCATGCAACAATGGCCTGTCCCCTCTAGTATTACAGATCTCCGTGCTTTTTTGGGACTTACAGGATATTATAGAAGATTTGTCCAGAATTATGGGATCATTGCTAGGCCTCTTACATCTCTGCTGAAACAAAAGAATTTTATGTGGAATGACCAGGCTCAGTTAGCCTTTCAACAATTGAAACAGTGCATGAGCACAACCCCTGTTCTGGCCCTGCCACGGTTTGATTTACCGTTTACAGTAGAAACTGATGCGAGTGACCTAGGCTTTGGTGCAGTCTTGATGCAAGAGGGAAAATCTTTGGCTTATTTGAGCAAAGCACTTACTGAGAAGAACAAGAAACTTTCAATATATGAAAAGGAGTTTTTGGCTTTGCTTCTTGCTGTTGAGAAATGGAGACAGTACCTCAGTCGAAATGAGTTTATAATCAAAACTGATCACAAGGCACTAAGTTTCTTGGAAGGCCAACCCTTGCATTCAGATTTACAGAGGAAGGCATTGTCCAAGCTTATGGGTCTGCATTTTCGCATCCAGTACAAAAAGGGCAAAGAGAATTCGGCTGCAGATGCATTATCTCGATTGGGTCAGTTAATGACAATCTCAACAGTTACAGAGGTGACTCCTCAATGGCTACAAGAAGTTGTCAATTCATACTTAACTGATAATCTCGCTCAACAGCTACTGACACGATTGGCCATTAGTAGCCCCGATGATCAAGGTTTTTTGTTGCACCAGGGCATTATCAGGAAAGGTGACAGAATTTTTATTGGAGAAAATTCAGCACTGAGGACTAAACTAATATCGGTGCTGCATGAGGATGCTATTGGTGGGCACTCGGGCATCCAAGCATCTTACAAAAGAGTCAAGAAATCTTTTTACTGGAAAGGCCTTAAACAGGACGTTCAAAATTTTGTACAGCAGTGCCAAACATGTCAGCAAGCAAAGACTGCTAGAAATCATCCACCCGGGCTCCTCCACCCTCTCCCCTTCCACAAGGCATTTGGCAAGACATTAGCATTGACTTCATTGAGGGTCTGCCTAAATCACAAGGGTATGATTCTATACTCGTGGTAGTTGATCGACTAACTAAATATGCACATTTCTTTCCATTGAAGCATCCATTCTCCCCTATGCATATAGCAACAGTACTGTTCGATAATGTGATAAAACTGCATGGGCTTCATAAATCAGCGGTCTCAGATCGAGATCGACTATTTACTAGTCATCTCTGGAAACAGCTCTTTAAGTTGATGAATGTCAAATTGGCTTTTAGCACTTCTTATCACCCTCAAACGGATGGGCAAACTGAGCGAGTGAACCAATGTTTGGAAATGTATTTGCGATGCTATGTTCATGATAATCCAAGCAAATGGAAATCCTGGTTAACACTTGCTGAATTGTGGTACAATTCTTCTCATCACTCTTCTCTGGGATGTTCCCCTTTTAAGGCCCTTTATGGTTATGACCCAGATATTGCATTAGCTGCTCCAGTCACTGCTTTTACTGATAAACCATTGGCTGAATTACTCACTGACCGTGAGAGACAGTTAGAGGTCCTCAAACAACACTTGCAGGCAGCTCAAAACAGAATGAAGCAAAATGCAGACAAGCTGAGAACTGAACGCACTTTTCAGTTGGGAGAAATGGTTTTCTTGAAGCTTCAACCATATGCTCAGCAGAGTGTGGTGAATAGGCCCTGTCCAAAGCTTTCTTACAGATTTTACGGCCCTTACAAGATCATTCAGAGTGATGTTGCTTACAAGCTTGATCTCCCAGCAGCTACTCAAATACACCCAGTTTTCCACATTTCTCAACTCAAGCCATTTACCCCTAAACACACTCCCATGTTTTCTGATCTTCCGCAGGTCATCAACCTGGAGGATACTCCTCTCAAGCCCGTGGCACTACTCGACAGAAGGCTTGTCAAAAGAGGAAATCACGCCATCTCTCAAGTGCGTGTCCGGTCGTCTGGTGTACCGGAGGATGCTACAACCTGGGAGGATTGGACTGTGTTGGCGCGACAATTTCCTTTTATCAAGACTTGGGGATAAGAGACTTCTGACGGCGGGGGAGGTGTCACGACTCGTTCTACTCGTGCTGACACTACACAAGAGGACGCTGCTGAATAGAGGCTTAATCATATTATCACTGAGTTAATGATGTCATTACTGTAAAATGATTTATGTTTAACGCTTGAGACGGTGTGGGCGATAATCCCTAGGGAGAGGACCCTTTATGTATTGGACCTTCCTTCTGAAGAAAGTAGAACAGAAACGCCCAGAAAAATATTCCCTGTGTCGGTTCCTATCGGGCGCTCCTCTCGTTGCCTACGGCGGACGCTGGTGTTTGCGATCTCACGCCACGGTTTGACACGCCGCCGGCAACGGGACGTTACATGGACCCCGCGGTGGCCGGGAGCTCAGCGCCCGCGAAGCCGCTGCCACACTTTGACGGCATTGCGCCGCCGCGCCACCCAGGGAGGAGGTAGAAGAAGACGCCTGCCCCCTGGCCCACCAGTCAGTCTCCCCTTGTTTTTGCGATCTGCTGTGGCCACATATCACTTGTGGCTGCACAGGTGCATCCCAGTGTCTCGTGTGGCTTCACAGGGATTGGTCCCGTTAAATACGTGGGCCCCAGCCAATGGTTAAGTAGGTTTTCTAATAGAAAAATAAATGCAGAATTTATCCCAAATTAGGAAATTCATATCTCACTGTACGATTGTCCAAAAATCATGAAACAAATTTTGTTGCACTCCTATTTACATGTAATTTGCAATGATTCAGGTTAAATGGTTTATATATCCCTGTGATTTTCTGAACAAATCCATTTCCATATTATGTTAGGAATGAATTCCAGAAGATTCTTCAAATGAAAAATTCCCAAACTTTGCTAAACTATTTCTAATGCTATCATGCAATCCCGGTAAAGACTTCATATCAATTAACATTGATTAAGTTTATTAAATTGATCAATTTTTCTCATTTTGTTAGAAAATACAAGAAAATAACAGTAGCCTTTTCAGAAAATGGCAGAATCTTGTAAAATCAATATCTACCACTATAATTCTTAGAAAAATGTAAAACAAATTTTGTTGGACTCCATATAAGAAACACTATCGATAAAAATGTCGTTCACTCATGACACAGCTACAAGTTTTCCATTAAAATTAAGAGAAGCTAAATATTTAAGGAATTTTGTAGAGCATAATCTTCTTCTGTTACAGCTGAACTTTTCTAGTGTACCGTCCATATCTATAGTAAGCCACTGCAAAAATTCCAGGTTCATTTGAGCTGTTAAGCCTATAAAATTGAGATCATCTTCATAGATTCAACATAATTGCCTATGTCACATCATATCCAAATCATTGTATGTTTCATGTTAATTTCTTCCCGTTCCTGTAACCTACAGCAGCAGGCCTCTCTTTTCCTACAAATCTACTCCTTATTGAGTTATAACTATCCCCATCGAGTCTTTTGCTAGGTTGCATTGTATTATTGAATTACACATTTCACTTCATATATAATCCTCCCAAGTTTCACTTCATCTTTCCTTGTTGCTGTACATAACAGCAACATACCATCTATTTCTAAGTTAGTCCTTCTGAAGTCATAAACCATTTCATTTATTATTTTATTAAGTTGCAATATTCTTATATGCATTTTCATATCGATATTGATCACGACGATTGCATTAGACGAGTGGAGATGGACGACGAGCCCCACTTGGAGGAGGTAGCACAAGAAGTATTTTGCTGGGAGCAAACATTGTGCAAGCAGCATGAAAGACAAGGAAAGAAGGAAAAGCGAGGAGAAGCTTCATCCCGAAGATCAAGCTTCTAACTATTGACATTTACACTAGTCACAACCTAAGGCAAGCCCCTGTTGGCATTTAAGTTCATTTTTAAAGTTTTGCTTTATACACACTGTATTGAATAGACTTGATATGTGCATTAGGTCTATGTTGATTGAATATTCCACATGTATAACCAAATAGTTCTTGGAGTGGATGGGTAGAATAAGACTCCATCGTATTATTATTGCTATGCTTAATGTTTATTTAGAAGGTCGGTAGAAGTCGAGTATGTTGGATACTACTCGCGAGAGTGGTCACATTTTATTGATCACAAGTAAAGTAGTTGAATTCTACTTGTGAGAGAAGTCGAGTGAGGGAAACCTACTCGCGAGATGCTACTATAATGTTCACTCTTTAATATGAGACGTGGACGGGGATTTGTGTAGGTTGGTTTGCCCACATCGTGCCTGGGTCGGTAATGGTGAGGTAGGTGTTGGGAGGTGGATTGGTAGCCCCGTCTGTCTCGGTTAAGGCCCATCTCGTGCTTGGCCCTGTTGAGCAAGTTTGAACTGTACCGGAAAGCATACTGGCTATATGGGACCCAGGAAACCGATGTACCTTGAGGATCCTATGTTGGAACCTTTTCAATCGGCTTAAGCTGTCGGCTGTTAGTACAGTGGGAGTCAACACACTCATGCACATCTCACAGCGGAGGTGCATCTTGAGGGGAGCTCACTGTTTGGGTTGACTGAACTATTTAAATGTTGTTGAATCTGAGGAAAGGTGGTTGCGTGCGACATCAGTGGAGTGTGTCGATGCAACTCCGAGTATGGGCGTAGGTGTCGTGCAGTCCGAGTGTTTTTGATTCAAATCATCGTCGCTCGCGGTTAAGGATTGAGAATACTTGTCAGACGATGACTACTGCACATATTATATTAGCCGCCTATCCCGGAATGGACTGGGGTCACCGAGTTTTGACGTAGTAATAAAGAGTAGTGGAAAGATTATGAATATGCCGCTATGATTAATATTTTGTATTGCAACCTTGTTTAAATTGGAATCAGCACAATAAAAGTTATCATTTCCAAACCTTTAAATTGAATGACGTTTATGCATCTTTGGGCGAGTATCGTTGTGGATGAAGCGTTTCTTGTTTGATTGTGGAATTTACAATGATTCTATGCCCGTATAATGTGTATGCTACTTTAAAACTAGCCCCTAAGGATTTACTTTTGGCGAGTCCATTTAGGCAAATTCAACTTTCCAGTCTTTAAAGTTTCCATTATGTAGTCTTTCATGCTTTAAGTGAGACGGTTAAGTCTTGCGGAGCCTTGTGCTCACGGTTCCTATATTGTGGCTTTTGCAGGTATTAATAGCTTATGCTTATGTTGTGGTTGTCCGTGATACCTCGAGTTGGTCGAGATGTATCCCTCACGGAAACCTTGTCGCTACAGTATCTGCTTCGTGTTGCTAGTGAGAAGCATCTGTGGGTATGGATGGTTTCTCTTCTGCATAGCTAGTTGAGAGTATGAGTATGTATATTGCGCTGCCTTGTATCTTATATTGTAAAAGAGAATCTTGTGAAATAAAAGACGTGTGTTGGTTATTTTGTGTTGCTTTGCTTGTGTGCTATTGGGTGCCGCATCGCACGACACCACCCAATTCGATCTTGGAATGGCGGAACCCCGATCTCCACAATTTTGAGAGGAGCATGTGAACATGCAACCATCTTAGCTTGTCTACAAGAAGAGCACATAATTTCTTTGTCCCGTTTAAGCTTAGGCAGGCCACGTATGCGATCAAGAGCACTAACACGTGTGACATGATCAAAGCCTATGTGATCAAGTCTACGATGCCAAAAATATAAGTCTTTCAAATCATTAGCAACTAGACACCTATGCTTAGAGGTTGACATATCAAAATAAGCTTTAAAAACTATTCCAAACCGAGAAATGTGAAAAATGAGCTCACTATTTGAATCTACAACCTTGCAACAACTTCTAGTGAAAATAATTTCTAGATTTTTATCTAGCAATTATGAAATACAAAAAAAGTTGTATTTCAAATTTTTAACAAGTGTCACATCCTTCAAAGTGTAGTGATTATTTACTCTAACCGAACCCTTAGCAGTTATAGGAGTTAAAGAATTATCGACAAAAGTAACATTCTCTACACGTGACACAAAAGAGAGGTAAGAGAACCAATCTTTATTACCAGTCATGTGGCATGAGCAACATGAATCCACAATCCAAATGTTCTCCTTCCTCAAGCATGTAACCTACATAGAAACACAATACATCGATGATTCAATACTGGGGTTAGTCAAAAGGCATTGAGGAATCCAGTATCGAGTCACACGACGTTCAGCAGGAATAACACGCGAAAGCTGAGATAAAACAACAGGTTTTTGGGCCAAAGTTTGAGAAATCTTCTACCCAACTACTGACCTATTAGGTGTTACATGTGTAGCAAGAATAACAATAGGTTTAGGAGAAAACTTTGCATGTTTTTGACTCATTACAACAGGTTGCATGTTCCTAACTTTTGATTCAGCATGTACAACAAATTTTGCATGAGAGTTATGAGATCTAGCATGCATCTTTTTTTTCTGTTTTTTAGATAGTCTATAACAAAAATTTATGACATGGTCATCTCTACCACAGTAGGTACAATGAAATTTAACTTTGTGTTCATATCTAGATGTGTAAGGAACATGTTTGCTAGAAATGAATGAGACAGCTCTCCTATAGATTTGTAAACCACTTCTTTTTGTTTAGGAACTATTAGAATCAAACCACTTCCTAATGAATTTACAATTTTAGGTGGATGATCCTTAGCATGAGCATGAAAATTAAAATCCAAACCAGTTTTATCATTGCAAGATTTGGAAGAATTCAACAGCAAGTTTAAGTTCTTATTTGCATTACAAAACTGCTCTAGTGTCCTATTCATATCATCAAGTTTCTTAGACAAGTCTAGACAGTTTTTACATAAGTTTTTCCTTTTAGTTCGAAATTAGAACAATATTCAACTTCATGAGAAAGCATTGTTCAATATAGAAATCTCATTCAAGGCATTGTGTAGTTTCTTATCAAGATCACCACAAGTAAAACAATTCAAATCAAATGTAGAACAACTAGCATCTTTTATATTTTTATCAATAAGTGCAGCAAGCTTTTTGCTCTTTTCAACTTCAAGTTCAAGTTTATCAAGTGTGGAGGTGTGCGCACTTCTTAAAGAGGACAATTGTTCATATATAAGCTTACATGAGGAACAAGAATCATCACACTAGGAATCAAAGTTTTTAAACGATTAATTTCAGATTCTAGTGATTCAATTTTAACAGCATTGTCCCTAAGTTTTTTGTCCTTTTACTTAAGTATTACAGTGGCACGAGAAATAACATCACACATTTCTTTGCAAGTGGGACATACCTCTTCATTGTCGCTGTTGTGTTCTGCCTCCTCCATACTTGATCTTGAGTTGCCCGCCACGAAGCACTTATTTGCCAAATTCTCTTCATCTTCGTCACTTTCGATGTCCACATCGCCCGAGCCAAGTTCTTGAAGTGCGGAGACAAAATTGTTTACTAGTTGTTGACCTATAAAACCCTTCTTCTTCTTATTGTTTGCAGAGGAGTGCTTCATTCTTGTTTGCAGAGAAGTAGGACTTGACAGATTATGGCAATCTGTACAAAAATGTCATATATTACCACATTTGAAGCATCATTGAGAACCAGCACTTACTCTCTTTCTAGTTCTCACATTTTGCAATGCTTTTGAGAACTGCGTAGAGAGAAGTGCTAGCTCCTCCTCTAGAAACTCTTCAATCTGTTCAAGGGTTAAAGAGGACAACAAAGCAAGTGTACCACATGATGAAGATTGGCTAGAGCAAGGCGTGTCATGCTGAGAAACAAATGCAAGAGACTTATTGCGGTTCTTACGTGAGATTATGTCAATTTCATGAGTTTTCAACTTAGAATATAGCACATGCAAAGTAAGTGTACTCATGACAGTAGATTTATGAATAGATGTAACTTTCATCTCCCAAATTTACATGTCTAAAGCACTTAGTAATTGCCTAGCATTCTCAGCATCGGGTTGCATCTCAAAGCGCATGTATTTTTTCTTGAACATGTCTTGTCTTATCTCCTTGATATTGTTGTACCCTTCATAATAATCAAATAGAGCTTTCCAAACATCGAACGCAGATCGGAGGTGTGCAACTCGATCGAAGTCGCTTTGAGTCAATCCTTGTATGATCAAGTTTTGTGACTCGTTGTTGTTGTCGACATTCTCATGTTCGTAGCGTGACTTGATCGTTTGGCAGACATCGTAAGGCTTGTACACCTGTTCCCATATTGCGAGGCCTTGCGTCTGGATGAAAGCCTCCATACGTGCCTTTCAAACCTAAAAATCAATGCCACTAAAAACACAAGGTTTTGCGAAATATTTCTCTATGATGATTAGTCAAAACACGTGTAAATTATAAATATTAGAGCACTGTGGCTCTAACATCAATTGTAGGATCGAAGAGCACATGAAAAACAACCAGAGGGGAGGGGGTGAATGGTAGATTTAAACTTTTTCAGCAGAAATAACAAAAATCCCTTAGCAGAAAATCAATCTGTTAAGAAATCGTGTTTGCAACAGATCTAAACATGTTCAATCGTGACAAAAGTGGTAGATATTAGAGAATCAAGTCACGAAGAAAAAACAACAGGAATCACCAAAAACCGTCGAGAAAAACTCAAGTTATGATTAAAAGATCAAACAAAGGTCAATCTGTTCTACCCGAGTAAAAATCAGATTTGCAGTACTGCAAAGAAACTCGTGTAGATCAGGAACCACAAATCCAATGATCATGAAATTTTCACAGATGGTATATAGTCAAGTTGTGAAGACAAACTAAAAAGAATCACGTCAATTGGATCTGTAAAACTCGAGTTATGATAAAAACACCAAAGTAATGTAGTGTTGTGTAGAAACTCGACGAGAAAGACTTGACGAAAATAAGTTGAACGAACAAGGCACAAAAGCTCCTCTAAAACTATGATTTTTATTCAATAGATCACAAGAGGAATAGCCAAAAGTCGTGCACCACGAGCTCTGACATCCCTTGCTTATATAACCAGCTCTTAGGCTAACCCAATCCATACTAGGACTCTAATCCTACTCAGTTTCAACCAAAACTTTTCATAACGGCTCAAGACTCTTCCATACGCAGATATAAGCAATCTTAAGTCTTCCAAACACCTTAGAAATGTCCTAAACATTCCAAAAACAACTCAACTTCGTGACCCACACGAAATCTAACCAAAACAAACTCGAAACATTCCATAAACGAATCATAACCACCTCAACCTCAGCCTGAGGCATAATCAAGCCAGTTGGACCTTTCTGACAAATTCTTTATGTCCACTTCTCTTCATCACACCTTGGAACCATGTTGCCACGTACAAGCACTCCTTGCACTCATGCAAACACTTTCCAACATCGTTCATGATACCTCCACATGCATTGTTCTTGAACCAAACATGTTTCGCGACCTCCCGATCAACTAAACCATAATTTCTCTCGAACTTGGTTGTTGAAGCTCATCTTCTTCCGAAGACTAGTTCAATAGATATTGTCACTAGCCATGTATTGACCTCAAGCAACACCTCCACATGAATAAACAACCAATCTTTGCAAACCCAAGTCCTCAACCTTACTCTCACTAGTCCAAAAAACACAACACCTTACGTGAGCACCTCACATAAGCATGCTGCAAACCAAAGCAAAATGATATCAGACAAGGCCACCAAAACACACCAAAAACTTAATAAGAAAAAACTATGCCAACTTTCCATAAGCCAAAAAGCAAGTTCGAAACATTGCAAGTTAAACATAGAGCAAAATAGAGCAATCAAACTCAATATGATAACTCTACGCAGTAACTGTTACTCCAGATATAAATTGAGAAAGTTTGATCATTGTGTATCGGGGTGTATCGTGGTGTATTGGTGTAAGCTTCAAAACATTGAATGTAGATCTTCACTTTTATTCTAATTGCCAATGTATTCAACACACATAGGTCTCACAACATGTTTGAGCAAGGTTCGAGTCATTTCGGAGAAAATTGGAATAGTTTCAAGAATTTCGGAATTCAAAAACCAGAGTAGTTCTCACATTGGGCCGAACATGTCCGCTCTGGACCGGACAAGGCCGCTATGTCTAGGGTTTTGCGAACCTCCCAACTAGGGCATGGTTTCGAGCGAGATTGGGATCATATTTGACGTGGAAAAATAGATCTAGGGCAATTACCGTGAATCCAATGGTCCAATGGCAAAAGATTTGGTGCAACGTGGGAAACATGACGTCTAGGGTTGTTGATGGAGAATTGACGATGAGGAACGTTGATATCGAAGAGTTGATGAAGATCACAGCAGCGCCGGCGATCTTGCTTGATCCTTCCTCATCTCCTCCTTCTTCTAGCTTCTCTTCCCTTCCTTTCCTTGTGGTAAACTCCTCCTGATGGCGGTCACGACGAGATAACAACAATGAGGGTTTTTATCAACGTTGTAGGGTAAGAGAGGATATTGGGGTGTTTATATAGGCGGAGAGGTGGTGAGGTCGTGGTAGAATCCAAGTAGAAGGCCGTGGGAACAAGTAGGGCCTTGGTGGGATCCCACCTGGGCTCTTCAGGGGTGTAGCACGACGTTCTTGGGTCCAATTAAAGCAGTTACCCAATAACTCGTCGTGGAGGAAAATAGAATCCGAGTCAAAACTCTAAATACCAGACTAGTCTGTAGGTTGGTGAGACAAGTCCGTACTCGATATAGAAAGGTACACCGGACAAGTCCGCTGCTGAGCCGGATAAGTCCGGGGTGGGTACAGTTTTCAAAACCGTACTATTTTTGCGAATTAATGCACAACTCCGATAGGTTCCAGTAACCAACATCGGACTAGTCCGTAGCTGTAACAAACAAGTCCGTGGGACAACAGAAACAAAATCGTAATAGTCCGTAAGTTGATCGGACAGGTCCGGGCGACATTAATGGCAAAATCGGACTAGTCCGCACAGTGGGTCGGACCAGTCTGTTGCTCTGGAGCAAAAATGAATTAAGCCAGAGAAGACAGGTATACCAGACTAATCCGAGGCTGTGTCAAGTCCGTACCAAAACAGGTTTTAATTGCAGTTATTGCTTATAATTCATTTCAATCTTGTTCCTTTTTGTGTTACGTTATATTAAACATATATGAGAATAAATACAATGCATGATGGATGAAAATAAGGTTATTAACCTCCCAACCATTGGCAACAGTTGTGCCCCGATTAGGAACACAACTATTGGTTCGATTGTGTCCTTCTAATTAGAACATATATTTAATTAATTAATCATGTGATTAATTAGGTTAATGACGAATTCATAACTAACAATCTTAGCTCGAAGAAATGCGCATGATTAATTATGTTAATCATGAATTCATAAATAACAACCCAGCTCGAACAAATGCGTGCTGCGCAGGGACTGCTCAGTGAAGGAAGTAGCTGGCTTGGGCGGCTGTATACCTGCAGCAGAGGCAGCTCGGGCATGGCGTAGGGCAGAGCAGGGCGACTGGTAGAGCGGAGGATGCGCGTGCTGCAGGTGCCCATTGGTGCTGCTAGCTGCTGCCCATGCTTTGCTCTGTTCGAAGGGAAAAAGGCACAATCACTGACGGGCTTTTAATCAAGGCAGAGGGTAGCAAGGACATTCACGTCCAGGCTTGATTAGGTGTCTCACATGCACAGAAGCGAGGTACAGAAGTGGTTGAAGATTTTTGATGCTGCTATGTGGGATCCAGCAGCGAGAGGCTAACCAGTGGGGCCCGCGTGGCTTGCTATTTCTCTTGATTTCTCAAAAATTCAAGATTTTGTAACGCCAAACTAAACAGTTAAAAGTTTTTAAAAATAGTGAAAATTTACAAGATGTTTTCACCCACAAAAACTCCATTATGATGAAGTCGGATCTGAATTTACATTAGAATTAGTTTATTTATGTTTTTTCTCGTTTGCTACATTGTTTTAATTAAATAATCACAAAAAATTATTTTGTTCTAATTATTTGTTGGCCTCCTAATGGAATTTTGCCATGAGAGGAAGTTTTGTTTTGACAAGACAAAGTTTAAAAAATTACATAAAAAATATGCGTGTTTTGGTGGAATCAGTTTATGTTAGAAATTTGAATCAATCCAATTTAGTTTATTTCTTATTATTTTAAAAACCGGATTTGATGATGATAGGGATATCGGAACACGGAGTGTTACATCATTCCATGTGGACTATTCTTTGGGGACTCTTACAGAATTGTCCGGTGACAATTTTGCGAGAAGCCCATCCAAATAATGATCCATCCGACTTTTAAGTTTCAAATGATCCGTCACACTGTGGATCATTTTATTTCACCAGATGGGGGTAAGAGATACATATTTGTAATATTATCTTAGTATATAATCTTTTTGTATATTTTAATTTTGATATATCTAGATTTGAAACACTAGATAATTGACAGCTAATTACATACTAACCACTAGTTTTTGTAATTGAGAATTAACTCTAAGTTCTATAGGTTAATCAATTAAAAATTATCTTATTTTGTTATTACAATTAACATAATTCTTATAAATTACGAAATAACAAATTACCTAAACTACGACCGCACTCCTTGCCCGGCACGTAAAACCACGGCCGCACTTACACTACTGTAGATTAGTCTTTCCGTTAAAATAAACCTATTCCTGAAAAAATCTCTAAACTGGCACCGGCTCCGGTACGGTTTGGATGACACGACCGTGATTGGTGGCTATAAATATTCTTGAAACCCCTGATTACCGAAGTTCAATCTACAAATTATTCCGCCGCCGGCCACAAGCACAACCTCGCGGCCTCGACCCTTTTCGGCCGCGCGCGTGCCCGCTAGAGGCTTGCAAGGCAGACACATATGATGGGGCAAGAAGACCCAGATCGCCACCGTGACTGGTCCCTCCTCTCACGAGACCTATCGGGTCAATCCTCGGCGCGCTGGAGCTCCCTGACCTGCTCGCCCCGGCCGGCGTCTGCCGCGCCTGGCGCACCGCCTACAAAGATGACTCCCGGCTCGACGCTGCCCCGCTCTTCCGCGGGCGCTGCCTGGCCTTGCACTCCGGCTTCCCCGGGAGCGTGGTCACGCTGCGGAGCCTCACGGACGGCGGCAGGATCCACCGCGTCACCCTCCCGGGCCCGCCCTTCGTCACGCGCTACGTCATGGGCTCCTCCCACGGCTGGCTCGTCACCGCCGACGAGAAGTCCGACCTCCTGCTCGTCAACCCCGCCACCCGCGCCCAGGTCAGCCTCCCGCCGATCCGCACTCTGAGTAACGTCAAGAGCTATTCCAAACGAGGAGTCCTACGATGGTATCGGGTCCATGACGTGGACTTGCTCTACAATGGTGAAGATGGCTTGTTCTATGCGATACGAGACAACAGCGAGGTCCACACCGTTGATCTTCGCGGGCTTTCTCCCGTTGTGTGAAGGTCGTCTTCAAAGCGTTGGTGTCACCACTAGAAGATGATGGCAAGTACATTGGTCGCGCACCATGGGGTGACATTCTCCAGGTTAGTTGGTACGATGATTATCCTGACATGAGGACACCCAAGGCGGTCGTATACAAGATGGATTTAGTTGACCACAAGATCGCTGAGACAAAGAGCTTGCGGGGCTACGCTTTGTTCATCGGCTTCAACTCCTCGTTCTTCTTCCTGCCTAACGAGGATTGCTCCATGATAATAAAACCGAATTGCGTTTATCATGCTGATGACCTTGTCGATCGTAATTATTTGCACAGGATATATGCCCCGCCGCGCATGGTT
Organism: Tuctoria greenei; assembly: GCA_036927565.1. NCBI lineage: Eukaryota > Viridiplantae > Streptophyta > Magnoliopsida > Poales > Poaceae > Tuctoria > Tuctoria greenei. The sequence continues at coordinate 20,192,874 of JAYESD010000010.1, read as the reverse complement.
GAAATCAATCTAGAAGATGGAAGCGTCAATGATGTGTGGCGTTCTCTCCAAATTTTTAGAGGAATTGGCCACTACCAGTTTGGCTTACGCCCTCATTTTCTACAAGAAGATGAAGCTTTCAGATGAAGTTGTACGAGTCACTTTTGTTCTTTACTGAATATATATGTATGTATGTATATATATATATATACTGTTGACTTGTTTTTCAATCGTTTCTGTTCCCGGATCTGTATAGGCTTCTCAAATACATCCTATCAGTTTCCTTTTTTTTTTTCATATCCTCGATCATACAATGAAATATAATGATGGTGCATTTCTTGTTACGATATTTGTAAATTTAATTGAGAAACTATTTGTAACTCTGTTACGACATGATCTGTATATATCTGGTTTTGCTAAATTTATATTTATGAGATTCATGATTGGTTGGAATACTGAGAGCAGCACTACTACAAAAACCATTATTACATGTGCCTCGTTTTTCAAACACATGCGGTCCGTAAAAAATGCGCTTGTGATGTCGAATGTTACAATAACCATCTGTGATGATCAAACATCGCAGGCGGTTTTTCATAAACTACCGTCTGGGTAAATACATGATTTTCACTTGTACGGTTTCAAACATCACAAACGGTTTTTAATAAACAACCGTGAGTAAGTACATGATTTTCAGCATGTGAACCGCGTGTAGTGGCGCATATATTTTATGTTGTCTTTTATACGGACCAACTGTGATGCATCCTATGTTTTCACAAACGGATTTTACTTACTGACCGACTGTAAAGGGGACTAAAAGAAAAATATCCAATAATATTTTCAGAGCATTTTATAATAATATATTATATATGTATATATTATACTATATATATATACATATATATATTTATATCATTTATATGTATATATAATGTTATATACATATACATGATATACACATACCTACACATATGAACAAATTCATAAAAAGAAAAAATGTGTCACATTAAAATATTAAAGCTTCATTGTAATATTACAAATATATACAACATATATCATACATTTTTCCAGCATTAACATCTTCTAAATCCTTTTTAATGCTTCTCTCTACGCATGCACTTGATGTTTCATGGTTTGATGAAAGGGTACATATCTTCATATTGATTATATTCCTCTTCATGATCTCCCACATTCTCAACCCCAACAATATATTCCTCGATGTACGACTCAGCTATTGCGAGCTGTTGTAGTACACTAAAATATGCACAGTGTACTAACTTGTAATCATAAACGATGAAAGTGTTCTTACCCACTTTGTCTCTCCCACGTAGTCTACCCCCATGTACTGGTATAGTCACACCTATCGCTTTCCATCTTTGATGTAATCAGCGCAACCCTTAATCACTTCTTCAGTGGTGTATCCTTCGATAATTGAACCCCTTGGGTGAGCACTGTTCCCTATGGTATATTTTTGTCCATTAAACATTCATTGAAATGTCTTCTCCGCTCTTTCATTATCCAGTCTTCTATGCGGCCTTGGTTCCTTTGCGAAGCTCAAGTTGGTGTTCCTTGATGTACGACTCAGCTATTGCGAGTTGTTGTAGTACACCAAAATATGCACGGTGTACTAATTTGTAATCATGAACGATAAAAGTTTTTTACCCACTTTGCCTCTCCCACGTAGTCTACCCTCATGTACTGGTATAGGAACACCTATCCGCTTTCCATCTTTGATGTAATCAGTGCAACCCTCAATCACTTCTTCAGTGGTGTATCCTTCGATAATTGAACCCTCTGGGTGAGTACGGTTCCACACATAACCATTTAATACTCCTAAATATCTCTCCAATGGAAACATATGATGTAAATATAGTGGCCCCAATACTTTTACCTGATCAACAAGATGTACGATTAGATGTACTTGCATATCAAAAAAGGATGGTGGGAAACACATCTCAAGCTTGCACATAGTCTCGATGATGTACGTTTTTAAATAGTCTAAGTCTTCACATTCTATCACCTTTTGCAATACTGCATTGAAGAAGTAACACAAACGTGTGATGACAATTTTTACATGCTCAGGTTGTATGAGCCTTATTGCAATGGCAAAGAACACTGTTATCATCATGTGACAATCGTGAGATTTATAGCTGAATAAATACAGGTCTTTCTTCGAGACTAGTTTGCGGATATTGCATGAGAAACTTATGGGCACTCTGATCCAATGCAAGCATCCCCAAAATTGCCTTTTTCTCATATAGTGTCAAGTTGTAGCTGGCTAGGGGAAGGTAATGCTTCCTATTCGCCTTTTCTACCGGGTGAAGCTCTGGTCTCATATCAATACTTACTAGGTCCATACGTGATTTTAATCCGTCCTTTGTTTTCCTCGGCATGTCCAGCAAGGTCCCAATGATGTTGTCAAATACATTCTTTGTAACGTGCATCAAATCAATTCTATGGCAAAATTTCGAGTTCTTCCAATACAGAAGATACTTGAAAAAATCTGTAGGATCGAAGAGCACGTGAAAAGCTACCAGAGGGGGGGGGGGGGGTGAATGGTAGATTTCAACTTTTTCAGCAGAAGCAACGAAAACCCCTTGGTAGAAATTTGAGCTGTTAAAGAAATTGTGTTCAACTGTGACAAAACCAATATAAATTGTGGAGAATCAAGTCACGAAGACGTGACAACAAGAATCACAAAAAATCCGTCAAGAAAAACTCAAGTTACGATCGAAAGATCGAACAAAGGTCAATCTGTTCTACTCGAGTAAAAACAGATCTGCAACACTGCAAATAAACTCATGTAGATCAGAAACCACAAATCCAATGATTGTGAAATTTTCACAGATGATAGATAATAAAGTTGTGAAGGCAACTCAGAAAGCATCACATCAATTGGATCTGTAAAACTCGAGTAATGGTAAAACCACCGAAGCGAGGTAGTGTTGTCCAGAAACTCGAGGAAAAAACTTGTATGAAACAAGTCGGACGAACAAGGCACAAAAATTCCCTTAAACTATGATATTTATTTAATAGAACACAAAAGGAACAACCCAAAATTTGCGTACCATGAGCTCTGGCCTCCCTTGCTTATATAATCAGCCATGAGGCCAATCCAAACAAAACTAGGACTCGTATCCTACTCAGTTTCCACTAAAACTTTCTATAACTACCCAAGACTATTCTATACACAGATAGAAACAATCTTAAGACTTCCAAACACCTTAGGAAGGTATCACACATTCCTAAAACAACTCAACTTCAAGACTCACACGGAAACCAACTCAAATCTTTCCATATTTGAGCCAAACATGACTCAGCCGCAACCTGAGTCCGTAACCAAGTCGGTTGGACCATTCTTACCAATTCTTTACGTTCACTTCTCTTTATCACACCTTGGAACCATGCTGCCACATCCATGCACTCCTTACACATGTGAAAACATCTTCTAGCAACGTCCACAGTACCATCATATGTATTGTTCTTGATTCAAACATGCTGCGCAACCTCCCAATCAACTCAATCACAATTCCTCCTGAACTTGGTTGTTGAACCTCATCTTCTCCCTAAGACTAGTTCAATGGATCCCGTCACCAGCCATGTCTTGAACTCAAGCAACACCTGCACATGAATAAATAACCAATACTTCTGAGCACATGACTCTCGTTAGTTCCGATAACCAAAATACCTTATTGAGCATCTCACATAAGCATGTTGCAAACCATAGCAAAATGATATCAGTCATAACCACCAAAACACACCAAAAACATAGTAAAAGAATACTAAGAAAACTTTCAATAATCCAAAAAGCAAGTTTGAAACATTGCAAGTTAAAAGTAGAACCATGCCAATCTATCACCAAACCTTGCCAAAGCTAACCGCACCTTAAACCATAGCTTACCAAAGCTAGCAAGACCTAGCACCGGAGCTAACCAAAGCTAGTCGGACCTAGTGCTGGTGCTTACCAAAGCTAGTAGAACCTAGCGCTGGAGTTAGCAAAAACATGTCAGACCTAGCCATAGCAAGTTGTACCTAGACAAAGAAGTCGGACCTAGCCAAAATAAGTTGGACCTTACATCGGACCATGCCGGAGCTACCCAAAACAGGCCGGACCTACCGTCGGACCTTGCAGGAGCTCGGACCTAGAGTCGGACCTTGTTAAAAGAGTGTTTTGGCAGTATACAAAACTTTTATCATCATAACCAATGTATTCAACACACATAGGTCTCACAATCTCCCCCTTGATGAATGCATTGGCAACACCACTTTAAATTTGAACATTGGCTTATTCACATGAAAAGTTTCAAAAACAATCAAATGAGAAATAAATTTCAAAACAATTATTTTCCCCCTATACATATTTCTCCGCCTTTGTAAATCATAAACAAAATGAGAAGGAAAACAAAATTCTCACCCTGAGAAGAAACGTGCCAAAACTCTTGTGAATGTTTGCAATGTGTGATCATATTCTCCCCCTTTGACAATATATTCAGCAAGGTACAAAAGAGAAATTTTAATTTGTTATGAACATATTATAACATATACATATAAAACAATGCTCATCCAAGCCATACTATCAAGTAATTTACACTATCACATCAATGAAATACATAAAGTAGTGTAAGCCATGCTAGAGATTAAATGTAATTTTCAATTTAAGCAAGTCATGATCTCACAAACTTAACTATTTCAAAACCTGAAAGCATGACACTTGTTGCTACATTTTTCATTTTTCAATATTATTTAAAGCACAAATTCTAATCATATAACATTTGCAAGAGATTATATATCGCATCTGTCTTATTCTAACCAACCAAGCCAAGCCTATGTCATTTGACAATCAGAAGCTTAAGGACATGGTTTTAGTCATACACAACTTCTTCTAAGTTCATATCTAAGTGCAATGATAAGTCATCTCAAAAGAAGAAGTGTGATGCATGCATATTCTCTTGATCTTTTCTCATTTTTATTTGATTATAAAAGCTCAACATGTGGATAGTTGATTGATTAATTTTTCATTATTAAAAGCACTTGTGAGCATGCAGCAAGTTGAGAACAACAAGAAAGTTTGATCATGACCAGATTTAGTGTAAGTAATTATTCCAATTACTAGTCATGGCAAAAACTATAAAATGTATAACATGGGTAATGTAGTAAGAACTTTCAGCGTGTTAAAGGTTTCACAAAATCATATATGTATGAAATACTATGCTCATATTATTTCAAATTCAGATTCATACATAGACTTCCCAAGTTTCAACCCCCCCCCCTCAATTTAAGCCATGAGGATGCATAACTCCTATTTCACTACGAATGTAACAAAAACGAGTGAAATCCAAATGTTTTGTAAAAATGTCAGCCAATTGTTGTTCAATATCTACATGGAGAAGCACAATGTTTCCTTTTTCAACATTATCATGGAGAAAGTGATACCTTATGTCAATGTTCTTTGTTCTCGAATGTTGCACGGGGTTTTTAGCAATGCAAATGGCACTAGTATTATCATAAAACAGTGGAACACTATCTGGATCAACCCCATAGTCGTTAAGTGTTTGAACAATCCAAAGAATTTGTGAGCAAGCGCTAGCAACAGCTACATATTCAAATTCGGCTGTGGATTGTGCAACTGAACTTTATTTTCTAGAGGACCAAGAAAAAAGTGAATTACTGAGAAAATGACAAGCACCCGAAGTACTTTTCCTATCAATGTTATAACCCCCGAAATCAGCAGCCGAAAAAACTTTCAAAGTAACGGTTGAGGAAAAAAGAAGAAAAATGCTAAATTCTTGAGTTCCATGTAAGTACTTTAGAATCCTTTTAACGGCTTGACGATGTGAAGCATGTGGGGAAGCTTGAAACCATGCACAAAGACATACGCGGAATTGTATGTCCGGTCTTCATGCCGTGAGGTACAAAAGTGATCCGATCATGATTCTATATTCTTTTTGATCCATGAGTTCACCATCTTCTTCAAGTTCAAGTGTCGTTGCTATACCCATCGGTGTCCGAAGAGGCTTGCTTTTGTCCATGTTGAAGCGCTTAAGAAGGTCTTTTGTATACTTCGTTTGATGCACAAAGGTACCTTCCTTGGTTCGCTTGATTTGCAGCCCCAAAAAGTAAGTGAGTTCTCCCATCATATTCATCTCAAATTCTGAACTCATCATAGCTGAAAACTTGGACACAAGATCATGAGAAGCACAACCAAAGATAATATCATCCACATACACTTGAACGAATAATGAGTCATTGCCATGCTTAAGCACAAAAAGAGTTTTATCAACCTTGCCCATGGTAAACCCCTTTTCAAGTAAGAATGCTTTTAACCTATCTACAATGCTCTAGGGGCTTGTTTGATACTGTACAAGGCTTTGGACAGTTTGTAAACATGATTAGGAAAATCTGGATTTTCAAAACCCGGTGGTTTCTTGACATAAACCTCGTCTTCTATGTAGCACTTTTAACATCCATTTGATATAACTTGAAACCTTTAGATGCAGCAAAAGCTAACAAAATTCTTATGGCTTCTAATTTAGCAATAGGAGCAAAAGTTTCATCAAAATCTAGACCTTCAATTTGTGTCAAACCTTGAGCAACCAACCTAGCCTTATTCCTAACCACAACCCCATCCTCACTTGTTTATTTTTAAACACCCATTTAGTTCCAATTAAAGTGTGACCTTGACGTGGAGGTACAAGTTTCCAAACATTATTTCTTTCTAAATTTTCTAATGCTTCTTGCATGGCAATAATCCAAGATTCATTAGTGAGTGCGTGTGATATATCTTTGGGTTCAAAAGAAGCAACAAAAGCAGAATGAGCATGAGAGTTTGGATCGCAAAACCTGAACCGTGTGACTCGTTCGTGCAAGCTCTCAATGATTTGTTCCGGAGGATGACTTTTGAGGATTCAGAGGGGAGTAGACACTTCACAAGCTCCTTGTTCTTCATGTTCATCACATATCGAAGAACTTGTGGCTTTTGGACGATCTGTACCAGCTGCAATAGTTGTTAGTGCTGGTTGTGGTGCAAAATCACCAGTGTGATCAACTTTATTTGCTTCTGAATTTTCGGGCAGCAGCACCACTTCTTCGTCTTCTTCGATGAAAATATTCTCCCGCCTGCAGTTATGGATTCGGACCTGCAATATTGGAGCTAGTACCTGGGCTAGATTCATCTAAAGAAACCTCACAAGTCTTCACAGTTTTGTTGCTGTCAAGTAAAAGCACACGGTAGCCTCTAGTATGAGATGTACAACCAAGAAGCATGCCATCAACAGATCTATCTTCAAATTTATCAATATTACCATGTTTCTTAACAAAGCATTTGCAACCAAAGATCCGAAAGTGTGTGACACTAGGCCTATGTCCAAACCGAAGTTGATATGGTGTTTTTCCTAGCTTAGCACACAAGAAAACACGATTTGAGACATAACAAGCGGTTGCAATTGCATCTGACAATAATTTTCTAGGAGTTTGATATTCATCAAGCATAGTCCTAGCCATCTCAACTAAGGTTCTATTCTTTCTCTCTACAAAACCATTTTGTTGAGGTCCATAAGGTGAAGAAAATTGGTGATATATTCCATTTTAAGCGCAAAAATGATAAAACGATTGATTTTTAAATTCGGTTCCGTTATCACTTCTAATTGCTTTTAAAAATCCTGGGTGATCAATTGATAATCTAAGGAATACAGTTCTAAAGTGACTAAAAGCTTCATTTTTAGATGTCATAAAGTAAACCCAAGACTATTCAGAATAGTCATCAACAATCACAAGAACATACCATTTAGCTCCGAAGGATTGAAGACGTGAAGGTCCTATGGTGTCAAGGTGGAAAAGTTGACCTGGTTCTGTTGTCATGGTCATTGTGAGAGGAGCATGTGAACCTGCAACCATCTTAGCATGTCTACAAGAAGAGCACACAATTTCTTTGTCCCCCTTTAAGCTTAGGCATCCCACGTATGCGATCAAGAGCACTAACACGCGTTAGATGATCAAAGCCTACGTGACCAAGTCTATGATGCCAAAATTATAAGTCTTTTGAATCATTAGAAACTAGACACCTATGCTTAGAGGATGACATATCAAAATCAGCTTTAAAAACTCTTCCAAACCTAGACATGTTAAAAATAAGTTTACTATTTGAATCTACAACCTTGTAGCAATTTTTAGTGAAGATAACTTCTAGATTTTCATCTAGCAATTGTGAAACAGAAAGCTAGTTGTATTTCAAAATTTTGACAAGTACCACATTCTTCAAAGTGTAGTGATTATTTACTCTAACAGAACCCTTAACAATTATAGGAGTTGAAGAATTATCGACAAAAGTAACATTCTCTACACGTGACACAAAAGAGAGGGAGGAGAACCAATCTTTGTTACCAGTCACGTGGCGTGAGCAACCTGAATCCACAATCCAAATGTTCTCCTTCATCAAGCATGTAACCTACATAGAAGCACAATACATCAAAGACTCAATACTGGGGTTAGTCAAAAGACATTTAGGAATTCAGTACTGAGTCATACGACGTGCAGCAGGAAAAACACGCGAAGATGAGACAAAACAACAGGTTTATGAGCTAAAGTTTGAGGATTTTTGTACCCAACTACTGACATACGAGGTGTTACATATGTAGCACGAAAAACAGTAGGTTTAGGAGCAAACTTTGCATGTTTTTGACTCATAACAGTAGGTTGCATGTTCTTGATATTTTGTTTAGCATGTGCAACAAATGTTGCATGAGAGTTATGAGATATAGCTTGCATTCTTTCTTTTTCTGTTGTTTAGCTAGTATATAACAGAAATCTATGACATCACCATCTCTACCATAGTGGGTACAATGAAATTTAACTTTGGGTTCATGTCTAGATGAGCAAGCAACATGTTTGTTAGAAGCTGAATGAGACAGCACTCCTGCAGATGTGAGAACCACTTCTTTTTGTTTAGGAGTTGTTTGAATCAAACCATCTCCTAATGACTTTACAATTTTAGGTGGATGTGCCTTAGCATGAGCATGAGAATCAAAACCTAAACCAGATTTATCATTGCAAAATTTAGAAGAATTCAGTAGCAAGTTTAGATTATTATTCCCATTACAAAATCGCTCTAGTGTCCTATTCATATCATCAAGTTTTTTTGACAAGTCTAATCAGTTTTCACATGAAGTTTTTCCTTTTAGTTTGCAATTGGAAAAATATTTCACTTCATGAGTATGCAAAGCATTGTTCAAAATAGAAATATCATCCAAAGCATCATGTAGTTTCTTATCTAGATCATCACAAGTAGAACAATGCAAATCAATTGTAAAATAGCTAGCATCTTTCATGTTTTTATCATTAAGTGCAGCAAGCTCCCTGTTCTTTTCAATCTCTAACTCAAGTTTATCAAGTGTGGAGGTGTGTGCACTTCTTAGAGAGGACAATTGTTCATATATTAAATCACATAAGGAACAAGAATCATCACTAGGAATCAAAGATTTCAAATGGTTAATTTCAGATTCTAGTGACTCAATTTTAACAACATTGTCCCTAAGCTTTTTGTTCTTTTTCTTAACTATAACAGTGTCATGAGAAATAGCATCACACATTTCTTCGCAAGTAGAACATACCTCTTCATTATCACTATTGTGTTCTGCCTCCTCCATACTTGATCTTGATTTATCCGCCATAAAGCACAAGTTTGCCAAATCATCTTCATCTTCATCACTTCCGATGTCCACATCGCTCGATCCAAGTTCTCAAAGTGCGGAGATAAAACTATTCACTAATTGATGTCTTGTAAACTTCTTTTTCTTGTGGTTGTTTGCATTGTCCTTGTTTGCTTTTCATCACAGGAAGTAGTACCTGAAAAGTTAGGGCAATCCGTGCGGAAATGTCTTATCTTACCACATTCAAAGCAACATTGAGGTCCGACACTTCCTCTCCTTCTAGTTCTCACATTTTGTAGCCTTTGAGAACTGAGTAGAGATGAGTGCAAGTTCTTCCTCTGGAAACTCTTCAATCTGTTCAAGGGTTAGAGAGGACTACAAAGCAAGTGTTTCACAAGATGAAGATTGTCCAGAGCAAGGAATGTCACATTGAGAAACAAATGCAAGAGACTTGCTGGGGTTCTTACATGATATTATGTCAATTTCACGAGTTTTCAATTTAGAATATAGAACATCTAATGTAAGAGTACTCATGACAGTAGATTCACGAATAGATGTGACTTTCATCTCCCAAGTTGACATATCTAATGCACTTAACAATTGCCTAGCATTTTCAACATCTAAAAAATTAACATTGACACTATGCAAGTTGCTGAGAATTTTATTAAAGTGAGCAATTAAATCATCGATGGACTCACCTGGTTGCATCTCAAAACGCATGTATTCCTTTTTGAATATATATTGCCTTAACTCCTTGGTCATGTTGGATCCTTCGTGGTAGTCGCAAAGTGCTTTCCAGACATCGTATGCAGATCAGAGGTGTGCAACACGGTCGAAGTCACTTTGAGTTAATCCTTGTATGATCAAGTTCCGAGCCTTGTTGTTGTTCTCTACATCTCTCAGATTCGTAGTTGTAACTTGACCGTTTGGCGGCACTTTGTCAGTTTTGTACACCTTTTCCCATATTGCAAAGCCCTACGCCTGGATGAAGGCTTCCATACGTGCCTTCAAAACCTAAAAATCAATAGCACTAAACACGCAAGGTTTTGCGGAGTATTTCTCCATGATGAAAAAACACGTGCAAATCACAAAGATTAGAGCACCGTGGCTCTGATTCCAATTGTAGGATCGAAGAGCACGTGAAAAGCAACCTAAGAGGGGGGTGAATGATAGATTACAACTTTTTCAGCGGAAGCAACGAAAACCCCTTGTTAGAAAATTGATCTGTTTAAGAAATCATGTGTGTGACTAATATTAACGTGTTAAACTATGAAAAACTAGTATAGATTGTGGAGAATCAAGTCGAAGACGTCACAACAAGAATCACGAAAATCCATCGAGAAAAACTCAAGTTACCATTGAAAGATCGAACAAAGGTCAATCTTTCTATCCGAGTAAAAAATAGATCTGCAACACTACAAAGAAACTCATGTAGGTCAGAAACCACAAATCCAATGACCGTGAAATTTTCGCAGATGATAGTAATCAAGTTTTGAAGACAACCCAAATAGAATCACGCCAATTGGATCTATAAAACTCAAGTTATAATAAAACCACTGAAGCAAGGTAGTGTTGTGCAGAAACTTGACGAAAAAACTTGTCTGAAACAAGTCGGACGATCAAGGCATAAAAGTTCTCTTAAACTACGATCTTTATTCAATACAACACAAGAGGAACAGCCCAAAATCCATGTACCACGAGCTCTGGTCTCCCTTGCTTATATAACTAGCCATGAGGCCAACCCAAACCAAACTAGGACTCGTATCCTACTCAGTTTCTACCGAAACTTTCCATAACTGCTCAAGACTCTTCTATACGCAGATAGAAGCATTCTTAAGACTTCCAAACACATTAGCAACTTATCCCACATTCCTAAAACAACTCAACTTCGTGACCCACATGAAAACCTATCATAACCAACTCAAATCTTTCCATATTTGAGTCAAACACGACTCAACCGCAGCCTGAGTCCATAACCAAGTCGGTTGGACCTTTCTGACCAATTCTTTACGTTCACTTCTCTTCATCACACCTTGGAATCATGTTGCCAAGTCCATGCACTCCTTGCACACGTGCAAACATCTTCCAGCAATATCCACGATACCTTCATATGCATTGTTCTTGATTCAAACATGCTGCACAACCTCTCGATCAACTCAACCACAATTCCTCCCGAACTTGGTTGTTGAACCTCATCTTCTCCGTAAGACCAGTTCAATGGATCCCGTCACCAGCCATGTCTTGAACTCAAGCAACACCTGCATATGAATAAACAACCAATACTTCTGATGACAAGTCCTCGACTTGACTCTCGTTAGTTCCGATAACCACAACACCTTATGTGAGCAACTCACATAAGCATGTTGCAAACCATAGAAAAATGATAATAGTCATAACCACCAAAACACACGAAAAACATAGTAAAAGAATACTAATAAACTTTCCATAATCCAAAAAGCAAGTTCGAAACATTGCAATTTAAAAGCAGAACCATTGCAATCTAGCACCGGACCCTGCCAAAGCTAACCGGACCTTAAACTGGAGCTTACCAAAGCTGGTAGGACCTAGTGCTGGTACTAACCAATGCTAGTCGGACCTAGCGCCAGAGCTTATCAAAGCTAGTAGAACCTAGCGCCGAAGTTAGCAAAAACATGTCGGACCCAACCATAGCATGTCAGACCTAGACAAAGAAATCAGACCTAGCTAAAACAAGTTAGACCTTACATTAGACCTTGCCAGAGCCACCCAAAACAAGCCTGACCTATCGTCGGACCTTGCAAGAGCTCTGACCTAGAGTCGGACCTTGTTAAAAGGGTGTTTTGGTAGTATACAAAACTTTTATCATCATAGCCAATGTATTCAGCACACATAGGTCTCACAAAACTGATTGTTTCTTGGAAGTTGTGTCAGTTGTATCATCCGAAGATGTAGTTTTCTTTCTCTTTGTCCCTTTACAATTTTTGCCCTTACCGAAAGCAATATGAATGTTCTTGACCATTTCGAACACGAGTTTTCCACTATAAAGTTTTGGTGCGGTATCTTTTTTGATTTTGTTATCAAATTGTTCTTTCATCTTCTTATACTATTGTGTATCTCTCAAGAACTACCGGTGTCTCATGTACATCGTCTTTCTGAATGAGGTGAGGTACGAAAATCCGGTTCCATCCACGCACCTTACACAACATTTCTTCCCTTTCATTCGTCCCGATATGTAAATAGTCCTTGATAATCATGCACGATAACGAATGTCATTGCTCTTAGCGTGAAATACTCCTGCTTGTACTCATCACATTTACATACTTCTTCATTCCACAATTACACCATATCTTCCATTAAAGGTTCCAAGAACACATCAATTTTGATGTCGGGTTGTTTTGGATTGGATAAGAACAGATAACAAAATATATTTCCTTTTGTGACACAACCAGATCGATAAGTTGTACATCGTTAAGATCACGAGCCATGTGCTCTGTATGCTCCTTTTTTCACCAAACGGATTCAATCCGTCTGTACCCAAGGCAAACTTTATATTTCTGATTTCCTTTGCAAATTCTGGATATTGAATATCAAAATTTTTCCACTGGGTTGTATCACCAGGGTGTCGAATATGTTTTTCATTCTTCCTGCGCTGCTCGGAATGCCAACGCATAAGTTCATACGCCCTAGGGTTTGCGAACAAATGCTTCAAGTGATCAATTCCTGAAAGGTACCACATCACCAAGGCAAAAAAATTCTCTTATTCTTCCTGCCTGCATCATCAGAAGTAGCGTCATCGTCACCTTCAGGGCCAATAATAAAGTTCTTATTCTTCTGGGTCTTATTCATGTTGGTAACATACTGGTTATTGTAGTCCTTCCGATATCTACTGACACTGCAGATAGGGCATCTAGTTACGAGCTCATACTCTTTGCGATACAGAATACAACGGTTCACACAAGCGTGTATTTTTGTCACACCTAGTTCCATGAGGCAAATAAGTTTCTTTGCTTTATCAATGCTTTTGGGCAGTTCATTGGGATTTGGAAGAATTTATGCCAAAAGATTCAAAGATCAGAGAAACTACAATCGGACCATCCATGTGTTGCTTTCAACGTTAGTAGTTTTAGGACTACACGCAATGTAGTAAACTCTTTATCAGAACCCTTTAGTTCATCATATACAAGCTCCATCGCCATATTCTGCAATGTCTCCATTTTACTTAAACCTTTACTTGCTTTTATAGAAATCAATACATGTGTTTTGATGTGATGCAACATCTTCTCACAATCAAACTCATCATCATCATCACCATATTGATTGTCACTACCATCATTGATATGAACATTATCGTCATCTAAACCTCTCTCATCATCTTTATCCACTTCATGTGTATCTAACTCACCATGCTCTGTCCTTATTGTGTAGTTTTCATTGAAACCTCTTTTCACCAAATGAGATTGGATTACTGTAGTATCTATCCAAGCAATCTTATTTTCATAGTCAATACATGGACATAATATTTCATCTATCTTTTGCATCTTCACATATCTTTTCGATGCTTCAATAAAATTGATAACATTTGGAATGTACATAGGATCAGATCTTGGCATGTTATACATCCATGCTCGGCGGTCCATCTTCAATGAAAAAATATGAAAAAATGTATAAATTAAGGATTTGCTTTAAAATGATCAGGTCGATATGAATAAAATGCAATTATATTAATATGTGAAAGTGCATCTAGGACTTCCTTGTGAGTTTTGGATGATTTATGACAAGCAATTGGGATCCTAACCTCTTTGTTGAGATGAGTGCAGTCTTTTAATAGAAAAATGAGCAAAGTGCCAAAAAGAAGGAAGAATGAGGAGCAAAGTGGAAATGAGCTCAAGGAAGAAGAATAGTAGATCATTGTGTATGGAGTGTGTCAAGAAAACACATCCCAAGAGCTCAATCACAATTAAACACACACATTGCACAAAGTTACACAGGACCGGACTAGTCCGACTAACATCGAACTAGTCCAATATCCTTTCTCCACAAAATCGGACAAGTCCGATATCCATCGTACTAGTCCGATATCTCTCTGACTAGAATCGGACTAGTCCTCCCCAGTGCGGACTAGTCCTCAAAACACTTCACAAGTCACACAAAATCGGACAAGTCTGATCTCAACCAGACTAGTCCGATATCCTCTCTGGTCCAAATCGGACAAGTCCTATATTTGCACGAACTAGTCTGAAATACCCTCTGAACTGAATCGGACAATTCCTCCAAGTGCGGACTTGTCATCCTATACACTTAAGGTTTCACATGTCCGGACAAGTCCGATGACTATCGGACTAGTCCGAAGATTTCCAGTAGCAAAATCAGACAAGTCCATTCCTAGTCGGACTAGTCCGATAGTTCGGAACACTTAGGGTTTGCTACACATAGCACACCGGACTAGTCCGGTGACCACCACGGACTACTAGTCCGATCTTTCTGAACCCTAACAGTCACTTTTAGAAACCCATATAAATAGAGTTGCACGACCATATTTTACACTCTCTCGAACCCTAGCACCGTCACACCTCCCAAGAGCCTCAAAAAACCACATCTCTCCACGAAATTAAGTGCAACAAAGATCAATCCCTTAGGGATTCACTCTAGTTCATTGGAGAGACACGTTCAATACCACATTGAGCTCTTGGTTTGATTCTCTAACACACTCCTGCTGTTTAATTGTAATCTTTTGAGTGTGTTCTTGGTGGTATTTCGTGTTTTAATCCAAGGGAGCTCTCAACATGTGAGAAAGCCCCTTGAATTCGGTTATTCACCCCTTTGAGATAAGTGGAAGAGGATTGGCCTTCGTGGTGATCCGGCGAGGGTAGGGTTGGAGAAGACCCGATCCTTTTGTGGACTCCTCAACGTGGATGTAGGTTGCCTCTGTGGGAACCGAACCACGGGATAAATGTCTTGTGTTCTCTTTTGCGTTCATTGTCCTTTACTTTATATCAATCTAGGGTTACAATTGATCTTGATTACTTTACGTTGAAATATCAAGTATAAGATTGAATTGTGATATAACCTGATTCATAACCTTGTAACACTTTGTTTAATCATATATTTCCGCTGCATCTATTGAGGAATAAAGTTAATCGATCAAACCTAATCAATCTAGTCCATAAACACCGGACTAGTCCGCACTTTACTGGACTAGTCTGATTTCTCTGGTTTTGAACTGGTTGTTAAGTGTTGCAGGATCCGACAATTTTCAAAAAAGGCCTATTCACCCCCCCTCTAGGCCACATTCAATTGGTATCAGAGCGGGTTCTTCAAGAAAGAGACTAATCGCTCGAAGAAGATCATGTTGGACATGAAGGACACCCACAAGAGCAACAACCAAGAGAAGGTTGATGATGAAAAGAACCTCAAGGTGGAGAAGCTCCTCGAAGCCATTCAAGAGTTTGAGGACGACGATGAGGAGATGCTGGAGCTAAAGGCGCTTCTAAGAAAGAAGACACTTTCCAAAGGGAAAGTAAAAGTTGAAGAGAAGAAGAAGGGGAGTAGTCACACCGACTACTCCCGATATCCTTTTAACTATGATCGTCTCAATTCCAACAGCAATCATTATTTATCTATCCCATTTGGAAAAGCCCCACACTTCGATGGAAGTGATTACTCAATGTGGAGGCAAAATATGAAAATGCATCTAATTTTCCTCAATCCAAGTTTGTGGCATATTGTGTGCACAGGGATAGATATCCCGGACGACGACGAAGAGCTCACCCCCAGCCAAGAGCAGGCAATTCACCGAAATGCTCAAGACGCTGCCGTAATTAGCTCTTCACTCAGTCGGGACGAGTTCACCAAGGTGGATGGACTCAAAATTGCAAAGGAGGTATGGGACACACTACAAACCGCACATGAAGGTGACCGACATGTGCGTGAAGCAAAAATCGAGATGATTGAAGGCGAGTTAGGAAGATTTGCAA
The DNA here is from genome assembly GCA_036927565.1 of Tuctoria greenei. Classification (NCBI taxonomy): domain Eukaryota; kingdom Viridiplantae; phylum Streptophyta; class Magnoliopsida; order Poales; family Poaceae; genus Tuctoria; species Tuctoria greenei. The sequence goes on along the minus strand of JAYESD010000010.1, from coordinate 20,176,301 downwards.
TTGAAGAAGATGAGTCACCCCAAGACATGTACAATCGATTAAAGACACTCTTCAACAAGGTCAGATCATACGGAAGTAAGAAGTGGAATGACCACGAGGTGGTAAAGCTCATCCTGAGAGCTTTTATGCCTCGCAACGTCACACTATACTCCATGATCAGAGGAAGCCCTGGATACGAAAGGTTGACTCTGGATGAATTGCTTGGAAAGATCATCAACTTCGAGATGATGGAAAAACAAGCAAAACATGTTAAGGAGATTGCCGACCTCACATCGGCAAAGAAGAAAGGGGTCGCTTTGAAATCCACTCTCAAGCCCCTATCCAAAGAAGCTAGAGAAGCACAACTAGAGGAAGATAGTGACGACAAGAGCAGTGAATTGGATGAAGAAGACATGATATTGTTCATGAAGAAATTCAAGAGAATACGAAAAAGAGACAAGGTACAAAGTCAAGCGAAGGAAAGTACAAGGAAAGAACGAAGCCAAAGTTGAGGCGGGCATGCTATAATTGTGGTGAGTACAACCACTTTATAGTTGATTGCCCATATGAGGAGAACAAGAAGAAGACCAAAGAAGCCAAGCCTCAACCCAAGAAATTCTTCAAGAAGAAGAAACAAGCTAAACAAGCGCGCATTGGGAAAGAGTGGGACTCAAATGATGAGTCCTCATCGTCTGAAGAAGAAGAGATGGCTAGAATAGACATCGAGAAGACATCCAAGAAGTCTACCCTTTTCCCTACACTTGGCGCATGGAAGGGAGATGTCACTTGCCTTATGGAAAAGGAAGGTAAATGCAAGGTAACCATTAAACCCCCTTCCGTGCATTCCTATTCTAGCGATGATGAACTCAATAGTGATAATGAGGGCATCCTTATTGGACTAGATTGGAAAACAGCTACTAAAATGAAATTTTTGCTTGATCAACTTGTTGAGAAGGAGAGGTTAATACATCGTCAAGAGGACATGATCATCTCCCAAAAGGAAGAACATGTCGAACTTGACAAACTTCTAGAACTTGAAAAGGAACGAAGCAATCACTCGAGCTTGAGTAAGCTTCGAGCAAGGAAACTTGCCTGGAGTTAACTGACTCAAATGCCACAATCAAGGACCAACTTGCTGACCTAATCAAGGTTAACAAGATCCTTGAAGTGCAGGTTGAGTCACTCAAGCTGAGTGAACCTTCCTCCTCTTCAAGTTCACCTTCTCAACCCACTAAAACTGTTTTTGCTCATGCTTGCACATGTAAGAAAGGTGACACCAGTTTGAGAGATAAGCCAACCTCTACAAAGGATAAACATCCTGCCCAAAGTGACATATTTGACAAGGAGAAGATCAAATATGCACGTAGTGCATACTTGGTCAAAAGAGCTCCAAATGTCAAATATGGCATTGATTATTCTTATGGTGAAAAGCAACATGCTAGAAGCCATAAGAATAACAAGGAGAGGATTACCTTTGTAAAAGGAAGGCCCTCTCAAATTGGAAAGTCACAGATTAATACAACAACTACACATGAACACCGGACTAGTCCGGTCGATGTCTGGAAAAGTCCGTCCCCCCAGACTAGTCCTGTATATAAACAACAACAGCTATTGTTTAAGACTTTTGATGCCTCCTATGTGTTAATGAGAAATAATTTTGGCAAGGTTTATGCTCATTATGTTGGGCCACGCCATGGGAACACCAAGTCTCATGTGTGGGTGCCCAAATGTATTGTAACTAACCTCCAAGGACCCAAGCAAGCTTGGGTACCTAAAACCAAGGCATGATTTGTTTTTGCAGGCCTATTCCTCTAGTGGATCTAAATGGGTGCTAGACAGTGGCTGCACCAATCATATGACCGGGGAAAGAAGAATGTTCATGGAATATGAAGAGAATGAGGACCCAAATGAGAGCATCTACTTTGGAGATAATAGTCAAGGAAGAGTGCCCGGTACCGGTAAAATTGCACTATCCTCTAAACACACACTTTCTCATGTTTTACATGTTGAATCTCTAGATTATAACATGATGTCCATATCTCAATTACGCGACAAAGGTTATAATTGCTTGTTCACTAACGAGGGTGTGGCTGTTTCTAGGAGGAGTGATGGTTCTGTTGCATTCAAGGGTGTGTTAAACGGAAAGCTTTATCCTGTTGACTTCAACAAGAGTAAAGCTGAACTTGACACATGCTTGATTGCAAAGACCAACATGGGTTGGTTGTGGCATAGACGGCTAGCGCATGTTGGTATGAGGAACCTTCAAAAACTCCTCAAAGGCGATCACATCCGAGGTTTAAAGGATGTTGTATTTGAGAAAGACAGACCCTGTAGCGCGTGCCAAGCTGGGAAGTAGGTTGGAGCACATCACCCTGCCAAAAACGTGATGACTACAACAAGACCACTCGAGCTACTACACATGGACTTATTTGGTCCAATAGCCTACATAAGCATTGGCGGTAACAAATATGGTTTAGTTGTCGTTGATAATTTTTCTCGCTTCACTTGGGTTTTCTTTTTGCATGATAAGTCAGAGACATAAGGAACACTCAAGAAGTTCTTCAAGCGAACTCAAAACGAATTCTCATTGATAATCAAGAATATTTGAAGCGACAATGGCACAGAGTTCAAGAACACGCAAGTGGAGGAGTACCTTGATGAAGAAGGCATAAAGCACAAATTTTCAGCGCTGTACTCCCCACAACAAAATGGAGTTGCCGAAAGAAAGAATCGAACACTCATAGAGATGGCAAGAACAATGCTTGATGAGTACAAGACATCGGATGATTTTTGGCGGAAGCGATTAACACCGCTTGCCACGCCGTAAATCGACTTTATCTTCATCGACTACTCAAGAAGACATCCTATGAGCTACTCACTGGTAACAAACCAAATATTTCATATTTTCGAGTTTTCGGTTCTCCATGTTATATCTTGAACAAGAAGCCTAGCTTCAAAGTCCGATGATGGTTTCCTGCTTGGTTATGATTCGAACACTTACACCTATTGTGTTCTCAACAAGACCTCCGAAATTGTTGAAGTAGTACGTGACGTAGTGTTGGATGAGACTAATGGCTCCCAAAAGGAGCAAGGTTATCCATGTGAACTAGGTAAAGAAGAAGCTCCTTGTCAAGCATTGAAAAGAATGGCTCTAGGTGAGGTTCGACCACAAGATCCACCTCCACACGTACATGAGGAAGATGAACCACAAGAGGAGACCAATGATCAAGGGGGAGCTTCAACACAAGATCAACCACAAGAATATGAAGATTATCAACAAGTCAACGAAGGCAATCACTTAGGGGGAGAAGAAGATGATCATGAAGATACAACTCCTCAAGTGCCACACCCAAGAGTACACCAATGCGTCCAAAGGGATCACCCAATCGACAACATCATCGGTGACATCCAAAAGGGAGTAACCACTAGATCTCGCATAGCTAACTTTTGTGAACACTATTCGTTTGTATCCTTTTTGGAACCACGCAGGGTTGAAGATGCATTGAAAGATCTAGACTGGGTGGTGGCAATGCAAGAAGAATTGAACAACTTCAAGCGGAACAAGGTGTGGGAACTTGTGACAAGACCCAATGCAAACATCGTCGGCACCAAGTGGGTCTTCTGCAACAAACAAGATGAACACGGGGTGGTGACAAGGAACAAGGCACGACTTGTGGTCAAAGGGTATTCACAAGTCAAAGGTTTGGATTTCGATGAGACCTTTGCTCCAGTAGCTAGGCTTGAATCTATTAGAATATTACTTGCATATGCTACTCACCATGATTTCAAGCTGTATCAAATGGATGTTAAAAGTGCCTTCCTGAACGGACCAACCAAGGAAGAGGTGTACGTGGATCAACCACCCGGGTTTGAAGACGAAGAGTTCCCCGACCACGTATTTAAATTGCGTAAGGCTCTCTATGGCCTCAAACAAGCTCCTAGAGCTTGGTATGAGTGTCTAAGAGATTTCTTAATTGAAAATGGCTTTAAGATTGGCAAAGTAGATTATACACTATTTACAAAGAATTTTGATGATGATCTTTTTATTTGTCAAATTTATGTTGACGATATAATCTTTGGGTCAACTAACCAATCTTTCTGTGAAGAATTTAGTAAAATCATGACAGACAGGTTTAAAATGTCAATGATGGGATAATTAAAGTACTTCTTGGGATTCCAAGTGCGGCAACAGAAGGAAGGGACATTCCTAAGCCAAACCAAGTACACGCAGGACATACTCAAGAAGTTTGGCATAGACAAGGCGAAGCACATAAAAACCCCCATGGCAACGAATGGCCACTTGGATCTAAATGAAGATGGACCCAACGTTGACCAAAAGGTATATCGCTCCATGATTGGATCTCTACTCTTATTATGTGCATCTAGGCCAAATATTATGTTGAGTGTATGTTTGTGTGCAAGATTTCAAGACAACCCTAAGGAATGTCACTTGACAGCCGTAAAAAGGATCTTGAGATATTTAGTTCATACACCCAACCTTGGTCTTTGGTACCCAAAAGGCTCAAAATTCAATCTCATTGGGTACTCTGATGCAGATTATGCCGGGTGCAAAGTAGATAGAAAAAGCACTTCCGGTACATGCCAAATCCTAGGGAGATCCTTAGTTTCTTGGTCCTCCAAGAAACAAAATTCCATTGCCTTATCCACAACCAAAGCGGAGTATGTTGCAGCCAGGAGTTGTTGTGCACAACTCCTTTGGATGCGACAAACTCTAAGGGACTATGGTTACAATATGAACCATATTCCACTCCTTTGTGACAACGAAAGTGCCATCAAAATTGCCCACAACCCAGTTGAGCACTCCGGAACTAAACACATAGACATAAGACACCACTTTTTGAGAGACCATGCCATGAAAGGAGACAACCATTTCCCATGTCAATACCCAAAAACAATTGGCTGACATATTCACCAAGACATTTGATGAAAAGCGTTTTTGTGAACTCCGAAATGAACTAAATATCCTTGATGCTCGAAGTGTAGCTTGAAATGTTGCATACCTGTATGAATTCTTCAAATATGTTGATTGGATTGTGAAAATAATCTCTCTCATTTTTTCTCCGAAAAACTATGTCAATTACTAAATCTTGATGAATTATGATCATTGCTTGATTGTTGTATGCTTACTGGTCATATTCATCAAGATTATTTGATGTGTGTTGCCTCTCTTTTCTATAATTATGAACCTTCAAATATATATGAATGGGCTAATAAATTCTTGCCTGGTGACCACGGACTAGTCTGTGGTTGCCTGAACTAGTCCGCCCATGCAGACTGGTCCGCAGAGTGCCGGTTAGGCCGGACTAGTCCGATATTCAACGGACTAGTCCGATATAGCCTCTGGAAAAGTTCGGACTAGTCCGGTCATCTTCGGACTTGTTCGATTTTTCGTATCCATAACCCTAGCCGCCGCCAAACCCTAATTTCTTCACCTCCTCTTGCCTCACGCACTCTCTCTCTTCGTGCTCGAGCTCCCAAGGCGATTTCTTGCTCCCTCCACCAAAAAGCTTCGCATTTGGGCGGAAATCAAGCTTGTCCACTTGAGGATTGAAGCTAGCGGACTTGTCCATCCTTCAACATCCTCATCTACAAGTTTCAAGCAATTTTTTCGGTAATTTTCGCTCAAACCCTAGAAATTCCAAATTTCTTCATTGTTGATCAAATAGCCTCGCATATTTCACTATATACATGCCTCCTTGATGTATTACGTGTATGCTACACCTGTTGTGCATTAGGAATCAACTTTTGTCCAGTCTCTTAGGTTTTTGAGGATGAACACCGGACTAGTCTGGTCCATGCACGGACAAGTCCGGTCCCCCGGACTAGTCCGTGCCTGTGCACCGGACAAGTCCGATGTTTCTGAACTCAAAACCTAAATCTTCAGTACCTTAATGCAATTCCTTGCTATCCTTTCACACCTATGCCATGTATCATTCATGATCATTCATGCCACTCATTATCAAGTCATGTCGAGCTCGGGCAATGATGTCTCCGACTTTGAGGCCGAGATGGACAACGAGGTGGCACCTCGGACCTCGACGGGTCTTGGCAAGAAGCGCCAAGAAAGACCGTCCGAGCCAGCTCAGTCTCCTCCACAGGCTCGGAGGAAAGTGCTAGCTAAGAAGCCATCCTCCAAGGTGCCTACTTCTAGGGCTAGCACCTGCTTGGCCCTATCGCGGCAAGTGCCCGCCTAGCAAAATGCAAGGTCAAAGGAATAGCAACAGGTCCAGTTGGCCCGTTGAAACTTCATGCTCCAAGGGAAGGGGTCCGGGACCCCACTGAAGACAAGTTCAACGGGAAGGGTAGTGACTCGGCGGCCAAATTCAGAAGCATCGACTGGTATGGCCGACCGAAGCAAGCTGCTGATGGAATATTCTGGTGCAACATCCATGCTGATTACTACAAATCGGTGTATCTCCCAATGAAGACACCAGTTGTGCGTAGTCAGTGGTTTAACTGGGCACATTTTGAGAAGAAGGGCTGCTCACCGTTCACTGAAGTAGTGAGAGCCATTAAGAAGCATGGACTGAGAGATCTTTTTGCTTTCAGGAATAACTGGAACAATGAAGTGATTGCACAGTTCTTTGCAACCTGTCACTTCTCTAGTGAATATGAGGAGAGTGTCACTTGGATGACCCATGGATCCAAGTACAACATTACTCAAGAAGATTTTGCTAACCTGCTTCACCTTGACACCACAAGATCTGATTGCTTGGTCATACACAACATTGGTGTCATTGACAAGGATAGGATTAAGTTCCTATATGAGCCAAACTCAAAGTTCAACCCTCCTTCCACCAAAAATATGAAGCCATTCTTTGTGGTGCTGAACAGAGTTTTGAGGAAGACAATTGCTTCCAATGATGGAGATGCTGGGAGTGTGCAAGGATACCTCCGGACTCTGATGAGGGTCATAAGCAAGGACCGCCCATTTGATGTGGCGGAATACATTTTGAATGATTTGGTGAACATATCCTGCACTCCCAACAGGTCCTGTGGATATGCTCCTTATCTAATGTTTGTGATTGAAAAAGTCACCGGGATTGAGTTTGTCAAAGATGTGGAGCATATCCCTTTGAGGCCTCAGATGCCTCAAAAGCCGAGTGTGCAGGCTGCTTCCTCGCCGGCCTCCAGTCCCGAGGCACCGGCAACATCAAGAGAAGATGCTAGGGCTGCCCCTGCTTCTAGTGCAGCCCCTCAAAAAGGTTCAGCCAGTGGTATTCTCAAATATCTGGCTGCTATCTTTGCCTCCTGCAAAAAGGCCGAAGTGAAGGCCTATAAGCTCAATAAGAAAATAATGGAGGATATGAAGTATATCAATGAAAATGTGAAGCAAATTTGCCAGAAACTGGATATTGAGCCAATTGGGTCTCCAACAATCCCTGAAGACTCAGATTCTGATTTCACCAAGCTCAGTCCCTTGACCCCCTCCGAGCTTGCCTACTTTGGCGTTGGGGGCTCGAGTAGCTTCGCACCTCCTCCTCCTCCTCCTCCTCCTTATCAAGCTGTAGATGAAGATGATGAATACGACAATGAGAGGACCGACAGCGAAGAGTGAAGACCTTAGGACCCTCCTCTTCCTCTTTTTGGTGTCTTGGTGCCAAAGGGGGAGAGATTGAGGGGGAGACTTAGTCCTAGCTATAGTTTGCGAGGAGAGAGTCCTATGCTATATGTTTTTAACTCTTTTGTGGCTTGTAAAGTTTTAGCAATGATCTTATGTTAATTATGGTTCTGTGATGCAATGATTTGATCCTTTGAGTAGAATTCATGAAAATTGTGATTTTGCTCTAGAATGATATATATGCTTGCTATTGGGTGATTAATGTCAATTATGTCATTATCAATGTTTCAGTGCACTTAGTTATGCATCCCACCATAAAGAATGCACATATGGACTATGCTTTCACTACTTGATGTATTTTGGACTCATATGTGCATACTTTATGAAAATACCAATTTTTATCATATTTTGTGAAATCTCAATTGGTTTTCATCAATCGCCAAAAAGGGGGAGATTGAAAGTGCATCTAGGACTCCCTTGTGGGTTTTGGATGATTTATGACAAGCAATTGGGATCCTAACCTCTTTGTTGAGTTGAGTGCAGGCTTTTAATAGGAAAATGAGCAAAGTGCCAAAAAGAACGAAGAATGAGGAGCAAAGTGGAAATGAGCTCAAGGAAGAAGAATAGTAGATCATTGTGTACGGAGTGTTTCAAGAAAACACATCCCAAGAGCTCAATCACAATTAAACACACACATTGCACAATGTTACACAGGACCAGACTAGTCCGACTAACACCGAACTAGTCCGATATCCTTTCTGCACAAAATCGGACAAGTCCGATATCCATCGGACTAGTCCGATATCTCTCTGACTAGAATCGGACTAGTCCTCCCCAGTGCGGACTAGTCCTCAAAACACTTCACAAGTCACACAAAATCGGACAAGTCCGATCTCAACCGGACTAGTCTGATATCCTCTCTGGTCCAAATGAGACAAGTCCAATATTTGCACAGACTAGTCCGAAATACCCTCTGAACTGAATCGGACAAGTCCTTCAAGTGCGGACTTGTCATCCTATACAGTTAGGGTTTCACATGTCCTGACATGTCCGATGACTATCGGACTAGTCCAAAGATTTCCAGTAGCGAAATCAGACAAGTCCGTTCCTAGCCGGACTAGTCCGATACTTCAGGACACTTAGGGTTTGCTACACACAGCACACCGGACTAGTCCGGTGACCACCACGGACTAGCCCGATCTTTCTGAACCCTAACGGTCACTTTTAGAAACCCATATAAATAGAGTTGCACGGCCATATTTTACACTCTCTCGAACCCTAGCGCCGTCACACCTCCCAATAGCCTCAAAAACCACATCTCTTCATGAAATTAATTGCAACAAAGATCAATCCCTTGGGGATTCACTCTAGTTCATTGGAGAGACACGTTCAACACCACATTGAGCTCTTGGTTTGATTCTCTAACACACTCCTGCTGTTCAATTGTAATCTTTTGAGTGTGTTCTTGGTGGTATTTCGTGTTGTAATCCAAGGGAGATCTCAACGTGTGAGAAAGCCCCTTGAATTCGGTTATTCACCCCTTTGAGATAATTGGAAGAGGATTGGCCTTCGTGGCGATCTGACGAGGGTAGGGTTGGAGAAGACCCGGTCCTTTTGTGGACTCCTCAACGTGGATGTAGGTTGCCTCTGTGGGAACCAAACCACGGGATAAATCTCTTATGTTCTCTTTTGTGTTCATTGTCCTTTACTTTATATCAATCTAGGGTTACAATTGATCTTGATTACTTTACATTGAAATATCAAGTATAAGATTGAATTGTGATATAACCTGATTCATAACCTTGTAACACTTTGTTTAATCGTATATTTCCGCTGCATCTATTGAAGAATAAAGTTAATCGATCAAACCTAATCAATCTAGTCCGTATACACCAGATTAGTCCGCACTTTACTGGACTAGTCCGATTTCTCTGGTTTTGAACTGGTTGTTAAGTGTTGCAGGATCCGACAATTTTCAAAAAAGGCATATTCACCCCCCCTCTAGGCCACATTCAATATGTGCTTTAATGGTATGTTTAATAATATAATTTATAATGCAAGAAAATAAGGGACTCTAATGTTAAAATTTTTATAGAGAGTTCCTAAGATCATAATAGAATTTTTGTAAAATTTATGAATTTTCTACTACAAGATTTTGCCACAAATATTCCCTAAAGATCTTCCTTACAATGAGTTTACAAAAACATAACCAACTTCCTAGTGGCCACAATAGATTTTTAAAGTCCAAGATATTTTTTGGAAATTTTTTTGGTGTGTTTATACTAAAATAATTCACCTAGGACAACTGCATTTATTATGGTAACTTAAACAGAGTTAATAAACTTGGAATTTTTACTGGAGATACTATGATATATGAAGGATTTTCTTGCAATGTTTGGAAATTTTCCCTGGAAGCGATTCTCTGGGATAATTAATATGATGTGTTTATACTAGAACAATTAATATACAGATAAATGCATTTATTATGTCCAAGATATTTTTGAAACGATAGGAGAGGATGAAAGATGAGGTTCTTTCGAACCTTGTTGCTGTAGAACCGATGTGCGAAGGAGATCGGAGCAGAAGGAATTCGAGTTCTTCTCTTGGCATCTTCAAAACAGAGTTACGACAAACTTTTCAAAAATTTGATGAAACAGGCCAACAAACGATGGAAGTTGTTTTCCAGAGAGGAAGAAGAAGCCTGCGAACCTTTTCTCTGTTTGAAGCTTGATCAACCGATGAAAGGAACAGCGCGCGCACACTGGAAGCAGGGGGTGACAGAAAAAAGAAAATTTTGACAGCTCGACAACATCAATGTAAAATCTCCCGACTTAGGTTTTGTGCGGTGCCCGAGGGGCCTTTTATATAGTCATCCATTATCACGACCGGTTTGTAATGAAGAACCGCCTATGGTAATCATTTTCACAGGTGGTTGTTATTAAAAAACCACCTGTGACAAAGGCCCGAGTCTGTTCTTCAGTTATCTTTTCACTTCCTTTTTTTATTTTGATTCCAATATAAATACTCAAACATGTATAGATTCTGCAAATTGAGTCCAAATTCGGTAATACTTTTTTTCTGTACTCTACAAAAATTAATATCTACCACCTGGACAAAATATTTTAAAACTTATATAGTTAACATTGTAATGTTTTGGTAAATATCAAATTATTTTATATTCACATATTATTCACATTTTTATATCTCCTAAAAAAGGGATCTTCCACTGAAATTTGTTTGTATGAACATATTGTCTTATTTATACTTCTAATCAAATGATCATGTACATATGAGGCATTCTTCATATTTTGAACACAAATTGATTCTATCCATTTTTTAAAAATCTGAAAAAAATCACAGAGGTTGGTATGATGACTGAAAAGTTCCTTAGAAAAATTTAAAGTAAAAATAATTATATACATAAAGATAGAAAAATGACAAATAACCGTGTTATTTATTTTTTATATTCTGACCAATTTCAAAGGTTTTCCCAAGTGAAATTTAACGAGAACCTGTAATACTAAAGCATATTACAAGAAAGTGGAATTTAGGCTGTTAAAAAGCCCCTCATTTTCATCAAAAATATTGATAAAGCCTAAACTTTGTACACAACTTTTTACAAGCGGTTATTAACAACTTCACAGACGGTTGTTTTTAGAAAACCGTCCGTGATAAAGGCCGAGTCTATTCTTTAGTTTTTTTCCCATGGTTCTTTTTTATTTACATTTCAATATAAATACTCAAACATGTATAGATTCTGCAAATTGAGTCCAAATTTGATAATATTTTTTTTTCTATATCCTTCATAAATTAATATCTACCACCTGGACCAAATTTTTTAAAACTTATATTGCTAACATTGTAATGTTTTGGTAAATATAAAATTAATTTATATTCACGTATTATTTTTATTTTTAAATCTCCTCAAAAAAGGGATCTCCGCTAAAATTGGTTTGCATGAACATATTGTCTTATTTATACATGTGTGAATTTTGTTATTTTTTTAAAGCTTTCCAAGATGTCAAAATTCAAATTATCCATCATTCTAATCAAATGCTCATATACATATGAGACATTCTTCAAATTCTGAACACACATTGATTCAATAAAAATTGTAAAAATCTGAAAAAATCATAGAGGTTGGTATGATGACTAAAAAGTTTCATAGAAAAATTTAATGAAAAAATCATTATATTCGTCAAGATAGAAAAATGACAAATAATCTGTGTTATTTGTTTTTTATGTTCTGACCAATTTCAAATGTTTTCCCAAGTGAAATTTAATGGGAATCTGTAATACCAAAGCATATTACAAGAAAGTGGAATTTGACCTTTTAAAAGGCCCCTCATTTACATCAAGAATATTAATTAAGTATAGACTTAGTACACAACTTCGCACGCGGTTTTTACTGAAGAACCGTCTGAGATAAAGACATATACTCAGGCGGTTAATACTGACTAAACACCTAAGATAAGTCTTCTGCTCATGCGGTTTTTCATAAGGAACCGTCTGCGAAGATATGTGACTATATAAGAGCGCTCCGCCTACTCAAAAAAATATAACCCGAAAGATTTTACTTAGACATCTTCAGGCTGCCAAAATTTCGTTTGTCGTCAAGTCCTCGCCGCCCTCGCCGCCAAGCTTCACCCTCGTCGCCGAGCTTCACCCTTGCCACCCTCGCCGTCATGGTTCTTCCTCGCCGCACTCGCCGCTGAGCTTCATAGCGTCTTCAACGCCATCACCGTTGTCAGTGCATCAGCAGCCCGGAGATCCCCAGGTACCCGATCCCTGGTTGCTTTGCCGCTTTTTTTTTGTTTTGTTTTCGTTTTTTGGGGGAGCGGACGATTGGACGAGAACGGAGGGGTAGAGCGGCTGGGGAGGGGAGGGGAGGGTGCTGCAGTGCCCGTGTGGTGTTCGTGAAAATGCTGCAGCCGGGATGTGTCCCTGATGGACTGGACAAGCGTTCTGTTCGTATGCTGGATCTGGGACCGAGCTGTTCCTATTGATGGTAGGTTTTCCTAGGGAGTAGTCGCAGTAAAAAACAATACTAGTATAAGGTTACTACATCTGACACCGGCGATTGTCAATCACTTGAATCAAAATAGCGATAGCTACCTCCAGTTATGGATTCAGCCCTTGTGTTGGAAGTAGTGTTATACTCCCCTCCCCCCTTTCATCTATCTCCCATTTTCTTTGTTTTTTTGTGAAGTTTTTCACCAGCAGGCAATAGTCATGCTTACTAGGAATTTGGAGTGTTAACCATTCAGCTCAAGTCAGATAAGGAAGAAAAACATCTTGATTAAATCAGATAAGGAGGAAAGACATCTTGCATTTGAAGCCTTCAATTTGGAGTGTCATTTCAAGCCTTCAATTCAGTGATTGTATTTGTACGTCTAGTTGCCATGTACATTATTGATTATTTTGTGTTAATTTTAGTTGCACATGTAAAACACAAAAAATTGTCTATTCCCTTAGCTATTATTACTTGTAAACTATCTGATTAAATTTTGAATGCCTTCCCTTGTATTGGTCATTAGTTCCTCTAACTGCATCTTGGTCCTATGTGAATTCAAGCCAAACTTATTGGTTGCACAACATGCTTTAACTTTTGTTTTCTTGTTGGTTTAAGACTTGTCATTTCAATATGCTCATGCACAGTTCCTTACTGACACATATATGGTTAACTAATTGTGGTGCCTCACTAAATATCGACTATCATAATATTTCCCCTATGTATTAGTATTTTGCCTCTTCGTCTCATATTTTATGCTATATAAGTGGGACATATTTCCTCTATGTGTTAGAGCATTTATTTTTGAAGCTTTAATCGAAGTGGGACATATTTTTTTCTTATTAGTTCTAGCATGGAAAGCCTTAAGAATACTGGTGTTGATAGTAACAATGAAGAAATCAATATGGAGTTTAGTGACTCCAGCAGTTCAGGCTCATGTCATAGTCCATCGGATCCTTTTCCAAATATAAAAATTAAAAAGACTTCAGAGGATCTCAACTCGTAATATGATCTTGCCGTCGAGGTATGGATCACGAATCTTAACTCCAACAGTTTAAGTTTATGTTGGTTGTCAAGTATATAAAGTCTTATAGTTCTTTTCTATCTAGCTTAATTGCGAAGTGTTGACAGTTCCTACACACTACTAAGAATTCATCCCCAGCAGAGGTGTCAGAAATGCTTGTTAATAGATTTTAGATTAAACATGTAAATCCACAAGCGCATGAAATCTATCGATGTAGCATTCCCCTCTAAGAGTATTTCCAAAGGGTGTCATTTATATTTTACCAAAGGAACGCTAGATGGAAGCAAAGAAATCATCAAATGGAGAGGCTAGGTTGGCCAACAAGAATAAATAAATGATAATTTGAGGTAGTGTGACACACACAAGAGCATTCTATCTTATGGGGATAAATGAGGCAAAGAGGGAATAAGCTAAGGGTTAGGTAGAGACTCCTACGATGCTTCTAATGTACATATACATAGCCTAAGTTAGTTACTAATGATCATATTAATTATCAACTCTCATGCTAAGTGGATTAACACATCGGTCACGAGTTTACCCCAAGCAATACTAGGGCAACCCGCCAAGAGCCTGTGGCATAGCCGAACGTGGAGGATTACAAAGGACAGATAGGGTTGTCACCACCTACTGCCTACCTCTTCAATCCATGACTGTACGAGACATTCAACGCTACTCTCTATCCTAGCACCATGCTAGCATATTAAGTAATTATCTTAGAAGCCTAGGCACAAGCCATCCTAAGGCAATGAACTAAATCATCGTTGAACTAATGTTAATTTATAGCATAAGTGATTCATATCAACATAATCATGTGATAGCTAATTAAACTATAGTGGAGCTTTGTAGTGTTTATGATGATATAATGATAATGGTATAGCACAATAATAAATACTACTCCTACAACATACATGGAATCCACAATCAAACAAGAGACACTTCATCCAAGTATATGAACAATAGAAGACTAAAGATATCATCTCTATTAAGAGCAAAGTCACAAATACAAATAGGAATATCAGAGTCATACATTTCCCAATTAGGAATTGGGAAGAGACTCCTTCTACTTCTCTCCTACTTGGACTATGGACTAGAGCTCTCCTCTCTACAGCCTATACTCCTGTAAACCTATAGAGAGTAGTGGATACAATGGATGAACACTCAAGTGGTGTGTGTTGAAGTAAGGGGTGAGGGGTCTTATTTATAGCATGGAGAAGGGCTGGTTCCCGCCACAGGGAGTCGACATAGTCTTCATCGTGATCAGGGCACCACATGGAGTCGACACATGGAAGCTGACAAAGTTTAGTGCCAGGAAGGGTTCGGCTTAACCCCCTAGTCGACCGAACAAAAAGTTGGACCATTTCCTGTGTGCTTCCACAGGGTGACTTCGAGGTGGGTCCCTATGACTGATATTGGTGCTACACCATTGGATAGCATCAGATACTTCTATTTGTGGGCCATTTGATTCAAGTGGTGCCACATGTCCTCGCTTGATTGGCTGTAATGATATTTTATAGGATCCATCCCCTTGTTTCACTTGAATTCTGCATAAAATACCTGAATGCACTACTTTCTCCAAGGACAAGTGGAAATAGGTTAAATAGAAAGGTGATGTGTGCAAGCAATGATATTTCCTTCACATAATTGAGTTATATTGACAGTTGAAATTAGTACATAACAGTCGTTAACAAACTCCCCCAAGCTTATGCTTTGCTCTTCCCGAGCAAAGTCAAGACCTTAGGTTGATGATCAGGAGTTGCTTCTATATTATATTTTCAAAAGTATAATGTACACAACAAAATACTCTACCTAGTATTGCAAAAACTGGCATGGTACTTCACCCATATCAAGTCATTATGGGGCTTATGCCATCTCCTATTCATGGGTGGTTAAAAGATAGAACAGCAAATGGAGCACACATACTCTAGAAATCAAGTTCCACTCAAATTCTGGAGAGTTCAATTTAGATTTCAAGTACCTCAATTTGATTCTCTCGATCTCTCCTTTATGTGTAGTGGAAATATATCCTCACCAAGGCATTTTTACTAAATTTATTCTACCTCTACATAAGGCTTGTATGTGGAGCTTGATAGGGAATATTGTAGGCATATTTGCAACACATAATATTGCTAAGTCAAAAGAGCAAGCCTTAGGAGAAATCAATTTAGAACAATTTTGTTCAAGACTTTGTCATGTGTGATGGAATGAAGTGGATGTTGATATTTGAGATGACACCTTTTTGAGTGAATTCTCTTATTTTGCAGGGATGAAACTTGGCCACTTTTGTTTCTTTTTTTTTCTCATGCTTATGATGTAAGCATACATTTTTTTGTAGCCATGTCTTCTACTCCCTTTTTATGCAATAAATTTTGGGGAGAGTACTAGGCATGAATGGCATGGAGTTTCTCTTTTTATTGTGGAATGGTGGTATGATGGAATTTTGCTTACTTCTAGTGTAGAACTATAGCACGTGCAAGTGAAGTCTTGAATTCAAAAAGTAATGAATGAAATCTCACATAGGTCTATACTAGTTTGACAAAGCTCAATGTGAAGGCAAATATCATATGCATAAGGTCTATCAATGTGATGTATCATATGGCTTTGGTAGGTATTTCGAAAATCAAATGAGAGTAACTTAATATTTTTTAGAATTTATCCGAAAATCTAAGTTTTACTTTCAAATTAGGAATAGCAGCCCTATCACTATATCATATCTCACAACAACTTAGAATGGATTAAGCATTTGGTACCCACAATTTCCAAATCAAGGCAAAAGCAATTTTAGCCAATGAGAGCAATATGTCGGAGAGTAGTAACTTGTAAATTAGGGACTTAGGAAAATTAAAATAGAGCAACTATTCATCATTTCATCTATGTGAATTACAAGTCATTCTTACCACACATTATTTATTTTATTAAAAAAATCTATCCTACTTACTTTTTTATATATGAAAGGTGGATGGTTGAATGGAAAATAAATATGCAAAGGGGTTGATACAATTTACCTCAAGTGGGGGTCCTCCCCCGAGATTGTTCTTCACTCACCTCCGTGATGAGGGTTGAACCCTTGATGATGGAAGTATGCCATGATATGGCTTGTTGTTGTTGTAGCGTGGAGTTGAAGTTGGTGAATTGAGCGTCCATGTGTTGTTGCCAGTCTTGGGTACCTTGGACATGCACTTGGAGAGTGTTGTAGATGTCACCCATTCTCACTTCAAGCACTTCCATACGTTTAGAGAGGTCCGTCATTCCTTGGCTATAGTCATGATAACTTCTAGCCAAAGAGGAATGACATCTTCTCATGGACATTGGAGGCAAGCTGCTAGAGCTTAAAGTGGATAGGGGTGGCTTCCATGTGGCACCTGACCATCTATGCCAAGACGGACCTTCGGTCTCATACGAGGGATGTGTCCATCCAGGTGCATCACCCGTTGGGTTCTCTTACTCTTCGTACTCATGGACCGTGGCGGTTGTTGGGGGCATGGATGCTCTCCTTGCACGACTTCTAGTTATCCTGCCAGAGACATTACTTATTTGGGCTTCCTCGATGGGAAGAAGGTCAAAGGTTAGCCTCCAGCATTTGTACAAATGATAATCGGGGTTAGGTAACCAAATTTCATTGACAAAGTGGGATAATAAAATAACAAAGAGCCATCTTGATCATGCTTAAGGGTATGGCCTTGCACTAAATAATCTTCATCAATTAATTCTCTTTCATTTTCAATATACTCAAATGAAGAATATTCTAGTGCTCCTACCCTAGTAGCAATACGAGTAATCAATGAAGTGCATTCAATTGGGCCTGTTCTTGGAATGTAATCTAACCATTGTGTCATCATGGCAAAATTGGAGAAACTTTTATCTTTTTAATCATGGCAAATAAAATTTTCAGCTCATCACCATGTACTACCCTTACGTCTCCTCTAGGGAACATAGTGATAGCTACACATCTATGTATGAAGCGTAAAGTAGGGTTGTGTAAGTGGCTATTCCTAGGTGCACTACATCTCACCTCACAAGTTAAATCTTGCCAAAAACTATGTTCGTCAAACTTAGGCAAAGCGTCTAAATCTAGCAAACAACGTTTATGGAAGCCTAAGTGTCGGTGGTTTTGATCTGGCAGATCTTCCGATACTACTAAAAGTGTTTGCGGAGTTTGAAGTTCGGTGTGGGCGCGCGGAGATTCAAGAAGGTGAAATGTAAAATGACACAGGAGACACAAGATTTACGTGGTTCAGGCCGCCTGAGCATAATACCCTACTCCACGGGGTGTGTTTGTGTTGTATTGGATGTATGAACTCAACTCAGGTGACGTGAATTGAGAGCGTGTGTGAGCCGATCATACCCGATGTCCTCTATGTATCGTCGGCATGTCCTTTTATAGTACAAGGACAGGCCGTTACAAGTTGGCCTGGCCCGACATGTGGCCCCGGTGGCTACTAATATTGATACACATTTGATGCGCTTAATTACCCTTAATGACCGAGTTACGGGCTTTGACAGCGCCGTTACCGGTAATAAGGGTCGTCCGATCATGTGTCATTAACATAGTATTAATGACACTTAATCGGGTCTTGAAGTCCTTGATTTCCCTTTGAAGATCCGGAGCCATTGTGGATTCTACCGGAGGTTTGAGGCTAAAGATCCGACGGTTGGACACGTGGCAGCTCTGGAGCATACTGTGGGGAACAGATAGGTCCGGTGCCACCAGACACGTGTCAGTTTCGAAGCTTCCCTCGGTCTGGGGTTAGGTCCGGTGGTGCCATTATGGTACATAGCTCGGAGCTTCCCCCTTGTGGGCGGTAGCTCCGGTTTGATGGTACACGTGACGACCCTAGGACTAACCATGTTGGGGAAGCGGGTCCGGTTATGTCTGACATGTGGGCCTCCGAAGGTCTTCAAATCAAGTAGATGACATTTCCTTGAGATCTTTGCAATCTCAAGGGTTATACGGTACTCAGGGTACCGACAGTGGCCCCCTGGGCCCACCTCTGGGGAAGACCCCTTGGGTGAAGTCATTCCGCCGGAGGTGGGTCCATCCTTCGACTTTTGAGGCGAGTCTTCAAAGGTATTCATATGTGCCATTGGCGATAGTTTTGGAGTTAAATTCTCGCCGCGTGGCATATCTCAGGTGTGGCAAATGAGATCTTTGGCGTGCGGATCTCACGCAATTGAAGGTCGCCGGTTCCCGATATGAAAATCATATCGGTTCCGCGCGCCTTGTCAGGCCGCCGCCGTCGGGCTTCCCACCTTTCATGATGACAACCGTTCGCCTGGGTAAGAACCTCGACTTGATCGTCGGGGTGGTCCCGGGCTCTCTTGTCATCGGCACGGTGAAATTTTTGAGTAGTATCTTCGGCTTCCCTGCGGTTTCCATCCAAGCGTTGCAGGGGCTTACTTAAGAAGGAAAGCGCACACCATCTGGGGTTCTTTATGCCTCTCATCTGAACTTGCGCTCGAACTCCCAAACTTGTGCTTGCTTTTCCTCTCTTGCCTCGCTGTGCTGCGATGGAATTGGGTCTCCACGAGAGCTGCTTGAAGACCGAAAGTGACCTGAAGAAGGTCCGGGCCCTCATGGGGTGGTCCCCGGACTTCTTCAACCACCTGGTCCGTGCCGGGGGAAAGCTCCCATTCGAGAAGGAGCACGCCGGTGAGATGGTGTACTTTTCTGCGTACGCCATGGTGGGGTTGATCCCACCTTTTTCCTCCTTTTTCTTGATGCTTCTAGACTTCTATGGTCTGCAGCTGTACCACCTTGGCCCCCACTCCATTCTTCTAGTGTCTATCTTCGTCCACTTCTGTGAAATGTGGGTGGGCATCCCCCCTGCATTGAGCTTTTTTGGACCTTCTTCACCATCCATACCACCAGAAGGAGTGATGAGTACCTTGGCTTCTACTACTTTGTGAAGCGCAAGAGGTGCCCATTCAAGTACCTCCGGTCGTTTCCCTCTGGAAAGTGGGTCGATTGGAAGAAAGACTGGATAGTCATCCGGGTGGAGGAGCACGAGAAGCTGGAGCTGCCCGAAGCCCTCCCCAACATCGACACTGTAGTCTGGAGTGAAGCTCCGGTGCTGTCGGATGCCTTCAACCCTGCTCTGACCAGGATCCGCCAATGTGTGGAGGGAGGATTAACTCCTCAGGCGGTATTTTGCAATTTCCTGGTCAACAGGTGGGCACTGCTGAAGAGGAGAGAAAAACTCGCTTGGACCCTCAACAGTGTGATGTACGACGACCGGGTCGAGACCGGGCTGAAGTCCAACATGGAGGGGGCGACCTTGGAGTTTCATCTCAAGAAGTTCCAGCACGACATCGACGTCGCAGGTGATGACTTGACCCCGCCACCAGCTTTCTTCCCTCTGAACGTGGAAGTACAGTTTAGCAGGGAGCTCCGGCGGACGATGCCATTGCTTGACAACCTCGGTGTCGTCGAGAGACGATCGACTTCCAGGGTGGTGATCCCTGGAGCTTCTGAAGGTGGCTCCGCCCCTGCCCAGAAGCCAAGGACTGAAGTCGTCGGCAAGGTAAAGGAGCCAGCGGCCGAACCCTCGAGCCAGAAGAGGAAACTGAAGCATGCCGACGGAAGGTCCGTCAGGCCTGCACCCTCTGCACCAGCTCCTTCTCCCTGGAGGGGGAGGTCTTCTACAACTGTGGCGACTGCACCTACAGCAGTGTCTTCCCGGGGTGCTAGCCCCGGGCATGTGACTCCAGTACTAGGGCCAGCTGAGGTCTCTGGGTCCGGAGGTCCTTCCCGGTCGAAGGGGGCCTCGACTAAGGAAATGCCCGCGGCTGCAACAAGTTCCGGGGGGCCTTCCGGAGCTACCATGCTGGCGGCGGCCATGGTCAGTCCAGAATTCCTGGGAAAGAGATTACGTGCAAGCTGGTGCGGAAGCCTTCCGAGGTAATTTTTAATCTTTACGTTAGACAGTTGTTTTGTTGTAGCAATTGTTTTTTAAGTTTCTTCATCCATCATCTGCAGCGTCCCCAAGAAGAGGAGTGAGGCTCCGCCCTCAGCCACAACAGCTGAAGTTGTGAGGGTGGAGGCTTCTGCTCCTGTCCCGGTGCTGCCCCAAGTGGTGGCTGAAGCTGCGGCAGCTCCGACGCCAGCTGTCGTGGTCATGGACCTCGACTCATCCCCCGAGACTCCCGTGGTAGCGCCAGACCACGGGAGAAAAGATGCGCCAGCGGCACCTGCCCCGGAGGTCGAAGCCCCGGGTCTTGATGCTAATATGTTGGAAGCTTTGGCCGCTGAGCCGGAGGAAGCAGTGATTCCGTCCCCAGATCTTGAAATTGTCGAAGCCCCGACAGTTGAGCCGGAGGTTATTGAAGTCCCGGCGAGCGAGTCGGATGTTGAGGAAGTCCCGGCGGTTGAGCTGGCTACCTCTGAAGCTCTGGCCTCAGAGCCGGTTGCCACTGAAGCTCCAGCTGCAGAGCCGGTTGCAGTTGAAGACCTTATGGCGCCTGAGCCGTTTGAGGTTGAAGCTCCGGCCTCAGGGCCGGTTGTTGTTGTTGACCTTCCGGCGCCCGAGCTGGTCGTTGCGAAGGCATCAACACTCGAACCCATGATGGTCGAGGCGCCAACACCCGAGCCACCAGCGGAGGAGGAGCCCAGGCCGGAGCCGGAAGTAGCCCATGCTCCGGACGTGATGACGATGGAGGTGCCTGCTGCTGAGCCAGGGTGCCCTGATAAAGTTGCTGGCCCCCTGCCTTAGGGGGCAAATGAAGACCTGGCGGCAGGGCCTTCAGGTCCACTTCCGGAGGTCAGAACTTCTTCTGTGGGTCCCTCCTCGGTGGCGACTGAGGCTATCCCAGAGGACGACCCTAGTGCCGTGGAGGCTCAGGGGACCACTCTTGTGGAGTGGGAACCAATTTTTGTAAGCGAGAACCAGCTGGAACCAGCGGAGGAGACCCCAGCAAGTCCGGACCCTATTCCTCTATCGTTGTCCATTGACAACGCTTGCTCCAGTCCGCGTCAAGTCCAGCTAGCGTTCTACCATGACAGCAAGGCTCTTGAAGAGGAGCGCCAAACCCTTAGGCGGTGGCGTAATCGGCTCTACTTCGAGACCAAGCTGGTGCAGTCGAGGATGGCAGACGACAAGGAGTGGATCAAACAAGAGAAGGTCCACCTGGAATATTGGGGAAAATTATTGGATGATAGGGAGAGCTTGACTCGTGCCCTCGACACTCAATCTCGGGCCATTTATGAGCAGGCCAAGGCAGCTACAGATCCAATTGTACTTGGACCCGCTTTACTTCGGCCTGCCAGGGTGTAGGTACAGTGGCGTACTTAGGGTGCATTACCAGGCTAAGTCGATAGCACACTCCGGCCCTAGATTGGCTTGGCGGCATTCAGGCGAGTGGGCCATGAACAATATTTGAATCCAAAAGAATTGACAATACAGCTCGAATTGTACATGAACCGGTCGAACTAAAATTTCTTAAGAATTGCACAACTTTGTTATAGACAAGAAAGAGAAAAATAAAAAATGTTGAGCCTGTACAAAATAAATGCACGTGGAGTCTGTTTCACATGAAGATGTCTTTCATTATAGGTCCGGGGTACAGGGGAAACAAGTACACTCTTAGGGTACGGAACCAAGTTAAGCGTGTTTCATTTCTCGTTTGACCCAGGGTATCTAGCCACACTTTTAGTTCTGAGACTGTGACAAGTGTTGCATGAACTTTGCGGACCTTCCAGGAAAGGTCCAGCTGTTCTCCCAGAGGAACTACCCGACTCTGTACAATGACTCTATAACATACACCTCAAGTTACTACATACTCACCTCCGTGATATTAAGTGTAGAACTTACGGAGGTGCTCCATATTCCAAGGATTTGGGAGAGGTGTCCCATCCTCGATAGCCAAGCGAACGCTTCTGGGACGGGATACTTTAATCACTCGGAAGGGTCCCTCCCAGCTGGGGGAGAGTTTGTTTAACCCTTCTCTGGATTGTATTCTCCATAGCACCAGATCGCCTTCCTCGAGCCATCGGTTGTGTACATGCCGCTGATGATAGCGCCGAAGGGATTGGCGGTATCGGGCATTCTGAATAGTTGCTTGGCACCTTCCCTCCTCAAGGAGGTCTAGGTCTTCACGCCGGAGCTGGTCCTGCGTGGCTTCGTCGAAGGTCCGGACCCGGAGTGACCCCAAGGTGATTTTCGGAGGAAGGATTGCTTCAGCTCCGTACACCAGGAAGAAGGGTGTCTCTCCAGTTGACCGGTTTGGAGTTGTCCTGTTGGCCCATAGAGTGGGCGGAAGCTCTTCAATCCAGTTGGCTCCATGTTTTTTCAAGCGCTCATAGGTGCGCGTTTTGAGTCCTTTCAGGATTTCAGCATTTGCTCTCTCGGCCTGGCCATTGCTTGCCGGGTGAGCTATGGAGGCATAGCAAACTTGAATGCTGAGGTCTTCGCAATATCCTTGAAATGCAGAGCTTGTGAATTGGGTCCCGTTATCAGTAATGATTTTGTTTGGGACTCCAAATCTGCATACAATGGACTGCAAAAAGTTGATAGCAGATTGCTTGTTTATTGTCACAACTGGAGTTGCTTCTGGCCACTTGATGAACTTGTCAATGGCGACGTACATGAACTTGTAACCTCCGACGGCTCTTGGGAAAGGTCCCAAGATGTCCATCCCCCACAAAGCGAAGGGCCATGTAGGAGGTATCATTTGTAGAGGCTGAGCCGGTGTGTGAATTTGCTTTGCATGAAATTGGCATGCTTCGCATTTCTTCACCAGCTCAGTTGCATCTTGGAGTGTTGTAGGCCAGTAGAAGCCATGCCAGAAGGCTTTACCGACCAGCATGCGGGAAGACGCGTGGTTCCCACACTCGCCTCCATGGACTTCTGCGAGGAGCTCGCAGCCTTCTTCCCTTGTGATGCACCGCATTATGACGCTGTTGGCACCACGCCGGTAGAGATCCCCTTCTACCAACGTGTATCTTTTAGCCAATCTGACTATCTGGTCAGCGGATACATCATCGTCAGGAAGGATGTTGTCTTTCAAGTAGCTCCGAATCTCCGAGATCCAGGCATTGGAGCTAACTTGAGCATTTGAGTCTTTCGTGCTGGGTTGCTCGGAGCTTCCGGCAGCACCTACGACCCTTGAGGGCTGCCATGGTAACAGGGCCATCGGGACTGTCAGCTTCGGGATGCTGATCTCGCCCCCTTCGCTCAGTTCGGCAGGCTGAGCTGTGGGTTTTGACAATCTCCGGACAAAAGTTCCGTCATGACCTGGAGCTCCGGTTGACGCTTTCGTCGAGAGTTCTTCGGCTTTAGCGTTGTGGACACGATGGACGTGGTGGAGGTCTAGGACTTCGAAGTCCTTCTGAAGCCTCTGGACTTCAAGGAGGTAAGCAGCTAGCTGGAGATTGTTGCAGGAGCATTCACCCTTCACTTGTTTAATGATTAGCTGTGAATCCCCTTGACCAGCAGCTGCTTGACACCGTATGACAGTGCCACCTTTAGTCCGTAGATGAGTGCTTTGTACTCCGCCATGTTGTTGGTCGCCTTGAAGTCAAGGTGTACCGTGTATTTTACCTTCTTCCCGGTTGGTGCGAGGAGAACGATTCCAGCTCCGACCCCCTGCTTTTGCATGGAGCCGTCGAAGTAGAGGGTCCAGTGAGGCTCGGTGAAGACCGGAGCCTTGTGTTCCGGCTTCTGCTCACTGGGGCCCCCTGGGTTTGATGGAGAGGTAGTCCATTCCGCCACAAAATCTACCAATGCTTGACTCTTGATTGCTTGTCTTGGAATGAATTCGAGATCGAATTCGGCCAATTCTGCTGCCCATTTTGCAATATTCCCAGTTGAATTGGGATTATGCAATATTGCTCGAAGTGAGCAAGAAGTCACCACTGAAATCTTGTGAGCTTGGAAGTAATGGCAAAGCTTCCTGGAGGCGATAAGAACTGCATAGAGCAACATATGCACCTCTAGGTATCGAGTCTTGGCATCATGAAGTACTTCACTGATGAAGTACACTGGGCGCTGGATGGTCTGGACCCTCCCGGAGGGGCCCGGAGCTTCCTCTTCATTGACTCGGATCCTCCTGGAGGGATCTGGACCTTCTTCGGGGACCTCCGGGTCCTTGCTAGAGGGACCCGAAGCTTCTTCAGAAGCGACCTGAACCCTCCTGGAGGGGTCTGGTTCTTCTGAAGTAACTTCTAGTGGACTCAAGTCTGGGAACTGGGACCCAAACTCGCTTTCAGGAACCTCCGGACCCTGCCGGAGGGGTCTGGAATCCTGAGCATGGGATGGTTCTGGTCTCTCCACGACCAGGACCATACTGACAACTTCGTCAGTTGCTGAAATGTAAAGCAGCAAAGGCTCACCAGGGTTCGGAGCTACCAGAGTTGGTACGGTGGTGAGGAGCTGTTTTAGCTCCTGGAATGCCTTTTCTGCTTCTTCAGACCATTGGAATGGTCCGAACATCCTCAATAACTTGAAGAAGGGAAGTGCCCGTTCCGCCAGTCTTGAAATGAACCGGCTGAGGGCTGCTAGACATCTAGTCAGCTTTTGGACATCCTTGATGTGGGCTGGTGGCCGCATGTCTTCAATGGCTTTGATCTTCGCCGAATTAGCCTCTATGCCCCGGTGATTTACCAGGAAACCAAGAAGTTTTCCGGAGCTAACCCCGAAGACACACTTGTTTGGGTTTAGCTTTGTGCGGGTGACCCGCAGCTTGTCGAAGACAGCCTGTAAGGTGTCAAGGAGTGACTCCTTGTTCTTGACCTTGACCACGATGTCATCGACGTACACTTCCACTATGTCTCTAATGAGTTCTTCAAAAGGTTTGTACATAGCTCGTACAAAGGTTGAAGCTGCATTCTTGAGACCAAATGGCATGGCTGTATAACAGTACAATCCATCTACCGTGATGAAAGAGGTATGCTCTTCATCTTCCCTAGACATTCTGATTTGATGATACCCAAAATATGCGTCTAGGAAACACAGTAATTCACACCCGGAGGTGGAATCCACTATCTGATCTATTCTAGGTAGTGGGAATGGATCTTTTGGACACGCCTTATTTAGTGTTGTGTAGTCAATACACATCTGAAGCTTCCCGCCGGCCTTGGGCACAACTACTGGGTTTGCCAGTTATTTTGGATGGAAGACTTCTCGGATGAATCCAGCTTCGAGCAACTTCTTCACTTCTTGTCAAATGAAGTTCTGTCGCTCCACGGATTGCTTCCGAGGCTTCTGATGCACGGGCCTGGCGTCAGGGTAGATCTTCAAATTGTGCTCAATCACTTCCCTGGGGATCCGAGACATTTGTGACGGTTGCCAGGCAAACATGTCGACATTAGCCCGGAGGAAAGCGATGAGTGCGAGTTCCTATTTGTCATTCAGTCCCCCCGATATACAGGTGGTCTGAGCGGCATCGGAACCGATTTGGACGACTTTGACGGGAATGTCGGTGTCGCCGCTTGGCTGCACACGAGGTGCAGAAGTCGAGCCTCATTGACGAATGCTCGAGGGTTTTGGAGCTTGCTCCTGCCTGGAGTCCTCCTCTTGCACCGTAGTAAGCGCATGAAGTTCTTCCAGAGCAGTTACTTCGGCAGTGCGATCTCCGCGGATCCAGAGAACGCCTACTGGGGTTGGCATCTTCAACACCAGGTAGCCATAATGACCAGCTGCCATGAATTTGTACAAGGCAGGCCTACCCAAGATGGCGTTGAAAGGTAAGTTGATCTGAGCAACGTCAAAGACCAACTTCTCAGTGTGATACTTCTCCCGGGTCCCGAAGGTAACGGGGAGAGTAATAGCACCGAGTGGGGTAATGGCTCCCGAACCTACTCCGGAGAAAGGTCGGGAGGGGTGAAGATCCGAAGGTCGGAGCTGAAGCATGGTAAAAGCTTCGAAGCTTATGAGGTTCAGCCCCGAACCTCCGTCTACCATAACATGGTGAAGCTGAATGTTATTGATGGTAGGAGATACCATCAAAGATAACTGGCCTTCTCTAACCATGCTTCGAGGGTAGTCCGAAGCATCAAAAGTGATGGCTGTGTCCATCCACTTTCGATGAGGCTCCGCCCTGGCTGTAGGAGCTACAGCGGCCATGTCCCGACGCATTGTCTTGAGGACGCGGTGGGAGGTGATGTCCCATGATCCACCAAAAATGGTGTTCATGGTCTTCCGACGCTCGTTGTCAGAGACGTCAGAATCATCGTCGACGGAGGTGTAGACGGCCTTCAGGACCTTTTTATGATCCTGAAAACCTAACTCCTCTTCACCCGGAGCTTCATCAACTTTTTGTTTTCCTTCCCTTTGTCGGAAAGGAACTTCTTCCGGGCACTTGTTGTAGCGCTCGACAAGTTTTTGGACCTCTCGGCAGTCTTCCAAACTGTGGCTGTCCGTTTTATGAATTGGATACAACACCTTAGGTTTGCCACCGTCTTCAGAAGACGGTCGAGGTCGCTTCTCGGGGCGTGGCACCCGGAGCTGCAGCAGCTGCAGCATTAGATGCACCGGCCGACGGCTTCTTCTTACCGTTGGTCTTTTTATTCTTTTTGCCACTCCCGGAGGTAGTGGCTTCGCCTTTGGAGGATTTCTTGCGATCCTCAGGAGGTGGTTTGGAGTGCATTTCACGGCCCTCCGCAGCTTTGGCACATTTGTCGGCCAAGCTGAAGAGTTCCGTGACACTGGTGATCTCCTTGATCGCCAGTTTCTCCAACATCTTCTTATCCCGTATGCCCTGTCTAAATGCCACAATGACAGAAGCGCTAGAGATAGAAGGGATATTGTTTCGTACCAGAGAGAATCTTTGGATGAATGATCGCAGGGATTCTCCCCCTTTTTGCACAACTGCAAAAAGGTCCAGTTCAGTGCCTGGTCGGGTATATGAACTCCCAAAGTTGGCGGTAAACTGTCAGCACAACTCCTTCCAACTGTTGATGGAGTTGGGTGGAAGGCTCATAAACCAGGACCGGGCGGTCCTAGTTAAAGCCACTGGAAAATAGTTGGCCATTACGGCCTCATTTCCTCCAGCTGCCAGGATAGCAGTGGAGTAAATCTGAAGAAATTCGACGGGATTAACGGTCCCGTCATACTTCTCCGGCAGGTGAGGCCAGAATTTCTGTGGCCACCTAACCATACGTAGATGCATGGCCATGGCTGAACAGCCTCCTCCTACTTCTTCAGGAGCAGGAATGTCCTGAGCTTCTCGTCTTTCTCGAGCACGCTCGATATGGACTCCACTGTCTTGTTGATGGTATCGGCGATCAAGCTCCGCCCGGAGGTCATGAGTTGAAAGCCTTGATACCGTGTGAGTGCATCGTGCCCCGGAGGGCAATGACGTCACTTGCTGTGACACAACACGTCTCCTGGTTTTGGAAACGTGCGGACCAAGTCTGCCAGACAAGGTCCGTCGCTTCGACGGGGCCCGTCCTGAAGGAGGAGGACCCTGGTTACCAATGCGGTCGGCTGCTGCTGCAACCAAGTGTTCCACATCGGCCCTCCACTGCTCCATTGCATCCCGGGATGCATCCGGAGGTGGTGGGCGCTGAAGGAGAGCACGTGCTGCATGCAGCTCGTGTTCCGGGTTGTCATGATTCGCCGACGCATTGATTGACGCCGGTGCACCATTGCGCTACCCAGCTTGATTTGCTGGTGGAGGCGGCGGTGGTGGAAGTGTGACTTCTGCTGGAACTGAGGTTCCTGCTGGTGGCTGCATATTGGAGGGATTGCCCCCAGCAGCTTGAACAGCGGGATGACCATTGGATGATTCAGCAGCTAAGTTCACCATTCTTGAAATCTCAGGCGCCCCTACCTGGTGCGCCAGCTGTCTGTGGTTTTGATCCGGCAGATCTCCCGACACTACTAAAATTGTTTGTGGAGTTTGAAGTTCGGTGTGGGCGCGCGGAGATTCAAGAAGGTGAAATGTAAAATGACACAGGAGACACAAAGATTTACGTGGTTCGGGCCGCCTGAGCGTAATACCCTACTCCACGGGGTGTGTTGGTGTTGTATTGGATGTATGAACTCAACTCAGGTGACGTGAATTGAGAGCGTGTGTGAGCCGATCAGACCCGATGTCCTCTATGTATCGTCGGCCTGTCCTTTTATAGTAAGGACAGGCCGTTACAAGTTGGCCTGGCCCGACATGTGGCCCCGGCGGCTACTAATATTGATACACATTTGATGCGCTTAATTACCCTTAATGACCGAGTTACGGGCTTTGACAGCGCCGTTACTGGTAATAAGGGTTGTCCGATCGTGTGTTATTAACATAGTATTAATTAAACTTAATCGGGTCATGAAGTCCTTGATTCCCCTTTGAAGATCCGGAGCCGTTGTGGATTCTACCGGATGTTTGAGGCTAAAGATCCGACGGTTGGACACGTGGCAGCTCCGGAGCATACTGTGGGGAACAGATAGGTCCGGTGCCACCAGACACGTGTTAGTTCCGGAGCTTCCCTCGGTCTGGGGTTAGGTCCGGGGGTCCCATTATGGTACATAGCTCGGAGCTTCCCCCTCGTGGGCGGTAGCTCCGGTTTGATGGTACACGAGGCGACCCTGGGACTAACCATGTTGGGGAAGCGGGTCCGGTTATGTCTGACATGTGGGCCTCCGAAGGTCTTCAAATCAAGTAGATGACATTTCCTTGAGATCCTTGCAATCTCAAGGGGTATACGGTACTCAGGGTACCAACACTAAGATTTCACTTAATTCTATCCATAGGATGTTGTATTCTTTTTGAAATAATCTAAAAGTAATACCATCAAATCTTATTTTGAGTGTGCAAAGGAATTGTATGGAGAGAAGACGTGAACCTTTCTCCTCAATGTGAGCAAAGTTTTCCCATCCTAGTGCATGCCAAATGGAATAGAATTCAGAATCCATACCTATTTTGGAGATCAAATCCATATCATAAACACTTCGTATGAGAAAACTCACGATCTTGGAGGAGCTTGCGAGCTTGATCTTCAACTTTGTATGTCGAGGTCGTCATCGTGAATAAGTTGATGTGGGTCGCTCCTCTCACCCATGGGAGTGTCCTCACCTACACTCCTCCTCCATGAACTTGGTGTATCAACAGAAGAGGGGCATGCACTTTAGTCTCCACCATGGCTTGAGCTTGCAACCTCCTTCTTCTTTCCAAACAACCTCTTCATTCCTTTCATGGCTACAACAAACAAGAACACAACAATGCAAAAACTCGAAAGAAGTGATGTTAGTAAAAGCAAAATCCTCCACGAATTTCCCCTTGAAGAACTTGAGAGCAAATTGCAAATGCAAACAAAAGCAAATCTTTTTGAGAGTTGGATTTTGAGCAAGTTCACTTCAATGACGAGAAAGAAAAACAATGTGAGCAAGAGTGACTTTGGTGAGGTATGGGGTGAGGTGAAGTGCGAGGAGAAGTGATCCTCATGGCCACCATTTATAGTGTGCACTCCCCAGTGGTCACTAGGAATCAAATGTAGCCATTGGACGAGAGAGAGCCAAAATGGCTCTTTCCACTAGTCAGCCGAACAGGGGAGTTGATCGCACTGACAAGTGGGCCCCCACGTTCTCCCTTTCGGCAGGTGGATCCCCAACAACTATGGAATTAGCAAGTTGGTGGATTACCACTTTTGCAGCTCAGAAAAAGTGTTTTTCGCATGAAACTCTTTTTTTTTCAAAACCCAACAATTTTATTTTTGTGAAATAAAGAAATAAAAATGATAGTTGAGAATAGAAGATTCTCAACTGGCTAAGAAAAAAAAGTGCAGTGGGGAAAAATCAACCTACATGAGAAAACCAAATGAAGAGGAAAAAATCAAGAAAAGAATCACTACCAATTTAACCTATTGGCTAGGTCTCACCACCGTCCGATGAGATGGACATTCCTCCTTCTTCATTTATTGACATCTGGGCCTAGTGGGATGGGCTCGGATGGCTTGTCTTGTTTCTTCCGCCATACCTTCTTTAGCGGTTTGGTGGACTGGGCCTTTGGGGAGGCCCGAACTTCTCCGTCTTCTTGGGGTGTCGGCGTGGATAATAAGATGGGTTCTCTGCATAGATCAAATTTCTAATGAATGCAATCAGTGGGTACACCTTTGAAGGTGTCATTTCAAACTCTTCGATGTGCTTAACATTCAGCCCATACTTGATACGGATCATGGAGCATTGCTCTAACTTTGGGCAAAAGTTAAACTTTTCCTCGTTGCCCTCCTTGCCATTGATATGTAAGTGGATTTCTCCAGCTCCCACATCTCCACGAGCCTTTGCGGTACTAAGTAATGGTCGCCAAAGAATGAGTGGCATATCCTTCTCAACCTCCATGTCGAGCACCACGAAATCCACGGGTATGAAGCAATTCCGAGTTTTCACCAGGACATCTTCAGCGATACCCGCCGGATAACAAACTGAAAAATGAGCCAGTTGGAGCTGCACTTGTGTTGGAGTAAGCTCCGTGAAGTTCAGCTGGTCAAAAACCACCTTGGGCATCACACTCACACTTGCTCCAAGGTCACAAAGGGCCTTGTCAAAGTGGTGAGCCCAATTGAGCATGAAATTGTAGGACATTCGGGGTCCTTCTACCAGTTGCCTCCTTGTAGAGAAATCATGTCGGCACTCTCCAAGGGAGGTTCGAGCTGTCCTGGTACCTTGCCGTTCTCCACTGGTGGAAGAACAGCTGCCAGTTGAGCCAACTGAGTCTCCAACATCTTGTTGAAGCTCAATTGATTCTTGATGGCTGAGGACAGTCCTTCAATCTTGGCATTAATGCTCTCTTGGGTCTTGTCATTAGCAGCCAACTTCTTGATAGAGTATCATTGATCTTCAGCTGGCCAATGGCAAGTTCTCTCAAGTTGGGTTGATTTTCATTATTGCTATTGTTGTTGTACCCTCCTTGAAAGAATGGGCGTGGTTGGCCCCACCCTTGACCTCCTGAACAATAGCCTTTATTGTTTCCATTGTTGGCTATGTATAAGGCATCCTCACAGGTTTTTGGGCAGTCATTTCCCAAATGGATCGTGTTGCCATAGACTTCACAAGTGATGTGAGAGTCTAAGGCATAGGCATTGACACATACCTTACCATTGACTTTTCCATCAATATTCTTCATAAGGAGGTCCAATTTGGCAGCGATCATGTCCACCTCCTTCAAGGTGTGCATGCCTCACTGGCGGGTACGTAGACGCTCCTTGCTCCAACCCATGTTTGACACCATCTTCTCAATCAAATCTTTGGCTTTGGGCACCGTCAATGAGAAGAAGGCACCTCCAGCAGCATCATCAACATGGTCACAGGCAGAAGGATAAGCCCGTTGTAGTTGTTTTGGATAATTAGCCAATCATCCATCCCATGGTAGGGACAGGATAGGATGTACTCCTGAAGCCTTTCCCAAGCATTGGGAATAGATTCCTTGGCATCTTGCTGGAAGCTAGAAATTCTTCCACGTAGGGCATTGGTCTTGCCCAACGGGAAAAACATGGCGAGGAATGCCATAGAACACTTCTCCCAAGTGTTTGCAACACTTCGGTTCGTGTAGAACCACTGTTTCGCTCTCCCAAGAAGAGAGAACAGAAACGGCCTAAGACGGACATCATGAGGAGATACGTCCTTGATCTTAAAAGTGTTGCAGATCTCAAAGAACTGTTGCAGTTGAGCACTTCCTTCGTCGTTAGCCTTCTCACAAAATGGGTTGGCTTGCACCATGGTGATCAGACCAGTCTTGATTTCGAAGTTCACATCTCCCGTGTTAACAGGGGCCCAACAGGCACATTGCTAGCAGAGGGAGCCGAAAACTCATGAAGGGTCTTCTGGGATATTGGTGTATCGGTTGTTGGTGCAGTTGCACTGGCTTGCTTTGCCGTTCGATCAGGGTGCTGCACCACTGTATTGTTCCATTGGGCCTTGTATCAAGTTTAAGTCTATTATTTTCGTGTATTAGGGTTAGGTCACGACCGCAACACCTCCTTAGACGTCCTCCCACCTATATATAATCCATGGTGATGCCATAAACAATTGAGTTTTGCTTAGATTAATAATATCACCATTCTATGGTTTGTGAAACCCCAACTTCGCGATTCAGATCGTGTCTTCTACATTCTTGCTTGTGTTCTTGGATGCACTTGCCGAGATTAGCCTTCTTGGCGAGTTCAATCCTGTGCAGCACGGTTGATAACAAACAGAGTGGTGGTGTAGTGATTGCAGGAGTTTTTCGTGTTCTACTCGAGAGCCTCAGATCATCAACGTCGAGATGTCCATCAATGGACTTATCCATTATATATTGGAAGATCGGGCCTAAACCTCCTTATCACCTACGATGCTTCTAATGTACATATATGAATGTAGGCCTAGAGGGGGGGTGAATAGGCCTTTTTGAATTTTCTCGGTTCCTGTAGCACTCAACAGCAAGGTCAATACCAGAGATATCGGACTAGTCTGATAAAGTGCGGACTAGTCTGGTTTTCACAGGCTAAGTTGATCAAGATCAGTCAATTTGATTGATTCGTTAATGTTTGCAGCGGAAATATAAACTTAAATGATAGTTTAATAGTTGTATGTCAAATTCTATAACAATTAAGCCTCTTGTTCAACAATTTAACTCAAATTGAACAAAGTGAATCAAACCCTAGATTAAGTTGATTAATTAAGATGAAGAACACAAAAGGACAAGACACAAGATTTATCTCGTGGTTCGGCTACCATGAAGGCAACCTACATCCACGTTGAGGAGCCCACAAAAGGACCGGGTCTTCTCCAACCCTTCCCTCGTCGGATCGCCACGAAGGCCAATCCTCTTCCACTAATCACAAAGGGTAAATAACAAAGTTGAAGGGGTGTTCTCACACGTTGAGAGCTCCCTTGAATACAACTTACAAAGCCACCAATAACACACTCGAAAATTACAAATTGAAACGCAAGAGTGTGTTAGAGAATCAAACCAAGAGCTCAATGATGTGGGCCAAGTGTCTCTCCAATGATCTAGAAGTGATCTTCAATAGATTGATCGATTTTGCACTTAATTTCGTGGAGAGAGGTGGTTTTTGAGTCTCTTGGTAGGTGTGACGGCGCTAGGGTTCGAGAGATTGTAAAAGTGGGCCGTGCACCTCTATTTATATGGGGTTTTTAAAAGTGACCGTTAGGGTTCAGAAAGATCGGACTAGTCCGTGGTGGTCACCGGACTAGTCCGGTGTGCTGTGTGTAGCAAACCCTAGGTGTCCAGGAATATCGGACTAGTCCGGTTGAAAACGGACTTGTCCGATTTCACTACTGGAAATCTTCGGACTAGTCCGATTGCCATCGGACTTGTCCGAACATATGAAACCCTAAGTGTTTAGGATGACAAGTCCGCACTTGGAGGACTTGTCCGATTTAGATCTGTGTGTATATCGGACTAGTCCGTGTAGACACCGGACTTGTCCGAAGTGGATCAGAAAGAATATCGGACTAGTCCGGATCACAACGGACTTGTCCGATTTTGTGTGACTTGTGCATTGTGTTGAGGACTAGTCCGCATTGGGGAGGACTAGTCCGAAGTGGATCAGAAAGATATTGGACTAGTCCGGTGGAAACCGGACTTGTCCAATCTAGTGCAGAATGTGATATCAGACTAGTCCGGCTGTTATCGGACTAATCTGGTCCTGTATAACTTTGTGCATTGTGTGTGTGTGCTTGAAAGTGATTGAGCTCTTGGGTGTGTTTCCTTAACACACTCCATACATAATAATCTACTATTTTCTTCTCCTTGAGCTCAAATTTACTTTGCTTCCCATTTCCCTTTTTTTTGGCATTTTGCTCATTTTTCATTATTTGCCTGCATTCATCTTAACAAAAGGATTAGGATCCCAATTGCTTGTCATAAATCATCCAAAACCCACAAGGGAGTCCTAGATGCACTTTCAATCTCCCCCTTTTTGGTGATTGATGACAACCAATTGAGATTTCACAAAATAAGGCAAAAAAATGAGATTTTCATAAAGTATGCACATATGACTCAAAAATACATCAAGCAACAAGAGAATTATCCATATGTGCATTCTTTATGGTGGGATGCATACTAAGTGCATGAATACATTGAGAATGATAGAATTTACATTAATCAACCGATATCAAGTGCATATGACATTTCGGGAGCAAAAATGCAGTTTTCATCATATTGAGAGTAAATTGAGCAATTCATCACAAGACCAAACTTAATATGAAAATAGAGTTAAACTATTACAATCACAAATAAAAGATAAAGAGAACTCTCTCCTCGCACCCTACCACAGCTAAAGCTAAGACTCCCCCTCAATCTCTCCCCCTTTGGCATCAAGACACCAAAGAGAAGGAGAGGAGGGTCCTAGGGTCTTCACTCTTCACTGTCGGTCCTCTCGTCATCGTCTTCATCTTCTTCGCTTTCCGCTTGATGAGGAGGAGAGGGGGAAGGAGCGGAGCTGCTCGAGCCCCCAATGCCAAAGTAGGCAAGCTCGGAGGGGTTCAGAGGCCTGAGCTCGGTGATGTCAAGATTAGAATCTTCAGAAATTACTGGAGATCCAATGGTGTTGATCTCCAACTTTTCACTTAGTTGCTTCACATTGGCTTTGATATATCTCATATCCTCCTTCCTCTTCTGATTGAGTTTATGAAGCTTTACTTCAGCCTTCTCGCAAGAGGAGAATATGGCGGTCAGGTACTTTAGGATCCCACTAGCTGATCCTCTCTGAGGGGCTTCCCTAGAGGTAGGGACAGCCCTAGCACCGCTTCTTGATTTTGTCGGTGCCTCGGGACTGGAGGCCGGCGAAGGAGCAGCCTGAACACTCACTGGTTGAGGCTTCTGAGGCCTCAAAGGAGTGTGCTCCACATCCTTCACGAACTCAATACCTGTGACTTTCTCAATCATATACATGAGGTAGGGAGCATAGCCACATGACCTGTTGGGCGTGCAGGATATGTTGACCATATCATTCCAAATGTATTCCGCCACATCAAATGGGCGGTCCTTGCTTATCACTCTCATTAGGGTTCGGAGGTAACCCTGCACGCTCCCAGCATCTCCATCTTTAGGAGCAATAGTCTTACTCAGCACTCTGTTGAGGACCACAAAGAATGGTTTCATGTTCTTTGTAGAGGGAGGGACATACTTTGAGTTCAGCTCATATAGGAATTTCATCCTATCCTTCTCCATGACACCTATGTTATGGATGATCAGCCTGTCATGTTCAGAGGTGTCCCGATGGAGCAGATTATTGAAGTCCTCTTGAGTGATACTATACTTAGATCCGTGTGTCATCCAAGTAACACTCTCTTCATCCTCACTCGAGAAGTGGCAAGTTGCAAAGAACTGTGCAATCACTTCATCATTCCAATTGTGTCTGAAGGCAAACAGATCCTTCAGACCATGCCTCTCTGCTGCAGCAATGACCTCATCAAAAGCTGAGCACTTCTTCTTCTCTAGGTAGGCCCAGTCAATCCACTGACTGCGCACCACCGGAGTCTTCATTGGGAGATACACCGATTTGTAGAAGTCTGCATGGAAGTTGCACCAAAACCTGCCATCGACACCTTGCTTTGGCCTGCCATACCAGTTAATGCTCCTGAACTTGGCCGCTGAATCACTGCCCTTGCCATTGAACTTCTCCTCAGTAGGGTCCCGGACCCCTTCCCTGGGAGCATGGAGCTTCAAGGGCCCAACTGGCCCCGTTGCGACTCCCTTGCCCTTTCCTTTTGCTTGACGAAGGCCGCTTGTAGACGCAGCAGCCTTCGAGGCGGGCTTCTTGACACAGACCTTCCTCCGAACCTGGGGAGGGGAAGTAGCAGGCTCGGAAGGTCTTTCTTGGCGTTTCTTGCCAAGACCCGCCGAGGACCGAGGTGCCACCTCGTGGTCCAACTCGGCCTCAAAGTCGGAGATCTCGTTGTCGGAGCTCGACATGATCTGAGGATGATTGAGCAAGAATAATGACAAGTTATATAAGGCATAGGTAAGACAAGATAGCAATGGATGGCATTAAGGAATTAGAGAATTAGGTTTCAGGTTCGGAAACATCGGACTTCTCCGGTGCTCAGGCACGGACTAGTCCGGGGTACCGGACTTGTCCGTGCATGGGCCGGACTAGTCCGATGTTCATCCTCAAAAACCTAACAGACTGGTCAAGGGATGATTCCAAATTCAAATCTAGTCTAGCATACACGTAGTACATCAAATAAGCATGTATCTAGTGAAGGATGCTAGGCTATACGATCAATAATGGAGAAAAAACAAGATTTCTAGGGTTTTGAAGAAATTTACCGAAGAAATCGATGGAGGCTCGAAGCTTTGGGGGTTGGAGGTCGGACTAGTCCGATGGCTTCAATCCCCAAGAGGTCAAGCTTGATCTCCGCCCAAATGTGGACTTTTTCGATGGAGGGAGGAGAAAATCGCCTTGGGAGCTCGAGCGCAAGAGAGAGGAAAGCATGAGCAAAAGTGGGGGTGAGGAGATTAGGGTTTGGTGGCGGCTAGGGTTATGGACACGAAAAATCGAACAAGTCCGGACATGACCGGACTAGTCCGAAGACGTCCAGAGACCTATATCGGACTAGTCCGTGGTCTATCGGACTTGTCCAGCCTAACCGGCACTCTGCGGACTAGTCTGCATGGGTGGACTAGTCCGGGTAACCACGGACTAGTCTGTGGTCACCAGGAAAGAATTGCATAGCCCATTCATATATATTTGAAGGTTCAATAATAGAGAATAGAGAGGCAAAACAATTCAAGTAATATTGATGAATTTGACCAGTAAGCATACAACAATCATACAATGATCAAAATTCATCAAGATCTAATAATTGACATAGTTTTTCGAGAGAAAAATGGAGAGGGATGATTTTCACAATTCAATCAACATTTTTGAAGCAATCATACATGTATGCAACTTTTCAAGCCACACTCCGAGAATCAAGAATATTTAGCTCATTTCGGAGTTTGAAAAAACGCTTTTCATCAAGTGGCTTGGAGAATATGTCGGCCAATTGTTTTTGGGTATTGACATGTGAGATGGTTATGTCTCTTTTCATGGAATGGTCTCTCAAGAAATGATGTCTTATGTCTATGTGTTTAGTCCTAGAGTGCTCAACTGGATTGTGGGCTATTTTAATGGCACTCTCATTATCACAAAGGAGAGGAATACAGTTCATATTGTAACCGTAATCCCTTAGAGTTTGTCGCATCCAAAGGAGTTGTGCACAACAACTCCCGTCTGCAACATACTCCGCTTCGGCTGTGGATAATGCAATGGAATTTTTTTTCTTAGATGACCAAGAAACCAAAGATCTTCCTAGGAATTGGCATGTGCCAGAGGTGCTTTTTCTATCAACTTTGCACCCGACATAATCTGCATCGGAGTAACCAATGAGATTGAATTTGGAGCCTTTTGGGTACCAAAGACCAAGGTTGGGTGTATGAACTAAATATTTCAAGATTCTTTTTACGGCTATCAAGTGACATTCCTTAGGGTTGGCTTGAAATCTTGCACACAAACATACACTCAACATAATATCTGGCCTAGATGCACATAAGTAGAGTAAAGATCCAATCATGGAGCGATATACCTTTTGGTCGACGCTTGGTCCATCTTCATTGAGATCCAAGTGGCCATTCGTAGCCATGGGAGTCTTTATGGGCTTTGCCTTGTCCATGCCAAACTTCTTGAGTATGTCCTGCGTGTACTTGGTTTGACTTATGAATGTTCCTTCCCTTTGTTGCCGCACTTGGAATCCCAAGAAGTACTTCAATTCTCCCATCATTGACATTTCAAACCTGTCTGTCATAATTCTACTAAATTCTTCACAGAAAGATTGGTTAGTTGACCCAAAAATTATATCATCAACATAGATTTGTTAAATAAAAAGATCATTATCTAGATTCTTAGTGAATAATGTATAATCTACTTTGCCAATTTGAAAACCATTATCAATTAAGAAATCTCTAAGACACTCATACCAAGCTCTAGGAGCTTGTTTGAGGCCATAGAGAGCCTTACATAGTTTATATACGTGGTCGGGGAACTCTTCGTCTTCAAACCCGGGTGGTTGCTCTACGTACACCTCTTCCTTGATCGGTCCGTTGAGGAAGGCGCTTTTCACGTCCATTTGATACAGCTTGAAATCATGGTGAGTAGCATATGCAAGTAATATTCTAATTGATTCAAGCCTAGCTACGGGAGCAAAAGTCTCATCGAAATCCAAACCTTCGACTTGTGAGTAACCTTTAGCCACAAGTCGTGCCTTGTTTCTTGTCACCACTCCATGTTCGTCTTGCTTGTTGCGGAAGACCCACTTGGTGCCCACTATATTTGCATTGGGTCTTGCCACAAGTTCCCAAACCTCGTTTCTCTTGAAGTTGTTCAACTCTTCTTGCATTGCCACCACCCAGTCCGGATCCTTCAATGCATCCTCAGTCCTGCGTGGTTCCAAAAAGGAGACAAACGAGTAATGCTCACAAAAATTAGCTATACGAGATCTAGTGGTTACTCCCTTTTGGATGTCACCGATGATGTTGTCGATTGGGTGATCCCTTTGAATGCATTGGTGTACTCTTGGGTGTGGCACTTGGAGAGTTGTGTGTTGGTGATCATTTTCTTCTCCCCCTGAGTGGTTGCCCTCGTTGATTTGTTGATCATCTTCATATTCCTGTGATTGATTTTGTATCGAAGCTCCCCCTTGATTGTTGATCTCCTCTTGTGGTTCACTTTCCTCTTGTATTTGTGACGATGACTCTTGTGGTCGAACTTCGCCTAGAGCCATTCTCTTCAATGCTTGATAAGGAGCTTCTTCTTTACCTAATTCACATTGACCAACTTGCTCCTTTTGGGAGCCATTAGTTTCATCGAACACTACATCACGTGCCACTTCAACAAGTCCGGAGGCCTTGTTGAAAACACGATAGGCGTAAGTGTTCGAATCATAACCAAGCAAGAAACCTTCATCGAACTTCAAAGCGAACTTTGAAGTCCTGGGCTTCTTGTTCAAGATATAACATGGAGAGCCGAAAACTCTAAAATATGAAATGTTTGGTTTGTTACCGGTGAGTAGCTCATAAGGAGTCTTCTTGAGTAGATAATTAAGGTAGAGTCGATTTGCGGCGTGGTAAGCGGTGTTAATTGCTTCCGCCCAAAATCGATCCGAAGTCTTGTATTCATCGAGCATTGTTCTTGCCATCTCTATGAGCGTTCGGTTCTTCCTTTCGGCAACTCCGTTTTGTTGTGGAGAGTATGGTGCTGAAAATTCGTGCTTGATTCCCTCCTCATCAAGGTACTCCTCCACTTGTATGTTCTTGAACTCCGTGCCGTTGTCGCTCCGAATACTCTTGATCGATAGTGAGAACTCGTTTTGCGCTCGCTTGAAGAATTTCTTGAGTGTCCCTTGTGTTTCTGACTTGTCATGCAAAAAGAACACCCAAGTGAAGCGGGAAAAATCATCAATAATGACTAAACCGTATTTATTACCGCCGATGCTTATGTAAGCAATTGGACCAAACAAGTCCATATGAAGTAGTTTGAGCGGTCTTGTCGTAGTCATGATGTTCTTTGCGGGATGATGTGCTCCAACTTGCTTCCCGGCTTGGCACACGCTACAAGGCCTGTCTTTCTCAAAAACAACATCTTTCAAACCTCGGATGTGATCGCCCTTGAGGAGTTTTTGAAGATCCCTCATACCAACATGTGGTAGCCGTCTATGCCACAGCCAACCCATGTTGGTTTTTGCAATCAAGCATGTGTCTAGTTCGGCTTTATCCTTGTTGAAGTCAACAAGGTAAAGCTTTCCCTTCAACATACCCTTGAATGCAACGGAACCATCACTCCTCCTTGAGACGGTCACACCCTCGTTAGTGAACAAGCAATTATAACCTTTGTCACATAATTGAGATATGGACAGCAGGTTATAATCTAAAGATTCAACATGTAAAACATGAGAAAGAGTGTGTTCAGAGGATATCGCTATTTTACCGGTACCGAGCACCCTTCCTTGACTATTATCTCCGAAGTAGATGCCTTCGTTTGGGTCCTCGTTTTCTTCATATTCCACGAACATCCTCCTTTCTCCGGTCATGTGGTTGGTGCATCCACTGTCTAGCACCCATTTGGATCCACCGGAGGAATAGGCCTGCATAAACAATTTATGCCTTGGTTTTAGGTACCCAAACTAGCTTGGGTCCTTGGAGGTTAGTTACAATACATTTGGGCACCCACACATGGGATTTTGTATTCCCATGGCGTGGCCCAGCATAATAAGCATAAACTTTACCAAGATTGTTTCTCATTAATACATAAGAGGCATCAAAGGTTTTGAACAAAAGTTGCTATTGTTTATGGATCGGACTAGTCTGGGTGACCGGACTTGTTCGTATGACCGGACTTGTCCAGACCACAACCGGACTAGTCCGATGTTAATGAGAGTTCAGGTTCTTAATTTTCGAGTTACCAGATTGTGAGGGTCCTCCCTTCACAAAGGTAATCCTTCCCTTGTTATTCTTATGACTTCCCGCATTTTGCTTTCCATCATAAGAGTAACCAATGCCATACTTGACATTTGGAGGTCTTTGGACCAAGTATGCACTACGTGCATAGTTGATCCTCTCCTTGTCAAATATTCCACATTGGGTAGGATTTTTATCCTTTGTGGAGGTAGACTTTTCCTTCAAACTGGTGTTGATTTTACCACATTTGCACATATGAACAAGATTAGTTGAAGTGGGTTGAGAAGATAGACTTGAAGAGGAGGAAGCTTCACTTAGCTTGAGTGACTCAACTTGCACTTCAAGGATCTTGTTAACCTTGATCAGGTTATCAAGTTGATCCTTGATTGCAACGTTTGAGTTGGTTAACTCCAAGCAAGTTTTCTTGCTTGAAGCTAGCTCAAGCTCTAGTGAGCTGTTTTTCTCCTTTTCAAGAACTAGAAGATTGTCAAGTTCGACATACTTCTCCTTTTGGGAGATAATCATGTCCTCTTGACAATCAATTAGCCGTTCCTTCTCAACAAGTTGGTCAAGTAAAAATTTCATTTTAGCAGCAGTTTTTCTGTCTAATCCAATTAACATATCTTCATCATCACTATCTAGTTCATCATTACTTGAGTAGGAATGCATGGAAGGAGTTTTGATGTTTACCTTGCGTTTACCTTCCTTTGCCATGAGGCAAGTGCCATGTCCCTTCTTTGTACCGAGCGTGGGGAAGAGTGAGGGTTTCTTGGACGTGCTTTCAATGGCTATGCTAGCCATCTCTTCTTCATCGGATGATGAGGACTCATCGTTTGAGTCCCACTCCTTTCCAATGTGTGCTTGTTCAGCTTGTTTCTTCTTCTTGAAGAATTTCTTCGGTTGAGGCTTGGCTTCTTTATTCTTCTTCTTGTTGTCCTCATACGGGCAATCGACTATAAAGTGGTTATACTCACCACAATTATAGCACGCCCGCCTCATCTTCGGCTTTGTCCTCTCCTTGTACTTGCCTTCACTTGATTTTGTTCCTTGTCTTTTCTTCAGTATTCTTTTGAACTTTTTCATGAACAAAATCATATCCTCTTCGTCCAGCTCACTGCTTTCATCATCGCTGTCCTCCTCAAGCTGTGCTTCTCTTGCTTCTTTGGATAGAGGCTTGAGTGTGGACTTTAAGGCAACTCCCTTTTTCTTGGACGATGTGAGGTCGGCTATTTCTTTGACGTTCTTGGCTTGTTTCTCCATCATTTCAAAGTTGATGATTTTGCCAAGCAATTCATCTGGAGTCATCCTCTTGTACCCGGGACTTTCTCTGATCATAGAGCATAGTGTGACATTGCGAGGCATAAAGGCTCTAAGGATGAGCTTTACAACCTCGTGGTCATTCCACTTCTTGCTCCCATATGATCGAACCTTGTTTACAAGTGTCTTCAATCGGTTGTACATGTCCTGAGGAGACTCGTCTTCCTCAATTGCAAACCTTCCTAGTTCGCCTTCGATCATTTCAATTTTCGCCTCCCGCACATGCCGGTCACCTTCATGGGCTGTTTGTAGTGTGTCCCATATTTCCTTGGCAATCTCCAGTCCGTCCACCTTTGTGAATTCATCTCGACTTAGAGAGGAGGTGATTACGACTGCGGCTTGAGCGTTTCTGTGGATGGCTTGCTCTTGACTTGGGGTGAGCTCTTCGTCGTCATCTGGGATGTCTATTCCTGTGCACACAATATGCCATAAACTTTGGTTAAGGGAAATCAAGTGCATCTTCATATTTTGCCTCCACATGGAGTAATCACTCCCATCGAAGTGTGGGGCTTTTCCAAGAGGAGTAGATAGGTAATGGCTGTTGTTTGAATTTAAACGATCATAGTTAAAAGGATATCGGGAGTAGTCGGTGTGACTACTCCCCTTCTTCTTTTCTTCAACTTTAGCTTTCCCTTTGGAAAGTGCTTTCTTTCTGAGGAGTGCTTTCAGCTCCAGCGTCTCCTCGTCATCATCATCGAAGTCTTGAATTGATTCGAGATACTTTTCCAGCTTTTGGTTCTTGTCGTTGTTCACTTCTTCCTGGTTGTTGATTTTCTGAACTTCCTTCATGTCCGACATGATCTCTTCGAGTGGTTGGACTCTTTCTTGAAGAACCTGCTCTGATACCAATTGAATGTAGGCCTAGAGGGGGGGTGAATAGGCCTTTTTGAATTTTCTCGGTTCCTGTAGCACTCAACAACAAGGTCAATACCAGAGATATCAGACTAGTCCGGTAAAGCGCGGACTAGTCCGGTTTTCATGGGCTAAGTTGATCAAGATCAGTCAATTTGATTGATTCGTTAATGTTTGTAGCGGAAATATAAACTTAAATGACAGTTTAATAGTTGTATGTCAAATTCTATAACAATTAAGCCTCTTGTTCAACAATTTAACTCAAATTGAACAAAGTGAATCAAACCCTAGATTAAGTTGATTAATTAAGATGAAGAACACAAAAGGACAAGACACAAGATTTATCCCGTGGTTCGGCTACCACGAAGGCAACCTACATCCACGTTGAGGAGCCCACAAAAGGACCGGGTCTTCTCCAACCCTTCCCTCGTCGTATCGCCACGAAGGCCAATCCTCTTCCACTAATCACAAAGGGTAAATAACCAAGTTGAAGGGGTGTTCTCACACGTTGAGAGCTCCCTTGATTACAACTTACAAAGCCACCAATAACACACTCGAAAATTACAAATTGAAACGCAAGAGTGTGTTAGAGAATAAAACCAAGAGCTCAATGATGTGTGCCAAGTGTCTCTCCAATGATCTAGAAGTGATCTTCAATAGATTGATCGATTTTGCACTTAATTTTGTGGAGAGAGGTGGTTTTTGAGTCTCTTGGGAGGTGTGACGGCGCTAGGGTTCGAGAGATTGTAAAAGTGGGCTGTGCACCTCTATTTATATGGGGTTTTTAAAAGTGACCGTTAGGGTTCAAAAAGATCGGACTAGTCCGTGGTGGTCACCGGACTAGTCTGGTGTGCTGTGTGTAGCAAACCCTAGGTGTCCAGGAATAT
The DNA here is from genome assembly GCA_036927565.1 of Tuctoria greenei. Classification (NCBI taxonomy): domain Eukaryota; kingdom Viridiplantae; phylum Streptophyta; class Magnoliopsida; order Poales; family Poaceae; genus Tuctoria; species Tuctoria greenei. The sequence goes on along the minus strand of JAYESD010000010.1, from coordinate 20,132,292 downwards.
CGGACTAGTCCGGTTGAAAACGGACTGGTCCGATTTCACTACTGGAAATCTTCGGACTAGTCCAATTGCCATCGAACTTGTCCGAACATATGAAACCCTAAGTGTTTAGGATGACAAGTCCGCACTTTGAGGACTTGTCCGATTTATATCAATGTGTATATCGGACTAGTCCGTGTAGACACCGGACTTGTCCGAGGTGGATCAGAAAGAATATCGGACTAGTCCGGATCACAACGGACTTGTCCAATTTTGTGTGACTTGTGCATTGTGTTGAGGACTAGTCCGCATTGGGGAGGACTAGTCCGAAGTGGATCAGAAAGATATCGGACTAGTCCGGTGGAAACCGGACTTGTCCGATCTAGTGCAGAATGTGATATCGGACTAGTCCGGCTGTTATCGGACTAATCCGGTCCTGTATAACTTTGTGCATTGTATGTGTGTGCTTGAAAGTGATTGAGCTCTTGGGTGTGTCTCCTTAACACACTCCATACATAATAATCTACTATTTTCTTCTCCTTGAGCTCAAATTTACTTTGCTTCTCATTTCCCTTCTTTTTGGCATTTTGCTCATTTTTCATTATTTGCCTGCATTCATCTTAACAAAAGGATTAGGATCCCAATTGCTTGTCATAAATCATCCAAAACCCACAAGGGAGTCCTAGATGCACTTTCAATATACATAGCCTAAGTTAGTTACTAATGATCATATTAATTATGAATTCTCATGCTAAGTGGATTAACACATCGGACACGGGTTTACCCCTAGCAATACTAGGATGACTCCTGCCAAGAGCCTGTGGCATAGCCAAACTTGGAGGATTACAAAGGATAGATATGACTGTCACCACCTACCTCCTATCTCTTCAATCTGTGGTTTTACTAGACATTCAATGCTAGTTTCTATCCTAGCACCATGCTAGAATATTAAGTAATTACCATAGAAGCTTAGGCACAAGCCATCCTAAGGCAACGAACTAAATCATCATTGAACCAATGTTAATTCATAGCATAAGTGATTCATATCAACATAATCATGTGATAGCTAATTAGACTATAGTGGACCTTTGTAGTGTTTATGATGATATAATGATAATGGTAAAGCACAATCATAAATACTACTACTACCCATACATGGAATCCACAATTAAACAAGAAATGCTTCATCCAAGTATATGAATAATAGAAGACTAAATATATCATCTTTATTAAGAGCAAAGTCACAAATACAAATAGGAATATGAGAGCCATACATTTCCCAATTAGGAATTGGGAAGATACTCCTTATACTCCTCTCCTACTTGGACTATGGACTAGAGGCTCTCCTCTATACAACCTATACTCCTCTAAACCTATGGAGAGTGGTGGATTCATTGGATGAATACTCAAGTGGTGTGTGTTGAAGTGAGGGGTGAGGGGTCCTATTTATCGCTTGGAGAAGGGTCGGTTCCAGCCACCAAAAGCGTGCAAATCAATCTTCATCGTGATCAGGGCACCACAGGGAGTCAACACATGGAAGATGACCAAGTTTGGAGCCAGGAAGGGTTCGGCTGAACCCCCTTGTCGGCTGAACAGAAAGTTGAACCATTTCCTGTGTGCTTCCTCGGGGTGACTTCAAGGTGGGTACCTTTGACTGATATTTGTGCTACAGCGTTTGATGGCCTCAGATACTTCTGTTTGTGGACCATTTGATCCAAGTGGTGCCACATGTTGTCGCTTGATTGGCAGGAATGATATTTCATAGGGTCCATCCCCTTGTTTCACTTCAATTCTGTATAAAATACATGCATGCACTACTTTCTCCAGGGACAAGTGGAAATAGGTTAAATAGAAAGGTGATGTGTGCAAGAAATGATATTTCCTTCACATTATTGCGTTATATTGATGGGTGAAATTGGTATATAACAGCCGTCAACACGAAGAAAACAAGGTGACTTCGGCTCCTAAAACCGCAAAAGGTCCTCCAATAGTTGAATCCTCAGATTCACTCAAGCGAAAATGAGGTCAATGAGGTCACAATAAGTGTCCATTGAACCGCATCATATACTTAGCAAGTGTCAGTCCTGGTGGGCTTCCCCAAGAACCATTGGATTAAGTTACAAAGTACCAAAATGTATGCAGTTGTGTTATTAGGGAGCTCATGCTGATCACAACAGAGAATTGGAGAAAATTACCTAAGGAGAAAAAGAATGAAATGTGGGAGAGGATAAAGAAACAATTCAAGTTCCCAAAAGTCACAGAAGAAGCTGTACAAAGCAACATTGGTCCCTTGCGCCAAGAAGTTTCGTGGCTAGAAGAGTGAAATGAATGCTAATGTTAAGGCTCATAAGGTCCCTAGCCCAAAGAAGGTGGGAAAAATCACACAAGCTCAGTGGCAATAATTTGTTCGTCAAAAGAACACCTCTACGGCTAAAGCCCTAAGTGAATCCAGGTCATAGCTTGCCAAAAAGAACAAATACCATGATCGCTTAGGGTCTACCGGATGTTCCCCCAAAGTTGAGAAATGGAATAAAATATTAGAGGAAAATACTAGTAAGGGCAATCCTCGTCCGTTAGAAGGCTGCGATGAGAGAACTCAACGGTGGATCTTTGCTCGGTCAGATTTGACCAGCGAGGGGAAACTTGAAAGGCCCGACTCTGTGGACGAAGTAGAGCAAAAAATGAAAGAAGTAATTGAAATAAAAGCAATAGAAGGGTCTCTTTAAGCCAAAGAGGGAGAATATCCAACTTACTGCTATCCTAGGAAGCCCTAAACACAGTGGACGGGTTCGAGCAAACTCTTCTTAGATGTCCTGGAGAGTTGTTTTCCAGAAGGATAAAGAGTCATATAGAAGATGTGAGAAGTTCAAGAAGACACTTGATGAAACTATTGCTCAAAAGGTCAAAGAAAATGTGCAAGAAATATTCGATCAAATTAGAGAATCGGGACAATTAATGACACCGAATACAGCGATGGTTCTCGTGACAATGTAACATTTGGTATCTCCAACTTCCTACCCTAGCAACATAGGTTATGTGCTATGCTCATGGCCAACCCATAAGTTCTATGTCGATGATATTGTTATGGACAAATCTAGTGTTTTATTGTCCGGTCAGCAAAGCAGGGAACAAAACCAAAGTGGTTGCCACTACTATGGCAAAGCCTGATCGTGACTTCAACGGCGATTCACTTTTGTTGTATCATGCTATGGTGCATGTTCTTCAGATCACTGATAGTGATTATGAAGATTATGAAATAGACCACATCACACATGAGGGGATCACAACTCTGGGGTAGGCTGTCAACCAATAAATCTTTTGGCACCAAGGTGATATCGTGTAGGACGATGAGCCGATGTCTAGCCCCATCGCATCTCAAAATACTGCAACCCCGTCTTCTGAAAATAAGTGGATCTTCCTGGACTTTCGCCTTAGAAGATGGGGTTGCAGTATTTTGAGATGCGATGGGGCTAGAAATCGGATCATCGTCCAACACGATATCATGTCGGTGCCAAAGGATTAATTGGTTGATAGTGTGCCCCAGAGTCATGATCCACTCATGTGTGATGTTGTCTATTTCATAATCCCATAATCATAATCAATGAACTGAAGAACTTGCACCACAACATAATACAACAGAAGTGAATTGCCGTTGATGTCATGATAAGGCTTTGCCATAGCAGTGGCAACCTATTTGGTTTTGTTCCCTGCTCTACCGATCGGGACAAGAAAACGACAAGATCTGTCCTTAACAATATCATCGACAGTGAACTCATGGGTTGACCCTGAGCCTGGCACAGAACCTACGGTGCTAGGGTAGGCAGTTGGAGATACCAAATGCTACTTTGGCACGGGAACCATCGCTGTACTCGGTGCCACTAATTGTCCCGATTGTCTATGTTCTTCCATTATTGTTTGCAAATTTTTCTTGAACTTTTGAGTAATTTTTTTCATCAAGTGTTTTCTTGAACTTCTCACGTATTCTATATGTCTCTTAATCTTTTGGGAAACCATCTTGCCAAGACATCTAAGAAGAGATTGCTCGAACCCATCCACTATGTTCACGGTTTCCTAGGATAGCGGTAAGTTGGTCATTCTCCCTCTTCGGCTTGAAGATACCCTTCTATTGCTTTTATTTCAATTACTTTATTGCTCTACTTTGTTCACAAAGTCAAGCTTTTCATGTTTGTCCTCGCTGGTCAAACCTGACCGAGCAAAGACTCACCGCAAGGTTCTCTCATCTCAGCCTTCTAAGGGGTGAGGATTGCCCTTACTGGTAATTTACTGTAATATCTTATTCCATTTCATAACTTTGGGGGCATATCTCGTAGACCCCAAGCGATGATGGTATTTGTTCTTTTTGGCAAGCTCTGACCTAGTTGCACTTAGGGCTTTAGCATCAGGTGTGGTCTTTTGACGAACTAATTCTTGCCACTGAGCATGTGTGATTTTTCCCATCCTCCTCGGGCTAGGGACCTTATCGGCCTTAACATAAGCATTCATTTCATTCTTCCAGCCATGAAACTTCTTGCTACAAGAGACCAATGTTGCTTTCTTTACAGCTTCTTCCATGCCTTTTGAGAACTTGAATTTTTTCTTTATCCTCTCCCACAACTCATTCTTGTTCTCCTCAGGTAATTTTCTCCAATTCTCGATTGTGATCGGCACAAGCTCTCTAACAAGACAACTGAATGTATTTTGGTACTTTGTATCTGAATCTAGTAGTTCATGGGGAAGCCCACCTAGACCGACCCATATTATGTACATGATGCAGTTCAATGGACCCTTATTGGGAACCCGTTGCCCTCGTTTTTGCTTGAGTGAACCTGAGGATTCATCCATTGGAGAACCTTCTGCGGTTTTAGGAGCCGAAGTCACCTCGTTGTCTTCGCGATTAAGCTAGGTAGAACTGAATTATAAGACTTCATATACTTGACAACCAACATTAACTTGAACTGATGGAGTTAAGATTCGTGATCCATACCTCATCGGCAGGATCATACTCCGGGTCGAGATCCTCTGAAGTCTTTTTAATTTTTATATTGGGAAAAGGATCCGATGGATTGTGAAAGGAGTCTGAACTGCTGGAGTCACTAAGCTCCATATTGCCTTCTTCATTGTTACTACCAGCAATAGACTTCTTAGGGATTTCTATGCTAGAACTAATAAGACAAAAAAATATGTCTCACATAGATGAAAGCTACAAAAATAAATTCTCCTAAAAGTTTAAACTTCATTTTGAATTATACTGGCTCAAGAATCCTTAATTTTCAGAAAGATGGAAGAGATCTGGTCTGAGCCAACTAGAGATAGAGAGGTTTGAATGGCATATTAACTCTACATGGAGTGTTGCATGAAAGAAAAAAATGGAAGCATTCCAGGGTTTGATAAGGCATTCTAGGGTTTAAGGCGACTGACCAAGGCGACAGACCAAGTTCCATTCTATGGTTTGAGGCGATTGACCAAGGCATTAGCTAGGCATGCGTATTGCTTGTATCAAACGCCGATAAGAAAATCTAGGGTGCAGCGGTGGTGAGGACATGACTCGGCCGGGTTAGGTATTGGTATTGCAAATGTAGAATTGGTACAAATATTAGTATTCTGACAAACATGGAAAAGTTTAGGCCCTGTTTGGATTGAAGGATTGTAAAATATAGGAGTAGGGAAAACATAGGAATGAGAAAAATATGGGAATTGGAAAAATGTCTAGACCACATGAATAAAGAATACATGAATGGTGAATTAGATGTATTTGGAATGCAGAAATGTAAAACATATGAACAAAAATATATTAGAATTAATAAATAAAGTTTAACAATCATATTATCATTAGTTAAGACACTTAAAGAAATTTAATAATAATTTACTTCTTTAATTATTCACTTCCTTTTAAAAATGACTATGTAGTTTATTACCATAGTTAATTTAGTGTTCACAGTACACTAAAAATGTAATTATGTACTAACTCCATGGCAGCCAACATGGTGAACAAACAAAGAAAAATTTTCCTTAGCTCAAACCTCATATTTTTTTCCTCCATTTTGTGAAGGAAATCTAACCTTTCCATAGGAAAGGAATTCATCATTCCTCCATTCCAACCAACATGTGTAGGAAAATTTCCTTAGGAATGAATTCTCTTAAAATTCCTTTAAATTTTCTTTGATCCAAACATGCGCAAGTTTTATATTTTTTTTTCAAAAAATAATCTTGACTGCAAGTTCTTAAGTGTGACCTAATGCAATTTCAAATCATACATAATAATACATAGAACCATCAACAAGTCATTCAAATCATCAGTGCGACCTGTAATTTGTAATGACAGTAGCAACAACTAGCAAGTATACCGAGATACAATCTAAAATCTAAGTCCCCTGAGCTGACACAAGACGTGGGGTGTGGCGGCAAGGATATGACTCGGCCGATGGAAAGGGCGAGGAGGAAGGCGGCACGGGGACAGAGGAGGGAAGGAAGTGGCAAGGTCAAAGCTCGGCTGCGAGATCAAAGCTCGGCGGTGAAGACTTGGTGGCAAACAGAATTTTGGCATCCTGTCGGTGTCCAAGTGATTTCGCCTGGGTTATGTTTTTCCAAGGAAGCCGAGCGCTATATATAGACGCCAATCTTCTCAGGCTGTTATTAAGTACCAACCGCCTGAGAAGAGAACTTCTCTCAAGCAGTTATTATATACCAACTGTCTGCGAAGATGTATTTATCTCAGGTAGTTTGTACATGATAACCGCCTGAGATAAATTCTTCTCTTAGGCGGTTATTCATAACCAACGGCCTGAGATAAGTCTTTATGTAGGCTTAATAAATATTCTTTATTAAAATGAGGGGCATTTAAAAGACCAAATTCCACTTTTTTGTTATATGATTGAGTATTAATGGTTCCCATTAAATTTCACTTGGAGAAGACGTTTGAAATTGGTCAGAACATAAAAAAATAACATTGGTTTTTGGCATTTTTTTATCTTGATGTATATAATGATTTTTTCAATGGAAATTTGTAGTCCTCATACCAAACTCTATGATTTTTTTCATACTTTTTAAATTTTTTTGAATCAATGTGTCTTCAAAATTTGATGAATGCCTAATATGTATATGAGCATTTGATTAGAATGATTGATAATTTGAATTTTGACATGTTGGAATGCTTTTAAAAAAATTAACAAAATTCATACATGTATAAATAAGACAAATATGATTCATACAAACCAACTTCTGTGAAGGATCGATTTTTAGAAGAAACAAAAATGTGAATAATATGTGAGTATAAATAATTTGATATTTACCAAAACATTACAATGTTAGCTATACAAGTTTTAAAATATTTGGTCCAGGTGGTAGATATTAATTTTTGAAGAATATAGAAGAAAGAATCATCAAATATGGACTCAATTTGCAGAATCTATACATGTTTGAGTATTTATATTAGAATCTTAAAAAAAGAAGTACGGGAAAAGAAAACTGAAGAACAGGCTCGGGCCGTTATTGTAGGTGGTTGTTTAGAAACAATCGCGTGTGCAGCAGTTAAAAACCGCCTGAAAAAACAATTTACTAAGTCTAGGCTTAATTAATATTCTTGATTAAAATGAGGGGCCTTTAAAATTCCACTTTCCTGTAATATGCTTGAGTATTAGAGGTTCCCATTAAATTTCGCTTGGGAAAGCCATTGAAATCGGTCAGAACATGAAAAAAAATAACACCAGTTATTTGTCATTTTTCTATCTTGATGAATATAATGATTTTGTTCATTTAGTTTTTCAATGGAACTTTGTAGTCATCATACCAACCTCTATGATTTTTTCAGATTTTTTTTTAATTTTTTTTTAATCAATGTGTGTTCAAAATTTGATGAATACCTCATATGTATATGAGTGCTTGATTTGAATCATGGATAATTTTAATTTTGACATGTTGGAATGCTGCAAAAAAATTAACAAAATTCATACATGTATAAATGAGACAAATAAGATTCATACAAACCAATTTCAGTGTGAAGGATCCCTTTTTTTAGGAGATACAGAAATGTGAATAATATGTGAGAATAAATTAATTTGATATTTACCAAAACATTACAATGTTAGCTATACAAGTTTTAAAATATTTGGTCCAGGTGCTAGATATTAATTTTCGAAGAATATAGAAGAAAGAATTATTGAATTTTGACTCAATTTGCAGAATCTATACATGTTTGAGTATTTATATCGGAATCTAACTAAAAAAGAAGCAAGGGAAAGGAAAACTGAAGAACAGGCTCAAACAATTACCATAGGCGGTTGTTTAGCAACAACTGCAGGAACTTAATTAATTTTTATCACAGGCGGTTTGTTCATTAAAATCCGTCTGTGAAAATGTACGCCTATATAAAGGGTCTCTCGAGCACTACAGAAAACCTAACCCGGGAGATTTTCCATTGATGCCGCCAGGGTGCCCAAATTTTCCAGCGTGCATGCGCCGATCCTGTATTCATCAGTTGATCAAGATTCGAACAGAGAAAAATGTTATAAGAGACTTCTTCTTCACTATCAAGTTTTCAGTTTGCTGTCCTGTTTTCAGTTTTGTTTTGTTGAATATGCATGGCTCCAGCCCCCCCCCCCCCCACTTTATGTATTTGATAAGTAGATTTGAAGGATTAAAGGTTGAAAGATGTTGTTGAGTCTCCCCTTGAGCCCTCCATGAATTTTGTAGAAAAAGAAGTAGGCTTGAAGGATTAAAGGTTAAAGATGAATACAGGCACATCACATGTTCGATGAAAAGTTTCAATGAATAAGCCCAACTTTAAAAATCCATTGTGGCCACTAGGAAGCTGAGAAAATTATGAAACAAATTTTCTTGGAACCCTTATGAATAGACCTACATGATACCAAATTCACTCATATGATACAGGTTAGTTATGTCTCAATAAATTCATTTTAATGAAGACCTTTAGGGAATATTTGTGACCAAATTTTGTAAATCTTACAAAAATATTATTATTGAAGCATGGACCATCGAGTGTCGATGTATAACATGCCAAGACCCGATCCTATGTACATTCAAAATGTTACAAATTTTATTTAAGCATCCAAGAGACATGTGAAGTTGCAAAAGATAGATGACATATTATGTCCATGTATCGACTACGAAAATAAGATTGCTTGGATAGATACTATAGTAATCCAATCTCATTGGGTGAAAAGAGGTTTTAAATAAAATTACACAATATGGACAGAGCATGGTGAGTTAGATACACATGAAGTGGATAAAGATGATGAGAGAGGTTCAGATCATGATAATGTTCATATCAATGATGGTAGTGACAATCAAGATGGTGATGATGATGATGATGAGTTCGATTGTGAGGAGATGTTGCGTCACATTGAACCATATATATTGACTTCTATAGGAGCAAGTAAAGGTTTAAGTAAAATAGAGACATGGTAGAATGTGGTGACAGAGCTTTTATATGATGAATCAAACGGTTGTGATAAAGAGTTTACTACATTGCATGCAGTCCTAGAACTACTAAAGTGGAAAGCCACACACGAATGGTCCAATTGTAGTTTCTCTGATCTTTTGAATCTTTTGGCCGAAATTCTTCCAAATCCGCCCAGAAGCACTTATAAGCGAAGAAACTTCTTTGCCAGATGGCACTAGGTGTGACAAAAATACACGCTTGTGTGAACCATTGTATTCTGTATCGCAAAGAGCATGAGCTCACAACTAGATGCTCCGTCTGTGTGGTAAGTAGATACAAGAAGGACTACAATCTCCAGTATTTTACCAATATGAAAAAGTCTCAGAAGAATAAGAAGTTTATTATTGGCCCTGAAGGTGACGGTGATGATTCTTCTAACGATGTAGACGAGAAGCATGAGGGAAAAATTTCCGCCTTGGTGATGTGGTACCTTCCAGTAATTGATCGCTTGAAGCGTTTGTTCTCAAACCCTAGGGGGCTGAACTTATGCGTTGGAATTCTGAGCAGCGCAAGAAGAATGAAATACATATTCGACACCATGGTGATACAACGCACTGGAAAAATTTTGATATTCAGTATCCAGAATTTGCAAAGGAGCATACACAGCGCATGGCCTGTGGTCTTAACGATGTACAACCTACCGACGTGGTTGTGTCACAAAAGGAAATATATTTTCTTGTCTATTCTTATCCAAGGTCCGAAACAACCCGACATCGAAATTGATGTCTCCTTGGAACCTTTAATGGAGGATATGGCGAAATTATGGAATGAAGGGGTACATACATGCGATAAGTACAATCGAGAGTATTTCACGCTAGGAGCAAAGATATTCATTACCGTGCATGATTATCTTGGACTGTTTACATTATCGGGACAAATTAAAGGGAAGAAAGGTTGTGTAAAGTGCGTGGATAGAACTATCTATAACTCACTTATGGAAAGATGGTGTACTTGAGACACTGGCGGTTCTTGACAGATACACACAAGTATAGGAAGATGAAAGAACAATATGATAACGAAATCGAAAAAGGTTCTACATTAAATCCTTATAGTGGAAAACTCATGTTCGAAATGGTCAACAATATTCATATTGCTTTCGGTAAGGGCAACAAATGTAAAGGAACAAAGAGAAAGAAAAGTACATCTTCAGGTGATACAACTGGCATGGCTTTCAAGAAACAATCAATTTTTTAAGTACCTTTCGTATTGGAAGAATCTGGAATTTTGCCATAGTATTGATTTGATGCACGTTACAAATAATGTATTTGACAGCATCATTGGGACCTTGCTTGGCGTGCTGAGGAAAACAAAGGACGAATTAATATCACGTATGGACCTAGTAAATCTTGATATGAGACTAGAGTTTCACCCAGTAAAAAAGGCGAATGGAAGCATTACCTTCCCCAGCCAGCTACAACTTGACACTACAAGAGAAAAAGGAAATTTGCAAATGCTTGCGTGGGATCAAAGTGCCCACGTGTTTCTCATCCAATATGCGCAAACTAGTATCGATGAAAGACTTGTCTTTATTCAGCTATAATTCTCATGACTGTCACATGATGATGATAGTATTCCTTGCCATTGCAATAAGGGTCATCAAACCTGAGCATATAAGAGCTGTCATCACACGTTTGTGTTACTTCTTCAATGCAGTATCGCAAAAGGTGATAGCACGTGAAGATTTAGACTATTTGAAAACATAAATCATTGAGACTATGTGCAAGCTTGAGATGTGTTTCCCACCATCTTTTTTTGATATGCAAGTACACCTAATCATACATCTTGTTGATCACATAAAAATATTGGGGCCACTATATTTACATCATATGTTTCTGTTGGAGAGATATTTAGGAATATTAAAAGGTTATGTGCAGAACCGTGCTCACCCAGAGGGTTCAATTATGGAAGGATACACCACTAAAGAAGTGATTGAGGGTTGCGTTGATTACATCATAGATGGAAAACCAATAGGTGTTCCTATACCAGTACACGAGGGTAGACTATGTGAGAGAAGCAATGTGGGTAAGAAAATTTTTATCGTTCAAGATTACAGGAATGTACACTGTGCATATTTTGGTGTACTACAACAGCTCGCAAAAGCTGAGTCGTACATCGAGGAACACCAAATTAAGCTTTGCAAAAAAAAACCAAGACCAAATAGAGGACTGGATCATGAAAGAGCACAGAAGATGTTTCACTGAATGGTTAATGGACAAAAATATACCATACGGAAACTCTATAGAAGAAGCAACAATGAAGAAGTTAGCTTCTGGCCCATCTTCTTTGGTGACATCATGGCAATCATATGACATCAATGGTTACCCATTTTACACTAAGGAAAAGATGGTAAGAGTGCTGCACAAAATAGTGGTGTTCATATATAGGCTTATGATCCACAAGGGTAGAAGATCACATACTTCGGGTTCATAGAGGAAATATGGGAACGCGGTTATGGCGAAAGAATGGTAATGCCCGTATTTAAGTGCCAATGGGTCAAACATCCTGATGGTGTGAAAGTGGACAACTATGGGCTGACACTAGTAGACTTGAACAAAGTGGGCTATAGGGATGACCCGTGGTTTCTCGCCGACCCTCTTGCACAAGTTTTTTATGTACAAGATCCAGAAACTGAGAAGATGCACGTAGTTGTTTCTATAAAGCAAAATATTGTTGGGGTTGAGAATGTGGGAGATAATGAAGAGGAATATAATCAGTATGAAGAGATGTACCTTTTCACCGAACCAGAAAACATCAAGCACGTGGAGAGAAGCATTAAAAATGATTTGAAACCCTATATGCGAGAAGATGTCAATGCTGGAAAAAATGAATGATATATATTGTATATATTTGTATCCTCTGAAATCAATTTAGAACAGTGCTCCATTTCAGCTTTAGATAGCATGTTTCAAACATTATTAAATACATTTTCTGTAGAGAATACTAATTTGGACAAGTGATCGTTTTCGGCTCATTGACTATCATATTTATCACCTTAACCTGTTCTATAAGTTGTCAAATTGTATGTGTATATAAATTTCTTCTGACCTATGATGCTGATGGCTTGCCTTCCAACAGCTGGGTTCCAAACAACATCTAGAAGCACAACTCCTGAAGCTCCTGTCAAGCTAATATCTTCACAACAAGCTCTTGTAGATGCAAGTAACACCCGAGACTCATCATTTGGATTGTTAAAATCTTCAATTGAAGTCTGACAATACTTTTTAACGATTTTCCCATCCATTTGCGGGCTTGTTTGGATAGGAGTGGATCCACATAAATCTAAAGTGATTGAGGTGGATTGATGAGAAAATTAGTTCATTTTTCACTCCAATCCACTTCAATCTAATTAGATCGAGTACACCCAAACAAGCCCTGAAGGATTTCTTTCTCTTCCCTCCATTTCAAAAACTTATGAATATGCTACGTTATCAGTTCTAATGGCTGAATATATTGACTAAAAATCAGTACCATCTCTCTTAGTATTTCACACAAGCGATGAAGCGAACAACTTCAATCACAAATCTTGATTTTACAATTTTCATTGGAATTTAACGTTAATCTTTCAAGCATAGATTTTATCAATAAGTGAAGCTTCCTCATCAGACATGTTAATGGCAGTTACAAGCGAAGGATGTGTCGAAGCTAACGAAATCTCAACGGGATTGAATACAAATAGATCCTGTATATATGAGTGGCAATGTCTAGTTTAGACAGCGTGAAGCTATGATGGCAGCATTCAACAACATGAAAGGTGATGCTTGCATCAACACAGACATGTTGTGAGGGCATAACACTTGTTGGGGCATCACGATTATGCTTGCCCCAACAAGGGTTATGCCCTCACAACATGCCTTGGTTGATGCAAGCATAACCTTAGCATCACTTTTCATGTTGTTGAAGGCTGCCATCATAGCTTCACGCTGTCTAACCTAGACATTGCCACTCATATATGCAATATCTCTTTGTCCTCAGTCCAATTCAGATTTCGTTATCTTCGGCACACCCTTTGCTTATAATTGCAATTAACATGTCTGATAATGAAGCTTCACTTATTAATAAATCTATGCTTGAAAGATTAAGGTCAAATCCCTATAAAAGGGTAAAAACAAGATTTGTGATTGAAGTTGTTCTCTTCATCGCATGTGTAAAGCACTAAGAGAGAAGGTACTGATTTTTAGTCAATATATTCAGGCATTAAAACTGATAAGGGTGCATCTTCCTAGGTTTTTTAAATGTACAGGAGGGAAAGAAATCCTTCAAACGAATGGGAAAAATCCTTCCAAGGTATTGTCAGGCTTCAATTGAGTCTTTCAACAATCCAAATAATGAGTCACGGGTGTTACTTGCATCTACACGAGCTTGTTGTGAAGGGATTAGCTTGACAGGAACTTATCAGCATCACAGGTGGTTCTTAATTAATAAGCAGCATGTGAAAACAATCTTTGCCCAGTAGGTTCTTAAATAAAAACCGCTTGTGATGTTTGAACCAATACATGCGATTCATAAATATTGACCGCCCGTGAAAATCATGTGTATACCCAGGCGATGGTTAATTAAAAACCACCTATGAAGTTTGTCACATTACAGGTTGTTCTTAATTAATAGCCATCTGAGAAAATAATGTATTTACCCAGGTAGTTGTTTTTTAACATCTGCCTGTGATGTTCAGTCATCATAGGCGGTTATTGTATCATTTGTCATCACAGTCACTTTTTTTACGGATCGCTCGTGTTTGAAAAATCGAGACGCATCTGGAAATGCTTTTTGTAGTAGTGGTAGTAAAGAGCGATCAATTTAACAACAATTTCAACAACAAGCCAGTGTCCAGCTTCCGACGACTACTCCTCTGTCATCAGTGCCTGTGAAAGTTAGTTCATACAAAAATAAGAAACCTTCTAAAGATGTGTCACAATATTTGGAAAATATGAAGGCAAAAATTGGAACATCTGATGCATCTCGTGCTTCACATGAGCCAACATTAGAAAATATTAAGGAGTGTGACGAAGACGGTGTGAAACATAATCGGGAGATGGCTTTAGTTAAAGCAAAAGTTCCAATATATAAGATTTAGGATGTTCCTCCTGAATATCAGAATGGGAAGCCAAAATATGATCTATTTTATGTCACATTTTGTGTGCCAAAACAAGAATTCTGGAGTGTTGGAGAAGATAAACGAGCCCTTCTCTTTGGAGATCTACATAGCCTTTTCCATCGAGGCATGCTCGAAATCAACCTACTACTCATATGGTGCATGTAAGTTCCTCTAATATTTCATATTTGCTTTTCTTACTACACGCATACAAATGTCATGAGATTATAACAATTTCGAACTTCTTCAATAGGATGCAATACATGGATGATGAAAGGTTGAACACTAAGACAGGTATCCTTGACCCTACAGTGATTGCAAAGACGAATTTCGACTTTCAGGTGGAACAGAACTCAAAAGAGTACACGCACCCGACAAAAAAAGAATTTGAAAAATCAATCGCAAACCAACAGAAGGATAAAAAGACAAAGATTGCAGCTTACGTAGGACATGCCATGTTCAACTTTGTAAGAGATGGCAAGGACCTCGTAAAGGCTCCGTACCACTTCGAGTAAGTTCGACACATGACATTGAAATAGCAATTATTGCTAATTGTTAACTTAATGCATGTGTTTGTACGTATGCAATGAACACTACATAATGATCTTCATCGGGCCAACGCGGGGTTTGGAAACAGTCTTGGACTCAGCCGATTAACCACCAGATCATTACAAAGATTTCCTTTCTATTTTGAAATTGTATGGTTATTCGATACTTTTAATTTACACACATTTAGAATGTGTTCACAAGTTTTATATGACATTCCTTGTATTACAAGGCTTGGCGGTTTTACGCGAAACAACTTGGCGGTCAGAGCCCTCCTAATAAGGATGCATTGCATATATCAACATATTATCCTTGTCCCAAGCAGCCTCCTAGGAGCATGTTATGCAGACATTATGTATGCAAGCATCTTCGGAACGCCTGTGAATATAGAGTGAATCATGAGGATGTAAGTTATCCTTAATGTCGATATTGTATTTTCTTACTTTTGAGTTTCACTTTCATTGTAACTAGCGTATTATAATACTTACATTATTTTGTTAGAAAGGTATTGAACTCTAGTTTCCATTAGTGCAAGTTGTTTCCCATGAAAGCCTGTATATGTATATGTATAATTCATTTACCTCAAACACTCATAGAATTTCACAGCAGATTACATCACTGGAAATTGACCAAATTTTACCAGAACCTCAAGTTAGATGTTCCTCACATCCTGTAAAATGTTCATAGCCATTTCACCTATATAAAATTTCCATATTCAAATTTTATCTCTGCTGTTCAATATTACTAGAAACATTATTTCCAGATATTGGTTCCAACTTCAAAATTCAATTGCTCATAGTAGAAATGCTCCAAAAATACCAAATAAATTCCTGTATACTCACTTCGATCTATACTTTGAAGTAGTTCAAACCAACACATTCTAAACCTTGTTATGAGTTTCATTGCAGCACACGAATAATGTGAACCAAGAATAGCGGGTTTCTAGAAGTATTCCTGGTGGAGAAGCCAACAATATTGCGAGTGAACTGTGTCACTTCATGCGTCGCGAAATTTTCTACCAAAGAGAGTTGTTATTCGATCACGAAAATGTAATAGCTGATGTGCCAGAACTTTGCAAGTATGACCATAGAAACAGTTTTTAGTGAAACATGTAAAGTATGAATTGACATGATGCTTTTTGGTGTTATGTATATGAGATGACTTGTATGTTAATTGAAAGTGTAACTTGTACATATGTATATGATATGACTTTTTGGTGATTTTGTGTCGGTGATGCTCGTGAGATTATATTGTTTCTACTATTTGTGAATGTCATCTTCTCTGTGTGAATGTGCATATGAAACTGACATGAAAATTAGAAATAACAGCATGTAGTACTGCATAGGGTATACTTGATCACAGGCGGTTCTTTACCTACGGCTAGACCTGCCTGTGAAACTATATTGTCACAGGCGGCTAGTCAGAGGTAAAGAAACATTTGTGATAACTCCATTATCAGAGGCGGTTACTCTTACGCTACAAAATGCTTGTGATAAAGAATCTTGACAGGCGGCTAGTCATATGTAAAGAACCACCTGTGATAACTTGATTTCACAGGCGGTTTTAGATTCCGCCCGTGAAATTGCAGATTATCACATTCTCTTCGTTTTAGGCGGTTTTGAAAACCGTGTGTGATAATACGTGTGGAGACGCTTGAGATGAATCTTATTGTAGCAGTGCATGTCATATCCAATGCAAACTGAGAGCTATTCAACATGTAGGACTCACATGGAAATGAACAACTCTTGCACGCGCAACGTAGTTAGTTAGCTACGGAAACGAAAACCTTTTTCAAACATAATGTAGGCCCATGTTAGGTGCAAGATATATATGTAGATTCTCCAAAAACTGCTTTCTGCAAAAGCTCCATAGCTGTCTCAAGAAGCACCGTGCTTTTGTTTCTTCTTAAAATCCGCTTACCAATAAAAAAGCAAAAAAACCCTCATCCAAACATCTTGCTTAATTATTGCTTAGCTCTAATCTGAATAATGTGGAGGCTCAAAATACAACAGGAAGCCTGATTAGTCGGAACGCGAGGTGGGAGGAGGGTCTAGAATTAAGTGGGAGCCTTCTTCAACCGCTACCCTTCCGCGAACCATTGGACTCCACACAGAAGTAGTCGCACAGCACCATCACCATCCTCCCCACGGAATCATGCCCGTCCTTCCCGGTGAAGTCTGCTCCCGCGTCCCGGCAGCGCCGGCAGCCGCGCTGCAGTCTCCGACGGAGCCCGTGCCACTGCTTCCTTAGGTGCCTTGCCATTGCATTGTTCGATTCGTTCAGAAAATTTAGGATTTATTTATTTATTGATTTTTATTTCATGCTCAGATGCCTTCCCCGTCAAACGCCGCATCCTTTCCATACATGCTGGTCAGGTAAAATCTTGATGATGAATAGGCTGTGGTGTTAGTGTGATTGAATATTTTGGTTCCTGTGAGTATCTACTTGGTTGCATTGTAAATATGGAGAAAATTCAATTTATTTTTCAATGTAATCTGCACTACTGTCATATAAACATCTATTTCATATCTATCAGGTATATAAACATCTATGTTCAGTTATGTTTAGTCTCTGAATGTAAGTGCATGCTTATGGTCCTGAGTTTGATTTCCGGTGGAAGTGAATTTCGAACTGAATTTCATAGTACTAAATGTAGTTACTCCACAGAGGAAGTAATGGGGCTGGATCTGAGGTGCACATACAAAAAATGTGAGAGCGTGAACATACCATAATGTTTGTCTATAGAGTCCGGTCAATAATTGTGTACTTAACATTTAGTTATTGTCATTTTGTTCTAGACAATAGGCTGTGAGTATCTGGATTTGTATTCGCTTGCAATAAATTGATCATAACCTTTTTGAAGGGGAAGGTCAGGAATTTACGCATAATCAAAGTGCATGCTTATGGAGTGCTTAGGAGTTCAATATTTTAGTTGCAATTTTGTTTTGTTTGATAATTATTTTATATTGTCTAACAGATTACTATAATATTTTTTGGGTGTAATGCATTAGTATATTATTTTTGTTTATTATAGTTGGAAAAGCCGCAAAAAGTTGTTACAAAATGGGATGCATTTGTCACAAAAGTTTGCAATGGCATTTGTCGCAAAAGTTTGCAATGTGTAGAATATTCAAACATCGTGCGTAAGTGTTATGAATGTACGAAAATTCAAAGCAAAATGAAAAATACGTGTGATGTTTTGAAAAATAAATATACTCAAGGGAATACATTGGACATGAGAGCTACTGGATTAGGGAGAGACCCTACAACTGGTTGTATTGTGGCCGATGATCCTTGGTGCCAAGAGAAGAATACTGTGAGTATTCACTGATTTTATATTCTTGTAGTACATTTGCTAGTAATTAGTTATGTAAATTAGAATAATCAATGTATTTGGTATTTTCAGGCTATGCCAGGTTTTATAGCTTTCAAATATTTTCCACTCGAGATGAGAATGAAATGCGGATCATGTTTGATGCTATTATCATTACAAATAAGACTTCATTTGTTCCTACAAATGGTGCTGCAACTGAAACCAGTATTGTGAAACAACGCCTGGATGCCTAGGTGTCCGCCGACAGACAGGACGCATAGGCACCTAGGCGGTGCCAAGGTGACCAGGGAGCAGCGAAGTTGGAGCCTCAAAGGCCACCACAGAGAGCGGCAAGAGAGAGCCACTGGCGGTGTGGGAGCCAGCCAGCGGGATGATAGGAGACGAGACAGACAGAGCCGAAGGGGAGCTGGGAGGCTGGTCTGGAATTTGGAGGTGGTGGCGGCTGGGAAATAAGAGATGGTTAGGGTTAATATAGGTATATGGGTCGGGCCAAAATGAAAAAAATAGGCCCACCTGGAAACCTGAGTTCCCCTTACCCAATCCTGCTCCTTCAGCCATAGGCACTCGCGTTGTGACGTTCCTTTCTGCCTGCACCGGCCATGCTGCCCCTTTGCCCATACGCCCGCCGCGCATTACCTCCTCTGCCCCAGTGCGTCACGCCGTGCCATCCCTCCTCTGCCTTTGTACATCACACCACACCATCCATCCTCTCCCCTTGTGTGTTGCGTCATGTCATCCCTACTCTGTTTGTGTGATGTGCACCACACCTCCCCTCCCTTCCCTCTCGCGCGCCTCTACCCCCGCCAGTCGGACGATGCCTGGATGTTGTTGATGGTTCTTAACACAACATATCAATCCGGTAGGAGATGTAATCTGTAAGCACGGGAAGACACCGTTATAGCATTTTACCCAAGAGTATTCCCAAGGTTATCGTATTTATCCCAAAGGAAGGCGACGAAGTAATGTAAGCACTATTCTTATGATCATGGTATAGGGTATTAAGTGTTTATCAGAACAGGGGTAAGATGATAATAGGGGTAGTGTGACACACACCTAAGCAATCTATTCTAAGGGTAAGGTTGTCCTAGTGAGGGTTGGGCTATGAGGCGGAGCTACTCTTGATGTTCTCTAATTACACATCTACATAGCCTAATAAAGTACACATGAATATGCTAATAGTGAATACTAGGGCTTAGTGTTCCAACATGTCGGGCACGGGCTTACCCTCGTCGACCAGGCAACTCACGCCAAGAGCCTGCATTGTAGCAGAACATGGAGGACTACAACGGACAGATAGGGCTATAACCACTCATCACCTACCCCTACAACCCGTGGACTACGATGCATCCAATGCTACTTAGTTGCAACGTCATATTCATCCTAAGGCAATGACTAACCAAAACATCGTTCAACCAATGTTGGATCCAAGCACTAACATATTCATATTAACATAATCATATTATTACCTAATTAGACTATAGTTGTGGCGTATGATGTTTATGATAATATGATAATGGCATTATGTTTAGATCATAACAATATCTACACCTAGCACATACATGGAATCCACAACCAAACAATGAACACTTTATCCAAGTATATGAATAAGTAAAGACTAGACATAATATCTTTATTATGCACAAAGTCACAAATACAAGAAAAGATACATGAGCCATACATTTCCAAATTTGGACTTGGGACTAGAGGCTCCTCTCTACAGCCTAATCTCCACTAAGGACCTAGGAGAACTAGTTTATACAAGAGAGAATGCTCAAGTGGTGTGTGTTGAAGTGATGGGTAGGGGGTCCTATTTATAGCTGGAGAAGGGTTGGTTCCCACCACCAAAAGCGCACGAATATGTCTTCATTGTTATCAGTACACTACAGGGAGTCGACACGTGGAAGTTGACTGAGTTTGGCACCACGAAGGGTTCAGTCGAACCCTCTGTTCGGCCAAACTCGTCTTCGCACTGTTTCGTGTGTGCTTTCTCTAAGTCACTTCTATGTGGGCCCTATTGACTTATATGGGTGATACACTATTTGATCTCCTCGGATACATCTGTTTGTGGGCCACTGGATCCATGTGATGCTATGGGTTGGCACTTTATTGGCTGGGGTGATCCTTTTATGATTGTTCCCCCTCTTTCACCTCATTTTCGGTATAAAAAGTTTGCATGCACTGTTTTTCCATGGACAAG
The DNA here is from genome assembly GCA_036927565.1 of Tuctoria greenei. Taxonomy (NCBI): domain Eukaryota; kingdom Viridiplantae; phylum Streptophyta; class Magnoliopsida; order Poales; family Poaceae; genus Tuctoria; species Tuctoria greenei. Next base: position 20,111,693 of record JAYESD010000010.1, on the reverse strand, counting down.
TGGAAATAGGTTAAGTATAAATGTGATGTGTGCAAGAACTGATCTTTCTTTCACATAGTTGAGTTATATTGATGGGTGAAATTGGTATATAACATTCGTCAACAAAATCTCGCAAGCTTATCCTTTGCTCGCCCCAAGCAAAGTCAAGACTTTTGATTAACGAGCAGGATTTGCTACAATGTTCTACCTTTCAAAAGTACTAAGGCACAACAAAATACTCTACCTTGTATTGCAAAAATTGGCTATGGTACTCTACCCTTCTTAAGACATTATGGGGCTTATGCTTTTCATCTTCATGTGTAGTTGAAAGATAGAACAGTAAATGGACCAAGCATAGCCTAGACGTGAATTTCCACTTAAATTCTGGAGAGTTTCAATTTATATTCTAAGTACCTAATTTTGATTCTCTCAGTCACTCCTTTTTGCGTAGAGGAAATATATCCTCACCAAGGAATTTGCCTATACTGATCCTACCACTAAATATGGCTTATATGTGGAGCTTGGTAGGGAATGTAAGTAGGCAGATTTGCAAAACATAATATTGCTAAGTCAAAAGAGAAAGGCTTAGGATAAATTTATTCAAAACTTTTGAATCAAGACTTGTGCATGTTTGATGTAAGTGGAATTGGAAGTGGATGTGGAAATGTTGAGATGACTCCTTTTGATGTGGACTCTCTTTATTGCAGGGATGAGACATGGCTACCTTTCTTCCTTTTTTTTCTCTCATGCTTATGATGTAAGGATGCATTTTCTTTTTCTTTTTCTTGTAGCGATGTCTTCTACTCCTTTTTTTGCAATAAACTTGAAGAGAGTACTATTCATGAAAAGCATGGAGTTTCTCTTTTTTTTATATCGTGGAAGGATGTGTGATGGAATTTTGCTAACTTCTAGTGTAGAATTATAACATGTGCAAGTGAAGTCTTGAATTCAAAAGAAATAAATTAAACCTCACATAGGACTATACTAGTTTGACTAGGCTAAATGTGAAAGCAAATAGCATATGCATAAGGTCTATCAATGTAAAACATCATATGGCTTTGGTAGGTATTTTCAATCAAATCAGGAGGACTTAAATCTTTTAGAATTTCTTCGTAAATCTAAGTTTGACTTTCAAACTAGGAATAGTAGCCCTTTCCTATCTCAAAACTCACAACAACCTAAATTAAGATTTTGCTACCCACAATTTATAAATTAAGGCAAAGTTAATTTAAGCCAATGAAAGCAATATTTGGAGAGTAGCAAGTTGTAAACTAGGGACTTCAGGAAATAAAACAATGCAACTATTCATCATTTCATCTAGAGTACCGCACATCTTTATTGGATGGAAAGCAAATCTACATTACTATTTTTATATTTTTATTTTTTTTTAAATGCAAGATGGATGAATGGATGGAAATTAAAATGCAATGGGTGTGATACAAGTTACCTCAAGCGGGGGTCCTCCCCCAAGCTTATTCTTGATCAAGGTCCGCGATATGGGTTGAATCCCGAACGCTGGACGTAGGCCATGAGGTTGGCCTATCCTTGTTGCAGCGTGGCTTTGAAAATGGAGGGTTGAGTGTCGATGTTGTGTTGCCTCCCTCGGGTACCATGAGTGTTGTTGAAGAAAGTGTTGTTGATGTCGCTTATCCGCACCTTAAGGTCTCCCATGCGTTGACTGTACTTTGTTATTCCATGGCTAAGGTAATGATAACCTTTAGCTACAAAGGAATGACGTGCAGTCAACATGCATTGCGTGTGTTGTGTCATTCTTTGACTAAGGTGTATCATACCTTATTGCCATAAAGGAATAACTTGTACCTCACATGCATTGGTGTGATCCATAATTTCTTGGCTAAGGTAATGATAACCTTTAGCCACAAAGGCGTGACATGTACCCAACATGTGTTGGGTATGATTTGTTGTTCCTTGGCTAAGGTACAACATACCTATAACCATAAACGAATGACGTGCACTCAACATGGGTTGAGTGTGATCCGTTGTTCCTTGGCTAAGGTATAACATACCTTCTAGCCACATAGGAATAACTTGCATCCAATATACATTGGGTGTGATCTTGTCATTCCTTGGTTAAGGCACATCATACCTTTTAGCCATAAAAGAATAACTTACACCCAATGATGGTGGCAATTCCCTTGAGCTTGAATGAGTGCTTAGAATAGTTGAGAGCATAATGCTCTCTCATATTCGTAGCAACCCATTGGTTGCTCAATGGAGGTTTACCATTTCAAATATATGGCCTCGTATAGTTACGATTGACCTTCGGGCTTAAATTCCGATCACTTGCAACCATCCTCATTTAATCCTTGGCCAAGAGATGTTGAAATGGGATCCTCTAGGGATTCCAACTATCGACTCCTTAAATGCCTGCATAGTAACATTACTCGTGCAAACTTCCTCTCTTTGATAAAGAGGGATGGTTAGCTCTCGATACTTGTACAAATGAATTTTCGGGTTAGGTAATCAAATTTTCATTTGTACATACGGGGATGAACAATACAAAGATGCATTGGGTCCAATTTCAAGTGTATCCATTAGCAATGTATTATTCGTTGATAACAGTGGTGTTTTATGGATAAATCAAGTTGAACGTATTCTAAATCTCCTACTCATAGCAAAGCAAGTGATATAAATACACTATATATATCCCTTCATCTTGTAAAGTTTCTAACCATCATAACTTTTTACACAATACAAAATGTTATCATTTAGATCATGGCAAGCAAGGTTCTCAATTTTATCTCCATGAAATTTTCTAGGAATTTCAAAATTCGTGATTCCACATAAAAATGCAATTAAAATTAAGATCAATGATATCACTTATTCTTGGGAGTTTGAAATCTAGTGACACCATAGATGCACAAAGCTCAAATCAAAATCATGGTCATTACTATTCAGTTGCTACATGCCAATTCACCCATTAAATTATGCAAAAAAGTTTTGTTTTCTAAACCTAGGCAAAAATGACTAAGTCTATAAAACAATTCTTAAGGGGTTCTAGATACTTGTTTTAGTTTTTCCTAGTTAGGTGGTATTTCCTTTTTGAGATCCAAACGATAATACAACACATACTCTTGTGAAGATGCATGAGAATTGAATGATGAGGAATTGGCAACCTTCCTCATAATTGCATGTAAGAGCATTAAATTCAAAGGCAAACCAAATAATGAAAAATCATAAACTCATACCTTATTTGAAGAGCGATTGGTGATGAAGGCCTTTGTCTGATAAACTCACACCCTTCGATTTTTGGCGTAGACTTGATGTTTGACGTCAAATGCTAGTTGAGGTCAGATTTGGCAATCGATTTGGTTGAGGCTTCTTCTTGCTCCTCCATTGGGTAATCATCTTGAACATTTCTCTACCTCAAACTAATAATGAGTTTAAAGGACAGATGTGTTCTCAAATCCTCCCAATGGTGGCTTGAGCTTGATGTGGCCTCCTCTTTCTTGCCAAACCACCTCTTTACATTTTTTTCCCGCTGCAATTCTATCAAGAACAAATAAAACAACTCGAAAACGGGTTATGTTAGCCAAACGCAAACCGAACCCTATTGTCAAATTGTCTTGACTGACTTGAAACAACTTGTGAATGCAATGAGGCATATAGCAAATATTTTTGGGTTTAATAATAAAAATTAATTTAAGTTGTCATGCCCAGGGTTCATATCCAATTAAATTTCTTTCCTAAATCAAAGTTTTAGTTTTATTTTGGTTGGAAATTTTACATTCCAACGTGCAAGTGTGGAAATTCAAACATGCTAAATGCAAATGCAAGATTTGATGGGAATTCAAATATGCAATATGAAAAATAAATATGAGATAACTACCAATTAACCTATTGGCAATGAATCACATACTTTTCAAAGTTCGATGAGTAGGACTTACCTCGGTCCTGTTTAGTGCGATGATTTGTTGTCGAATCCCGGAGTTGAAGATGTGGACAACTTCTCTTGCGCTTGACGTGCCAAAATTTCTTTGGCTGTCATTCGGACATGTGGGCCACATGGTGGCTCTAGCCCCCTCGTCACCTTGATGAAGACTTGTTGCTGTTGCGATGACGTTTCCTTCATGAAGATATTCTCTTACGAGCATTGTGAGTCTTACCTTATTTAGTGGTGCCACTTCGACCTTCTTGATATTCCTTGGAGTTAACCAATACTTTGATCATGGATCAAAAGCTTCCTTGAGCATGATGACATGTGGATTCCACAATAAAAAAAGAAACACTTCATCCACAATGTCACTTACCATAAGTTGCATGGGCTTGGTCGAAGTGCAGGAATCCCAACAAGTGATTGTGGGATCTTTAAATTTCTTGTCCTTGGCCAGGATCTTCATTTGAATGTTTTCTTGATTTTTGCTTGTCCATGGCCAGGATCTTCATTTTAATGATTTCTTGATTTCTGCTTGTCCATGAACAATATACTTCAAGGTAGGCTAGTTGAACTTAAATCCCTTGAAATCCCCATAGCCTCCTTGATTACAAGGCTGATGTTGATTCCACCCTTGACCTCCTTGTGAATGGCAACCATTGGAGTTGTTGTTTGAAAGGAAGAATCCCCATGGGTCTTAGGGAAATAATTTCCCAAGTGTCCCATGTTGACATGGATTTTCACAGATCATGTGAATATCCATGGCTTGGATCATCCAACACCTTCTCCTTTGGCATGATCTTCATGTTACTTCAATGGGGGGTGTAGTTCCATCACTATCATGTCCACCTTGTTAAGTGGTGTGCATGCCAAGCTAAGGGAACTAGAGAATTCTTCAATCCACCCCTTGAGTCGAGAACATCTTCTCATCCATGATGAATGAGAATAGGACTCCTTCAGTTTCAACATGAATGTAGTCATGGACTGGTGGAGCCACCTCATGACATGAGTGTTGGATGAAGAGCCAACAATCCATTCCATGATGGAAGAAAACCAACAAGAACTCTTGGAGCCTCCCCCAAGCTTGGGAATGGATGTCTTTGGCTTCTACTGGAAGCTGAAATTCTTCCGTGAAGAGCAATGGTGTTGCTTAGCGGGCATTTGTTGAGGTACGCCTTGAATCATCTTACAGTTGAGCACTTGTGTCCTCGTTGGCCATCCAATAAAATGGGTTAGCCAACACTACCCTGTTTTCACACAAAAGGACAAAACAAGCAAGGGAAATCCTATCTAATAACTATTGGTATCTATAGCTTAATCACGAGTGAAAGCTATCCTTCACTTCCTTTGCCTTCGAAGCAAAGGTGCCATAAATGCCTGTTGACGGTTCTTAACACCATAGATCATCTCCGATAGGAGAAGAGATCCGGAAGCGCACGGAAGATACCGTTGTAGCATTTCAACCAAGACTATTTCCAAGGGTATATATTTATACCAAAGGAAGGTGATGAAGTAAAGTAAACACTATTCTTATGATCAAGGTATAGGGTACTAAGTGTGTATCAGAACAAGGGTAATATGATAATAGGGGTAGTATGACACACACCTAAGCAATCTACTTTAAGGGTAAGGTTGTCCTAGTGAGGGTTAGACTACAAGACGGAGCTATTCCTACTATGCTCTAATTACTCATATACATAGCCTAATAAAGTACACATGAATACGCTAATGGTGAATACTAGGGCTTAGTGGTCCAACATGTCGGGCACGGGCTTACCCTGGTCTGCCATGCGAATCCCACCGAGAGCCTACGTCGTAGCCGAAGATGGAGGATTACAACGGACGGATAGGGCTGTCACCACCTACCGCCTACCTCTACAACCCGTGGACTACGATGCATCACGCTACTTAGCTATCCAAGCACCACGCTTGCATGCTAAGTAAATACCTTAATAGTTGCAACATAATATTCATCCTAAGGCAATGGCTAACCTAAACATCATTGAACCAATGTTGGATCCAAGCACTGACATATTCATATTAACATAATCATATTATTACCTAATTAGCCTATAGTGGTGGTGTATGATGTTTATAATAATATGATAATGGCATTATGTCTAGATCATAACAACATCTACACCTGACACATACATGGACTCCACAGCAAAACAAGGAACACTTTATCCGAGTATATGAATAAGAAAATACTAAACATAATATCTTTATTATACATAAAGTCACAAATACAAGAAAAGATACATCAACCATATCTTTCCCAATTTGGACTTGGGACTAGAGGCTCCTCTCTACAACCAAACCTCCACTAAGGACCTAGGAGAAATAGTGTATACAAGGGAGAATGATCAAGTGGTGTTTGTTAAAGTGAGGGGTAGGGGGTCCTATTTATAGCTAGAGAAGGGTTAGTTCCCGCTACCGAAAGCGCGCAAATCAATCTTCATCGTTTTCAGGGCACCATAGGTAGTCGACATGTGGAAGTTGACTGAGTTTGGCGTTAGGAAGGGTTTGACTGAACCCCTGTTCGGCTGAACTGGTCTTCGCTTCGTTTCACGTGTGCTTTCTCCATGTCACTTCACTACGTAAGAAACCCAAATAGGAGACAAAGATGGGCGACGTGCTAAAAGGAGATCGTCTCTGATAATCTTAAGCGAGACGAGCCCACTTCAGCGAGGATCTGAGATGGCTCGGTTGAATGTACAAGGAGACGCGTTACAATACAAATCGTCTCAGTTAAGTAGGTATCCTAGACGTGCCCTCCTCTATGACAAACGGGAGACACACTTTCATTAAGCGTGACTCATATCTGTTAGGTAACTAAGACGGATACTAGTTGCAGCTCGTCTCCTTTCATTATGGAATAAGGCGCGTCTCCCATAACCACCAGTCTGGCGCATCTCCTTTAGTTGTGGAAGTGGGCCCATCTCCCATTCCCTCTATAGAGATCCGTGCTTTATATCAGTCCGTCTTGATTTTCTGTTGCCCTTCTACAACCTCCCTGTTGTGGCCGAACAAGTGGCTACTAGATCTGCCCTGTTCTTGACCTGTTCTTTCCCACTTTCATTCTAAAAGTCTTGCGGTGATTATCAGTGAATCTTAAAACAAAGGGTTAGTCCTCTCCTCCTCTCCCGTTCCTTTCTATATTTTTACCTTTAGATCTTGACTATCAGTGGCTTCAAATTTCTTTGATTTAGCTTTTCTTTTATGTACGTAGATGCCGTCGGATCGAAGTTGGATGTATGGGCTGCGCCTTTGCAATGAATATATCCAAGGGGTAGATGCATTTATCGCTTTCGCAAAGAAAGACATGTTGGACAACATTAGAGGGACTATCTTTATCTTGCCACTGCAAGAATGAGAAGAGATATCGCACAGATGAAGTGTTGAGGTCACATTTGATCACGCATGGATTCATGGTGCATTATCGATGTTGGAACAAACATGGGAGAAGGGGCTTAACAAAGAAGAGATGAGAGATTCATATATGGAGAGGGAGGTCCATACCATTGTCCAAGAAGATCATGACGAGGATGTGAACAAGCCAGATATATCAGGGTTCACCGATGAAGACATTGAGTTTTAGGTGCATAACATAGAGGAGATGGTACGCAATGTCGAGAGACATGGCGACGATGATTGATACAGTAATGGTGCACTGGTAAATTACAAGAAGATGATCAAAGACTCGAAGAAGCCATTGTATAATGGTTGTGCGGCTAAGTACACCAGACTGTTTGCGATGGTAAAACTTTTACAGTTGAAGGCGATTAACGGATGTAGTGATTGTAGTTTTAAGGAATTGTTGTTGCTCCTTGAGGACTCGTTACCCCAAGGCAACACAGTCCCTACGATAGCTTATGAGGCAAAACCGATAATCTGTCCACTGGGTTTGGAGGTGGAGAAAATCCACGTGTGCAAGAACGATTGTATTTTATATTGTAGACCTGAGTACGAAAACCTCGAGAAATGCCCTATTTGTAGAGTGGACAGATTCAATCATAGGAAAGACGACGGTTGTTGACATCTGGTATATATACCAATTTCACCCGTCAATATAACTCAATTATGTGATGGAAATATCATTTCTTGCACACATCACCTTTCTATTTAACCTATTTCCTCTTGTACTTGGAGAAATTGGTGCATACAGGTATTTTAGATAGAATTGAAGTGAAACAAAGGGATGGATCCTATAAAATAACATCCCAACCAATCAAGCGCCAACATGTGGCACCTCATGGATCAAATGGCCCACAAACAAAAGTATCTGAGGCCATCCAATGGTGTAGCACCCATATCAAGGGATGGGACCCACCTGGAAGTCATCCAGAGAAAGCACATACCGTTTGGAGGACTTACCAGGTCAGTCGACCCCCTAGACGACCAACCTGGTCTTTCCTCCAAACTTGGTCAGCTTCCAAGTGTTGGCTCATCCCCTCTTGAAGAAGTCAGTGGTGACTGATTTGCGCACTTTTGATGGCGGGAACCGACCCTTCTCCAAGCTATAAATAGGACCCCTCACCCCTCACTTTAACACACACCACTTGAGCATCACTCTATTGTATACACTAGTTCTCCTAGTTCCTTTGTGGAGGTTAGGTTGTAGAGAGGAGCCTCTAGTCCCAAGTCCATATTGGGAAAGGTATGGCTCATGTATCTTCTCTTTATTTGTGACTTTGTGCTTTATAATAATATCGTTTTTAGTCTTTATTTACTTATATACTTGGGCAAAGGGTTCCTTGTTTGGTTGTGGTGTCCATATATGTGCTAGGCGTAGATGTTGTTATGATCTATACATAATTCCATTATCATGTTATCATAAACATCATACACCACCAATATAGTTTAATTAGGTAATAATATGATAATGTTAATATGAATATATTAGTGCTTCGTCCCAACATTGGTTCAACTATGATTTAGTTCATTGCCTTAGGATGGCTTGTGTTGTGGCTCTTAAGGTATTTACTTAATATGTTATCTTGGTGCTAGGATAGTTAGGTAGCGTTGGATGTCTCGTAGACCCATGGATTGAAGAGGTAGGCAGTAGGTGGTGACAGCCCGATCTGTCATTTGTAATCCGCCACGTCTGGCTATGCCACAGGGTCTTGGCGGGAGTCGCCTAGTATTGCTAGGGGTAAACTCGTGCCCGATATGTTGGACCACTAAGCCCTAGTATTCACCATTAGCATAATCATGTGTACTTTATTGGACTATGTATATGAGTAACTAGAGCATAGTAGGAGTATCTCCATCTCGTAGTCTAACCCTCGCTTGGACAACCTTACCCTTAGAGTTGATTGCTTAGGTGTGTGTCAAAGTACCCATATTATCAACTTACCCCTGTCTTGATAATTAATTAGTATCCCATAGCTTGATCATACAAGTAGTGTTTACTTTACTTCATTGCCTTCCTTTGGGATAAATACGATACCTTTGGAAATACTCTCGGGTTAATGATACACGATAATTTCCATGCACTGGTGAACCTCATCTCTTACTAGAGATTATTTGTGATGTTAGTAGCCATCAACAAGCATTTCTAGCGTTGTTGCCGGGGAAGGCGAAGTAAGTGAAGGATAGCTATCACTTGTGATTAAGATATAGGTGCTAGTAGTTATTAGACAGGATTACCCTTGTTTGTTTTCTCCTTTTATGATGAAAACAGGGTAGTGTTGAATAACCCATTTTATGGTGTGGCCAACGAAGATGTTAGTGCTCAACTGCAAGATGATTGAAGGCATACCTCAACAAATGTCCGCTAGGCAACACCATTGCCTTTCGCGGAAGAATTTCAGCTTCCAGTAGGAACCAAAGTCATCCATCCTAAGCTTGGGGGAGGCTCCAAGAGTTCTTCTTGGTTTGCCTCCACCATCGGGTGGATAGTTGGCTCCTCATCCAACATTCATGGGTGAATACTCTTAGGTGAAATGCTACACGACAGTTTTCGTGCGCTGGCGGACCTCATCTCTTACTAGGGATGATCTGTGAGGTTAGTAGCCATCAACAACGGTGATGACGAGAACTGCAATAGAGGAAAAAAGAGGGCCTAAAAAGGTGTTTGGTACTTTCCTATCATTCCTCGTTTGAAGCGTTGGTTTTCAAACAAGGAGTCAGAATTGTTGCGATGGCACAAAGACAAGCATAAGCATGATGTTGGAATGATAAGACATCCTTCTGATGCCACACAGTGGCAAAACATTGATTCATGAAATCCTGAATTTGCCATTGATCTGAGGAAAAATAGGATCGCAATGAGCACCGATGGCATGAATCTTTTTTTGAACAGTAGCACAACTAGCACATGGCCAATTGTGCTTACAATTTTGAACCTTCCTCCTTGGTTGTGCAACAAACAGAAATATATTATGATGTCAGGACTGATATAGGATGGCTGCCACCTATCGGAAATTAATCCCCAAGGTCAACCATAACTATACAAGGTAGGAGATTTGACAAGGAAACCCTCTGTGAGCAACCCATGGGATGCTATGAATATGAGAGAGCATTATGCTCTCAACTGTTCTAAGCACACATTCAAGCTCAAGGGAATGGCCACCATCATTGGGTATAAGTTATTCCTTTGTGGCTAAAAGGTATGATATACCTTAACAAAGGAATGACAAGATCACATCCAATGTATATTGGGTGCAAGTTGTTCCTATGTGGCCAAAAGGTATTTTATTCCTTAGCAAAGGAACAATGGATCACACTCAACCCATGTTGAGTGCACGTCACCCCATTGTGGTTATAGGTCTGTTGTATCTTAGCCAAGGAATAATGGATCGTACTCAACACATGTTGGGTACATGTCACTCTTTCGTGGCTAAAGGTTATCATTAACTTAGGCAGGGAATGACGGATCACACCCAATGCATGAGGGGTACAAGTTATTCCTTCATAGCAAGAAGGTATGATACACCTTATTCAAAGAATGACAGAACACACTCAACGCATGTTGAGTGCACGTTATGCCTTTGTTCTAAGGGTTATCACTACCTTAGCCAAGGAATAATAAGGTACATCCAACCTATGAAGCCTTGAGGTGTGGATGAGCTACATCGACAAAGCTCTCCTCGAACACACTCGTGGAACCCATGAAAGGAAATCCAATAATCAACACTCAACCCCCCAATGTCAAAGCCACGCTACAACGAGGGTAGGCCAACCTAATGGCCTACATTCATCGTTAGGGTTTCAACCCCTATTGTGGACCTTGAACAAGAACAAGCTTGGGGGAGGACCCCCACTTGAGGTAACTTGTATCACACCCCTTGCATCTTTATTTCCATTCACCCATCATCCACCTTGCATAAAAAAACTTAAAAAAATAAGTAGATTAGAATTGCTTTCAAAATAAAATAAAAGATGTGCAGTAAGAATGTTTTGGAATTCACATAGATGAATGATGAATACTTGCTCTGTTTTAATTTTCATAAGTCCCTAGTTTACAACTTACTACTGTCAAAAATATTGCTTTCTTTGGCTAGAATTACTTTTGCCTTGACTTCAAAATTGTGGGTAGCAAAAGCTTAATCCATTCTAAGTTGTTGTGAGATATGTTATAGTGATAGGGCTGCTATTCCTAGTTTGATAGTGAAACTTAGATTCCCGGATAAATTCTAAAAAGATTTAAGTTATTCTCATTTGATTGGAAATACCAACCAAAGCCGTGTGATACATTATATTGATAGACCTTATGCATATGCTATTTGCCTTCACATTGAGCTTTGTCAAAATAGTATAGACCAATGTGAAATTTCATTCATTACTTTTTGAATTCAAGACTTCACTTGCACATGCTATACTTCTACACTAGAAGTAAGCAAAATTCCATCATTCCACCATTCCACAATAAAAAGAGAAACTCTATATTATTCATGCTTATTACTCTCTCCAAAATTCATTGCATAAAAAGGAAATAGAAGACATGACTAGAAGAAAAACAAAAAAAGAAAAATAAAATGCACGCTTACATTATTAGCATGAGAAAAAAAGAGAGAAAGGTAGCCTTGTTTCACTCCTGCAAAATAAGAGAGTCCACTCAAAAAGGAGTCATCTCAAAAATATCCACACCCACTCAGTTCCATCACACATGCACAAGTCTTGATTCAAATTATTTTGAATTGATTTCTCCTAAGGCTTACTCTTTTTACTTAGCAATATTATGTGTTGCAAATATGCCTACTATATTCCCTATCATGCTCCACATACAAGTCTTATGTAGAGGTAGGATGAATTTAGGCAAAATGCCTTGGTGAGGATATATTTCTACTACACACAAAGGAGAAACTTGACAGAATCAAATCGAGATACTTAAAATCTGAATTGAATTCTCTGGAATTTGAGTGGAACTTGATTTCTAGGGTATGTGTGCTCCATTTGCTGTTCTATCTTTCAACCAACCATGAATAGGAGATGGCATAAGCCCATTAATGACTTAAGATGGGTGAAGTACCATGCCAATTATTTGCAATACTAGGTAGAGTATTTTATTGTGCACATGGTACTTTTGAAAAATAGAACATAGTAGCAACTCCTGATCATCAACCTAAAGTCTTGACTTTGCTCAGGACGAGCAAAGGATAAGCTTGGGGGAGTTTGTCGATGGCTGTTATATACCAATTTCACCTGTCAATATAACCCAATTATGTGACAGAAATAACATTTCTTGCACACATCACCTTTCTATTTAACCTATTTCCAGTTGTACTTGGAGAAATTGGTGTATGCAGGTATTTTATACAGAATTGAAGTGAAACAAGGGGATGGATCCTATAAAATATCATCCCAACCAATCAAGCGCCAACATGTGGCACCACATGGATCAGATGGCCCATAAACAAAAGTATCCGAGGCCATCCAACAGTGTAGCACCCATATGAAGGGATGGGACCCACCTAGAAGTCATCCAGAGAAAGCACAGATCATTTGGAGGACTTACCAGGTCGGCCGACCCCCCTAGTCAGCCGACCAGGTCTTTCCTCCAAACTCGTTCAGCTTCCATGTGTTGGCTCCTCCTGGCGTGAAGAAGTCAGTGGTGACGGATTCACGCACTTTTGGTGGCGGGAACCGACCCTTCTCGGAGCTATAAATAGGAACCCTCACTTTAACACACACCACTTGAGCATCACTCTATTGTATACACTAGTTCTCCTTGTTCTTTAGTGGAGGTTAGGTTGTAGAGAGGAGCCTCTGGTCCCAAGTCCAAATTGGGAAAGGTATGGCTCATGTAGCTTCTATTGTATTTGTGACTTTGTGATTTATAATAATATCATTATTAGTCTTTATTTACTTATATACTTTGGCAAATTGTTCCTTGTTTGGTTTTTGAGTCCATGTATGTGCTAGGTGTGGATGTTGTTACGATCTATACATAATTCCATTATCATGTTATCATAAACATCGTACACCACCACTATAGTCTAATTAGGTAATAATATGATAATGTTAATATGAATATATTAGTGCTTCGTCCCAACATCGGTTCAACTATGATTTAGTTCATTGCCTTAGGATGGCTTGTGTCACGGCTCTTAAGGTATTTACTAAATATGTTATCTTGGTGCTCGGATAGTTAGGTAGCATTGGATGTCTCGTAGACCTATGGATTGAAGAGGTAGGCAGTAGGTGGTGACAGTTCGATCTGTCATTTGTAATCCTCCACGTCTGGCTATGCCACATGGTCTTGGCGGGAGTCGCCTAGTATTGCTAGGGGTAAACTCGTGCCCGATATGTTGGACCACTAAGCCCTAGTTTTCACCATTAGCATAATCATGTTTATTTTATTGGACTATGTATATGAGTAACTAGAGCATAGTAGGAGTATCTCCGTCTCGTAGTCTAACCCTCACTAGGACAACCTTACCCATAGAGTTGATTGCTTAGGTGTGTGTCACAGTACCCATATTATCAACTTACCCCTGTCTTGATAATTAATTAGTATCCCATAGCTTGATCATAAGAGTAGTGTTTACTTTACTTCATTGCCTTCCTTTGGGATAAATACGATACCCCTGGAAATACTCTCGGGTGAATGCTACACGATAATTTCCATGCACTGGTGAACTCATCTCTTACTAGAGATGATCTGTGATGTTAGTAGCCGTCAACAAGCATTTCTAGCGTCGTTGCCGATGAAAGCAAATGAAGTGAAGGATAGCTATCACTTGTGATTAAGCTATAGGTGCTAGTAGTTATTATACAGGATTACCCTTGTTTGTTTTCTCCTTTTGTGGTGAAAACAGGGTAGGGTTGGCTAACCAATTTTATGGTGTGGCCAACGAGGACACTAGTGCTCACTTGCAAGATGATTGAAGGTGTACCTCAACAAATGTCTACTAGGCAACACCATTGCCTTCGCAGAAGAATTTCAGCTTCCAGTAGGAACCAAAGTCATCCATCCCTAAGCTTGGGGGAGGCTCCAAGAGTTCTTCTTGGTTTTCTTCCACCATAGGGCGGATAGTTGGCTTCTCATCCAACATTCATGGGTGAATACTCTTAGGCGAAATGCTACACGACAGTTTTCGTGCACTGGCGGACCTCATCTCTTACTAGAGATGATATGTGAGGTTAGTAGCCATCAACAACGGTGATGACGAGAACTGCAATAGAAGAAAAAAGAGGGCCTAAAAAGTTGTTTGGTACTTTCCTATCATTCCTCGTTTGAAGCGTTGGTTTTCAAACAAGGAGTCAGAATTGTTGTGATGGCACAAAGAGAAGCATAAGCATGATGTTGGAATGAAAAGACATTCTTCTGATGCCACACAGTGGCAAAACATTGATTCACGAAATCCTGAATTTGCCATTGATCTGAGGAAAAATAGGATCGCAATGAGCACCGATGGCATGAATCCTTTTTTGAACAGTAGCACAACTAGCACATGGCCAATTGTGCTTACAATTTTGAACCTTCCTCCTTGGTTGTGCAACAAACAGAAATATATTATGATGTCAGGACCGATATCGGGGCCACAACAACCTGGGAATGACGTTGACACTTATTTCAGGCTTCTTCTTGAAGATCTGAAGTAGTTGTGGTACAATGATGGAGTGCAGGCCTAGGATGACCACAAGCGTGAGTACTTTCGCCTCAAAGCCATTTTATTTGTGACTGTTAGTGATTTTCCAGCGGCACGTAACTTGTCCGGACAGAGTAAGAAAGTAGGTTGCAGATGTCCACATTATTAGAGAGAAATAGACTCACAGTACTTGAGTGAGTCACGAAAAATAGTGTACATGGGACATCGATGCTACATTCCAATGCATCACTCGTTTCGGAGTATGAAGGAAGATTTCAATGGTGACACTGAGAATAGGCGTCCTCCACCTCATCTCACGGGTCATGAAGTTTATGAAATGGTCAAGGATATCCATGTTTTCATTGGTAAGCGGAAAAGGACTTGCAAAAATACTGGTGAAGCAGATATGTGGAAGAAGCAATCAATTTTTTGGGAGCTACCATATTGGAAAGACTTAGACGTCCGTCATTCGATTGATGTGATGAATGTTGAGAAGAATGTGTGCAAGAGCCTACTCGGAACATTGCTTAACACGGATGGGAAAACTCGGGAACATGTACATGCACGGGCATATCTAAAGAAAATATGAATTAGGCTTGAGTTGTAGATTGATGACATGGTAAAAGGAACGGAACTACCCACATCATGCATTACCCTTTCAGAAAATGAAAAAAAAAGAGTTTTGTGGCTTCTTGAAAAATGTGAAAGTACCATCCGGCTACTCGACGAACGTCTCAAGGCTTATTTCATTTCCAGATCCAAAAGTAGCTCCCAGTGTGAAGTCTCATGATTACCATGTATTGCTTATACAGATGATTACTGTTGGAATTCGAAATATCCTATCGGTCAATGTTCGGGAGGCCATAATGAACTTTTGCTTTTTCTTCAATGCAATTGGTCAAAAAGTACTATGTGAAAATGATCTCGAGTCATTGGAAAAAAGGCAGTATGAAACTTTATGCTTCCTTGAGTTGTATTTTCCACCTGCCTTTTTCGACACCAGCGTCCATTTTACAACTAATCTTATTAAGGAGATAAAGCTACTTGGCCCTGTGTTCTTTCACCAGATGTATGTTTACGAGAGATTTAACGGCATACTGAAGTCCTTCGTTAGAAATCGAGCTTACCCTGAGGGCAGCATGGTACAAGGATACTCTACGGAGGAAGCTGTTGAGTGGGCTCTAAACTACACTGATCGGAGTAACCCGATTGGTGTTCCTAATTCTCGTCATGAGGGGAGGCTCACAGGAAAGGGGACCATTAGTAAGTAGGCTATAACTCCAGATTCACATTTATTCTTCAGCGCTTATTTCCATGTGTTGCAACACATGTCTATTATGTCAGAGTACCTCGATGAGCACAAGGAGTTGGTGCTTTGAGACAATTCCGACCGCAATGAACCATTGTTAGCAAATGAACACAGGAGAAAATTCATTGGCTAGCTCCGGGATTGTATGTCTCACTCATCGGAAACTCAAACAAGTGAATAACTAAAAAAGTTTTCTTGTTGTCCTATATTCACATTTATTACATATCAAGGGTACGACATAAATGGATACACGTTCTACACTGTAGAACAAGATAAGAAAAGCACGTATAAGAATAGTGGTGTCCGTGTTGATGCTTATAATGCTGCGAGCCAAGACAAAGACATGTATTATGGTCAAATACAATAGATCTAGGAGCTTGGATTTCAAGGATTCAAGATTCCTCTTTTCCGTTGCAACTGGGTTGATGGAATCAAAGGTGTTGTACAAGACAAGTATGGTTTCACTAGCGTTGATCTTAACCATCAAGGATATATGTGGGAGCCTTTCGTGTTAGCAGAACATGTTGCTCAAGTGTTCTATGTTCCATACACAACAAATAAAAGACTTAAGGTGGCTATACATGGAAAATGACGAATCATTGGAGTCGAGAATGTCGTCGATGAGGAAGAGTTTGACCAATTTGATGAGATTCCTCATTTTTTCACCTCGATGATCAAGGTAACAATACCATCGGCCAACGAACTTCCTTACTTGCAGAACGGTCGCCATCATAAAGTTCAGAATTTCAAAAAAACAAAACTGCAACATAATGTACCAAATTGATTGTGTGTAGATATGGTTAATCGAGTGAAAATGTGACTCCCATTTGGATATTGTGTGATATATGCTTAAATGTGTGAAAACACTGCCATTTGAGTGAAAATTTGACATTCATTCATCATATGTGCTCTGTTTCTTATAGAGAAGTATTGATGCCTTGTTTTCTATTTCTTAGTAGAAGCACTACTGAATATAGGACTTGCTATGCCCTGAAAAATTGGATACAGAAGTGATGCGAGACGCGCCTCAGAAAGGTAGGACTATGGACCCGCCTTCAGGAACGCTGAAGGTTGTAGCCTTAAGCAAGTTAGAGATGTCATATGAAAGTTTATCATTTTTGAAATCATTAATTCAAACGGAGAATTTTATTACCCAATAGGTGATTAGGTGAAAGTTAATCTTTGTGTAAATTAGTTACATGTTAAGCTGGACGAACAGGGGAATTCTGTGTAAATAGTTACTTGGAAACCACAATTTACACTTGTTAATATTTGATCTATTAATGTGTGTACACTTTGTTAATATTTGACTAGTTACATGTTAAGCTGGATAAACAGAAGACATTTGGCTACATATGTTTCTATATGTGTATGCTGACACAGGCAATATGGCTGCCAAATCCTGGCTAGCTCTAGGATGCAGCCGGGATCCAGGATAATCAGGGGTTGGGACATCTAATAGGAGACGTGTGTCTAGCAGGGAGCGTCTCCTGTTAGCGCCGCACTGAACTTTCCTGTAAACAATCCGCAACGCGCTGTAACAGAGGATGTCTTGGATTACCTAAATTAAGGAGACACGCTTTCTTGCAGCACATCTCATATCAGTCAACAAATGTGCGACGTGCTATCATAAAGAATGTCTCGGATCATTCAAAATATCTACGACGCGCTGCATTAGAGTGTGTCTCTCAATCACAATGATGGGCGATGGGCACCTTGTACGTCTCCAATGACCTCGTAAAGCCTATTTGTGTTGACTCAAAGAAAGGAGACACACTTTCTTTGAGCTTATCTCACACTTAGTATGATCAGCGACGTGCCTGTTGCTCGTCTCTAATGACAACGTAATGCGAGACGCCACGACCGAGACACACCATTTGTTCGTCTCCCTTCTTCATTCGGGCACGTCTCGAATGAGCCTTTCTTACGTAATTCTTCCAGATGGGCCCTATTGACTGGTATGGGTGACACACCGTTGGATCTCCTCGGATACGTCTGTTTGTGGGCCATTTGATCCATGTGATGCCACATGTCAGCAAACACTATTTCCCCCCTCCTCTTGCACCTCATTTGCTTGGGTGATACTTTTTAGAATTGCTCCCGCTCTTTCACCTCATTTCCTGTATAAAAAGTCTGCATGCACTATTTTCCCAAGGACAAGTGGAAATAGGTTATGTTGGAAGGTGATGTGTGCAAGAAATGATCTTTCCTTCACACGGTTGAGTTATACTGATGGGTGAAATTGGTATATAACAACTTTCAACAGATGCCAGGAGATGACAAGGTGTCCTAGTCAGGCACCTAGACCGTTCCAGGCGAGGAGACATGTCGTCCAGTTGGAGCGACTGGACACCTAGGCGCTACCTAGGTGACGCCTGGACAACACTGGCTAAAACTATTCAAGTTGATGTTGATAGTGAACACAAGATTGAGGGTGAGAAAGAAGGTGAACAAATTGCCAAAGCAACTAGTGGAAAAGGCCAACACCATACTCTCCTAGGGGCATGAAGAAAGGAAACATGAGAGATGTATTTATGAAGCGGTTAACGAAAGCATATGAAAAGAAGGATTCAAATAACAATTGAGCATCCTCACAAGTTGTTGATACTGTGCAAGAAGAGATTATCAATATGATGGATCAAGTCATACAAATGGAACTGAAGAAGAGAGTGATGAGCATTACTATGCAACACAACTTCTTAAAAACAAAGAGAACCACGATATGTTCATTACTTTCAAGATATCAAGTGATAAGTTAAATTGGATAAGGAGGGAATGGGAAGACGCTAAAAACACTAGTACTATTAGTCTTTAAGATTTTTATGTGTCATATGTGTGATGCATTTTATTATGCCCTTATGTCAGACATTAGTGTTATGTGTGAGACATTTTTGTTTATAATTGTTATCTATGTTGCATATTTTTTTTATTTGTGATATGTGTTATTTATTAAATGATGAGTTATTTTATTGCTATTTATATTTGATCTTGTGATCGAGTTTTGTTACAGTAATTATGAGTGCCTCTAATGATTATATTGCTGCTGCTCATGGAAGTTATGTTGAGATGATGATTTTATGTTGGCATATTTTGCTTTGGGGTACATGGGCAACAAGAGCACAATGAATACGAATATTCCTATTATGACTAGAATTCAGTAGGTTGAATTGCAACTTCAAAATCCAGTAGAGTGCTATAGTACGTTCAGAATGACGAGCTCGTTTTTTCTACAACTTCATGAAACCTTAGTTCAAAATTATGGGTTACGACCAAGCAGAAGGATGTGTACAAAAGAAGCACTAGGTACGTTTCTGGGATCTTGAGGTGCACCTAGATCATTTAGGCAAGTGAAGAATAAATTTTGCGACTCATTGGAGACTGTCAGTGGAAAGTTTTCAAATGTTCTAGAACCTATGGCGAGATTGAGTTTTGACATTATAAAACCAAAGGATCCACAAATTACTAATGTCCACCGTAAGTTACAAGAACTAAGTTTTTGGCCTCATTTTAAAGATTGCAGTGGTGTAATTGATGGTACACACATACCAGTTACTGTTCCAGGATCTGAGCAACCAAAATATATTGGAAGACACAGTTATGCTTCTGAAAGTCATCTAGAGGGGCTAAATAGGCAGTAATAAAATTTAAAAAAAATTAAAGTCTATTATGATCTTAGAGGTCGGATAAGTTCGAGCCCAGGTCAGAATTGTCGGATGTACTTCAGTCAAGTTGGACAAAAAGTTGGATATGTTCGACTTTCTAGGCGGGACAAGCTAAAGGAAGGATTTTTCTTTACTCTATTGAAGTAAACGACCACCTAACACTTCTAATAGCAATATTGGTGACAATATACGAAAGGCAATATACTAGAACTAGCGGAGAATAGGGTTTAAAAAATATGACCACTAGAAAAGTAAGTAGGGTGCAGAAATGCAAATCGAGACAATAGACACATGATTTTTTCACTGAGGTTCAGCTCCACAAAGGAACCTACACTCCCGTTGAGGAGTCCACAAAGGATCGTGCCTTCACTAGCCCTTCCCTCACCATGTGACCACCAACAAGGTCAGAAACTCAGTTTTCCACCATCTCAAAGGTGAGTACAAACTTCCTGAATAAAGAAATCACAAAGCGAAATTAATCGGGCAAGGACTAACCGTCTAGGGTATCAACCCCAAAGTAACAAACATGAAATGCTCAAGCAAACTTAACAAATCTAATTAAAGCTGAACTCCAAAAGCCCCTCCTACTCGGAACTCTCAATCCCTCCTTCAATCATCCCCAAAATTGAGGATTTTGGTTAAAGAAGGTGAATAACAAGCGGAGAAGGGCTCTTGGAGGTTTATGGAGGTAGTGGTGAGTTTTCTAGGGCTATGTGAGGCTAAAGAGGGATTTTACCCCATATTTATAGCCCAAAGGCATTTTTAGTGTTGCTCACAGCTCACGTCGAACAAGTTTGAAAATAATTCAGACATGTCCGAGTGAAAAGTCCCACTAACAGTACAGCCAAGTACTTTAGTTTGAATTAGTGCACAAAAGCCGCTTCGGACATGTCTAACTCACCCTAAACAAGTCCGAGATCCAAGGAGGGGTTTTTCTGTGACTTGTCCGACCTCACACCTAGGACAAGTCCACTTTTGACAAGTTCAACTAAGCTTACACGTGTCCGACTCTTTGTAGAGAGTACTCGGACATGTTCTTCCCAGCATAAAAAAATCTGAGACCCACAGATGCATGAAATTTTTCTAAGTCTTGGTAGGTTAGACAAATCCAACCTACTTCGGAACTGTCAACTGCGTAGAGAAGTTTCAGACATGTCTGAACCCACAACTTGAACAAGTCGACTTCGCAGAGAGATCATTGACGTGTTTGAGCTAGGGACTCGGACAAGTCCGACCGACTCAACAGAACTTCTAAAAATCCATTCGAATGGGTCGAGCTATAAATTGATTTCCTAAGTTTGCAAGAATCGTGTCCCTCTTGATTGTATAGTGTTTTCTAGACTCAAGAAAAATAATATCCTATTTATATGAGTCATCCACGCATTTTCTCCTTTTTCTTTGAATTACGCATGAATTCCAGACCACATCTATTTTCTACGAGAACTCAACCAAATCACTAGATATTTAATTGTTTGTCATTAATCATCCAAAACCCACATTGGACCTAGATGCACTTTCAATACCCGCCTTTTTGGTGATTGATGACAACCAATAAAGTTTTTAATTTTGAGATAAAAATGATGTTTTGTGTAGTGAATATGCGTATGACATGAGAGGCAAGCTCATATTGACTTAATTCTCATGGGGTGTCTATATGCAATGTGTACGAGTAATAAAGTCGTGATGCACATATGACATAATTTAAGATTGTAATTGCAACAAGTTCACAAGTAAACAATTGACAAGACATATAAGCAATAATATAAAAACATAATACATGACAAGCAAATTTGTTCACACATGCAAGACAACTAAAAGATTACATGTCCACAATCTCCAAAAGCACACTAAGATAACTAATTTCTCCCCAGTTGGCATCAAAGCACAAAAAAGGAGAAAATTCACACAAGGGACTATTGCTCACCATTTTTGTCACCATCATTGTCATCATCATTGGCACTATGCTCATCATCGTCAGAAGAAGCAGCTGGCATAGCAACGCTCAAGGTACTGCCAGCGATGGAGAAGAACGCGAGCTCGGCGTCAGAGAGCTCAGGGATCTCGACTGGCTCCTCATCCTCGCTATCGTCGGAGAACGGAGGACCCCATGGAGGTAGCTGAAGATGCCCATGAATGGCGGCCAAGTGACGTTGATTTCTCTTTGCAAGCTTCTTGGCCTTCTGATAGTTTACTTGAGCAAAGCGGTAGACAATGAACATGGCCTCGAGAATCTTCAAGAGCCTAGAGGAGTAGCTCGGCTGCTGAGGTGGCGGAGAGGCACAACTGGCACCAGTGAAACCAGGCTAATGATCTTGAGGGCTCCTCTCTAGATGAAGAACAAGAGGGCATCTGAGGTACAGTCTTTTGTGAGCCACATCCTTCACAAACTTCTTCATTGACACATGCTCAATCATCTTCATAATTTTAGGTGCGTAGCAACAGGAGCGAGTAGGATCTTATGAGGCAAGGTAGATCTCCTCATACACATAGCTAAACACATTGAACTTGTTCTCTCCCTTCAGCCACTTCAACAAGTTCCTTGAGTTGTTATTGATCCGGTTAGCATTCCCATCCTTAGGTGCTATCGTCTTCCTCGTGATGCAATTCATCACTTAAAAGAAAGGTGGAAGTCCATGATTAAATAGAGGATAAGTGGGGAGGCTAGAATCATAGAGGAAGTCCATATTATCCACTACCACAACTACTTCCCCATGAATTTTGTTATCATACCGAAGGGTCTGGTGGAGGCCCAAAATCCTAGCAATGTCTTCATAGAAGACTTAGTACCTCTCTCCGTGAGTCATCCAAGTGATACTCTTGTCGACATTGTGGAAGGGAGTGGCATAGAACTAAGGATTACTTATACATTCCATGGGTATTGCATGCCCATGAAATCCTTGATATTGTGGAATTCACAAGCATCAATGACTTATATGAAAAGTGAGGTTGCCTTCTTTTCTGTGGCTGCCTAGTCAATCCATTGCATGTCTGAGACATCACTTTTCTTTGTCATCAACATGGAACTATAGTAGTCCATGTGGAAGAAACTCTAGAATTTGGGGTCACCACTAACTTTAGCTAAGGCATAACACGGTTGATCTCGCTACTCACCTGCTTCCTTGGTGTTCCTTATGTAGTCCATCTCTTAATTAGGCCTTATTCAGTCGCCAATGGGTGCGGTGACTACAAGATGTCCAATCTCATCATTCTGATCACCTTCTCTTGTTCCGCTACCTTGACCTTGCAAGGGTTCCCTTCGCACAAGGGCTTGACTCCAAACAAGTCCGAAAGAGCCACGAGCACCCCTTTTAGAGGATTGAGCCACCTGTGAGGAATCATCACGAACATTGCGCTTCCTGGACCTTCGCCTGTGTTGGTAATCTCCTACCATGACCCTAAGATAGTTGGAAGAAATGAGGAATGATTTCAAGAAGGTTGAGACAAATGGTTGAAGATTGACCAAAATTAGATTTTGAAACTTTCTAGGATCAAACATGTTCGAAACTCTCTTCGGATATATTCAAAACATGTCGGATATGTCCAAAATAGAACTCTGGACTTGTCCGATGTGAATCGGACTTGTCCGAGCCACATGTTGGACATGTACGAATTGCGACAATTTCTAACCCTAACTTTGACACAAATATCTCAAACCAAAATATATCAGCGTGAAGCTCTAGAACAAGATGTATACTAGTCCTTAGAACATATTCCATGACTTGTATACTAAAACTTGCCGCTAGATCTAAGAATTTTAAAGAAAGATCAAAATAACCTTAATGAAAAGTGAGGAAGTCAAAATATTGGAAAGAGATCAACGAGAGCCTTGATTCTCTGAACTTGGAGGGTGTTTTCAAATCGAAATTGCCCACAAAATTCTCAAGGGTCTCGAAAGAAAAGCTGGAGAGCGCCTTACGACTTTACCCTTGAGCATTTGGCAAGAAAACAACTTTCAAACTATAAGAAACTGACTGCACTGCTTGCCACATATGAGACTAACATAATATGAGTAATCAAATCCATTCTTCTTACTTCTAATTGAAGCAAAAACTGTCACCACAAGGATAAAAAAATCCTAGGCTGTTTCGATAGACAAAAGAAAATAGAAAAAAGTTGTACCAGATTACTGGAAAGACTTGCTACTTCAGTCAAATACGCGACACAAACCATATATGGATCAATTTTTCACGGATGCTGCCGGCAAAGCGCATTCCAAGCGGGAATTGTTAGTTCAAGCCACATTCTCTGTTTGTTAACAAGATGCCTTTTTGCGCTACATGAAAAGGGTTGGCCTGGTGCCTCTCTTTTCTCTTTTCCTTTTCTTTAGGTGCTTGCCTGTCTTCAATGACTTTTCAACGCCGTCATATCATTATGCATTCTGCATCTTTAGCTTCCGCAGATTCTTTAGTTTGTTTCACTTCAACCTCTTCTGGGTCCTCCTCGAAATCGCGGATAGCTTAACACGACTCGACAAGATTGCCTTGAGTTAGAAAGATAACATTTGGGGGCTCAAGATTTGAATGAGGAAGGGAGAGCATAGGAAACCACCGGGCTAGTTAAGGGGTCAGATATGCTCAGTTGGACATGTCCAAACCCAGTTCGAATGTATCAGACATATAACATAACTGTCAGGAACTTCACACATTAAACATGTCGGAGCCTATGGGTCGGACTTGTCCAACTCACCCTGAACAGATTTCAGTGTGAATCTTAGAGAGGTTTTATATAGGGATATCCTATCATATATTTAAATAGGATAAGTTGTGGACAAGTTTTCAGAAATATTTTTCCTCATATGATCATTTTACACTCAACAATCACACAATGACCATATATTAGCTTTAGTACACTAGGAGAGCTCAAATCATAGTTTTAAAAGCAAAATTTCTGAAAACATTTTAATTTTAAAAGCCTTTTAATTTCAGATATGCACTATTTCAAGCCACGTTTCGAGAATATGAGATATTGAGCTCATTCTTAAGTTCACAAAGTTATTTTCATCTAGTGGCTTGGTAAATATATCGGGTAGTTTTTTTTTTGGTTCTAACATGAGAAATGACTATGTTCCCTTTGATTGAATGGTCTCTCAAGAAGTGGTGCCAGATGTCTACGTGTTTGGTCCTAGAATGTTCAACAGGGTTATGGGCTATCTTAATGGCACTCTCATTGTCGAAGTGAAATATAGTTCATTTTGAGACCATATTCCCTTAGAGTTTGTCAAATCCAAAAGAGTTGTTTACAACAACTCCCGACTACGACATACTTTGCTTCGGTTGTGATAAGTCAATAGAGTTCTGTTTCTTGGATGACCGTGACACTAGGGACCTACCCAAGAATTGGCATGTCCTGGAGGTACTCTTCCTATCTACCTTACACCTAGCATAATCCGCATCAAAATATCTGGTGAGATTAAACTTAGACCCTTTAGGAGACCATAACCCAAGGTTTGGTGTATGAACGAAATATTGCAAGATTCTCTTAGCGGCGGTCAAGTGACACTCCTTAGGTGCGGCTTGAAATCTTGTACACATACACATACTAAGCATGATATCGGGCCTAGATGCACAAAGAGAAAGCAATGAAACAATCATGGAGTGATATACCTTTTGATCCACACTAGGTCCAACTTCTTTGAGGTCGAGATGTCTATTTGTCCCCATTGGAGTCTTGATGGGCTTGGCCTTGTCCATGTAAAACTTTCTGAGTATGTCTTGCATCTACTTTGTTTGACTTATGAATGTGTCATCCTTGAGTTGCATGACTTGGAAACCTAAAAAAATATGAACTTCCCCATCATGAACAACTCAAACCCTTTCGCCATTATCTTCCTAAACTCGTCACAACAAGACCTGTAAGTTGAACCAAATATAATCTCATCGACAAATATTTGGCACGGCAAGAGATATTGAAAAGAGTATAATCCACTTTTCCTATCCTAAAACAATTTTAATAATAAAGTCTCTAAATAAGTCATACCAAGCTCTAGGAGCTTGTTTGAGGCCATATTGAGTCTAATGCAATTTAAGAAAATGGTTAGGATATTCTTGATCTTCGAACCCAGGTGGTTGCTCCACATACACTTCCTCTTTGATTAGACCGCTAAGGAAGGCGCTTTTAACATCCATTTAATAAATCTTGAAATCATGGTGCGTAGAATAGGCTAATAAAATATGAATTGACTCAGGTATAGCTATGAGAGCAAAGGTTCCATCAAAATCCAAACCTTCGACTTGTGCATACCCCTTGGCCACAAGTCATGCTTTGTTCCTTCTCACCGCACCGTGTTCATCTTGCTTGTTGCGGAACATTCACTTGGTGCCTACCTGTAACACCCTAATTTCATCCATCATGCATTCCATACATCCTCATACATGTTTAACTTTAAGCAACATAAAAAGGAACAAGATTAAAATGAATTTTAGGCTAAACAACAATTTATTCTGTCTGGGAAGGGAGTTATCCGGTTGTCACCCCAGACTAGTCTGATATTCCCTTATTGTTCAGATAATTCAGTTCTTCAGGACCTCAGACTTGTCTAGCACATTGCACGGACTAGTCTGTTCGAGGTTCTAATGTTGTTCGGACTTGTCCGTCCTCTGAGCAGACTAGTCCGATGTTGGTTTCTGGAAATTATCGGAGTTGTCCGGTAATTCGCAAATTTCAGTCTGGATCAATTTTCTTGCCAATCCCAGACATGTCTGGCCTCCAGCACCAGACTTGTCCAAAATCCTTTTATGTTCGAAAACGAACTAGTCCAACCACCTTGCGGACTAGTCCAGTCTTTAGAGTCTAACTCGTATTCTATTTTCTTCCATGACAAGTTATTGGGTATTTACCGTAATTGGGCCCAACAACGTCGTACCCAACCTCTGTGGAGCCCAAGAGAACCTCACCACAACCCCTACTCGTCCCCCACCGAATTCTACTTGGAATCCACCCCAAAACCCTACCACCTCACCCCTATACAAGCAACCCAATACCCTCACACCCTCCAACCCATTGAGAAAACCCTCGCTGCTGTGTTCTTGCCGTGCGCCGCCATCAAGAGGAGATCGCAGCAAGGAGAAGGAGGAGGAGAAGAGGGAGGATCAAGCAAGCTCGATCTTCATCAACTTTTCTACGTCAACAATCTTCATCATTAACTCTCCATCACCAACCATAGCGTGAAAATTCAAGCATTGCATCCAATTTTCAATCTTTGGATCTCTAAACTCACGGTGTACCCTCTACACCCAATTTTCCACGTGAGTTTAAGCCCCGATCTCGCTGTTCAGAAACCTTAGTTCGCAGTCTCTGAACAGATCGAACTAGTCTGATTCCCCGTGCGGACTAGTCTGTCCCTGTATTCCGTAGTTGCTGAATTAAATTCCAGTTTGATCCAAATCGGTTCAATACCTGTTCAAACATGTTAAACTCATCCGTAACTAGATAGTAAGTATTAACCGCAACTTAATAACATGTGTTATCACATTATTGCATCATCATGACATAATGAGTAATATATGAGAATTATTTGATTGTAATGTTTTTTTGCATGTTTGTCGCACGGAATAGAAGGTATTGCTGTAGAGAGTGCTTTCGAGGACCTGCAGAACCAGAACTTTGAGGATTTCAATCCCAACCAAGCTTAGGAGCAAGGCAAGTGTCCTTGATTACTTTGATCCTGTTTTGAAATGTTTTATTTTGAAAGTTTCATGCTTGTGTCAAGTTGATGGGAAACCCATTTATAAGAGTTTACTAGTTTTGTATGACCACCGTTGTCGCTTGAACATCATGTAGAGAGTCGGGAAGGGTCTTTTACACTTTTGCATCGCTATACTCAACTAGATTTGGGAAACAATCATATTGCTTAATTATGAACTATTGAACACATGAATGATGAGAATTAATAATAATGACCCTTTAGCAACATGGAGCCTAGGGATCTAGGCAAGCCAGTTACATGGAATGGGTTGGACCGTTTTGGTGGTTTTGCTTGCTTTAGATCTAAGGACCTGTTTGTGGAGCGACCGTCCAGGAATTACAGTGCCACCACAAAGCCAAGCGTGGGTGTGGCTTAGCTGACTAATTAGTGTATTGCCAGTACTGTTTGAACCATTAGGAAAGCTCAGGGAAGGGGTAATCGGTTGGGTTTGTAGTGATGGTGGGACTTCCGTGGGATCCGAATGGCTTAAGAGAGGGCCCTTGGATGGATCTGCTCAGTTGGATACATCACCACCGGTGAAACCTCAGTGGGGTTCGAATATGATAGTCAACACTTTGTAAAGGCTATTTTCTTATCTCTTGGCCACACACCTATGGAAGTGTGAGACAGCATGATAGAGGTTCCATAGTCATAGAAAGGTGATGAAATCACAAACTTGTGGGTAAAGTGGTACAACCTCTGCAGAGTGTTAAAAACTATAATGATAGTCGTGCTCCCGGTTATGAGCGACCTGGACCCTCACATGATTAGAGTTATGGACCTTGAACTTGGTTTAATGGCAGGAGTTGAATTGGGAATCAGTATTGTTACAATAATTGGGTTTTGAATATGAAAATGGTAATATTGAGTCAAATGGATAGCTATGATTGAATATGCATATAATTGATGGTTTTGGTTATTTATGTTGGAATTGTGGTATTGGATATGAAAATAATTGCATTCGGGTTGTTAAGGGATTGACCTCACTTAATGATCATATTATTGCATTTTCAACTATTTTGAATGTACTTTATGGAAATAGCCATTTAATTATCATTCCTTATTTAAGCTACATGTCATACTTTCCCACACTTGTTGAGTACGACATGTGCTCACCCTTGTCGTTCCCTCAACAAATTCAGTCACAGGCGACAATGTGGAGTACCCGGAGGTCTTTGAGGAGTTCTAGGCGTGCGTGTTACCGTCAAGCTTGCCTGTGGAGTTAGTGTCATTAGTGTTTAGTGTTTCCGTCGCAGTCTTATTAGAGTTTGTATTCAAGACTATTTGGATTTGTAATAAGGTAATATTATTAGTATTATTATTTGGGACATGGT
Source organism: Tuctoria greenei (assembly GCA_036927565.1). Classification (NCBI taxonomy): domain Eukaryota; kingdom Viridiplantae; phylum Streptophyta; class Magnoliopsida; order Poales; family Poaceae; genus Tuctoria; species Tuctoria greenei. Next base: position 20,082,791 of record JAYESD010000010.1, on the reverse strand, counting down.
TATAATCTGGATATCATTTCTGAATCACTTGTGCATGTGTATTAAACATCCTGGGCGCACATATACTGCTCTTGGTTCATTTTTCGGAACCGGGTGTCACACTACCATGTTGGAATTTGATCTCTTCACTAGTTCCCGCACTTGATTCCTCTTTAAGTTGTTCAACTCCTTTTGCATGGCCATCATCCAATCCAGATCTCGTAGGTCTTCTTCCACCCTAAAAGTTCCAAAGAAGACACAAAAGGGTAACATGCACAAGAGTTTGCCATATGAGATCGAGTTGTTACCTGCTTGGAGATATCTCCAAGAATGTTGTCAACGGAGTGATCCCGTTGAATGCTTTGATGAACTTTTGGGTGTGGCACTTGAGGTCTTCAATCAATCATCTTCATCTTCTTTCTTCTTCTTCTTGATCATTGCCACTATTTTGATATTATCATCTTGAACTTGGTGATCATGATCTTGGGTGTCTTTAGCTTGATCTGTTGTATGAGGCGTCGAGTGTAATGAGGTTGGATCACTTGGACCTTGATGTTCTTGAGGACAAATATCGCCATGTGCCACGCTTTTTAGTGTTAAGTCTGGTGCCTATTCATCATTTACCACACATTAATAGACTTGCTCCACTTGGGATCTAATAATCTCAACAAACACTACATCACGAGCCCATTCAACACGATCGGAGGTTTTGTTGAAGACACCAGAGGTGTAAGTTTCTGAGTCATAACCAAGTAACAAAACGCCATTGGAATTCGAAGCAAACTTCATAGCCCTAGGCTTCTTATTAAGAATGTAACATTTGCTACCAAACACTCCAAAGTATGAGATATTGGATTTGTTGCGTTGAGAAGCTCATATGAAGTTTTCTTCAAGAGTCGATGGAGGTAGAGCCGGTTTGTGGTGTGATAAATGGTGTTGACCGCTTCCGCCCAAAACTTGTTCAAAGTATTGTACTCATGACGCATGGTTCGTGCCATCTCAATGAGTGTGAGGTTCTTCCTTTCAGCCACCCCATTTGATTTGGGGGAGTAGGGGGTCGAAAACTCATGCTTGATGCCCTCTTCGTCCAAGTACTCTTCCACATGAGTGCTTTTGAACTCAGTGCCATTATCACTCCTTATCTTCTTGATCCCCAAGGAGAACTCATTTTGAGCTCTCCTCAAGAACCTCTTGAGGACACCTTGTTTTTCACCCTTCTCATGCAAGAAAAACAGCCAAGTGATGCACGTAAATCATCAACAATTACTAAACCATATTTGTTACCACCAATGCTTATATAAGCAATGGGACAAAGAGGTCTATGTGAAGCATTCCAAGGGTCTTGCTATTGTCATCACACTCTCGGTGGGATGAGATGCTCCAATTTGGTTCTTGGCTTGACGTGTGCTACAATGCCTACCTTTCTCAAACACAACATTCTCTAATCCACGGATATGATCCCTATTTAGATATTTTTGTAAGTTTCTTATATAAACATGGGCTAGACTTCTATGCCACGACCACCGCATGTTGGTCTTTGCCATCAATCATGTATCAAATTGAGCTTTATCCATGGTGAAGTCCACAAGATAATTTATTCCCTTCAATACACTCTTGAAGGCAATTGAGTTATCACTTCTTCTAGAGACAGTCACACCCTCGCTACTGAATAAACATTTATAACCCTTCTAACATAATTGTGGAATTTACAAGAGGTTATAATCAAGTGAATCGACATACAAACCATGAGAAAAGAGTCTTGAGATGAGATAGAAATTTTACCTCTACCTAGCACCTTCCCATGACCTTTGTTGCCAAAGTAGATGCATTCACTTAGATCATTGTTTTTGTTGTACTCAATGAACATCTTTCTCTCTCCGATCATGTGCTTGGTGCATCCACTATCAAGCAACCATTTTGGTCCACCAAAGGAGGTGGCCCAAAAAATAAGTTTAGGCTTTTGTTTTAGATACCCAAACTCGGTTGGGTCCTTTAAGGTTAGTCACAAGGCATTTGGGCGCACAAAAGTTTTTGGATAGTTGTAGAGTGGCACAACATATTTAGCATAATATTGTCATACTTGTTCCTCATTAGCACATACGAAGCATCAAAGTCATGAAACATAGTTGAAGGAGTACTTTTTGCTTTTTTCAGGAATAGTATATGCAAGTTTTTTATTTTTAACCTGATATGAACCCTCTTTGACAAAAGCAACACAATCCTTGTTATTCTTGAGGAGCCTACAAATTTCCTTTCCTCTTCTAGCATAGCCAAGGCCGTATTTGATCAAAAGATACCTTGTGACCGAATTTGTACTACTTGCATATTTGGTCTTCTCCTTGTAAAAAATGTCACTTTTGTACGAGTGTTTGATTTTTGTGCCATTTTGAGTTTATTTGTAAAGTCAAGAACAAGGTTAGCACATTTGCAAGTTTTAGAGGTGGATTCCATATTTGAAAAGGATGAACTTTTTGAGGAGGAAGTGGAGGCACCTGATTTGACAGTTTGTTGATGGTCCCTATATACTAATTTCGACTATCAATATAACACATATATGTGGAGGAATAAATATTTACTACACAAATTATATTTAGATCTGACATAATTCCACTTGCAAGAGTTTTTTATGTAAAATTGATGGAGAATGAGGGGAGCAATCCTGAAAAGTGTCACACCAGCGAATCACACGATGACATGTGGCGTCACATGGATCCATGGACCCATTCCAGGCATAGAGGGAATCCAACATCGATTCACGTGGGATGAAGCATGGGCCCACTTATCAATCACCAGGAGAAAGCATAGTCGAGGAGGGGCCAGGACTAGGTCGGTTGAATGCATAGCTCGGTCGACTTTGTCCTGGCACCAAACTCGGTCAGTTGATGCGTTGCGCTCTCCTGTGGTGCCCTGAATACGGTAGAGATTGATTCGTGCACTTTTGATGGCGGAAACCGCCTCTACTCCATGTATAAATAGGGGGAATGCCTCACTTCTTCCACACACCAGTCAAGCATTCTCTCTTGTATTACACTAGTTCTCTCTTAGTCCTTAGTAGAGGTTAGGCTGTAGAGATGAGCCTCTAGTCCCAATTCAAATTGGGAAAGGTATGGCTCATGTATCTTTTCTTTATTTTGTTACTTTGTGCTTTATGATAATGATATTATTAGTCTTTATTTATTCATATACTTGGGCAAAGTGTTTCTTGTTTGATTATGGAGTCCATGTATGTGCTAGGTGTAGATGTTATTATGATATAGTCATAATTCTCATATCATGTTATCATAGACATCACACACCACCACTGTAGTCTAATTAGGTATTAATATGATTATGTCAATATGAGTAGGATAGTTCTTGGTCTTAACATTGGTTTCAATGATGTTTAGGTTAGTCATTGCCTTAGGAAGAAGGTACTTGTACTGTAGCTCAGAATTTACTTAACATGTAAGCATGGTGCTTAGATAGCTAAGTAGCGTTGGATGTATCGTAAAGCCATTGGTTGTAGGGTTAGGCGACAGATGGTGAGAACCCAGTTTGTCCTTCGTAATCCCCCATGTTCGGCTACGCCACAGGCTCGAGGTCGGAATCATCCTGATATTGTCAGGGGTAAACCCGTAGCTGATGTGTTGTACCACTAAGCCCTAGTGCTCATTGTAGCATATTCATGTGTACACTAGTAGACTATGTATATGAATATTTAAAGCACAGTAGGAGTAGCTCCATCTCTAACTTGACCTTCACTAGGACATTTTTACTCTTTAGAGTAGATTGCTTAGTTGTGTGTCACACTACCCCTACTACATGATTTACCCATCCTACTGAATTCCTCACTAAAGCACCCTATTCTTCTTTTGATCTTGCCACTCTTCCATTTGCCTTCCTTTGGGATAAACAAATTCAATACACTAGGGAATACTCTTGGGTGAAATGCTATAGTGATCGTTTCCGTGCGCTTGTGAAACTCATGTTGCGTTGGCTTAGGTTAGTGCCTCTGCAGAACTAGCCTTTGCTGCTATGATGAACTGGAGACATTAAGAAATACTAACATCATTTATGGCCTCATTGCCGGGGGAAGGCAATGAAGATTTGCATGACCATGTGGTAAATAGGATTCTAGTAGGTTTTTAGTAGGATAACCTTGCATTGTTTTCACATTCTTTGATGTGAAAACAGGGTAGTGTATGACCGGTTTTTGTTTACTAGCAAAATACATTAAAGATATCGAATCACTGTTGAGAAGAGTTCGACCTCGTGTTGTTTCTCCTAACTTCATCTTGTCGACAAGGAAAGTTGTCATCTCCGCACCATCACACTACAAGCCAATGGCCCAGAAGACACTTTGTGAGTTTTTGGCTCCCTCTGCTGACAATGCGCCTACTGGGCCTAATGTTAACACGGGAGACATAAACATTGAAATCAAGATGAACCTAATCACTATAGTGCAGGCTAATCCCTTCTGTGGGAACACCAACGAGGATGCAAGTGCTCACCTGTAAAAATTCCTTAAAGATCTGTAGCACTTTCAAGATCAAGGATGTCACGCCTGATGCCAACCATCTTTGATTTTTTTTGTTCTCCCTCCTGAGAAGAGTGAAGCAGTGGTTCTATGCAAACTGAAGTTCTATAAACACTTGAGAAAAGTGTTCTACGGCATTACTCGCCATATTCTTCTCGTTGGGCAAGAATAATGCCCTACGTAGAAGAATTAAAGAATTTCAAGCTTCTAGCAAGAGCACAAGGAGTCCATGCCCGAGGCTTGGGAAAGTTTGCAGGAGTATATCCTAGCTTGTCCCCACCATGGGATGGATGATTGACTCATCATCCAAAACTGCTGCTAGAGGATGGATGGGGAGCCTTCTTCTCGCTTATGGTGGCAAAAGCTAAAAAATTGATCAAGAATATGGTTTCCAACATGGGTTGGAGCAATTAGCATGTCCAGCCCAGACAGCGAGGCAAACACACCTTGAAAGAGGTGGACATGAACACTGCCAAATTGGACCTCCTAATGAAGAAGCTGGACTATCAACCTAGTGGAGAAGTATTTAGCACTGCCCAGGTGATAGACTCTCACATGACGTGTGAAGTCTGTGGAAACATGGGTCATACGAAGAGTGATTGCCTCGATACCCGTGGGGATGCCTTGTACTTTGCCAACAACATAAATTCCAACAATTGCCACCATCTAGGAGGCAAGGGTGGGAAAACCATGACCTTTCTTTTAAGGAGACTACGACAAAAACAATGACAATGGAAATATGCCCAACTTGGAGAAACTTGCCATTAGCCAACTCAAGTTCAATGATGCCTTATCCAAGAAGTTGGCGGCTAATGTCAACGCCCTAGAGAACATCAATGCAAAGATTGAAGGATTAACTTCTACCTTCAAGAGCCAGTTTAGCTTCAACAACATGTTGGAGACTCAATTAGCTCAACTGGCAGCCGCTGTTCCGCCATTAGAGAATGACAAGATGTCGAGGCAACTCGAGCCTCCTGTAGAGAACATTAACATGATCTCAGTACGGGAGGGCAGCTGTCTAAAGGACCCAGGATATCTCACTATATCCTTCTGGATTGGGACGCTACACTTTGACAAGGCACTTTGTGACCTTGGCTCAAGTGTTAGTGTCATGCCGAAGGTGGTGTTCGACAAGCATCACTTCACTAAATTGTCTCCAAAGCCGATGCAGCTCTAGTTGGCCGATTCATCGGTCCGCTACCCCACGGGTATTGCTGAAGATGTTCTAGTGAGAATCAAGAACTGCTTCATACCTGTGGACTTTGTGGTGCTCCACATGGAGGTCGAGAAATAAATACTGCTCATTCTTGGACGATCTTTCCTGAGCACCGCGGATGCTCGCATCGATGTGGGAGCTGGAGAAATCCGCTTCCATATCAATGGTAACGATGAAAAGTTTGACTTCCGGCCAAGGAAAGAGCAATGCTCCATGTTCAAAATCAAGTATGGCCCGAATGTCAAACACATCGAGAAGGTCGAAGTTATACCACTTCAGGTGGACACCCTCATTGAATTTATGAGGAAATTAATCTGTGAGGAAACTACATCTTTTCCCCCACGATGACATTTCAAAAAGGTGGAGAAGCTAGGGCTGTTTGAACGGCCCAGGTCTACTAAACCGCCAAGAAAGGAATGGTAGAAGAAGCAAGGCAAGACAGTTGTGCCCACTTCTGTGGTGCTGGAGGATGAAAATTGAGCTTCAATGAAGATGGAGGAAAATCCATCTCATCAGATTTTAGATGGGACCTCACCAATAGGTTAATTTGGTAGTTATCTCATTTTTAATTTTCATCCCCATTTAAGTTTTCCCCATTTGGAATTTTCCATTTTCCACAACATGTTTGCTTTTCCTTAGGAGGGTTGGTTGTTTTGTATTCTCAACTCGGATTTCTTTTCTTTAATTTTTTGAAAATCAAAAATAAAAATATTGGATTTGGGAAGTTTGATTTGAAAACAATTTCTCAAAACAATTTTGTGGTTGATTCACCCAACACCTCAAAATGTAGCCGTTGAGGAGCCACGTGCCAAAAGAGGGACCAGATGTGGCCCACCTACTAGGAAGGAGTGCCATTTTGGCTCTCCTTCCTCCAACGCCTATATTCTTTCCTCTTATGAATGTTGGCGGTGCTACACTACTTATACATGCCCGGGTGACTGTGTTGCTTCAAAATTCACCTCATTTTCACCTCCCAAACTCACGCACAAACTTGCTCAAGAATTGTTTTCTCTTTGTTGAAACACTTCTACCAACTTCAAGACAAAAAGATTTGCTTTAATCTCCATTCGCACTTTGCATTTGCATTTTCAAGTTGCTCTCAAGATTGAGGAAAACAATTCGTCAAGGGTTTTCATTTGTTTTTCACTAACGTAACTCGTTTCGAGTTTGTTTAGTTTGTTCTCAAGTTGTGCAACCATGAAAAGCATGAACAAGTTGTTTGGCAAGAGGAAGGGACCTTCATAAAACTCAAGCCATGGGAGGGACTCAAGCTCACACCTCTCCTCCGAGCCTACTCCAAGTTCACGATGGAGTGGTGCGCAAGACAATATCCCAATGGAACAGGACGATGCTCCACTCCGCCTTCTCAACGACGACGACCTCGACTTGATGCATGATGCTGAACGACAATCCTACAACCTCCTCCAAGATTGTGAGTTTTCTCACACGAAGGCCTATGATCCGGCGCTACTCTCCAAAATTTGTATGGATTCCGAATTCTTTACCATTTGGCATGCAATAGGACGGGATAATTTTGCTCAAATAGTTGAGGAAGGTTCACACCTCTTTACCAGTCAATTCCAATGCAACCTTAAAATAGGAGTTGAAGGTGTTTTTTTTAGGTTTTTTCCAAAAAGAATAATTCATCCTATGGAAAGAATTTAGTGAACTCATAGGCTTCCATAGACATTGTTTAATAGATTTAGGCACTCAGCCTAAATTTAATAAACAATGTTTTTGGTAAGAATTTAGAAAATGTTTTAATTGAATATATTTCAAAGAGCCGCTACTTAATCGATGACGACTATCTAGTGCAAAGACACACTCTTAAACATAATCTGGATCGACCCTTAGTGTTTTTCTATGACGGGTATATAAAAGAAATTCGGTTACCTAACCCGTATTCTCATTTGTATAAGTGCCAGCAACTAACCATTACTCTTCAACCTATTGAAGAGGTTCGTAGGAGTTATGTTTCTGGTAGGGTCACAAGAAGCCGTTCATGAAGAGCATCCATGGAGATGTAACCGCGACCCCAGACTAGTCTGGTATTCCCTTACTGTCCAGATAATTTAGTTCTTTAGGACCCCGTACTTGTCCAGCACATTGCATGGACTAGTGTGTTCGAGGTTCTAATGTTGTCCGGACTTGTCCGTCTTTTGAGCGGACTAGTCTGATGTTGGTTTCTGGAAATTATCAGAGTTGTCTGGTAATTCCCAAATTTTAGTCTGGATCAATTTCTTGCCAATCCCATACTTGTCTGGCCTCCAGCACCGGACTTGTCCAAAATCCTTTTTTGTTTGAAAACGGACATGTCCGGCCACCTTGCGGACTAGTCCGGTCTTCAGAGTTTAACTCGTATCCTATTTTTTTCAATGACAAGTTATTGGGTATTTACCGTAATTGGGCCCATCAACATCCTACCCAACCTCCGTGGAGACCATGTTGACCTCACCACGACCCCTACTCGTCCCACCCAAATTCTACTTGGAATCCACCCGAAAACCCTACCACCTCAACCCTATACAAGCAACCCAATACCCTCACACCCTCCAACCCATTGAGAAAACCCTCGCTGCCGTGTTCTTGATATGTGCCGCCATCAAGAGGAGCTCGCAGCAAGGAGAAGGGGCAGGAGAAGATGGAGGATCAAGCAAGCTCGATCTCTATCAACTTTTCGACGTCAACGATCTTCATCACCAAATCATCATCAACTCTCCATCACCAACCCATGCGTGAAAATTTAAGCATTGCATCCAAGTTTTAATTTTTGGATCTCTAAACTCACGGTATACCCTCTACACCCAATTTTCCACGTGAGTTTAAGCCGCGATCTCGCTGTGCAGAAACCCTAGTTCGCAGTCTCTGAACAGATCGAACTAGTCCAATTCCCCGTGCGGACTAGTCCGACCCTGTAATCTGTAGTTGCCAAATTAAATTACAGTTTGATGCAAATCGATTCAAGACATGCTCAAACATGTTGAACTCAATCATAACTAGATAGTAAGTGTTGAAGCGAACGAACAATACTTCCCCCGGTACTGCTAAATTGTAGCCCGCGGAGGTTCTTGTTTCAGTTTAGGCGCGCAGAGATCTAGAAAAAAATGATATCATGAAGAATTTACGTGGTTTGGGCCGCCTGAGCGTAACACCCTACTCCACAGGATGTGTGTAGTTGTATTGAGTGTTGCAGTAGTGCTATTATGCGTCTGAGCTTGCTTCTCCATGTACCGTGCGGCACAATCCTTTTATAGCCTAAGGAATGGCCGTTACGTCACTTGCTTGGCCTGACATGTGGCCCTGGCGTATTAAGAGCCTAATACATGGTCTACGAGTATTAAGAGTGATTAACAGTGTGATAACGTGCCTTAATGGCAGCGTTACCCCTATTAATAGCCCACTGATCGCGTGTCTTTAATATAGCATTAATGACACATAATCAGATCTTGTAACTGCCTCTTTGACTATCCCTTGAATGTGTGTGATGTTGGAGATCCGCCAATATCCTCGTTAGTGTAAGGTCCGAAGGATCCACACGTGGCAGCTCTGGAGCTTTCCCTCATGGGGAGATAGGTCTGGGGCTGTTATACACGTGGTGCCATCGGAGCTTCCCTCTACAGGGGGTTAGGTCCTGGTTCATTATCCACGTGTCAACCCTAGAGCTTCCCTATGTTGGGAGTTCAGCTCCGGACTTACATTGCACGTGGCAGTCCCAGAGCTACCCATATGAGGGAGGCAGGTCCAGTGTCGTGTGACATGTGGGGCCTGAGGAAGCCTTCAACACTGACAGGTGGAACTCTCTTGTACTTCTTCTGGTATCATGGGGTACCTGGTACACAGGGTACCGACAGTGGCCCCCGGGTCCACCTCTCGGAGAAACCCTTTGGGGTAAATTATTCTACCGGAGGTGGGGCCATCCTCAATTCCCGCGCAGCAACTTCAAAGGACTTCTGATATGCTGTTGGGGTGATGGTTCAGGGTTAAACCATCATCGCGTGGATTGCTTTGAATGCGGCAGATGAGATCTTTGAGTGCGGATCTTACGCAATTGAAGGTCGCCGGTTCCCAATACGAAAACCGTATCGGTTCCGAGCGCCTTGTTAGGCTGCCACCTTTGGGTCTCCCACCACCCATCATGACAACGGTTCGCTTGGGGGGGATAACCTCGACCTCTTCGTCGGGGTGGCCCCGGGCCCATTCGTCATTGACGGGGTAGGTTCTTTGTAATGTGGACTTGTTCTCATTGTGGTTTCAATCCAAGCGTCGTGGAGGCTTAGTTAAGAAGGAAAGCACGCACGATTTGAGGACTCTTTACACTTTCGATTACACTCTCGCTCAGAGCCTCCCAATCATTGCCTAGCTTTCTCCTCTTTCGCTCCACTTTGCCGCGATGGAGTTAGGTCATCCCAAGAGCCGCATCCAGAGCAAGGACAATCTGATGAAGGTCCGAACCTTCATGGGATGGTCCAACGACTCCTTCAACCACTTGATCTGAGTCGGCAAGATCCCCTTCAAGAAGGAGCACCGTGGGGAGATGGTGTACTTCTCGGCGTAGGCCATGGTGGGACTGATCTCGCCTTTCTCGAGCTACATCTTGATGTTGCTAGACTTCTACGGCCTCCAACTGCATCACCTCAGCCCGCACTTCCTCCTACTCGTGGCAACTTTCGTCGACTTCTGCGAGATGTCGGTAGGCATGCCTCCTTGTGTCAATTTGTTCCGAACCTTCTTCACGGTTCACACCACTGGCAGGGGGACTAAGCTGCTTGGCTTCTACTACTCTGTGAAGTGCAAGAACTGCCCCTTCAAGTACTTGAAGTCGTCCCCCTCTGGCAAATGGGATGAGTGGAAGAAGGATTGAGTCATCATTGCAGTGGATGAGCATGATGGGTTGGAGCTGCACCAAGGACTCCCCAACGTCAACACCAGTGCCTGGAATGTAGTTCTGAAGCTGTCGGATGCATTCAACTTTGTCATGACTAGGATCTGACAGTGTGTGGAGGGTGGAGTGACCCCCCAAATGGTCTTTGAAAATTTCTTGGTGAACAGTGGGGCTCCGTTGAGGAGGAGGGAGAAGCTTGCCTGGGCTTTCAACAACGTGATGTATGACAACTGGATTGAAACCGGTTTGAAATCCAACTTGGATGATGAAGCTTTGAACCTCCATCTCAAGAAATTTCATCATGGGTCCATTGACAACAATGCCTTAGCTCCGACGGCTGCTTTCCTGCCGTTGAACATGATTCCAGAGATCAGCAGGGAGCTCTGGAGGAAGATGTCGGTGCTAGACGACCTTGGTGAGGTGGAAAAACAGCGGACCTCCAGGGTTGTAATCCCCGGAGCTTCAGAAGAGGTGACCTCCCCTGCTCCGAGCCAGAGGGTTGAAGACATCGGCAAAGGCAAGGACAAGGAGCTAGCTGAATCTTCCAGCCGAAAGAGAAAATTGAAGCACGCTGATGGGAGGTCCATGAGGTCTGCTCCATATACAACTGCTCCTTCTCCCTGGTGAGGGAGATCTTCTGCGGTGACACCTCCGGTGCAAGCGTCCTCGAGAGGCGCCAGTTCATTACAATCGACTCTGGTTCCGGCACCAGCTATGAGCTCCAGGTTCGGTAGTCCCTCAAATCTAAAGAAGACCTTGGCTGGGGCAACACCGACGATGACGGCAGGCTCCAGGCAACATTCCAGAGCTCCCTCCGTACCAACCACGGCAAGTTCCGGCTCTGAGACTCCAACGAAGAGGTTCCACGCTGATTGGAGCGGTAGCTTCCCAAGGTAAGCTTTGCTTTTCCACCTTTATTGCCACTCTTATTTTTGTCATGTCTTGAATCTTCCAATTTTTTACTGCAGGGCATCAAAGTCGGGGTCTAAAGCTCTGACCTTTGTCGCTGCGGTTGAAACGGTGCAGACGGAAACTCCAGCTTCAACCCTCGTGCCTTCTCAAGTGGTGGCTGAGGTCATGGCAGCTCTGGCGCCAGCTTTCGTGGATCTGGATTCAGAGTCATCGCCAGAGACTCCTGTGGTAGCGTTAGACCACGAGGGAGACGTGCATGAAGACGCTCTAGTAGTGGCGCCAACAGTGACTGAAGCTCCGACACAGGACGCGGATATGGCGGAAGCTCCGGCAATGGGGATGAAGGTAATTGGGGCTCTGGTCGCTGTGCCAGAAGTTGTTGTTGAGCCGGTAGACAAACCAGTGGTGACAGAAGCTCCAGCCCTTGAGCCTGAAGTTGTTGATGCTCCGACATTTGAGTCGGTGGTACTTGAAGTTCCGGCCTTTAGGCCGGAAGTTGTTGAAGCTCCAGAAGTTGAGCCCGAGGTAGCTAATGTACCGACACCTTAGTCGGTGATGGAAATGGCTTCGGGTGAAGATCCAACGACCACCCCGGAAGTAACTGCTCCGGAGGTGCCCATGCCCGAGGCAGAACACCATGAAGAAGCGGAGGCAGGCTCTTCACCCATGGAGCCAGCAATTTGAAGTTCCCACGTCAGGACCTTCGCCGTCGGATCCAGAGGTAGAAATTCCACCTGTGGGTTATTCCTCTGCGGGTGCCGAAGAGATCCTGGAGGGCGGCCCTAGTGCTGCAGAAGCTCAGGGAACCTCACTTGTATAGTGGGACCCTATTTTTGTTATGGAGAATCCCCTGGAACCGGCAGAGATGACCCCAGCAGGTTCAGAGCCTGTCCCCTTGGCATTGTCCATAGACAATGGCTGCTCAAGCCTCTGACAAGTTTAGCTCGCCTTCGATCATGAGAGCAAGGTCCTTGAAGAGGAGCACCAGACCATGAGGCATTGGTGCAACAGGCTCCATTTTGAGACCAAGCTTGCTCAGACGAGGCTTGCTGATCAGAAGCAGTGGGTCAAGAGGGAAACGACCCGGATGGAATATTGGGGCAAGCTGCTGGAAGAGAAGAAAGCCGCCATCAGGGTGCTCGACGCTAATTCCCGGGATATCCTTGAGCAATCCAAGGAAAGGAGTGATGCTACTGATGAGCATCATGAAAACCTCAATGAATTAAACGAGGTCCTCCTGGAGCGTCGAGCAGACCTTGAAACAAGAGAAGAGAAGCTCCTAAAACAACAGGAGGATGTTTTGAAGAGAGAGAAGGAGCTCACCCAGCTGAGCAAAACTTGGCAGATCACACTAAGAAGTTGGATCCGTGGAATGCAGAAGAAAAAGGAGAAGTACTAGAAACTGGGACAAGAGCTCTCAAAAAGAGAAGCTGATGTTGCCGCCAAAGAAGGGAAGGTAAGGGGCAGGGAGAAGGAACTGGCTGAACAGCGGAACCGCATCCACCTCCGGGAGATGGAGCTAGCCGACCATGAAAGCAAGTAGCATAGAATATGCAGCAACATGCCAAAGCGGTTGAGCGCCTCGCTCGGTAGAGTTCGGAGCTAGCAGCCGCCCGGAGGTAACTGGAGGAGTTGCTGAACTCGAGGGCAACTGAATCCCTGATGGTATGGGATTTTCTAGGACGTGCGGACAGGGCCCTTGTGCCTCTTGGCTTTAGTCCAGTGCATTGCAGGACCCAGCGCAGGAGCTGGACCGGACGCTAGTGGCACTTGGCTTTGCTGGCAGAAAACTCGACGCAATGGGTAATATCATCGCTGATCAGCTAGAGACAGAGGGGAAATCTCTGGCCAAAAATGTCGCCGAGCATGTCTTGGCGTGTTACAGAAGCAGAAACCCCTGATTTTCTCTCGATCCAGTCTTTGAAGGACTCATAGACGAAGAGGAGGATGCCGCCAAAGCTAGTGTCCAAGAGGCTGCAGAGAAGGTTGCTTCGTTTTTCAACAGAACTTAGATACTCCAGTAGCTAGGACCTTTTCCTTTTGTCTTTTGCTATAACCCTGATTTTGTAATCTACTACTTTGAATGAATGAAATCCAATGTTTCTTCCATGAATTTCACTTTGTCTTCAATATACTGTGCTTTGTCTTGTTGACCCCTGGTATATGTGCACAATTCAATTGTGAACATGTACCAAAATGTTTTGAACACTTCGAACTTATAGATCTTAGGTCCAAAGTTTACTTTCAACTTCTTTAGGGGGTTTTTGTAACGTCGACAGCGGGCCCCCTGGGGTTGTTGGAGCTTGATAGGTCCGACGACACCCACTATCAACATGTAGAACATCGACAGGGGCCCTTACTGGGGCTGTGGCAGCTTGATAGGTCTGACAACACCCACTATCAACACGTAGAACGTCGACGGTGGACCACCTAGGGTTGTCGGAGCTTAGTAGGTCTGGTTACACCCACTATGAACGCGCAGAACATCGACGGCAGGCTCCCTTGGAGGTTGTCGGAGCTTTGTAGCTCCGGCATCGTCCACCATCGCCGTGTTTTTCCTTTACATTAAAGACATGAAAAAGAGTAAAACTTGTCCTCTTGTCTATAAATTGTTTGTGACTTATCATTCTTATTTTAGTTTTAGATCCCAAGAAATTCAATATGATAACAAGTATATTGATGTAATCTTTCCAGATCCGTATGCTTTTTTAGTACTCACCCTACTGAGGCCCGCCGATGTGTAGGTAGAGTGGCGTACTTAGGGTGCAGGACTAGGCTAAGTCGATAGCACCCTCCGGACCTATGTTGGCTTTGCGTTCAGGCAAGTAGACTATGCAGCAATGTTCAGATCCAAGAAGACCAACAATATAACTAGTAACACATATAAATTACTTGGACTAAAACTTAAAAAGAATTGCACAACTTCATTATAGACAAGAAGGATAAAAATAATAATTCCAAATATTGAGCCTTGTACAAAAATAAATGCACGTGGAGTCTATTTTCACACAACAATGTCTTTCATTATAGTTCTAGATTACAGGGGAGACAAGAACACACTTAGGATACAGGAGCATACCAAGTGCGTTATACATCTTGTACTAGCCCAGGGCAGGTAGTTACACTTTTAGTACTGTGACTGTATCAAATGTTACTTGAACTTCTCGGGCCCTGGTCTGGATGTTCTCCCGGAGGACCTACGCGATTCTGAATATTGACTCTATAACATACATTGTGTGTAATTAAAGACTCACCTCCATTATTCTAAGTGTAAAACTTACAGAGGTGCTCGATGTTCCAAGGATTAGGAAGCGGAGTCCCATCCTCAGTTGTCAAACGAACGCATCCGGGACAGGATATTTTGATCACTCGGAAGGGACCTCCACAGCTGGGGAAAAGTTTATTCATTCCTTTGCGAGTTAGTATTTTCCGCAGCACCAGATCGCCTTCCTCAGCTGTCGGTTGCGCACATGCTTTTGATGACAGCGCCGGAGCGCTTGGCGATAGTGTGCATTCCAAACAGCTGCTTGGCACCTTCCCTCGTCCACGAGGTCAAGGTCTTCACGCTGGAGCTGGTCCTGCGTGGCTTCGTCGAAGGTCCAGACCCAGAGCGACCCCATGGTGATCTCCGGAGGAAGGATTGCTTCAGCTCCATACACCAAGAAGAAGGGTGTCTCTCTAGTTTACCGATTAGGTGTAGTCCTGCTTGCCCACAGTGCGGACAAAAGCTCTTCGATCCAGTTGGCTCCATGCTTTTTCAGGCGC
Organism: Tuctoria greenei; assembly: GCA_036927565.1. Classification (NCBI taxonomy): domain Eukaryota; kingdom Viridiplantae; phylum Streptophyta; class Magnoliopsida; order Poales; family Poaceae; genus Tuctoria; species Tuctoria greenei. Next base: position 20,067,521 of record JAYESD010000010.1, on the reverse strand, counting down.
TCCTATGTGCACGTCTTGAGTCCCTTTATAATTTTTGCATTGCTCTCTCGGCTTGACCATTGCTTGCTGGGTGAGCTACTGATGCGTAGTTGACTTGAATACCGAGGTCTTCGCAATATTCTTGGAATGTAACACTTGTAGGTTCCATTGTCAGTTATGACTTTGTTTGGAACTCCAAATCTGCATATTATGGAATTCAAGAACTTGATTGCTGATTTCTTGTTGATTGTCACAACTAGAGTCGCTTCTGGCCACTTGGTGAACTTGTCATTGGTGACATACAGGAACTTGTAACCTCTGACGGCTTTTGGGAATGGTACCAAGATGTCCATACCACACACAGTGAATGGCCATATGTAGGAGATATAATTTGCAGTGATTGAGCCCGTGTGTGAATTTGTTTTGCATGAAACTGACACGCTTCACACTTTTTCACTGGCTCGACTGCATCCTGGAGTGTTGTAGGCCAGTAAAATCCATGCCGGGAGGCTTTACCAACCAACGTGCGGGAAGACGCATGGTTCCCAACCTCACCTCCATGTATTTCCGCAAGGAGCTCGCGACCTTCTTCCATTGCAATGCATTGAAGTAGGACACTTTTGGCACCACGCCAGTAGATACCACCTTCTACCAGTGTGTATCTTTTAGCCAACCTGACGACCCGGTCAGCGGATACACTTTCTTCAGGAATGATGTTGTCTTTCAAGTAGCTCTAGATCTCTGAGATCCATGCATCAGAGCTAACTTGAGCTTCTAAGTCTTGCGTGTTGGGTTGCTCGGAGCTTCCAATAGCACCTACAACCCTTGGTGGACGCCATGGTAACAGGACCACCGGGACTGCTAGCTTCGAGATGCTGGTCTCGCCCCCTTCGCTCAGTTTGGCAGACTGAGCTGTTGGTCTTGATAACCTCCGGACGAAGATTCCATCGGGAGTCGAAGCTCCGATTGAAGCCTTCGTCGAGAGTTCATCGGCTTCAGCATTATGAAGACACTGAACATGGTGGAGATCCAAGACTTCGAAGTCTTTCTGAAGCCTCTGGACTTCAAGAAGATAGGCGGCTAGCTAGGGGTTGTTGCATCAGCATTGACCTTTGACTTGTTTTATGATGAGCTACGAATCACCCTTCACCAACAGCTGTTTGACACCATAGGATAGTGCCACCTTGAGCCCTAGATGAGAGCTTCATACTCCGCCATGTTGTTGGTTGCCTTGAAGTCAAGGTGGACCATGTATTTGACATTCTCCCCGGTCGGAGCGAGGAGAGGGATTCCAGCTCCGGCCCCCTGCTTTTGCACGCTACCGTCGAAGTAGAGAGTCTAGTGAGGTTCAGTGAAGACCAGGACCTTGGGTTTCGGCTTCTGCTCACTGGGGCCCCCAGGATTTGATGGAGAGGGAGTCCACTCCACCATGAAATCAGCCAAAGCCTGACTCTTGATTGCTTGCCGTGTCAAGAATTCAAGATCAAACTCAAGCCAACTCCGCTGCCCACTTGGCGATGTTCCCAGTACAATTAGAGTTATGGAAAATAGCGCATAGTGGATAGGAGGTTACCACTGATGATGGGGACAGCACTCCTATGGATCTATACAATACTCCATTGAACATACAAGATGTAATCAATAGATTCACACACAACAATTAATTTTAGAGGTGAGCTCATTTTTATATGTTTCCTTATATATTTTTGAGGATTGATTGCTACCTAATAATTTAATTGTGATGAGGATACATGGAGTGATTAAAGGAGTAATTGGAGGAAAGTTTAGGGGCGTGGAGGATCGGAGGATACGTTCAAAGAAGATGGAAACCGACCCCAACTCAAAATCGTGTCCAACTCGGAGTCAAGGAGCAGTACGCACTAAAATGGATGCCCAGGACGCATACCCACTCCGTTTTGTACATTATACATATGCACAGAAAGGGGAGAGGAGAATCTTTCTAATGGCGCTGGTCCCATGTCAAAATTCACTCAGAGTCGACGGGAATTGTCAAAACAAAATTGAGTTCAGAATTTGTCAGGGTGCTGTGCCACCGTATTGGGCCATTGGGCCTTGTATCAAGTCTAAGTCCATTATTTTTGTATCTTAGGGTTAGGTCTTGACCCCAACACCTCCTTGGACGTCCTCTCACCCATGAACAATCGGATTTTGCTTAGATTAATATGTTATACACAATTTCGCCGTTCATCGGTTTGTGAGACCCCAACTTAGCAATTTAGATTGCTTCTACCTTGTTCTTGCTTGTGTTCTCGGTTGCACCTGTAGGGATTAGCCTTCTTGGCGAGGTAAAGCGTGTGCAGCACGGTTGATAACCAACGGAGCGGTGGTGTAGTGATTGCAGGGGTTTTTCGTGTTGTACTCGAGAGCCTCAGATCATCAACGTCGAGATCTCCATCAATCGACATATCCATTACCTTTTGGAAGATCGGGACTAAACTTCTCTATCAATTGGTATCAGATTTCCAGGTTAACCATTAGGTAATTCATCTATCCTTTTGATTTGTTCGTTTTTCATACCTAGAGTCTATAAAAAGGCCACAAAAAATTTGTAGTTTAGTAGATCTATTCATCACTTTGTCCAAACTACCATTGAGCCTTTGCAACTTTGTTACTCAGTTTGGTTTTGTTGAGTTTATGTCCGTGGTTGAGTCATATTGCTGGTTTAGAAAGTGTTTTTGGTATTAGTCTCAGTTTTGCATTGTGTCGATTCATCTTTTTGAATCGCGTCATCACGTCTAGATTAGATTCATCTCTGTCCAGTTCGGTATTTTGATCATATCTCAGACATACGAACATGGAATTTGGAGTTCTTGTACTTTCCGAAAAGCATAAGTTCTCTACAACTTTCGTATTCATAGATTTTCCAGAAAATGGAGTTATCGTGGTAAAAAGTGCATTAGATCTGAATCTACTCTTGACCTAGAATTTCTAAACGGTCTGTGTTTCAGAGGCAATATCTTATATTGTTTGTCCAAAATATTTCTTCCATATATTGAAATTAAAGATGAGAGATATATCTACAACCTTGCTGTTGTATGTTTTCCTATTTGGAGCCTCTAAGTATGTCTATTTGTTCTTGAATGATTGAGCAGAAAATCTATGACTGACCCACAAGATATCTTTGATTGCTTTTCATTGTGTTCTTCTTTTGCAGCACATTCTAAAAAAAAAGACAAAAAAATGCAAGTGCAAAACAAGATACAAAAGCTGCACAAAAAAAGAGGAGAAAAAAACAACAACAAAAAAAACAGAAGTGCTTGATCCTTTGTGTCATCTAGTTTTGTCTCATGTCTTGCTACCTTGAACTACTAGAAACACATTTAGGCCAGCAACTTTGACAAGTACTTTGGACACTTATTCCACATTACTATCTGATTGCATTGTTGCTAATCCTTGCTACATATAAAGTTCCATCCAAGCTACACTTTACTCTTGAGCATATTTTTTATTGTCTTCTGTTTGCTACTAACAATGTTTGGTAAAAGTAAGAATCATGCATTATATGCCGAGATGATTGACATGACGAAGACGACGATGGAGTTGCTCACTAAAAATCAAACATCAACCAAGGATTCACATGACATTCAGACCACCTTTACAACACCTTCTACAAGAAGCAATTACATTCTCCCATCTCTTCCTTCTTATGATGGTTTTGGTTATGATGAGTATATTGCTTGGGAAATAGAGTTGGATAAAATTTTTGGACAATGGCATATGTGTGAGAGGAGAAAGATTAGAAATATTGCTAGTGCGTTAGTTGATTGTGCATTAACTTGGTGGGACAACTTGAGCGATTCAGAAAAACCTCGAACATGGAAAGATATGAAAATTCTTATGCGAGAAACTTTTGCTAATGTATCTAATTGCAAAGATGAAATACATGAACTTGAGAAGAATTTTCTTGTTGTACCTCCTCCTATGCCTAACCTTTTGCAAGAACATGAACAAATAAATATAGATGCAAATAAGAATGAGGTGTTGAACAACTCTTCTGAATTTTTTGATGAATCAACTCATAATGCATTTGAATTTCTTGCTGAAAAGAGTAATGTTAATGGACAATGCTCTATAGTTAACCAAGGTTTGACATTTTTAGATGTGCTGAATTTTTTGACCAATCACGCTGTTGTAGATCACCAACTTATGAAAGCTTTTATAGATTTTACCTTTGTCACAAATTAATTTTCCTACTAGTCTTTGTGATAAAGAGAAGTTCAGTGTTGATAATTTTGTTATACCTATGCTAGAACGAGTGAATGAGCTTGATATGTTATCACCCACATGTTCTGAAATTAAGCATTTGATTCCCATTACTTGTGAAAATGATGAACTGAAATTGTTGTCTTCTCTAAATATCTTGGGATATATTGAATTCGATACTCTTTGTGATCTAGGTATTGTAGAGAGGAGAATATTTTCCCAATCTAAGTTGCCTTTCTTAATTAGAAATAATTTTCATGCTATAGGAAACTATGAAGATAGTGGTGAATTTATGGTGCATAAAGTTTACATATGCTCAAATGAGAAATCCCATTTTGTGCTGGAACAACATGGTGAAATGAATGAATGCACTAACACTAATAATTCTTTGTCAAGTTTTTCTAGTATTTTTTTCTTGCAGCAGGGACAACATATAATAGAGGAGCATTGTTAGCTTCGATTGTGCAATATGGACAACGCTCATTCTACCCCCAAAGGAAGCCTCTTTGCTAGACATACGAGCAAGCCAAGGACGGCTTGTCATAAAGAAGGGGAGAATGATGAGATCAAGCACATTGTCATTGCACATACAAGCATGAAACGATGTTTATTTGTTTGGGATCCTGGCTCGAGTGAATGTGCATGCGTATTTGATGAAGAACATGGAGATGGTGCATATGTCGTCCACCACCTTGGCCTCCTCCTTTCATGCATACAAGAAGATTTGATGGCGTTGGACATATGGACCCACATACGAGAGACGAAGAACTTGAGTCGAGGACGACTCCAATTCAAGAAGGGGAGGATGATGAGGACATCACTCTTATGGTTCTACACAACAATCCATTGAACATACAAGACGCAATCAATAGAATTCACACACAATAATTAATTTCAGAGGTGAGCTCGTTTTTATATGTTTCCTTATATATTTTTGAGAATAGATTGCTACCTAACAATTTAATTTTGTTTAGGATACATGGAGTGATTCAAGGAGTAATTGGAGGAAGGTTTAGGGGCGTGTAGGACCAGAGGATACGTTCACAGAAGATGGAAACCGACCCCAACTCAAAATTGTGTCCAACTCGGAGTCCAGGAGTAGCACGCACTAAAATGGACGCTTAGGATGCATACGAACTCCGTTTTGGATGTTCTACATATGCACGAAAAGGGTAGAAGATAATATTTCCAATGGCGATGGTCCCATGTAAAAATTACGGCGGATTCGACGGGAATCCTCAAAACAAAATCGAGTTCAGAATCTGTCAGGGTGCTGCGCCACCGTATTGGGCCATTGGGCCTTGTATCAAGTCTAAATCCATTATTTTCGTATCTTAGGGTTAGGTCACGACCCCAACACCCCCTTGGACGTCCTCTCACCTATGGAGAGGATTGGGTTTTGCTTAGATTAATCTGTTATACACAGTTTCGCCGTTCATTGTTTTGTGATACCCCAACTTAGCAATTAAGATTGCTTCTAACTTGTTCTTGCTTGTGTTCTCAGTTGCACCTGCAGGGATTAGCCTTCTTGGCGAGGTCAAGCATGTGCAGCACAGTTGATAACCAACGAGCGGTGGTGTAGTGATTGTAGGTGTTTTTTGTGTTCTACTCGAGAGCCCCGGATCATCAATGTTGAAATCTCCATCAATCGACATATCCATTACCTCTCGGAAGATCGGGGTTCGTCTTACTCATCAACTGATATCTTGTGGGCTTGGAAATAATTGTGAAACTTCCTTGACGCAATAAGAACTACATAAATCATCTTATGCACCTCTATGTAACGTGTCTCGGTGTCGTGGAGTACTTCACTGATAATGTACACTAGGCACTGGACTGTCCGGACTCTTTGCGAAGAGCCCGAAGCTTCCTCTCCATCGACTCGGACCTTCCCAGAGGGGTCCGAGCCTTCTTGTTGAGCTTCCCGGACCCTCCCTGAGGGGTCCAGAATTTCTTCTTGTTTGACTCGGACCTTGTTGGAAAGGTTCAAATCATCTCGATGAGCCGGGTGAACCCCCTCGTGCAAGAGAGGTTGATCTCCTAGCATTTCGCCTTGAGGTTCCGTGTTTTGGGGCTGGGACCCAGACTCACCTTTAGGTAGCTATAGACCCTCCTGGAGGGGTCCAAGCTCTTGAACTGTATGTGGCTCCGGTCTTTCCACGACCAGGACCGTGCTGAGAACTTCTGTAGTTGCAAAAATGTAAAACAGTAAAGGCTCACCAGGATTCAAAGCTACCAAGATCGATAGTGTGGTGAGGAGCTGCTTCAGCTCTTGAAATGCCTTTTCTGCTTCTTCAGACTAATGAAATGATCTGGACTTCCTCAAGAGTTTGAAGAAGGGTAGTGCCCACTCTGCCAGTCTTGAGATGAACTGGCTGAGCGCAGCTAGACACCCAGTTAACTTCAGGACGTCCTTGATGGGGGCTGGGGCCCGCATGTCTTCTATAGCCTTGATCTTCGTCGGGTTTGCTTTGACCCCTCGATGAGTCACCAAGAAACCCAGGAGTTTCCCGGAGCTAACCCCGAAGACACACTTGTCCGGGTTCAGCTTGGTACACGTGATGCGCAACTTGTCGAAGATGGCTTGCAAATTGTCAAGGAGTGACTCCTTGTTCTTGATCTTCACAACGATGTCATTGACGTACACCTCCACAAAGGTTGAAGCAGCATTTTTAAGACCAAAGGGCATGGCAATATAACAATATAATCCATCTACTGTTATGAAGGCAGCATGCTCTTCATCTTCCTTAGACATTTGGATCTGATGATATCCAGAATATGCATCTAAGAAACACAATAGCTCACACTCGGAGGTAGAGTCCACTATCTGATCTATCCTAGGTAGTGGAAATGGATCTTTTGGACATGCCTTATTTAAGGTGGTGTAGTCGATACACATCCGAAGCTTCCCGCCAGCCTTTGGCTACAATGATTGGGTTTGCCAACCATTTTGGATGAAAAACTTCCCGTATGAAGCCTGCTTTAGGCAACTTTTTGATCTCCTGCCGGATGAAGTTTTGCTGCTCGATAGATTACTTCCGGGGCTTCTGGTGTACAGGCTGTGCGTCAGGACAAATCTTCAGATTCTGCTCAATCACCTCCCTAGGGATCCTATGCATTTGTGACGGTTGCTAAGCAAACACGTCAACATTTGCCCGGAGGAAAGTGATGAGCGCGAGTTCCTATTTGTTGTTCGGACCTCCCGGTATACGAGTGGTCTGAGCAGCATCAGAACCGATTTGGACGACTTTGACGGGAATGTTCGTGTCGCTGCTTGGTTGCACACGTGGTGCATAGGTTGCGCCTCGATGACGAATGCTCGTAGGTAGAGCAGCTTCCTCTTTGCCGGATGCCTCCTCCTGCTCTGTTACAAGCGTGTGGAGTTCTTCCAGCGCGGTGACTCCAGCAATACGGTCTCCACGGATGCGGAGAACGCCGGAGGGGGTTGGCATTTTCAACACCTGGTAGCCATAGTGAGCTGCAGCCATGAACCTATACAAGGCAGGCCTGCCCGAAATGACTTTGAATGGTAAGCTGATCTACGCGACGTTAAAGACCAGCTTCTCAGTCCTATACTTCTCCCGAGTTCCGAATGTCACCGGGAGTGTAATGGATCCAAGAGGGATGATGGACCCCGAACCTACCCCAGAAAAAGGTCGTGATGGGTGAAGGTCCATGGCTCGGAGCTGGAGCTTGACGAAGGCTTCGTAGTTAGAAGGTTCAGACCCACACCTCCACCAAAACATGGTAGAGCTAAACATTGTTGATGGTAGTAGATACCATTAGTGGTAACTCGACAGCCCCGATCATGTTTATGGGGCAGTCCGTAGAATCAAAATTGATGGGAAAGTCCATCCAATTCTGATGAGGTTTCGCTCTGGCAGTAGGAGCTGCAACGGCCATGTCCCGCTGCATTGTCTTGAGAAACCGACGAGAAGTGATGTTCTAGGAACCACCATAAATGGTGTTCAGGGTCTCCCGATGCTCATTGTCAAATACATCATAATCATCATCTATTGTGTTGTAGACAGCCTTCAAGACCTTCTTGGGGTCCTGGAAGCCTAGCTCCAACTTAGTCGGAGCTTTGTCAACTTTCTTTTTCCTTCCCGTTGACAGAAAGGAGATTCTTCCCGGCGCTTGTTGTAGTGCTCGACAAGATTTTGAACCTCTCGGCAGTCTTCCAGACTATGCTTGTCCGTCTTGTGGATCAGACACCACATCTTGGAACTACCGTCGTCTTCTGACGAAGGTCGAGGTCGTTTTTTGGAGCATGGCCCCCAGCCACCTGGAGCTGCGGCAGCCGTAGCAGTAGGTGCGCCAACCGCCGACTTATTTTTGCCACCTCTGGAAGTAGTGGCTTCATCTTTGGAAGGTTTTTTGTTAACCTCCAGAGCATGCTTTGAGTGCATTTCCCGACCCTCTATGGCCTGGGCGCACGCGTCAGCAAGGCTGAACAACTCCATGACGCTGGTGGCTTCTTTAGTCGCCAGGTTCTCCAACATTTTCTTTTCTCGGATGCCCTATCTGAATGCAATAATAACAGAAGCGTTCGAGATAGAAGAGATGGTATTGCGTTCCAGAGAAAACTTCTGGATAAAGGATCGTAGCGATTCCCCAGTTGTTTGCTTCACAGCAAACAAGTCCAGTTTAGTCCCGAGCAGAGTGTAAGAACTCCCGAAGTTGGCAGTGAACTGTTGGCATAGTTCTGCCCAACTATTGATGGAGTCGTGTGGAAGACTTATGAACAAGGACCTAGCGGTCCCAGTCAGAGCCACCGGGAAATAGTTCTCCATCACGGCTTCATTGCCCACCGCTGCAAGTATAGTAGTGGAGTAGATTTGAAGGAATTCGATGGGGTTGACAGTTCCGTCAAATTTCTCTGGCAGATGAGGGCGGAACTTTTGTGGCCAACGGACCATGCGTAGGTGCATGGCCAAGGTAGAACAACCCCCTCCTACTCCCACTCGAGCAGGGTTGCCTCGAGCCTCTCGCCTCTCGTGAGCATGCTCGATGTGGACACGACCATCTTGTTGTCGGTAGCGGTGGTCGAGTTCCGACCGCAGATCATGTGTCGAAAGTCTTGACATGGTATGGGTGTGACGTGCCCTAGAAGGCGGCAACGTCACTTGTTGAGATACAACACGCCTTCAGTGCTGTGACACGTGAGGACCAAGTCTTCCAGACAAGGTCCCACGTTGAGCTGGTTCATGCCCAGAAGGGGGAGGACCTTGATTGCTGATGGCATCGGCTGTGGCTGCAACTAGATGTTGAACATCAGCGTGCCACTGCTCCATCACACCCTGAGGTGCTCCGGGCGCTGGTGGGCGCTCTAACAGAGTTCGTGCAGAAATTGGCGTGTTCTCGAGGTTGTTGTTTGCCGATGAGGTAACTGACGCAAGTATCCCATCTTGCTGTCCAGCATTGTTTGCCGGTGCATGAGGTGGTAGTAGTGTGATGCCTACGAGGACAACAGTGCCTGCTGGCTGCTGCATGTTGGAAGGATTCCCTCCAATAGGTTGCAAACGTTGCTGCTGTTGGATGATCCTGCAGTAGAGTTAACCATCTTGTGATCTCTAGCGCCCTTACCTGGCGCGCCAAATGTTGAAGCATACGAACGACACTTCCCCCGGTACTACTAAATTGTAGCCTGTGGAGGTTCTGGTTTCGATTTGGGCACGTGGAGATCTAGAACAAGATGATGACACGAAGGATTTACGTGTTTCGGGCTGCCTGAGCATAATACCCTACTCTACGGGATGTGTGTAGTTGTATTGAGGGTTGCAGTACTACTAGTATGCGTCTGAGCTTGCTTCTCCATGTATTGTGCGACATAGTCCTTTTATAGTCTAAGGAATTGCCGTTACATTACTTGTCTGGCACGACATGTGGCCCTGGTGTATTAAGGGCCTAATACATGGTCCATGAGTATTAAGAGTGATTAACAGTGTGATAACATGCCTTAATGGCAGTGTTACCCCTATTAATAGCCCACTGATCGCGTGTCAATAATATAGAATTAATGACACGTAATCATATCTTGTATGTGGGGACCGGAATCCCGACATCTGAGGATCTCAATGGGTGGTGTCGTGCGATGCGACACCCAACAGTATACAAGAACAGAACGAGAATAAAATACAAGCGAAGTCTTTTATTTATCTTACAGCGGAAGTTTTTACAATACTAGTGGAAGGAAAGAAATATATATATATATATATATATATATATATATATATATATATATATATATATATATATATATATATCATAGCTACGCTCTCAGCATAGCTATGCAAAAGCAAAGTTATCCATGCCCTGGATACTTCGCTCTAGCAACACGCTACTCACGGCAGCATGTAGGGTTCCCATTCGGCTGTATACCCTGGAGGGGGTACAGCCTCATCATCAAACAATTCATCAATTGTATAACCTGCAAAAACTCGTTAACTGCAAATGTGAGCATAAGGCTCAGGAAGACTAACCCGTCTCACTAGACATATGCAAGGGTGGACACTAAGCCTAAGTAAGGTGAAGCATAAACGACTCGCCTACAAGTGGATCCTTATGATCCGGTTTTAAGTAGCAAATGACATTCTCCAAGCACGGCACATCATGGACTCCACAATCAAACAAGAAATGCTTTGCCGATGATATGACATGCCCGGAGCACATAATGCAATTACAGCTAAAGTATGGGGAAACTGTAAACTTTAATGTGACTATCTCTAAATCGTACAAGGTTGCAAATCAATTATAATTCAATACAATATATTTTTCTTACTTCTTTAGTATTTACTACGTCACGGCGCAGTGAACAAGTGGTACTCTATTACCGCGAGGGACGGTGATTGCAATCAGGACACACCTGGACAACACGACACATACGTCGTTCAGAAGTGTCAGCGAGTACACTTGTACCAACATAACACTTCAGTACTAGGCGTATATGGCCACCTTTCACAAGAAACCCGAACGTCGAGCCCGTCTCACCTCAGCAAACAGAAGGTCTCCGCACGGAACACCTCACGTGTCCGCCGACCGATTTACACCTTACTGTCCTCAACCCACCGCTATCGATGGTGAGTTAATAGGCCTCGACACCCCAGTTATCGATTTACATCAGTTTACTGGATTCCATATGTCCATTATGTCGCCGGTACAATTCAAGCTTGTCCGAAGGGGCCGCATACAGACGGGCCTTAACTGACCAGTCAGAGCTACGCGACCTTGACCACGTCTTGTCGCTTGCTATCCATCTTTGACGGTTCTCGGGTTTTAGATGTAACAGTTATTTTCTATAAATGTTATCCAAGTGTAGATGCGTGTAAATTTCTATCTCGCGAGTAGATTCCAACTACACGACTTCTACCGGTTTACCAACTATATTAGCATAGCAATTCTACACGTTGAATGACTAACCTACCCAGTTAACCAATGGGATTTTTGGGTCATGCATCTTGAGTTTTCAATCATCCTAAACGTAATGCACAATTCATATACTACTCAACATAGTGATAAAGCAAAATTTTATAAACGACTTAAATGCAAACCGGGGCTTGCCTGGTTGTAGGTCAGAGTCGGGGTTAATATCTGGAAGGTGCTCTTCCAAGGCTTTTGGTTCCTCCTCGACTTCGGTCACTATACGATATGCATATAACATGTATATGAATGACTTTGAAAAATAATTATTACTAAGACCGTAATTTAATCTATGGTGATCATTATATGATAGGGACCTTAATTGGCTTCTGAACTTTGATGTTAGATACTAGGGAATATGATAGAAGCTCTTGCAAAGAACAGAAGATGATCAAAGTATATTGTCGTCTCTAAAATTATGGCAAGTATTAAACTTCCAAAAAATGTTGAGAAGAAACTGTAGCTTGAACATAGCTGCCAGTTGATAATCATGATAGAGGAAGTTGTCTTGGTTGTAGCAAAAATTTTCATAAATTTCTAAGCTTTGATGAAGGTGTTATTGAATTTCTAAGTTGGCAAGAATTTCTGGAATTATCTTATGATTGAATTTTTAGATTTTTAATCAATATTCGGTTTGTAACTGAATAAGGACTAGGATAGTAGGTCAATTAAATCCAAGATTTTTACAGAAACCAGTGTATGACAAAAGGAAGGTTCAGTCCAAATTTGGGACATAACAAAGCAACTGAACATCTGTAAAAATTCAATAACAGAAAATGGTAATTGAACTATATAGAAGGTTATACAGGTGCAATGGCTCCCAACCATTTTCTGGTAGTCAAGAATAGGACAGTGCATCTTATGTGAATTTTGGGGATTTTTCCAGTGGCAAGTTCATCCGGAAAAATTGCATTTGCATTTGTGAATATTGTTTTATACAGAATTTAACTCTGAGTTTCACAAAACCTAATTGGCACTGATAGAAACTAGAGCTCAAGGGCTTTCAAAAAAAAATTGTTTGAATATTTTTGGAGCATTCTACAGAGAGATATTGATTTTTAAACATTGGAAATGGTTCTGTGCCAAAGGGGAAATTTCAACTCTTAAATTCTGCGCTAGGGCCCACTGGATTTAAAATCATCCAATCAGGGGCTAGCCACATCGGGGGTTATAAAGATTCCCACGTGGCCGCACTAAATCCCAAGCCACAGACTGATCTGGCGCCTTTTTCACTCGCTGGCAAGTGGGACCCGCGAACCCTGTCGTCTTCAACCTCGGTCCACGGCTCGGGCGGCGACGTTCTCACCGGCGCGCGGCAGCGCTTTCGCCGGTGATGACTTCCGGCCCACGGGAGGCCTCGGGACTCGCCGCTCCACCATATTTTCGCACGGGAAACACGATGGACCAACTCCCGATGGCGAGGGGTGACCGGAAAACCATTCCTGATGGCGGCGGCGGGTGTTAGGGTTTCGATGAAGTGGAGACCCTCAATTCCCTAGCTAAATCTCTCGTTTGAAAGCTCGAGAAGCATTGTGGATGCATGGGAATGGTCTTAGGAGGGTCTAAAGCTCGTGCCATAGCCGGCAATACCGAAGTCTATGGTGAACCGAGCTCTAACAATGGCGGAAGGGGAAAACTCGAAGAACTTCCTAATTAGTCGATGGTTCCTTCTGATTTTTAGAGGGAAGGTGCGCTAGGCTACATAGATCATGTCATCTAACTGGATCAAAGAGTTTTTTTGCATACAATCGGAATTAAACCGACGACCTAGCCTCAACGTTATAAAAGCGCTTCGGGATTTAAGGAATACAGGAGCTAGGATGCACGATAGGAATTCAAGCTTAACCAGAAGCTGCACGAGGTCGTTGTGCACCTTTTTGCTATAGACCATAGAGGATGATGATGCTTGTATCGACGGCGAGGCTGCGCGGCGTCGAGCGGCACGGGGGTGATCGCGGCGGCGATGAAACGGAGCGGCGCGGTGAAAAGTGAATGGGTGATGGACTTCGGGCGACGGGGGGGGGGGGGGGGGGGGGGTGGCTTTATAGCCTTCACTGCGGTAGATAAGGATGCAGGGGGGCAGCTGGAGGCGACCGACGGTGCGCTGGTGGCCTGCAGCGTCACGGTGTAGCCCGGGAAAAAAACAGAGGCGGTGAAACGGTTTCACCGACTAACTTGTGGGCCCCACCTCTCTCCCTTATCCCTTCCTCTAAATTTTGGCTTAAACATTGTCCAAAAATTCCCAAAATTTACAGGTAGGCTAAGAAAACTATGGGGAATCCAATTCTGCAATCAGATTTCAATTTGGACATAGTTTGCATCAAATTCAAATTAAAATTCGAATTGAAATATGGGTATAAACCTTATTGAAATAAATAGTATCTGAGGTCCATAAATCTCCAAACTTTGAAACGAAGTCCCCTGAACCATAAAAGGCCTTAGGAAAAATTGGGGATTGATTTGGGCAAAGTTTAGTGTAAAGCTAAATTTGATGTCGACGCGAAATGAATCCTTTGTACGTGTCCAAACAAATGGAAGATGTACTTCAGAAATCTTGAAAATTTTCTGAGAAGCTATTTAGATATTTAAGAGTCCAAGGAAAAATTTGGAGCCTTGGATTTGAATCTTTTTGGCAGGGCCTAATATGCATATCAACATAATCAAATTACATTTGTTTTGATTTTTATATTGCTGCCATATAATTTTCCCTAGCCATTGCAATCAATAACTTCCCAACTTTGTAGAAAGGTTTATTTAAAATGTTCTAGGGTTAGGGTGAAGTCCAGACCTCATGTTGATAAGATTAAAACATGAGTAGAAAGAAAACTTTTTAGTGAGGTCAAGTTTATGTGCACAATTATATTGACCTCCATTATGTTTGATAAACCACTTGTAGTTGAACTTCACATAAAAGGAAAAAGTGGGATTTTACATTCCCCCCCCCCCTTAAAAGAATCTCGTCCTGAGATTACAAAGGAAGGACAAAAGATAAAGATCTACTGAACATGTGCCGCTAACAAGTCCGGATAGTTCGTTTTAAGATATTCCTCGCTTTCCCACGTGGCTTCTTCAGCACTGTGGTTGCTCCACAAGACTTTGTAGAAATGCAAAGTGCGCCTTCTGGTGGTGCGAGTTTTCTCATCAACGATCTGGATTGGATGCTCGGAATACGTAAGATCTGGTTGGAGATTTTCCAAATCCTTAATACGTATATTCGTTGGGGCTTTGAGACATTTCCGCAATTGAGAAATGTGAAACACATTGTGGACCCCTGCCAGCGACGGCGGTAACTCCAATTGATATGCCATAGGTCCGTATCTTTTGATTATTGCGAACGGCCCAATAAAACGTGGAGCTAGCTTCCCTCTTACTCCGAATCAATGAATTCCTTTCATCGGGGATACCCGGAGATAAACTTGATCCCCAACCTCGAAGTGAAGAGGTCCACGTCGTTTGTCCGCATAGCTCTTCTGACGAGACTGGGCGGCTTTGAGATTGGCTTGAATAAGACGTACTTGATCTCCGACTTCATTTATCAAGTCGATGCCTTATACCACTCGTTCACCAGATTCGCACCAGTTCAAGGGTGTGTGACACTTCTAGCCATAAAGAGCTTCATATGGCGCCATCTGAATGCTAGCCTGGTAACCGTTGTTGTACGAGAATTCCACCAATGGTAGATGATCATCCCAATTTTTACCATGGTGGATGGCACAGGCATGAAGAATATCCTCTAGCACTTGATTCACCCGTTCAGTTTGTCCATCAGTTTGAGGATGATAAGCCGAGCTTCGAATCAGTTTGGTACCCAATGCATCGTGGAGATGCTCCCAGAAGCGAGCAACAAAAATAGATCCACGATCTGAAATGATAGTGCGGGGTACTCCATGTAGACACAATATTCCTGAGATATAAAGTTCTGCATACCGCATTACATCATACTTGACACTGACCGGTATGAAATGAGCTGATTTGGTCAACCGGTCAATGACCACCCAAATTGAGTCGTGCTTATGGAAAGTGGGAGGCAACCCAACAATGAAATCCATGCTGATATCCTCCCATTTCCAAGCCAGTATTCTTAAAGGTTGAAGCTACCCAGCTGCCTTCATATGGTCGGCCTTAACTCGCCGACACGTATCACATTCGGATACGTATTTTGCTACTTCTCTCTTCATCCGGGTCCACCAGAACTTCTTCCTCAAGTCTTGGTACATTTTGTTACTCCCCGGATGAATAGAATACTTGGATAAATGAGCTTCATCCAGTATCTTCTTCCGAAGTTCCATGTTTTGAGGTACAATTATGCGGTTTTTAAACCAGAGGGTACCTTCATCGTGACATCGAAAACATTTCATCTCCCCCTTCTCCATTCTTTACCGAATGTGCGACATCCCTTTGTCCTCCTTCTGAGCTGCCATAATATCCTTCCTGATAGTGGGAATGAGAGCTAGGTTGTAGAGTGCCCCATATGGAACCAAGTAGAGACTCAATTCTTCTTCTCCCATTGAGGTAATGGAAAGATTTTTGACATGGGACTTGCGGCTCAGAGCATCTGCGACTACGTTCGCCTTTCTTGGATGGTAGTGGATCTCAATCTCATAATCCTTGATTAATTCCAACCATCTACGCTGTCGCATATTCAAGTCTTTTTTGGTGAAGATGTACTTCAGGCTCTTGTGATCGGTGTTGAGATATACTAGATTACCCAGTAGATAATGTCTCCACATCTTCAATGCTAGTACCATAGCAGCGAGTTCTAGATCATGAGTCGGATAGTGTTGATCATGATTCCGAAGCTGTCGTGATCCATAAGCGATCACTCGTATGTCCTGCATCAACACACAACCCAAACCAATTCCTGATGCATCACAATACACGTCAAAAGATTTGGTTGTGTCCGGTTGAGCCAATACTGGTGCCGTTGTGAGGTGTTTTACCAATGTCTGAAAACCTCCCTCACATGCCTCAGTGTCATACATACTTCGTCCCCTTCTTCAGAAGTTCTGTCATTGGTTTATCTATTTTGGAGAAACTGAGAATGAACCTCCGGTAATACCCAGCTAAACCTAGGAAACTTCAAACTTCATGTACGGATTTTGGAGACTCCCATTTGAGTACTTGCTTTATCTTGCTTGGATCAACTGCAATTTCTTCTGCTAATATGATGTGCCCTAAAAATGGCACTTGGCTGATCCAGAATTCACACTTGCTGAACTTAGCATATAGCTGGTGGTCCCATAATCGCTGAAGCACGATACGCAAGTGTAGAGCATGTTCTTCTTCGGATTTTGAATACACAAGGATGTCGTCAATGAAGAACATGACAAACTTGCCCAATTCTGGCATGAACACCGAGTTCATGAGATACATGAAATGAGCCGGTGCATTGGTCAATCCGAAGGACATAACAAGGTATTCATACAGTCCATACCTCGTCGAGAATGATGTCTTTGGTATGTCTTCTGGTCGGATTCTAATATGATGATAACCAGAATGAAGATCCATCTTGGAAAATACTTTAGCACCCACTAGTTGATCAAAAAGAATATCAATGCGTGGTAGTAGATACTTGTTCTTGATAGTGACAGCATTGAGTGGACGATAGTCCACACACAGTCTCAAGGTCTTATCTTTCTTCTCTACGAACAATGCAGAACAACCCCATGGTGATGAACTTGGATGAATGAAACCTTTGTTCTCAAGTTCCGTTAACTGCTCCTTCAGTTTTGCAAGTTCCTTGGGTGCCATCTTGTAGGGTTGCCTTGAGATCGGCACTGTTCCTGGTACAAGCTCGACCTTGAACTCTATATCTCTTTCTGGGGGCATACCAGGAAGATCTTCGGGAAACATGTTCGGGTATTCATATACTACTGGAATATCCTTAAGTTCCATAACCTCGATATTGTGAGTATATGGATTCACTAGAATAGCTCTCTCAAGATTGATTACTTGAGAAGGATGAAGTGGAGGATTTAGATATATTTTTCGAGGAACGAGATCTAGAATAGAACCATGGTATTGTAACCATGCCATTCCCAAGATGACATCTAACTTCTAATTCTCTAATATCAGAAGTGAAGTAAGATATATGGTTCCATCTTGGTTAAGTGGTATCCCAGGAACCAACTCATTTGTTACTGTCTTTCCTGCCGGAGTGCAGATCATATACGGAGTTTTTGTAGAGATAATAGGCAATTGATTTTTAATGACAAAAGATTTTCTAATGACATTGTGTGAAGCTCCAGAGTCAAAGAGTATGACTACGGGATGACTAAAGATAGAGAACGTACCCGTGAGTACGGGTGCGCCTTCCGGAACGTCCTCAATGGCGATGTGGTGGACGTTGCCGAGTCTGGGGACTGGCTTCTTGGGCTGGTTGCGGGGTTGGTTGGTGCCCTGGTATGATGACTGTCCTCCGCCCTGTCTAATCTGCGGGCAGTCCTTGGCGAAGTGCCCCGTGTGTCCACACGTGAAACACGTGTACAGGGTTTGGCCGATACGAATGGGAGGATGGAATCCCGGTGCACGCAGTGTAGGTGGAAGTGCACGTGGGATCATCCCCTGCTGTTGTTGCGGTCGGAAACCGGAGTTGTCGAACTGGCGACCACTGAACATTGGTGGTCGTGATGGCGGTTGCCACCTTTGGCCGGATGGTGATCGATACACGATTCAGTACTTCTGAGGAGCACCACCTCCGCCGCCCTGCAGAGCACTCCTCTTCTTCTTGTCTGAGCACAGCTCTCGAGTAGCATCCTCTTCCATGATCGCGGCGTTGACAAGGTCGTTGAAACTGTCGCGGTTGAACAAGACAAGCTTGTCCTTCATCTTGGTGTTCAACCCCCGGTAGAAGCACTCTTGCTTCCTGTCTTCCGTGTTCACCTCGTCCTGTGCATACTGGGCCAAGTGGTTGAAGGTCTTGGAGTACTCGTAAGCACTCCTTCCTCCCTGCTTCAGCTCCAAGAAGTCTCGAAGCTTCCTCCTCATAATCCAGAGAGGGATATGGTAGGCGCGGAACGCCTCCCGGAATTCTGCCCAACTCACATCATAGCCTGGTGGGCGTGCGGCGAGGTAGTTTGCCCACCACGCACCCGCAGAACCCTGCATTTGCTGGGTTGCAAATAGTTTCTTCTGTTATTCAGTTATTTCGAGTAAATCGAACTTTCCTTCAATGGTGCGGAGCCAGTTGTCCGTCTCCAAAGGTTCGTCGGCCTCTCTGAAGACCGGCGGATGCGTCGATGCGAAATCCGAGTAGGAACTCGGATGTGACTGACGTGGCCCATCAGCATGTCACCCCCCTTGACGGGACGAGTGCTGTACAAGGGTCCGCAACAACTCGGTTTGCTTATCGCGCGAGCCAAGTACTGCTGCGAGAACCTCCATGAGACTTCTGGGAAGTGTAGGTGGAGGTGGTGGAGGTGGTTGCGTCGGAGGCGTGTTTTTCCCCGGGGGTGATGTGTCATCCCCCTGCCCTCCACTTGAGCCTCCCACTTCCATGGCTATTCGTGTACGCACCATGCTGCAATACAACGATTTACCCCATAAGTCTCATTGCCCCAAGTTCATCCTTCCATATAACTAGTAATGCGGTAGACCATGATAGATAATATACAACATCAACATATATTGATAAAGTACAAGCTTTATACAAGATATATTATCTCTGACCAAGTTTACCGTAGTAAACTCCAAAATGATGGACTCCCACTACGGAAATACACCTCTACTATACTTGGTCCCCATGAGATGTCGTACACATCTTGCCATCTTAGACATAAACACCACTACTCTTAGTATGACACAAACATGGCAACAAAAGAAAAACACGAGCAACTATTAAATTATGTGTTGCCCCGTGTCGGCAGAAGTGCTGCCACATCCCACTTCAATACATCCTACTCGACGTATTCAAGTTCTTCGGGATCCTCTTCTTCTTCTTCGTCCTACGAAGGCAATTGTTCACCCATAATTAGTGGTATGTTATGGGCCGGTGGATACACCACTGGTTGTAATTGTGCCTCGGCCTCAATTACATTATCCTGCAGTTCTCCTGCCTCATACTCACAATTTTGAGCTGTCTCAATGGTTGTGTCCCGCTCTTCAGTGACTACTAACAGCTGCTCTTGCTGTTGTTGCACCTCCAACTGACTTGGTTTCAGCTCACCACGAGCTTGCTGCAGTTCAGTGCGAGTCTGTCGTTGTGCAGCACGAGCTTTCCGTAGCCTAATGCGAGCATAATGCAATTGACTCTCACACATATCTAGCCGGTGATTTGCTGGGGCTATGAGCGAACGTAGACCCTCGTTGATATAATCAAGGGTATCACCCCGCTCTGTCGCTTCCCGCAAGGCTTCGACTTGTTCCAAAATAATGGTGCCTTGCGTAGCAACTACCATATTAGAAGCAGCCGCATATGTCCCAAGTGTCGTCGAGGTTGTGTCGCCATGCGGTGTATAGGAAGCAATCATACAATGTTGCCACTCAAATCCGGCCATACCACGGACTGGAATAAGGGCAAATTGAGTCCCTGCCATAGCATCCTGATGAAGCTCACAAAGCTTCATAAGTGCTTCGCCTGCAGCGATTGCCCAAGTGTCCTCTAACTGAGCCCCCTCGATGGTAATCGAGAAAGGAGCCCATCCATATTGATGTGGACTAGCCGGGATGTCTACCAAGATGGTGCACGACCGAACACCTCTGTCGATCGTTTCTCTACCCCAATAGCATGGCATCTCGATGAAGCCAAACTGCTGGAGCACTTCCCGTAGCATACTTGGGAAACCCGGATGGTTAGCGCAAGCGGAAAATACCCATCCGTCCGGTAGCAGCATCCTCACTTCCGTCATCTAAAAAAAGAATACTGGAACAATGAGAAGGTTCCCAACTCTCAACAGTTTTAAGAAAATTTAAAACTGGAGCTGTAATCACAGTCTGTTCCAGCTGACCTCCCTATATAAATCCCACAGTTTCATACAGGAAACGTCAGACCCAAGTGTTGGGATGAATACAAAAATTGTAGTATACTTCCCAAAATTTCCATATTGTACTCATACAGCTACAAGTGAGCTAGGAAATATAATCTATACAGGTTTTAAGTTGACCCATATTTTCTGTAAATTTTGACAGAACCTCCCCTGTATATGTAGTGATGTCCACAATTTATACAGGGATATCATGACAATATTTTGAGGTAATGACAAAATAAACTTTGTATAACATCAAGTTAGCAATCCAGAAGTAAAAGAGCTATCCCCTGAAAAGTTTGTTATACAGGTATTGCGTGCGAATTCACAATAGGGGCAAACTGTTCCAAGTTCTGGACTGCCAGAACCAAGTTTGCGACAAATGGAATTAGACACCACTATACCCAGAATCAGATCATGAATGCAAAATGAAGTTGATAGAGGACTTCCTAAGATTTCCGGAAATGTATATATGTGACTATGTCACTATTCCAGATTAAAAGTTATAACTATCCAAACTAAACAGTTGAACTGACTGGTTTGCACCAGCAGTCCTGCAGTCCACTGTTTTGACTTCCAAATTTGATTTGACTCAAATTCGAATTAGGAAAAACTCTAAACATCAAACCTGTATATCTACCTCTGCCCTTTCCAGACATGTGTCACAATAAGGTAGAAGATGTTTCTACATCGAGTTATGGCAATATTTCTGGAACTTGTACAATGGTTGGGTCGTCTGGAGCAGTTTTAGTATACTCCAAATTCCAACAGACTATCAAACTCTTCTGCCCTGATGGTCAACAGAAAAGTTGTAGAGGTCTTCACTATCTTTCTACCCATATATGATACCATTATTTTATCTATACGATAACCAAGATTACAACCCAGCAAAGTCGAGCCACTTCTGCCAGAAATCAAGAATCTTGGTTCTATCTACCTTATCGAGTCGGAGTCCATTTTTACGGAGTCCAAACCTACCAGCATCTGATATTTGGACTTTCCAAAATATTATGCATCCATTCTGTTGTTGGGTATGGTCTAGCATCATGTTTGATACTGACGGTACTACGTATCTCACCAAAGAAAATTCTATCCGGTCTATCCGGTTACGTCTATAGGTGGTTCCTATATTGTTCTCTCGCAAACGGTTTCTACACGGTCTTCTACCGTAGTTAATGCTGCAAAAGACAAACAATCCCCTTTCACACCTCAAGGGTGGTACGGGGAAGCACGATAGGCAGTCACAATAATACATATGAAAATAAATGCATACGACTCTGGTGTGAGTCGCCCTCGAGCGAGGTCATGTCTTGAGGTACATGGCTGTAAATACGTCTGTGCAGCAAAGACTACCGTATGATCCGGCTTATACACGCTCGGGCATACGTGTTTCGCATGCTCCCATAGAACATGAATGGTTCTAGAGAGGCATACTATCGGGTTATACACCACCCGACGGGGGCTCCCACTAATTTTGTGTCACACTAGGGTACCGCGTGTCATAGGTTCTCAGAAACATTGAAAGCTTCAGAGACTCCTATTAACTTCCCGTACCAAGCCACGTAAATTTTACATACAATTTCTCATATGCTGAGTTTACCGAGATTGATCCGCTCTCGGTGGTGTACCTTACCTTTTACCTGATGTCGGAGCATCGTTACAGAATATAATAACACATAGTTAGTTTACCACCTTTATATCTTATACTAATAATACTCCTTATAAGGGCATATAGCTAATTCCTCACTCAGATCCTAATTTTTTTTTGAAAATATGTTCTTTTCAAGTACACTGTTCCCAATGATGCTCTTATACCATGTCTGTGGGGACCGGAATCACAACATCTGAGGATCTCATTGGGTGGTGTCGTGCGATGCAACACCCAACAATATACAAGAACAGAACGAGAATAAAATACAAGACGAAGTATTTTATTTATCTTACAGCGGAAGTTTTTACAATACTAGCGGAAGGAAAGAAATATATATATATATATATATATATATATATATATATATATATATATCATAGCTACACTCTCAGCACTAGCTATGCAAAAGAAAAGTTATCCATGCCCTGGATACTTCGCACTAGCAACACGCAACTCACGGCGGCGTGCAGGGTTCCCATTCAGCTGTATACTCTGGAGGGGGTGCAGCCTCATCATCAAACCCTTCATCAATTGTATAACCTGCAAAAACTTGTTAACTGCAAACGTGAGCATAAGGCTCAGCAAGACTAACCCGTCTCACTAGACATATGCAAGGGTGGACACTAAGCATAAGTAAGGTGAAGCATAAACGACTCGCCTACAAGTGGATCCTTATGATCAGGTTTTAAGTAGCAAATGACATTCTCCAAGCACGGCACATCGTGGACTCGACAATCAAACAAGAAACGCTTTGCCGATGATATGACATGCCCAGAGCACATAATGCTATTACAGCTAAAGTATGGGGAAACTGTAAACTTTAATGTGACTATATCTAAATCATACAAGGTTGCAAAGCAATTATAATTCAATACAATATATTTTTCTTACTTCTTTAGTATTTACTACGTCACGGCGCAGTGAACAAGTGGTACTCTATTACCGCGAGGGACGGTGATTGCAATCAGGACACACCCGGACAACACGACACATACATCATTCAGAAGTGTCAGCGAGTACACCTGTACCTACATAACACTTCAGTACTAGGCGTATATGGCCACCTTTCACAAGAAACCCGAACGTCGAGCCCGTCTCACCTCCACAAACAGATGGTCTCCGCACGGAACACCTCATGTGTCCGCCGACCGATTTACACCTTACTGTCCTCAACCCACCCCTATAGATGGTGAGTTAATGGGCCTCGACACCCCAGTTATCGATTTACATCAGTTTACTGGATTCCATATGTCCATTATGTCGCCGGTACAATTCAAGCTTGTCCGAAGGGGCCGCATACAGACGGGCCTTAACTGACCAATCAGAGCTACGCGACCAAGATTACGTCTTGTTGCTTCCTATCCATCTCTGACCATTCTCGGGTTTTAGATGTAACAATTATTTTCTATAAATGTTATCCCAGTGTAGATGCGTGTAAATTTCTATCTCGCGAGTAGATTCCAACTACTTGACTTCTACCGGTTTACCTACTACATTAGCATAGCAATTCTACACGTTGAGTGATTAACCTACCCAGTTAACCAATGGGATTTTTGGGTCATGCATCTTGAGTTTTCAATCATCCTAAACGTAATGCACAATTCATATACTACTCATCATAGTGATAAAGCAAAATTTTATAAACGACATAAATGCAAACCGGGGCTTGCCTGGTTGCAGGTCAGAGTCGGGGATAATATCTGGAAGGTGCTCTTCCAAGGCTTCTGGTTCCTCCTCGACTTCGGTCACTATACGATATGCATATAACATGTATATGAAGGACTTTGAAAAATAATTATTACCAAGACCATAATTTAATCTATGGTGATCATTATATGATAGGGACCTTAATTGGCTTTGGCACTTTGATGGTAGATACTAGGGAATATGATAGAAGCTCTTGCAAAGAACAGGATGATCAAAGTATATTGTCGTCTCTAAAATTATGGCAAGTATTAAACTTCCAAATTTTTTGAGAAGAAACTGTAGCTTGAACATAGCTGCCAGCAGATAATCATGATAGAGGAAGTTTTCCTGGTTCTAGCAAAATTTGTTTCATAAATTCTAAGCTTTGGTGAAGGAGTTATTGAATTTCTATGTTGGCAAGAATTTCTGGAATTATCTTATAATTGAATTTTTAGCTTTTTAATCAATATTCAGTTTGTAACTGAATTAGGACTAGGATAGTAGGTCAATTAAATCCAAGATTTTTACAGGAACTAGTGTATGACTAACGGAAGGTTCAATCCAAATTTGGGACATAACAAAGCAACTGAACATCTGTAAAAATTCAATAACTGAAAACTGTAACTGAACTATACAGAGGGTTATACAGGTGCAATGGATCCTAAACTTTTTCTAGTAGTCAAGAATAGGATAATGCACCTTAAGTGAATTTTTGGGATTTTTCCGGTGGCAAGTTCATCTGGAAAAATTGCATTTGCAATTGGGAAGATTGTTTTATACAGAATTTAACTTTGAGTTTCACAGAACCTAATTGGTACTGATAGAAACTAGAGCTCAAGGGCTTTCAAACAAAATTTTTTTGAATATTTTTGGAGCATTCTACATAGAGCTATTGATTTTTAAACTTTGGAAATGGTTCTGCACCAAAGGGGACATTTCAACTTTTAAATTTGGTGCCAGGGCCCACTGGATTTAAAATCATCCAATTAGGGGCTAGCCACACCGGGGGTTATAAAGATTCCCACGTGGCCGCACTAAATCCCTAGCCACATACTGATCCGGCGCCTTTTTCACTCACTGGCAAGTGGGACCCGCAAACCCGGTCGTCTTCAACCTCGGTCCACGGCTCGGGCGGCGGCGTTCTCACCGGCGCGCGGCAGCGCTTTTGCCGGCGAAGACTTCCGGCCCACGGGAGGACTCGGGACTCGCCGCTCCACCATATTTTTGCACGGGAAACACGATGGACCAACTCCCGACAGCGAGGGGTGACCGGAAAACCATTCCCAATGGCGGCGGTGGGTGTTAGGGTTTCGGTGAAGTGGAGACCCTCGATTCCCTAGCTAAATCTCTCGTTTGAAAGCTCGGGAAGCATCGTGGAT
The DNA here is from genome assembly GCA_036927565.1 of Tuctoria greenei. Lineage (NCBI taxonomy): Eukaryota > Viridiplantae > Streptophyta > Magnoliopsida > Poales > Poaceae > Tuctoria > Tuctoria greenei. The sequence goes on along the minus strand of JAYESD010000010.1, from coordinate 20,042,220 downwards.
GCATGGGAAAGGTCTTAGGAGGGTCTAGAGGTCGTGCCATAGCCGGCAATACCAAATTCGATGGTGAACCGAGCTCTAACAATGGCGGAAGGGGAAAACTCAAAGAACTTGCTAATTAGTCAATGGTTCCTTCTGATTTTTGGAGGGAAGGTGCGCTAGGCTACATAGATCATGTCATCTAACTGGATCAAAGAGATTTTGTGCATACAATCGGAATTAAACCGATGACCTAGCCTCAACATTATAAAAGCGCTTCGGGATTTTAAGGAATACAGGAGCTAGGATGCACGATAGGAATTCAAGCTTAACTAGAAGCTGCACGAGGTCGTTGCGCACCTTTTTGCTATAGACCGTAGAGGATGATGATGCTTGTACGACGGCGAGGCTGCGCGGCGTCAAGCAGCACGGGGGTGATCGCGGCGGTGATGAAACAGAGCGGCGCAGTGAAAAGTGAATGGATGATGGACTTCGGCCGACGGGGGGGGTGGCTTTATAGCCTTCACCGCGGTAGATAAGGACGTAGGGGGGGGGGGGGCAGCTGGAGGCGATCAACGGCCGACGGCGCGCTGGCCGCTTGCAGCGTCGCGGTGTTGCCCGGGGAAAGAAAACAGAGGCGGTGAAACGGTTTCACCGACTGACTTGTGGGCCCCACATCTCTCCCTTATCCCTTCCTCTAAATTCTAGCTTAAACATTGTCCAAAAATTCCCAAAATTTACAGGTAGGCTAAGAAAAATATGGGGAATCCGATTCTGCAATCAGATTTCAATTTGAACATAATTTGCATCAAATTCAAATTCAAATTTGAATTCAAATATGGGTATAAACCTTATTGAAATAAATAGTATCTGATGTCCATAAATCTCCAAACATTGAAATGAAGTCCCTTGAACCATAAAAGGCCTCAGGAAAAATTGGGGGTTTATTTGGGCAAAATTTAGTGTAAAGCTAAATTTGATGTCGACGCAAAATGAATACTTTGTACGTGTCCAAACAAATGGAAGATGTACTTCAAAAATCTTGAAAAATTTCTGAGAAGCTATTTAGATATTTAAGAGTCCAAGGAAAAATTTGGAGCCTTGGATTTGAATCTTTTTGGCAGGGCCTAATATGCATAGCAACATAATCAAATTACTTTTGTTTTGATTTTTATATTGCTTCCATATAATTTGCCCTAGCCATTGCAATCAATAACTTCCCAACTTTGTAGAAAGGTTTATTTAAAATGTTCTAGGGTTAGGGTGAAGTCCAGTCCTCATGTTGATAAGATTAAAACATGAGTAGAAAGAAAACTTTTTAGTGAGGTCAAGTTTATGTGCACAATTATATTGACCTCCATTATGTTTGATAAACCACTTGTAGTTGAACTTCACATAAAAGGAAAAATTTGGATTTTACATTGTAATTGCCACTTTAACTGTGCCTTGAATGTCTGTGCTATTGGAGATCTGCCAATATCATCGTTAGTGTAAGGTTCAAAGGATTTGGGCAGCTCCGGAGCTTTCCCTCATGGGGAGATAGGTCCAGGGCTATTATACATGTGGCAGCATCAGAGCTTCTCTCTACGGGGGGTTAGGTCCGGGGTCATTATCCACGTGTCAACCCTGGAGCTTCCCTATATTGAGAGTTCAGCTCCCGCCTTACATTACACGTGGCAGTCCCAGAGCTACCCATATGTGGGAGGCGGGTCCAGTATCGTGTGACATGTGGGGCCTGAGGAAGCCTTCAACACTGACAGGTGGAACTCTCTTGTACTTCTTGCGGTATCATAGGGTACCTGGTACACAGGGTACCGACAGTAAGTACCAACCGCAACTTAATAACACGTGTTATCACATTATTGCATTATCATGACATATTGAGTAATATAAGAGAATTATTTGATTGTAATGTTTTTTTGCATGTTTGTCGCGCGGGATAGAAGGTATTGTTGTAGAGAGTGCTTTTGAGGACCTATAGAACCAGAACTTCGAAGATTTCGGTCCCAACAAAGCTCAGGAGCAAGGCAAGTGTCCTTGATTATGTTGATCCATTTTTGAAATGTTTTATTTCGTAAGTTGCATGCTTGTGTCAAATTGATGGGAAACCCATTTATAGGAGTTTACTAGTCATGCATGACCACCGTTGTCGCTTGAACACCATGTAGAGAGTCGAGAAGGGTCATCTACACTTTTGCTTCGCTACACTCAACTGGATTTGGGAAACAATCATATTTCTTAATCATGAACTATTGAACACATAAATGATGAGAATTGATAATAATGACCCTTTAGCAACATGCAACCTAGGGATCTAGGCAAGCCAGTTACGTGGAATGGGTTGGACCGTTTTGGTGGTTTTTCTTGCTTTAGATCTAAGGACCGGTTCGTGGAGCGACCATCCAAGATTTACAGTGCCATCACAAAGCCAAGTGCGGGTGTGGCTTAGCTGACTAATTAGTGTATTGCCAATACTATTCGAACCATTAGGGAAGCTCAGGGAAGGGGTAATCGATTCAGTTTGTAGTGATGGTGGGACGACCCTGGGATCTGAATGGCGCAAGAGGGGGCCCTTGGATGGATGTTCTCAGTTGGAGACATCACCACCGGTGAACCAACAATGGGGTACGAATATGCTAGTAAGCACTTTGTAAAGGCTATTTTCTGACCTCTGGGCCACACACCTATGGAAGTATGAGACAGCATGATTGAGGTTCCATAGTCATAGAATGGTTATGAAATCACAAACATGTGGGTAAAACGGTACAACCTCTGCAGAGTGTTAAACTATCATGATAGCCGTGCTCCAAGTTATAAGCGACCTGGACCCTCACATGATTGGAGTTATGGACCTTGAACTTGGTTTAACGGTTGGAGTTGAATTGGGAATCGGTATTGTTACAGTAATTGGGTTTGGAATATGAAAATGGTAATATTGAGTCGAATGGACAGCTATGAGTTGAATATGGAATATTATTGATGGTTCTGGTTATTTATGTTGGAATTATGGTATTGGATATGAAAATAATTGCATTCAGATTGTTAAGGGATTGACCTCACTTAATGATCATATTATTGCATTTTCAACTATTTTGAATGTACTTTTATGAAAATAGCCATTTAGTTTTCATTCCTTGTTTAAGCTACATGTCATACTTTCTCACACTTGCTGAGTACGACATGTGCTCACCCTTTCTATTCTCCAACAAATTCAGTCACAAGCAACAATTTGGAGTACCCGGAGGTCTTTGAGTAGTTCTAGGGGTGCGTGTTACCGTCAAGCTTGCCTGTGGAGTTTGTGTCATTAGTGTTTAGTGTTTCCGCTGCAGTCTTATTAGAGCTTGTATTCAATACAATTTGGATTTTTAATAAGGTAATATTATTAGTATTATTATTTGAGACATGGTTATAATCTGGATATCATTTGTGAATCACTTGTGTATGTGTATTAAACATCCTGGCACACATATACTGCACTTGGTTCATTTTTCGGAACCGGGTGGCACACTACCATGTTGGCATTTGGTCTCTTCACTATTTCTCACACTTGATTCCTCTTGAAGTTGTTCAACTCCTCTTGCATGGCCATCACCCAATCTAGAACTCGTAGGTCCTCTTCCACCCTAAAGGTTCCAAAGAAGACACAAAAGGGTAACGTGCACAAGAGTTTGCCATATGAGATCGAGTTGTTACCTCCTTGGAGATATCTCCAAGAATGTTGTCAACGGGGTGATCCCATTGAACGCTTTGATGAACTTTTCAGTGTGGCACTTGAGGTCTTCAATCAATCCTCTTCTTCTTTCTTCTTCTTATTGATCATTGCCACTATTTTTATTTTCATCAACTTGATCTTGGTGATCATGATCTTGTTTGTTTTTAGCTTGATCTCGTGTATGAGGTGTCGAGTGTGATGAGGATGGATCACTTGGACCTTGATGTTCTTGAGGACAAATATCGCCAAGTGCCACGCCTTTTAGTGCTAAGCCTGGTGCCTCTTCATTATGTACCACACATTAATCAACTTTCTCCACTTGGGATCCAATAATCTCAACAAACACTACATCACGAGCCCTTTCAACACGACAGGAGGTTTTTTTGAAGACACGAGAGGTGTAAGTGTCCAAGTCATAAGCTGGCTAAAGGACCCAGGTTATCTCACTATATCCTGCTGGATTGGAATGCTACACTTTGACAAGGCACTTTGTGACCTTGGCTCAAGTGTTAATGTCATGTAGAAGGTGGTGTTCGACAAGCCTGACTTCACTACATTGTCTCCAATGCCGATGCAACTCCAGTTGGCTGATTCATCGGTCCGCTACCCCACGGGTATTGCTGAAGATGTTCTAGTGAGAATCAAGAACTGCTTCATAGCTGTGGACTTTGTTGTGCTCCACATGGAGGTCGAGAAAGAAACGCTGCTCATTCTTGGACATTCTTTCCTGAGCACCACGGATGCTCGCATCAATGTGGGAGCTGGAGAAATCTGCTTCTATATCAATGCTAAGGATTAAAAGTTTGACTTCCGGCCAAGAAAGGAGCAACGCTCCATGTTCGAAATCAAGTATTGCCCGAATGTGTCAAACACATCAAGGTGGTCGAAGTTACACCACTTCAGGTGGACACCCACATTGAATTTATGAGGAAATTAATCTGTGGGGAAACTACATCTTCTCGCCCACGATGACATCTCAAAATAGTGGAGAAGCTAGGGCCGTTTGAACAGCCCAAGTCCACTAAACCGCCAAGAAGTAATGGCAGAAGAAGCAAGGCAAGCCAACTGTGCCCACTTCTTTGGGGCCAGAGGATGAAAATTGAGCTTCAATGAAGACAGAGAAAAATTCATCTCATCGGATTTTAGATGGTACCTCTCCAATAGGTTAATTTGGTAGTTATCTCATTTTTTACTTTTTTCCCCATTTGAGTTTTCCCCATTTGGATTTTTTTCATTTTCCACATCATGTTTGCTTTTCCTTAGGAGGGTTGGGTGTATTGTATTCTCAACTTAGATTTATTTTCTTTAATTTTTTGGAAATCAAAAATAAAAATATTGGATTTGGGGAAGTTTGATTTGAAAACAATTTCTCGAAGCAATTTTGTGGTTGATCCATCCAATAGCTCAAAATGTAGCCGTTGGGGAGCCACATGCCAAAAGAGGGACTAGAGGGGGGCCCACCTACAGGTTTTTCGAGCTCCCTAGTCGGCTCACTAGGGAGCAGTGCCATTTTGGCTCCCCTTCCTCCAACGACTATATTCTTTCCTCTTATGACTGTTGGGGGTGCTACGCTACTTATACATGTCCGGGTGAGTGTGTTGCTTCACACTTCACCTCATTTTCACCTCCCCAACTCACTCACAAACTTGCTCAAGAATTGTTTTACTCTTTGTTGAAACACATCTACCAATTTCAAGACACAAATATTTGCTTTAATCTCCATTTGCACTTTACATTTGCATTTACATGTTGCTCTCAAGATTGACAAAAACAATTCATCAAGGGTTTTCATTTGGTTTTCACTAACGTAACCTGTTTCGAGTTTGTTTTGTTTGTTCTCAAGTTGTGCAGACATGAAAAGCATGAAGAAGTTGTTTGGGAAGAGGAAGGGTGTAGGATCGAAGAGCACGTGAAAAGCTACCAGAGGGGGGGTGAATGGTTGATTTAAAAATCTTACGCAGTGTAAACAATTTAATCCCAACCCCTTCGGCAGAAAAACGATCTGTTAAAGAAATCATGTGTGAGACTAAACTAAAAGTGTTTCACCAGGACAAAAGTGATATATATCAGAGAGAATCAAGTCACTAATAAAACACAAGAATAATCACTCAAATCCGTCGAGAGGAACTCAAGTTATGATCGAAAGATCGAACAAAGGTCAATCTGTCTTATGCGAGGAAAACAGTTCTGGAACACTGCAAAGAAACTCGTGTAGATCAGAAACCACAAATCCAATGACCATGAAATTTTTATAGATTATATATAATCAAGTTGTGAAGACAACCAAAAAGAATCACATCAATTGGATCTGTAAAACTCGTGTTATGATAAAACCAATGACGAAAGGTAGTGCTGTCCAGAAACTCAACGAGTAAAACATGTCTGGAACAAGTCGGACGAACAAGGCAAAAAAGTTCCTTCAAACTACGAATTTTATTCAATAGAACACCAGAGGAACATCCCCAAAGTCGTGCTCCATGAGCTTTAGCCTCCCTTGCTTATATAACCAGCCCTTAGACCAACCCAATCTCAAGTAGGACTCTAATCCTACTCAGATCACGAATCGAAAATTTTCATAACTGCTTAGGACTCTTATATGCAGATAGAAGCAATCTTAAGACTTCCAAACACCATAGGAACGTATCCCACATTCCTAAAACAACCCAAGTTCGTGTTCCACACGAAATCCTAAGATAAGCAACTCAAATCTTTCCATATTTGAGTCAAACCCGACTCAGCCGCAGCCTGAGTCCATAACCTAGTCGGTTGGACCTTTCTGACACATTCTTTATGTCCACATCTCTTCATCACGCCTCGGAACCATGTAGCCATATACATGCACTCCTTGCACACGTGCAAACATCTTCCAATGACGTCTACGATACCTTCATATGCATTGTTCTTGATTCAAACATGTTGCGCAACCTCTCAATCAACTCAACCATAATTCCTCCCAAACTTGGTTGTTGAACCTCATCTTCTCCCTAAGACTAGTTCAATGGATCCCGTCACCAGCCATGTCTTGAACTCAAGCAACACCTGCACATGAATAAACAACCAATTCGTACGAGCCCAAGTCCGCGACTTGACTCAAGTTAGTTCCGAACACAACACCTTACGTGAGCACCTCACATAAGCATGTTGCAAAGCATAGCAAAACAATATCATCCATATCAACCAAAATACATCAAAAACTTATCAAATAATTACTAAGCAATCTTTGCGAGAATATAAAGCATGTTCGAAACATTTCACATGAAAATTTGGTACGATCAAGCTCCGAACCTTGCCAAAGCTAACCGGAGCTTGAGCCAGAGCTTACCAAAGCTAGTACAACCTAGCGCCAGATCTTACCAAAGCTAGTCGAACCTAGTGCCGGAGCTAACCAAAGGTAGTCGGACCTAGGGCTGGAGCTAACCAAAACTAGTCAGAACTAGTCAACCCAAAAGATGGAGCTAGAGAAACATGTCAGAGCTAACCAACATAAGTCTAACAAAGACATGCCGGAGCTATCAAAGACATGCCGGAGCTAAAGACAAAGCTCACCGGAGCTACCCAAAAACATGTCGGACCTAGACAAAGAAAGTCAAACCTATTGTCGGACCTTGCAGAAGCTCGGAGCTAGAGTCAGACCTTGCTAAAAAGATGTTATGGCAGCATTCAAAACTTTTATTGACGAAGCCAATATATTCAGCACACATAGGTCTCACAATCTCCCCCTTGATGAATGCATTGGCTACACCACTTATGATCCGAACAGTGGCATGAAAAGTTTTGAGAACAATTTCCCCCCCCCTTTTGAAAATCAAATGAGATAGAAATAAATTTATCCCCTATACGTATTTCTCCCCCTTGCATAATTCACCATATTATCTCTCCCCCTTTGACAATGTATTCAGCAAGGTTCAAAAGAGAAATTTTAATTGTTATGAGCATATTATAACATATACATATAAAACAAAGCTCATCCAAGTCATACAATCAAGTAACTTACACTATCACAACAATGAGATACATAAAGTAGTTTAAGCCATGCTAGAGATCAAATGTAATTTTCAATTTAAGCAAGTCATGAACTCACAAACTTAACTGTTTCAATACCTGAAATCATGACATTTGTTGCTGCATTTTATTATTTTTCAAGGCACAAATTTAGATCATATGATATTTGCAAGAGGTTATATGCGCATCTGCCTTATTCTAACCAACCAAGCCAAGCCTATGCCATTTGACAATCAGAAGCTTAAGGACATGGTTTTAGTCATACACAACTTCTTCCAAGTTCATATCTAAGTCCAATGATAAGCCATCTCAAAAGAAGTGTGATGCATGCATATCCTCTTCATCTTTTCTCAACTTATATTTGTTCACAAAAACTCAACAAGTGAGTTGATTACTTGATTAATTCTTTATGATTAAAAGCACTTGTGAGCATGCAACAAGTTCAAAACGGCAAGAAAGTTCGACCATGACCAGTTTTAGTGTAAGTAATTATTCCAATTACTAGACATGGCAAAAGCTACAAAATGTATAACACGAGTATTGTAGTAAGAACTTTCAGCAGGTAAATCACAAAAGTCATATATGTATGAAGTACTATGCTCATATTATTTTAATTTCAGATTCACACATAGACTTCTAGGGTTTGAAAAACTCCCCCTCAATTTAAGCCATGAGGATGCATAACCCCTATTTCACTATGAATGTAACAAAAACGAGTGAAATCCAAAGGTTTTGTAAAAATGTCGGCCAATTGTTGTTCGGTATTTACATGGTGAAGCACAATGTTTCCTTTTTTAACATTATCACGGAGAAAGTGATACCTAATATCAATGTTCTTAGTTCTAGAATGTTGCACAGGGTTTTTAGCTATGCAAATGGCACTAGTGTTATCACAAAACAGTGGAACACTATCTAGATCAACTCCATAGTCCTTAAGTGTTTGAACAATCCAAAGAATTTGTGAGCAAGAACTAGCAGCAGCTACATATTCAGGTTCGGCTGTGGATTGTGCAACTGAATTTTGTTTCCTAGAGTACCAAGCAACAAGTGAATTACCAAGAAAATGACAAGCACCGGAAGTAATTTTTCTATCAATCCTACAACCTCCAAAATCAGCATCGGAAAAAGCTTTCAAAGTAACGGTTGAGGAAGAAGGAACAAAAATGCCAAATTCCCGAGTTCCATGTAAGTACCTGAGAATCCTTTTGACAGCTTGACGATGTGAAGCACGTGGGGAGTCTTGAAACCGTGCACAAAGACATACGCTGAATTGTATGTCTGGTCTTGATGCCGTGAGGTACAAAAGTGATCCGATCATGCTTCTATATTATTTTTGATCCACAGGTTCACCATCTTCATCAAGTTCAAGTGTCGTTGCTGTTCCCATTGGTGTCTGAAGAGGCTTGCTTTTGTCCATGTTGAAGCACCTTAGGAGGTCTTTTGTATACTTCATTTGATGCACAAAGGTACCCTCCTTGGTTTGCTTGATTTGCAGCCTCAAGAAGTACGTGAGTTCTCCCATAATACTCATCTCAAATTCTAAACTCATCATAGCAGAAAACTTGGACACAAGATCATTAGAAGCACAATCAAAGATAATATCATCCACATACACTTGAACGAATAATGAGTCATTGCCATGCTTAAGCACAAAAAGAGTTTTATCAACCTTGCCCATGGTAAACCCATTTTCATGTAAGAATGTTTTTAACCTATCATACCATGCTCTAGGGGCTTGTTTAAGACCGTACAAGACTTTGGACAGTTTGAAAACATGATTAGGAAAATATGAATTTTTAAAACCCGGTGGTTGTTTGACATAAAACTCCTCATCTATGTAGCCATTAAGAAAAGCACTTTTAACATCCATTTGATATAGCTTAAAACCTTTAGATGCAGCAAAAGCTAACAAAATTCTTATGGCTTCTAATCTAGCAATAGGAGCAAATGTTTCATCAAGATCTAGACCTTCAACTTGAGTGAAACCTTGAGCAACCAACCTAGCCTTATTCCTAACCACAACCCCATCCTCACTTTGTTTATTTTTAAACAACCATGTAGTTCCAATTAAAGTGTGACCTTGAGGTGGAGGTACAACTTTCCAAACATTATTTCTTTCAAAATTTTCTAACTCTTCTTGCATGGCAATAATCCAAGATTCATTAGTGAGTGTGTGTGATATATCTTTGTGTTCAAAAGAAGCAACAAAAGCAGAATGAGCATGAGAGTTTGGATCGCAAAACCTAGACCGTGTAACTCGTTCGTGCAAGCTTCCAATAATCTGTTATGGGGGATGAATTTTGAGAAGCCAGATGGGAGTGGACACTTCACAAGCTTCTTCTTCTTCTTCTTCATGTTCATCACAAATTGATGATCTTGTGACTTGAGGAGGATCTGTACCAGCAATGGTGGTTGTCGGTGCTGGCTGTGAATTAAAATGAGGAGCTCAACCAATGTCATTAGCTGCTGAATTTTTGGGCAGCAGCTCCACCTCTTCCTCATCTTCAATGAAAATGCCCCCCCCTGCAGATATGGATCTGGACCTGCAATGTTTGAGCTAGTACCTGGGCTAGATTCATCAAAAGACACTTCACAAGTCTCCACAATTTTGTTAGTGTCAAGTAAAAGCACAAGGTAGTCTCTAGTATGAGATTGATAACCATGAAACACGCCATCAATGGATCTAGGTTTAAATTTATCAAGATTACCATGTTTCATAACAAAGCATTTGCAACCAAAGACCTGAAAGTGCGTAACACTAGGCCTATGTCCAAACCGGAGCTCATATGGTGTTTTACCTAGCTTAGCGCGCAAGAAAACACGATTTGAGACATAACAATCGGTTGCAATCGCATCAGCCCAAAATTTCCTAGGAGTTTGATATTCATCAAGCATAGTCCTAGCCATCTCAACTAAGGTTTTGTTCTTTCTTTCTACAACACCATTTTGTTGAGGTACACATGGTGAAGAAAATTGATGATCTATTCCATTTTCAGCACAAAAGTGATCAAAAGATTGATTCTAAATTCAGTTCCGTTATCACTTCTAATTGCTTTTAAAGATCCTGGGTGATCAGTTGATAATCTAAGAAATAAAGTTATAAAGTGACCAAAAGCTTCATTCTTAGACGCCATAAAGTAAACCCAAGAATATCTAGAATAACCATCAACAATAACAAGAACATACCATTTACCTCCGAAGGATTGAACACGTGAAGGTCCTACGGTGTCAAGGTGCAAAAGTTGACCCGGTTCAGTTGTCATGATCATTGTGAGAGGAGTATGTGAACCTCCAACCAACTTAGCATGTCTACAAGAAGAGAACACAACTTCTTTGTCCCCTTTTAGCTTAGGCAGCCCACGTATGCGATCAAGAGCACTAACACGGGTTAGGTGATCAAAGCCTATGTGACCAAGTCTATGATGCCAAAAAATATAAGTCCTTTGAATCATTAGCAACTAGACACCTATGCTTAGAGGAAGACATATCTAAATCCGCTTTAAAAACTCTTCCAAACCGAGACATGTTAAAAATAAGCTCACTATTTGAACCTACAACTTTGCAGCAGTTTTTATTGAAAATAATTTCCAGATTTTCATCTAGCAATTGTGAAACAGAAAGCAAGTTTTATTTCAAATTTTTGACAAGTGCCACATCCTTCAAAGTGTAGTGATCATTTACTCTAACTGAACCCTTAGCACTTATAGGAGTTGAAGAATTTTCGGCAAAAGTAACATTCTCTACACGTGACACAAAAGAGAGGGAGGAGAACCAATCTTTGTTACCGGTCATGTGGCGTGAGCAAACTGAATCCACAATCCAAATGTTATTCTTCCTCAAACGTGTAACCTACATAGAAGCACAATACGTCGATGACTCAATACTGGGGTTAGTCAAAAGGCATTTAGGAATCCAGTACTGAGTCACACGATGTGCAACAGGAAAAACACACGAAAGCTGAGATAAAACAGCAGGTTTACGAGTCAAAGTTTGATGTTTTTTACTCTTAACTACTGACCTATAAGATGTTACTTGAGTAGCACAAAAATCAGTAGCTCCGGAGGAAAAAACAGAAGGTCCAGAGGTAAAGTTTGAATGTTTTTGACTCATAACAGCAGGTTGCATGTTCCTGTCATTCGGTTTAATATGTGCAGCAAATTTTGCATGAAAGTTATGAGATCTAGCAATCATTCTTTCCCTTTTCTGTTGTTTAGCTAGTTTATAACAAAAATCTATGACATGACCATCTCTACCACAGTAGGTAACATGAAATTTAACTTTGTGTTCATGAGCAGACAACATTTTTATTTGAAATTGAATGAGACAACACCCCTGCAGATTTGAAAACCACTTATTTTTGTTTAGGAACTGTTTGAATCAAACCTTCCTAATGACTTTACAGTTTTAGGTGGATGTGCCTTAGCATGAGCATGAGAATCAAAACCTAAACCAGTTTTATCTTTGCAAGACTTGGAAGAATTTAGCAGCAAGTTTAGGTTCTTATTCCCATTACAAAACCGATCTAATGTCCTATGCATGTCAAGTTTATCAGACAAATCAAGGCAATTTTGACATGAAGTTTTTCCTTTTAATTTGCAATTGGAACAATATTTAGCTTCATGAGAACGTAAAGCATTATTCAATAATGAAATTTCATTCATAGCATCTTTTAGTTTCTTTTCTAGATCATCACAACTAGAACAATGCAAATCAATTGTAGAACAAGAAGCATCTTTTAAGTTTCAAATGTCACGTGCTGCAAGCTTTTTGTTCTTTTCAATTTCAAGTTCAAGTCTATCTAGAGTGGAGGAGTGTGAAGTTCTTAGTTTGGACAATTGTCCATAGATTAAATCACATGAGGGACAAGAATCATCACTAGGAATCAAGGTTTTCAAACGGTTGATTTTAGATTCTAGTGATTCAATATTAGCAGCATTATCCCTAAGCTTTTTGTCATTTTTCTTAACAATAATAGTTGCATGAGAAATTGCATCACACATTCCATTACAGGTAGAACATACCTCATCGTCGTCACTGTTGTATTTTGCATCCTCCTGACTTGATCTTGATCGTGTTTTGCCCGCCATGAAGCATAAGTTGGCCAGATCGTCATCATATTCATCACTTTCAAAGTCTACATCGCTTTAACCGGGCTCTTAAAGTGCAGTGATTGCGTCTTATCGTACCCTTTTTTTCTTGTTTGGGTTTCCAGAGGTGGTCTTGACCTTGTTCTGTTTTTCTTCACAGGTAGTAGGAACTGAACGGTTAGGGAATTCTGTACGAAAGTGTCCTGTCTTACCACATTCAAAACAGCGTTGAGGTCCAGAGCTTCCTTTCCTTCTAGTTCTCACATTTTGCAATACTTTTGAGAACCTAAAAGATATTAGTGCTAACCCCTCTTCTGGAAATTCCTCGATTTGCTCCAGGGTTAGTGAGGACAACAAAGCAAGAGTATTGCAAAGATGATGATTGGCCGGAGCTAGGAATATCACATTGTGAGACAAATGCAATAGACTTATTTGGGTTCTTACGTGATAAGATGTCAATTTCATGAGTTTTGAGTTTAGAGTAAAGCACATCTAAAGTAAGTGTACTCATGATAGTAGATTCACGAATAGATGTAACTTTCATCTCCCAGATTGACATGTCTAATGCACTAAGAAGTTGGCTAGCATTTTCAGCATCAGAAAAATTAACGTTGACACTACGCATGTTACTTAAAATTTTGTTAAAGCGAGCAATGAGATCATCGATGGACTCACCGGATTGCATCTCAAAGCGCATGTATTCTTTCCTGAACATGTATTGCCTTACCTACTTGATCGTGTTGGATCCTTTGTGATAGTCACAAAGTGCTCTCCATACATCATATGCTGATCAGAGATGTGCAACGCGGTCGAAGTCGCTCTGAGTGAGTCCTTGGATGATGAAGTTTTGGGCTTTTTTGTTGTTGTCGACGTCCTGTAGGTTTGTAGCCGTAACTTGATCATTAGGTGGCACTTCGTAAGGCTTGTACACCTTCTCCCATATTGTGAAGCCTTGCGTCTGGATGAAAGCTTCTATGCGTGCCTTCCAAACCTGAAAATTAGTACCACTAAAGACACAAGGTTTTGCAGAGTATTTCTCCATGATGATTAGTCAAAATACATGAAAATCATAAAGATTAGAGCATCGTGGCTCTGATACCAATTGTAGGATCAAAGAGCACGTGAAAAGCTACCAAAGGGGGTGGGGGGCTGAATGGTAGATTTAAAAATCTTATGCAGCGGAAACATTTAAATCGCAACCCCTTCGGCAGAAAAACGATCTGTTAAAGAAATCATGTGTGAGACTAATCTAAACATGTTTCACCGGGAAAAAAGTGATATATATCAGAGAGAATCAAGTCACGAAGAAAACACAAGAAGAATCACTCAAATCCGTCGAGAGAAACTCAAGTTATGATTGAAAGATCGAACAAAGGTCAATCTGTCCTACGCGAGAAAAACACTTCTGGAACGCTGCAAAGAAACTCGTGTATATCAGAAACCACAAATCCAATGACCATGAAATTTTGAAAGATGATATATAGTGAAGTTGTGAAGACAACCCAAAAAGAATCACATCAGTTGGATCTGTAAAACTCGTGTTATGATAAAACAACCGACAAAAGGTAGTGCTGTCCAGAAACTCGACGAGTAAAACTTGTCTGGAACAAGTCAGACGAATAAGGCACAAAAGTTCCTTCAAACTACGAATTTTATTCAATAGAACGCCAGAGGAATAGCCCGAAAGTCGTGCTCCACGAGCTTTGGCCTCCCTTGCTTATATAACCAGCCCTTAGGCCAACCCAATCTCAACTAGGTCTCTAATCCTACTCAGATTATGAATTGGAACTTTCCATAATTGCTTAGGACTCTTCTATACGCAGATAGAAGCAATCTTAAGACTTCTAAACACCTTAGGAACTTATCCCACATTGCTAAACCAACCCAAATTCGTGTCCCACATGAAATCCTAAGATAACTAACTCAAATCTTTCCATATTTGAGTCAAACCCGTCTGAGCCGCAGCCTGAGTCCATAACCTAGTCGGTTGGACCTTTCTGACCAATTCTTTACGTCCACATCTCTTCATCACGCCTTGGAACCATGTATCCATGTCCATGCACTCCTTGCACACGTGCAAACATCTTCCATCGACATCCACGATACCTTCATATGCATTATTCTTGATTCAAACATGTTGCGCAACCTCTCAATCAACTCAACCACAATTCCTCCTGAACTTGGGTGTTGAACCTCATCTTCTCCCTAAGACTAGTTCAATGGATCCCGTCACCAGCCATGTCTTGAACTCAAGAAACACCTGCACATGAATAAACAACCAATCCGTACGAGCCCAAGTCCACGATTTGACTCAAGTTAGTTCCGAACACAACACCTTACGTGAGCACCTCACATAAGCATGTTGCAAATCATAGCAAAACGATATCATCCATATCAACCAAAATGCACCAAAAAGTTAGCAAATGAATACTAAGCAATCTTTCCAAGAATATAAAGCATGTTCGAAACATTTCACATGAAAATTTGGAACATTACGATCAAGCTCCAAACCTTGCCAAAGCTAACTAGAGCTTGAGCCGGAGCTTACCAAAGCTAGTACAACCTAGCACCAGAGCTTACCAAAGCTAGTCGGACCTAGTGCCGGAGCTAACCAAAGCCAGTCGGACCTAGAACCGGAGCTAACCAAAACTAGTTGGAACTAGTCAACCCAAAAGCCGGAGCTAGAGAAACATGTCGGAGCTAACCAACATAAGTAGGACCTAGAAAGACATATCGGAGCTTAACAAAGACATGCCAGAGCTATCAAAGACATGCCGGAGCTAAAGACAAAGCTCACCGGAGCTACCCAAAAACATGTCGAACCTAGACAAAGAAAGTCAGACTTATTGTCGGACCTTGCAGAAGCTCGGAGCTAGAGTCGGACCTTGCTAAAAAGATGTTATGGCAACATTCAAAACTTTTATTGTCGAAGCCAATGTATTCAGCACACATAGGTCTCACAAAGGGAACTTTATCAAACTCAAGCAATGGGAGGGACTCAAGCTCACACCTCTCCTCTAAGCCTACACCAAGTTCACAATGGAGAGGTGCGCAAGATGATGTCCTGATGGAACGAGACGATGCTCCACTCCGCCTTCTCAACGACGACAACATCAACTTGATGCATGATGTTGAACGACAGTCCTACAACCTTCTCCGGGATCGTGAGTTTGCTCACACGAAGGCCTACGATCCGGCGCTACTCTCCAAAATTGGTATGGATTCCGAATTCTTTACCATTTGTCATGCAATAGGACAGGATAATTTTGCTCAAATAGTTGAGGAAGGTTCACACCTCTTTACTATCCAACCAATGCACCCTTAAAATAGGAGTTGAAGGTGTTTCTTTTAGGTTTTTCCGAAAAGAATACTTCATCCTATGAAAAGAATTTAGTGAACTCATAGGCTTCCATAGACATTGTTTAATAGATTTAGGCACTCAGCCTAAATTCAATAAACAAAGTTTTTGCTAAGAATTTAGTAGTGAGGTAGCACCTAGGAGTCCTAGGAATAGCCACTTGCAAAATCCCACTTTACGCTTCATGCATAGATGGCTGGCTATGACTATGTTTCCTATAGGAGATGTTAGGATTGTGCATGAAGATGAACTTAGGACCCTTTATGCCATGGTTAAAAAGATTAAAATTGCTCCTATCAAGGCCATGATGTCACAATGGTTAGAAAATTCTAAATGACGGGACCAATTGAATGTACTTCATTAATTACCCACATTGCTATGAAAGTAGGGGATTTAGAAAATGCTTTAATTGAATATATTTCAAAGAGCCGCTACTTAATAGATGAGGACTACCTAGTGCAAAGACACACTCTTAAACATGATCTAGATGGACCCTTAGTGTTTTTCTATGACGGCTATATAAACAAAATTCAGTTACCTAACCCGTATTCTCATTTGTATAAGTGCTAGCAACTAACCATTACTCTTCAACCTATCGAAGAGGTTCGTAGGAGTAATATTTCTGACAGGGTCACAAGAAGCCGTTCATGAAGAGCAGCCAAGGAGATGCCACCATGATCTACTCCCGCCTATGAGTACCAAGAGGAAGTGGATGCGACTAGTGATGCACCCGATTGGACCCAACGTCAAATGTATGAGGCCGGAGGATCGTCGTGGCAACAGTGGACTACCACCAGAGGGAGATGGGACCCTTACAGTTCCAACTCAAGCTCTAGTAGCTTTCCTCCTCCACCAATGAGTACACATCGTTCCTTTTTGACATGAGGCTCTCGTGACATTGGCCAAGGAATGGTGGAACTCACTCAAAGGATGGGAGACCTTGGTGTGAGGGCAGGCGAAGTCCTCAACACCCTTGAAGATCACATCCAAGGCACCCATGACTGGTAGAAAAAATCGATGCATAGTTGAACAACGTTAACACCACACTACAACAACAACAGGCCAACCTCATAGCCCATTTCCGCCATCAAGGGTTCAACCCTTATCACGGAGATTAAGAAGAATAAGCTTGGGGGAGGACCCCACTTGAGGTAACTTGTATCACACACCATTTCCATTCCATTCATTTTTTTTCTTTCTTTCCAACACATTTGCAACTAACAATAGTAATAATAATGTAGTATAGGTTATGCTAATAAAATAAAAGATGTGTGGTAAGAATATCTTTTTACTTTGCATAAGCTGAAATGATGAATAGTTGCTCTATTATATTTTCCTTAGTCCCTTGTATACAACTTAGTATTCTCCAAGTATTGCATTTATTAGCTTAGAATAATCTCGCCTTAAAACTTGCAATTTGTCGGTAGCAAGACTAAGTCCAATTCTAGGTTGTTGTGGGATATGATATAGTGATAAGAGCTGCTATTATCCCAGTTAAAAGTGAAACTTGATTTTTGAAGAAAATCTAAAATGAAAGTTCCTCCTTTGATAGAAATTCCTACCAAATCCATATGATGATTTGAATTTGATAAACCCCATGCATATGCTATTTTTTTTCACATTGAGCCTAGTCAAATTAGTATAGACCTATGTGAGAATCTTTTCATTCTTTTAAGATCAAGATTGCACGGGCAAATGCTAAACTTCTACACTAGAAGTTAGCAAAATTCCATCATACTATTTCACCATAGATACTCCATGATTTTCATACATAATACTCTCTTCAAAATGTTTGAAAAGAAAAGAGGAGTAGAAGATATGGCTACAAAAAAATGCATGCTCATGTACAAGAGTATGATAAAAAAAAACAGAGAGAGAATAAGTACCATGTTTCATCCTCACAATAAAGAGAGTGTATACAAAGGTGTCATCTTCATATTTCCACTCCACAAATATTCCATCACATTTGCACAAATCTTGATCAGAAGTATGATTGGATCTCTCCTAAGGCTTACTCCTTTGACTTAGAATAATGTGTTACAAATATGCCTACTCTTGATCCCTACGAAGCTCCACATATAAGACTTATTTAGATGTAGGACAAGAAAGGCATTGCCTTGGTGAGGATACAAATACCACTTTCCACAAGAGTGATTGAGTGTATCATTTGAGGAACTCAAATTCAAACACCATTTAAAATTCTCCAAAAATTTGAGTGGAACTTAAACATTAGGTGATGCATGATCACTTTGTTGTTCTATCTTTCAACCACTCAAGAAGAGGATGAGGCATAAGCCCCATAATGACTAAAAAGAAGGGTGAGGTACCATAGCCAATTTATTCAACGCAAGGTAGACTATTTTGTTGTGCACTTGGTACTTTTGAAAAATGGGACATTGTAGCAACTCCTGATCAACAACCTAAGACTTTATCCATGCTTCGGGACTAGCAAAGGGTATGCTTGGGTGAGTTTGCTGACGGTCATTATATACCAATTTCGACAGCCCATATAACTCAAATATGTGAAGGAATAAATATTTCTTACACACATTATATTTATATTTGACATAATTCCATTTGTACTTGAAGAAATAGTGCATGCACGAGTTTTTAGGAAGAATTGATGGAGAATGAGGGGAGCAATCCTAAAAAGTCCACTTCGAACCAATCACGTGATTACATGTGTCATCACATGGATCCATGGACCCATTCCCAGGCATATCTGAAGGAATCCAGCATTGATTCACGCGGGAAAGCACAGCCGAGGAGGGGTCAGCACTAGGTCGGTCAAATTCGTCTTGGCGCCAAACTCAGTCAGCCAACACGTGGCGCCCTCTTGTGGTGCCCTGGTGACGATGGAGATTGATTTACGTGCTTTTGGTGGCGGGAAGTGCCTCTACTCCATGTATAAATAGGGGGAAGGCCTCACTTCTCCCACACACCACTGAAGCATTCTCTCTTGTATTACACTAGTGCTCTCTTAGTCCATAGTGGAGGTTAGGCTGTAAAGAGGAGCCTCTAGTCCCAAGTCAAAATTGGGAAAGGTATAGCTCATGTATCTTTTCTTTATTTTGTGACTTTATGCATGCTTTGCGATAATGATATTATCAGTCCTTATTTATTCATATACTTGGGCTAGAGTCCATGCATGTGCTAGGTGTAGATGTTATTATGATCTAGTCATAATGTTCATATCATGTTATCATAGACGTGATACACCACCACTATAGTCTAATTTGGTATTAATATGATTATTTTAATATGAGTAAGTTAGTGATTGGCCCCAACATTGGTTTCAACGATGTTTAGGTTAGTCATTGCCTTAGGAAGGTACTTGTGCTGCAACTCTTAAGGTATTTACTTAACATGTAAACATGGTGCGTAGATAGTTAAGTGGCATTGGATGTCTCGTAGAGCCACGGGTTGTAGGGTAGGAGGCAGGTGGTTGCAGCCCTGTCTGTCATTCGTAATCCCCCATGTTTGGCTACGCCACAGTCTCAAGGAGAGAATCATCCTGATATTGTCATGGGTAAATTCGTGCCCGATGTGTTGGACCACTAACCCCTAGTGCTCATCATTTGCATATTCATGTGTACACTAGTGGGCTATGTATATGAATACTTAAACAATAGTAGGGGTAGTTCCATCTCTAACTTGACCTTCACTAGGAAATTTTTACCCTTTAAAGTAGATTGCTTAGGAGTGTATCACACTACCCCTACTACGTCATTTATCCATCGTACCCGATTCCTCACTAGAACATTCTATTCTTCCTTTGATCTGGAAACTCTTCCCTTTGTCTTCCTTTGGGATAAACAAATATGATACCCTAGGGAATACTCTTGGGTGAAATGCTACAACGATGCTTTTTGTGCGCTTGCAGAACTCATCTTGCTTTGTCTTAGGTTAGCGTAATGCGTCTGCGGAACTGCCTTTGCTGCCAGGATGAACTGTAGACGTTAAGAAATACAAACAGAGTGTTGAATTGCACTTCAAGATTCTTGAGAGTTTTTATCAGACTCATAAGTTCATCATGAAGTGCAACATTCAAACTTTTGAGATTTGTACAAATCTCCTTTATTTGGACAGGTTCAACTTCAAGTGCTCTACTCTTCTCCCTTTCAAGTTCAAGGACCTTCTCAACATCAAGGTTTCTTTCCTTCGCAAAGATAAGGAATTCTTACTGTTGGTTAAGAAACTCTTCCCATTCAAAAATTTCGTCCAACAAATTTAATCATCTTAGAAATAGCATTTTTGTTTAAGCCTTTAATCATAAATTCATTTCCTCTACTACTATCGAAGTCATCATTACAGATGAAATTTAAGTTGGAGAGTTTAGATTTGACCTTGCGCTTTCCTTCCATGGCCATGAGGCATGTGTGGCTTGGGTTCTTCAAATCACCATTGTTTGGCAAGAATGATTTCTTCATTGTTGGCTTGTTGATTGTGACTGTTGCCACTTCTTCATCTTTGTAGTATGATTTTTCATTGTAGTTCCACTACTTTTTGATGTGGGCTTGTCCACAAGCCTTCTTCTTCTTGAAGATCTTCCTCTTTTGTGGCTTCCTGTCTTTCTTCTTCTTGCCATGTTACTTTTCATATGGACAATTGTCGATTAAGCGTATGTACTCGCCACAATTGTAGCAAGCATTCTTGGTTCTCATATTGCTCTTTTCTTTTCTCTTGCTCTCATAGTGGTTTCCTCTTCTTCTTCTCATCATCCTCTTGAATCTTTTGATGAAGAAGGCCATCTCCTAATCATCCATGTCTGCTTTCTTCATCTCTATCTTCATCTTGACTTGTTACTTGCACTTGTTTGCCTTTGGACTTGGATGAAGCTTTGAGAGTAATCTCGCTTCTTGGATGAACTGACCTTTGCAAGGTCCATCACCTTTTGAGCTTACCGCTCAATTTTCATTATTGATGATTTTCTCTAGCACTTCATCTGGAGTCATCTTGTAGAAGTGTTGGCTTTCCAGGATAAAAGTACATAGGGTCACATTGCGAGGCATATACACTCTTATCAACATCTTCACCACCTCAAGGTCGGTCCACTTCTTGCATTCGTATCCACGACTCTTGTTGATGAGAGTTTTAACTAGTTGTACATTTCTTGCGGTTTCTCACCATCTTCCGTAGCAAACATACAAAGCTCTCCCTCGATCATCTTGATCTTTGCCTCTCGCACAGATAAGTTCCCCTCATGTGCCATCTTGAGAGTGTCCCAAATGTCTTTGGCAAGCTCCAACCCATTCACTTTGGTGAACTCCTCTTGGCTCAAGGATGAGTTGAGCAAGACCATGGCTTGAGCATTGCGGTGAATTTGTTGCTCTTGTTCTCGAGTAAGCTCATTATCATCCCCAGTAATATCTATACCTGTGCAAACAACATACCAAAGACTTGTATTGAGGGAGATTAGATGGAACTTCATGTTATGCTTCCATGTTGTATAGTTAGTTCCGTCAAAATGAGGCGGTCTATCCAAAGGAATTAACAAGTAGTTAGAATGAAAATTTAAATGGTCATAGATGAAATTATATCGGGAGAAATTTTATTGACTACACCTTAGTTTCCCCTCCTTCTCTTCTCTCTTCTTCTTCTTGGCTTCCTCCTTCTTCATGGGCTATATGAGGCGAAGCACTTCTTCATCCTCCTCATCGCTCGAGACAACAAATAGAGGAGGCCTTCTTAGAGGTAAGGTAGATATGGTCCTTGATATTCCTTGTGATCGACCTCTCCAACCTTGGTGGTGTTGTTGAGTGCTTTCTCCTTATCAGTGTCATCCTCCATCTCTTCTCCGAGCGGTTAAGCCCGTTTTTTAGAAACCTGCTCTGATACCAATTGAAAGTTGTCTAGGGGTGCATAGGTAATAATAAAATTTAAACCAAACTAAAGTATGTCCTAATCCCTAAGTTCAGATAAGTCGAGCTTGGGTCTGACTTATCCGATGTACTTTAGGTAAGTCTAACGGAAAGTCAGATATGTCAGACTTTCTGCGCAAGATAAGCTCAAGGAAGGATTTTTTTCTTTACTCTGTTGAAGTAAATGGCCACCTAAACAATTATAGTAGCAATATTGATGACAATATATGAATGACAGGATACTAGAACTAGCGGAGAACAAGGATTAAAGATTTGATCACTAAGAAATTAAGTATGGTGCAGAAATGTAATTCGAGACAATAGACATAGGATTTTTCCCTAAATTTGGTTCGACGAAGGAACCTACATACACGTTGATGAGTCCACAAAGAACTGGGCCTTCACTAGCCCTTCCCTCACCAAGTGACCACCAAGGTCAAAACTCGATTTATCTAGTATCTCGAGGGTGAGTACAATCTTCCCGGAACAGGAAATCACAAGTAAAATCAACTGGACAATGCCTAACAGTCTAAGGTATGAATCCAATAGTAAGAAATACGAAAAGATCAAGCAAACTCGTGAATCGAATCAAAGCTGAACCACAAAGCCCCTTCTACTCAAAAATCGCAATCACTCCTTCACTCTTCAAAAAATCGAGGATTTTGGCTCAAGAAGGTGAATAAAACAGATGGAGAAGGGCTCTTGAAGGTTGATAGAGGTGCTTGTGAGTTTTTCTAGTGTTAGGTGAGGTTAAAAGGTATTTGACCATCTATTTATAGACCAAAAGTATTTTCTACCGTTGCTGAAAGGCCACATCACAAGTTCGAATATATTTTATTCAAGCCAAAAGTCCACTAATAGTACAGTCAAGTACTTTAGTTTGAATTAGTGTGCAAAAGCTACTTCGGACATGTGTGACTCACTGCGGACAAGTTTGAGTTCCAAGAAGGGGTTCTTTCTCTGACTTGTCCGACCTTACACCTCGGACAAGTCCACTTCAGACAAGTCCAACTAAGCTCTAACATGTCCAACTATTTGTAGAGACTACTCACACATGTCTGACCCAACTTAGACAAATCCAACACTCATGAACACAAGAAATTTTTCTAAATCCTACCTCAGACATGTGAATGTATAGAGAAGTTCCGGACATTTCCGTGCCCATGACTCGGACAATTTGACCGCATAGACATATCCCAGACATGTCTGAGCAAGGGACTCAGACAAGTCCGAGTAACTCGACGGAAATTCTAAAAATCCATCCCAAGGGGTTGAGCTCCTATTTGATTCTCTAAGTTTACAAGAGTCGTGTCCCTCTTGATAGTACGATGTTTTCTAGAATCAAGAAAAATAAAATCCTATTTCTACAGGTCCTTCCATGAATTTTCTCCCTTTTCATTGAATTATGCATTAATTCCATACCACATCTATATTATTTGAGAACTCAACCAAATCACTAGATTTTTAATTGCTCATCATTAGTTATCCAAAACCCACAAGAGATCTAAATGCACTTGCAGGTCCACATAAGATTCACATTTGTTGTATGGTTGGGCCGGATCGGTGCATGACACACAAATTCTATTGGATGGTTGATCACAGACAAGGAACATTTTCCACACCCGCCAAATGGTATGAATTGCTTTGTTTATGTTTATTACATTTATATTATTGTTTTGGGTTTTACAACTGACTTATATAATTATGTAGGGAAGTATTATCTTGTGGACTTTGTATATTCTAATAAAAAGGGTACCTTGAACCTTATAAGGGACAAATGTGCCATGTTTAAAAATGGTAACATCAGCAAATGGTGGGATCAAAAGAAGTTTTCAATCAGGCACATTCGTCACTGATAGAAAGTGTATTGCCAAAGAGTGCAATGAGTTGATATGATAGAGGAGGGGGTACATATATATAGGACTGTTGGTGATACGCCCAAGAGGCATTCATAACAATTTAGATTAAGGCCTGCTGGATATTTGTTCCATAAGCAATTAGGGTACTAACGGGCCTGCGACCTAAAAGCCCATTAGTACGCCTATAAATACAAGGGGTATGGGCTGATTACTCCACCATGTGACAACCCTAAACACGATCCCTCGCTAGCCTCATGCCGAATCCCTTGCCGCGCGCGCGGTGCTAGGACACCGGTGCATGGCATTCCTCCCCCTACGTGTGGACTCCGTGGAAGCACTGCTGCTACTACTGTGCTGATCGGCTACGATGACGTGACGATGTTGCTGTCGTGACAACCACAAGAAGGAGACAAACGTGATTTTCTACTTCCCCTACACCGACGTGTCTACATTCCGCTGCGCTGCGCATCTAGCGGTAACGATCTATGACCTCTGTACTCGCATGTTTCCTAGTTGATGTGCTAGTATTGCTAGTGTACCGTGCCGTCGGTTTCCCGCAGCAGCATCAGAGCCGACTTGTGTTGTTTTAGGTCTGGATCTCATTAGTAGATGCGATCTACTGCAGACATGTTCATACGATGAATTTTCATTGCATGGTTTTTTGATTTTGGAATTGGTTAGAGTAGATTATGGTCTTATATGACTAAAGGGTCAATTCGTGCTCCTTCCCCACTGGCTAGAATCACCATCAGGACTAATCGCGTACATAGCTAACAGATTGAGCCAACAGACCACGGTCAAAAGTCGCGATCTTCTCATAAATAACCAGTCACATTGAAAATTGAGGCATTCTGAATGGCTCGGATTCAGGTTGATTTGATCAGTCCGATGACATTTTCATAGTGATTTCATAAATGTGATTTATGTAATCCTGTTTGTGTCTGCTATAGTGATATCATAGTGTCATTTCACAATAGAAATCGTTCTAGGCTTAACTCGTTTTTCCAGGGAATGTTGTGAATAGTAATTGTCTTAATGTGATGTGATGATCTTTGTGTAATATTCATGTAGCCTGCATGTTGCAAATTTAACACAACCGATTGAGGTTGTCACATAATTCTATAATGACCTGCGTGTTGATCTGTGATGCTTGATCTCTCATGTAATTTATTTGATAGTTATTAGATGTATTAGCTTCTTTTATGTTCATGAAGATGTCTTCAAGCATGGTGGAGATGGTGATCACCACAAGAAGGGAGGCATGGTAGCTCCGATCATGATGGAACCATGGTGATGGAGACCACTATGATTCTAAAATCCATACTATCCACAATGTTATATGATCATATGCCTTTGATTTTTACGTATTACTATTCTTTTCATCCTTTTCGTATGGTGGATGTTTTGCCATGACATAATAGTTTCCCTCGTAAAAGCTGAGTATTTGATGCCATTTACCAATAGTTGCACCTATGTTATTTTGATTGTTGTGTGGTAGGTTTGCCAAAGCAAAAATAGCATCATCTATCATAATGCATACGGTGAATGTTGGATATTCACATGCATAGTGTTGGTTTACTCAACAAAGCTATCAAAACGATTTTGGGCTTCATGGCATAGAGTTGGGAGTCAGAGCATTGGATGTCATCCAACAAACAAGAGTCATATAGGGATATGATTAACATATTTTGTTTACTTATGTCACTAATTTCCTAGCAGTGAAGCCAAAGCTCACTTGGAATTAGTGAATATTGATCTTGGACCACTATATGTCGTTAGAGTGATGATACTCATATAGCGGTGGTGTCTTTTATTAATCTGTTAAAAGAAGATTAGTACATAACATAGTGTTAAACCCTTGTGTATTTATTTTCTATTGTAGATCATGTCTGTTAGTAATAATTTTGGTTTCAATTTGCGATCTATGCTTGAAAAGGAAAAGCTTAATGGAGCTAACTTTATTGATGGGAATCGCAACCTGAGAATTGTTCTTAGGCAAGAGAAAACTGAGTACGTTCTTCTGTAGCCATAACCTGATGACCTCCCAGCTGATGTAAATTCTCCAACACGTAGAGCTTATCAGAAGCACTGTGATGATGCCCTTAATGTAAGCTACATCATGCTCACCAATATGTCTCCTGATCTGCAAAAACAGTATGCGCATAAAATGCTTATTCTAGATTGAGGCACTGCATGGAATGTTTGAGAACCAAGCTAGAGCTGAGAGATACAACATATCAAATTTCTTGTTCTCATGCAAGCTAGCGGAGGTTAGCCCTTTCAGCCCTCATGTAATCAAAATGATTAGTTACATTGAGACTTTGGGCAAATTTGGTACTGAATTGAAGGATGATCTGGCAATTGACGTTGTTCTCAAGTCGCTCCCACCGAGCTATGAGCCATTTATATTGAATTTTCAAATTAATGGCATGAAGAATAAATGGGCTGAATTGCATGGGTTGCTTAAAACAGCCGAAGAAAGCATTAAGAAAAACACCACTCATGTGATGATGGTTCAAAAGGAGAATAAAAAGAGGAAGCATGAGACACATCCTAAAGTCAAAGGCAAGATAAAGGTTACTGATGAACCCTCAAGCTCGAAAGTCAATGCCAAAGGGAAAATTTTGCCCTTCTCCTGATGATGAATGCTTTCACTGTCATGCCAAGGGGCATTGGTCTAGGAACTGCAAGAAATTCTTGAAGGATCTGAAGAAGAAGAAGAAGAAGAAGGGAAGTGATACTTACACTTCAGGTATAAATGTTATAGAAATTAATATTGCTGCATCTTCTAGTGAATAATGGGTATTTGATTCTTGATCGATGATTCGCACTTGCAAATCATTGCAGGGTCTAAATGAGACTAGAAGATTTGCAAAAGGCGAGTTGGATGTTCACGTCGGCAATGGAGCCAAGGTTGCGGTCAATAGTTGTCGGGACCTACCACTTTTCATTACCCTCAAGATTAGTTATGGAATTGAATAATTGTTATTGATTCCTACTTTGAGCAAGAACGTTATCCTTTCTTCATGTTTAGAAAAATTTGATGGTTATGAGGTTTTAATAAAGAAAAAATGTTGTTCTATTTATTGTAATAATATTTTCTATGCTCACTGTCCATTAGTGAATGGATTATATATTCTTGATCTTGAGGATAAAACGGTCCATAACATTAATACCAAAAGGGCTAGACAAAATGATCTAAATCTCACTTTTATTTGGCAATGTCGCTTAGGTCATATAAATGAGAAACGGATTGAAAAACTCCATAAATATGGTTGACTAAGGTCATTTGATTTTGAATCACTTGACGCATGCGAGTCTTGTTTGCTTGGAAAGAGGACCAAAGCACCCTTCACTTGTCAAAGTGAGAGGGCGAGTGACTTGTTGGGACTTATACATACTGATGTGTGTGGACCAATGAAATCAATAGCTAAAGGTGGTTTCCAGTACCTCATAACTTTTACCGATGAATTTAGTAGATACAGTTATGTCTACCTAATGAGGCAAAAGTCTGAATCCTTTAAAAAGTTCAAAAAAATGCATAATAAAGTACAAAATCAACTAGGCAAGACAATTAAACATTTACGATCTGACGTGGGAGAGAATAACTGAGCCATGAATTCTATGATCATTTAAAACAATGTGGAATTGTATCCTGGATTGCCTCAATGGAATAGGGTGTCCAAGCGGAGGAACCGAACCTTGTTAGACATTGTTAGGTCGATGATGAGCCAAACTGATCTTCCACTATCCTTCTGGGGTTGTGCACTTGAAATTTCTACGTTTACACTAAAAAGAGTCCCAACTATGTTTTTTGAGAAGACACCATATGAGATGTAGACTGGGAAATGTCCCGGATTGTCTTCCCTCAATGTTTGGGGTGTGATGCTTATGTGAAACATTTGACATCAGACAAACTCATTCCCAAATCAAGCAAATGCTTCTTTGTGGGATATCCTAGGGAAACAAAAGAATATTATTTTTATAATAAAATAGAGGGTAAAGTGTTTACCACTCGCAATGGTGTCTTTTTGTAGAAAGTGTTTCTCTCAATAGGAGTTAGTGGGAGCAAGGTGCATCTTGAAGAAATTCAAGAAATACCTGAAAATGTTTTAGCACCCACTGATCCTATATGGATGTACAAGATGTTTTGCAACCAGTTGATGAAATACAAGCCCCACGAAGGTCTACAAGGGCACGCCGTGTGACTGAAAAGTTAATGCTTGTAATCACGGAGCAGCATGACATGGTATTGTTGGACAGTAATGAGCCTACAACCTATACCGAAGCAATGAGGGACCCGACTTTGAGAAGTGGCTTGGAGCCATAGAATCCAAAATTGAATACATGCATGAAAATCAAGTTCGGAACTTAGTTTATCCAATCGAAGGTGTGAGACCTATCAATTGTAAATGGATTTTTAAGGAAAAGACTTATATGGATGGAAATGTTCACATCTATATCGCGTGATTGGTGGTGAAAGGTTCCAAACAAATTCAAGGTGTTGATTACGATGAAACATTCTCACTCGTCGCAATGCTAAAGTCTCTTCGGATTCTCCAAGCAAGTGCTGCATATTTCGATTATGAAATATGGTAGATAGATGTCAAAACAACCTTTATAAATGGAAGTCTGACTGGACGTGTACATGACACAACCTGAGGGTTTTTTCGATCCAAAAAATGCTACTACAATATGCAAACTTCAAAAGTCCATCTATGGATTGAAGCAAACATCTCAAAGTTGGAATCAACATTTTGATGAAGTTCGGTTTCATCAAGAACGTAGAAGAACCTTGTATTTACAAGAAGTTTAGCAGGAGCACACTTATATGTAGATGACATATTATTGATCGGAAATGACATTCCAATGCTTGATGTTGTTAAATCCTCATTAAGAAAAAGTTTCTCAATGAAGGATTTAATGGATGTAGCGTACATTTTGGGCATATATATATATATATATATATATATATATATATATATATATATATATATATCTAAAAGGCTAACTGGATTAGGGCAGATACATATATTGAATCAGTTCAATATGCAAGATTCCAAGAAAGGTTTCTTGCCAATGTCACATGGCATTACTCTATGCAAGAGTTAGTGTCCTTCAACACTTGATGAGCAAAAGAGGACGAGAGCGATTCCCTATGCTTCGCCTATTGGATCCATTATGTATGCCATGTTATGTACACGTCTGGATGTATCCTATGCTCTAAGCATCACAAGCAGGTACAATCAGATTATAGTGGGGCTCATTGGACAGTTTTGAAAACATCTTTAAGTACTTGTGAAGAACTAAGGATGTGTTCCTAGTGATTGGTGTTGAAGAAGAGCTCGTTGTAAAAGGTTACACAGATGCTAGCTTCCAAAGCGATAAGGATGATTCTAGATCGCAATCTGATTTTGTATTCTGCCCCAATGGAGGGGCAGTGAGCTGGAAAGTTCAAAGCAAGATACAGTAGCAGATTCAACGACGGAGGCATAGTATATTGGATCAGAAAATTTGTTTCTGGGTTGGGTGTTGTTCCTAGTGCGTCCAGTCCTATGGATCTCTATTGTGATAATAGTGGAGCCATCGCACATGAAAAGGAGCATGATCACACAAAAGATCCAAACATATACTATGACTCTATCATCTCATTCAAGAGATCATTGAGCAAGGTGATGTGAATATATGCAAGGTGCACTCGGATTTGAATGTTGCAGATCCGTTGACAAAGCCTCTTACACAATGAAAGCATGAGGCGCACACGAGATCTATGGGTATTAGATACTTGCATTGGTGATTGTAGTGTGTAGTGGGAGACTTGTGTGATAGCTATGTTTATGTACTATTAAATAAATTGTTATATGAGTAATCATTATTTACATAGTTCAAGGTACCCACTCCGAGACACTGCTGTGATTGTTATTTTCATATGTGTAATCAATTGGTCTTGAGTTATACAATTGCTAGATCCTTAGACTTGAGATCGCCATTGTTTCTCACAGTGTGTAGTTGTGTACTTTGACACTACCAAACACTACACCGTAACTGGATAGTCATAAAAGTAGTCTTCGAGGAGATAATGAAACATGGAATGAGATGTGTGCGAATAAAGATGAATTTGCCCCTCGTAAATAACAGAAGAGGTATCTCTAGGACCCTCAATATATTTGCATTTGAAAGTGCATGACTATGCCAAGGTGATTAAAGGTTAATTACAATGACTAAAAGTTAGTCATGGAATGAATCCACTATTTGATCGAGTGAATGGTCGAGCTATGACAAGGATTGCACGCATCTCACCTTGAGCATGACTGGTATCGTGTGGCAAAGCGATTAGCGTGTGAATGTATCTAGGTTCAGCGCTGATATGGTCTTTATGTACATTTGGGAGTCAGTATGTCCTGCTAGGTACCTCTGCTGACTTGTGGTTGGAAACGGTTTCTATTCACAACCGACTGCACATGAACCTAATGGGTCAAACACTTAAGGGGTTGGAATATCGAAAATCTTTTCTATATGATTGTCTCTAGTGCAAGTGAGAGATTGTTGGTGATATTCCAAAGAGGCAATCATAACAATTCGGATTAAGGCCTGCTGGATATTTGATCCATAAGCAATTAGGGTACTAATGGGTCTGCGACCTAAAAGTCCATTAGTAGGCCTATAAATATGAGGGTAGGGGCTGATTACTCAAGCACTTGACAACCCTAGCCGCCAACCCTCACAGGCCTCATATCGAATCCATTGCCGCGCGTGCGGGGCTAGAACATCGGCGCACGGCATTCCTCCCCTTACGTGTGGACTCCGTGGAGGAGCTGCTACTACTGCTATGCTGATCGGCTACGGTGATGTGATGACATTGCTACCGTGATGAGCACGAGGAGGACACCAACGTGATCGTCTACTTCCCCTATACCAACGCACGTCTACATTCCACTGCACTGCGTGTCTAGTGGTAATGATCTATGATATATGTACTCGCATGTTTCCTGGGTGATGTTGTAGAATTGCTAGAGAAACGTACCGCCGATTTCCCAACAAGAATAGCAACCTTGCACCCAAGGCGCCTCCTCAAATGATAGCAGTAATGGCCTTTGATGACAGGATCAATGAGGCCTCGAATGACAACACTAATGGACCTTGATGACTGGATCAATGAGGCCTCTAATGACAGCATTAATGGCCTATAATTATAGAATATTCTAACACCCCCGCAGTCCCAACTCTAGCCATTGCGAATGTTGAGACTGTATCTAAAGACGTTGAAGATGGAGGATGAAAGGCTTTTGTTGAAGATGTCAGTGAACTGGGATGTCGTCGGCACATGAAGGATGCATACTTCCCCGATGGCCACTCGGTCACGGATGAAGTGTAGATCTATCTCGACATGTTTGGTCTGCTGATGCTGAACTGGGTTGGAGGAGAGGTAGCTATTGCTGATGTCGTCGCAGTAGAACACTTTGTTGCTGGCGAGGGAGCTTTGGAGCTCATGCAATAGCTGGCAAAGCCAGCATGCCTTGTTAACGCCACTGGCAAAGGTGCGGTACTTTGCCTCATAGCAGAGGAACACAGCGTACCCCAGGTGAAGCAGGGTGTGTTGGGACACCAAGCTTAGTCGGTGTTTTTGTATGCACGAAGGTCTGACATCGTGGAGATCCTAAGGAGAAGTCCATGGTCGAGAGTTCTCTGAATGTAGCATTGGATGCGCTTGGCTACCGTCATGTGTTGCTCCAAAGGATCGTGCATGTAGAGGCAGACCTGTTGAACTATGTAAGAGATGTTAGGCCTAGTGAAGGTGAGGTACAATAGGGCACCGACCAGACTATGGTAGTGAGTGACAACCTTCATAGGATCTTCATCGGAGCAAGCGGAGATCTTGGCCTTGGTGTCAACAGGCATGGAGATGGGCTTGCAGTAAGTCATGCCAACCCGCTCGAGATGTCGCGGGCGTACGTCTACTGGGAGAGGAAGAGTCCACCATACTCTCGTGTCACAAAGAATCCTAGGAAGTGGTGGAAGGCACCCATGTACTTCATGGAGAACTCCTTCTAAAGAGATGTAATGATGTGATGAAGCAAGTCCGAGCTAGAGGCAGTCAGTACAATATCATCCACATAGAGTAGCAAGTAAGCCATGTCGATATATTGGCGGTAGATGAATAGAGAGGAGTCGTACTTAACCCCTACAAAGCCAAGAAACATTAGAAAGGTGGCAAACTAGCTGTACCAAAATCGGGGGACTTGATGAGGCAGCAAACCATGTCAGGCTGAGCGGGGCCGAAAAAGCCTGTGGGTTGACTATAGAAGACGGTCTCAGATAGTGAACCATGAAGGAATGCATTCTTGACGTCGAGCGTGTGAACCTTCCCATCCCACGAGATAGCGAGTGAGAGGATGGTTTGAACTGTGGCCGATTTTACAACCGGGCTGAAAGTCTCATTGTAGTCGATGCCGAGCTGCTGGGTGAAGCCGTGGAGGACCTAGAGAGCCTGGTACCACTCCAGGGTACCGTAAGCTTTGAACTTGTGTTTGGAGATCCATTTGCCGGTGACGAAGTTGGAACTATGTGGGCAAGGCACCCAGTCCTAAGTGTGGTTGGCCATCATGGCCTCGTTCTTGTCCTCCATGGTGTGCTGCAAGTTGGGGCCGATGAGGGCAGCACGTTCGGAAGTGGGCACCAAAGAGAGAGCAGTTGGTGCCATGAAGAGGGCGGATGCAGCCTGTTGGTACCTCTGCTTCTCCCGGGCGGCCATGTCGTGATGGTTGTTTACTGAACCAATCATCACGATGTCCTTTTGGGTACATGCATGTCGTGGTTGGGCAGGGTCGGACAGGAGTCATCGGACGTCCTGTGGCACGGGCGGGAGAGTCGGTGTTGCTCATGGACGCCACAAGTACACCTCGAGTGAAGAGGCGGCCAGTGTTTGTATCGAGGTGGTAACAAGCCTTGCCGGCGAGTTCAGCAAGGGGCCAAACGCCGACGAGAGACAGGTGGGTCGCGAGGCGCGGTGTGGTGGTGGTGATACCGAAGAGGGGGATTGTTGGCTGGCCGGGGAGCCAAAGGCCGTGGAGTGGCCTGTACCAGAGGCGCAGCCGCGGACCGAGGCGAGCGTGGTTCGGGCACCAGGTGGTAGCATCACGTGGCAGCACAGGGAGTCATGCGACATGTTGGGCACTACAAATGGGTGAGGTCGGGACTAGACTCAGGGCGCTGTTTGTGGCGCAGGGAGGCCGGTGCTGCTGGAGGGTGAGACCAGCAGGGTGCTGGAGCTATGCATCATGGTGCAGACCATCGGGGTACCTTCAATACTATGTGGAATCCTAATCGCGGGCTCCAGCTCAAAGAAAAAAAATCAAAATCATCAGTATTAGAGGTGGGTGAGGCTGCACAGGGGATGTTGGCCTCATCAAAACAACGTGTCGGGAGATCACAATGTTGTTTGTATAGAGATCAAGGTAGCGATACCCCTTGTGATCCATAGAGTAGCCAAGGAAGATGCATCGGGAGGAGCAAGGAGTGAGCTTATGAGGGGCTGTAGGTGACCTGCTGAGATAGCAAGTGATGAGATCATACACATTATTATTGCACCTACAAACATGACACAATATTTATTTGTTTGGGATCCTGGCTCAAGTGAATGTGCACTCTTATTTGATGGACAAGATCAAGATGGCGCACTATGTCGTCCACCACCTTGGCCTCCTCCATTCATGCATACAAGAAGATTTGATGGCGTTGCACATTTGGACCAACACATGAGAGGAGACGAACTTGAGTCGTGGAAGACTCCAATTCAAGGAGGGGAGGATGATGAGGATATCACTTATATGGATACAAACAACACTCTACTGAATATACAAGATGCAATCAATAGAGTTCATACACAACAATTAATTTCAGAGGTGAACTCGTTCTTATATATTTCCTTATATGTTTTTGAGCATAGATTGCTACTTAATGATTTATTTGTGATTAGGATCCATGGAGAGGTTCAAGGAGTACTTGGAGGGAGTATTAGGGACGTGGAAGACAAGACAATTCGTTCAAAGAAGATGGAAACCGAACCAAACTCCAAATCGTATCCAACTCGGAGTCCAGGAGCAGTACGCACTAAAACGGACGCCCAGGATGCATACGAACTCCGTTTTGGACGTTCTACATATGCACGGAAAGGGGAGAGGATAAACTTTCCAATGGCACCGGTCCCATGTCAAAATACCTTCGGAGTCGACGGGAATTGTCGAAACAAAATCAAGTACAAAATCTGTCAGGGTGCTGCGCCACCGTATTGGGCCATTGGGCCTTGTATCAAGTCTAAGTCCATTATTTTCGTGTCTTAGGGTTAAGTCACGACCCTAACACCCCCTTGGACGTCCTCCCACCTATATATACTCCATAGTAGCCGTCATGAACAATTGGGTTTTGCATAGATTAATAATATCGCTGTTCTACAGTTTGTGAAACCCCAACTTCGCGATTTCAGATCGTGTCTTCTACGTTCTTGCTTGTGTTCTCGGTTGCACTTGCAGGGATTAGCCTTCTTGGCGAGGTCAATCGTGTGAAGCACGGTTGATAACCAACGGAGCGGTGGTGTAGTGATTGCAGGGGCTGTTCGTGTTCTACTCGAGAGCCTCGGATCATCATCATCACCTTTTCCTATCAATTGGTATCAGATTTCCAGGTTGTCCGTTAGGTAATTCATCTATCCATTACATTAGTTTTGTTTTTCATACCTAGAGTCCACAAAAAAGCCACAAAAAAACTTGCAGTTTAGTAGATCTGTTCATTACTTTGTCCAAACCACATTGAGCCTTTGCAACTTTGTTATTCAGTTTGGTTTTGTTGAGTTTGTGTCCGTGGTTGAGTCATATTGATGGTTTAGAAAGTGTTTTTGGTCTTAGTTTGAGTTTTGCATTGTGTGATTCATCCTTTTGAATCAAGTCATCACGTCCAGATTAGATTCGCCTCTGTCCAGTTCGGTATTTTCATCATATCTCGCTCATACAAACTCGGATTTTAGAGTTCTTATACTTTCTGGAAAGCTTAAGAAGATTTCTATAAATTGCTTATTCATCACTCTCCCAGAAAATATAGTTATCGATGTCGAAATTGCATTAGATCTGAATCTGTTATTGATCTAGAAATTCTGAACAGTCTGTATTTCGGGGGCAATATCTCCCATTGTTCTTATCCAAATAGATCTTCCATATACTGAATTTAAAGAGGAGAGATGGATCTATAATATTTCTGTTCAAAGTTTTTAGATTTGGGGACTATAAAGGTGCTTAATTGTCCTTAGAACATTGAGCAGAAAATCTGTAACAGACATACGAGATATCTTTGAGTGTTTGCATTGTGTTCTTCTTTTGCAGCACATTCTGAAAAAAAAAGGAGGAAAAAAGAAAAAGGCAAGTGCAAAAGAAGATACAAAAGCCGCACAAAAAAAGGAGAAAAAAACAACAACAAAAAAACAGAAGTGCTTGCATTCTTTGTGTCATCTAGTTTTGTCTCATGTCTTGCTAGCTTGAACTACTAGGAACACATTTAGGCCAGCAACTTTGACAAATACTTTGGACACTTATTCAACTTTACTATCTGATTTCATTGTTGATAATCCTTGCTACATAGAAAGTGCCATCCAAGCTACACCTTACTCTTGAGCAGAATCGATACACCTTTGCAATCATCCCACGCTTCATTGGTTTCTTCATACCGGCCACCGTTTGCCACCTGCAGTGTCGGTAAGAACACTTGTAAGAGTGTGGTAAGACGCTTGAGAGTGTGTGATTCCACTTCCACTTTTCCATTATCCTTTGTAGTTGATAGGGATAACATATTTTTTGTGTTGTCTTCTGTTTGCTACTAACAATGTCAGGTAAAAGCAAGAATCATGCATTATATGCTGAGATGATGGACATGATGAAGACGGCGATAGAGTTGCTCACTAAAAATCAAACATCAACCAAGGATTCACATGACATTCAAACCACCATTACAACACCTTCCACAAGAAGTAATAACATTCTCCCATCTCTTCCTTCTTATGATGGTTTTGGTTACGATGAATATATTGCTTGGGAAATAGAGTTGAATAAACTTTTTGGACAATGTCATATGTGTGAGAAAAGAAAGATTAGAAATGTTGCAAGTGAATTAGTAGGTTGTGCATTGACTTGGTGGAACAACTTAAGTGATTTAGAAAGACCTCGAACATGGAAAGATATGAAAATTCTTATGCGAGAAACTTTTGCTAATGTATCTAATTGTAAAGATGAAATACATGAACTTGAGAAGAATTTTCTTGTTGTACCTCCTCCTTTGCCTAACCTTTTGCAGGAACATGAACAAATAAATGGAGATGCAAATGAGAGTGAGGTGTTGAACAACTCTTCTGAATTTTTTGATGAATCAACTCATAATGCATTTGAATTTCTTGCTGAAAATGAGAGTAGTGTTAATGGACAATGCTCTACAGTTAACCATGGTATGACATTTTCAGATGTGCTGAATTTTGCTACCAATCATACTATCGATGAACAGCAACAAGATGAACCTTTTCATAATACAACTTTACCATTAGTTGATTTTCCCACTGATTCTTATAACAAAAATGAGTTGTGTGCTGATAATTATATTATACCTATGCTAGAACAACCAAATGAATTTGATACTCTATCACTCACTTGTGCTGAAATTAAGCATTTGATCCCAACTACATGTGAAAGGGATGAGCTGAAATTGTTATCTTCTCTAAATACTTTGGGCTATATTGAATTTGACACTCTTTGTGATCTAGATATCGTAGAGAAGATAATATTTTCTCAATCTGAATTGCCTTTGTTAAGTAGAAATATTTTTCATGCTATAGGCAAATATGAACATAGTGGTATGTTTATGGTGCATAAAGTTTACATATGTTCAAATGAGGAAGCTCCTTTTGTGCTGCAACAACATGGTCAAGTAAATGAATGTTCTAACGCTAATAATGTCTTGTCAAGTTTTTCTAGTATGTTTTCCTTGCAGCAGGGACAACAAAAGCATTATTCACTGTGGTTGTGCATTATGGACAGCACTTACTCTACCTCCAATGCAAGCCTCTTTGCTGGACATACGAGCAAGCCGAGTACGGCTTGTCATAAAGAAGGGGAGAATGATGAGATCATACACATTATTATTGCACCTACAAACATGACACAATATTTATTTGTTTGGGATCCTGGCTCAAGTGAATGTGCACTCTTATTTGATGGACAAGATCAAGATGGCGCACTATGTCGTCCACCACCTTGGCCTCCTCCATTCATGCATACAAGAAGATTTGATGGCGTTGCACATTTGGACCAACACATGAGAGGAGACGAACTTGAGTCGAGGACGACTCCAATTCAAGGAGGGGAGGATGATGAGGATATCACTTATATGGATACAAACAACACTCTACTGAATATACAAGATGCAATCAATAGAGTTCATACACAACAATTAATTTCAGAGGTGAACTCGTTCTTATATATTTCCTTATATGTTTTTGAGCATAGATTGCTACTTAATGATTTATTTGTGATTAGGATCCATGGAGAGGTTCAAGGAGTACTTGGAGGGAGTATTAGGGACGTGGAAGACCAGACAATTCGTTCAAAGAAGATGGAAACCGAACCAAACTCCAAATCGTATCCAACTCGGAGTCCAGGAGCAGTACGCACTAAAACGGACGCCCAGGACGCATACGAACTCCGTTTTGGACGTTCTACATATGCACGAAAAGGGGAGAGGATAAACTTTCCAATGGCACTGGTCCCATGTCAAAATACCTTCGGAGACGACGGGAATGGTCGAAACAAAATCAAGTACAAAATCTGTCAGGGTGCTGCGCCACCGTATTGGGCCATTGGGCCTTGTATCAAGTCTAAGTCCATTATTTTCGTGTCTTAGGGTTAGGTCACGACCCTAACACCCCCTTGGACGTCCTCCCACCTATATATACTCCATACTAGCCACCATGAACAATTGGGTTTTGCATAGATTAATAATATCGCTGTTCTACAGTTTGTGAAACCCCAACTTCGCGATTTCAGATCGTGTCTTCTACGTTCTTGCTTGTGTTCTCGGTTGCACTTGCAGGGATTAGCCTTCTTGGCGAGGTCAATCGTGTGAAGCACGGTTGATAACCAACGGAGCGGTGGTGTAGTGATTGCAGGGGCTGTTCGTGTTCTACTTGATAGCCTCGGATCATCAACGTCGAGATCTCCATCAATCGACTTACCCATTACCTTTCGGAAGATCGGGACTCATCCTTTTCTCATCAGCAAGCACACCCAAAGACTCGGAGATGTTCTTTGGAGGGAGCTATGCCATAGAGGACAGTGTGTGGGCATGATGTGGCGTTGGCCTTGGTGGGGAGTTGATTGAGAAGGTAGGTGGCGGTGTGAAGGCCCTCAATCCAATATCTAACGAGAAGCAAGCCTGAAAGAGCAAACATCAGATGATGTTGTTAGTGGAACGAATAATGTGTTTGGCTTTACCATTTCGTGGAGAGGTGATGGGACAGGACAAGCGGAGGTTGACACCATGAGTGATGAGGAAGGTTCGTGTGGAGGAGTTGTCAAATTCCTTCCCATTGTCACATTGGAGGATTTTGATGGAGCACCTGAACTTGGTGGACACAAAAGATAAGAAATGTGATAAAGTAGTGAAGGTGTCAGAATTGCGTAGCAAAAGGAAAGGTCCACAGAAAATGCGTGAAATCATCAAGACAACCAAATAATATTTATAAACTAAAATGCTTAGAATAGGAGATGTACATAGATTACTGTAGGGTCAAAGAGAACGTGAAAAGCTACCAGAGGGGGGTGAATGATGAGGACATCACAACACCGGAGACGTACATTCAACTGCAATGACCAATCACAAGAGCACGAGCACAATTAATAAATCAGCAGGTGAACTCGCTCCTAACTTCCTTTGCATGTGACTTTGAGAATAGATTCTTATGTGATGATTTAATTGTTATTAGGAACAATAGAGAAGATCAACAAGTGAAGGAAAGAGGCCTTGGGAGCGTGGAGAACCAGCTGGGACGTCCACAAGTTGATGGAAGTACTTTACAACTCGGACTCAAGTCCAACTCGGAGTCCAGGAGCAGTCCAAATTAAAATGGACGCCCAGGATGCATACAGACTCCGTTTTCGATGTTCTACATATGCACGGAAATAGGAGAAGATAAACTTTCCAATGGCTCTAGTCTCACCACAAAATACATCCGTAGTCAATGGGAATTGTTGAAACAATTCAAGTCCAGATTTCTATCCAGTGCTGCGCCGCCGAATCAGTCCTTTGGGCCTTGTATCCTGTATGAGTCCATTAGGGACACGCCTAAGAGTGTTTCGGCCGAACCCTAGCCTTCAAATACTGCAGCCGCTGGACATATTCGGTGGGTTTTGCTTAGATTAAGAATTTTTCCGTTCTACGGTTTGTGAGACCCCAACTTCTATATTTCAGATCGTGTCTTCTATGTTCTTGCTTGTGTTCTCGGTTGCACTTGCATGGATTAGCCTTCTTGGTGAGGTCAAGGGTGTGCAGCACGGTTGATAACCAACAGAGCAGTGGTGTAGTGATTGCAGGGGTACCCGAATTGCTCGAGTGCCGCGGATCATCAACGTCGAGTTCTCCACCCCAATCGACTTACCTTTCGGAAGATCGGGCCTAAACTACTCATCAATTGGTATTAGATTTCCTAGTTGCCCATGAGGTATCTTTGTTTTCCTTCAGTTAGATTGGTTCCGTTTCTTATCTAGAGTCCAGAAAAAACCCACAAAAAAATTAAATCGTTTTTACTGCTTCCAAGACTATAATGCCTGCAGTTTCATTTTTCAGTTTGCATTGTTGAGTTTGCATTCGTAAGGTCGAGTCTTGTTGCTGATTTAACTTTGTATTTTAGGTCCTAATTATCGTGTTCCGTCCTTGTTTTTTTGCTGTTCGAAACCTATTCCACAATCCCTGAACAACAAACCAATCCACCACATTCATCTGTTTGCCCTAGCTAGCCGCCTTGCGTGAACTCCCGCATCGCCATCCCTAGATTATGTGACGAACTTTTGTGCCACTAATCCTTGAATCATCACACACCACCCCATTAGTTGCTGTGCAAAATTCTGATCATTTTCATACCCAATTGCGAGTTCTGTTCTCAAACCGAGTTGGAATCAACATCCAAAAACCGTAACTCGACAACCTACCTTAAAACGGCCATAACTTTCTCATACAAACTCGAAATTGGGTGATTTTTTTTCAAATTGATCTACGCGAATTTTCGCATCTAGTTTTATGTGGATTTGTTGCATTTGGAGAAAATTAGATTGCCCCACTCGGAAGATAGGTTATCCGGCCTCCAAAGTTACCGCACGAATTTTAAAGAATCTTCTTGATTTTCTATAGGTCGCATATTACATTCAATTGAGCAGAAAATTTGTGTGCTTCATATTTTTTGTGTTCCTGAGTAAATAAAAAATATCAAAATAATATTACAAAAAATAGTGAAGAGCACACATATTAAAGCAATTGGCCTATACTACTTGCGCTGTGATTGTTGGTTATATCATTCTGTCTTCCTTTTGCCTTGCTACTTACTTGTGTTGTGCTAGGCCCTAGGGCACTTGGTTGACCAGCAACAGTTTCCTACATTGAATACTTATTCAATATTGTTTACCTATTAATGAGTTTCTGCTTATTAGCCACCATATTGTGCCATCCAGGCTCCACCTTTCTCTTGAGCATAACAGGTACCTTTGCAATCATCCCACACTTCATTGGTTCACCTCACCGTCCACACCACCTGTCGTCTCGGTAAGAACACTTGTAAGTGTGTGGTAAGACGCTTGAGCAAGAGAGATTGTTTTCTTCCACCTTTCACATTGTCACTTTAGTTGATAGGGATAACATATTTTTGTTGTCTTTTGTTTCCTACTAACAACAGCAGGAGAAGAGAATGATGACGAATGAGTTCAACATGCTGAGTTACGTGATATGATGAAGACCATGATAGATATGTTCGCCAAATACAACGCATCAATTGAGGAGTCATTGGCGAACTTGACTTGCCAACTGGATTACCATGCTCTTCGGATGAATACTATTGAGGCTTGGTTGCCTCTCGTTGCAAGACATGAAGACAATGCTTATGATGATATGGAAGATCACAACAATCAGCCAAACTACCACTTTATCGTCGAGGTATGGGAGGTAATAATCATCATAACAATTATAATCGTCCTCCTGATGATCCTTTTGCTAAAGTGAAATTTACTATAACCTCTTTTTCTGGTGCTTATGATGTTGTGCCTTATCTTGATTGGGAGATGACAGTAGAGAAAAAATTTAATGCTCATCTTGTTTCTAAACAACATAGAGTTCGTCAAGCCACTAGTGAGTTTAAGGACTTTGCTATCATATGGTGGAATGAACTTGTTGAAACTAGAACTGATCCTCCAACATGGGATAGATTAAAGGAAGCTAATCATGTTCGATTTATTCCTCCATCTTTTCAGCGGGACCTTCGCAAAAAATTGCAGCGCTTAGACCAAGGTAACATGTTCGTAGAGGAGTATTATCAAGAGTTACAA
The DNA here is from genome assembly GCA_036927565.1 of Tuctoria greenei. Taxonomy (NCBI): domain Eukaryota; kingdom Viridiplantae; phylum Streptophyta; class Magnoliopsida; order Poales; family Poaceae; genus Tuctoria; species Tuctoria greenei. Next base: position 20,000,747 of record JAYESD010000010.1, on the reverse strand, counting down.
AAGGGTCTGCTGCGTGGGATAGCAGAGGACATGTATGATAAAATAGCTCAATTTTATGTGGGGTTGAGGCATGAAATTCGGGACGTTGATTACAAGGAATATGATACTATTAACAAATTGTTTCAGCTTGCTATGTTGGCAGAAAAAGAATTGCAGGGCCGACAACAACAGCAACAATGCACGAGGAGCAACTTCATGCCACGTTTGACGTCTACACCATCAAAAAACAGCACCATCTTCTACCCCTAATCCAGCAACTACACCATCCAACGGCGGCCAACAAACTACACTTGCTGCTGCACCTTCTCGCGTGTCGCAGGGCAGCAAAGCGACATCATTCAGGCCTTTGTCGTCCACTCCGTCTATGAGTCGTACTTCCAACATTATTTGTCACTGCTGCCAAAGACTTGGTCATATGATGAGAGATTGCCCGAGCAAATGAGCATACATAGCATGTGAAGATGGCGGGTATGATAGTACTTCGGATGTTGAAGATGAATATTTTGTTGCTGCTGACTTTACAGATCCAAATGACAAACACACAGAAGAAGAGGTACTTAGTACAGCGGCGACGGAGAACTATAGGAGCATCATTGTGCAGCGTGCCTTTAGCTCCAAAGTGGAGGCCGACGACAAGCTACGACGACACAACCTCTTCCACATGTTTCTCATCGTCAAGGACTGCCGTGTACACACTATAATTGATGGAGGTAGCTGCAATAACTTGGTGAACACGGACCTCATCAAGAAACTTGGTTTGACAATAAGAGCACACCCGCATCCATACCACATTCAATGGTTCAACAACAGTGGTAAGGTTCGGGTAACACAAACAGCGAGAATACATTTTTCAATTGATTCTTACCATGATTTTGATGTCGTGCCGATGAATGCTTGTTCTCTTTTATTGGGTTGTCCTTGGGAATATGATACAGATGTGATTCATCATGGTAGAACAAATAAATATACTCTCATGCATAAAAGAAAGAAAATCACTTTGCTCCCCATGACTCCTGCTGAAATTGTGCATTTTGAGAAGAGTAAAATTCGTGATGGCAAAGCAACAAAACTAGAATCTGAAAAACAGCAAGTCATTAAGCTAAAATCACAATCGTTGCTCGTAACTAAATCTGACCTTGCTAATTTATTTGATGCTAAGGAGTTGTGCTATGCTTTAGTATGCAGAGAAGCCATGTTTTCACTTCATGAATTGTCTATTGCATCGCCCCCTGCTGTTGCTAACCTTTTGCAGAAGTTTGAGGATGTGTTTCCCTCCGAGATACCCCTTGGTTTACCACCGATGAGAGGCATTGAACACAAGATCGATTCGATTCTAGGAGCAAGTTTGCCAAATCGTGCAGCATACAGGGCGAATCTAGAGGAAACTAAGGAAATTCAGCAACATGTCTAAGATCTTTTGGACCATGGGTACATTCGTGAAAGCCTTAGCCCTTGTTTTGTTCCGGTTCTTTTGGTTACTAAGAAAGATGGTAGTTGGCGCATGTGTGTTGATTGTTGAGCGATTAATAACATCACCATTCGATATCGTTATCCTATTCCTCGCTTAGATGACATGCTTGATGAATTGAGTGGTGCTATCATCTTCACAAAAATTGACTTGCATAGTGGTTACCACCAAATTAGAATGGCTCTAGGAGATGAATGGAAAACTGCATTTAAAACCAAGTTTGGACTTTATGAGTGGTTAATCATGCCTTTTGGTTTAACTAGTGCACCCAGCACCTTTAAGCGATTATTAACGAGGTTTTACGTGTTTTCATTGGATAATTTGTGGTGGTTTACTTCAATGATATCCTCATTTACAGCAAGTCATATGATGAACATCTTGATTATTTATGTGCTGTTTTTACTGTTTTGAGAGATGCACGTTTGTTTGGTAACCTCGAAAAGTGCATGTTTTGCACCAATCGAGTTTCGTTGATTGGCTATGTCGTTTCTTCGCAGGGAATTGAGATGGATGAGGCAAAAATTGAAGCGATCACTAGCTGGCCAGCCCCAATAACCATCACACAGGTTTGTAGTTTTCTTGGTCTTGCAGGTTTTTATCGCTGTTTTGTGCGGGATTTCAGAACCATTGCAACACCTCTACATGAACTAATGAAGAAGGCAGAGCCGTTTCGATGGGGCGAACAGCAGCAACAAGCTTTTGATGCTCTCTAATCGAAGCTTACACAAGCACCATTGCTACAACTTCTTTATTTTGACAAGACCTTTGAGCTAGAATGCAAAGCAAGAGGCATTGGTATTGGAGGCATTCCGATACAAAAAGGTAAACATGTTGCTTTGTTTAGTGAAAAACTTCATCGTCCTTCTCTGAACTATTCTACTTATTATAAGGAATTGTATGCCTTAGTGTGAGTATTACAAACTTGGCAACATTATCTTTGGTCTAAGGAGTTTGTCATACATTCCGATCATGAATCATGAGAAAGGGAAGGAAAATTTCATAGAGTCGTTTCCATACATGCTAAATGGATTAAGTTCATAGAGTCATTTCCATACATCATTAAGCATAAGAAAGAGAAGGAAAATGTCATTGCCGATGCATTATCTAGACATTATACCATGCTGTCCCAACTTGATCATAAAATCTTTAGTTTGGAAACAATAAAAGCATTATATCTTATTGATTTCGACTTCAAAGATTCTTTTGAAAATTGTAGAGAAGGAAGAACTTGGAATAAATGTGCTGCGAGAGGATCTCCTCTATCGTGCTAACAAGCTATGTGTTCCAGCTAGCTCCGTTCGTCTATTACATTTGCAAGAAGCACATGGAGGAGGTTTGATGGGACATTTTGGAGTCAAGAAAACTGAAGACGTGCTGTCCACACAATTATTTTGGCTAAAGATGAGGCGTGATGTCGAGCGCTACGTGTCATGATGCACTACATGCAATAAAGCTAAGTCTCGCCTTAACCCACATGGTCTTTATATGCCTCTTCTTGTTCCTAGTGTACCTTGGGAGGATATTTCCATGGACTTTGTTTTGGGATTGTCTATGACTAAGAGGGGGAGGGATAGTAGTTTTGTAGCTGTTGATTGTTTCTCCGAAATGGCACACTTTACAGCTTGTCATAAAAATGATAATGCCTCACACATTGCTGATTTATTTATGACGGAAATTGTTCGTTTACATGGTGTGCCAAATACCATTGTTTCTGATCGTGATGCAAAATTTTTAGGTCATTTTTGGAGAACTTTGTGGTATAAATTGGGAACCAAGTTGCTGTTTTAAACTACATGTCACCCACAAATAGATGGACAAACCGAGGTAGTTAATCATACTTTATCAACTACGTTGCGGGCTGTCTTGAAAACAAATTTGAAGTTGTAGAAGGAGTGTTTACCACATATATAATTTGCTTACAACAGATCCGTTCACTCCACGACAAAGGTAAGTCAATTCTTGGTAGTGTATGGTTTCAATCCATGTGCTCCTATTGATTTACTACCTTTGCCTCGTTCTGAAACTATAAATTTGGATGCTACACAACGATGTGAATTCATTTTTAAGATGCATTAAACTACAAAGAAAAATATTGAAAAGATGAATGATAAGTATAGGATTGCAGGTAGTAAAGGTAGAAAAGAAGTAAAACTTGAACTGGGTGATTTTGTGTGGTTGCATTTGAGAAATGAGCGATTTGCTAACTTGAGAAAATCTAAACTTATGCCACAAGCTGCTGGTCCTTTTAAGATTGTTGAAAAGATTAATAATAATGCATATAAGCTTGAGTTGCATCCCGATTTTGGGGTTCGTCCTACATTTAATATTTCAAATTTGCGACCGTACATTGGAGAATAAGATGAACTTGAGTCGAGGACAACTCCAATTCAAGAGGTGGAGGATGATGAGGACATCACAACAGCGGAGGTGCACATTGAACTGCAAGGACCAATCACAAGAGCACGAGCACGGTTAATAAATCAGCAGGTGAACTCACTCCTAACTTCCTTTGCTTGTGAGTTTGAGAATAGATTGCTATGTGATAATTTAATTATTGTTAGTAACAATGGAGAAAATAAACAAGAGAAGGAAAGAGGCCTTGGGAGCGAGGAGAACCAGGTGGGACGTCCACAAGTTGATGGAAGCAGTTTACAACTTGGATTCGAGTTCAACTCGGAGTCCAGGAGCAGTCCACATTAAAAGGGACGTCCTGGATACATACGGACTCCGTTTTCAACATTCGACACATGAACAGAAAGAGGAGAAGATAAAATTTCCAATGGCTCTGGACTCACCTCAAAATACCTCCGGAGTCATCGGGAATCATCATAAATTTTCGAGTCTAGATTTCTGTCCGGTGCTGCGCCACCGAATCAGTCCTTTGGGCCTTGTATCCCATATGAGTCCATTAGGGACACGTCTAAGAGTGTTTTGGCGGAACCCTAGCCTTTAAATACTGCAGCCGCCGGACATATTCGATGAGTTTTTCTTAGATTAACAACTTTGTAGTTCTACGGATTGTGAGACCCCAACTTCTCGATTTCAGATCGTGTCTTCTACGTTCTTCTTTGTGTTCTCGGATGCACTTGCCGGGATTAGCCTTCTTGGTGAGGTCAAGCGTGTGCAGCATGATTGATAACCAACGGAGCAATTGTGTAGTGATTGCAGGGGTACTCGAATTCCTCGAGTGCCACGGATCATCAACGTCAAGTTCTCCACCCCAATCGACTTACCTTTCGGAAGATCGGGCCTAAACTACTCATCAGTGAATTAGATTACAACTTTTTCACCAGAAGCAATGAAAACCCCTCGACAAAAAATCAATCAGTTAAAAAATCGTGTGTGCGACTAATCTAAACATGATCAATAGTGATAAAGCCAGTTGTCGAAGTGTTAGAGCGACACTTCCCCCAGACCTGCTAAGGAGCAGCCCGCGGAGGTTATTTGTTTGGCGGGGCTTAGGACTCAATCAAGTGTTCTAGCGGATGGAAATATGAGATAGTGGTTTTTACGTGGTTTGGGCCGCAAGGAGCGTAACACCCTACTCCACAGTGAGTGGTATTGCTGGTATGTGTGTGTTTGTGATGATCGATGTGGGGCTCCTTTGTAACGGTGGTGGTTGAGTCTTATATAGACAAGGCCGGACGACTTACACGTGGGGTCCCGGGGCCTGATAGGTGGTCCCGGAGTGATCTTATCCTAGATATCTAAGGCTTCTTTCGTAAGCTTGCTTTGACCATGGTCTTCAAGACTCGCCGTCTTGCCGCATGCATCTTCAGTAGCCCATGCGCCGTTGCTGACATTGGCATGGGATGTCCCGTCCCACTGTCTCTGTCGCTGTAAGTTTCCCACTTGGCGGAGTGGTATAGGCTTGCGGTGTCTTCAATATGATGCGATTGGTCGCAGCGGTTCTTGACATTACGCGTGCGCCGCACCAATGCATTTGGGGAAGCCGCATATCTTCAATCCTTGATAGGGACAAGGCGCACCATCCTCTTAACTCTCGCTTCCCTCCGTACAGGGCAAGTGGCTAGACTATGTGATAGCTCGAGAGCTAACCTCTGCAGGGGAGGTCAGGTCCCGCCTTTGTGAACTACGTGGCAGCTCGGGAGCTCACATATGCGGCGGAGGTCAGGTCCTGCCTTGCGGGCCACATGGCAGCTCAAGAGGTCACCTCTATGGGGATGGATAGGTCTCATCCTCCTGGTCACGTGTCGGTGCTGGGAGCTCACCTCCACAATGGAGATTAGGTCCTGCCTTGTGAGACACGTGGTAGCGCTGGAGCCCACCCATTCGGGAGGTGGCCCGTCTAATGTCTCTGTCTATGTGGTAGCTCTGGACCCCTGTATCACGTGGAGGAGGGGTCCTTACCTGCTTGACATGTGGTTACCCGGGGGCTCATCTCCGAAAGGGGGTGCCGAGCTCCTCAATTAGGTTTCTTGCGGATATCTCGGACCTCCCATCTATGGCTGATGGATCCGGGTATCTTGAACATCTGGCGCCCTAGGACCCCACCTCTGCTGGGAGGCGAGGTACCTAGGCGGCTCTTGCCTGTGAGCGAGGGTACCTAGTATGTCGGGTACCAACAGTGGCCCCTAGGTCCACCTTGGGGGGAGGCGACAAGCCCGAGGGTGGATCCCTTATCCCACCCTCCCTCACGGCCATTTAATTTTGTCTTGATCAGTTGAAGCAGTGCGCTCCTCTGCTACCGTGACCACGCATCCCTCTCTGGTTGAGGGGTCGTGGCAACGGGATCTTTGCTTGCTATGACATTATCGCGACGGTTCCCAAGGCACCTGCTGCACTTCTACTGCTTTCACTTCCCTCTTTATGGGAACCACTAGGTTGCGTTCTTGGGCGGAGAACTGCCTGGGCCGTTTTTCCTGATGGGGGACCTGGGCCCTGTTGTCATGGACGTCGTGGTACGAGCCGTTGATTCGAAGCTCGTTCAAATATCCATGGTGTGCCCAAACGCCACTAGGGTGCTTAAAAGGGGTACCTCTGTGCACAATGGAGGTTCCTTCCTTTCGCGCGCCCCATGCATTCGAGCCTTCATATTCCTCCTTTAGCGTCTTCCCACCCTCGAGGTTCTTGACCCCTGATCTAATGGATTGAGCTCTGCCTTCTTCCCGGATGGAGGATGTCTCTCCCTTGAGGTGACTTTTTGGCTGGGAGGACAAGGAGCGACGGGATCTGATCCGTCCTGGCTCCTTGCCACTGGAGTTGGGGGAGAAGGAGATCATCTTCTTCCAGTCGTATGCATACTCCGGGTTTGTCCCTCCTATTTCTTCTTTCCTGGTGACACTCCTAGAAGTCCTTGGGCTTCAGCTTCATCACTTGTCGCTGAACTCTCTGGTGGTGGCAACAGTGTTCTCTCATTTCTGTGAGATGTTCGTCGGGGTGTATCCGAGCGTACCAGTGTTCTGGCAGTTCTTCGTGCTGAGGCGGTCCGGGAAGAAGAACAAATCCAACTTCCTCGCCAGCTACTGCATCTAGCATTGAGCCAACAACCCCTTCAAGTACATCACACCACTCTCTTCGACGAAGTGGGCTGATTGGAGGAAGGACTGGGTGATCGTACAGGTCGACGCCCACAACTGCCCGGTTATGCCCACCTGATGGGCGATGATCAGGAAGGAGACCTGGAGGAGCGGCCGGAGTTGAAGCAAGCCTACACCCCGGTGATGGAGAGGATCCAATTCCTGGCGGATCATGGTCTGTCGGAGTTGAAGGTGATGGCAGACTTTGTCTGATGGCGCCTGGCCCCCCTTCGCCATCGTTGTTGTCCTACGTGGCTCTACTTTGGGCTACAGGATGGCACCTGGCTGGTGCGGGGTCACGACATAGTGAAGACCCCAAAAGAGGTGCTCAACGCAATGTCCAAGGCGCGCGGTGACCTCATGTCGGACAACATCTTCAACTTCCCGCGGGCCAGCCCGCCGCTTTGCACGGTTCGGGACTTTCGGATGAAGGTTCTCAAGGAGATGCCCAACCTGGACACAATTGGTCTTGTGCCACGACAGGTTGGTGATGAGAGCCGGGGCTTAGCCATCGTAGACTTTTTGGAGGAGTCCACACCTTCTTGAGGCTCCAAAACTTCCAGGGCGGAGGAGGCACCCGCTGTCACAGGGAAAGGCAAGGTGCCAATCCCTAACACAGGCAAGGGGAAGGCACCAGTCCTAACACAGGCAAGGGGAAGGCCCTGGTGGTCAAGGTCGTGAAGGAGAAACGTCCTCGGTCGCCACTGAGGGCGCTGTCACAGGTGGTCTTCGCTCCAAGTCAACGTCCCATGGCGCGCCCCTCTTAAGTATGGGGCATCAGCGGTTCTTCGGTGGGAGGCTCGGTCCGTCAAACGGCGGCTCCTCCGATGTCGGTGGTCAGCATGCCATCCAGCATCCCTATCGTCAGCTCAGTCCACGGTGCCACAGGGGGCTTCGGCAGAGTCACACATACGGAGCCTCAGGCGAAAAGGCCTCGAGCCGACGTCATCGGCAGCTCAGGAGGAGGCTCTGGGAGTGGCTCCGTTGGAGTTGGTGGAGGCACACCGGCGCAAGGTGGCGGTGTTGCTGGTGGTTTTAGTGAAGGCCCGGCTGGGATGACCTCGCCTGTTACGCCATCGTCATGGCCTGCAGCTTCTGGGTCGCCGAAAGTGGAGGCTCGCTGGAGCTTCTGGGGATGTCTATAAGGCATTCTTACCAACGCTTGCTCTATTATCTCGCCTACCTTTGTTGATTGCTTAGGTTTTGTTGTTCATTTCCTGGACTACATAGCTGTTGTGAGGTCCTTACTGCCGGTGTAGCACCTAGAAGCGCTTCGAATGCGACTGAGGAGGCTACGGCTGCGCCGGCGGGGCAGCTCACCAAGCTTGTCCAAGGGAGCGTTGCTCTGGTGTATGTGGTCAGCGTGGGTGGTGAAGCATCTCTGGCTGCATCTCCAGCTGCCACGACGGAGGTACCTCCAGCTGTTGCGCCAGGGGAACCTCGAGCCGTCGTGGCAGAGGCACCATCTGCCGTTGTGGCAGAGGCAATGTCGGAGTCGGCTCCGGGGGCTGAAGGCCTGGCCTCCACTGCTGCTGACCTGCGAGCGACTCCTCGAGCAACAGTGGCGCCACTACTGCGGGTGGCACCATAACTTCTGCTTAGTCCTCGGGGGCAATATCCCCAGTACTGGTGGCCTCGCCTTCACCGCTACGGGAGGAAGAGGTCCCCGAGATGATCACCGGATAGCCTTCCCTGACTTCAATGTAGTCAGAGCGCCTCTCCAGCGTCATGGACTTGACGCAGTCCAGCATCCTTGAGGTGCAATCCAATCTCCGTCGAGCGCAGGGGGCTCTTGCTGTGGAGTGGGAGAAGTTGCATGCTGAGGGCGAGCGCCTCGGAGGCTGGGAGGGCCCTCTGGGGTCTAGGATCACCGAGGCGAAGGCTAAGTACCAGAAGGAGAGCAAGGAGCTGGAGGTGAGGCACCGCTTGGTGAGGACCACAGACGCCCTGTCCCAGAAGACTCTGGCCGATGCCAAGGTGGCTAGCGACGCGGCTGACGTCCTCCTGCGCACTCTTGAAGAAGGTCGAGAGGCCCTGAGTCGCAAAGAAGCCACCATTGCCAAGAGGGAGGCTGCAGTCGCCGAGCAGGAGGGGACGACCCGGGCAATGATGGCTCAGGCTGAGGCTGATCGGGACACGCTGCATTCCTGACTTCAAGATCTTGAGCTCCTGGAGAGGGACTTGTTGCGGGATCAGTGGCAGCATTCAGCTGAGCGTTAGGATCTTCTCCTGCGCGATCTCGACATCCAAGCCAAGGAGTGCTCGATGGAGCATCGTGCCTGTGAGCTCGATCTACAGGAGCGTTAGCTAGCTCATCGCGTGGAAGCCAAAGGTAGAGCAGTGGTGGAGATGGTGGCAACCCATTTCTTGGTGTGCTACCTGAGCCGGTACCCTGATCTGCCCCTAGAGCCAGTTTTTGAGGGTCCTGTTCAAGAGCGCGAGGAGGCGGTAGCGACAGAGGTCAAGAATGCTGTGAAACATGTCGCCGCACAATTCACCAGGGACGGAGGCTGGCGGCCTGGCTTTGTATCCGAGGTTATCCCCTCTGTAAATATTCCTTAATGAATATAAATTTTTGTTTGGCTTCTCAACTGTTGCACTGAGTCCTTAATTGCGTAAGGGTTTGCAGAACCTTTGTCGAGCCCGTTAGCTTTTGAGGACCAACGGTTGCACCATTGATATTGCCGAGATGTTCCCATTGACTTCCTACCTATGGAACACCCTTAGAGGCCCCTTGGTAGATGTGGTTAGTTGGCTGGACACATCTACCATTTTGATCTGGAGGAGGTCTTCAACGTGCCCCCAGTAGAGCAGGGTAGTTGGAGTGTCGTAACGCCAACAATTACCAGAGCAGGAAGCTTCGGCATCACCAACCACCATTGTGGAGACGTCGACGGTAGGCCCCTTGGGAGGTGCCGGAGCTGGATGCTCCAGTGTCATCCACCATGGTAGTAGAGACGTCGACGACAATCCCTTTGGCAGGTGTCGAAGGTGGATGCTCTGGCAGTGTCCACCATCATTGTAGAGTCGTCGATGGTAGGCCCCTGGTGCACAGGCTATCACAAGAGAACCCTGTTAGCAGCAAGTTCGGGGCAAGAGAGTTTACTCACTTATCCGCGCTTGGTGCTGATGTTGACGTTCTGGGACGTCGACGGTAGGCCCCTTGCAAAGTGCCTGCATGCAAGAGAGTTTACTCACTTATCCGCGCTTGGTGCTGACATTGACGTTTTGGGACGTCGACGGTAGGCCCCTTGCGAAGTGCCGGAGCAGCATGCTCCGGCGTCGCCCACTGCCGTCGTGGAGACGTCCACGACACGCCTCTTGGGTGGCACCGGAACTGGTTGCTCTGGTGTTTCCCACCATTGTCGTAGAGTCATCGACGGCAGGCCCCTGGTGCACAGGTCATCCACGCTTGGGACTGTCGTTGAAGTTCTGGGACATCGACGACAGGCCCCTTGCACAGTGCCAAAGCAGGATGCCCCAGCGTCGCCCACCATCATCGTGGAGACATTGATGGTAGGCCCCTTGGGGAGTGCCGGAGCTGGGTGCTCTGGCATCACCCACCATCATCATAGAGTCGTTGATGGCAGGCCTCATTGGGTGGTGCCAGAGCTGGGTGCTATGGTGTTGCCCACCATCATCGTAGAATCATCGACGGCAGGCCCTTGCAAGGTGTCGCAGCTGCATGCTTCGACATCGTCCACCATCGTTGAAGAGTTGTCGACGAAAGGCCCTTCGTGCACAGGCTATCGCAAGAGAACCCTGTTAGCAACAAGCGCGGGGTAGGAGAGTTTATTCACTTATCCGCGCTTGGTGCTGACGTTGACGTTCTAGGACATCGACAGCAGGCCCCTTGCAATGTGCCAGAGCAGGATGCTCCGGCGTCACCCACCACTGTCGTGGAGACATCGACAGCAGGCCCCTCGGGGGGTGTCGGAGCTGGGTGCTCCGACGTCGCCCACCATCATAGTAGAGTCGTCGACTACAGGCCCCTTGGGAGGTGCCGAAGCTTGATGCTCCAGTGTTGTCCACCATCATTGTAGAGTCGTCGACGGCAAGCCCCTGGTGCACAGGCTATCGCAAGAGGACCCTGTTAGCAACAAGTGCGGGGCAGGAGAGTTTACTCACTTATCCGCGCTTGGTGTTGATGTTGACGTTCTGGGACGTCGACGGTAGGCCCCTTATGAAGTGTTAGAGTAGGATGCTCCAGTGTCGCACACCACCGTCGTAGATACGTCGACGGCAGGCCCTTTGGGTGGTGCCGAAGCTGGGTGCTCTGGTGTCGCCCACTATCATCGTAGAGTCGGCGATAGCAGGCCCCTTGAGAGGTGCCGGAGCTGGATGCTATGGCATCATCTACCATCATCGTAGAGTCATCGACGGTAGGCCCTTGGTGCACAGGCTATCGCATGAGAACCTTGTTAGCAACAAGTGTGGGGCAGGAGAGCTACTCACTTTTCCGTGCTTGGTGCTGACATTTACGTTTTGGGATGTCGACGACAGGCCCCTTGCAAAGTGCTGGAGCAGGATGCTCCGACATCGCTCACCACTGTCGTTGAGACGTTGACAGCAGGTCCCTTGGGGGGGGGGGGGGTTCTAGAGCTAGGTGCTCTGGTGTCGCCCACCATCGTCGTAGACTGGTCGATGGCAGGCCCTTGGGGGATTCTAGTTCTAGACGCTCTGGTGGTATGTCCTGCATATAGAAAGAGGAGGGACTAGTCTTGCTCGTCGGTCATACCTGTTCCTCTCCTTATATCTGTCATGTCTTACTTTCCTGGAGTGATGCAAAGAGCTTGGGTAATTCGATGTGTTGGTGCTCCGGGGTCGAGCTCCTGCCGTCCTTAGGGTGTGAGCTTTCTGGTTCCAGTACTCAGCTGTAGCGCAGGGAGGTAGGGTGTGTATGCTTTGGGTGCAGGACCAGGCTAAGCACCATACACCCCCTGGACCTCCTTCTCGGCACAAAACTTTCCTGGGAAACCTTCTGGCGCCACAGGACCCTAATGATGAGAGCAGCCGGAAGAACCCCTCACACACTACAGGTACCTCAACCGAACCCGCCTGTAGCTTGACTGCATGACTTCAGCAAGGGTGAGTTATAAAGCATACAACCGTGTATATGAAGATAACATACAATAAACAAGGCTAGTACGGTATAATCATAAAACTAATGTGTAATTAAATGAATAATGTTTTTAAGAAAGCATTTAAGTAAAAGTGATTTTTTTTATCGGAGTTCTTACGGGGAGTCAGGCTTCTACAAACTAGGGCAAAGACTTGTTTCCCGACGATGAAGGAGGCAGAATGTACAGTCTTAGGGTTTGGAACCAAGCTAAGCTGACTGCACACTCTAGACTTCACCCTCCCGATGCTCGGTTGTCCTTAGTGCTGCTCCAAAGCCCTACAAAGACCTTTACACTTTTCTACTAATATTAATATTTACAATAGGGGTCCCCAAGGCTCCAAGGTAGTTGTGATGGTTGTGGTGCAACCTTGTTGTCAACAGCTACCAGAGGGGCTATGAGCAAGCGTCCATAGTTTGTATCCTTCCGCCCATCTTGCGGGTGGTATGAGCAGTGCTGGGACTTAGCTCGGCAACTTTGACGGGGACATCAGTGCTGCCAGAGGGCTGCAGTCAGGGTGCAGCGGGTGCTCCGCGCTGACGTGAGCTTGATGGAGGCTGACTTGATCCATTGCCGCCTGGGGTGGGTGTCTGGTCTGCTGAGAGGGTTTGGAGCTGCTCCAAGGCTAACACCGAGGCAGCGCGGTCTCTGTAGATCCTGAGGACACCGGATGGGGTTGGCATCTTCAAGATGAGGTAGCCGTAGTGGGCTATGGCCATGAATCGGTACAGGGCCAGCCTGCTGATGATGGCGTTGAAGGGGAGGCTGACATCGGCGACATCGAAGAGGATGCTCTCTGTCCTGTAGTTGTTGGGTGTCTCGAAGGTCACCCGGAGATGGATGTTGTCGTATGGGATGAAGCTCCCTGGTCCCACCATCGAGAATGGGCTCGAGGGTGTGATCTTGGACACCCTGATCTGCAGCTGCTCAAAGGCTGCACGGTTGAGGAGGTTGAGGTTGGCCCCGCCATCTATCAAGATGTAGTGGAGCTTGACGTTTGCTATGGTGGGGCCGGCTAGAAGAGGTAGTACCTCCGCCCTTGCCATGTTCTTGGGGCAGTCATAGGCATCGAAGCTGATCGGCGCCTCCTTCCAGCGGTGGTGCCGCGCCGGAGTGGGTACAGGGGCTATCAAAGCCACTGCACGACGAAGGGTCTTGACTGTCTTTGGGGACGCAGGATCCCAAGACCCTCTGAAGATGATGTGGAAGGCCTTGTGATGCTCGTGGTCGCTGCTGGCGTCGGAGTCCTCATCCTGGTGGACCACTTTGATGGCCCACTCTTGGTTCTGGTACTCCATCTCCTAGTCGTCGTCGACCTTGGGGTCGACTTTCTGCTTTCCCCCTCGCTGACGGAAGGGGGCATCGTTTGGGCACTACAGTGCCCGCTTTTGGTAGCATTCGGCAAATCTCTTTATCTCCCGGCACTTGCTCGCGAGTTTTGTGCACCGGGAAGGGATCGACGCTTTCATTAATGGCAGGTGGCTGGCGTGGGCGCTTCTTCGGGCGTGGGGGTTTGCCACCTAAGGTTGCGGCTGCTGCCGTGATAGGGGACCCATGCATCGGCTTGTTCTGGCCACCACCCCGGTTCTTGTTCTTCTTTTTGCCGCTAACAGGGTAGCGGCTCCTTCCCCGATCTGGCCATCCCCGCCCGCCCCTCTGGCGGGCTTAGCGTGTTAGTCGTGGCCTTCTGCCGCCATGGCACACCAGTCGGCGATCGGGAAGAGCTTAGTGACGTCTTGCACATTGTGTGTGGCTAACTTCTCGAGCATCTTGCGGTCACGCACTCCCTGCTGGAATGGCACTATGAAAGGGGCATTTGGGATGTTGGGGATGGAGTTGCGTACGTGGGAGAGATGCTGGATGAATGACCTCAGCGTCTCCTTGGGCTATTGTCGCACGGCGTGGATGTCGAGCTCAATGTCGGGGCGAGTGTAGGACTGCCAAAGTTCGCTGCGAACTGCCGGCACAACTCATCCCAAGAGGTTATAGACCCCTCAGGCAGGTTTATTAGCCACAAGTAGGCCGATGCAGTCAGGGCGACCGGGAAGTAGATCGCCAAGATAGTCTCATCCGCTCCTGCAGCAAGGAGCATCGTGGTGTAGATCTGCAGGAACTCGGTCGGGTTAATGCTCCCATCGAACCTCTCCAGCATATGTGGTTGGAACTTGTGTGGCCACGTCGCGAAGCGGAGGTGTGGAGCTAACGCTGTGCAGCCCCCGATGGGTAGCATATCCCAAAGGGGTCTGCTGCACGACGTGCGATGCCTGAGGAACCCGCGGTTGTGGCACTCGTTGTGCCATGCATTGCTGCAATGGTACCGGCTCCACCAAGTACTGTTGCTGCATGTCCTGCTGCATCGAGTACTGCAGGGGGGCTGTCGAGCTGACATACTCCTTGTCAGGTGGCATAGGGTTTACCTGCGGTCCTGCTTGGACGGAGGATGCCTCGTGAACATGGCATTGAGGGCCATATTCGGCGTCAATGTTGCGCCGCCTATCTCGCTGTCGCACGATGATGACTCGGCCATCAAGTGGGCTTGACGATGGTCAATCCCAGCCCTGAGGTCCTCCGTGGGGAGCTGAACGACGCTCGTAGGCCTGGAGGAGCGGGAGTTGGCGGTGCGATGGTCGATGGACGGCGTTCGTGACAGCAACATGAGGCGCCTTCCCCTATCAGGGGAGTTGATGGCTGCGACGACAAAGTGGTCGATGTCTTGGACCCACTGCTGAGCTGCTCCCTAGGATGCGTTCAGCGATGGTGTTTGGTGGAGAAGGGCCCTGGCCGCTTCTAGGGTGCTCCGCAGGCTTGCAGTCGGTGGCGCTAGTGGGGCCGACTGAGTCAGGATGTGTCCCAACGTGCCGTACTGGCCAGCTCTACCTACACGGGGGCGTGATGGACTAGAGAGCACCGCTCGAGCGGCAAATCTAGTCACCGGACGTCGGTCGCGGAAACCGCCTTCCATGGGACTGATGAACACCATGGTGGTGAAAGCTCTACCACTTTTTTTGAGGGAAAAAGCCCCTACCTGGTGCGCTAAATGTCGAAGTGTTACAGCGACACTTCCCCCAGATCTTCTAAGGAGCAGCCCGGGGAGGTTCTTTGTTTGGTGGGGCTTAGGCATCAATCAAGTGTTCTAGCAGATGAAGTATGAGATAGTGGTTTTTATGTGGTTCGGGCCGAAAGGAGCATAACACCCTACTCCGTGGTGAATATTATTGCTGGTATGTGTGTGTGTGTGTGTGTGTGTGTGTGTGTGTGTGTGTGTGTGATGTTCGATGTGGGAATCCTTTGTAGCGGTGGCGGTTCGAGCCTTTTATAGCCAAGGCCGGATGCCTTACAGGTGGGGTCCCGAGGCCCGGCTGGTGGTCCCGGGGTGATCTTATCCTAAAGATCTATGTCTTTTTTTTGTAAGCTTGCTCTGACCGTGGTCCTCAAGAATCGCCATCTTGCCGCCTGCATCGTCAGTAGCTTTTGCGCTGTTACTGACATTGGCTGGAGATGTTCCGTCCAACTGTCTCTGTCGCCATAAGCTACCCACTTTGCGGAGTGAGATAGGCCTGCGGCGTCTTCACTGTGATGCGATTGGTCGCAGCGGTACGTGACATTAGGCATGCACCGTGCCACGTGATAAGTAGAAAGGTTTAGGCCCGATCTTCCGATAGGTAATAGATAAGTCGATTGATGGAGATCTCGACGTTTATGATCCGAGGCTCTCAAGTAGAACACAAAAAACACCAGCAATCAGTACACCACCGCTCCGTTGGTTATCGACTGTGCTGCACACGATTGACCTCGCCAAGAAGGCTAATCCCTGCAAGTGCAATCGAGAACACAATCAAGAACGTAGAAGACACGATCTGAAATCGCGATGTTGGGGTTTCACAAACCGTAGAACGGTGATATTATTGATCTAAGCAAAACCCAATTGTTCATGGCGGCTACTATGGAGTATATATAGGTGAGAGGACGTCCAAGGGGGCATTGGGGTCGTGACCTAACCCTAATATACGGAAATAATGGATTTAGACTTGATACAAGGCCCAATGACCCAATACAGTGGTGCAACACCCTCAGAGATTCTGAACTCGATTTTATTTTGACGATTCCCATCGACTCCGGAAGTATTTTGATATGGTACTAGCTCCATTGGAAAGGTTATCCTCTTCCCTTTCCGTGCATATGTAGAACGTCCAAAACGGAGTTCGTATGCATCCTGGGCGTCCGTTTTAGTGTGTACTACTTCTGGACTCCGAGTTGGACACGATTTTGAGTTTGGCTCGGTTTCCATCTTCTTTGAACGAATTCTCTGGTCCTCCACGTCCCTAATACTTCCTCAAAGTACTCTTTGAACCTCTCCATGGATCCTAATCACAATTAAAATATTAGGTAGCAATCTATGCTCAAAACCATATAAGGAAACATATAAGAACGAGCTCACCTCTGAAATTAATTGTTGTGTATGAACTCTATTGATTGCATCTTGTATGTTAAATGGAGTGTTGTTTGTATCCATTGATGTGATGTCCTCATCATCCTCCCTTTCTTGAATTGGAGTCGTCCTTGACTCAAGTTCGCCTTCTCTCATGTGTTGGTCCAAATGTGCAACGCCATCAAATCTTTTTGTATGCATGAATGGAGGAGGCCAAGGTGGTGGACGATATAGTGCACCATCTTGATCTTGTCCATCAAATAAGAGTGCACATTCACTTGAGCCTGGATTCCAAACAAATAAACATTGTGTCATGTTTGTAGGTGCAATTATAACGTGTATGATCTCATCATTCTCCCCTTTTTTATGACAAGCCGTCCTCGACTTGCTCGTATGTCCAGGAAAGAGGCTTTTAGGGATAATACGAGCGATGTCCATATTGCACAACCACAACGAACAATGCTTCTCTTTTATTTGTTGTCTCCGCTGCAAGAAAAAAATACTAGAAAAACTTGACAAGGCATTATTAGCATTAGTGCATTTATTTACTTTACCATGTTGTTGTAGCACAAAAGGAGCTTGCACATTGGAACATTTGTAAACTTTATGCGCCATAAATTCATCACTATCTTCATAGTTGCCTATAGCATGAAAAATAGTTCTACATAACAAAAGCAAATTCAGATTGGGAAAATATTCTCCTCTCTACAATATCTAGATCACAAAGAGTGTCAAATTCAATATATCCCAAGATATTTAGAGAAGTCAACAATTTCATTTCATCATTTTCACAAATAATTGGAATCAAAATCTTAATTTCAGCACAAGTGGGTAATAAAGTATAAAATTCATTAACTTGTTCTAGCATCAGTACAGAATAATTATCAGCATACACCTCATTTTTACCGTAAGAATCAGTAGGAAAATCAACTAGGTATAA
This sequence comes from Tuctoria greenei, assembly GCA_036927565.1. Lineage (NCBI taxonomy): Eukaryota > Viridiplantae > Streptophyta > Magnoliopsida > Poales > Poaceae > Tuctoria > Tuctoria greenei. The sequence goes on along the minus strand of JAYESD010000010.1, from coordinate 19,983,250 downwards.
TGGTGTTTTCAGAAAAGTCTCCTCGAGTTGTTGTTGGCCAATAGAATGATTGAGAGAAAAATTTGAGACATTAAAAAACTTCTCAACATCGATAAATATAGTATCAGGTGCATTACCTTAATTCTCAATTTCAGCAGTAATTGTTGGTGAAATATGAATGGATAAATCTGAAAGTTCCCAAAAATTGTGTATCATCTCATTTTCTTTTGCACCAGCTGCATTCCTTTCTACATTGTCATGCAAAAGATTAGCCACAGGAGGACGTACAACAAGGACCTGCTCCTCAAATTTTTGAATTTCTTCTTTGCACATAGATACATTAGCAAAAGTTTCTCAAATAAGAATTTTTGTTTCTTTCCATGTTTGAGGTTTTTCTAATTCATTTAAATTGCTCCACCAAGTTAATGCACAATCTACTAATGCACTTGCAACATTTTTAATCTTTCTCCTCTCACATATATGACATTGTCCAAATATTTTATCCAACTCTATTTCCCAAGCAATATATTCATCGTAACCAAAACCATCATAAGAAGGAAGAGATGAGAGAATGTAATTACTTCTTGTGGAAGGTGTTGTAAATGTGGTCTGAATGTCATGTGAATCCTTGGTTGATATGTGATTTTTAGTGAGCAACTCCATCGTTGTCTTCATCATGTCAATCATCTCAGCATATAATGCATGATTCATTCTTTTACATGACATTGTTAGTAGCAAACAAAAGACAATAAAAAATATGTTATATCTATCAACTACAAAGGACAATGGCAAAGTGGAAGTGGAATCACACACTCTCAAGCGTCTTACCATGCTCTTACAAGTGTTCTTACTGACACTACAGGTGGCAAACGGTGGACGGTATGAAGAAACCAATGAAGTGTGGGATGATTGCGAAGGTGTATCGATTCTGCTCAAGAGAAAGGTATAGCTTGGATGAAAATTTATATGTAGCAAGGATTACCAACAATGAAATTAGTTAGTAAAGTTGAATAAGTGTCCAAAGTACTTGTCAAACTTGCTGGCCTAAATGTGTTCCTAGTAGTTCAAGCAAGCAAGACATGAGACAAAACTAGATGATACAAAGGATGCAAGCACTTTTGTTTTTTTGTTGTTTTTTTCTCCTCTTTTTTTGTGCGGCTTTTGTATCTTTTTTTGCACTTGCCTTTTCTTTTTTTTCTTCCTTTTGTCAGAATGTGCTGCAAAAGAATAACTCAATAAAAAAGTAATCAATGATATCTTGTGTGCCTGTCGCAGTTTTTATGCTCAATCTTCCAAGGACAAATAGGCACACTTAGAGGCTCCAAATAGAAAAACTAAAAACAGTGAGATTGTATATAGATCTCTCTTCTTTAATTTCAATATATGGAAGATATATTTTGAGAAAGAACAATAGGAGATATTGCCCCCGAAATACACACTGTTCAGAATTTTTAGGTCAATAATAGATTCAGATCTAATGCAATATTGATAACTATAACTCTATTTTATGGGAAACTGATGAATACGAAAGTGATAGAAAAATTCGTAAGATTTCCATAAAGTACAAGAACATCAAAATATGAGTTCGTATGAGTGATATATGATGAAAATACCGAACGGGGCAGAGATGAATCTAATATGGACGTGATGACGTGATTCAAAAGGATGAATCACACAATGCAAAACTCAAACAAAGACCAAAAACACTTTCTAAACCAGCAATATGACTATACAACGAACACGAACTCAACAAAACCAAACTGAAAACGGAAGTTGTAAAGGCTCAATGGTGATTTGGACAAAGTAATGAACAGATGTACTAAACTGCAAGATTTTTTGTGGCTTTTTTGTGTAGTCTAGGTATGAAAAACAAAACTAACATAATTGATAGATGAATTACCTAACGGGCAACCTGGAAATCTGATACCAAATGATGAGTAGAAAGGTTTAGGCCTAATCTTCCGACAGGTAATGGATAAGTCGATTGATGGAGATCTCGACGTTGCTGATCTGAGGCTCTCGAGTAGAACACGAAAAAACCCCTGCAATCACTACACCACCGCTCCATTTGTTATCAATCGTGCTGCACACGATTGACCTCGCCAAGAAGGCTAATCCCTGCAAGTGCAATCGAGAACACAAGCAAGAACGTAGAAGACACGATCTGAAATCGCAAAGTTGGGGTTTCACAAACCGTAGAACGGCGATATTATTGATCTAAGCAAAACCCAATTGTTCATGGCGGCTACTATGGAGTATATATAAGTGGGAGGACATCCGAGGGGGTTTTGGGGTCACGAACTAACCCTAAGATACGAAAATAATGGACTTATACTTGTTACAAGGCCCAATGGCCCAATACGGTGGCGCAGCACCCTGACATATTCTGAACTCGATTTTATTTCGACGATTCCTGTCGACTCCGAAGGAATTTTGAATGGGACCAGCGCCATTGGAAATTTTATCCTATCCCCTTTCCGTGCATATGTATAAAGTCCAAAAGGGAGTTTGTATGCGTCCTGGGCGTCCGTTTTAGTTCGTACTGCTCCTGGACTCCTTGTTGGACACGATTTTTAGTTTGGCTCGGTTTCCATCTTCTCTGAACGAATTCTCTGGTCCTCCACGTTCCTAATACTTCCTCCAAGTACTCCTAGAACCTCTCCATGGATCCTAATCACAATTGAATCCTTAAGTATAAATCTATGCTCAAAACCATATAAGGAAAAATATAAGAACGAGCTCACCTCTGAAATTAATTATTGTGTATGAACTCTATTGATTGCATCTTGTATGTTAAATGGAGTGTTGTTTGTATCCATAGAAGTGATTTCCTCATCACCATGCGTCTGGGGAAGCCACGTATCTTCAATCCTTGATAGGGACAAGGCACACCATCCTATTAACTCCCGCGTCCCTCCGTCCAGGAGAAGTGGCTAGACTATGTGACAGCTCGGGAGCTCACCTCTGTAGAGGATGTCAGGTCCCGCCTTGCGAACTATGTGGCAGCTCAGGAGCTCACCTCTGCGGCAGAGGTGAGGTCCCGGCTTGCGGGCCACATGGCGGCTCGGGAGCTCACCTTTGCGGGGATGGCTAGGCCTCATCCTCCTGGTCACGTGTCGATGCTGGGAGCTCACCTCTGTGGTGGAGATTAGATCCCGCCTTGCGAGACACGTGGCAACGCTAGAGCCCACCCATTCGGGAGGTGGCTCGTTTGATGTCCATGTGGTAGCTCTAGATCCCTGTCTCACAGGGAGGAGAGGTCCTTACCTGCTGGACACGTGGTTACCTGGGGGCTCGTCTCTGAAAGGGGCTACCGAGCTCCTCCATCGGGTTTCTTGCGGATATCCTGAACCTCCCATCTATGGCTGATGGGTCCGGGTCTCTTAAACACATGGCGCCCTAGGACCCCGCTTGTGCTGGGAGGCGAGGTACCTAGGCGGCTCTTGCCTGTGCGCGAGGGTACCTGGTATGCCGGGTATCGAGACCAGTATAGATTATGAAAAGTCAAGTCACGAAGACGTCACAACAAGAATCACGAAAATCCATGGACAAAAACTCAAGTTACGATCGAAAGATCGAACGAAGGTCAATCTGTTCTACCCAATAAAAATAGATCTACCACACTGCAAAGAAACTCATGTAGATCAGAAACCACGAATCCAATGACTGTGAAATTTTTACAGATGATATATAATCAAGTTGTGAAGACAAGGCACAAAAGTTCCTTTAAACTATGATCTTTATTCAATAGAATACAAGAAGAATAGCCCAAAGTTCGTCTACCACGATCTCTGGCCTCCCTTTCTTATATAACCAGCCATGAGGTCAACCCAAACCAAACTAGGACTCGTATCCTACTCTGTTTCCACCGAAACTTTCCATAACTGCTCAAGACTCTTCTATACGCAGATAGAAGCAATCTTAAGACTTCCAAACACCTTAGGAACGTACCCACATTCCTAAAAACAACTAAACTTCATGAATTACATGAAATATAACCAAAATAAACTCGAAACTTTCCATAAACGAACCATAACCACCTGAGTCGCAGCCAGAGGCATATTCCAGCCAGTTGGACCTTACCGATCAATTCTTGGCATCCACTTCTCTTCATCACATCTTGGAACCATGTTTCCATGTACATTCACTCCTTGCACACGTGAAAACATCTTCCAACAACGTCCACGACACCTTCATATGCAGTGTTCTTGATTCAAACATGCTACGCGACCTCCTGATCAACTCAACCACAATTCCTCCCAACTTGGTTGTTGAACCTCATCTTCTCCCTAAGACTAGTTCAATGGATCCCATCACCAGCCATGTCTTGAACTCAAGCAACACTTGCATATGAATAAACAACCCATACTTCACAGCACAAGTCCTCGACTTGACTCACGTTAGTTCCGAAACCACAACACCTTACGTGAGCACCTCACATAAGCATGTTGCAAACCATAGCAAAAACATTAACTGCCAAGGTCAGCCAAAACACATCAAAAACTTAGTAAAAGAATATTAAGCAAATTTTTCATAAGAATAAAGCAAGTTTGAAACACTGCAAGTCAAAAGCAGAACCAATGTAATCTAGCACTGGACCTTGCCCAAGCTAACCGGACATAGAACCGGATCTTACGAAAGCTAGCAGGACCTAGAGCGAGCTAACTAAAGCTAGTCGAACCTAGCGCTGGAGCTAACCAAAGCTACATGGACCCAACGCCAGAGCTAACCAAAGCTAGTCGCACCTTGCAAGGGACCTAGCAACAACATGTCGAACCTAGCCATAGCAAGTCGGACCTAACCAAAACATGTCGTACCTAGACAAATTAAGTCGGATCTTACTTTGGACCTTGCCGGAGCTACCCAAAACAGGCCGAACCTACCGTTGGACCTTGCAGGAGCTTGGACCTAGAGTCGGACCTTGTTACAAGGGTGTTTTGCAGTATTCAAAATTTTTATCGTCATAGCCAATGTATTCAGCACACATAGGTCTCACAATCTCCTCCTTGATGAATGCATTGGCAACACCACTTAAAATCCGAACATTGGCATATTAACATGAAAAGTTTCGAGAACAATTTTCTCCCCCGAAATATTCCCCCCCCCCCCGGTTTTAAATTAGAAATAAAATGGCATGAAAAAAATCTCCCCCTAAGGATATACACTGCCCCAGAGAAGAATCGTGCCAAAACACTTGTGAATGTTTGCAATGTGTGATCAATTTCTCCCCCTTTGACAATGTATTCAGCAAGGTACAAAAAAGAAATTTTAATTTGTTATGAGCATATGATAATATATATATATAAATATATAAATATATATATATATATATATATATATAACAAAACTCATCCGAGTCATACTATCAAGTAACTTACACTCTCACATCAATGAAATACATAAAGTAGTGTAAGCCATGCTAGAGATCAAATGTAATTTTCAATTTAAGCAAGTCTTGATCTCACAAACTTAACTATTTCAAAACCTGAAAGCATCAAACTTGTTGCTGCATTTTTCATTTTTTTCAATATGATTTTAAGCATGAATTATGATGATATAACATTTACAACAGATTATATGCCGCATCTGCCTTATTCTAACCAACCAAGCCAAGCATATGTCATTTGACAATCAGAAGCTTAAGGACATGGTTTTAGTTACACAGAAGTTCTTCTAAGTTCATATCTAAGTGCAATGATAAGCCATCTCAAAAGAAGAAGTGTGATGCATGCATATTATCTTGATCTTTTCTCATTTTTATTTTATCATAAAAGCTCAACATGTGGATAGTTGATTGATTAATTTTTAATTATTAAAAGCACTTGTGAGCATGCAACAAGTTCAAAAAAGCAAGAAAGTTTGATCATGACCAGATTTAGTGTAAGTAATTATTACAATTACTAGTCATGGCAAAACTACAAAATGTATAACATGAGTAGTGTAGTAAGAACTTTCAGCATGAAAAAGGAATCACAAAGTCATATATGTATAAAATGCTATGCTCATATTATTTTAAATTTAGATTCACACATAGACTTCCCATGTTTCAAAACTCCCCTCAATTTAAGCCATGAGGATGCATAACCCCTATTTCACTATGAATGTAACAAAAATGAGTGAAATCCAAAGGTTTTGTAAAAATTTCAGCCAATTTTTTTGTTCGGTATGTACATGGTGAAGCACAATGTTTCCTTTTTCAACATTATCACAGAGAAAGTTATCCATATATCAATGCGCATTGTTCTCGAATGTTGCACAGGATTTTTAGCAATACAAATGGCACTAGTATTATCACAAAACTGTGGAACACAATCTATATCAACCCCATAGTCCTTATGTGTTTGAACAATCCAAAGAATTTGTGAGCAAGCGCTAGCAGCAGCTACATATTCAGATTTTGTCGTGGATTGTGCAATCGAGTTTTATTTTCTAGAGGACCAAGTAATAAGTGAATTGCCAAGAAAATGACAAGCACCCAAAGTACTTTTCCTATCAATCCTACAACCCCCAAAATAAACATCTGAAAAAGCTCTCAATGTAACGGTTGATGAAGAAGGAAGAAAAATGCTAAATTCTTGAGTTCCATGTAAGTACCTGATAATTCTTTTGATGGCTTGACGATGTGAGGCACGTGGGGAAGCTTGAAACCTTGGACAAAGATATACGCTGAATTGTATGTCCAGTCATAATAAGTGATCTGATCATGCTTCTATATTCTTTTTGATCTACGGGTTCACCATCTTCATCAAGTTCAAGTGTCATTGTTATACCCATTGGTGTCCGAAGAAGCTTGCTTTTGTCCATTTGAAGTGCTTACGAAGGTCTCTTTTATACTTTCTTTGATGCACAAAGGTACATTCCTCGGTTTGCTTGATTTGCGGCCCCAAAAAGTAGTTCTACCATCATACTCATATCAAATTCTGAACTCAGCATAGCTGAAAAGTTGGACACAAGATCATGAGAAGCACAACCAAAGATAATATCATCCACAATTGTGAGTCATTGCCATGCTTAAGCACAAAAAGAGTTTTAACAAACTTGCCCATGGTAAACCTCTCTTCAAGTAACAATGTTTTTAACCTATCATACCATGCTCTAAGGGCTTGTTTGAGACCATACAATGCTTTGGACAGTTTGTAAACATGATTAGGAAAATTTGGATTTTCAAAACCAGGTGGTTGCTTGACATAAACCTCCTCATCTATGTAGTCATGAAGAAAAGAACTTTTAACATCCATTTGATATAACTTGAAACCTTTAGATGCAGCAAAAGCTAACAAAATTCCTATGGCTTCTAATCTAGCAACAGGAGCAAAAGTTTCATCAAAATCTAGACCATCAACTTGTGTGAAACCTTGAGCAACCAACCTAGCCTTATTCCTAACCACAACCCTATCCTCACTTTGTTTTTTTTAAGCACCCATTTAGTTCCAATTAAAGTGTGACCTTGAGGTGGAGGTACAAGTTTCCAAACATTATTTATTTCAAAATTTTCTAACTCTTCTTGCATGGAAATAATCCAAGATTCATTAGTGAGAGTGTGTGATATATCATTGGGTTCAAAAGAAGCAACAAAAGCAGAATGAGTGTGCAAGTTTGGATCGCAAAACTTGGACCATGTGACTCGTTCGTGCAAGCTTCAAATAATTTGTTGTGGAGGATGACTTTTGAGGACTCAAGGCGGAGTAGAAACTTCACAAGCTTCTTCTTCTTCATGTTGATCACAATTCGACGATCCTGTGACTTGAGTTTGATCTGGACCTGCAATGGTGGTCGTCGGTGCTAGTTGTGAATCAAAATCAGGAGATGGAACAATGTCATTAGCTACTGAATCTTCGGGCAGTAGCACCACTTCTTCGTCTTCTTCAATGAAAATATTCTCCCCCTGCGGATATGGATTTGGACATGCAATATTAGAGCTAGTACCTGAGCTAGCTTCATCAAAAGAAACCTCTCAAGTCTCCGCAATTTTGTTAGTGTCAAGTAAAAGCACACGATAACCCCTAGTATGAGATGGATAACCAAGAAAGATACCATCAATAGATATAGCTTCAAATTTATCAAGATCACCATGTTTCTTAACAAAGTATTTACAACTAAAGACCCGAAAGTGTGTGACACTAGTCCTATGAACAAACCGAAGTTCATATGGTGTTTTTCCTAGCTTTGTACTCAGGAAAACACGATTTGAGACATAACAAGCGATTTCAATTGCATCTGCCCAAAATTTTCTAGGAGCTTGATATTCATCAAGGATAGTCCTAGCCATCTCAACTAAGGTTCTGTTCTTTCTCTCTACAACACTGTTTTGTTGAGGTACATAAGGTGAAGAAAGATGGTGATCTATTTCATTTAGCACAAAAGTTATCAAGCGATTGATTTTTAAATATGCTTCCGTTATCACTTCTAATTGCTTTTAAGTATCTTGTGTGATCAATTGATAATCTAAGAAATAAAGTTCTAAAGTGACTAAAAGCTTCATTCTTATATTCCATAAAGTAAACCCAAGAGTATCTAGAATAGTCATTAACAATCACAAGAACATACCATTTAGCTCCGAAGGATTGAACATGTGAAGGTCCAACGGTGTCAAGGTGCAAGAGTTGACCCGATTCAGTTGTCATGGTCATTGTGAGAGGAGCATGTGAACCTGCAACCATCTTAGCATGTCTACAAGAAGAGCACACAATTTCTTTGTCCCCTTTAAGTTCAGGCAGCCCACGTATGCGATCAAGAGCACTAACATGCGTTAGATAATCAAAGCCTACGTGACCAAGTCTACGATGCCAAAAATATATATCCTTCGAATCATTAGCAACTAGACACCTATACTTAGAGGATGACATATCAAAATCAGCTTTAAAAACTCTTCCAAACCGAGACAAGTTAAAAATAAACTCACTATTTGAATCTAAAACTTTGCAGCAATTTTTATTGAAAATAATTTCTAGATTTTCATCTAGCAGTTGTGAAACAAAAAGCAAGTTGTATTTCAAATTTTTTACAAGTGCCACATCCTTTAAAGTGTAGTGATCATTTACTCTAACCGAATCCTTAGCAATTATAGGAGTTGAAGAATTATCGGCAAAAGTAATATTTTCTACACGTGACACAAAAGAGAGGGAGGAGAACCCATCTTTGTTACCGGTCATGTGGTGTGAGCAACCAGAATCCACAATCCGAATGTTCTCCTTCCTCAAACGTGTAACCTACATAGAAGCACAATATGTTGATGACTCAATACTGGGGTTAGTCAAAAGGGATTTAGGAATCCAATACTGAGTCACACGAAGTGCAGCAGAAAAACACGCGAAAGCTGAGACAAAACAACAGGTTTATGAGCCAAAGTTTGAGGATTTTTGTACCCACTATTGATCTACGAGGTGTTACATGTGTAGCACTAAAATATGTAAGTTTGGGAGCAAACTTTGCATGTTTTTGACTCATAATAGCAGGTTGCATGTTCCTAACATTCGGTTTAGCATGTGCAGCTACGAAGTGTGTGATCGACACTTCCCCCAGTACTACAAGATCGTAGCACGCGGAGGTTCTTGATTGGTTGGGGCGTGTGAGATTTGGACAAGATAGTGACATGAGATATTGTACGTGGTTCAGGCCGCCTGAGCGTAACACCCTACTCCACGGGATGTGTGTTGTATGTGTGAAAGTATGACGCTTGTGAGTGTGTGAGCTTAGTTTTCATGTATCATGCAGTGCAACCCTTTGATAGTCTAAGGACTGGCCGTTACATCGGCCTTGCCCGACATGTGGCCCTGGCGGTAGTTAATTGCCTAATACACGATCTGTAAATATTAAGCACAACTAACAGTGTGATAATGCGCCTTAATTGCGGCGTTACCATTGTTAAGAGTCCTCCGATCATGTGTCATTAATATGGCATTAATGACACGCAATCATGTCTTGTAACTGTAGGTTTAATTGTCCCTTAAATGTTTGAGCCGTTGGAGATCCGCCAATCTCTTCGTTTCCACCTTAGGTCTGGAGGCTTGACACGTGGTAGGTCCAGAGCTTCCCATCATGGGGAGGCAGGTCCGGAGCCACTATACACATGGCAGCACCATAGATTCCCTCTACTGTGGGTTAGGTCTGGGGTCATTGCACACGTGGCAAGACCGGAGCTTCCCTACAAGGAGAGTTAGCTCTGGCCTCGCGTTACACATGCAGTGAAGGAGCTACCCAATCAAGGGAGGCGGGTCCTACTGCTGTGTAGCATGTGTAGCCTTCAGAGGTCTTCAACTTGGATAGGTGGAAATCCTCGGTGTTTCTTGCGGTATCATGGGCTACCCGCTATGCAGGGTACCGACAGTGTCCCCCGGACCCACCTTTGGGAGAAACTCTTTGGGTTAAGTTATTCTACCAGAGGTTGGGCCATCTTCGATTCCTGCACTACGACTTCAAAGGTCTTCTGATGTGCTGTTGGGGCGATAATTCGCTATTAAACCATCATCGCGTGCTTGGGTAATAACTTCGGCCTTTCCGCCGGAGTGGAACCGGGCCCATTCCTCATTGATAGTGTAGATTTTTGAAAATGTGAACTTGATCCAATTGTGGTTTCCATCCAGCATTGTGTAGGCTTACTTAAGAAGGAAAGCCCGCACGGTTTGAGGACTCTTTATGCTTTCAATCGAAACTTGCACTCAGAGCCTCCCAACCTTCACATAGCCTTCCAACTTTCGCTCCATTTTGCCGCGATGGAGTTGGGTCTTCCCTGCAGCAAGGTCAAGACCAACGAAGAGATGGCGAGTGTGTGGACCTTCGTGGGATGGTCATGCCACTTATGCAACAAGGATATCCACTTCGGCAAGCTCCCCTTCAAGAAGGAGCGCACCAGAGAGATGGTGTACTTTTTAGCGTACACCATCGTGGGTCTGATCCCACATTTTTCAAGCTTTCTCTTGATGCTACTGGATTTCTACGGCCTCTAGCATTATCATCTAGGCCCCCACTCCCTCTTGCTGGTGGAGACTTTCGTCCAGTTCTGCGAGATGTGGGTGGGCGTGCCTCCTTGCATTTAGCTGCTTCAGACCTTCTTCATGGTCCACACCACCGAGAAGGGGACGTTGTTTATAGGCTTCTAGTACTTTGTGAAGTGGAAGAACTACCCCTTCAGGTACTTGAAGACCTTCCCCTCTGGCAAGTGGGACAATTGGAAGAAGTATTGGGTGATCATCACTATGGAGGAGCACGAGAGGCTGGAGCTGCCCAAGGGCCTTCCCAATGTCGACACTGACGCCTGGAACGTAGTTCTGGAGCTTTCGGATGCGTACAAGCCCATCTTGGAAAAGATCAAAGAATGCATAGAGGGAGGAGTGACCCCCCCCCCCAATGTTCTTCGGCAATTTCTTGGTGAACAGGTGGGTTCCGCTGAAGACTAGGGAGTGGCCCGCATGGACTTTCAATAGTGATATGGATCATAACTGAATTGAAGTCGGTTTGAACACAAACTTGGACGATGAAGCTTTGAAGATACATCTCAAGAATATTCATAATGGAGGTTTCTCCCACGATGCCCTGGCTCCACCAGCTACCTTCTTGCTTCTGAACATGGTTCCAGAGGTTAGCAGGGAGATCCGAAGAAGATGCCAGCATTGGATGACATAGGTGTGGTGGAGAGATGCCATATCTCTAGGGTTTCTATCCCCAAAGCTTCAGATAAGGTGGCCACCCCTGCCGTGAGCCAGAAAGTCGACAACTTCAGCAAGGGCAAGGGCAAAGGAAAGGAGCCAGCCGAATCTTCCAGCCGAAAGAGGAAGTTGAGGCACGCTGACGAGAGCCACGTCAGGTCGGCTCTGACTACAACTGCCCCTTCTCCCTGATGAGGCAGATCTTCGGCCATGCCTCCTCCGGAGGCATCCTCAAGGGGCGCTAGATTTGGTAGATCAACTCCGGTCCCAGCGCCGGGTGTGGGCTCCAGGTTCGACAGTCTTTCGCAACCAAGGGAGGTCCCGGCTGAGGCAACTCTAAAGACAACGACAAGTCCTGGGCAGCAATCCGAAGCTCTGTCCACACCGACCACGGTGGGCTCTGGCTCTGATCGCCCGGTGAAGAAGTTCTACGCCAGCTGGAGCGGTAGCCTTCCATGGTAAACATTACGTCCACACCTTGAACTATTGTTTTTATTTTTGTCATGAATTGAATCTTTTGATTCTTTGTTTACAGGATTACGAAGAAAGGCACGGAAGCTCCGACACCCGCCACAGTGACTAAGGCTGTGCAGGCGGAAGTTCCATCTCCGACCCTTGTGCCTTCCCAAGTGGTGGCTAAGGTCACGATAGCTCTGGCATCGGCTGTCGTGGATCTGGATCCTGAAGCTACACCGGTGGCTCTCGGGGTAGCGCTAGACCATGGGGGAGACATTTGTGAAGATGCCCCACTGGCAGCAATGCTGGGGCGTAAGCTCCGGTGTAGGACACGGAGATGGTAGAAGCCCCGACATTTGAGCCGGAGGCAACTGAAGCTGCGACACCTGTGCTGGAAGTTGTTAAAGAGCAGGCGATCGTGCCGGAGGTGCCCAAAGTTCTGGTCCGTGCCGAAGATTATTGAAGCTCCAGCACCTGAGCCGCAGGTAGTAGAAGTACTGGCAACTAAGCTGACAGTGGTGGGGGGCTCTGGATGAAGCTACAACGTCCGCCCCAGAGGTGATTACTCCAGAGGCAACCATGTAAGAGCCAGAGCACCCAGAGGAGTCGGCGGCGGGCCCTCCACCTGCAGAGCCCTAGAGGTTAGAGTTCCCACAGTGGGACCCTCATCATCAGCGGTAGAAGCAGAAGAGCTTCCAGAGGGCGGCCCTAGTGCTGCAGGACCGCAGGGGACCACGCCTGTGGTGTGGGACCCAATTTTTCTGCTTGATGACCCCTTGGAGCTGGCGGAGATGACCTCGGTGTTGGTATTTTTTAACACCACAGAGTTATCCGCAAGCGCACGGAAATACCGTTGTAGCACTTCCCCTTAAGGAGTATTCCCAAGGGTATCGAATCCAAAGAACGTGTGTGCTAATCTTTCGAACTAGCTCACCCAAGGACACAAAGATATTTGGTAGGCAAGGAACAGAGAGAAATTCAAAGTATTGAACCTAATTTAAGGTAGTTTGTAGTAGATGCTTGCTTCGAGGACACGCTTACTCCTAGCAATACTAGGACGACTCCCGCCAAGAGCCTATTGCATAGCCAAACGTGGAGGATAACGAAGGACAGATAGGGCTGTCACCACCTGCTGCCTACCACTTCAATCCGTGGGTCTACGAGACATCCACTGATGATTTATAACCTAAGCACCACGCTTATGTTCTAAATCACTACTCTAGTTGTTTCGAACACAAAGCTACAGCTAGAGCCTCTAATGAATTAAAGCAGTGAACCCACAAGTAACTACTTGTGCAAACTACTAAGAATAAAAGATCAAAGTTGTATTGAATTCACAATGGCTTACTTGATTGAGTAAAATCTTTGTAGGGGTACAAGTGTAGAAGAGGGACTTGACAAGCCCAAGCCTCCTTCTCCTAGACTCTTCACCACACTCTCCTTCTACTTTGGTAGCCTCTAGGACTACTCTAAACCTTTGGAGTGTACCATTATTCTCAACTTTTTGTGTGTGTGAGAAGTGAGGTGAGGGGGTCTATTTATAGGTGGAGAAGGGTCGATTCCCGCCACAATTAACGCGCGAATCAGTCACCATTGACTCCAGGGAGTTGGGAGGAGACAACATGTGTCGTTTGACCGAGTTTGGCGCCAAGAAGAGGTTGGCCGAACCCCTCGGGGAGTGCTTCCTCCAGGTGGCTTCCAGGTGGGCCCCCTTGATATATATGAGTGCAACACCGTTGGATATCCTTGTGTTCCTCTGTTTGTGTGCCATTTGATCCATGTGTTGCCACGTTTCATCGCCTGATTCATTGAAATCCATCTTCATGGATTCATCCCTGCATGTTTTGGTATTTTGGGTAATAATTCACTTGCATACAAATAAACACCAACACTTGTGGAATTGGGTTAGTGTATAACCCTACCACTATGTTTTGTGTTTCTTTTATGCACATTATGAGGTGAATTGACGGTCAAAATATGGTACTTAAGGACCATCAACAAACTCCCCCACACTTAGTCCTTTGCTCGTCCTCGAGTGAAGGCAAGAAGAACTAGAGTGTTGTCATGAATTTACTATAAGGTAGAAAATAAGGATAATAGATATTTCAATTTGTACCTTAATTCATGGATCCCCTTTGTGTATGTGGCTACCACATCAATGTTGGGTGTTTGAAAAGTGGAACAGTTAGAATGAAGTTCCCTTGGATCATTCTCTGCTGAAATGATTTGGCAATTGCTATATTTGAATGTCATAGGAACATTTGCCCTTGCCTTCTCGATCGGAATCTCTCAAATCTCTCAAAGTGTTTGAGTCCTCACCATGGCATGTTTTGCCAATTCTTGTTCCTATACTAAAAATGGCTATATCTGGAGCTTGGTAGGGATGAATGTGGCACATATTTGCAATTCATATGTTACTAAGTCAAAAACTTGATCCTACGAGAGACTTATGCAATGAAAAAAGTGAAGAGAAAATTCTTGTGCACATGAATGAGATGGAGGGGTGAGGTGATAACTCCCATGAATTTGCTCTCTTTAAGGATGAAACGTGGCTACTTCTTTTTTTTCAGCACTCTTACTCTTTTTCAGGAGTGGATGCTTTTTTTCTCTCTTTTTTTGTAGCCATGTCTTCTACTCCTTTTTATTTTTAGAGAGGCTTTCATTTGTATTGTATGAAGTTTCTTTTTGGCGGATGGGTAATCGATGGATGCAAACTCGCAATGTGAGAAATTTTGCAGGAATGGAGTGCACAAGAGTTTTCAATTCAAAAAGTTCATGCATGTCACTCAATTGGGTCACGGGTTTGACAAAGTTCAATGAAAAGCAAAGTGGCATATGCTTGTGGTTTTCAATGAATGTATCATATGGCCTTGGTGGGTATATAAATTTCCAATAAGAGGTTTAGGCAAACTTCAAGACTTCAAATAGTTACAAACGTCAAAATCAATTTCAAGCAAAAGGATGATTTCTAAAGAACTCATTTACCATATCACACTAGTAAAATACCTAGATGATGTGTTTTTCCTATGAATCATAAACAAGGTAATGGCTTGAAATATAAAGTATTCAGATTTTCAGCTTAAGCAAATCCTTGACTACCAAATTTTATTTCAAATTGTTGAGTTGATTCATTTTAGATATGCAATGAGAAATATGAAATCAAATCAAACAGCAGGGTAGCGCATAAAAGTGGGGATAGGAAATCCAAACCGATTTTCTAGAGCGAAACGGAGTCGTGCGGAGCAGAAAACAGGTCGGCTGACCAGGGGGTTCAGCCGACCTCCTGTTGGCTCTTCTGTGGCTCTGTTTCGTCGTGTCGTTTTGCTCATTCGGTATCGACGTATTTTGATATTCAACGTTAATTGTTCACGTCGGGATTTCGTGACTTGGGGACATGTTTCCCCCACACTTGTTTCCTGAATTCTTTATTCAACAAAATAAACTAAAGTGGGAACTTTACCAGTGTTAGATGAACCGGTAAGTTCACTTTATTGAAATTAAAATATGGGGATGCTTACATTATTTAACCTAGCTTTAGAAAACATTTTTTTTAAAAAAAATAAAATCCTAAGTAGTAAGCATCCTATGCTGTCGGGCGAGGGAAGTTTTTGTCGTTGGCCGGCGTAATGTCCCCGTTGAGGTTGAATGTTGAGCTGGGGGAGGCATGAGGCACAATCTTCTTGTCGTGCATGACGAGGACGGGAGGAAGATGATGATTCCATGAGGTGTATAACTTTTCCGTCCTTTAAATAGGCGGGGAACGACGCGTTTCACCGAGGATTTTATGTAGGATATCGAGGAGGATCAATACAAGAAAATAGAACGAGGGCGGCGCGAAGGGAGAGGCAATTAAATGGGCCTCATAGATGAAGAATTGGATGGGCCCATTAGTTGGACGTGGAGAATTTAAACAGAATTTAAAGAAATGGCATGGAAATCGATTAGATTTACCACGTCAAATTCTTTTTCTGTATCCTTTTGGGAATCAAGAAATAATTTGAGTCGATGCCCATTCACTTTGAATAGTTGACCGTCATCACCTTGGAGTGTGATTGCTCCATGGGATGAAGCCTCTACTATAGTGAAGGGTCCTTCCTATTTACTTCTAAGCTTCCCATGTCCAAAGAGTTTAACCCTAGAGTTAAAGAGTAAAACTTTATCTCTTGGTTTGAACTCTTTCGGCGTAATCCTCTTATCGTGCCATCTTTTGGTTCTCTCTTTATAAATTCTGGCATTGTGGTACGCCTTATCTCTCCATTCCTCCAACTCATAGATTTGCTTCAATCGGTGATTTCCAGCTTCGTTAAGATTCATGTTCCACCGCTTGATGGCCCAATATGCTCTATGTTCCAATTCTACGGGAAGATGGCAAGTCTTCCCATATAAAAGTTGGAAAGGAGACATGCTGATAGGTGTCTTGTAGGAAGTACGATATGCCCACAATGCGTCGGGTAGCTTTTGCTTCCATCCCGTTCCCATTTCCAAGACAGTCTTTTGCAGAATATTCTTAATTTGCTTATTAGATGTTTCTGCTTGACCACTTGTTTGTGGGTGGTATGGGGTAGCAATGTTATGCTGGACTCCAAGTTCCCTTAAAAAGTTCCAGAAGGTCTTATTTATGAAATGAGACCCTCCATCACTTATGACCATACGGGGAGTTCCAAAGTGTGGGAAGATGATCTCATGGAACATTTTCCTTGCATGCTTGGAATAAGCATTTTTGCATGGTAATGATTCTACCCATTTTGACACATAATCAATGGCGACCAGAATATACTCGCAATCATAAGACCTAGGAAAAGGTCACATGAAATCAATACCCCATACATTAAATAGTTTTACTTGGAGATTGTATGTTCGAGGCATTGCATTGCGAGCAGAGATTCCTCCATGATTCTGGCATTTCCAACATCTACGAATGAATTCCTTGGTATCTTCATACATTGAAGGCCAATAGAATCCACTCTGCCAGATCTTTGACTGAGTACGGTAAACACCGTAATGACCACCATAGGGGCCAGCATGGCATTTCCCTATAATTTTGGTGCCTTCGATTGGTGGGATGCACCTTCTAAGAAGGCCATCGGCACATACTCGATAGAGGTAAGGGTCATCCCAAAGGTGTCTACGACTCTCGTAAATGAGTTTCTTTTTGTTCTCCCCTGGTGGTACGTATCCCGTGACCATAAAGTTCACGATATCCGCATACCAAGGGTGAGAGTCTGTCACCTTGAGGAGCATATCATCTCGTAGGAATTCATTGATAGTTATGTCCATGGTTTGTGTGACTTCCATACGTGAAAGATGGTCTGCTACTGAATTCTCTACTCCTTTCTTATCTCTTATTTCCAGATCCAATTCTTGGAGTAGAAGAATCCATCGAATTAGCCTGGATTTTGCATCCTTTTAGGTAAGCATATATTTCAAAGCAGCATGGTCTATGTAGACTATGACCTTTGCTCCAACCAAATAGGATCTAAACTTGTCGATAGCAAAAGCTACTACAAGGACCTCTTTCTCAGTTGTGGCAAAATTGAGTTGGGCTCCTGTCAGAGTTTTTCTAGCGTAGGCTATTGCGTGATGCTTTTTATCTTTGGTTTGGCCTAAGACCGCACCAATAGCAAAGTCACTGGCATCACACATGATTTCGAATGGCAGCATCCAATCAGGAGGTTGGATAATTGGAGCTGAGATCAGTGCCTCTTTGAGTATATCAAATGATTTAAGGCATTCGTCATCGAAATCAAAGGGAGCTTCATTAGCTAATAGGTTGGTGAGGGGTCTAGCGATTTTGGAGAAATCCTTAATAAATCATCGGTAGAACCCCCCATGACCTAAGAAGCGGCGGATTCCCTTAACAAAGATAGGAGGTGGAAGGTTTTCAATAACTTCAATTTTAGCTTTGTCCACATCTATCCCTCTCTCGGACACCAAGTGTCCAAGAACGATGCATTCCCGGACCATGAAATGGCACTTTTCCCAATTAAGCACAAGGTCCTTATCCTGGCATCTTTGTAAGACCCTGTCTAAATTTTCTAGACAATGATCAAAAGTTTTTCCATAGACAGAGAAATCGTCCATGAAAACTTCCATGATATCCTCGATCATGTCTGAGAATATAGACATCATGCATCTCTGGAAAGAGGCAGGAGCATTACACAGTCCAAAGGACATACGATGGTAGGCATAGGTCCCATAAGTACATGTGAACGTGGTCTTACTTTGATCATCAGGATGGATAGGAATCTGATGATATCCCGAATACCAATCAAGGAAACAGAAGTAGGAGTGTTTTGCCAATCGCTCTAACATTTAATCGATGAAGGGCAATGGAAAATGGTCTTTCCTTGTTGCCTTGTTAAGTTTTCGGTAGTCAATGCACATACTCCATCCCGTGACGGTCCATTGAGGAATTAATTCATTCTTCTAATTTTGAACGACTGTCATACCTCCCTTCTTAGGCACTACTTGAACCGGACTTACCCATTCACTATGAAGAACAGGGTAAATAATCCAGGCATTCAGAAGTTTCAAGACTTCTTTCTTGACAACTTCCTGCATCACATTATTCAATCGCCTTTGATGTTCCCTTGAGGGGACACTCTCGAGGTCAATAGGAATACAATGGGTGCATAACGCTGGACTAATTCCCTTGAGATCCTGAAGTGAATATCAAAAAATAGTTCTATGTCTTTCTAACATGGCTATGAGTTTGAGCGTTTCATCATCTGAAAACTTGTCACTTATGATGATAGGGGCTTCCAAATCGCCATTTAGAAAGGCATAACGTAGGCCTGGAGGTAGAATCTTGAGCTCAATAGGAGGTTTTGAGGAGGGCTCTTCTTTTGGTAATTCAATTTCCTCCTGAAATTCATCCTCCACTTGGACGAAGTCTTCTTCTCCTTCAATTTCAGGGGGTTCTAAAAATTGAAGAGTCCTAACCTCCTCCATTGCTTATCTTGGATGGGAGATTCTACAGATGTGTTCTTTGAGCGCAGAATAGGCACTACAAGGATTCCGACCTGTTGCAATGATTGTACTGCAACGAATACTAAATCATTGCAGTAAGCTTGGATTTTTGTCACGATTCACTAGTTGGTGGAACTAGGATCTATCGCCACGGAACACAATCGTTGCATTTGGATCTGTTGCCACGATTCACTAGTTCGTAGCGTCAGGATGCTAATGCAACGGATCACAATCATTGCATTAGGATCTGTTGCCACGAAATACAGGTTCGTGGCGTTACAGCTTTATTGCCACAGAAAACAGTCGTTGCATTAGGATCTGTTGCCACGAATTACTGGTTCGTGGCGTTACAACTTTATTGCCATGGAACACAGTCGTTGCATTAGGATCTGTTGCCACGAAATTCTTGTTTGTGGTGTTACAACTTTATTGCCACGAAACACAGTTGTTGCATTAGGATCTGTTGCCACAAATTACTGGTTAGTGGCATTACAACTTTATTGCCACGAAACACAGTCATTGCATTAGGATATGCTGCCATGAATCTGCAAACAGTTGCATTTAAACCGTAATGCAACAAAACAGAATCGTTGCATTAGGATGTGTTGCCACGATACTCTGGTTCGTGGCGTTACAGCTTTATTGCCACAGAACACAATCGTTGCATTAGGATCTGTTGCCACGAATTACTGGTTCGTGGCATTACAGCTTTATTGCCACGGAACACAGTCATTGCATTAGGATCTATTGCCACGAAATACTGGTTCGTGGCGTTACAACTTTATTGCCACGGAACACAGTCATTGCATTAGGATCTGTTGCCACGAGTCAGTAAACAGTTGCATTTGGACCGTAATGCAACGAAACAGAATCTTTGCATTAGAATGTGTTGCCACGAAAAACTGGTTCGTGGCGTTACAACTTTATTGCCACGGAACACAATCGTTGCATGAGGATATGTTGCTACGAATTACTGGTTCGTGGCGTTACAGCTTTACTGCCACGGAACACAGACGTTGCATTAGGATCTGTTGCCACGAAATACTGGTTCGTGGCGTTACAGCTTTATTGCCACGGGACACAGTCATTGCATTAGGATTTGTTGCCACGGATCAGCAAACAGTTGCATTTGGACCGTAATGCAACGAAACAGAATCTTTGCATTAGGATGTGTTGCCACGAAATACTGTTCGTGGCGTTATAGCTTTATTGCCACGGAACACAGTCGTTGCATTAGGATCTGTTGCCACGAATTACTGGTTAGTGGCGTTACAACTTTATTGCCATGGAACACAGTTGTTGCATTAGGATCTGTAGCCACGAATTACTGGTTCGTGGCGTTACAGCTTTATTGCCACGGAACACAGTCGTTGCATTAGGATCTGTTACCATGAATCAGCAAACAGTTGCATTTGGACCGTAATGCAATGAAACTGAATCGTTGTATTAGGATGTGTTGCCACGAAACATTGGTTTGTGGCGTTACAGCTTTATTGCCACTGAACACTATCGTTGCATTAGGATCTGTTGCCACGAATCAGCAAACAATTTCCGCGTTCTCCTCGGAGCAGTGCTAATCAATGATGTTCATTACTTTTTGCCTCTCGACAACTCAGTGCTGGACTAACGACGCTGATGATCCGTAACATACTCAACGATGTAAAACATCAGGTATTAACGCATCAACAAATATGAGGGGGGTAATACCAACGCGCAGATTTAAAAGTACCGCAGGTGATTTCAACGCATGCGTTGCGCGTGTCTAAGGCGCCTCGGTGACTTGCGCGCACGTAAGATTGGTGCACCCGGTCGCATCAGCTGCCTGTACAAATAGCTACAGCTTGAACGAAGGACGAAACCTTATGCGGCAAACAACAACGTATAATACTTCCTCCGCCCCAACTCAACTCTGTTTTTGTTTTGGTCGAACTAATTACCTTTGACAAATGCTTTATATGGAATTTATTAACTTCAATAACATGTAGTACTAGATTGTATATTATGGAAATATTTTTCATGGTGAATCTAAAAGTACAATTCTTGCATTGTTAAAACAGATCAATTGCGTAAATCTAAAAGATAGATTTGACAAAACCTAAGACTTCCCTTTGAAAATGTTTTATACTGTATATCCCATATATATACTACTACTATGTAAATTAGGTGTGGGCAAATAAACCGAGACCGAAAAACCGAAACCGATAAAACCGAGACCAGAACTGAAAAGACCGAAATATCGGGTATCGGGTACTTTTTGGGTAGCAAATATAAATAACTGAAAAATAAATGTCGGGTTCGGACGGATGAATTCATTGTGGAGCTACATGTCACGTACTTAATTATACTAAAAATCAACATCTTCACTGTCGTCCCCCCACAATGGAGCTACATGACCATCATTGGTATATGTATCGTCGTCGTCGTCGTCTTCATTTTCTGATGCAACTCCATCTACCTCAAACCGATCACCTGACGTTGTCATTATAAGAGTGGAAGCATCACCGTTGGCTCCCTCAATGTCATTCCTAGCCCATGCGATCGTATCCTCATTATTGATATCATCAGTAAGCAGATCATCATGAAATGTCTCAGCCTCCATCGTCTCAGTCACATTATTTTCACTGTCTCTAGGGGGCATGGCAAAAAGGTTATGTGGCATCGTTTTAACAACTGTATCCCATTTAGGATGCTTCACACTTGGAACATAAAAAACTTGTTCTGCTTGGGTGGCTAGAATGTAAGGCTCATACTGGAATCGAAACAGAGTAGTGTCAACATCTATCATTCCGTATTGATCCTTTTTGTAGCCTCTGCTTTTGTTCTGACTGCTTCCAAAAGGTCGATCAAACCATTCATACTGAAATAACAGAACCTTTTGATTTTTTTCAAAATCAACAGCAATGATTTTCTTGATTACTCCAAACCAATCATGATCATGGCCCCGAATAACAATACCACTGTTTTGGGTCCGTAAATCTTTTTCCACATCTGCAGTTCGAAAGAAGAAGCCATTGATGAATAACCGACTAAAAAAATGTGCCCGACGATCAGGTCCTCTATATAATGCATACAAATAATCGGTTGCTTTGCCTTCTATGTGTAATGTCGTAATCTGTACACATTAGTATAACAGGGGTTATCGACGACAAACCAATTTCAGAACACATATTTGTTCAATATTTCATCAAAGTGCAAACTTGCATGTACTTACTCATTTCTGAAACCAATCAACAAACTCATCTCTATAGCGTTTATCAACATCACGAGAATGAATCTTTTTCAGCTCTTCAATATGCTCACTGAAAAGGGTACAAAATTAAATTAGCCATCTACAATAAGCCATATATATATAGTATACAACATCTTAGTTATCCGTTATTACTTGATCCATGGAGCGGCCTCTTCAATGTTAGTAATAAGATAATGTCTGATGTTATGTAGTTCCACCATAGTAAGTTGGTCCCATTTATACCCTTTTTTAGAATTATCAACTTCTGTAAATATGTTAGAATTATCAACAGAAGGTTCATTTGTAGCTGCAGCTTCATGACGTTCTGGCCTATTACGCTTGGTGCTGATGTTATCCAAAAACTGACTACAAAAAGTCATACACTCTTCGGCAATATATCCCTCAACTATAGAACCCTCCGGGTGAGCTTTGTTACGTACATACCTCTTCAATGTACCAAGGTACCTCTCAATTGGATACATCCATCTGTAATAAACAGGTCCACCCAACCGTGCTTCTTCGGCAAGATGGGTTGGAAGATGTACCATGATATCAAAGAAAGCGGGAGGAAACAACATCTCAAGCTTACAAATTGTTTCAGGAATTTGTTTGCTCATCTTGTCCAAATCTGGTTCCGCCAATTCTTTAGAACAAATTCCAGAAAAGAATGTGCTAAACTCAATTAAAGGTGCAACAACCTTTTCAGGCAATATGTTACATATTGCAATAGGAAGGAGCTTCTGAAATATAATATGGCAGTCATGAGTTTTTAGACCCGATACCTTACATGCTTTTATGTCCACACATCTCTTGATATTTGAGGCATAACCATCGGGCACCTTCACATTCCCCTAAAACTTGCACAAGGTGGTCTTCTCATATTTGCCCAAAGTATATAATGCTGGTGGGAATGTGTACTTGCTCTTTATAAACTTCGGATGTTGATCTGGCCGTATACCCATATCCTTCATATCAAGACGAGCTTGTAGACTATCTTTTGTTTTACCATCCATAGCAAGCAATGTCCCCAATATGCTATCACAAATGTTTTTCTCGATGTGCATGACATCCAATTTATGCCTTATTAGCAATGTCTTCCAATAAGGGAGGTCGAAAAATATACTTTTCTTCTTCCAATTATGCCATCTATTTTCCTCGGTGCGCTTTCTCTTATTATTCGTTGGTCCAAAACTCACTTGATCAAAACACTCGTATTGTTGGAGTACTTCGTCACCAGAGAGTGATGTTGGAGCCTCTCTATTCTTTGCCTTGTTGTTGAAAGAACCTTTGTTTCGATGCCATCTGTGGTCCTGAGGTAGGAAATGACGATGACCCATGTAACAATGC
Source organism: Tuctoria greenei (assembly GCA_036927565.1). NCBI lineage: Eukaryota > Viridiplantae > Streptophyta > Magnoliopsida > Poales > Poaceae > Tuctoria > Tuctoria greenei. The sequence continues at coordinate 19,959,625 of JAYESD010000010.1, read as the reverse complement.
TTTTGTCCATATTTCAACCAGAAGGCGTCAGTGTTTATATGGCAGTATGGACATGCTAGATTCCCTTTTGTGCTCCATCCACATAGCATTGCATATGCTGGAAAATCATTTATTGTCCACAATAAAGAAGCTCGCATGACAAATGTCTCTTTCTTTAAACTGTCATATGTTTCAACACCATCAGACCATAATTTCAGTAGCTCATCAATCAAAGGCTGCAGATACACATCAATGTTGTTTCCAAGTGACTTTGGCCCAGGAATTATCATTGACATCACCCAATAAGACTGCTTCATATACAACCAAGGTGGTAGATTATAAGGGATTAGAATCACAGGCCATGTACTGTAAGAAACATTCATTACTCCAAAAGGATTGAAACCATCAGATGCTAGCCCAAGTCTTATGTTGTGAGGATCAGATGAGAAATTTGGGTGAATGCTATCAAAATGCTTCCATGCTTTCGAATCAGCGGGATGGCGTAATATTCCATCATCAGTACGACCTTCTTTGTGCCAGCGCATGTTTGATGCCGTTGATTCTCCCATATAAAACCTTTGTAGAGGGGGAATAAGAGGGAAGTAACATAGAACCTTGCGTGCTACAATCTTCTTGGATTTTCCACAAGGTAAAGCCTCTCTTGCATCCCCAGCAGTACTATTTTTCCATCTTAATTCACCACATTTTGGGCAACTATTCAGCAGAGAATAGTCCTTCCAGAATAACACACAGTCATTGACACATGCATCGATATTTTTGGTATTCTAGCCCGAGGTCACGAACAACCTTCTGAAGTTTATCGAGTGCATTAGGAATGCAGTGGCCCTTTGGAAGCGCAAATGAGAATAGTTCAAGAAACCTTACAAGCTACTTTGTTCATACCAGTTAAACACTTTATCTGGTAGAAACTGACAATGTAGGATAATTGGGTCAGCTGCGAACAACCTGGATACAACTCCTTTTTGGCATCAGTTAATAAGTCATAGAATTTCTTTGCATCCCCAGTTGGCTGCTGCAGGTTTATAGCATTTTCATGATCAGCAACATCTGCTGAAGTACCACCATGATCAGTGCCTCTAAGTAGACTAGACAACATATTTTGCATAGCACCATCATCAGAAATTATCTCCTTATTATTTGCTGATTCCTCAGCAATATTTTCCTAAACTCGTATTTCTCCATGGTGTATCCAACAAGTATAATCCAATAACATCCCATTTTTGAGCAGGTGTAAATGATCTCCCTTGCGTGTCTTGTTGCAAATATTACGACATCTCGTTCAAGGACAAGGCATAGTTCCTCCCTCACGAGTGCCCTGAAATGCAAAATTTAAAAATGACTTCATTCCATCCTGCCACTCCCTCGTATGCCTGTCTTTTCCCATCCATGTCTTATCTTCTGACATCGTTTCCTACAATTCAATCAGCCATCATCCTATCCGTAAGAGGATAGATGTACAAGAACACATTTTGTGAGCAATTGTACCTAGCTGTTGTTACTCCACGCGCTGCGGCCGGTGGATTCTCCTACAAGCGTGGCGGCTGGCGATGCTCCTCCAAGCGTGGCAGCCGGCGGTTGGTCCTCCAAGCTTGGCGGCCGGCAGATGCTCCTACAAGAGTGGCAGCCGACGGATGCTCCTACAAGCGTGGCGGCCGGCGAATGCTCCTCCAAGCGTAGCGGCCGGCGGATGCTCCTCCAAGCGTGGCGGCCGGCGGATGCTCCTCTAAGCGTGGCGGCTGGCGAATACTCCTCCAAGTGTGGCGGCCTGCGGATGCTCCTACAAGCGTGGCGGCCAGCGGATGCTCCTACAATCATGACAGCCGGCGGATGCTCCTACAAGCGCGTTGCAGAGAGGGAGCCGGCATTGCGGGTCGAAGGGTACCGTAATAAAATATTATTTTTGTTTCTTATTTTCGTTCTTCATTCGGCGTGACAAAAATTTCCCGCCACGGGCAGGCAGGCAGGACAAAAAAGCTGGGCCGCTTGTTATTTGTGGGCTGAAACTGCGCTGATTCACTTTATATTCAAGCTGGGCCTTCGCGCATTCATGACGCTTGCACAAAGCCGAAGGCCTCGAAAGGTCCAGTCCTATCACCGGAGATCGTCAAGGGATGCTGCTTCCGATGTTTGGCCTCTTCATCCTCGCCTTCTTAAACCACCCCCCCCCCTATTGCTTCCAGGCTCAAGTTATCGACTGATTCCCATCCATGCTCTAGTGTGTTGCTTGAGAAGTCCTTTGCCTCTGTTGTTGCAGCACCATGCCTCGCAACCATGTTAGATGCGAATAGGTACCCGCAGGCTCACCGTCCCTGCGCCCTCGTGAGGGGCAATGCACGGTGGTCAACAACCGCCTCATGACGACGGAGTTTATCCGTTTGCGCCGCCAAGCAGCTGTTCTGGGACCCAGAGGAGGTCGCAGCGAGGCGACGCCCATGGAGATCACCCTGGCCATCCATCACCAACTTGAAATCCCGCATTGGGCTTTCACCGTGTCCATGTTTGGGGATGGTGAGTTCCTGGTGCGGTTCACCCGTGATGACTATCGGGAGCTCGCCATGGAGACGGCAATCATCTCCATGCCGGATGATAACCACTACTTCCGGCCATGGATCTTTGGCGTCGGTGTGCCGATCGTCGGGTGGTTCTTCCACGTGCAGGTTGTCATCGAGAACCTCCCTCTGCATGTCTGGTCCGCGGAGGGCATCAGACAGGTTCTGGGTGACGTCTTCCTCTTTGATCACTTCGATGCTTCCACTTACAACCGGGAGCGTGCTGACCTATGCACGGTCGTTGGGTGGATGAAAGACCCAAGCCTCCTTCCTGGGGCCAAAATGGCCACCTTCTTTGCAGGAAGTGATGGCCCGACTGGGAGTGATGGCGGGCCACCGGCGGAACCTTTCAACCATGCCGCAGTGGTCCGGCCTGGCGGCCTCACGACGGAGCTCATCATCCACCTGGATCACTACCTCGACTATATGCCACCGGTCCACCCCAACTCCCCGGCCTCCTCGTCATCAGGTGACTCTTCTGTTGGACACTCATCGGTGTCCTCGGACTCTTCGGGGGACACCTTCCCGCGGCCGAAGAGATTCTACTGGCGGCGTGGGGAAGTGGATGAGGCGGATAAGAAACTCTTTTAGTATGGCTACCAAAGTGTCCTAGCTCATGTGTTACGTTTTCTATGGAAACTAAAAATCCTTTACAAATCCTATCCTTCAAAGGGAGCCTATGTTTGAGAGGATTACGACTGGATTAATTTCCATGAAAAGATTTCTTGTTTAACATTTCGGTTCTCCTTCCTTTTTTCAAACATTTTCTTCCTCGTATTGTCTTCACTTTTTTCTTTCCAGTCCTAGCTACCGGCCTGTTGCATTTTCCAATTACTACTATTTTACAGACCGCTTCGCGGGCCCCGCTGCAGGCGATCTCCTGGCCACTCCACCGGTTTAGGGACAAGGAGGAATTTTGCCTTTTTAAAGGACCCACATTTAATCAAGAATATTAATTAAGAAGAAGTAAATATCTTCACAGGTGGTTGGTACTTAATAACCGTCAAGGAAGATTTTTATCTCAGTCGGGTATTACTTACCAACCGTCTGAGATAATGCCCGATACTGTTCTTCAGTTTCCTTAACCCTTGCTTCTTTTTTATTTGGATTCCAATATAAATACTCAAACATGTTTAGATTCTGCAAATTGTGTCCAAATTATATTATTCTTTCTTCTACATTTCTATAAAATTAACATCTACCACCTGAACAAAAAATTTTAAAACTTGTATAGCTGACATTGTAATGTTTTGGTAAATATCAAATTAATTTCTACTCACATATTATTCACATTTTTGTATCTCGTAAAAAAAAAGATCCTTCACTCAAATTTGTTTGTATGAACATATTCGTATCATTTATACATGTATGAATTTTGTTAATTTTTTTAAAAGCATTCCAACATGTCAAACTTCAAATTATCCACCATTCTAACTAAATGCTCATATACATATGAGGCATTCATCAAATTATGAACACACATTTATTCAAAAAAAAATTAAAAAAATCTGAAAACATTCATAGAGGTTGGTATGATGAGTAAAAATGTCCACTGAAAAAATAAATGAAAAAGGCATTATATTCATCAAGATAGAAAAATGAAAATTATCATTTGTTGTATGTTTTTTATGTTCTGACCGATTTCAAAAGATTTTTGAAGTGAAATTTAATGGTAACCTTTACTTATTAATAATATTACAAGAAAGTGGAATTTTGCCTTTTCAAAGGACCCACATTTAATCAAGAATATTAATTAAGAAGAAGTAAATATCTTCACAGGCGGTTGGTACTTAATAACCGTCAAGGAAGATTTTTATCTCAGTCGGGTATTACTTACCAACTGTCTGAGATAATGCCTGATACTGTTCTTCAGTTTCCTTATCCCTTGCTTCTTTTTTATTTAGATTCCAATATAAATACTCAAACATGAGTTGATTAACTTGAATGATGAACACTAAAACAAGACACAAGTGTTTATCCCGTGGTTCGGCTACCACAAAAGGCCACCTACATCCACGTTGAGGAGTCCACAAAAGGACCGGGTCTTCTCCAACCCTACCCTCGTTGGATCGCCACGAAGGCCAATCCTCTTCCACTAATCACAAAGGGGTCAATAACCGAATTCAAGGGGCGATCTCACACTTTGAGAGCTCCCTTAGATTACAAAACACAATGCCACCGAAAACACACTCAAAAGTTACAATTGAAACGCAGGAGTGTGTTAGAGAATCAAACCAAGAGCTCAATGTGGTGTAGCAAGTGTCTCTCCAATGATCTAGAGTGAATCCTCAAACGATTGAACGATGTTGCACTTGATTTCGTGGAGAGAGGTCATTTTCGAGGCTCTTGGGAGGTGTGACGGCGCTAGGGTTCGAGAGAGTGTAAAAGTGGGCCGTGCACCTCTATTTATATGGGGTTTCTAAAAGTGACCGTTAGGGTTCAGAAAGTTCGGACTAGTCCGTGGTGGTCACCAGACTAGTCCGGTGTGCTGTGTGTTGCAAAACCCTAAGTGTCCCGAAATATCGGACTAATCCGGCTGAAAAGGGACTTGTCCGATTTCGCTACTGGAAATCTTCGGACTAGTCCGATGTCCATCGGACTTGTCCGGACATGTGAAACCCTAAGTGTGTTGGATGACAAGTCCGCACTGGGAAGGACTTGTCCGATTTAGATCAATGGGTTTTTCGGACTAGTCCGTGGAAATATCGGACTTGTCCGAAGTGGATCAGAAAGGATATCGGACTAGTCCGGTTGATAACGGACTTGTCCGATTTTGTGTGACTTGTGTAGTGTTTTGAGGACTAGTCCGCACTGGGGAGGACTAGTCTGATTCTAGTCAGAAAGATATCAGACTAGTCCGACAGATATCGGACTTGTCCGATCTGGTGCAGAAAGGGTTATCGGACTAGTCCGATAGTGATCGGACTAGTCCGGTTCTATGTGACTCTGTGCAATGTGTGTGTTTAATCATCATTGAGCTCTTGGGGTGTGTTTCCTTAACACACTCCATACATAATAATCTACTACTCTTTTTCCTTGAGCTCATTTCCACTTTGCTCCTCTTCATCCCCTCTTTTTGGTATTTTTCTCATTTTTCTATTATAGGCCTGCATGCATCTCAACAAAGAGGTTAGGATCCCAATTGCTTGTCATAAATCATCCAAAACCCACAAGGGAGTCCTAGATGCACTTTCAATCTCCCCCTTTTTGGTGATTGATGACAACCAATTGAGATTTCACAAAATATGACAAAAATTTGAGATTTTCATAAAGTATGCACATATGAATCAAAATACATCAAGCAGTGAAAGAATTATCCATATGTGCATTATTTATAGTGGGATGCATAACTAAGTACATTAAGACATTGAGAGTGACATAATTTGCATTAATGAACCAAAACAAAGCACATATGTCAATCCAGGAGCAAAATTACAGATTTTAACAAAAACTTCTCAAATTAAGTAAGCATTGCATCACAGAAACAAAGTTAATCTTAGAAACACAGTTAAATCATTACAAACACAAATATAGATAAAAAAGAGCTCTCTCCTCGCATCCTACAGCTAAAGCTAAGACTCCCCCTCAATCTCTCCCCCTTTGGCATCAAGACACCAAAAAGAAGGAGAGGAGGGTCCTAGGGTCTTCACTCTTCACTGTCAGTCCTCTCGTCGTCGTCTTCATCTTCTTCATCATCAGCTTGATGAGGAGGAGGAGAAGGAGGAGGGACGGAGCCACTCGAGCCCCCAATGCCAAAGTAGGCAAGTTCGGAGGGGTTCAAGGGCACGAGCTCAGTGAAGTCTGGGTCAGAGTCCTCAGAAATCACTGGAGATCCAATGGGGTCGATCTCCAGCTTTTGGCAGATTTGCCTCACGTTGTCCTTTATGTACTTCATGTCCTCCTTTCTTTTCTTGTTGAGCTTGTGGGCCTTCACTTCGGCCTTCTTGCAGGAGGAGAATATGGCAGCCAGATAATTGAGGATCCCACTAGCTGATCCTCTCTGAGGGGCTTCCCTAGAAGTAGGGACAGCTCTGGCACCTTCACTTGATCTTGTCGGTGCCTCGGGACTGGAGGCCGGCGAAGGAGCAGCCTAGACATTCACTGGTTGAGGCTTCAGAGGCCTCAAGGGAGTATGCTCCACATCCTTCACAAACTCAATCCCTGTGACTTTCTTAATCATAAACATGAGATAGGGAGCATAGCCACATGACCTGTTGGGGGTGCTGGAGATGTTGACCATATCATTCCATATGTAGTCAAACACATCAAACTTTCTGTCCTTGCTTATGATCTTCATTAGGGTCCGGAGGTATCCTTGTACACTCCCTGTATCCCCATCCTTAGGGGCAATGGTCTTCCTCAAAACTCGATTTAGCACCACAAAGAATGGCTTCATGTTCTTTGTGGAGGGAGGGATGAACTTTGAATTTGGCTCATAGAGAAACTTCATCCTCTCCTTGTCGATGACACCAACATTGTGGATGACCACATTATCATTGCTGGAGGTGTCGAGACGCAGCATTCTAGCAAACTCTTCATAAGAGATAGTGTACTTGGATCCATGAGTCATCCAAGTCACTCTTTCTTCCTCATCACTTGCAAAGTGGCAGGTGGCATAGAATTGAGCCACCACTTCATCATTCCAGTTGTACTTGAAGGAAAATAGGTCCTTCAAGCCATGTCTCTCAGCTGCTGCAATCACTTCATGAAAAGCTGAGCACCTCTTCCTCTCAAGGTGTGCCCAGTCAATCCACTGATTGCGCACCACTGGTGTCTTCATTGGCAAGTATACCAATTTGTAGAAGTCAGCATGGAAGTTGCACCAGAACCTTCCATCTGCAGCTTGCTTCGGTCTTCCATACCAGTCAATGCTTCTGAATTTAGCGGCCGAGTCACTGCCCTTGCCATTGAACTTCTCCTCAGTAGGGTCCCGGACCCCTTCCCTGGGAGCATGCAGCTTCAGAGGCCCGACTGGACCCGTCGCTATCCCTTTGCCCTTGCCCTTTGCTTGGCGGGCACTTGCCGAGCTAGGGCCACCACTGGCAGTATCCCTAGAAGCTGGCACCTTGGAGGCCTGCTTCTTTGCTAGCACTTTCCTCCGAACTTGTGGAGGGGATGGAGCTGGCTCGGTAGGTCTTTCTTGGCGCTTCTTGCCAAAACCCGTTGAGGTCCGAGGTGCCACCTCGTGGCCCATCTCGGTCTCAAAGTCGGAGATTTCATCATTTGAGCTCGACATGATCTGAGAATGATTTGCAAGAATGATGATGAGTGATACAAGGCATAGGTATGAAAAGATAGCAAGGAATTGCATTTAGGAATTGAATAATTAGGTTTTAAGTTCAGAAACATCGGACTTATCTGGTGCACAGGCACGGACTAGTCAGGGGGACCGGACTTGTCCGTGCATGGACCGGACTAGTCCGGTGTTCATCCTCAAAAACCTAACAGACTGGACAAAGGATGATTCCTAATGCATAACAAGTCTAGCATACACGTAGTACATCAAAGAAGCATGTATCTAGTGAAAGATGCTAGGCTATTCGATCAACAATGGAGAAAAACAAGATTTCTAGGGTTTGGGAGAAAATTACCAAAGAAATCGATTGAAGCTTGAGGATTAGGGAGTTGGAGCCCGGACAAGTACGCTAGCTTCAATCCGCCCGAGTTCAAGCTTTTGATTTCCGCCCAAATGCGCACCGTTTTGATGGAGGGATCAAGGAATCGCCTTGGGAGCTCGAGCGCAAGAGAGAGAGTGCGTGAGGAAGAGTGGGGATGAGAGGAATTAGGGTTTGGTGGCGGCTAGGGTTATTGACACGAAAAATTGGACAAGTCCGGAAATGACCAGACTAGTCCGAAATCATCCAGAGAGCTATATTGGGCTAGTCCATGGTCTAGCGGACTAGTCCGGACTAACCGACACTCAGCGGACTAGTCTGCATGGGCGGACTAGTCCGGGTAACCACGGACTAGTCCGTGGTCACCAGGAGAAATTTGCATAGCCCATTTATATATATTTGAAGGTTCATAAATAGAGAATAGAGGGGCAAAACAAATCAGTTAATCATGATGAATTTGACCAGTAAGCATACAACAATCAAACAATGATCATAATTCATCAAGATCTAGTAATTGACATAGTTTTTCGAGAAAAATTGAGAGAGATTATTTTCACAATTCAATCAACATTTTTGAAGAATTCATACAGGTATGCAACCTTTCAAGCGACACTCTGAGCATCAAGGATATTTAGTTCATTTTGGAGTTCGCAAAAACGCTTTTCATCAAGTGGCTTGGTGAATATGTTGGCCAATTGCTTTTGGGTGTTGACATGTGAGATGGTTATATCTCCTTTCATGGAATGGTCTCTCAAAAAATGATGTCTTATGTCTATGTGTTTAGTTCTAGAGTGCTCAACTGGATTGTGGGAAATTTTAATGGCACTCTCATTGTCACAAAGGAGAGGAATACGGTTCATATTGTAACCGTAATCCCTTAGAGTTTGTCGCATCCAAAGGAGTTGTGCACAACAACTCCTGGCTGCAACATACTCTGCTTCGGCTGTGGATAGGGCAATGGAATTTTGTTTCTTGGAGGACCAAGAAACTAAGGATCTCCCTAGGAATTGGCATGTGCCGGAGGTGTTTTTTCTATCTACTTTGCACCCGGCATAATCTGCATCGGAGTAACCAATGAGATTGAATTTTGAGCCTTTTGGGTACCAAAGACCAATGTTGGGTGTATGAACTAAATATCTCAAGATCCTTTTTACGGCTGTCAGGTGGCATTCCTTAGGGTTGGCTTGAAATCTTGCACACAAACATACACTCAACATGATATCTGGCCTGGATGCACATTAATAGAGTAGAGATCCAATCATGGAGTGATATACCTTTTGGTCAATGTTAGGTCCATCTTCATTGAGATCCAAGTGGCCATTTGTTGCCATCGGGGTCTTTATGGGCTTTGCCTTGTCCATGCCAAACTTCTTAAGTATGTCCTGCGTGTACTTGGTTTGGCTTATGAATGTTCCTTCCTTTTGTTGCTGCACTTGGAATCCCAAGAAGTATCTCAATTCTCCCATCATTGACATCTCAAACCTGTCTGTCATGATTTTGCTAAATTCCTCACAAAAAGATTGGTTAGTTGACCCAAAGATTATATCGTCAACATAAATTTGACAAATAAAAAGATCATTATCTAAATTCTTTGTAAATAATGTATAATCTACTTTGCCAATTTGAAAACCATTCTCAATTAAGAAATATCTAAGACACTCATACCAAGCTCTAGGAGCTTGTTTGAGGCCGTAGAGAGCCTTACGCAGTTTGAATACGTGGTCGGGGAACTCTTCGTCCTTAAACCCGGGTGGTTGCTCCACGTACACCTCTTCCCTTATCGGTCCGTTGAGGAAGGTGCTTTTCACATCCATTTAATACAGCTTGAAATCGTGGTGAGTAGCATATGCAAGTAATATTCTAATAGATTCAAGCCTAGCTACTGGAGCAAAAGTCTCATCAAAATCCAAACCTTCGACTTGTGAGTACCCTTTGGCCACAAGTAGTGCCTTGTTTCTTATCACCACCCCATGTTCATCTTATTTATTGCGGAAGACCCACTTGGTGCCGACGATGATTGCATTGGGCCTTGCCACAAGTTCCCACACCTCGTTCTGCTTGAAGTTGTTCAATTATTCTTGCATTGCCACCACCTAGTCCGTATCCTTCAATGCATCCTCAATCCTGCGTGGTTCCAAAAAGGATACAAACGAATAATGCTCACAAAAGTTAGCTATGCGAGATCTAGTGGTTACTATCTTTTGGATGTCACCGATGATGTTGTCGATTGGGTGATCCCTTTGGACGCATTGGTGTACTCTTGGGTGTGGCACTTGAGGAGTTGTATCTTCATGATTGTCCGCTTCTCCCCCTAAGTGGTTGCCTTCATTGACTTGTTGATCATCTTCGTACTCTTGTGGTTGATCTTGTGTTGAAGCTCCCCCTTGATTGATGGTCTCCTCTTGTGGTTCATCTTCCTCATGTAAGTGTGAAGGTGGCTCTTGTGGTTGAACTTCGCCTAGAGCCATTCTTTTCAATGCTTGACAAGGAGCTTCTTCTTTACCTAATTCACATGGATCAACTTGCTCCTTTTAGGAGCCATTAGTCTCATCGAACACTACGTCACGTGCTACTTCAACAAGTCCAGAGGCCTTGTTGAAAACACTATAGGCGTAAGTGTTCGAATCATAACCAAGCAAGAAACCTTCATCGGACTTCGAAGCGAACTTTGATGTCCTAGGCTTCTTGTTCAGGATATAACATGGAGAACCGAAAACTCGAAAATATGAAATGTTTGGTTTGTTACCGGTAAGTAGCTCATAGGGAGTCTTCTTGAGTAGTCGATGAAGATAAAGTCGATTTGCGGCGTGGCAAGCGGTGTTAATCGCTTCTGCCAAAAATCGATCCGAAGTATTGTACTCATCGAGCATTGTTCTTGCCATCTCTATGAGTGTTCAGTTCTTTCTTTCCGCAACTCCGTTTTTTTTTTTTGTGGCGAGTATGGCGCTGAAAATTCGTGCTTGATGCCCTCTTCATCAAGGTACTCCTCCACATGTGTGTTCTTGAATTCCGTGCCATTGTTGCTTCGAATGCTCTTGATTGTCAATGAAAATTTGTTTTGAGCTCGCTTGAAGAACTTCTTGAGTGTTCCTTGTGTTTCTGACTTATCATGCAAAAAGAAAACCCATGTGAAGCGAGAAAAATCATCAATGATAACTAAACCATATTTGTTACCACCGATGCTTATGTAAGCAATTGGACCAAACAAGTCCATGTGAAGTAGTTCGAGCGGTCTTGTTGTAGTCATGACGTTCTTTGCGGGATAATGTGCTCCAACTTGCTTCCCGGCTTGGCACGCGCTACAAGGCCTGTCTTTCCCAAAAACAACATTCTTCAAACCGCGGATGTGATCGCCCTTGAGGAGTTTTTGAAGGTTCCTCATACCAACATGCGCTAGCCGTCTATGCCACAGCCAACCCATGTTGGTTTTTACAATCAAGCATGTGTCGAGTTCGGCTTTATCCTTGTTGAAGTCAACAAGGTAAAGCTTTCCCTTCAACATACCCTTGAATGCAACGGAACCATCACTCCTCCTAGAGAAGGTCACACCCTCTTTAGTGAACAAGCAATTATTACCTTTGTCACATAGTTGAGATATGGACAGCAGGTTATAATCTAAAGATTCAACATGTAAAACATGAGAAAGTGTGTGTTTCGAAGATATTGCAATTTTACCAGTACCGAGCACCCTTCCTTGACTATTATCTCTGAAGTAGATGCCCTCGTTTGGATCCTCATTCTCTTTATATTCCACAAACATCCTCCTTTCTCCGGTCATGTGGTTGGTGCATCCACTGTCTAGCACCCATTTGGATCCACCGGAGGAATAAGCCTGCAAAAACAAATTATGCTTTGGTTTTAGGTACCCAAGCTTGCTTGGGTCCTTGGAGGTTAGTTACAATACATTTGGGCACCAACACATGGGATTTTGTGTTCCCGTGGCGTGGCCCAACATAATGAGCACAGACATTGCCAAGATTATTTCTCATTAATACATAGGAGGCATCAAAAGTTTTGAATAATAGCTGTTGTTGTTCATCAACCAGGCTAGTCTGAGGGGTCAGACTTGTTCGGAGGACCGGACTTGTCTGGACACCAACCGGACTAGTCCGGTATTCGTGTCAGTTCAGGTTTTTATTCTTCGACTTACCAGTTTGAGAGGGTTTTCCCTTCACAAAAGAAATTCTTCCCTTGTTATTCTTATGACTTCCAGCATGCTGCTTTTCATAATAAGAGTAACCAATGCCATATTTGACATTTGGAGGTCTTTGGACCAAGTATGCACTACGTGCATAGTTGATCTTCTCCTTGTAAAATATGCCACATTGGGTAGGATTTTTATCCTTTGTGGAGGTTGATTTCCCTTTCAATCTGGTGTCAGTTTTACTACATGTGCACATATGAGCAAACTCAGTTTTAGTGGGTTGAGAAGGTGAGTTTGAAGAGGAGGAAGGTTCACTCAGCTTGAGTGACTCAACTTGCACTTCAAGGATCTTGTTAACCTTGATCAGGTCAGCAAGTTGGTCCTTGATTGCAACATTTGAGTCAGTTAACTCCAAGCAAGCTTTCTTGCTTGAAGCTAACTCAATCTCTAGTGAACTGTTTTTCTCCTTTTCAAGCTCTAGAAGTTTGTCAAGTTCGACATACTCCTCCTTTTGGGAGATAATCATGTCCTCTTGATGATCAATTAACCTTTCCTTCTCAACATGTTTGTCAAGTAAAAATTTCATTTTTGTTGCAGTTTTCTTATCTAGTCCACTAAATATATCCTCACCATCACTATCCATTTCATCATCACTAGAGTAGGAATGCATGGAGGGGGTTTTGATGTTTACCTTGCGTTTACCTTCCTTTGCCATAAGGCAAGTGCCATTTCCCTTTCTTGCAACGAGTGTGGGGAAGAGTGTAGATTTCTTGGACGTGTTCTCGATGGCTATGCTACCCATCTCTTCTTCATCGGATGATGAGGACTCATCGTTTGAGTCCCACTCCTTCCCAATGTGTGTTTGTTCGGCTTGTTTCTTCTTCTTGAAGAATTTCTTAGGTTGAGGCTTGGCTTCTTTGGTCTTCTTTTTGTTCTACTCATATGGGCAATCAACTATAAAGTGGTTATACTCACCACAATTATAGCATGCCCGCCTCAACTTTGGCTTCGTTCTTTCCTTGTACTTGCCTTCACTTGATTTTGTCCCTTGCTTTTTCTTCATTATTCTCTTGAACTTTTTCATGAACAATATCAAATCCTATTCATCTAGCTCACTGCTCTCATCATCACTGTCCTCCTCTAGTTGTGCTTCTCTTGCTTCTTTGGATAGAGGCTTGAGGGTGGACTTTAAAGCAACTCCTTTCTTCTTAGCCGAGGTGAGGTCGACAATTTCCTTGACATGCTTTGCTTGTTTCTCCATCATTTCAAAGTTGATAATTTTACCAAGCAATTCATCTGGAGTCATCCTTTTGTATCCGGGGCTTTCTCTAATCATGGAGCATAGCATGACATTGCGAGGCATAAAAGCTCTAAGGATGAGCTTTACAACCTCGTGGTCATTCCACTTCTTGCTCCCATATGATCAAACTTTGTTGACGAGTGTCTTCAATCGATTGTATATATCCTCAGGTGACTCGTCTTCCTCGATTGCGAATCTTCCTAGTTCGCCTTCGATCATCTCAATCTTTGCTTCACGCACATGTCGGTCACCTTCATGTGCAGTTTGTAGTGTATCCCATATCTCCTTAGAAATTTCGAGTCCATCTACCTTGGTGAGCTCGTCTCGACTGAGTGAGGAGGTGATTACAACTGCGTCTTGAGCGTTTCTATGAATGGCCTGCTCTTGACTTGGGGTGAGCTCTTCGTCGTCATCCGGAATATCTATCCCTGTGCATACAATATGCCATAAACTTGGGTTGAGGGAAATCAAATGCATTTTCATATTCTGCCTCCACATAGAGTAATCACTTCCATTGAAGTGTGGGGCTTTTCCAAGTGGGATAGATAAGTAATGGTTGTTATTGGAATTTAGACGATCATAGTTAAAAGGATATCGGGAGTAGTCAGTGTGACTACTCCCTTTCTTCTTCTCTTCAACCTTTGCTTTCCCTTTGGAAAGTGCCTTCTTTCTGAGGAGTGCCTTCAGCTCCAGCGTCTCCTCATCGTCGTCCTCGAAGTCTTGAATGGCTTCGAGGTACTTCTCCAGTTTTTGGGTCTTGTCGTTGTTAACCTCCTCTTGGTTGTTGATTTTGTGGACGTCCTTCATGTCCGACATGATCTCTTCGAGTGGTTGAACTCTTTCTTGAAGAACCTGCTCTGATACCAATTGAATGTAGGCCTAGAGGGGGGTGAATGGGCCTTTTTGAAAATTGTCAGATCTTGCAACACTCAACAACCAGTTTAATACCAGAGATATCGGACTAGTCCGGTAAAGTGCGAACTAGTCCGGTTTTCACGGACTAAGTTGATTAAACTTTATTGATTGGTTTGATTCTTTTATGTGTGCAGCGAAAATATAGAATCAAACAACAGTTTAACAGTTATATACTGGATTATATCACAATTAAGTCTTATGTTCAACAATTTAACGTAAGATGAACAATGTGTATGAAACCCTAGATTAAGTTGATTAACTTGAATGATGAACACTAAAACAAGACACAAGTGTTTATCTCGTGGTTCGGCTACCATAAAAGGCCACCTACATCCACGTTGAGGAGTCCACAAAAGGACCGGGTCTTCTCCAACCCTACCCTCGTTGGATCGCCATGATAGCCAATCCTCTTCCACTAATCACAAAGGGGTGAATAACCGAATTCAAGGGGCGATCTCACACTTTGAGAGCTCCCTTAGATTACAAAACACAATGCCATCGAAAACACACTCAAAAGTTACAATTGAAACATAGGAGTTTGTTAGATAATCAAACCAAGAGCTCAATGTGGTGTAGCAAGTGTCTCTCCAATGATCTAGAGTGAATCCTCAAAGGATTGAACGATTTTGCACTTGATTTCGTGGAGAGGGGTCCTTTTTGAGGCTCTTGGGAGGTGTGACGGTGCTAGAGTTCGAGAGAGTGTAAATGTGGGCCGTGCACCTCTATTTATATGGGGTTTCTAAAAGTGACCGTTAGGGTTCAGAAAGTTTGGACTAGTCCATGGTGGTCACCGGACTAGTCCGGTGTGCTGTGTGTTGCAAACCCTAAATGTCCCGAAATATCGGACTAATCCGGCTGAAAACGGACTTGTCCGATTTCGCTACTGGAAATCTTCGGACTAGTCCGATGTCCATCGGACTTGTCCGAACATGTGAAACCCTAAGTGTGTTGGATGAAAAGTCCGCACTGGGGAGGACTTGTCCGATTTAGATCAGTGGGTTTTTTGGACTAGTCCGTGGAAATATCGGACTTGTCCGAAGTGGATCAGAAAGGATATCGGAATAGTCCGGTTGATAATGTACTTGTCCGATTTTATGTGACTTGTGTAGTGTTTTGAGGACTAGTCCGCACAGGGGAAGACTAGTCCGATTCTAGTCAGAAAGATATCGGACTAGTCCGACAGATATCGGATTTGTCTGATCTGGTGCAGAAAGGGTTATCGGACTAGTCCAGTAGTGATCGGACTAGTCTGGTTCTGTGTGACTCTGTGCAATGTGTGTGTTTAATCATCATTGAGCTCTTGGGGTGTGTTTCCTTAACACACTCCATACATAATAATCTACTACTCTTTTTCCTTGAGCTCATTTCCACTTTGCTCCTCTTCATCCCTTCTTTTTGGTATTTTGCTCATTTTTCTATTATAGGCCTGCATGCATCTCAACAAAGAGGTTAGGATCCCAATTGCTTGTCATAAATAATCCAAAACCCACAAGGGAGTCCTAGATGCAATTTCACATATGGTATTAAATTAATTGTTGGTTGGTATTAAATGGATTCTTATGGTAAATGAGAATGTTGGATTCACGATATGACAATTACTTGGGTTATGAAGGGAAATAAACTCACATAGACATGATAGGTTGCTTTTATATGTTTATGAAATGTACTTTTCTGCAATTAGCCATTTTACTCCAGTCATTTGTTTAGCTACATGTCATCTATTCTCACACTTGTTGAGTACAACACGTACTCACCCTTACCATTCCCCCACCAACAGCTACAGGAGATACTTGGGAGTACCCTGAGGATCACGTAGAGTACTAGGTTGTGTACTGTCGTGCTACTTAGTTTACTTTCCACTGCTATAGTTCGAGTCTTGTCATTCATGAACCATTGGATTATTGTAATAAGGTACTTATTTAATAGTTAAGACGTGGTTAACATTTGTATATCATTTGTGATGCATTCGTGTATGTGTGATGAACATCCTGGGCACACATATAGGCTATACTTGGTTCATATTCAGAGCCAGGTGTCACAAATTGATATCAGAGCTGCTTTGACAGTAGGACGCAAGACTAGGTAGAATGGGCACTCTAGAGCACATAGGAACACTCCTCTAATCTGCTATTTTCAAAATTTCTTGCTGCTGTTTTTACTTCATCATTTCAGCCACCAAAAAGAGTTGATTGCTTCTGCATTTTTAATGCAATTTTTAGCCGTGTCTTATGGTGCTCGCTGCTGTTTTTGCTGCTTAAATCTTTGTGTAAAGTGTGTGATTTGCTGCTGTTATTTGTGGGTAAAAATCATTGTGTTAGCTGCTGTGTTTTCTTCCTCTCTTTTCCTTTCTTTTGGACAGCTGCACCACTCTTTTACCATTATTTTGGCTGCTGCAATTTATCCGGTTTATGTTACATTTTTATCTCCTCTAATGTATTCTTGTTTTCTATAGATGCCGATCACAAGGAGTACAAAATGCAAGTTCACTTGTCCGCCGCCCCTTGGTGGTGGGCTTAACCCCATTGAGCTTTACAAGCCAAAGCAAGAGGAGGAGAATACCAAGTTCGAGGAGGAGGAAGCTAACTAGTCGAACACTATGGAGGAGGATCCGGAGAAGTATGAGCCGTGTGAGGAGGATATGGACGAGGATCCTAATGAGGAGTACTACGTACCATCTTCAGATGAGGAGGAAAGCAGAGGTGAAGATGGAGGGGGACCACAACTCGGTGCAAATGAGAATGGACGCAACAGACCCGAGTTCCCCCAAGTTGAGGAGATTTGGACAATCGGAACCGAACGAGGACACTGGAACTAAAGGAATTCCTTCATTCCCATTGCATGTGTGCTAATTACTTCGTGAAGAGAGTCTCTCGTCCTGGACGCGATAAATGGCGTGTTCAAGTTCTCATTTTCTTCACTGTTATGTCCTTTGGATTGACGAACGCGCCAGCATACTTTATGTACCTCATGAATAAGGTCTTCATGGAATATCTGGATAAGTTTTTCGTAGTGTTCATTGATGACATCATGATATATTCGAGAAGAGAGGAAGAACATGAGGAGCACTTTAAGCTTACATTGCAGAAGCTATAGGAACACCAGTTGTATGCCAAGTTCAACAACTGTCAATTTTGGTTACGGGAAGTGTCATTCTTTGGCCATATCATCTCCGTAGGAGGAGTATCAGTCGACCTGGGAAAAGTGGGAGATGTGCTTAAGTGGGAGCCGCCACATAATGTGAAGGAAATTCAAAGTTTCCTTGGAATGGCAGGATATTACCGCCGATCCATCAAGGATTTATCCAAAATAGCAAAGCCTATGACCGAATTACTCATGAAAGGGAAGACATTCTGATGGACTCAAGCTTGTCAGGATATCTTTGAGGAGTTAAAGAAAAGGTTGAAAACCGTGCCGGTGTTAGTATTGCCGGACGTGAGCAAGAGCTTTGATATATATTGTGATGCATCAAGACAAGGAATTGGATGTGTGCTTATGCAAGAAGGACAAGTGGTAGTTTGTGCATCAAGGCAATTAAAGAAACATGAGCTGAATTATCCTACGCACGACATTGAACTCGCAGCCCTGGTGCACGCCTTGAAGATATAGAGACATTATGATTTTTGTCACCGATGTGAGATTTATATGGATCACAAGAGCCTCAAGTATATATTCACGCAAATGAATCTGAATATGAGGCAACGCCGATGGTTGGAGCTCATCAAAGATTATGATGTGGGAATCAACTATCACCCAGGGAAGGCCAATGTATTGGCCGATGCTTTGCGTCAGAATAGAGTAAGCGACTAACTCACGGTCCGAGAGTTACCACCAAAGCTATACAAGGAATTCAAACGGTTGAACCTTGGATTCATAAATGAGATAGGAGAAATGGATGTCAACCCAACGTTAGAGCAAGAAATACAGGAAGGACAGACAAGAGACGAGGAAATCCAAGAAATCAAGGAAAAGATCCAACAAGGGAGATGAATGTGGCCTAGAGGAGGGTGAATAGGCCTTTTTGATTTTTAGTCGGAACCTGCAACACTTAGCAACTTGATCAAATACAAGGAAATCGGACTAGTCCGATAGAGTGCGGACTAGTCCGGTGCATGCGTACTAGATTGATCAAGTTAGATCAATGATTTCAATACAAGCACAGTACACAACGGAATATAGTATGTAACTTGAAAGTATTGAGTCAATGAAATTAAGTGTATCACAAATTTCAATGTTTTAACGTAAGATGGACAAGATCAAGTAAACCCTAGAATATTATGTGAAAAACTTAAGAACAAGTTTGACACAAGATTTTATCCCGTGGTTCGGTTCCCACAGAGGCAACCTACGTCCACGTTGAGGAGCCCACGAAAGGACCGGGTCTTCACTGCCCTAACCTCGTCTAATCGCACGAAGGCCAATTCTCTTCCACTATCACAAAGGGTAAATAACCAAGTTCAAGGGGCCTTCTCACAAGTTGAGGGCTCCCCAAGATTACAAATCGAACACCACCAAGAACACACTCTTAAGATCAACAATGAAACAGTAGGACTGTGTTAGAGAATCAAACCCAAGGGCTCAAACGTGTGATTTGTGTCTCTCCTTTGATCCAAGATGAATCCTCAAGAAATTGATCTTTCTTGCATTGGATTGTGTGGAGACATGTGTTTTCTAAGCTCTTGGATGGTGTGATGGCGCTGGGAGTCGAGAGAGTTGAAAGTAGGGACGTGCACATCTATTTATAGGGTGTTCCCAAAAGTTACCGTTAGGGTTTTGAGAGTCTGGACTAGTCCATGGTGGAGTCCAGACTAGTCTAGTGTGCGGCGTGCAGGAAATCCTAAGTTCTCAGGAAGATCGGACTTGCCCGGCTTAGGATGGACTAGTCCAATTTAGGCCCTGGAAAAGTTTGAACTAGTCTGGTCATTTTCGAACTAGTCCAGTTGTGGTGAATCCCTTAGTGAATTGGGGACAAGTCCGCATTTGATGGACTTGTCCGATTTTAATCAGAGAGGTTATCGGACTAGTTCGGATATTATCGGACTTGTCCGATGTCGTGCAAAGTTGTGAAGTGTTGAGACTAGTCCGCACTAGGGAGGACTAGTCAGATTTTGGTCAGAAAGATATCAGACTAGTTCGTGGTGATATCGGACTAGTCCGGTCTGTGTAAACCAGGACTATGCAGACAAGTCCGCATAGGGAGGACTTGTCCGATTTTGAATAGAGGGATTATCGGACTAGTCCGAGGTATATCGGACTAGTCCGGATCTGTGTAAATTTGTGCTGTGAATGAGTTTTCTTGTGCTTGAGCTCTTGGTGTGTGTTTCTTCAACACACTCCATGCACAATGATATAATCTATTCAGCTCTTGAGCTCTTTTCCATATAGATCCTCATTCACCTTTCTTTTTGCGCTTTCTTCATAGTTTCATTAAAACTTGCGCTCATCTCAACAATTTAGTTAGGATCACATTTGTTTGTCATAAATCAACCAAAACCCACAAGGGATGCCTAGATGCACTTACAGGAGAGAATTCAGATTTGATGAGGATGACCATGGCACTCGATGCTTGGGAAAAGAACTGTTGTACCTAATGTGAATCATCTCTGTGAGATAATATTGAAGGAGGCACATGACTCGCCTTATTCCATTCATCCCGGTTGTACGAAGATGTACCAGGACCTGAAAACTCGCTATTGGTGGGATGGCATGAAGAGGGACATAGCTGAATATGTTGACCTATGTGACATGTGTCAACGGGTAAAGTCTAAGCATCAGCGACCTGCTAGATTATTGCAGCCGCTGAAAATACCTGAGTGGAAGTGGGAAGAAATCGGCATGGACTTTATAGTTGGATTGCCACGTACTCAGTCCGGTTATGACTATATATGGGTTATCGTGGATCGGTTGACAAAGTCTGCTCATTTTATTCCTGTACGTACCAAATACAAAGTGGCAAAGCTAGTAGAGCTATATATGGAGAAAATTGTATGCCAACATGGGGTTCTGACGAGAATAGTCTCAGACCGAGGTTCCCAATTCCCCTCTAGGTTCTAGCAAAAACTGCATGAAGCTATAGGTACAAGGTTAAAATTCAGCTCTGCGTACCATCCACAGACTTATGGACAAACCGAGAGGACAAACCAGATATTAGAGGACATGTTGAGAGCCTGCGCCTTGAAACATAGACGTAACTGGGACAAGAGTTTGTCGTGTGCTGAATTCTCGTACAACAATAGCTATGAAGCCAGTTTTAAAATGTCAATCTATGAAGTACTATACGAAAGGAAGTGTAGGACACCCTTGTTTTGGAATGAAACGGTAGAGAATCAAGTATTTGGTCCTGATGTGTTACAAGACGCTAAAAGACAAGTTCAAATAATACGTGAAAACCTAAGGGCTGCCCAGTCTAAATAAAAAGACTATGCGGATAATAGGCGAAGGAATCTGGCTTTTGAAGTGTCACCTATCTGAGGTCAACGATGGTTTAATGTCAAAGGAAAACTGGCACCTCGTTATATCGGGCCATTTAAGATTTTGGACAAGCGAGGAGAGGTAACATATCTCTCCGATGTACACGACATGTTCCATGTGTCTCAACTCAAGAAGTGTCAGAGAGTGCCATAAGAACAAGTGTCGATGGACGAACTAGAACTTCAGGAGGATTTGTCCTATGCCGAGCAACCGATCAAAATCCTGGACATGAAGGAAAGAGTCACAAGGAATAAGAGAGTCCGTTGGTGCAAAGTGCAATGGAACCACCATACGGAAGCCGAAGCTACTTGGGAACGTGAAGAAGACATGTAGGCAGAATTCCTTCATCTTTTATCCATGCATCTAATCTCGAGGATGAGATTCACTTTAAGGGGGTAGGTTTTTAACACCCTTAATTTTAGCATCATGCATTGCATACATTTTCATGCAAGAAACATTGGTAGAACAAAAAAAGAACAAAAATAAAAGATAAAACATATATATGAAAATAGGTGTAGGTAATAAGAAAAGTAAATAGGAATATAAAATGTATGATGGGAAATAAATATAAACAAATGGAAAATATATAAAAAATATAATATAAAACAAAGGTATATAAAATATAGGAAAAAAAGTTCCGTAAACTTCTGGAAGTTTCTGGGAGAAGCTTTGCTTTACCCCAGAAGTTTTCGGGCAAATAGTGCATCGAGCGGAAACCAGGCGCGCCCGAGCTGGTGCCAGCCCGTGCGCCCAAACCGCCCACGAGCGTCCAAGCACACTAGCGCGCTACAAGCCGATTCGGTTGCGGGCTCGGCGTACGTGCCGCACTGGGACTCAGATTCCTGCTGGCTATATAAGGAGCCGCGGACCAGGGTTTCGACACAAGCGATAGAAATTTTCCAGCGCTGCAAACCCTAGCCGCCGGCAAGGAAAAAAAACAGAGTCTGCACCAGAGAGAAAAAAAGAGGAGAAAAAGGGTAGAAAAAAGAGAAGGGAGCCTTCGTACGTTGGAGATCGTCGCGCTTCCGTGGTCGGGCCGCCAGAGGATCGCTGCACTGTCTACTTTGTTTAAGCTACGCCTCCGCCCCGCGATCTTCGAAGCCGCCGCATCTACGGTAGGATACGTTTTCCGGTACAAATTTTAGCAACGTATTAGATCTAATAACCAGAATTAAATCGTAGTTGCACCTATCTATTTTATTTCAGCAACCATAATTCTCGCAAAAACCCCCGTAAACTCGCATGAACACATATGCACTTGTTGGATCTAATTAATAAACAATCGTAGTTAATTAATTATTGAACCTTTCATGCATTCATGTTATTGCATATTGATTAATATGTGTGCACTTCGTATGTGTTTTCTTGTATGTGTATCACCACAAGTAGAGGGACGTGCTCAAGAGGCCATGTACGAGGATTTCCAGAACCAAGACTTTGAAGCACTTGAGCAACCCCATCAGTCAGAGCAATGCAAGTGTCCTTGATCATATTGATCCCGTTTGTTAAATGTTTTGTTTGCAAAATTGCATGCTCATGTCAATATGATGGGAATCCCATACATAGGAGGTTACTGGCATTGTATGCCACCCCTTGTCACCGGGATATACATGATTAGTCGGATATAGGTATTTTCATTTTTGCACCGCATCGCTACATGGGTTAATGGGTAACTTAAATATTATGCTTGACAACTTTAATTATGAGAATTTGCGATGGTAACAATATAATGATTAAATTAGCAACATGGAACTTAGGTGATCTAAGCAAGCACAGTTTTGTAGAATGGGTTAGATGGTGTGGTAGTTTTGCTTGCCTTAGATCTAAGGATCGGTTCATGCAAATATATGCCAGGACAACAGTGTCACCACAAGGCCAAGTATGGATGTGGCGTAGCTGAATAATTAGGATTGCTGCTAGTAATGTATGGACCATTGGATGGCGCATAGAATGGGAGTCGAGTAGTGCTACCCATGGGATCTACATGGCACACGAGGGGCACGTGGGTGGGTGAATGGAGATTCAAGTCTGACAGTAAAACCTTAGTGAGTCTGTACATACTAGTAGTCACTTTTGTAAGTCTATTTTGTGATCTCTTGGCCACACACCTATGGAAGTATTAAGTCATAATAGAGGTTTTTTAGTCACTGAAAGGTGATGAAATCCTGAACATGTGGGTAAAGTGGTACAACCTGTGCAGAGTTGTCGGTACCCTAAAAACCATACACCCCCTGAGGTTACAAAGATCTCAAGGGAAGGACGTATACTCAAATTGAAGACCCTCGGAGGCCCACTTGTCAGACATAACCGGAACTGCTTCTCCAACATGGTTAACCCCAAGGTTGCCACGTGTACTGTCAGACCGGAGCTACTACCCACAAGGGTGAAGCTCCGGGCTAGGTACCGAAACGGCACCTCCGGACATAACCCCTGACCGAGAGAAGCTCCGGACCTGACACGTGCCAGGCCACCCCGGAGCTTCCCGCTTCCCATAAGCAAGCTCCGGAGCTGCCACGTGTCCATACGTCGGAGCTGGCCGCTTCAAACCTCCGGGAGACATTATAACGGCTCCGGATCTTCAAAGGACAGCCGCGGACTTCAAGACCCGATTAATTGTCATTAATTCCATGTTAATGACACTTGATCGGACGATCTTAACACCTGTAACGGCACTGTCGGAGCCGTTACAGGGTTATTAACAACAATTAATCTCGTGTATCAATACTAGTAACCGCCAGGGCCACATGTCGGGCCAGGCTAACTTGTAACGGTTTGTCCTTGTACTATAAAAGGACAAACCAACGACACACGAGGGGGGATCGGACTCTCGAACGCTCTCAAGCTCACAAGTTAATACAACACACACACACACCCGTGGAGTAGGGTATTACGCTCAGGCGGCCCGAACCACGTAAACCACTGTCTCTCGTGTCCAATCGTGATTCACCTTCTTGAGTCTCCGCGTCCCCAAACCGAACTACAAACTCCTTTAACACTTTAGTAGTGTCAGGGGATCTGTCGACTCCAACAGTCGACAGTTGGCGCGCCAGGAAGGGGGGCCTGAGATCTTCAAGAATGGTGAATTCTGCGGCTGGATCATCCAACGGGCAACCTGCTGCTCAGGCTGTCAGAGGCAATCCCTCCAACATGCAGCCACCAGCAGGAGCCTCAGCACCAGCAGGAGTCACACTCCCACCACCACCATCTTCTCCGGCAAGACATGCTGGACAACATGATGGTGCGCCAGTGTCACATACTGCGCCAGCAAGTCGTGACAACCCAGAACACGCGCTCCATGCAGCGCGTGCTCCTCTCCAGCGACCACCACCTCCGGATGCATCTCAAGGTGCCATGGAGCAATGGAGGGCTGATGTTGAGCATTTGGTCGCAGCAGCGGCCGAACGCCTCAACAACCAGGGTCCACCTCCTTCAGGGCGGGCCCCATCGCAGCAACGGACGTAGTCTGGAAGACTTGGTCCGCATGTCTCCAACAACCGAAGACGAGTTGCATCACAGCAAGTGACGTCGTTGCCCTCTGGGGCACGACGCACCCATACTGCATCTCGGCTTTCGACACATGACCTCCGGGCGAAGCTTGATTGCCGATACCGCCAACAGGATGGCCGTGTCCATATCGAGCGAGCTCGAGAAAGACGAGATGCTCAAGACCTTTCTACCCTGGAAGGAGTAGGAGGAGGCTGTTCCGCCCTAGCCATGCACCTGCGCATGGTTAGATGGCCACAGAAGTTCCGGCCACACTTGCCGGAAAAATTCGACGGGACTGTCAACCCTGTAGAATTTCTGCAGATATACTCCACTGCAATCTTAGCAGCTGGAGGAAACGAGGCCGTAATGGCCAACTACTTCCCAGTGGCCTTAATTGGGACCGCCAGGTCCTGGTTTATGAGCCTTCCACCCAACTCTATTGACAGTTGGGAGGAGCTGTGCCGTCAGTTCACTGCCAACTTCGGGAGTTCATACACCCGACCGGGCACTGAACTGGACCTTTTTGCGGTCGTGCAAAAAGGAGGAGAATCTTTGCGGTCATTCATCCAGAGGTTCTCTCAGGTACGTAACACAATCCCTTCTATCTCAAGCGCTTCTATCATTGTGGCATTCAGACAGGGTGTGCGAGACAAGAAGATGTTGGAGAAGCTGGCGATCAAAGAGATCACCAGCGTCACGGAGCTCTTCAGCTTGGCTGACAAATGTGCCAGAGCTGCGGAGGGCCGTGAAATGCACTCCAAACCAGCCTTGGAGGATCATAAAAAATCCTCCAAAGAAGAAGCTGCTACCTCCGGGAGTGGCAAGAAGAAAAAGAAGACCAACGGCAAGAAGAAGCCGTCGGCCGGCACATCCAACGTTGCAGCCACTGCAACCCCTGGTGGCCGGGGGCCACGCCCCGAGAAGCGACCTCGACCGTCTTCCGAAGACGGTGGCAAATCCAAAATGTGGTGCCCTATTCACAAAATGGGCAGCCACAGGCTGGAAGACTGTCGGGAGGTCCAAAACCTTGCCGAGCGCTACCACAAGCGCCGGGAAGGGTCTCCCTTCCGACAGAGGGAGGGAAAACAAAAGGTCGATGAAGCTCCGGCTGAAGAGGAGTTAGGGTTTCAGGACCCCAAAAAGGTCCTGAAAGCCGTCTACACCTCCGTCGACGATGACTCCGACGTCTCTGACAACGAGCGTCGGAAAACCATGAACACCATCTTTGGTGGATCATGGGACATCACTTCTCGTCGTGTCATCAAGACTATGCGACGGGATATGGCTGCTGTAGCTCCTACAGCTAGACCGGAGCCACATCGAAAGTGGATGGACACACCCATCACTTTTGATGTTTCGGACTGTCCTCAAAGCATGGTCGGAGCTGGCCAATTACCCTTGATGGTATCTCCCACCATCAACAACATCCAGCTCCATCATGTCATGGTAGACGGAGGTTCGGGGCTTAACCTCATCAGCTTCGAAGCTTTCACTAAGCTTCAGCTCCGACCTTCGGACCTCCAGCCCTCTCGACCTTTCTCCGGAGTAGGTCCGGGGGCCATTACCCCACTCGGAGCTATTACTCTCCCCGTTACCTTCGAGACCCGGGAGAAGTATCGCACTGAGAAGTTGGTCTTCGACGTCGCTCAGATCAACTTACTATTCAACGCCATCTTGGGTAGACCTGCCTTGTACAAATTCATGGCAGCTGCTCATTATGGATACCTGGTGTTGAAGATGCCAACACCAGTAGGCGTTCTCCGGATCCGCGGAGATCGCACTGCCGGAGTAACTGCTCTGGAGGAACTCCACGCACTCACCACGGCGCAAGAGGGGGACTCCAGACAGGAGCAAGCTCCGAAACCCCCGAGCATTCGTCAACGAGGCTCGACCTCTGCACCCCGTGTGCAGCCAAGCGGCGACACCGACATTCCCGTCAAAGTCGTCCAAATTGGTTCCGATGCCGCTCAAACCACCCGTATATCAGGAGGGTTGAACGACAAATAGGAACTCGCGCTCATCACTTTCCTCCGGGCTAACGTTGACGTGTTTGCTTGGCAACCGTCACAAATGCCTGGGATCCCCAGGGAAGTGATTGAGCACAATCTGAAGATTTACCCCGACGCTCGGCCTGTGCATCAGAAACCTCGGAAGCAATCTGTAGAGCGACAGAACTTCATCCGACAAGAAGTGAAGAAGTTGCTCAAAGCTGGATTTATCCGAGAAGTCTACCATCCAAAATGGCTGGCAAACCCAGTCGTTGTGCCCAAGGCCGGCGGGAAACTTCGGATGTGCATCGACTACACCACACTGAATAAGGCATGTCCAAAAGATCCATTTCCACTACCTAGAATAGATCAGATAGTGGATTCCACCTCCGGGTGCGAGTTACTGTGTTTTCTAGACGCATATTCTGGATATCATCAAATCAGGATGTCTAGGGAGGATGAAGAGCATACTTCATTCATCACAGTGGATGGATTGTATTGTTACACAGCCATGCCATTTGGTCTCAAGAATGCAGCTTCAACTTTTGTACGAGCTATGTACAAAACTTTCGAAGAACTCATCAGAGACATAGTGGAAGTGTACGTCGATGACATCGTGGTCAAAGTCAAGAACAAGGAGTCCCTCTTGGACACCTTGCAGGCTGTCTTCGATAAGCTGCGGGCCACCCGCACGAAACTAAACCCAGACAAGTGCGTCTTCGGGGTTAGTTCCGGAAAGCTTCTTGGTTTCCTGGTAAGTCACCGGGGCATAGAGGCTAATCCGGTGAAGATAAAAGCCATTGAAGACATGCGGCCACCAACCCGCATCAAAGACGTCCAAAAGTTAACTGGATGTCTAGCAGCCCTCAGCCGGTTCATTTCAAGACTGGCGGAAAGAGCACTTCCTTTCTTCAAGTTACTGAGGAAGTCCAGACCATTCCAATGGTCTGAAGAAGTAGAGAAGGCATTCCAGGAGCTGAAACAGTTCCTCACCACCCTACCAGTCCTGGTAGCTCCGAACCCTGGTGAGCCTTTATTGCTTTACATTTCAGCTACTGACGAAGTCGTCAGTATGGTTCTGGTTGCGGAGAGACCGGAACTACCCAATACTCAGGAATCCAGACCCCTTCGGGAGGGTCCGGAGGTTCCTGAAAGCGGGTCTGGGTCCCAGCTCCCAGACTCAAACCCACAAGAAGCCACTTCAGAGGACCCAGACCCCTCTAAGAGGGTCCAGGTCATTTCTGAAGAAGCTCCGGGTTCCTCCACTCAGAACCCGGAGGTCCCCGAAGAGAGTCTGGACCCCTCCGAGAGGGTCCGGATCAATGAAGAGGAAGCTCCGGACCCTTCCGGGAGGGTCCGGACCATTCAACGCCCGGTATACTTCATCAGTAAAGTGTTACATGATGCCAAGACTCGATACCTAGAGGTGCATAAACTGCTTTATGCAGTTCTTATTGCCTCAAGGAAGCTTCGACACTATTTCCAAGCTCACAAAGTCTCGGTGGTGACCTCATATCCACTTCGAGCGATCCTGCATAATCCCAATTCAACTGGGAATATTGCAAAGTGGGCAGCGGAATTGGCTGAATTCGATCTTGAATTCATTCCAAGACAAGCAATCAAGAGTCAAGCGTTGGCAGATTTCGTGGCAGAATGGACTCCCTCTCCATTAAACCCTGGGGGCCCCAGCGAGCAGAAGACGGAACCTCAAGTTCCAACCTTCACTAAGCCTCACTGGACCCTTTATTTCGACGGCTCCATGCAGAAGCAGGGAGCCGGAGCTGGAATCCTTCTCCTCGCGCCAACCGGGGAGAAGGTGAAATACATGGTGCACCTTGACTTCAAGGCAACCAATAACATGGCGGAGTACGAAGCACTCATCTATGGATTAAAGGTGGCACTATCATATGGTGTCAAGCAACTGCTGGTCAAAGGAGATTCACAACTCGTCATCAAGCAGGTGAAGGGTGAATGCTCCTGCAATAATCTCCAGCTGGCTGCTTATCTCCTTGAAGTCCAAAGGCTTCAAAAGGACTTCGAAGTCCTAGACCTTCACCATGTTCAGCGTGCTCACAACGCTGAAGCTGACGAACTCTCGACCAAGGCGTCGACCGGAGCTCCGGCTCCTGACGGAACCTTTGTCCGGAGGTTGTCAAAACCCACAGTTTAGCCTGCCGAACTGAACGAAGGGGGCGAGATCAGCATCCCGAAGCTGACAGTCCCGATGGCCCTGTTACCATGGCAGCCATCAAGGGTCGTAGGTGCTGCCGGAAGCTCCGAGCAACCCAGCACGCAAGACTCAAATACTCAAGTCAGTTCCGATGCATGGATCTCGGAGATCCGGAGCTACTTGAAAGACAACATCCTTCCTGACGATGATGTATCCGCTGACCGGGTAGTCAGATTGGCTAAAAGATACACGTTGGTAGAAGGGGATCTCTACCGGCGTGGTGCCAATGGCATCCTAATGCGGTGCATCACAAGGGAAGAAGGCTGCGAGCTCCTCGCAGAAATCCATGGAGGCGAGTGTGGGAACCACGCATCTTCCCGCACGCTGGTCGGAAAAGCCTTTCGGCACGGCTTCTACTGGCCTACAGCACTCCAGGATGCCAATGAGCTGGTGAAGAAATGCAAAGCATGCCAATTTCATGCAAAGCAAATTCACACACCTGCTCAGTCCTTACAAATGATACCTCCCACATGGCCTTTCGCTGTGTGGGGGATGGACATCTTGGGACCCTTCCCAAGAGCCGTCGGAGGTTACAAGTTCCTGTACGTCGCCATCGACAAGTTCACCAAGTGGCCGGAAGCTACTCCCGTTGTGACGATCAACAAACAATCTGCAATCAATTTTCTACAATCCATCGTGAGCAGATTCGGAGTCCCAAATAAGATCATCACTGATAATGGGACTCAATTCACAAGCTCCGCATTTCAAGGATATTGCGAAGACCTCGGCATACAAGTTTGCTACGCTTCTGTAGCTCATCCTGCCAGCAACGGGCAAGCCGAGAGAGCAAATGCAGAGATCCTTAAAGGACTCAAAGCACGCACTTATGAGCGCTTGAAGAAACACGGAGCCAATTGGATCGAAGAGCTTCCGCCCACTCTATGGGCCAACAGGACTTCTCCAAGTCGGGCAACTGGAGAAACACCCTTCTTTCTGGTGTACGGAGCTGAAGCGGTCCTTCCTCCGGAAATCACCTTGGGTTCCCTCCGAGTCCGGACCTTCGACGAAGCCGCGCAGGACCAGCTCCGGCGCGAAGACCTAGACCTCATCGAGGAGGGAAGGTGCCAAGCAGCTGTTAGGAATGCCCGATACCGTCAAGCTCTACAGCGCTATCACCAGCGGCATGTACACAACCGACAGCTCGAGGAAGGCGATCTGGTGCTACGGAGAATACTATCCAGAGAAGGGCAAAACAAACTCTCCCCCGGCTGGGAAGGGCCCTTTCGAGTGATCAAAGTATCCCGTCCCGGAAGCGTTCGCTTGGCTACCGAGGATGGGACACCTCTCCCAAATCCTTGGAACATCGAGCACCTCCGTAAGTTCTACACTTAATTCCACGGAGGTGAGTCTTAAGTAACTTGAAATGTATGTTATAGAGTCATTGTACAGAGTCGGGTAGTTCCTCCGGGAGAGCAGCCGGACCTTTCCCGAAAGGTTTGAAAAGCTCATGCAACACTTGATACAGTCTCTGGACTAGAAGTGTGGCTAACTACCCTGGGTCAAACGAGAACCAAACACACTTAGCCTGGTTCCGTACCCTAAGAGTGTACTTGTTTCCCCTGTACCCCGGACCTATAATGAAAGACATCTTCATGTGAAATAGACTCCACGTGCGTTCATTTTTGCATAGGCTCGACATTTTTATTTTTCTCTTTCTTGTCTATAACAGAAACGTGCAATTCTTAAGAAGTTCTAGTTTCACCGGCTTACGTACGATTCGAGTTGAATTGTCGGATTTTTTTTTTCAGATTTAAATATCGTCTGTGCCCGACTCGCCTGAAAGCCGCCAAGCCATTCTAGGGCCAGAGTGCGCTATCGACTTAGCCTGGTCAAGCACCCTAAGTATGCCACTCTACCTACATCCCAGCAGGCCAAAGTAAGGTGGGTCCATGGACAGTTGGATCCAAAAGAAAAGACAATTCATCCAGTCGTATTAAAAATCGTGTTCAATTTAAAATTTTCTTGAGAACCGTAAGCCGCGACGAAGTTATAGACAAGGAACGAATTTTACTATTTTTCTTGGCTTAAGTGTGCAGGAAAAATGAACCCTACGTTAATGGAGAAAAACCGGAGCTAACCAAGCTCCGACTCCCACCAGGGCGTCAACCGTCGGCGTTGACTAAAAGATGGTGAGAAGACCCCGTCACTGGAGTCTGTTGCCAACAAACCAAGCGTGGCAAGGGTCATTGCCGGAGCTACTAAGCTCCGACACCTTGGAGTATTAACTATCGACGCTCAACGTGTTGATAGAGGCTATTGCCGGAGCTACTAAGCTCCAGCGATGGACAGTGCCGGAGCTTCTAAGCTCCGACAACTTCAGGGGACCTTCACTATCAAAAACTTCGGACATAGATTCCACAAGTTCGAAGCAAATTCGTCTTCAACAAAACTCAACATCCTTTTGGTACATGTCCACAATCAAATTGTGCACATCTATCAGGGGGCCAAGTGAAGATAAAGATGTTGAAGACAAAAAAATGAAATTCACAAAAAATTGGGGATTTCATTTCATCTGAAGACCGGAGATTACATCTGGAGACAAGGGATTACAAAATTGAGGAAGAAGAGAAGATACAAGTACAGGCTAAGAGAGACGGTCCTAGACCCTATGGAAGAACTCGGCGACCTTCTGGGCGACCTCCGACACGCTGGCTCGGGTAGCTTCGCCTTCTCCTTCGACGGGGCCTTCAAGCACCGGGTCCAGAGGAAATCGAGGGTTCCGGCTGGTGTAGCACGTCAACACATATTCTGTGACGTTCCTAGCCAGGGATTGCCCCTCGACCTCCAGTTGGTCCGCGATGATGTCGCCCACCTTGGAGAGCTTGCTGCCCGCGGCGCTCAACGCTTGCAACGCAAGGTCCGGCTCCGGCTCCGGATCATCCGGGAGCACGGGGCTGAAACCCATCGGCGCCAGCGCATCGTCGGCCTTGCTCAGGAACTCCCAAATTTGCAGGGAGTCCGTCTTCCTCAGTTTCTTCATCTCTTCCAGGGATCTCCGGGCCGCTGTCAGCTCCGAATTCTCGCGGGAGAGGCGCTCAACTTCTTTGGCGTTTTGCTGGATCTTCGCAGCAACCCGTTTCTCAAGTCTTCCGAGCTCCTCCTCCCGGAGGTGGATCTTGTTCTGGCGGTCGACCAGGTCCTTCTCCCTAGCCTCCACTTTCTTCTCCCGGGCGATAAGGGCACACTCGTATTCGTAGAGTTCCTGCCCCTGCACCCAGGTCTTCTCCTCTTCCTCGAGGCAGCGCTCTTCCAATTTCTTAGTGCGCTCCTCGAGGCCCTTGTCCGCCAGAGCTGTTTTCTCGGCGAGCTCTTCTTCCCGTCGCAAGACGTCATCCCATAGCTCCAGGAGTTTTTGCTCCTCATCCTCGAGCCGTCTTTCCCTTCCTTCAAGTGCCTCTCGGCGCTTGATGAGTGCGGTGCTGATGGCCTCGAGCTGATCAAACCGAGCATTGGCTGCGTCGTTAGCAGCCTTAGCTTGGTTGTGGAACTCCCGGGATTGAGCATCAAGGGCGTGAGTCATGCTCTCCCTCTCGTCCAGCAGCTCACCCCAGAGCTCCAGGCGGACCTTCTCCCGCCTGATCCATTCCTTGTCATCCGCAAGCCTCGACTGCGCCAGCTTAGTCTCGAATTGGAGCCGATTACGCCACCGCCTAAGGGTTTGGCGCTCCTCTTCAAGAGCCTTGTTGTCGTGGAAGAAGGCCAGTTGGACCTGACGTAGACTGGAGCAGGCGTTGTCGATGGACATCGACAGCGAGATGGGCTCCGGACCTGCTGGGATCTCTTCCGCTGGTTCCAGCGGGTCTTCACTTACAAAAATTGGGTCCCACTCTACGAGAGTGGAACCCCGAGCTTCCAAAACACTAGGGCCCTCCTCCGGGACGGCCTCAGTCGCCATCAAAAGAGGTCCCGCCACCAAGTCTTCATTTGCCCCCTCAGGCTGGGGGCCGGCGACTTCGTTCAGGCACTCTGGCTCTGCCACAGGTACCATCAACGTCGTCGCCTCCACTGGCTCCGGCCAGGGCACTTCTTCTGAGGGAGGCTCAAGCTCCCTCACCTCTTCAGCCGCCAGCTCTGCGGCTGGCGCTCCAACAATTACCGGCTCTGCGACCGGAGCTTCGGAAGTAACCGGCTCAACTGCCGGAACTACTTCAACTTCCGGCTCGCATGCCGGGGCTTCAGCTACCTCCGGCTCAACCGCCGGGGCTTCAGCACTTTCTGGCTCCGAAGCCGGGACTGCTACTTCCTCCGACTCAACAGCCGGAGCTTCTACTTCTGCAGCACCAGGACCCGGAGCTTCCACCTCCAGAACGGGTGCCGCTGGCGCATCTTCAATCCCGTGGTCCAGCGCTACCACGGGAACTTCTGGAGACGAGTCGAGGTTCATGACCACGACAGCCGGCACCGGAGCTGTCGCAGCCTCCGCTTGGGGCGGCACCGGAGCTGGAGCAGAAGCCCTCGCAGCCTCAGACACTGTGGCTGAGGGCGGAGCTTCATCCCCCTTTCTTGGGAACGCTGCAGATAAAGAACGAAGAAATTGAGCAAACAGATGCTACAATTAAAAGTTAATCGAGGTAAGAAAGAAAAATTACCTTGGGAGGCTCACGCACCAGCTTGCGCGGAACCTCTTTCCCGGACGATCCGGGCTGGCCACGGTCGGCAAAGGAGCTCCGGGAGGACTCCCAGGACTTGCCGTAGCCGCGGGCGTTTCCCGGGTCGGAGCTCTCCTTGATCGGGAGGAACTCCTGGACCTGGAGGCCCTCACCGCTTCTGGTGCCGGAGACGCGCGCCCGGAGCTGGCACCTCCGGAGGGATCCACCACGGGGACAGTCGCACTCCGGGAGGATCCCACCGCCGGAACAGTAGCGCTCCGGAAAGACCCCACCACGGGGACAGCCGCCACGGCGGCGGAGGATCTTCCTTCCTGAGGACGGGGAACTGGGGGGGAAGTGGCAAGCCCGACGGACCTTCCGTCAGCATGTCGCAGCTTCCTCTTCCGGCTCTCCGGCTCCTCCGCCAACTCTTTGCCCTTGCCGACGACCTCAGCTCTTGGCTGAGAGACAGGGGCGGAGCCGCCTTTGGACAACCCGGGGATCGCCAACCGGGTGGTTGATCTTCTCTCGACGACACCAAGGTCGTCAAGCGCGGGCATCTTCCGCCGGAGCTCCCTGCTGAACTCAACTTCCACGTTCAGAGGGAGGAAAGCCGGCGGCGGAGTCAAGTAATCTCCGTCAACGTCGATGCCGTGCTGGAATTTCTTGAGGTGAAACTCCAAGGACTTCCCCACCATGCTGGACTTCAACCCGGTCTCAACCCGGTCCTCGTCCATCACGCTGTTGAGGGCCCAGGCGAGCTTCTCCCTCCTCTTCAGCGGCGCCCACCTGTTGGACAGGAAGTTGCAGAACACCGCCTGGGGAGTCAATCCTCCCTCCACACATTGGCGGATTCTGGTCAAGACAGGGTCGAAAGCTCCCGACAGCACCGGAACTTTGCTCCATACCGACGTGTCAATGCCGGGCAGACCGTCTGGCAGCTCCAACCGCTCATGCTCTTCCACCCGAACGACTACCCAATCTTTCTTCCAGTCATCCCACTTCCCGGAAGGGAATGACCGGAGGTACTTGAATGGGCACTTCTTGCGCTTCACGAAGTAGTAGAAGCCAAGATACTCATCGCTTCGGCCGGTGGTTTGGACGGTGAAGAAGGTTCGGAAGAGCTCGATGCAGGGAGGGATGCCCACCCACATCTCGCAGAAGTGGACAAAGATGGACACAAGGAGAATGGAGTGAGGGCCAAGGTGGTACAGCTGCAGACCATAGAAGTCCAGCAGCATCAAGAAGAAAGAAGAAAACGGTGGGATCAGCCCCACCATGGCGTACGAGGAAAAGTACACCATCTCGCCAGAGTGCTCCTTTTTAAAGGGAAGCTCTCCGCCGGCGCGGACCGAGCGGTTGAAGAAGTCCGAAGACCACCCCATGAGGGCCCGGACCTTCTTCAGATCGCCGTCTGTCTTCAAGCGACTCTCACGCAGACCCAACTCCATCGCAGCACAGCTAGGCAAGAGAAGAGGAGCAAAGTACAAGTCGGGAGTTTGAGCGCAAGAACAGATGGGAAGCGTAAAGAACTCCCGACGGTGCGCTTTCCTTCTTAAGTAAGCCCTCGCAACGCTTGGATGGAAACTGCAGGGGAGCCAAGGATACTACTCGAGAATTCAACCCTGCCGATGACTAGGGGGCCCGGGACCACCCTGACGATCAAGTCGAGGCTCTTACCCAGGCGAACAGTTGTCATCACGAGGCGGGAAACCCAAAGGCGGTGAACTGACAAGGCGCGCGGAACCGATACGGTTTTCGTATCGGGAACCGGCGACCTTCAATTGCGAGAGATCCGCACGTCAAAGATCTTATCTGCCGCCTGAGGTACGCCACGTGTCGGGATTTAACCGTAAAGCCCTGCCAACGGCACCTCCGAAGACCCTTGAAGACCCAGTTCAAGAGTCGCGAGTATGGACCCACCTCTGACGGAATGACTTCATCCCGGTGACTTTCCCCGGAGGTAGGTCCAGGGGGCCACTGTCGGTACCCTAAAAACCATACACCCCCTGAGGTTACAAAGATCTCAAGGGAAGGACGTCTACTCAAATTGAAGACCCTCGGAGGCCCACTTGTCAGACATAACCGGAACTGCTTCTCCAACATGGTTAACCCCAAGGTTGCCACGTGTACTGTCAGACCGGAGCTACTACCCACAAGGGTGAAGCTCCGGGCTAGGTACCGAAACGGCACCTCCGGACTTAACCCCTGACCGAGAGAAGCTCCGGACCTGACACGTGCCAGGCCACCCCGGAGCTTCCCGCTTCCCACAAGCAAGCTCCGGAGCTGCCACGTGTCCATACGTCGGAGCTGGCCGCTTCAAACCTCCGGGAGACATTATAACAGCTCCGGATCTTCAAAGGACAGCCGCGGACTTCAAGACCCGATTAATTGTCATTAATTCCACGTTAATGACACTTGATCGGACGATCTTAACACCTGTAACGGCACTGTCGGAGCCGTTACAGGGTTATTAACAACAATTAATCTCGTGTATCAATACTAGTAACCGCCAGGGCCACATGTCGGGCCACGCTAACTTGTAACGGTTTGTCCTTGTACTATAAAAGGACAAACCGACGATACACGAGGGGGGATCGGACTCTCGAACGCTCTCAAGCTCACAAGTTAATACAACACACACACACACCCGTGGAGTAGGGTATTACGCTCAGGCGGCTCGAACCACGTAAGCACCTGGACAACTTCCATGATTAGAATTGGACTTGGGATTTTCGGATGGTTAGGTATGGGTTTGGTTTTGTCACTTGAGTATAGTCGGTTTATGGAAGAATATGGAATTGGCATATGGTATTAAATTAATTGTTGATTGTAAATGAGAATGTCGGATTCACAATATGATAATTATTTGCGTTATGAAGGGAAATAAACTCACATAGACATGATAGGCTGCCTTTATATGTTTATGAAATGTACTTTTCTGCAATTAGCCATTTTATTCTAGTCATTTGTTTAGCTACAGGTCATCTATTCCCACACTTGCTGAGTATGACACGTACTCACCCTTGCAATTCCCCCGCTAATAGCTACAGGAGATACTTGGGAGTACCCTAAGAATCACGTGGAGTACTAGGTTGCGTACCGTCGTTAATTACCTATGGAATGAAGTCGTACTACTTACTTTACTTTCCACTGCTATAATTAGAGTCTTGTCATTCATGAAACATTGAATTATTGTAATAAGGTACTTTTTAATAGTTAAGACGTTTTTAAATTCTATATTTCATTTGTGATGCATCCATGTATGTGTGATGAATGTCCTAGGCACACATATAAGCTATACATGGTTCATATTAGGAACCCGGAGTCACAGAAACCGCTGCTGATGGTCTTAACGGTAGGCCCGACTCTGGGCCTAGGCAGGAGGGGATACCGCCTAGGGCCAGGCCGGGGGGGGGCACGATGACAGCTGTTAAAGAGAAAAGAAATAAAATTTATTAGTATTTGCATCATCCGTAAGTGATGTACAGTTACACGGTCTACCTTTTTATTTTTGTAATTTTTTGAAATATAATACTACGTCCTAATGTGTTTAATATTTGTTCGATATAATATTACTAATGTGTTAATTTTCCATATGCGATGTTTTTCGAAAAAAGTAAGAGTTTTTCGTTAATGCATAATGTAGGACACATTATTCATGAACATAAAAGACATTTTTCATTAATATAAAAACAACACATATATTACAAACACGAAAAAAAGCACGTAGAAAACAAAAGAAAAAACTACTACTATTCCTACTCTACTCGGAGGACTTGACCAACTCCTCCGCCGCCGGCACCTTCTCCTCCGCCACCGCATCCGCAGGCGGCGCCTCCGCCTCCGCTGCAACCACCGGCGGCGCATCCAACAACACCAGACCGAACTTCTGGTCGGCGGCGTTCACAAGTTTCTCGTGAAACACCACCCCAGCCTCCTCACTAATCGTCTCGTAGAGGCAGTCAAGACGAGCGGCCACAAAGCCTAACCTGAAGATGTAGTAGACGGCGGAGTCCATGTTGGTGTGCTTGGAAAGGATCCCAAGTCCCACACGGCAACAGGAGCGAGATGTATCTTCAAATACATCATGTGACATTGTGTTGAGTGCTCTTGCTTGCATGTTAGCGCCGACCAGGTTGCCGGTGACCTCCTTAAGCTCGCCCTTGAGTTTTGCGATGCGTTTCTCCAAGAGGCAGACAATCTCATCATAGTCAGACGGTGGAGGTGTGAGCATAACGGGCGGAGACGGGGGTGGAGGAGGTGCGGGCGCCACCTCCAGTTCAACCAGCATTGGCGGCGACGAAAACGAAAAAGGAGGTTCGAAGGGCATTGATGGCCTGCAGCGCTTCAGTGTGGGGCTACCCATTTGTGCAGCGACGGAGGTGCGAAAAGAGAGAGAGAGAGGTGGTCGATAGAGGTGAGACAGAGAAGCAAGAGGAGAAGTTTGGAGGCTAAGATCGATCGAAGGTGCAGCAGAGAAGAAGAGGATTGTGTGACTTTATAGTGTGTCATCGTCTAAGCGCACGATTGGAGATGATCGGATGCCTCGAGAACTGTGCTTTTGAATCAACTGTCGGAGTTACTCCAGATCGCGGTTTGCCTCCTCTCGCAACGGCTCGACACATCCCATCGGCTAGTCTTTTAATTTGACACGCAAAGGGCCCAGGATATGCAATGGCCCACATGGCATACTTTGTAGGTCCGTCCCGTAGTGTTCGTAACATTTCATGCAAATATTTCAATGAGGTGCAGAAGATTGATGTGAACGCGCGCGGCAATCGACCGATAGTCCATATCTTTTTTTTTGAAGTATCTGACCATTGCTGACCGAGAGTCCATATCGGACCGATGATAATTGTCGTGATCATATATGATGGTGGACATGAATATAATGCATGTGAAAGAGACTCGCGATCAAGCATGTTTGATCACGTGTTGAGGATTTTTGTGCCCTCTTGTTGAGGATCATGTTAATTTGATGACGTTGAGGATTTGATGTGGCATACGTGTTTTCACAAGTGTGTTCATTTGTTCCTAAAATCAGAACACGTAGCGGCTAGCGCCTACGGCTGTCGTTTCTTCAAAATATGAGTACAATGATACATGGCAGCATGCGATCGATTAATTTGATGAACCACATACATAGTGAGAGATGTGTGCTTATTAGATGGTAGTCCACATTCTATCCTCGTACCCTCGAGGGAACATCCTTCCTGAAAAATTTGCTATCTCTATTGATGATAGGATAATATTCTTCATTAGTGTGGTAGATAAACTGCCATATAGATTGAAAGCATACACATGCATGGTAGATGATATGATAAATATAGAAATATATATACATGGTAGGAAATATTCTATTCATGGAATACATGTTTGGGGCGTAGCATGCATATGGAGGTCTAACATCCATGTGAAAGACCTTGATCATGTTTGATGACATTACATGTTTTCTCCTTTTGTTGAGAGATCGTCATGTTTGAGGCTCGTTGATCATGTTTGAGGCATAGCATGCATGTAAAAGACCTCGATGCATGTGAAATAACATGCATCTTTTTAAAATCCCTTGCCTCAGCCCGCACTGTTGATCTAACCGACGGTGGTGGCACGGAGGCCGAAGGCAGTGCACCAAGACGGCGACTTGCCGAGTCGATGGCGAGGCGGAGGCCGAACAATGGAGCGCGGAGCCGACATTTTGGCTCACCGTTTGCAGCCTCATGGTGGAACGTACACGGGGGGGGGGGGGGGGGGGGGGGGGGTGCACAGCTCGTGGTGGCGCGTGGAGCTCTGGGCAGCAGCGCCCGAAGCTCGCAGAGGCGGCACCGCCGCCAACCGGCTGGCCGGAAGAAGGGTGAAGTAACTTTCTTACTTATTCCAAATTATAAATATGTACTCCCTCCATCTCCCAAATTACTTGTCGCTCTTTAATTATAATTAGTTCATTTTTGAACTAAAAAGAGTGACAAGTATTTTGGGATGGAGGGAGCTAGTAGTTGTAATTCTATAATTGGAAGGACTATGTTAATTTGTAATTTCTTAACCTATAAAATTAATAGTTAATGATTAATTGGAAAATAAGTGACTAATGACAGTAATTATTACCTTCTAATGATCTGTTGCCTAAAATTTTCTTAAATTTCACACACATGACAAATAGACTCCAGCTAATTCTTCCACCACAAAAACTATTCTTTTTTTTTGAACAATCATCACAGAAACTACTTAAACATTAACTTAAATGCCAAGATAGGGCGATGAAATCCTCTGCCCTGCAGTTATTACTGCAGCTGACATGTGGACCCGACAACAGTGGGACACACATCTGATATGAACCCAAGATATATTGTTTCCTCAAGAAAAATAGTTTTATGAGAGATTGAGCACACAGGCAGAAAAGCTAAAACTTGAGCACTGCACACTATGTATGAAACCCAAATAGGAGACAAAGATGGGCGACGCGCTCAAAGGCGGCGTCTCTGATAATGTTAAGCGAGACGAGCCCGCTTCAGCGAGGATCTGACATGGATCGGCTGAAAGTACAATGAGACGCGTTAAAACAAAGCCCGTCTCAGTTAAATTAGTATCCGAGACACGCTATCCTCTCTTAAAAGCGAGAGACGAGCATAAAACACAACACGTCTCCTATGACCGATGTCTCCCTCTCCTCTGCTAAAAGAGAGACGTTCTTTAATTGAAATAGCATCTCTGATTCCTCACGTCACCTTTAGCTTTGTGATTTTTCCATTTTGCTTCGGTTCACTATTGATATCACACATCACCGAACTCAGAGCACATTCTCACTTGATACCTGAATATAATCAAATCCTTTCTTTGGATACCTGAGGAACACGATGAACACACCACACATTCATTCATTCACACAGTTGAAGAACACACAAGATAATATTCAATCACATAGATAAACAAAGATAGAATTCATTCATTAACAATATTTAAAAAACAAAAGCTACTAAAAACAACAAAGAAAAACTAAATCCTACTCCAACTCCTACTCCTCCTCCTCCTCCTCCTCCTCCTCGTCCTCCAGCGGTGACTACGGCGCCGGTGCAACAGAAGCATGGGCCGGCTGCTCGGCTGCGTCGGCTGCACCGGCGGTGCAACCCCGTGAACGAGGTTGCCCTCCGTCGCCTCCACCAAGTTTCTGTGGCCCTCGGGGCCAAGAACCTGGGCCATCGGCTCAAATAGAATGTCGAGATGATCGGCCACTCCCGTGAGGGCGAAGAGGTAGTGGCCGATGGTACCCATTCTAGTAAACTAGGGAAGGGTACCCAGACCCAAGGAACTCATGGCACAAGACGTATTGTTGTATGCCACTTGGGCCATAAGGAGGCGTTGCTTGGTGTTGAACCTCTCGGGGGAGCTACAACATAGTTTCTTGCACGGTAGCTCCCTCGGATGGCTTGGCGGCGGAAGGTCGCCCACCGTGGTGGTGGGTCTTCATGGCAGAAAAGATTGATGAGTAGGTCTAGGCCCGATCTTCCAAAAGGTAAGTCGATTGGGGTGGAGAACTCGATGTTGATGATCCGTGGCACTCGAGCAGTTCGAATATCCCTGCAATCACTACAACACTGCTCCGTTGGTTATCAACAATGCGGCACATGCTTGACCTCGCCAAGAAGGCTAATCTCTGCAAGTGAACTGAGAACACAAGCAAGAACGTAGAAGACACGATCTGAAATTGAGAAGTTGGGGTCTCACAAACCATAGAACGGCGAAATTGTTATTCTAAGAAAAATCCACCGAATATGACCAGCGGCTGCAGTATTGAAAGGCTAGGGTTCGGCCAAAACACAATTAGACGCATCCCTAATCGACCCATACGGGATACAAGGCCCAAAGGCCTGATTCGGTGGCGCAACACCAGACTGAAATGTGGACTCGACTTGTTTCGAAAATTCCCAGTGAACCTATAGGAATTTTGAGGTGGGACCAGAGCCATTGGAAATTTATCTTCTCCTCTTTCCGTGCATATGTGGAACGTCGAAAACAGAGTCCGTATGCATCCTAGGCATCCGTTTTAAGGTGGACTGCTCCTGGACTCTGAGTTGAACTCAAGTCCGAGTTGTAAACTGATTCCATCAACTTGTGGACGTCCCAGCAGGTTCTCCATGTTCCCAAGGCCTCTTCCCATCACTTTTTGATCTTCTCCATTGTTCCTAAAAACAATTAAATCATCACATAGCAATGCTTTCTCAAACTTAGATGCAAAGGAAGTTAGGAACAAATTCACCTGCTGATTTATTAACCGCGCTCGTTCTCTTGTGATTGGTCCTTGCAGCTCAATGTGCGTCTCCGCTGTTGTGATGTCCTCATCATCCTCCCCCTCTTGAATTGGAGTCGTCCTCGACTCAAGTTCATCTTCTTCTCCCATGTACGGTCGCAAATCTGAAACGTTAAATGTAGGACTAACCCCAAATCGGGAGGCAATTCAAGCTTATATGCATTATCGTTAATCTTTCCAACAATCTTAAAAGGACCAGCACCTGG
Source organism: Tuctoria greenei (assembly GCA_036927565.1). Lineage (NCBI taxonomy): Eukaryota > Viridiplantae > Streptophyta > Magnoliopsida > Poales > Poaceae > Tuctoria > Tuctoria greenei. The sequence goes on along the minus strand of JAYESD010000010.1, from coordinate 19,917,830 downwards.
TGGCATAAGTTTAGATTTTCTCAAGTCAGGGAATCGCTCTTTTCTCAAATGTAACCACACCAAATCACCCGGTTCAAGTTTTACTTCCTTTCTACCTTTACTACCTGCAATCCTATACTTTTCATTCATCTTTTCAATATTTTTCTTTGTATTTCATGCATCTTAAGAATGAATTTAGATCATTGTGTAGCATCCAAATTTATAGTATCAAAAAGAGGCAAAGGTAGTAAATCAATAGGAGCACGGGGATTGAAACCATACACTACCTGGAATGGACTTACCTTTGTCGTGGAGTGAACGGATCTGTTGTAAGCAAATTCTATATGTCGTAAACACTCCTCCCACAACTTCAAATTTGTTTTCAAGACAGCCCGCAACATAGTGGATAAAGTACGATTGACTACCTCGGTTTGTCCATCCGTTTGTGGGTGACATGTAGTTGAAAACAGCAACTTGACTCCCAATTTATACCACAAAGTTCTCCAAAAATGACTTAAAAATTTTGCATCACAATCAGAAACCATGGTATTTGGCACACCATGTAAACGAACAATTTCCATCATAAATAAATCAGCAATGTGTGAGGCATTATCATTCTTATGATAAGGTATAAAGTGTGCCATTTTGGAGAAACGATCAACAACTACAAAATACTATCCCTCCCCCTCTTATTCCTAGGCAATCCCAAAACAAAGTCCATAGAAATATCCTCCCAAGGTACACTAGGAACAGGAAGGGGCATATAAAGACCATGTGGGTTAAGGCGAGACTTAGCTTTATTGCAAGTAGTGCATCGTGACACGTAGCACTCGACATCACGCCTCATCGTTGGCCAAAAGAAGTGTGTGGACAGCACGTCTTCAGTTGTCTTCACTCCAAAATGTCCCATCAAACCTCTCCATGTCCTTTCTGCAAAAGTAATAGACGAACGGAGCTAGCTGGAATGCATAGCTTGTTAGCACGATAGAGGAAACCCTCTCGCAGCACATATTTATTCCAAGTTCTTCCCTTCTCTACAATTTTCAAAAGCATCTTTGAAGTCCAAATATGTAGGATATAATGCTTTTATTGTTTCCAAACCAAAGATTTTATGATCAAGTTGGGACAGCATGGTATAACACCTAGATAATGCATCGGTAATGACATTTTCCTTCCCTTTCTTATGCTTAATGATGTATAGAAACGACTCTATGAACTCAATACATTTAGCATGTCGTTTATTCAGATTGGTTTGACACTTAAGATACTCCAATCATTCATGATCAGAATGTATGACAAACTCCTTAGACCAAAGATAATGTTGTCAAGTTTGTAATACTCGCACTAAGGCATACAGTTCCTTATGATAAGTGGAATGATTCAGAGAAGGACCATGAGTTTTTCACTAAAGAAAGCAACGGGTTTACCTCCTTGTATGAGGACGCCTCCAATACCAATGCCGCTTGCATCGCATTCTAGCTCAAATGTCTTGTCAAAATCAGGAAGATGTAGCAATGGTGCTTGTGTAAGCTTCGATTTGAGAGCATCAAAAGATTGTTGTTACAGTTCTCCCCATCGAAACGGTACTCCCTTCTTCGTTATCTCATGTAGAGGTGCTGCAATGGTGCTGAAATCCCGCACAAAACACCGATAAAAACCCGCAAGACCAAGAAAAGTATGAACCTGCATGACGGTTGTTCAGGCTGGCCAGCTGGTGATTGCTTCAACTTTTGCCTCATCCATCACAATTCCCTGTGAGGAAACGACATAGCCAAGAAACGAGACTCGTTTGGTGCAAAAGACGCACTTTTCGAGGTTACCAAACAAACATGCATTTCTAAAAACAGTAAAAACAGCACGTCAATGATCAAGATGTTCATCATATGACTTGCTGTAAATGAGGATATCATCAAAGTAAACCTCAACAAATCTAATAAGAGCACGTAAAACCTCGTTCATTAAATGCATAAAGGTGTTGGGTGCATTAGTTAACCCAAAAGGCATGACTAACCACTCATAAATTCCAAACTTGGTTTTAAATGCAGTTTTCCATTCATCTCCTAGTGCCATTGTAATTTGGTGGTAACCACTACGCGTATCAATTTTGGTGATGATGATAGCACCACTCAATTCATCTAGCATGTCATCTAAACGAGGAATAGGATAACGATATCGAATGGTGATGTTATTAATCGCTCGACAATCAACACACACGCGCCAACTACCATATTTCTTAGGAACGAAAAGAACAAGAATGGAAAAAGGGCTAAAGCTTTCACAAATGTACCCGCGGTCCAAAAGATCTTGGACTTGTCGCTGAATTTCCTTAGTGTCTTCTGGATTCGCCTTGTATGCTGCATGATTTGGAAAACTTGCTCCTGTAATCAAATCGATCTTGTGTTCAATGCCTCCCATCGGTGGTAAACCAGGGGGTATCAAACACATCTTCAAACTCCTGCAAAAGGTTAGCAACAGTAAGGGGCAATGCAATAGACAATTCATGATGTGAAAACATGGCTTCTTTGCATACTAGAGCATAGCACATCCCCTTAGCATCGAATAAATCAGCATGTTCAGATTTAGTTACGAGCAACGATGGTGATTTTAACTTAATGACTTGTTGTTTTTCAGATTCTAGTTTTGTTGCTTTGCCATCACGAATTTTAGTCTTCTCAAAATGCACAATTTCAGCAAGAGTCATGGGTAGCAAAGTGATTTTCTTTCCCTTATGCATGAGAGTATATTTATTAGTTCTACCATGATGAATAGCATATGTATCAAGTTCCCAAGGACGACACAATAAAAGAGAACAAGCATCCATAGGAACGACATCAAAATCAGCGAAATCATGGTAAGAACCAATTGAAAAATGTATTCTCGCTGTTTGTATTACCCGAACCTTACCGCTGTTGTTGGACCATTGAATGTGGTATGGATGAGGGTGTGCTCTTGTTGTCAAGCCAAGTTGCTTGACGACGTCCGTTTTCACCGAGTTATTGCAGCTGCCTCCATCAATTATAATGTGTACACGGCAGTCATTGACGACGAGAAACATGGGAAGAGGTTGTGTCATTGTAGCTTGTCGCCGGTCTCCACTTTGGAGCTCAGGGCATGCTGCACAATGATGCTCCTATAGTTCTCCATTGCCGCTGTACCAAGTATCTCTTCTTCAGTGTGTTTGTCATTTGGATCTGTAAAGTCAGTAGCAAAAGAATATTCATCTTCAACATCCGAAGTACTATCATACGCGCCATCGTCGCGTGCTATGTATGCTCGTTTGCTTGGGCAATCTCTCATCATATGACCAAGTCCCTGGCAGCGGTGACACTTAATGTCGGAAGTACGACTCATAGATGGAGTGGACGACGAAGGCTTGAATGATGTTGCCTTGCTGCCCTCCGGCACACGAGAAGGTGAAGCAGTAGGTATAGTTCGTTGGCTGCCATTGGATGGTGTGGTCGCTGCATGGGAGGTCGAAGGTGGTGCTGTTTTGGAAGGTGTGGGAGCCGAACGCGGCGTGAAGTTGCTCCTTGTGCGCTGTTGCTATTGTTGTCGGCCCTGCAATTCTTTTTCTGCCAACATAGTAAGCTGAAACAATCTGTTAATAGTATCATATTCCTTGTAATCAACAATTTCCTGAATTTCACGCCTCAAGCCCTCATAAAAATGATCTATTTTATCATCCATGTCTTCTACCACCCCACAACGCATCATACCCTTTTGTAACTCTTGATAATACTCCTCTACAGACATTTTACCTTGATCTAAGCGATGCAATTTTTTTCGAAGGTCCCGCTGAAAAGATGGAGGAACAAATCGAACATGCATAGCTTCCTTTAATCTATCCCATGTTGGAGGATCAGTTCTAGTTTTAACAAGTTCATTCCATCATATGATAGCAAAGTCCTTAAACTCACTAGTGGCTTGACTAACTCTATGTTGTTCAGGAACAGGATGGGTACTAATTTTTGCTCTACTGTCATCTCCCAATCAAGATAAGCCTCAACATCATAAGAACCAGAAAAAGAGGGTATAGTAAATTTCACTTTAGCAAAAGGATCATCAGGGGACGATTATAATTGTTATGATTATTACCTCCCATACCCTGACGATAAAGTGGCAGTCTTGGCTGATTGTTGTGATCTTCCATATCATCATAAGGATTGTCTTCATGTCTTCTAGCGAGAGGCAACCGAGCCTCAAAAGTATTCATCCAAAGAGCAAGGTCATCAAGTTGGCGATTCAAGTTCGCCAATGACTCCTCTGTTGATGCGCTGTATTTGGCAAACATATCTGTCATGATCTTCATCATATCACGTAACTCAGCATGTTGAACACATTCGTCATCATTGCCTTCTCCTGCACCTGTTAGTAGGAAACAAAAGACAATGGAAATTTGTTATCCCTATCAACTACAGTGACAATGTGAAAGGTGGAAGAAAACAATCTCTCTCGCTCAAGCGTCTTACCACGCTCTTACAAGTATTCTTACCGACACAGCATGTTGTGTGGACGGTGAGATGTACCAATGAAGCATGGGATGAGTGCAAAGGTACCTGTTATGCTCAAGAGAAAGGTGGAGCTTGGATGGCACAATATGGTGGCTAATAAGCAGAAAATTGTTAACAGGTAAACAAAGTTGAATACGTATTCAATGTAAGAAATTGTTGCTGGTCAACCAAGTGCCCTAGGGCCTAGCACAACACAAGTAAGTATCAAGGCAAAAGAAAGACAAAATGATATAGCCAACAAAATAGCACCAAGTGGTCTAGGCCAATTGCTTTAATATGCGTGCTCTTCACTATTTTTTCTTTTTATTAATGTTTTTTATATTTTTTCTTTACTCAGGAGCATGAATATAGGAAGCACGCAAATTTGCAGCTCAATTGGATGTAATATGCGGCCTATAGAAAATCAAGAAGATTCTTTAAAATTCGTGCTAAGACTTCAGAGGCCAGGTAGCCTATCTTCCGAGGGGAATTTGGGGAATCTAATTTTGCCAAACGCAGCTATGCAGTGGAAAACCAGATGCGAAATTTCGTGTAGCTGAATTTGAAAAAAAATCGCTCGATTTCGAGTTCGTATGTGAAAGTCCTGACCGTTTTAAGGTAGGTTGTCCGAGTTACGATTTTTTGATGTTGATTCCAACTCGTTTTGATAACAGAACTCATAATTGGATATGAAAACAATCGGGAATTTGCACAGCAACTAATGGGCTGGTGTGTGATGATTCAAGGATGAGTGGCACAAACACCTAATCTAGGGGTGGCGATGCGGGAGATCACGCAAGGCGGCTAGCTAGGGCAAACCGATGAATGTGGTGGATCGGTTTGTTATTTAGGGATTGTGGAATAGGTGTCGAACAGCAAGAAAACAAGAATGAAATATGATAACTAGGACCCAAAACACAAAGCTCAACCAGCAATAAGACTTGACCACACGAATGCAAACTCAATAATACAAACTGAAAAACGAAACTGCAGACACTATAGTCTAGGAAGTGGTAAAAACGATCTAATTTTTTTGTGTCTTTTCTTTGAACTCTAGGTACAAAACAAAATTGATCTAATGGAAGGAAAACAAAGATACCTCACGAGCAACCTGGAGCTCTGATACCAATTGATGAGTAGGTTTAGGCCCGATCTTCCAAAACGTAATTCGATTGTGGTGAAGAACTTGACGGTGATGATCTCCGGCACTCGAGCAGTTCGAATACCCCTGGAATCACTACACCACTGCTCTGTTGGTTATCAACTGTGCGGCACACGCTTGACCTCGCCAAGAAGGCTAATCCCTGCAAGCGAACCGAGAACACAAGCAAGAACGTAGAAGACACGATCTGAAAATGAGAAGTTGGGCTCTCACAAACCGTAGAACGGCGAAATTGTTATTCTAAGCAAAACCCACCAAATATGACCGGCGTCTGCAGTATTTAAAGGATAGGGTTCGGCCAAAACACGATTAGACGCGTCCCTAATGGACTCATACGGGATACAAGGCCCAAAGGCCCGATTCGGTGGCGTAGTACCGGACAGAAATCTGGAATCCATTTGTTTCAAAGATTCCCAATGATTCCGGAGGAATTCCGAGGTGGGACAAGATCCATTGGAAATTGTATCTTCTTATCTTTCCGTGCAAATGTGGAATGTCGAAAACGGAATCTGTATGCATCCTGGGCGTCCATTTTAAGTTGGACTGCTTCTGGACTCTAAGTGGAATGTAAACTGATTCCATCAACTTGTGGACGTCCCAGCAGGTTCTCCATGTTCCCAAGGCCTCTTCCCTTCAATTTTTGATCTTCTACATTGTTCCTAATAACAATTAAATCATCACATAGCAATCTATTCTCAAACTGACATGCAAAGGAAGTTAAGAACGAATTCACATGCTGATTTATTAACCCTGCTCGTGCTCTTGTGATTGGTCCTTGCAGTTCAATGAGTGTCTCTGTTGTTGTGATGTCCTCATCAAAGACGAAGAGAAGAAGAGGATTCAAAGTGAGCGATGCGCTTGTGGAGAACTCATTGGCGATGGCGCGTCTTAAATAAGGTCCGTGCGGAGTCATTGAGGGAGCGGTTTGTTTCCCGTGCATTGATGGAATGATGGGACACAGCGATACCGCCTCGGGGAAACGGAAGGTCACGTACGGACGTCGAACGCATCTCTGCACCATGCCACCAAAATTAAGTTTTTCCTAGACCTCATTCCACACGTCTCTCTTTGGACTATGGAAGACGCGCTTTAGATTAACACGTGTCTCTCTTTGTTATAGCACGTCTTGCATTTATCTCCCTCGTCTCTTCGTCTCTTCAACAATCAAAGACGCTCTTTAACTTAACACGCGTCTCGCATCTATCTCTCTCGTCTCTTCTTTGTCTTCGGTGCTCGTTTATTACTAATCGACCAATGGTCCTTTACTAATCGACCAACTCCAATGTGATCGCCTCCTCTGTTTACCATCGCCGTTGTCGTCATTGTTGCTGTCCTCGTCATCATCATCGTCGCTGTCCTCGTCGTCGTCATCGTCGTCTCTGTCGCTGTCCTCCTCATCGTCATCACTGTTCATGGCTGGTATCGGCTTGGTGCATAGCCGACTGAAGGAGGAGCACTTGGTGTGGCGCAAGAATCATCCCCATGTATGTACATTTGGCACACCGGTCGCATAGTTGTATATATGTAGATCTGCAATGGACTGATGAACTTAACTTTAGTTTTGTTTTTCCGTCTTTGTAGGGTTTCTCTGTGAAGCCTAAATCGGGAGATTTACTGAAGTGGCAATGCAGTGTCCCCAGTAAAGAAGGGGTAAGTCATGCAGAACAAGCACAATATGAGTTTAACCATCGTCCTCCTATTAATGAATTTCCTTTGTAGACAGACTGGGAAGGTAGTTACTACCCCTTGACAATCTCCTTGTCAGAGGACTATCTATTTTTGCCTCCAAGATGTGCCTTTCCAAGTTGTTTCTTCTGCCCAAATTTCCATCGCTCAGGAGCACTCTGCATTGGGATTCTTGATCAAGAGACTGTAAGATAGACCTATTTTGCTCATGTAATTAGTAATTGTTGCCGAACTTATTCGAACTGTTTTCTTATGTTGCTTAAATTGATATTTCATAGGGATGGTGCACTAGTTTTACAATCAAAACTATACTACTTGAAGTTCAGTGTTTGCTGCATCAGCCAAATGCGCCTGATGTTGAAAATTATTGCTATAATCTACTTATCAAGGGTAAACACTTTGTGTTAGTGACCAATGTAGGTTATTCATTCCTCCTTCGACATTTGTCAATTTAAAGAATGTCAACATTTTCAGTATCCAGGACAATATAAGAGGCGTGTTCGGGAGCAAGATGGACGGTACAGTTTAGATTGATCGATGGGAGCTTTAGGAATAAGTTTAGATTCAAAATTAGTTTAGAGGGCACACAATTTTTGTTTTTTTAGAGGACAAGCACACTAGCTCAGTACCATGTCCCTTACCATGAGAACAATTTCTCTACTGATGCCTTGCAGATGCTCACCAACTGCATGTGTTACAAGTAAGCTCTGTTCTCCATTCGCTAACAGTTCATGTGTTTCTTACAATTGTATACAATTTTGTTCTTGTGTTTATTACAGTTGAATTTTAGGATGTCTCAATCCGAGTATTAGAGGCTATTAAGGCTCATTGTCAATGAAGTCATTGATTGGGAGAATTTTCATTACGGTATATAGGATTAGATGATGACAGTTATGATGTGTGTAATTAGTTACATTGTAATCAGGATGAACAATCTTTGTTGTGTAATTAGTATACTTGATAACCACGATTGACACTTTGGTAATATTTGATTGGTCATTATAATTTAGCATGTGATAATTTTGGCTATACATATGTTCATGAACAGTCTGTTGCTGACACTGGTAATACGGCTGCCAAATCGTAGCTAGCTCCTAATAGTAGTGCCTATAAACAATCTGCGACGAGCTGTAGCAGAGAGTGTCTCGGGTAACCTACATAAAGGAGACAAGCTTCAATAAAGCCTGTCTCACAAAAGTTAATGAATCTGCGACGCACTACAAAATAGAGCGTCTCAGATAGTCAATATATCTCCTACGTGCTTTTTAAGGCCAGTAATGCTTGTAAGCTGGTGTGCAACGCGCGCCAGCGGCGTCTCCAATGACAATGTAAATATCGTCTGTTATGACAAAGAGAAAGGAGACGCGCTTCTTTTGAGCGTGTCTCGCACCTAGTTCGATCGGCGATGCGCCTTGAAGCCCGTCTCTGATGCCACTGTAATGCGTGACGTGATGACGGAGATGCACAGTTTGTTCGTCTCCCTTCATCGTTTGGGCCCGTCTCGTATGAGCCTTTCTTACATAGTGGAACCTGTGAATTCCATGTCGGGATGATCGATAGCAGCCGAATAGCAAACTCGGTGGTTAGATCAGTAGTCGTTGGAGAGCAGCTTGCAACTGATCTCGAAGGAGATGAAGGCATCGATGCAGGCATAGTTGATCTGCTCACCAAAGAGATTGTACGCGTCCTAGTGGCTTGTCCTCACCCGGTAAGGCTTCTCCATGTCGGTGCCCATCATGGCACTCGCAATGTCCTTCACCCCCGCACGACAGAGGCGCGGGCGATCCATCTCCTCCACTGCGAGCTTAGCCAGGTCCACCGTTTTGGACACCTTGGGCTGCCAGTCCTTCCAAAGTCGGTCGGCGTCACCCTCCATGCCCACGTCGACGAAGTGGTAGTAAGAATCGCCGAGGAAATATTCGAGCTCGTCGGGGAAGTAGTCAGCGTGGATGACCTGGAAGATGAGGCAGCAGTGGCCGACGTAGAGCTGCAGAATGGTGATGGGGTTCTGGTTGGCAGAGTAGGTGGGGCGCCACTCGACGTCGAGCCTGATGACGAGCTTGTGAAGGCGCCGACGGTGGACGGAGAGGACCTTGCCGAGCAAGTCCTCCACGGCCTCACTAGAGGATGTCAAGGTGGTGGTGATCACGTCGTCCTCGAACACCATTTTACACCTGAGTCCCTGCCATTAGGTCCTCTCTCCTTGTTGTCCCTACGGTTGCCGTCTGCGGCGGCGCGGCACAACATCTATCTTGTGTAAACCTTCGTATACACCTTTAGTTTGAACTTTGGAAATGGGCACGAATATATAACTGATGCAGTTATGATATGAGCGAGGGAGTTTCCGAGTTTGACGGGCCCGAGCCCTGAGTAAAGAAAGTAATGAAGATTTTTGAATCTGATATACTCTTTGTATTTTTTAATTCTTATCGTTATGACCATAAGTACCAACAACAACAACTTTTCTCAGGGGCGCACCCACTGGGTATGCCGGGTGGGCCACGGGATACCCTGGGTCCTGCCACCAGAGACTAGCTAAAATCTGAACACGTAGCGGCTATTGCCTACGGCTGTCGTTTCTTCAAAAGGATGAGTACAGCATGTTGGAAATTGTATTGTACATGGCATGCGATTAATTTGATGAACCAATAAAAAATTAGGCTCCAAAAGGAACAGAGGGCTTCGATTGTTGTTAACGACACCTGGAGCGAGCGGTGATCCGGGGGGTGCTGCGGACAAGAAGTGATGCACTGGAGAGAAGTGAAAAGCGCTCTAAAAAATGATCGTGAATGGAGTTGATGCTATTTGCTATGCTGCTTCCATGACATGTGGTCTGTTATGTTTAGCTTTGTTAATCTGGGCTAAAGTTGATACTCCAGAAACTATTCGAGCATCTTTTATGATTTACTACGTACTTTCTGGATCTCCAGCTCAGTAGAGTTGGAAACAGAAATATATTCCATTTTAAAAAATAAAAGAGATAAAGAGTCCACTAGTTTATTGTTAGAACAACAACATTAGAACTACTTTTGTGCACCAATGAGCAGAAAAATAAAGTTCATTACCTTAAGATGATATATTACAAACAAGATAAAAGAGAAACACAAACTAGAGACAAGAAAAGAAAAAACAACACCACTACAAACAAGAAAAAACTACTTCTCCTCCTCCTCCTCCTCCTCCTCCTCCTCCTCCTCCACCACCTCCTCCTCCTCTTCCGCCTCCTCATCCTTCGTGGGCTCCTGGCTACAGGGCGGGGGCACCTCCCATGGCGGAGACGGCAAGTCTAGTTTCCTAGACGTCGCCGCCACCAGGTTGTCGTGGCCAGCGACGCCGAGCTTGACCCCCAGCGTGTCCAAGCGTACGTCGAGGCGACCGGCCAAGTGCGTCATGCCGAAAATATAGTGGCCCGTGGTCCCCATTCTAGTATGCTCTAGAAGGGGACCATGCTAGAGGTGGCACATGGAGCGCGATGTATTGTCACATACATCGCGTGCCATTTTCCGGAGAGCCCACTCCATGTCGTCCGGGGGGAGTCCTATCAGGGATGCTTCCTCTTGGCGTCCATCAGCGGGCTTGGCAGTGGCATTTTCTTGTCAGCCATGGCATTCTTGGCACGGTTTTGGGAAGAGAGGAAGAGGTGATGTGCGGAGAAGACGATGGCACGCCCGGGTGATCTTATAGTGTAGTAGCAGCCTGGTGATTCGTCTCTCGACGCGTACAGTAAGGGTGATGGGATGTGGAGCGGTTCAAATTGAATTCAAAGATGTGCATATGCTGCACGCGTTTAAGGCGCCTCGGTAACTGGTGCACACGTAAGCTCGATGTGCCCGGTCGCATCAGCCGCTTGTACAAAAGGCTACAGCATCAAGGACCAAACCTAGCTTATGCGGAAAATGACTACATATAATACTTCCTCCGCCCCAACTCAACTCTATTTCTAGTTTTGGTCAAACTTACCTTTGACCAATGATTTATATGAAACTTATTAACTTCAATGACATGTAGATTGTATATTATGGAAATATTTTTCATGGTGAATCTAAAAGTACAATTTTTGTATTGTTAAAACAGATCAAAATTACATAAATCATTGGTCAAAGATAGATTTGACCAAACCGGTAAATAGAGTTGACATGGAACGCACGACGGGGGTTAAGGTGCACCAGCACACCCAGACCCTACGTGTACCCGACCAGCCGTGTACCTTCATTTTATATTTTATTCCATAGGCTTAAAAGTTTGCTCTTCCTCTCTGTTTGCTTTGCTTGCTCTTCCCTAGGCTTAAAATTTTTATATTTTAGAATATTTTTACATATGTAATATGACATAGGATATATCAATTGATAGTTTTGCAAAAAAAAAACATGGAGGAGAAATATGTATATCCCATGCAACTACGTAAATCCACCCAAATTAATTAGCTAGTTATTTTTTAGATGATAAAAAATTATTATCTTTTTCTAAGTGATGTGGACGGGGTAGATGATGTGGCATAATAGCTTATGTGGCATGCCAATGTGGATGTCCAACTCTGACTAAGGATGAAAGTGAAACGGTTGTGTGAAGTTGAGGGACTAAATAATTGACCCATTTGAAAGTTCAAGGACCAAACTGAGTTTTTATTGAAAGTTTGAGGATGAAGTTGGGTATTGTGCCAATTCTAAACAAGCCAAGAGCTTGCGAGCTTGATGAGCTCAAGCTCGATAAGCTCGAGTAAGCTCATTTATTGTTGTCATCTGTGATATGTATGTATGTATGTATGATTAACTAAACTATATAATTATATTAAAAATGTTTTATGCGACACAATTTTTATAAATGAAAGCGAGAAATAATGTGCATCATCGTCCACCTTCCTACTCAATTATTTGTGAATCCTAAATTTAGTAGATTCCATTGTATATTCATATATTCTGGGCTCAACATGAGATCGACTTGGTGTTTTATTAAACTCAAGCTTAGAAAGACAAGCTCGCTCGAGTTCAACTCGTTGACAGCCCTAGATGCAATTAATTGGGGTGACCGACGGCGGCCGACGCAGACCTGCAGAATGGCGACGGGATTATGGTCGGCGGAGTAGTTGGGGCTCCACTCAACGTCGAGCCTGATGATGAGTTTGTGAAGGCGCTGATGATGGACGGAGTGGACCTTGTCGAGCCAGTCCTCCACAGCCTCGCCGGAGGATGTCACGGTGGTGGTGATCATGTCGTCCTCGAATGTCACGTTGTACACCTGAGTCTCCACCATTGGGTCCTCTCCTTGCCGTCCCTATGATTTCCGTTTGCGGCTGCGCGGCGCAACTGCTCTCTTGCACAAAACCTTTGTCTACACCTCTAGTTTGGATTTTGGAAATGGGCGTGGATATATAACTGATGCAGTTATGATGTGAGTGGAGGAGTTTCCGAATTTGACGGGCCCGAGACCCGAGTAAAGAAAGTAATGAAGATTTTTGAATCTGATATACTTCTGTTTTTTAATTCTTATCCTTATGAGCACAAGTTGCATTGTCTCAACCAAACACCACGTACAACAACAACTTTTTATAGGGGCGCACCCACTGGGTATGCCTGGTGGGCCACGGCATACCCTGGGTCCAGCCACCAGAGAGTACCTAGTGTAAATGCATGCTGGAGAGATCAGCGGAATCGGGAACTGGCCAATTAAGATGGAAGTCAGCAGTCTCACAGTTCATGGATCGAAACGCATGCCATCCTTTTTCTTCTTCCTTTTTTCTATCCATGAACCATGGGACTATTGAGTTCAATCTTTACCGGCACACGTACGGTCCGGGTGTGTCAGTGAACCTTAACCCCCATCCTGCGTCCCCGGTGGTGGTTCGGAAGAGCCTTGAAGGTATGCTCCCATTACTGTCCTCCAACTCGATCTAGATTTCCGATGATGCAGACGGTTCACCACCAGACATACCAGCAAAGCCTCAATGCTGAGCTGCATGTAAGTTTCTTGATGAGAAACTAGGGGCGGCCCCCGGCATGCATGTTTGACAGTAAGGATGTTCCCTCGAGGGATTGAGGATAAAAGGTATACCATCGTCTAGGAAGCGAGCCGGAGGTTCGAATGAAGCTACAGGCTAGCCAGGTACACGTACGATTCGGGTGTGCTGGTGCACCTTAGCCCCCGTCGTGCGTCCCGAGTGGTGGTTGGGAAGAGCTAGCCTTGCAGGTATGCTCTGATTCCTGTCCACCAACTCCATCTTGGTTTGCGATGACGCAGGCGGTTCACCCACCAGACAAACCAACAACTCCTGTCATACATGCATGCTGGGGGCAGCCCCGCAGTCAATTTCTCATCAAGAAACTTGCATGCCGCTCATCACCGAGGCTTTGCTGGTAGGATGTTCCTTGAGGGTTTTAGGATAAAAGCTATAGCATATCATCGTCAAGGCAGCCAGACAAAGGTTCGAACGAAGCTACACAAAACTACAAGAAGCTGTCCAGGCTGCCTACACGAAGCTACACGAAGCTTAGTTCGAACCTCCGGCTGGCTGCCTAGACGATGGTATACATTTTATCCTCAAACCCTCAAGAGAACATCCTTCCTATAAAACATGCATGTCGAGGGCCGCCCCGCAGTCAGTTTCTCATCAGGAAACATGCATGCCACTCAGCACCGAGGCTTTGTTGGTTTTTCTGGTGATGAACCGCCTGTATCATCAGAAACCTAGATGGAGTTGGAGGCCAAGAATCATAGCATACCTGAAATATCTTCCCAACCACCACTAAGGACGCACAACGGAGGTTAGACCATCTACAGTGGCACGCTATAAAGCATACTGTATACACTATAGCACAGTGGAAGTTTAGAGTACGTACTGTAAAAATAGTAGAAGAATAGTGTATAGAGTATGCTTTAGAGTACGCTGGTGCGGACAACCTTAAGGTACACCAGCACACCCAGACCTTATGTGTACCTAACCGGCCATGTAGCTTGATTCGAACCACTAGCTGGCTGCCTAGATGATGATATACCTTTTATCCTCAATCCCTTGAGGGAACATCCTTCCTGTCAAACATGCATGTCGGGGGCCACCCTCGCGGTCAGTTTCTCATCAAGAAACTTGCATGCCGCTCATCACCAAGGCTTTGATGGTTAGTCTGGTGGTGAACCGACCCTGTCATCAAAAACCTAGATGGAGTTAGAGGACATGAATCGGAGCATACCTACAACGCTCTTCCCAACCACTAGGGATGCAGGACGGCGGTTAAGGAACACCAGCACACCCGAACTGTACGTGTACCCGGCCAGCCATGTAGCTTCCTTCGAACCTTTGGCTGGCTGCCTAGATGGTATACCTTTTATCCTCAAACCCTCGAGCGAACATCCTTCCTATCAAACATGCATGTCAGGGCCCCCCCCCCCCCCCCCCCGCACTCAGTTTCTCATCAAGAAACTTGCATGCCGCTCATCACCAAGGCTTTGCTGGTTTTGGACTCGACGCCATGATATACGAAAGAGGAAGCATGCAAGGAATGATTATTGGTCTCGTGATACCATATAGAGAATGGTTACTAGACTATTCTGCATGGAGAATGTTTGTTGTGTATTCATCAGGGAACATAGGTACACTTTATATAGGCTAGCTAGTGTAGTGTGAAACCAAAACTAAACCCTTTCACACTACACTGACTCAAAGGCTAGCATTAATGACTAAATGTAGGCCAACGCAGTCAAACAATGACTGTTAACATAGACCAATGCAGGCAACAATGACTGTTACATGTGTGCGTGCATATTCTGGTGGTGAATCATTTGCGTCATCGGAAGCCTAGATGGAGTTGGAGGATAGGAATCGGAGCATACCTGCATTGGTCTTCTCAACAACCACAGGGGACACAAGACAGGGGTTAAGGTGCACCGGCACACCCGGACCATACGTGTACCCGGTCAACCGTGTTGCTGCTTCATTTTACATTTTATTCCCTAGGCTTAAAAGTCTGCTTTTCCTCTCTCTTTGCTCTGTTTGCTCTCCCCTAGGCTTAAAAGTTTTAAAATTTTACAATATTTTTACATATGTAATATGACATAGGCTATATCACTTGATATTTTTGCAAAAACAAATGGAGGAGAGATAGTATATCCCATGCAACTACGTGAATCCACCCCAATTAATTAGCTAGTTATTTTTTAAGATGATAAAATATTATTATCTTTTTCTAAGTGAGGTGGTCGGGGTAGATGATGTGGCATAATAGCTTATGTGGCATGCCAATCTGGATGTCCAGCTTAGACTAAGGATGAAAGTGAAACGATTGTGTGAAGTTGAGGGACTAAATAATTGAACCATTTGAAAGTTCAAGGACCAAACTGAGTTTTGATTAAAAGTTTGAGGATGAAGTTGAGTATTGTGCCAATTCTAAATGAGCCAAGCTTGAGCTTGCGAGCTTGATGATCGCATGCTCGAAAAGCTTGAGTAAGCTCATTTATTGTTATCATCTATGATATGTACGTATGGTTAACTAAACTATATAATTCTATTAAAAATGTTTTATGGGACACAATTTTTATATATGATGGAAACAAATAATATGCAACATCATCCACCTTCCTACTCCATTAGTTGTGAACCTAAATTTAGTATATTCTATTGTATATACATGAATTCTTGGCTCGACTCGAGATCGACTCGGTGTTTTATCAAACTCAAGCTTAGAAAGACAAGCTCGCTCGAGTTCGACTCGTTGACAACCCTATATGCAATTAAAGTTTTAGTGCAATCGTTTAATAAAAGATTTCTATCCGTTAGATCTACATCTTACAATTATTACATATTTTTATTTAACCCCTTCCACCACCACCAACCCTCCACCTGATGGAGGGGATTAAATAAAAAGATTCAACGATCGTAATGTAGACCGATCCAACGGTTGAAGATTGTTGATTGCACGATTGCACCAAACATCTGATTACATTCTAGTTGAACCCAACTTGAAAATAGTAAATCTTTTGACACAGATTAATGCAATCGTGATGTTTTTCTCTTCTTGTTTTATGATGTTTTATTTTTTCTTGTTTCGTGATGTTGTTTTTCTTTTTTTGTACTTCCTCCTTCCCATATTCCTTGTCGTTAATAATCAAGATAATTTTTCTAGTTCAAAAATGAACTAAAACCCTTGTTCTAACAACAAGTAATATAGGAAGGAGGGAGTAGTTTTTTATGGTAATGAATTCAATGTTGTTCGTCTATTCTATCTATTATTTTTTTCTATCTACTGTTTAGTGAACTATTTATTCTATATGTATTCTCTGTTAATGAACGACCCTCTACACCGCCGGTGGCCTCTAAAGTGGCTTGTACGATACTTTAGCCGCTGGAGGTGCCAGGAGATAGCCCACAGCAGGGCCTGCAAAACGGCCTGTAAAGTACAATAGTATACAGTAAAACACAAAAGGTAGCAGCGACTGGAAAGAAAAGTGGAGACAATGAACAGAGAGAAAATAAAAGAAAGGACGAGAAAAATGTTAGAAAAAGATAGGTAGAACTCCAACGTACCACTGGCCCTATTCTCCTATACGTGGTGTCATCATTACCACTACTCCTATAAGCGGCCAGAAGTTATTACCACTACTTGAAGGGAAGTGATGCGGACTAGATGTACAGATTAATTTATTTTGTGTTTATTGGGGATTATGTAACAGCTAGTTCGGTCGATTAGCGACGACCGAAATGAAAAGTGGAGACAATGAACAGAGAGAAAAGAAAAGAAAGGACGAGAAAATTTTTAGAAAAAGATAGGTAGTACATACGAATTAAGAGCGAGGAGAACCAAACTGTAAAACAGGAAATGTTGGGTGCAGATTACTGTCAAACATATTATGTTATCTCTATTGATGACAGGATATTATTATTGTGCTGATGTTGAAAACAGAGCGGTTCCATTACAATGCCCGTCCCATTGTTGAAGGTTGTTATATACCACTTTCACCCATCAATATAACTCATATTGTGAAGGAATTGTCATTTCATGCACACATCACCTTTCTATTTAACCTATTTCCACTTGTGTTGGAGAAAGTAGTGCATGCAGGGATTCTATGCAGAAATGAAGTGAAACAAGAGGATGGATCCTATAAAATATCATTCTATCCAATCAGGCGATGACATGTGGCACCACATGGATCAAATGACCCATAAACAGAAGTATCTGAGGCCATCCAACGGTGTAGCACCCATATAAAAGAATGGGACCCACCTGGCAGAGACCTGGAGGAAGCACAACCCAAACGGCGACAAGACCAGGTCGGTCGACCCCCTAGTCGGCCGACGTGTTCTTGCCCGCAAACACGATCAAACTCCACATGTTGGCTCCTCCCGGCTTGAAGAAGTAAGTGGTGACTGATTCACACGCTTTTGGTGGCGGGAATCGACCCTTCTCCAAGATATAAATAGGACCCCTCACTTCAACACACACAACTTGAGAATCATTCTATTGTATACACTAGTTCTCTTATTCCTCAGTGGAGTTAGGCTACAGAGAGGAGAGCCTCTAGTCCTGAGTCTAATTTGGGAAAGGTATGGCTCATGTATCTTTTCTTATATTTGTGACTTTATGCGTAATAAAGACATTACCTTTAGCCTTCTTTTATTCATATACTTGGATGAAGCGTTTCCTGTTTGATTGTGGATTCCATGTATGTGGTAGGAGTAGTCTTTATGATTATGCCACATCACTCTTAATCTATCATCATAAACACTACAAACCCCCACTATAGTCTAATTAGTTATGATATAATCATGTTAATATGAATCACTTGTGTTATGTATCAACATTTTTTCAACAATGATTTAGTTCATTGCCTTAGGATGGCTTGTGCCCGGGCTCTTAAGGTAATTACTTAATATGCTAGCATGGTGCTAGGATAGAAAGTAGCGTCGAATGTCTCGTAGACCCACGGATTGAAGAGGTAGGCAGTAGGTGGTGACAACCCTATATGTCCTTTGTAATCCTCCACGTTCGGCTATGCCACAAGCTCTTAGCGGGAGTTGCCTAGTGTTGCTAGGGGTAAACCTGTGCCCGATGTGTTGAACAACTTAGCATAAGTATTCACTATTGACATGCTCATTAGTACATAACCTAGACTATGTATATGTATATTAGAAGCATTGTAGGAGCAACTTCCCAACTCTAGGTCTAACCTCCACCAGGACCCATTTACCACTTAGAATAGATTGCTTAGGTGTGTGTCACACTACCCATATATTATCAAATTACCCCTGTCTTGATAATTGATTATATCCCTTAGCTTGATCATAAGAGTAGTGTTTACTTTACTCCATTGCCTTCCTTTGGGATAAATACAATACCCTTGGGAATACTCTTGGGTGAAATGCAACACGAAAGTTTTCGTGCGCTTGCGGACCTCATCTCTTTCGAGATATGATCTGTAACGTAAGAAACGTCGACAAGAATTTCTAGCGCCGTTGCCGGGGAAGGCAAAGGAAGTGAAGGATAGCTATCACTTGAGATTAAGCTATAGGTACTAATAGTTATTAAACAAGATTACCCTTGTTTGTTTTCTCCTTTTTGTGGTTAAAACAGGGTAGTGTTGGCTAACCCATTTCATGGGATGGCCAACGAGGATGCTAGTGCTCAACTGCAAGATGATTCATGGCGTACCTCAACAAATGTCCGCTAGGCAACACCATGCCTTTCGCGGAAGAATTTCAGCTTCCAGTAGGAACCAAAGTCATCCATACCTAATCTTGGGGGAGGCTCCAAGAATTCTTCTTGATTTGCCTCCACCATAGGGTGGATAGTTGGCTCCTCATCCAACATTCATGTCATGGGTTGGTGCACCAATCCATGACCACCTTTGTGCTGGAGCTGGAGTCCTATTCTTATTCATCGTGGATGACAATATGGTCTCTACTCAATGGGGTCGATTGAAGAGCGTTCTAGTTGCTTTAGCTTGGCGTGCACACCACTTAACAAGGTGGACATGATAGTTATGGAACTACACCTCCCGTTGAGTACCATAAAGATCAAGCTAATGGAGAAATGTTTGGATGATCCAAGTCATGGATATTTACATGATTTGTGAAAATCCATGTCAACATGAGCCACTTGGGGAATCATTTCCCTAAGACCCATGAGGATTCTTCCTTTCAAACACAACTCTAATGGCTATCACCTACAAGGAGGTCAAGGGTGAATCAGCATTACCCTTGTAATATAGGAGGCTATGGGGATTTCAAGAGATTTAAGTTCAACTAGCCTACCTTGAAGTATCTTGTCCATGGCCAAGCAAGAAATCAAGACAACATTTACATGAAGCTCTTGACTAAGGACAAAAACTTAAAGAGCATTCAAGATCCAAGATATCCCACAATCACTTGTTGGGATTCCTACCCTTCGACCAAGCACATGCAACCTAAGGCAAGTAACATTGTGGATGAAGCGTTTCTTGTTTGATTGTGGACTACACATGTCATTATGCCCAAGGAAGTCTTTGATCCATAATCAAAGTATGGGTAAACTAAATTAATATAAAGAAGGTCGAAGTGACACTTCGAAAAGAAGGACAAGCATCACCATGCTCACAAGAGAATATCTTCAAGAAGGAAAATCCGTCACTACATCAACAAGTCTTCATCAAGATCACCGAGAGTCTAGGGCCACCATGTGGCCCACATGTCCAACTAACATGCCAAAGAAGACTTGGCATGCAAATTAAGAGAAGTTGTCTACATCTTCCACTCCTGGATTGGACAACAAATCATCGCACCAAACAGGACGAAGGTAAGTCCCACTCATCGGACTTTAAAAATCGGTGAGTCTTTGACAATAGGTTAACTGGTAGTTATCTCATATTTGATTTCCCAATTGCATATTTGAATTTCCCATAAAATCTTGCATTTGCATTTAGTATATTTGAATTTTCACACCTGCACATTGGGAAGTAAAATTTCAAACCTTCCTAAAACTAAGATTTTGAACTAAGAAAAAAAATTATTTGGATATGAACCTTGGGCATAACCACTTGAATTCATCTACCTAATTGAAACAAAAAATATTTCCCCTAATATTCATTGCATTTACAAGTTGTTTCAAGTTGGGCAAAACAATTTGGCAAAGGGTACAACGTGCTTTTGAGTTAACGTAACTCGTTTTTGAGTTGTTTTGTTTGTTCGTGATTTTAGTGCAGCCAAGACAAAATTTATAAATAGGTTGGAAGGCCCCATCAAGTGCATATGCCTCCATGGATCTCATTTTGAGTTCATGGTGGAGGAATGCTCAAGATGGTGGCCCAATGGAGGATCAAGATGAAGCCCATTCAACTCCAACCTCAACATGACATTGAAAATGAAGGCTTCACCAAAATTCATGGTCGTGAGTTCCTCACATAGCGACCTTGAACCAAGACAACTCTTCAAATGAGGTACAAGTTTGAAATTTTCCATCGTTTGAATTACATTAGGATTGAATTATTTTTGCTTACAATGGTAAGGACGGTTTACACCTTCTCATCATTCAATTCTTATGCATCCTCACTAGAGTAAGTGCTGGCATTACTCTTTTTGATGCTTCAAAAAGGAATGTCACCTTACTTAGGAATAAATTTAAACAAGTACCTAGAATTTCTTAAGCATTGCTAAAATTGACTTAGACATTTTCTGCCTAGGTAATGCTTATGGAATGACTTAATGGCTGAAATGGTATGTAGCAACCTAGGAATAGTGATATCCATAATTTTGATTTTAAACTCATTCATGTATGGATCACTAAATTTAAAATTCCTAGGCAAGGAAATTAAAAATGTTCAGGAGGATAAAATTGAGAATCTTGTTTGCCATGAACTAAATTATAAACATTTGCTCTTGAGTAAAAACCTATGATGGTTAGAAAATTTACAAGATAAAAGGATCCATATGATGTGTTTATATCACTTGCATTGCGATGAGTAGGAGCTTTAGAAAATGTTCAACTTGATTTATCCATAAAGCCTCACTACTAGCAATGATTCATACATTGTTCATGGATACACTAGAATTTGGACCCAATGCATATTTGTTCTTGTTTTTTCCCCGTGCGTACAATGAAGATTCAGTTACCTGACCCGAAAATTAGTTTGTACAAGTATCAGGAGCTAACCATCCCTCTCTATCATAGAGAGGAAGTTTGCAGGAGTAAAATAACTATGTAGGCATTCAAAGATCCGATTGCTGGAAACCCTAATAGGATTCCATTTCAGTATCTCTTGGCCAAGGACTAAATTAGGATGGTTGCTACCTATCAGAATATAAATCCGAAGGTCAATCATAACTATACGAGGTCGGAGATTTGACATGGAAACCATCCATGAGCAACCAATGGGCTGCTACGAATATGTGAGAGCATTATGCTCTCAACTATTCTAAGCACTCATTCAAGCTCAACAGAATTGCCACCATCATTGGGTGTAAGTTATTCCTTTTTGGCTAAAGGGTATGATGTACCTTAACCAAGGAATCACAATATCACATCCAATGTATATTGGGTGCAAGTTGTTCCTATGTGGCCAGAAGGTATTTTATACCTTAGCCAAGGAACAACGGATCACACTCAACCCATGTTGAGTGCATGTCATCCCTTTGTGGTTATAGGTATGTTGTACCTCAGCCAAGGAATAAAAGGATCGTACTCAACACATATTGGGTACATGTCACGCCTTTGTGGCTAAAGGGTATCATTACCCTAGCCAAGGAATGACGTATCACACTTAATGCATGAAAGGTGCAATTATTCCTTTATGGCAAGAAGGTATGATACACCTTGGTCAAAAAAAGACAGAACTCACTCAACACATGTTGAGTGCACGTCATCCCTTTGTGCGAAGGGTTATCACTACCTTAGCCAAGGAATAACAAGGTAAATCCAACCTATGGAAACCTTGAGGTGTGGATGAGAAACATCGACAACACTCTCCTCGACCACACACATGGAATCCTTGGAAGGAAACCCAACATCGACACTCAACCCTCCAATGTCAAAGCCATGCTGCAACAAGCTTAGGCCAACCTCATGGCCTACATCTGTCGCTAGGGTTTCAGCCCCTAGCACGGATCTTGAACAAGAACAAGCTTGGGGGAGGACCCCCACTTGAGGTAACTTGTATCGCATCCCATTTGCACCCCATTATATTATTTATTTATTTCCATCACATTTGCATCAAAAAAAAGAAAGAAAAAATATATTAATAATAATGTAGTATAGGGTAGGTTAATAAAATAAAAGATGTGCAATAAGAATCATTTGGAATTCACATAGATGAAATATGAATAGTTGCTCTGTTTTAGTTTTCCTAAGTCTCTAGTTTACAACTTAATACTCTCCAACATATTGCTCTCATTGGATAAAATTGTTTTTGCCTTGATTTGGAAATTGTGGGTAGCAAAAGCTTAATCCATTCTAAGTTTTTGTGAGATATGATATAGTGATAGGGCTGCTATTCCTAGTTTGAAAGTGAAACTTAAATTTTTGGAGAATTTCTAAAAAAAATTAAGATACTCTCATTTGATTTGAAATACCTACCAAAGTCATATGATACATTACATTGATAGATTATATGCATATGCTATTTTTCTTCACATTGAGCTTTATCAAACTAGTATAGACCTATGTGAGATTTCATTCATTACATTTTGAATTCAATACTTCACTTGCACATGTTATACTTCTACACTAGAAGTAAGCAAATTTCCACCATACCACCCTTCCACAATAAAAAGAGAAACTCCATATCATTCATGCTTAGTACTCTCTCCAAAATTTATTGCATAAAAGGGAGTAGAAGACATGTCTAAAAAAAGAGAAAAAAAAAAGAAAATGCATGCTTACATCATAAGCATGAGAAAAGAAAAGAGAAAGAAAGAAAAGTAGCCATGTTTCATCCCTAGAAAATAAGAGAGTCGACTCGAAAAGGAGTCATCTCAATCATCCACATCCACTTCCACTCCATCACACATGCACAAGTCTTCAATCAAATAGTTTTGAATTGATTTCTCCTAAGGCTTGCTCTTTTGACTTAGCAATATTATGTGTTGCAAATATGCCTACTCTATTCCGTACCAAGCTCCACATACAAGCCTTATGTAGAGGTAGGATGAATTTAGGCAAAATGCCTTGGTGAGGAAATATTTCCACTACACATAAAGGAGAGACATAAGAGAATCAAATTGAGATACTTAAAATCTAAACTGAACTCTTTGGAATTGGAGTGGAACTTTATTTCTAGGGTATGTGTGCTCCATTTGTTGTTATATCTTTCAACCACTCATGAAAAGGAGATGGCATAAGCCCCATAATGACTTGAGATGGGTGAAGTACCGAGCCAATTTTTGCAATACTAGGTAGATTAGTTTGTTGTGCACATGGTACTTTTGAAAAATAGAACATTGTAGCAACTCCTGATCATGAACCTAAAGTCTTGACTTTGCTCGGGATGAGCAAAGGATAAGTTTGGGGGAGTTTGCTGACGGCTGTTATATACCAATTTCACCTGTCAATATAACTCAATTATATGAAGAAATTGTCGTTTCTTGCACACATCACATTTCTATTTAACTTATTTTCACTTGTCCTTGGAGAAAGTAGTGCATGCAGGGATTCTATGTAGAAATGAAGCTAAACAAGGGGATGGATTCTATAAAATATCATTCCAACCAATCAGGCGACAACACGTGGCACTACATGGATCAAATGGCCCACAAACAGAAGTATCTGATGCCATCCAACGGTGTAGCACCCATATAAAGGAATGGGACCCACCTGGCAGAGACTTGAAGGAAGCACAACCCCAACGAGGCCAAGACCAGGTGGGCCGACCCCCCTAGTCGGTCAACCTGTTCTTGCCCCAAAACGCGGTCAAACACCACGTCTTGGCTCCTCCCGGCTTGAAGAAGTTGGTGGTGATTGATTCGCGCGCTTTTGGTGGTGGGAACGGACCCTTCTCCAAGCTATAAATAGGACCCCTCACTTCAACACACCACTTGAGCATCATTCTATTGTATACACTAGTTCTTGTGGAGTTAGGCTATAGAGAGGAGAGCCTCTAGTCCAGTGTCCAAGTTGGGAAAGGTATGGCTCATTTATCTTTTCTTTTATTTGTGACTTTATGCATAATAAAGATATTACCTTTAGTCTTCTTTTATTCATATACTTGGATGAAGCGTTTCTTGTTTGATTGTGGATTCCATGTATGTCTTTGGAGTAGTCTTTATGATTATGCCATATCACTCTTAATCTATCATCATAAACACTACAAACCCCCACTATATTTTATTTAGTTATGATATGACCATGTTAATATGAATCACTTGTGCTATGTATCAACATTGGTTCAACGATGATTTAGTTCATTGCCTTAGGATGGCTTGTGCCCGGACTCTTAATGTAATTCCTTAATATGCTAGCATGGTGCTAGGATAGAAAGTAACATTGAATGTATCATAGACCCACGGATTGAATAGGTAGGAAGTAGGTGGAGAAAGCACTATCTGTCCTTTGTAATCCTCCACGATCGGCTATACCACAAGATCTTGGCGGGAGTCGCCTAGTGTTGCTAGGCGTAAACCTGTGCCCGATGTGTTGAACAACATAGCATAAGTATTCACTGTTGACATGCTCATTAGTACCTAACCTAGGCTATGTATATCTATATTAGAAGCATTGTAGGAGCAAATCTCCAACTCTAGGTCTAACCTCCACCAAGACCCATTTACCCCTTAGAATAGAGTGCTTAGGTGTGTGTCATGCTACCCTTATATTATCAACTTACTCCTGTCTTGATAATTGATTAGTATTCCTTAGCTTGATCATAAGAGTATTGTTTAGTTTACTCCATTGCCTTCCTTTGGAAAAAAATATGATACCCTTGGGAATACTATTAGGTGAAATGCTACACAACAATTTCTGTGCGCTTGCGGACCTCATCTCCGTAGAGAGATTATCTGTGACGTAAGAAATTTCATGACCCATCAGTACATGTCAGCCACCCTTAATGCACCTGTAGTACAGCAGAGAATGTGAATCCACCACCGTCGGAAGGCATACCATCACTGTGCACGACCCCCATCAGTACTTGCGGAGAAGACGATGGCGTGTGTCCTTATATAATGCCTCCATCGTCTTCTCCGTGCGTACTCTATAAAGACACACCACCGTCTTCTCCGTACGTACTCTAGTTTCTCTTTGTCTCCGCCACGCGCACCCTCATTGGTTCACTTCACAGCACGGTGACGCCAAAGCCATGGAGTTGCCGTTCACACATGATATTGCAGTCGAGATTGCAGGGCCCGTTGCTAAAAACTCCCCGCAACCCTTGGACGACCTGTCTAGTCTGCGAGCCACCTGCAAGGCCATGCATGCGGCATGCCGAGATGGCACTGTGGGCAGGTGCGTGGCGCTAGAGCGGGTGACCCGGAGGATGTGGCGCGACCTAGGGCGCTACAGAGCCCTCATGGAGAACCTGACCATCGTCGGCCACCCTCATGCGTGCTACCTCACCGGTCTCAAGCTCGTCTTCGCACTCGATCACGCACAGTAGGGTACCCAGTTTCTCGCCTGAGCGTCCGGGGCCAGCCACATGGAGGCGGCCTACGTCCTTGGCCTCCACTGTTACGACGCCGACCACGGGGCCCACGACACCGTCGAGTATATTCAGCAGGTCGAAGGCGAGGTCGACGTCGTTGAGGACTAACAATGAGTGCAGGCAGTGTCGGATTCAAGTCCTGGCTCAAATTGGTAATCTGACATGGGCGCATCCGCGCCCAACTCGGAGACTGCTGATGGTGTCGTTGTCCAACAAGAAGGTTGACCCGTGCACATATGCCAGCTGCGAGAAGCAAGGGTGGAGCGGCTGCAGGGTCTTCTGTAGTGAAGACTATAGGATTAGACAAGAGCATTTCGCATTCTGTCGTGTGTTGTTATCCGGTATGGGCTATATACTTATAAGGTTGTGATGTTGTTTTTCTTGTTTCATGATGTGTTTTTTCTTGCTTTGTAGTAATGTTTTATGTTGATGAAGTCATTGTTGTTCGTCTGTTCCAACTGTTATTTTGTTTTCTATCTATTTGTTTAGTGAACTATCTGTTCTATCTGTATTATTTGTTACTGAATGATGCTCCACACCGATGGTAGCCTCTAAAGTGGACGGTACGGTACTTTAGCTGCTGGAGGTGCCAGAGGAGATCGCCCATAGCGGGGCCTGCAAAACGGTTTGTAAAATAGTATACAGTACTAATACGTAGTAACAGGAAAACGCAACAGGTAGCAACGACTGGAAAGAAAGTGGAGACAATGAACAGAGAGAAAAGAAAAGAAAGGATGAGAAAAATGTTAGAAAAAGATAGGAAGTACGTACGAATTAAGATGAAAGAGCGTGGAGAACCAAACTGTAAAACATGAAATTTTTAGCGTAGATTACTCCAATCTTAGGCTGTGTTTAGGAACAGAATTTTTAATATCAACATTTTTGTAAACTACAGTTTTTAAGATGTCATGACAATATTAAAGTATTTCAATACCACAGTTTTGTAATACTGCAGTTTTGCAATACATAAGACCGTTTGGGAGCAAAGTAGCAAGCATCAAGAGGAAGCAAACAGAGAAAAACTTTTTTTTAAATACCGTAGTATAAACAAAACCATAGTTTTAAATGCATAGTTTTTGAGTTGGTTGCCAAACACCATTATGTTAAAAGTACCATGGTAATCTCAAATACCAAAGTATTTCTCTAAAACTCCAAAAAGACTATGTTCCCAAAAGAGACCTTAATCCTGTCAAACATAGTATGTTATCTCTATTGATGACAGGATATTATTATTGTGCTGATATTGAAAACAGAGCGGTTCCATTACTTCACGTTCCCATCAGTGCATGCGTGAGACGTGGGTCCCATAGGCTGCGGCATTCACATGTCAGGCACCCTCAATGCAACTGTAGTACTGCAGAGGGCGTGAGTCCGCCACCGCTAAAAGCCGAACGATCACTGCGCGCGACCCCCATCAGTACGCATAGAGAAGGTGATGGTGTGTGTCTTTATATATTGTCTCTATCGTCTTCTCCGCGCGTACTCTATAAAGACACACCACCGTCTTCTCTGCACGTACTCTAGCTTCCTTTTTGTCTCGGCCGCGCACACCCACATTGGTTCCCTTTGCAGCACGGTGAGGCCGAAGGCTATGGAGTTGCCGTTCACGCATGATATTGCGGTCAAGACCGTGGGGCGCCTCATCGCAATCTCCCTGCAACCCTTGGGTGACCTCTCCATTCTGCGTGCCACCTGCAAGGCCATGCATGCGGCGTGCCAAGATGGCGTCGTGGGTAGGTGCATGGCGCTAGAGCGGGTGACACGGAGGATGTGGCGCGACTTTGGGCACTACGAAGCCCTCGTGGAGAACCTGGCCATCATCGGCAACCGTCATGCTTGCTACATCACCGAGCTCGAGCTCGTCATTGCAGACGATCGTGCACAGCCGGGCGCCCAGTTTCTCGCCCGAGCGACCAGGGCCGGCCACATGGAGGCAGCCTACATCCTTGGCCTCCTCCGCTACGATGTCGACTGCGGAGCCCATAATGCCTTCGAGTATATCTGGCAGGTCGAAGGCGAGGTTGATGTCTATAAGAATGTGGTCGGGTCCGTCGCCATTACGAGGACCAACAATGAGTGCAGGCGGTATCGGATTCAAGCCCTTGCTAAAATCGGTAATTTGACGTGGGCGCATCCGTGCCTGCCTCTGAGACCGCTGATGGTGTCGTTTCCCAACAGGAAGGTCAACCCGTGCATGGCTACCGGCTGCGGGAAGCAAGGGTGGAGTGGCTGCACGGTCTTCTGTAGTGAAGACTGTAGGATTAGGCACGAGCATTTTGCATTCTGTCGTGCGGTGTTATCCGGTATGGGCTATAGACTTATAAGGCTATGATATTGTTCTTCTTGTTTCATGATGTCATTTTTCTTGTTTTGTAGTAATGTTTTATGTTGATGAACTCAATATTGTTCGTTTGTTCCAACTGTTATTTTGTTTTCTATCTGCTTGTTTAGTGAACTATCTGTTCTATCTGTGTTCTCTGTTAATGAACGACCCTCACCACCGCCGGTAGCCTCTAAAGTGGCCGGTACAATACTTTAGCTGTTGGAGGTGCCAGAGGAGACCGCCCGTAGCGGGGCCTGCAAAGTGGTCTGTAAAGTAGTATATAGTACTAGTGTGTAGTAACAGGAAAATGCAATAGGTAGCCACGACTTAAAAGAAAAGTGGAGATAGTGAACGGAGAGAAAAGAAATGAAAGGACGAGAAAATGTTAGAAAAAGATAGGTAGAACTCCAACGTACCACTGGCCCTATACTCCTATATGCGGTGTCATCATTACCACTACTCCTATATGCGGCCAGAAGTTATTATCACTGCTTGAAGGGAAGTGCTGCCTAGATGTGCCGATTAGTTTATTTTTTGTTTATATGAGATTATGTAACAGCTAGTTATGTTGATTAGTTTGTTGCCTGGAATGGTACATTTAACACTACTGTTTGGTTCCGTCGATGTTTATATCTAGTATTAATCCTTGTTTATATCACTATGTTGCTACAGTTCAAGCGATTTTATGTGTGTATGCTTTATTTCGATCGAAATGCCACCCTCATTGCTACATTAACTTATTTAGATAACAAATTGCTAGAGCCAGACGAGCGCTCGTGGATGGGCTCACGCGTCATAGGGACAAACACCAAGCGTCCCGGCACAGTTTCGGCCCATGAATACAAAGTGACTCAGCACAGTTTCGGCCCATGAGTAACAAGCGGCCCAGCGCAGTGTTGGGCCTACTCAAATAGCTTCACGTGCTCTTTGCCCTTGCTGCCTGCCCGCGGGACCCTTCGATCCACAACGGCCCCTCTCCCGACTGTATGAGACGCGCTTGGATGAGCATCCGCCGGCCGCCACGCTCTTGGTGGAGCATCCGTTGGCTGCCACGCTCTTAGAGGAGCATCCGCCGGCCACCATGCTCTTGGAAGAGCATCCGCCGGCCACCGCGCGTGGAGGATGAGGGGGACGTGTGTCGGATCTGCCGCAACTGCGGGGACGAGGACCACCCGCTTCATTACCCGTGCGACTGCAGAGGTATATAATATATATTCTATATATAGGGTAGGTATATTTTAAAGCTAGGTATAGAAAACTTATTGTGTAGCCAGGACATGAAATACGTCCCGGCCGGCCCACCTGACGCGGCATCAAACATGCCACACGAAGGGCACAACTTCAGAGTTGCCCGCGAAGGCTCGGTCGGCGATATTTGCCATGTCTGGTTCGGGAGAGTGCAGCAGCCTGCGCGCACTGCGCGATCGATCGTCCAGGATTCACGCGCACCCTTGGAGGGGACTGAGTTCGTGAGGGCGGATCAATGGCGCTGGCGGTGGCGGCGGCGGTCGTGTAGGAGGATGGGTCGGGGGGAATGTGGTTACGTGAATGGAAAAATGGGCTGGACGCCTGGACTGCTGAAGCAGGCTTACCGGGAACATGGCAAGGTTGGGACAGAGATAGCATAGAGACTCAACCGTCATGTTACGGAACAAATGGGCTATATAGGAGCGCTGAAGTGGCCTGACTACAGAATGCACTCATTCTGACACGAAATTCGGCCCGGCCGGCCCACCTGACGCGGCATCAAACACGCCACACGAAGGGCACAGCTTCAGAAACCTTCCCCTAAGGAGCACGCAGCCGCCGCACACGAACGAGAACGAAAACGCAGCAGGCTCACAACGCAACTTGCCAGATCGAGCAACCACCGACGAATGCAGCCGCCTGTTATGGCCCACTACGGCACGTTAGACTCCATCGCCCCCGCCCCCGCCGCCGGCGCCCCCGCCCCCGCCCCCTCAGCTGGCGCCTCCACCGAGGCCGATGACCACGGTGACACCACCGCCGCCGCCGCCGATGCGGATGACTACGGCGACAGTACCGCTGGCGCCGCCGCCGAGGCGGATGAGTACGGCACCCCCGCCTCCGCGGCCCCCACCGTCCGGCATCCCCGCCACCAATCGTCAGGTGAGTTCGTGCTTCGTGTAGCCACATCACAAATATTTTTGCAATTGATCAACTTACTACATATTAGAAGTTCGAACTTGGAAAATTAGCCAGATACTGTTTTTCACGAAGAACACTAGATAGTTAGATGTCCTGGAACATCTTCTATGCAGACAAATAATAAAGAGCTAAATATTGCACGGTTGTGAGAGCCCGACATTTGATGGTTGAAAGGTATCGGTACTCCAAGATGAGTGAGGATCAATCAGTTTTGCGAGTGTTGAGAATGGTGTCTTCTAAATATTTTTTGCAGTGGACACTGGATCTCTCTGGTCTAAAAAATTGAAATCAGGATTCCTTGACCGAATGGTCTCTATTAGATGTTCTGTATCATCCCTATAAGATAAAAATTCAGAATGAAATGTATAACTTTCCTAGTTGGTAAGCAATTCTACCAAAAAAGAGGACATGTGCTTAATATTTTTCATTCTATCATCCAAAATTCAGAAGCATCGCCAATGAACTAAAAAGGTTGTATATGCCCATTTTTTGAGTTTAAAGCTGAGTGAAGTGTTAACTTTTTTGAATTATGTAGAATGAATATTTGTAAAAATGGTAGAACTTCTAAAGTCATAGTAACATATGATAACAGGTCTCTTGCATATGCATGCTTACGCTATTACAGTTTGAGGCATCACTGATGAACACTGCTCTTTTTATGCAAAACTGGAGAATTTTGTTCAGCCTTTTTTATTGGAAAACCAGGTGTGTAGATTTTAATTTTTATGTGGCTGAGTGAACTAATTTATTCAGTATAGTAATTTTCTTCTGGTCTACATCATAAGGAATTCTAATTGACTAGTAGTCCACAATGGGGAATTCGTGCTTGAGGCTGCTGACCATGAAATGGATCCAGTGGTATGATAACATATATTCTTGGCACATACTAGAAACACTGTCCTTTGTATCTAATACTTGTTTGACATAATCTAGATGTCGCCCAAGTTTGATGACATTAATTTTGTCTGGTTAGATTTTTTTACGGAACTACTCCTCTGCTCCTAAATACTTGTCGCTTTATTTGTAGTTCAAAGATGAATACAAAGCGACAAATATTAAGGAGCTGAGGGAGTACATATTACAGCAGATGCTGTCATGCTAAGATGTTGAAAAGTCCTGATCTATTAAATTAATTGTAGTGTCTAATTTGCTCCAACCTGAAATTTTTTCTCTGATTGATACTTTGATTCATATGGTGAAATTATGTGGAGTACGCATGCTGACCATTTGCTGCTGCTTTCGACAGATTGTGCCTGAAGGATATGTGTTTGTACTGGGAGACAACTGAAACAACAGTTTTGATTCACATAACTGGTATGATGGGCCTCTAGTAAAAAATTTACACTTTAGTATCCTAACCTAAATTGTCTCTATAACAGCTCATGGTAGGATTTTTCAGGGGACCCCTTCCTGTGAAGAACATCCTTGGCAGATCTGTGCTTCGATACTGGCCGCCATCGAAAAATATCAGAAACGATATATGAGCAAGATATGGTGCACTGCACAGCTGGCACTTCCTGATAGTGGCTATACCACATAGCATATCCCAACACATTTTTTGGCACGTGCTTTATGTATGAGCTGAGTCATATTTCTTTTGTTTCCTTATGTATTGAAGTCGCCGTGCCTCTTGCCCACTGGAAGTTGTAGCTCGGCTGACTGACTAGTTTTTCCCTGCCCCATGGGAAGGTGCTTGTCAGGCTACTTCTGTTGAACCATTTGTTGAATCTGGACGTCAGGACATGTATGTACTGTCGTTAACACAGGGTGAATTAAATATGTTCTTTTCATGTCTATATTAGTTGTTGCATCTTTATGTAAATGCACATGACTGGTAAATGCACTCGCCCAAAGAAAAGAACTGAGTTATAACAGTCAAATTATCACATGTATCGACGATAAACATAACACATGTACACATCATTTACACACGAAAAAGTCTCAAGTCTCAACATCTATTCTAACAGTCTAAAGTGGACACAGTCAAAGTGCCATGAGAACAAAAGAAAGCACAATTAGCTTTGTGTTTTAGATGCACCAAAACTCCAACAATTGAGACATCGTAACAGCAGACCTCATCATTCACAATATCCACCATCACCACCACCACACCACACAAAAGAAAAGTAAATAAATAGCCGCCTGCCCAGTGCCCTCAATGCAGATGTCTTGCCTCCATGATCAGTGACCACCAGATAAGATGAACCACAAATTTAATCTCTTCGTTACCTGTCCTTGTATGCAACTATGCATCATGACAGAAAACAAGTGCTGGTCACACTTCACATGCCAAAACAACATAATCAGCTGCAAAACTTTTAATAAGAAGATTGCATCAGTCCTTAGGTCATAGCGATAACACACAGGAGGCAAATAACTGAAGCCTAGAAAAGAAATAAAACTGACAAATCCAAGTACTTAAAATTGAAGACACAAGCATTTATTTACTATTTCTGATGCAATGAAATTGCAAGGGTGCAAGTAAGCTGCTATTATGAGTTGATTGAAAGTTAGAACATTACAGGTATTCCATCAGGGAAACAGCGCCAAAAGAAATCTGGACATGGTCTACCAACACCATCCTTGATCCCATCAGTTATAACGGCAGTGATAAGAACAGAAAATAAGAGACCTGCATGAACATGCTATATTTCAGAAAACAAGAATAGATGGATAAATTATACAAATCCTAGTCCACAAATTATACAAACAGATCATTCGATGATGAATATGAACGTACCAAGTATGGCATTATGTAGGTCATAAACATTCCTCCTCTTCAAGTATATCCCAATGATCATGATTATTGGCCCAATAACAGCAATTATCTGTATAAGAATTTTTGTTAAAAAATGAGGTACTTAAAAAGGTTACTGCAAATGGACAAGGTACAACTTTAAGGGGACAGTATATACCTGCGCAGCCCAAAATGGTACTGTATATGAAAATATCAGTTATCATTTCCATACTGGAGTGTAATATGAAAAAAAAAAGAGAGTTCTAATATTTTGAAGTAGCATGGTGACAGTGCAAACACAAATTAGCTATGCAGGCATATGCAGTTCCATAAAAAATTGTTGTAGGTAATAAATTAGTTCTTACTGTAATCTCATTCTCAACCAAGTGGAAGAAAGAGCCTTGCATGCCGACAAGTTCATCAAAAGGAACATCCTCTGCACCATCTGCATCATCCAGACCATCAAGCATCTGCACAAGTTGGGCTTCAAGACGTTCTAGTCGAGCAGCAACGTTTTAGGCGTTCCTCCTCAGAAGTTCACCAGCACCAAATCCTTGGGCTTCTGCCAGTTCATCAATATTTCCAGGAACCCTGTTATTAGGACCAGGTAGCCTTCTGACAGCCCGGGCACCATTCCTCTCACGGCCTCCATCATCCCTCTCAGCATTATGTGCACCAAGCTCCCTCAACTTCCTTATATAGTAACGTAACGAGGTGGCTTCAAGAAATATAAGGACAACTATAGCTGAGAGAAGAAAGCCATGTAGGCAATCACTGAGAACCAACTGAGCAGTGATGTGACTCAAGAACAGTCTCTGCGCTTCACCAAGACTTCTCACAAATGTCAGCCGCCATACCCAATAGGTAATGAATGGGATAATCATGAGCCAAACTAAGAGAACAAAAGCAAGTTGGAGGATGAATTGGAAAATATGGCATGCTTACATTCCAACACCAATTATCAGTTCCTGGAAAGGAAGTCTTGATGGAGCATTATCAGCATACACGGGTGAGAAGGAGAATATGCATGCTTACAAACCTGGCGAAGCACGAGTGCAGAGCTTAGAAATATAGATACAAACTTTACTCAATAAAAACAATCTAACTCTAATAGCCAAAATGCACCCCAAACAATATAACCCTAATGGCTTCACGCGCTAATCAAACACCAAATAGCCAAACAAAACCTCAGTGCCCAATCGAACACCAAATCCTAAAAGCCAAGTGCACCCCGAACCAATGTTTCAGATCAAAATACCAGCTCCTAAGCCCCTACCCAACATTGAATCGTCTAATTCCACTCTGCAATATAACCAATCAAAAGCCCTAAAGCGACGGCCAAGGATGGGGCGTGGCTTACCTCGCACCCAAGGCGCCTCCTGCAATGATAGCAGTAATGACCCTTGATGATAGGATCAATGAGATCTCTAATGACAGCATTAATGTCCCTTGATGACAGGATCAATGAGTTCTCTAATGACATAATTAATGGCCTATAATGACAGAATTTCTAAAAGTCACTGCGTGATTGAGCGTTGTTTTGGAGTGTTGAAAATGAGGTGGGACATTCTATTGCACTTGCCTAGCTATCCTATTGACAAGCAGTCAAAAATTATAACTGCTTGTACAGCTCTTCATAATTTTGTTAAAAAAAATTTCATTCATGATTTAGATTTTGAATCACAGATTCAGGATACTAATGTTCGGGAATGTCAATCTGAAATAGGCGATAGTTCTACTCTTGGTGATGAGAGTGATATGGGTGATTTACGTGATTCTATTGCTGCTGAAATATTGCATTAATAAATGTTGTACAAAATAAATGATAGGGTTGAGATAAAAAAAGTTTTTTGTTCTTCCAGTTTTTCATCTATACTGTTCAATCCAAGTCATCTTCTATCCTTGATGGTTATGAGCTATAGCTGTTAGGGAATCAGCGGTAAGCTACTCTAGCAACTCTACCGCATCACCCAGGAAACATGCGAGTACAAAGGTCATGGATCGTTACCACTAGACGCGCAGCGCAGCGGAACGTTGATGCGCGTCGGTGTAAGGGAAGTAGACGATCTCGTTCGTCTTCTCCTCGTCCTCGTCACAGCAGCAGGTAGACGATCACGATCGTCGTAGCCGATCAGCGCAGCAGTAGAAGCAACGCCTCCACGGAGTCCACACGTACGGAGAGGAACGCCGTGCACCGGTGTGCTAGCGCCGCGTGCGCGGTAAGGGTCTCGGCGTGAGGCCTGCGAGCACTACACGAAAAGCGACCATTTGCGACGGCTAGATTTATTTGCGACGGCCAGCCGTCGCAAACAGATTAAATTGCGACGGCACGCCTCTGGCCGTCGCAAATAAAACGACCGTCCTAAATAGCTGCTTATTTGCGATGGTCAGCCGTCGCAAATAACAACTTATTTGCGACGGCCAACCCTAGTGCCGTCGCAAATATGGTAGCCGTCGCAAATAAAGGTTTATTTGCGACGGCTGCCAAAAAGGCCGTCGCAAGTAATATTAATTGCGACGGCCGTATGGTCTGGCCGTCGCAATTTAGAGGGTCGTCGCAAATAAGGGCCTTTATCCCGACCCGACAGTTCATTCTCGTTCACTCGTTCACTCACCATCTGCTGCGCCCGCCGTCGTCGCCCCGCCGCCGCCACACCGTCGCCGCCCCGCCGCCGCCCCGGCTCACCGCCCCAGGTCCGTCGCGGCCCCGGCGTCGCCGCCCCTGGCCTCGGCTCGCCGCGCCCCCGCCGCCCCGGCCCGCCGCGCCCCCGCCGCCCCGTCCTGCCGCGCCCCCGGCGTCGCCGGCCCCGGAGCTCCGCGTCCCCGTTGCGCCCCCGCCGCCCCCGGCCCCCAACGCCTCCGAGGTGAGCGCCCCCTGTAAACCCTAACCCCTGCGTATTTGCTTTTTTTTTTAGAAATTCAGTCAAGTATTGTGTCATTTTTGAACATGGTGACCTCAATTCTTAGGCATCAGATGGTCCATAACATAAACTCCAAATACAATCGAGCTCTCACCAAGTTAACAAAAGAGTACCAGCCATCAGAAGGATTTTTGTTTGTCCCAAGTGTTTTCTATATTATAGCTGAGTTTAAATAGGATCCCTCACGAATTACAAGAACTTTAGTCCCTGAGTTTAAATAGGATCCCTCACGAATTACAAGTACATATGTATGGGTGTGCAATTTTCATCAATACCAGAAAGA
Organism: Tuctoria greenei; assembly: GCA_036927565.1. Taxonomy (NCBI): domain Eukaryota; kingdom Viridiplantae; phylum Streptophyta; class Magnoliopsida; order Poales; family Poaceae; genus Tuctoria; species Tuctoria greenei. The sequence goes on along the minus strand of JAYESD010000010.1, from coordinate 19,881,492 downwards.
CAGATGTCCAATCATTTTATTTTCTCCATACGATATGCACAATGTACTACCAACCTTTGTTTTCAAATATTTGGACACTTTTCACAACTTTACTGTTCATAAATATTTGGAACTTCGTATCCTCCAGAACGTAGTCTCCCATTTAATTCATGTTAGATATCTCATTTCCTACGCAAATGAAACATTTTGATAACTTTATAAAGGCATCTTGGTATTTTGATACTAGAAAAGTAGAAACACCTCAGCGAGCATGTATTGGGCTGAAAGACCAAGTATTTGCAAACGGAGGTTATTTGTATTTCAAAAAGATCTAACGCATTGTATATACTATAAAGGTAGGACAGAGACATTCTACCAACACCTTCCACACAGGTACTAAGTAGCACATTATCATCTGAATTTAGAGAAAGGAAGATATGATAAATAACAATGCCCAGAACTAAATGGAAGAGACTAACAAAGCCACACCTCAAGACCCAAAACAAACAAGTCCATTTTGTCTTCAGCAGAGGAGGTTCTTATGGACACACCATAAGAGACACTAACAAAGTCACACCACAAGACCCAGAAAATAGATGCAGTCAATAAGCAAGAAATTAAACAGGTTCAGAAATAATAAACGGATATGACAAGAAGTGCCAGGTTCCTCAATGGTCACTGATAAACCAATTCAAACCCATAGTTACCGACTAAAGAAGATGGCCACGCCATAATGTAAGGATGAACAGCATCTTGAAAAATGGATTGGATTTTAGGCTATCTTTTTTGCTAATATGTTTTTTGTCTTGCATAATTGACTAATATGCTTTATATGCTCTCTTGTATTACACTTGTGATTTCACACTTGTCCATTGTGGCTAATATGTTTTGTATTCAGATTTTGTAGTAAATGCATAATTAGATTTTGTAAATGCTTTATATGCTTTATATATTTTTGTCTATAGCTTGGTCTGTCATTCTGAATTTCTATTCCGTTTAGTGTATGTTTGGACTTTAGTGCATTCATATAATGTTCTTGAGTGACTACTTAATATATATAAATAAAGGGGTGTTAGGTCGGCTCGGACCAACCCGGAAGGACACGACACGTAATAAGTGTGATCGTGCCGTGTAGACCATTGTAGTGGTACCGTATGCATCAAGTCGACACGGAAGCGAACGGGTTGGTAAGGACGTCAATGACCCGCGATTGCGTGGACGGTGGAAATGGATGTGGAATTGTCATCTAAGACCAACTTTCCTCTCACTCTTTCTCTAGTTCTTTCCTCTCTCTTAAATGACCTGAAAATGAAAATGAGCAACGTAACCTATAGCAATGTATTACCCGTTTCGGATCGGCACGTCTCACATTCCATTGGCATGTGAGACGTGCAGGTTCGGAATTATCCCTTTTTGGACAGCCTCGGAGTGACCGAGGGGGCGTGGCTTGTGACAAGACGCGGGTCCGGATTTGGACGAGATTTCGGTGGCGTAACCCTGTTGTTCTCTGCTGCACCATTTTTGGGCGTGTAGTGGAGAACAGCGGGGTTATGCTGCCGAAATTTCGTTCGAATCCGGATCACGCGTCTCGTCATGGGCACGCTCCGCTCGGTCACTCTTGGGTGGGTTTAGGATCTATCTGCCTAGGTTGTAGGGCCGTGACATAACACAACAATACATTAACGACAATTTCTTTCTCGTTAAAATGCAGAGTCAAACATGGGTGAAGACCGCAGTTGGATGTATACTGGCTGGAAGAGCAGAACTGGTGGTCATTCCGATGAGTGGTTTATCAAGTTAGATCAATTTTTGGATCGAGCATTTTCGTTGTCAACGGAAGATATGGTGCGGTGCCCATGTACAAAGTGCCGGAACACCAAGTTTTTGAAAAGATTGGAGCTTTCGTTTCACTTATGTCGAAACGGTTTCACTCCACATTATGAAGTGTGGACCTTTCGCGGCGAGACTAATTCTCGAGTCATAGCCGAAGTGGATGAGGATGATGATATAACAGAGGTTGATAGGATGGATGAGATGCTAGAAGCTCTTGAAGCGGAGGATCCTCTTACAAATGAGGCAGAGAAGTTCTTCGAGGAGCTGAAGAAATCACAAGAGCCGTTGCATGAACACACGGCTGTGACCGTACTTGCTTTCTTGACCAGATTTATGGCAATTAAGTCCAAGTACTTTTTTTCCATCAACTGCTACAATGATCTCATGAAATTGATCTGCGATATCCTTCCACAACCTCACAAAGCGCCACCAGATATGTATCAGTCAAAGATCAAGATATCTGGTCTTGGTATGAAGTATGAGAAAATTGATGTGTGCCCAGACAACTGCATGCTATTCTGGAAAGAGCACGCCAATGAGAAGATGTGCTTGAAATGTGGTAAATCGAGGTATGTCGAAGTTGTTAATGACGATGGAGATAATGTGATGACAGATGTCGCACATAAGCAGCTTCGTTACTTGCCTGTGACACCTCGGTTGAAGCGGATGTTTCTTTCAAAAAGAACCGCAAGACACATGAGATGGCACAAAGAAGGTAAACGTGAGAACAAAGAATTCTTGACGCATTCGTCCGATGGTGATGCATGGAAGGCGCTAGACCGTTTCGATCCAGACTTTTCTCGTGATGCGAGGAATGTTCGCATCGGATTAGCGATAGACGGATTCTCACCGTTCAGTACGAATGCCACGCCATACTCATGTTGGCCTGTCTTTGTCATTCCGTACAACCTGCCACCTGCTTTTTGTACGAGGAACGAGTTCATGTTTCTCAGCCTCATTGTACCTAGACCTGATCACCCCGGGTCACGTCTCAACGTGATGTTAAAACCGCTGATCGAAGAATTGAAAGTCTTGTGGACAGGAGTCGAAGCGTACGACAGTTACAAGAAGCAGAAATTCAACCTTCGAGCTGCTTATTTATGGTCCGTCCATGATTTGCCGGCATACGGCATGTTTTCCGGATGGAGCACTCACGGTCGTCTGACGTGTCCGATATGTGCTTCAGACATGGATTGCTTTCGACTAACTCATGGAGGCAAAATATCTTACTTCGATTGTCACAGACGTTGGCTGCCCTCGAATCATATATTTAGGCAGCAGAGGCATGTCTTTCGAAAGAACACTGTTGTCACTAAAGGACCACCGAAGCGTCTCAACGGGTCAGAAATTTCTGATATGTTGGACAAACTGGTGCCTGATGAAAGTCGTCCTGGATATTTCGTAGGTTATGGAGAGGAACACAATTGGACTCACATATGTGGACTTTGGGAGCTACCATATGTGAAGTCGTTGATTCTAATGCACAACATTGATGTCATGCATCAGGAGCGTAATATGAGCGAAAGTATCATAAGCACTTGCATGGATATGCCTGGCAAAACGAAAGACAATTACAAAGCTAGACTAGATTTGGCAAACATTTGTCACCGTCCAACTCTTGAAATCTCTGAAAGTGGTGGAAAGCCACGTGCTTCTTTCTGTCTTCGATCGAAAGAAAAGAAAGAAGTTATGAAATGGATGAAAACTTTGAAATTCCCAGATGGTTACGCAGCTAGCCTGAAACGAGCCGTAAATGTTAACACAGGAAACCTCACTGGGTTGAAGAGTCATGATTATCACATTATAATGGAAAGACTCCTACCTGTTATGTTCCGAGGCTATCTAGATGATGCGGTGTGGAAGGTTTTAGCCGAGCTCAGCTATTTTTATAGACAGCTTTGTGCTAAAGAAATCAAGATCGGTATGATGGATAAGTTAGAGAAGGAGGTACCCATACTTTTATGTAAGATGGAAAAAATTTTTCCACCGGGTTTCTTCAATCCAATGCAACATCTGCTTATCCATCTTCCATTCGAAGCTAAAGTTGGCGGTCCTGTGCAATATAGGTGGATGTATCACATTGAAAGAGCGCTACGATATCTAAAACCAATGGTTGGCAACAGGGCAAGGGTGGAAGGGTGCATCGCTGAAGCATATGCTCTTAAGGAAGTTGGATACTTTTCAAGTGTCTACTTTGCGGAAGAAAACAATATCAATACTTCGGCGATGCGGTACAATGTGGACGAAACACCCCCCCTAAGCGACCTTTCCATTTTTCAAACGAGAGGTGCCACCGTTGGTAGCTACACGACCTACGAGCTATCCGAACAGGAAAGGACTGTTGCTTTACTCTACATGTACGCGAATATAGAAGGCATGCAGGAATACTTCGAGTAAGTGTTTCTCCTATGTTTATGTTAATCTACATATTTTGCTACACATGTACTCTAAAAGATGTTTTTTCATGTTCAGCGAGTTCTACAGACAATATTGGCCACATAGGCATCAACCTACGACCAAACAAGTAGAAGCGATGCGAAAGGAAGGAATAAATGGGGGGCAGAGTTTTCTATCTTGGTTTCGAGAATATGTAATATTCTCTCGTCTTCTATGTATTATAAATTACTATTATTAAAGAAGTATTATGTAATATTCTCTCGTCTTTTATAACAGTGTCGGACTCACAATGTCCATGAAGATTTGCGGCAGCTATCTTATGGATTGGTGAATGTTAGAAGCTATGGTCGATATGACGTAAATGGCTTCCGATTCCGTACAACTCATTTTGAAGCTCATCGTCCTCTTGCGGCAACATCAAATTCCTGTATTGTGACGAGAGCAATGGACACTCAAGGGAATTTAACCGATTATTATGGTATCATTAACAAAATCCTTGAATTTACTTTTACCGGAAATAAGACCCTTCGAGTTGTCTTCTTTGACTGTGACTGGTTTGATCGTACTCATGGAACTCGAGAAAACCAATTTGGAATGGTGGAAGTGAAACATAAGGACCGACTACGAGGTTACGATACATTTGTTCTTGCGCATCAAGTTGAACAAGTGTATTATCTACCTTATCCATGCACGAAGCTCAGTGCTTGGTGGGTGGTATATAAGGTGAATCCTCGTGAGCGGCTATATACTCCTGGGGATGATGGTTACCATGATAGCGAAGACGTTGAAGAAGTGTACCAAGAAGAAGAGTTGCCAGACACTTTTATCGTCGAGCTTGGTGCAGGACTCGATCAATTAGTTGGAGATGTTGAAGACGTTGAAGATGTAGAGGCAGATGATACGCGAAAACGAAAATTAGAACAGGCCACGATGGAAGATCGTTGGGCTGGTTTAAGGAGTAGGGCACAGACACATGACAATGATGTTGATGAATTTTGAAAGTGACTACAAGTAATGTTTTCTTGAAGATAGTAACATGAATTTTATATATTTTATTTGCATATTTACTAATTATCTAATTATAATAGGATGGCGTCAAAGAAGGGTAAGAAGGTGCCGCCGACGAGGGGGTTCTACCCCTCTAGACCTGAGGACGCTTTCGTTGGTGCCTCGTCGACTGGCAGCAGACGCTCTCAGCTGCTGGGGCACGTTCAGACCAGCTCTAGAGCTTCGTCTCAGGTAAATGTCACTCGTTTTTGACAAATTCTTTAAATTCAAATTCACATTAAACTTACTTATGAATCATTTGAATGTTGTAGTCCTCACCGGCTGACTCAGAGGCTGCAGCGCCTTCGGTGAGCCAGCCCTCGGCGAGGCAGCCCTCAGCGAGGCAGCCCTCGGCCAGCCAGCCCTCGGCGAGGCAGCCCTCGGCGAGTCAGCCCTCGGCGAGCTAGCCCTTGGCCAGCCAGCCCCCGGCTGACGATGAGTTTGTTCCTGAGGCCTTTGACTCGGCTGGTGAGGAGCCGTCTGGGTCACCTGACGTGGCGCCCCAGCAGACGCGGAGGACGAGGAGGACTCACTTTGTCAGTCCTCCCGCGGTCCCTTCACAGAGGACCGTGATTCGTCCAGTCGGAGACAGGTAATAAAAATTATAGTTTTCAATTTTAGTTTCTTTTGATTACTTAAGTAATGAATGAATGAATAAATATCTTACAGGGCTTGGGACGACTTGTCTTTCACCGGTGAGAAACACCAAAGACCGGTGAACGGTGTCCTCGGGTCTATAGTGCGTTTGCACTATCCCGGGGTCATCGACGGGGTGCCTGCTCTTTCGTGGGAGGACTACGCACGCGTCCATCACCAGGAGCACGGCAACCTTCAGGAGGCCGTATGGGCCGATTTTATGGTAAGTATGTTAAAAAAGTTTCTAAGTTACAACTCTTAAACTCTTTTAGTGAACATCTCTTCATTATATTCTTTATCGCAGGCAAGATATACTTTAGAGGACCCGAACGACCGTCGCATGTTTGAGGATGCGAGGCGAGTGTTTCACTTCAACGCTGCCAAGGCGCTTCGACAAGCTTTGTCGAACGCCCGTGTTCAAATCATTAATGAGCACTTGAAGGCGAACCAGCAGCACGTGTTACACTTCCGACAAGAGAGCGGGAGGCACCTGACGGAGGAGGAGTACGCGCAGGTACGTGGAGTGTAGTAAGTATTTTTTTCTGATAATGTCCTCGATGGTACTTTTAACGACTTCGAACTATGTGCAGGGCCACGTGAGCTGGTTGCAGGGTCGGACCGATGCATTTCGGGCCCTTTGTCGCTACTGGGCTAGCGACGAGTTTAAAGCTAAGTCTGAGAAGGCTCGAGACTGCAGAGGGGTGGAGGGGAAGAGCAGGCATGGGCAAGATAACCACTTGCGTTTAGCTAAACGCATGGTAAGTGTGTGTAACTTATGTTTATATATTAATAATATATTGTTCGTACTAACACGTATTGACAGGAGCGCGAGACGGGGGTGCCGCCCACCCCTGCTGAGGTTTGGAAGAGAGGTCACATGGACCCTTCTCAGCCGACGGGGTGCAGTCAGGCTGCAGCCAAGCGTTTGGTAAGTTTAGAAAACATTCATATTAAATATAACTATATAGATTGTTGAATTTACACGATTTTATTGTTTTGCAGGCTAAGTACGGGGAGGAGGCTAGGAAGATACACGGCGAGGATTTCGATTGGGAACGTCAACCGATCGATCCTCAAGCCGCGTATGCAACCGGTGGTGGAAAAGCACACGGAAGGTGAGTTTGCAAGTCATTTTATCGTTTTCAATTCAAAGTATTCAAGATATTTTAATTTCATATTACTGACTCTCTTTTTTATAGGCTCGCCATATTCGACGGAGTTATCGACTCGAGGGCGGGTAGACCTGCGAGAGGCAGCTCCACGCAGGCTTCGGGTACGGGAGGTCACCGCGTGTCGCAGAGGGACATTGAGATGCAGTCCCTCCGAGAAACTGTAGAAGAAAATGAAAGGCGACATGAGGAGGAAAGGAGGGCGATGGAGGCCACGATCCAAACCCAGGCAGCAGCGTTGGCGCAGATGCGGGAAGCAATGGAGGTAACAATCTAAAAATTAAAATTCTCATTAATTCAGCTTAAATGACTTACTAATAGGTAGCATTTAATGTTTGCAATGACAGGCCATCGCTCGGGCGCAGGGTCTGGGAATCCAGTTACCGGTACTACCACCGGTCCTCCCAGGCGATCCTTCTTCAGCGGGTCAGGTAAGTCTCTATGTAATCCTTCTTCTCCAGCGTAATAAGATTGAGATAGATGAAAGAGAGAGATAGTTAGATAGAAGAAAATGATTGAGATAGAAGAAAGAAAGAGATAGAAGAAAGGGAGACAGAAGAAAGAGTGAAAGATAGATAGAGTAGGATGGGAATGAAGAGAGAGTAAGATGTAGATGGAGATAGAGAGAGGGGAAGATAGAGGGAGGGAGATGTAGATGGAGATAGAGGGAGGAAGATAGAGGGAAAAGGATAGCAATAGAGAGATAGAGTGAGCAAGAAAGATAGAGTGAGAGACAAAGAGAGAAATGAAAAGAGAGAGGAAGAGAGGGTGATCTAGATGAAGATAGAGGGAGAGGGAGGGAGAGAGATGTTGATGCATATATTCTAACTCTAAGTTTTATTAATTGCAGGGATCCGCGACGGCTGCACAAACGCCGTCGCCTTCGCTACCGCCGCCTGGATTGAGGCGCGACGACGACGACTTCGACTTCGGAGGTGGCTTCGGAGGTTAGATGGGTGAGTGAGCCCTTTTATTTACTTTGTTGATGACGATGTGAGATGTATCGGAATTTTAGTTTGTGATTGTGATGATCTTTGTGTATGCTGTGTATATATTGTGTATGCTGTGTATATTGTGTTTGTTGTGAATCTGACCATCGAGCCGGTTAGAGTTTTCTGTTTTAAAAAAAATAAAAAACCTTATTTGCGACGGCTTTTTATACAGTACCGTCGCAAATAAGTGTACAAGCCGTCGCAATTAAGCCACAGTTATTTGCGACGGCCAAGCCGTGACTTACTAATAGGTAGCATTTAATGTTTGCAATGACAGGCCATCGCTCGGGCGCAGGGTCTGGGAATCCAGCTACCGGTACTACCACCGGTCCTCCCAAGCGATCCTTCTTCAGCGGGTCAGGTAAGTCTCTATGTAATCCTTCTTCTCCAGCGTAATAAGATTAAGATAGATGAAAGAGAGAGATAGTTAGATAGAAGAAAATGATTGAGATAGAAGAAAGAAAGAGATAGAAGAAAGGGAGACAGAAGAAAGAGTGAAAGATAGATAGAGTAGGATGGGAATGAAGAGAGAGTAAGATGTAGATGGAGATAGAGAGAGGGGAAGATAGAGGGAGGGAGATGTAGATGGAGATAGAGGGAGGAAGATAGAGGGAAAAGGATAGCAATAGAGAGATAGAGTGAGCAAGAAAGATAGAGTGAGAGACAAAGAGAGAAATGAAAAGAGAGAGGAAGAGAGGGTGATCTAGATGAAGATAGAGGGAGAGGGAGGGAGAGAGATGTTGATGCATATATTCTAACTCTAAGTTTTATTAATTGCAGGGATCCGCGACGGCTGCACAAACGCCGTCGCCTTCGCTACCGCCGCCTGGATTGAGGCGCGACGACGACGACTTCGACTTTGGAGGTGGCTTCGGAGGTTAGATGGGCGAGTGAGCCCTTTTATTTACTTTGTTGATGACGATGTGAGATGTATCGGAATTTTAGTTTGTGATTGTGATGATCTTTGTGTATGCTGTGTATATATTGTGTATGTTGTGTATATTGTGTTTGTTGTGAATCTGGCCATCGAGCCGGTTAGAGTTTTCTGTTTTTTTAAAAAAAATAAAAAACCTTATTTGCGACGGCTTTTTATACAGTACCGTCGCAAATAAGTGTACAAGCCGTCGCAATTAAGCCACAGTTATTTGCGACGGCCAGGCCGTCGCAAATAAGCATTAATTGCGACGGCCTGGCCGTCGCAAATAGAGTCGGTGGTCCCGGAGGAGGACACGTGGGCCCTGCCCTCTGAACTTATTTGTGACGGCCCGGCCGTCGCAAATAGTGGCCCTTAATTGCGACGGCTATACCGTCGCAAATAAGCTTTAATTGCGACGGCGCAGCCGTCGCAAATAAGTTTGCGGGGCCCACCAGCCCGCAGCAATAAGTTGCGACGGCCTCTACTAGCCGTCGCAAATAAGCTTATTTGCGACGCCATATTTGCGACGGCCGAAAGCCGTCACAAATAAAGAAAGCTGTCGCAAATACCTTATTTGCGACGGCGTCTGGCTTATTTGCGACGGCCCCGGCCGTCGCAAATCGTCGGGATTCCTGTAGTGGAGTGGTGGCGGCTAGGGCTGTCACGTGGTGGGATCATTAGCCCCTAACCCTACCTCTCATATTTATAGGCGTACTAATGGGCTTTTAGGTCGCAGGCCCATTAGTACCCGAATTGAAATCCGCTAACTCTGTATCTCAACTTGATCCAGGTACTGAGTATTCATCTGGCGTGAGTGGCTAAGTGCATGGCACTGTAGCCACTCATGCAAGTCCTGCAGTTTGGTGTTTTGTTGATACAAGTGATGGGTCTCAATAAAAAAGGAATGCAGATTCGTCGTTTAACATTAGCTCCGGCCATGAGATCAGAAATAGAGGAAGAAGATCCATTATGTGCAGAAAAGATGGCCAGGGCGATTGAGGTAGCCATATCAGTCCAAAGCAAAATCTGTCCACGGAGTAGAATGGAAGGCAGGGGATAACAGATTTGGGTTAGAACTTAGGATTGCTTAGGTGCTTAACACTACTACAAAAGTCTTCATCGCAGGCGGCTCTAAATATATTATCACATATGGTTTTAAAAACCGTCTATAACAAAGAGCCTGTGAAAATGATCGATTAGCACAGGCGGGGACAAAATCCGTCTGTACAAATGCATTTTCACAGGCGGTTTTTATTGCTGACCGCCTATGAAAATGCATTTTCACAGGCGGTCTTTTATTACGGACTGCCTGTGAAAATGCATTTTCACAGGCGGTTTTTTATTGCAGACCGCCTGTGAAAATGCATTTTCACATACTGTTTTTTATTGCCAACCACCTGTGATAATACATTATCATATACAGTTTTTAGAATGTTCCGTGTGCATTGTGTTCGTGACTTGCCGTAATCAGAAGGCAAGAAATGATAACGTTTAGACAAACTTTGCGCTAACACAATTTGATCTACAGAAGACTAAAATATTTAGACAAAATTATATTGCAGAGATACAATAAAAAAACATAACAGAAATTACAACGCAACACATCGCAGAAATTACAATCCATCACAACCATCACGTGCAGCACCACGTGCAGCAGCTCAACACCATGAAGACAGAGATGTTGCCGTTGCAGCCGCTCTTCAACGCCTCCCTGCAGCGCTCGGTAGCACCACCTTCGTGCTAGCTCGACTTCCATGCTACAACAAAAATACCGATCGTGGCTGGATCTATGGCTGAAGGTTAGATCTGCGACCCTCGGCATCGAGCGAGACACCCGCGGCGGACGAGGAGCGTGGTTGCCACGATGGCGATGAGCATGAGCAACACGAATGCCACGACGATCGAGGAGTACGGCTGCCGTGACGACGAGGAGCGCGAGCAGCGCGACCTCCGCGACGGCGAGGATGGCGAGGAGGCGGAAGCGGGCTGCCGACGCTTCAGCGATGAGGCGGAGCTGCGGTAGAGCGAGGTTGGGGAGGAAGGAAAGAGAGGTGAGATTAGAGAGATGGATGGTGAGAGGGAGAGATTGGGGATAAGGACGTGCGGTGTCGGTGCTGCTGTTGTTATAGACACATAGATTAGAGATGACTCCCTGTGAGTCGTTGGATCGATAAGTAGCAGAAGGCAGAGATATAAAGTCCAAGAGCGATCCGTGGGATGAAGCAGCGGACCAATCATGAGCCATCATTATCACAGGCGGTTTTTTTGTTATGGACCACCTGTGAAAATCATTATATTTTCACAGACGGTTGTTTGTTACGGGCCGCCTGTGATAATGACTATTATCACAGACGGTTTTTGTTACGGACCATCTGTGAAAATCAATACATTTTCACAGGCGGTTGTTTGTTACGGACCGCCTGTGATATTCTATTATCACAGACGGTTATTAACTCATATGACATCACAAGCGTAACTTTTAACAAACCGTCTGTAAAAAAAATAAGCAGACGCCTGTGAAAATGCATTTTGTAGTAGTGTAATCTAGGCATTGCATTACCGGATTACTTAGGCATGATTAGCATGATCAAACAATCACAACAGTGCTAGCAATCTAGAGTCCTAATTAGGATGAACTAATTATGATTAGATAGAGTGGATTAGGACACACATACCTTCGCCACAGTTAGTAGAGGTTGACATCATCTCGGTGAAGCTACTTTGCGCTCTAGAGTCCTAATTAGGATGAACTAATTATGATTAGAGAGAGTGGATTAGGACACACATACCTTCGCCGCACTTAGTGGAGGTTGACATCATCTTGGTGAAGGTACTTGGTGCAATGCAGGGAGACCGTCGGGGCAGCCGAAGGGGAGGCCGCGCAGTGGCGACCGGTGACACAGATTGCTGGTGGCCGACGGTGGACGAGGCATTCCCCTCGCTAGCGTGCACTTAGTATCGGTTGTTACAGGAGTGTAAGGGGCGTCGGACGTGAGTGCAAATTTGCAACTCGCCCCAGCTGCCCCCTGGTTGGTACAGCATGTGTGAGAGGGGGCCTCAACCGAATAGAGTCGGTTGCGCCCCCGATCAGGACGTGCGGGGAGAGTGGGACCCAGGTGGTTATTGCCCACGCGGATCCCCGGATCAAATCTAACATTCTCTCCTCTTGATCATGGGACATAAGACTTACCAACTTACCTACCTAATTACTGAACTTAGTGTATATTTCCTCACGCTTTAACATAAAGGGCATGACACATCAAAACAACCATTTACGTACTGCTTGACTCGATGATCACAGTACGTCTCACATTTGGAAATAACCTTACGCTTAATTGGCCCCTTAGTATCCAAGATAGTTCATAAGCTTTCGTTTAAACCCATGTCGACTACGTGTTCTCTAAACACATTGGGTGGAAGGTCCTTTGTTAGCAGATCTACAAGCATGTGTTTGGTACTTATATGGTCGAGACTAATTGTGTGATTCTGTATTTTATCTTTTGTAACATAGAACTTAATGTCGATGTGTTTGGCAGCTACACTCCAGTTGTTATTGTGAGAATATAGTACTGCAGACTCGTTGTCGCAGTAAAACTTAAGTGGTTTATAAATATTGTCGACCATTCTAAGATCGGATACAAACTTCTTAAGCCATAATGCGTGCCCAGTGGCCTCATAACATGCAATAAACTTGGCATGTATTGTGGATGATGCTATGACATTTTTTTGGAGCTTTTCCACGAAATGGATCCATTCGTGATGGTGAATATATAACCTGACGTGGATTTCTTAGTATCCACATAACCCGCGAAATCGAAATCTGAGTACCCCACTATCTCTATTGAGTTTGACTTACTAAAAGTCAACATGATGCCTTTCGTACATTGCATGTAACTAGATTCCTTCTTAATGGCCTTCCAGTGATCAATCCTTGGATTGGCCTGATATCTGCCAAACATCCCAGTTACTAACGCTAAGTCAGGGCATACATAGTTGAACATACATTAAGCTTCTGAAAGCAGAAGTATATGGAACCACATTCATCTGATCAATCTCATATTGGCTCCTGAGACACTGAAAGTTCCAAAACTTATCACTCTTTACTTGGAGCAAGCAAAGGATTGCTAGCATAGAACGATACTTCTTGAGTACGCAATCTAGGTATGCCTTCTGAGATAGGCCTAATACTTCATTACTATGATCTCAGTGAATCTCGATTCCTAATACGTTGGAAGGTTCTACTAGATCCTTCATATCGAAGTTGGAATATAAGAACTTCTTAGTCTCTAAAAGTAAGTTGACATCACTACTCGCTAGTAGTATGTCATCCACGTAAAGAACGAGAAAAATAAATTTACCATTCTTAAACTTAGCATATATGCAATTATCCTCCTCATTCTCCTTAAACTCAAACTTCCTAATTGTCTCATCAAATTTGAGATAACATTGCCTCGAGTTCTGTTTAAGTCCATAAATGGACTTCTTAAGACAGTATCCAATATGCTCCTTACCCTTAACGACAAAACCTTTCGACTGTATCATATTGACATCCTCGTAGAGATCCCCAATGAGGAACACCACTTTTACATCCATCTGATGCAACTCTAAGTCATAATGTGCTACTAATGCCATAATGATTCTAAAAGTATCCTTACTGAAGACGGGTGAGAACGTCTCATTGTAATCCACGCCTTCTCTTTGAGTGAATCCTTTAGCCACAAGTCTGGCCTTATATTTTTTGATCTTCTCTTTGGAGTCACGTTTAATCTTGTAGACCCATTTACAGCCTACCGTTTTGGCTCCATTAGGAATTTCGACTAAATCCGCATCCATAGACATCATCTCATCCTTTATGGCTTTACACCACTCGGATGACTAAGGTCTTCTCATAGCATGTTGGAATGAGGTGCAAATCCTCAATCTGAACTTCTTCCCTCATGTAGGCCTCGTAGTCACTCGGAATAGCCGAGTGTCTAACTCTTTGAGATCTTTTAAGTTTCGCATAAACTTCAGGTTGGGGCAGTTGTTGCTCCTCATCATTAAAGACAACTGACTCTAAATGCTCGAAAGGAACCTCACTAATTTCTATCACGGATGAAGGAACGACAACTAGTGTTGAATCAGTAGTGCCAGGCACCGTTGATTCAACGTTAGCAGGTATCGTGAAATATGATTCTTGAATCATAGAAGCGTGTGCATAAACCCACTTCTCCTCAAGATCTATCTCACGTCTTACCATGTTCCTCCTGATCATAAAATCCTCTAAAAAGATGGCATGTCTCGTTTCTATGAACATAGTGAAATGATCTAGACAATAGAATCAATATGCCTTTCTCTTATAAGGATAGCCAATAAAATAGCAGCTAATGGTTCTAGAGCCCAACTTACCAATGTTTGGGTTAAACATTTTTGCCTCAGCTGGATAGCCCCACACGTGCAAGTAGTTCAAAGAGGTCTTATGTCCCGTCCACAGCTAGTAGGGTATCTTAGGTAGTGACTTACTTGGAGTCTGATTAAGCACGTGAATAGCAATTTTTAATGCCTCCATCCATAAGCTTATCGATAACATAGAATAACTTAGCATGCTTCTTACCATATCCATAAGCGTAAGGTTATGCCGTTCCGCTACACCGTTTTGCTGAGGCTCGCCGGTGTCGAATATTGGGTGACAAAGCCATTTTCCTATAAAAACCTAGCAGAAGGTCCAGGAGCTTGGCGATATGGGGTGAGACAACATTAGTACTCCCCTCCACGATCGGATCTTACTAATTTAATCTTAACGTTATGCTGATTTTTATTTTAGCCTTAAATATCTTAAATTTATCCAATGCTTCGCATCGCTTCTTGATTGGATAAATATAGCCATAACGAGTATAGTTGTCCATAAATGTTATGAACGAATCGTAACCATCTATGGAGGCTATGAGAAAAGTACCACAAATGTCCATATGTACTAATTCTAAAGTTCCCGTATTTCATTTGGTGTCTTTCTTAATAGTCTTAACATAATTACTTTAATGCAATCAATGCATTGTCGTGAATCTGAAAAGTCTAAGTGAGGAAGAATTTATTGTGATAACAAGTGGTAAATTCTCCCCTTCAAAATATGGCATAAACAACAATGCCATAATTTTGATGACTTTTCAGAATCGATTCTTTTGCGATATTACGTCGTTTTGCAGAGAAACGTGATCATTACTTACAACATTAACATCATAATGAATGGATAATAAATATAATATGTCTTGTTGGAAGGAAAGACCCACAATCTTATTATTAAATGTAATAGAACATCTGTCATTGCCAAAATGGCACACATAACCTGAATCATCCAAACGTGAATCTGAAATCAAGTTCCTCTCTAAAGAGGGAACATAAAGAACATTATTAATCCTAAGTACAAAGCTATTTCTAAGTCTTGGAAGATCTCCAACGGCTTCGACTCGAGCCTCACGACCATATGCGACTTTAATGACCCTTTCCCCTCTTCTTAAGGTCCTCCTCATACTTAATCCCTGCAAAGAATTACAAACGTGCGCGGTGGCATATGAATCAATCCACCATGTAGATCGAGAATAATCTAGAAACAAAAATTCATTAACAAAAGTAATAAAATCAATACCATTCTAAGAGCACCACTTCAGAAATCCAAAACAGTCCTTCTCATGGTGCCCCTCATCCTTGCAAAACCTGCACTAATTCTTGCCCACCTTCACATCCTTGTGAGGATGATGCTGCATTGGAGCCCTACTCTTGCCCTTATCAGCAGAAGAAGTTCCATTTACCTTAAAATAGGGAGGCTTAGGAGAACTAAACTAGTTCTTCGCCTCCCCTTTACCTTTGGCGTAGTTGACAAAGTCACCATCCCCTTGGGACCTAATGTGTTGTTCTTCCTGAACGCGCATGGCAATCAACTTCTCTAAAGACCAATTCTCCGACTGTGAGTTGTAGTTGATCACGAAAGCCTAAAATCCTTAGGAAGGGAGGCAAAAATGATGTGCACAAGCAACTCATCACTCACCTCTAAGTTCTGATGTTTGAGCTTTGCGGCTATGTTGGTCATCTTAAGGATGTGCTCACACACACTGATGAACTTCTTAATGAGTGTGCTAGCCAAAACCTTAGAAGAGTCAGTAAAGTGACTCTCCACCTTACGAAGATACTCAACAGTGAGGTCGCATTTGGCAATTGCTTCCTGAATAACCTCAGTGATTACCCCCCCTATTCACCATCAAACATTTCCTGTTTGATGTGTTCCAAATAGGGAGATCCTTATCATACATTTCCTTAGCACTTAAGTATAGTCCTTTCCTTAGTGAGAAATACTCATCAGTCTCTACTGGAGTAGCGATAGGGACCTCAATCTTAGCAGGGCAAGGTGATGACAGTGCGAAGTCAATCTCAGAGACGCAAGGGCGATCACAAGCTTCTCTCTCCATGAGCCATAGTTATGACCCGTAAGTGGCTCAATCGAAAAGATAAAACTCAATGCTGAGGACAAAGTGAAGGAACCTTCAAAATTAAAACATACGAACATAAGTAAATAAGCAACTATCGGTACCCCGCATACGGGGTACCCTCACACACAAGCCGAAAGTAACAAGGTACATTTGGTGGTGCCATGTGTCCAGAGGGTGCCGGACCCCGGCCTTCCTCAAGTACGTGATCCGGCGCTGCCACGTAGACCACAAAGATGAGACTCGGCTCCCCCGGAGAAACGGGCTGCCAAGGTGCCACATGTTCGTGTGGGACCTCATCCTACTATAGGGCATGGTCCAGCGCAACCATGTGGCTTGGAGAACGAGGCCGAATGTCTCCCGCAAAGAAGGGCTCCGGAGCTGCCACGTACCCCGAAGGGCTCCAGAGCTGCCATGTGTCACGAAGGGACCTAGAGCTACCGCATGCCCCGATGGGCTCCGGAGCTACCACGTGCCCCGAAGACCAAGCCTGGCCTCCCCCAGCGGAGGCCAGTCCCGAAGCTGCCACGTGTCCCGCAACTCACCTTGGGCGGTGAAGTGCGGGAGTTAAGGGATGGTGCGCCCCGTCTAGATCAAGCATTGAAGACAATCACCCATCTTCGGAGCAGGTAACGTGGAGCACGACAACTGTCAGAGACCGCCGCGCCCAATTACATCACAGTGAAGACACCGCAAGCCTACCCTTCCCCGTTAAGTTGGTAGCTTGCGGTGATCAGACAGACGGACGGGGCATCCCCTGACACCATCAGCTACTACGCATGGGCCACTGGCGACCGAGGTGGCAAGACGTCAAGTATTCAAGCCTCTGCCTGAGGAAGCTTATGCAAGAATCCATAGATCTTTAAAGATAAGATTGTCACGGGGCCACCAGTCGGGCCCCGGGCCCCACTTGTAAGGCGTCTGTCCTTGTTTATAAAAGGATTAGACCGCCACCGAAACAAAGGATCCAATCCCCAACTTACGCATTCACACACACACACACACACACACACACACACACACACACACACACACACACACACACACACACACACACACACACACACACACACACACACACACACACACACACACACCAGCAATACAACCTCACCATTAAGTAGGGTGTTACGCTCTTGCGGTCCGAACCACGTAAAAACCACCGTCTCATACTCCCATACTCACGACCACTATATTGAGAACTAAGCCCTACCGATCAAGGAACCTCCGCGGGCTACTCCTTAACAGATCCGGGGGAAGTGTCGCTTTAACACTTCAACATTTGGCGTGCCAGGAAGGGGGCTTTTACCCTCAAAAAAGTTGTTGCATTTTCACCACCATGGTGTTCATCAAACCCATAGACGGCAGTTTCCGAGGCCGTCGTCCAATGACCAGATCCATCGCATGAGCGGTGCACTCTGGTCCGTCACGCCCCCGCACAGATGCGGCTGGCCAGGGTGGTGGCTCCGGGCACCTCCCAACCTAGTAAACACCCCCACAACCGCTGGCTACGAGTCTAGTGAGCACCCTGGCAGCAGTCAAGGCCCTGCTTCACCACCCACCACCGATGAATGCTTCTCAGGGAGCAACTTAGCATGGGGTCCACGCCATCGACCACTAAGACGTGCGGTCCTCAACTCTCCCTACAGAGGGAGACATCACGTGTTGTTGTCACGCACACCGTCCATCGATTGTCGCACCATTGACTCCAGATCTACCAGGCCTACTAGTGCTGGCAAGATTCCCACGAGGACTTGAGGGCTAAGCTTGATCGTCGTAAAGCTCAGATAGATTGTCGCATCATCATCGAGCGCCAGCGGGAGAGACCGCACAACCTTGACGCCGAGTATGGCCCTCGAGGGCCTGAGTAGGAGGAATCCTTTGTCCGAGGAGCACCTCAGGTAAACCCTCCACCGCCGCCATCAAACCAGGACTACGTTGGGTCAATTGCACCGTCCACTGCTCTGTACACAAGGTGCCGCAGCAGTACTTGCCACAACAGCAGGCTCCATAGCAGCCACATGTGGCGCAGCAAACCCCTCTGTCGTATGTTGTCCTGTACGCCTCTCCGACAAAGCCTGTCGGAGGGTGCATGACCATGGAGCCATACCTCCGTCTGATGACATGCCGCACAAGTTTCAGCAAAACCTGCCGCAGAGGTTCGATGGGAGCATCAACCCAGCCGAGTCCCTGCAGATCTACACCACGACTCTCCTTGCT
Source organism: Tuctoria greenei (assembly GCA_036927565.1). Taxonomy (NCBI): domain Eukaryota; kingdom Viridiplantae; phylum Streptophyta; class Magnoliopsida; order Poales; family Poaceae; genus Tuctoria; species Tuctoria greenei. The sequence goes on along the minus strand of JAYESD010000010.1, from coordinate 19,862,846 downwards.
GCAGGAGTGGACGAGCTCGTCCTAGCGAACTACTTCCCGATCGCCCTTATCGTCTTAGCCTGGTCATGGCTGATGAACCTGCTCTAGGGGTCCATAACCTCTTGGGATGAGCTCTTCCGACAGTTCATGGTGAACTTCATCAGCTCCTACACGCGCCCCGGCACGAAGCTCGACCTCCGCGCCGTGCGCCAACAACCCAAGGAAATGTGTTATCATTCATCTAGCGCTTCTCCCAGGTACGCAACTCCATCCCCAATATCTCGAATGCTTCTTTCATAGTAGCATTTCGGCAGGGAGTGCATGACCGGATGATGCTCGAGAAGCTAGTCATGCACAACGTGCAACATATCTCCAAGCTCTTCTCCATCACCGACTAGTGCGCCCGTGTGGCAGAAGGCCATGACTGGCACGCCCTAGCCGCCCCCATAGTGGGTGGAGTCAGCCAGACTAGCGAAGGTGCCGCTACCTCGGGTAGCGGCAAAGAAAAGGACAAGAATCGGGGCGGTGGCTAGAACAAGCCGCTATATGGGTCTCCCGTCGCTGTAGCAGCGGCAACCAGAGGGGGAAGACCCCCACACTCCGAGAAGCGCCCACGTCAGCCACCTGTAGCTGACGATGATGTTGATCCCTACCCGGTACACAAGATTCGTGACCACACTACGAGCGAGTGCCGGGAGATTAAGAGATGCGCTGAGAGATACCAAGAGCGGGCGCAGCAACAGCAGCGTCCCGACAGCGCCCCCTTTCGCCAGTGGGAGGGCAAACAGAAGGTCAACCCCGAAGTCGACGATGACGAGGATATGGAGTACCAGAAGTAGGAACTGGTTGTCAAGGTGGTCCACCAAGACGAGGACTCTGTGGCCACCAGCGACCACGAGCATCGCAAGACTCTCCACATCATCTTCGGGGGGTCTTGGGATCCCGCGTCCCGAAACGTGGCCAAGGAGCTGCGCCGAGAAGTGGCTTTGATAGCCTCAGCTCCCGCTCCGACGCTGCATCACAAGTGGAAGGAGACGCCGATCAACTTTGACGCCTCTGATTGCCCCAAAAACATTGCAGGAGCAAGGATCCTGCCTCTCCTGGTCGCCCCCACCATTTCCAATGTCAAGCTCCATTCCGTCTTGATAGATGGCGTGGCCAACCTCGACCTCATCAGCCATGCGGCTTTTGACCAGCTGCAGATCCTGGTTTCGAAGCTCAACCCTTGAGGCCATTCTCAGGGGTGGGACTAGGGAACATTATCCCGCACGGCAACATCAACCTCCGGGTGACCTTCGGGGCACACGACAACTACAGGACCGAGAGCATCTTGTTTGACGTCCCAGACGTCAGCCTCCCCTTCAACGCCATCATCGGCAAACCAACCCTGTATCATTTCATGGCCGTAGCCCACTATGGCTACCTCATCCTGAAGATGCCGACCCCCTCAAGTGTCCTCAGGATTCGCAAAGACCGCACTGCTGCAGTATTAGCCTTGGAGAATCTCCAAGTCCTCACAGCAGACCCAGCACCAGCTGAGGGCGGACCTGGGCCGAGTCAGCCTCCGCCGAGCTCGCGCCTGCACAACTCAACCGCTGCACCCCATCTTCAGCCTTCTGACAACACCGACACTCCTGTCAAAGTTGTCAAGATCAGTTCCAACTCTGCTCAGACACTTTGCAAGGCGGGTGGCCAAGGCAGAAAGTAGGAACGCCTACTCAAACGCCCCATAGGTAGCCATCGATGACAAGTTACCCAACAACCGTCACAGCTACCATCGAAGCTTTGGGCACCCTGTATATATTAGCTTAATAGGACGGTGTGAAGGTGTTCATAGTCTCTAGGAGTAGCATTTAGGACAACCAAGCTCCGAGAGGGTCAGGTCCAGAGTGCACAATCGGCTTAGCTTGGTCCTCAACTCTAAGCCTATGCACCCTACCTCCCTCGGCATCTGGAAGCGGGCAGTTGCCCTCTTTTGTAAAAGTCTGTTTCCTCCTATGAATACCAATATAAAAGAATCACGGTCTTACTTCATGTTTCAGTAAACAATGTTCATTTAAATTACACGCTAATTTTATGATCTGCCATGCTAGACTCATTTACTGTATATTCCCTTCATATACAATATTGTACACTATGTATCTCTGACCCTTGCTAGAGTTGTGCAATCCTACTACAGGCGGGCTTGCTTGAGGCACCAGCGATGTGTGAAGGGCTCTCACAGCTGCACTCATCCTTGGAGTTTTGTGAAGCCGGATGGCCTCCCATGAAAGGCCTAGGCCAAGCCGAAGGTACAGAGCGTGTGAACTTCTTAGCCTGGTCCTGTACCCTAAGCACGCACATCCTGCCTCTCAGCACCGTGGCTGAGTACTAGGAGCTGAAAGGATCGCACCCAAAGGATGGCGGGAGCTGAGACCCGAAGCACTAAATCATTGAATTACCCAAGCCCCGTGTGTCAACTCTGGACACTAAGACATGACAAAGCTGAGGAAGAGAGACTGGTAAAACTGCCAAGCGAACTAGTTCATCCTTTAACGTGTGCAGGACAGCCAGCTCCAGCATCACCCAAGGGGCCTGCCGTCGACGTCCCAACATGTTGACAACAACAACAAGCGTTGATAATTGAGTACACTCTCCTACCTCGCTCTTGTTGCTAACAAGGTTCTCTTGTGATAGCTTGTACACCAGGGGCCTACCGTCGACGAATCTGCGATGATGGTGGACGACGCTGGAGCATCCAACTCTGGCACCTCCACGGGACCCTGCCGATAACGAATCTAAGACGATGGTGGATGACGCTGGAGTAGCCAGCTCCAGCACCTCCTTGGGGGCCTGCCGTCAACAGATCTACAATGACGGTGGGCGACGCCAGAGCATCCAGCTACAACACTACCCAAGGGGCCTGTCGTCAACGTCCCAGCATGTTGACGATAGCAACAAGCGCTGATAAGTGAGTACACTCTCCTACCTTGCTCTTGTTGCTAACAAGGTTCTCTTGTGATAGCCTGTAAAACAGGTGCCTGCCATCAATGAATCTACGACGATAGTGGGTGATGCCGGAGCATCTAGCTCCGGCACCACCCATGGGGTCTGCCATCGACGAGTCTATGATGATGGTGGGCGACGCCGAAGCATCCAGCTCCGGCAATACCCAAGGAGCCTGCCATTGACGAATCTCCGATGATGGTGGGCGACGACAGAGCATCCAGCTCCGGCACCTCCCAGGGGGCCTGTCGTCGATGAATCTATGATGATGGCGGGCGACGCTAGAGCATCCAGCTCCGGCACCACCCAAGGGGTCTGCTATCAACGTCTCAGCATGTTGACGACAGTAAGTGTTTTGAGTACACTCTCCTGCCTCGCTCTTGTTGCTAACATGGTTCTCTTGTGCTAGCCTGTACACCAGGGGCCTACCGTCGATGAATCTGCAAGGATGCTGGCCGATGTCAGAGCATCTAGCTCTGGCACCTCCCATGGGGCCTACCATCGACACATCTGGGATGATGTTATGCGACGTTGAAGCAGCCAGCCCAGAAACCCCCCAGGGGGCCTACTGTCGACGTCTGTGCGATGATGATGGACGACACCGAAGCAGCCAGGTCTGACACCTCCCAAGGGGCCTACCGTCGACGAATCTATGATGATGGTGGGCAACGCCGGAGCATCCAGACCCGACACCACCCAAGGGGCCTGCCATCAATGAATCTACAACGATGGTGGGCGACGCTGGAGCATCCAACTCCGGCACCACTTAAGGGGCCTGCCGTCGATGAATCTATGACGATGGTGGGTGATGTCACCGCATCCAACTCCGACACCATCCAAAGGTCCTGCCGTCGCAAATCTATGATGATGGTGGGTGACGCCGGAGCATACAACTACGGCACCAATGATGGGGCCTACCGTCGACGAATCTGCAACGATGGTAGACGACGCCAGAGCGTCCAGCTCTGGCACCTCCCTGGAGGCCTGCCGTCGACGAATCTACAACGACAATGGGCGACACAGGAGCATCCAGCTCCGACACCACACATGGGCTGCCGTCAACTTCCCAGCATGTTAATGACAGCAACAAGCGCTAATAAGTGAGTACACTCTCCTACCTCGCTCTTGTTGCTAACAAGTGTAAGGATCAAAACATCCAAGAGGGGGGGTGAATTGGGCTTTCTTTCAAATTTTAAGGTAATTAAAAGCTAACAACTTAAAGCCCAATTCCCTATGCGATTAATCTATGCAATCAATGTAAATTAAAGTTGCGGAATGAAGATTGCATAAATGTAAAAGGGAGAGGGATGCAAACGCTCAAGGGACTCGGAGTTTTATCCCGTGGTTCGGCAAGATCAGAAGGATCTTCCTACATCCACGTTGTGGCACCCACCGAAGGGTTTTGCCACTCCCAAGTCACCGAGACAAGGGGGTCTTCACTATTCTTCTCCGTTCGCCAACCTTGGCAAGGTGGAGCTCAAGCCTTGTACACTTTGAATCCTCCGGGCTTCCACAATCCTCTTGGCAAGCTCCGGAAGTCACACACACCAAGGGACACTCCCTTATGGCTCTCACTACACTAGAGACTCCAATCACCAAGAATGGAGGCACACAAGCACTATCTCTAGCTAGTTCTAGCCTATCTCTTGGTGTACAAATGATGAACAATGATGTGAAAGTGGTAGCTCTATGTCTTAAATGCTCTAGGATGTGTAGAGTATGTCTGGGCTTCAATTCTTGTCGATTTGACAGGTTGAAGGGGTATAAATAGCCAGCCTCCACGAAATAGCCGTTGGAAAAGTAGGCTGACATCACTTCTCTGCGAACACCGGATGATCCGATGTCTCCCCTTCAGTTAACATCGGTCAAAGCCAAATTAGCTGATGTCACTGTGTCAAATATGACCGTTGTTAGACCAATGTTCACCTGTCTTCTCATCGGATGATCCGGTGGATCTTCCTCCAGAATTTGCTTGATCTTGATGCTTACTGGAGTGATCGACCGATGTATGTAATTCTGCACATCGGATGATCCGGTGCTTCACTTGGTCCAATGGTATTGCAAACTATGATGATGGACCGATGTCACTGAGCCACTCACATCGGATGATCCGGTGAGTGCATTTGTCTGAGGTCTTCTTCTTCTGTTGACACAACTCGACCGATGCAGTCAACTCAACAAACATCGGATGATCCGGTGTGTTCAATCTGTTGACTTCGAGTTGTTTTGAGTTGTTCTTTTGGAAATTGAACTTGTGACCTCTTTGACATTTGATTGAAATGTTGTTTTGATAGTCTTCAAGTATCAAGTTAGAGATTTCACTTCTTGTCTTCGTATGATTCGATTTGATCTCATTGGTTGATTTTATATGGGTCTCCAATGTAATATTGATTTCATTTGATTGAGTGTTATTGGGACCTTGCATTCACAAATTCATTAGTAATATCGAATGGTTGTCATTAATCACCGAAACCGTACCTCATGGGGCCTAGATGCTTTCAATCTCCCCCTTTTTGGTGATTGATGACAACACAATAATTTAAAGCGCAATAATAATGAATTTGATGGTACCATACTCAAGTAGATATGCAATGAATACAAGATACGACACATTAAGCTTGTAGAAATCAAATGAAATTAATGGCGTGAAAAGCTCAATCGATTAATAACATAAGCAAAAGTAACAAGCAGAAGAGTGCTTAATTAAAATTACATAAGGGTACTCAAGCACGAATACAAAGGATAAACACACGAGAATACAAAGAGCAAACTCAAACTCCCCCTGAGACTACTACCACTCCCCCTGACTCCTCTACCTCTTCTCCCCCTTTGGCATCAAGACACCAAAAAGGGATCAGAGAGCCTACAGACCCTGAGAGCTGGGCGCGATGACGAACTGGTCACCGTCGCAGTCGTCGGAGCTGGAGTCGCCGGTCGTAGGAGCTGCCGGAGTAGAGGGAGCTGGGGGGTCCGCTGCCGGTGCTGGAGGAGAGGAAGCAGGTACTGGAGGCGCCGGTGGAGCTGGAGGAAGTGGAGCGCTCACCATGGATGCCGGCGTCTGCTAGAACAGAGTCGTCGCCGGTAGAGGTGAGTGAATCGGTGCGCTGGGTGCCAGAAGTGGTGACATACTGATCGAAGGAATAGGAGTAGTGGGCACCTGAGCAACACCTGGAGCTAGTCCCAGTCCAGGATGCTGTGGAGGAAGGGCGATCCCAGTCTGAGTGTATAGGTTGGTGATCAACCCTAAGATCCCCAACATAGCCTGCTGAGTCTTCTACTGCTGGTCAAGGGTACAGCGGTGCATCTGATCGACCAAGTTCGTGAACCGATCCGTATCCTCTCGCCTCTGTCGGGCGATCTCCAGCTGAAGCTCCTACTGCTGTCCCTGAAGCTGTGCCAGATGAGCAGCCTGCTCTGCCCTGGCCTTCTCAGCAGCGAGCCTGTCCTGGCGCTGCTGCTCTATCATCTGCTGGAGTAGTGTCGACAGCTCTGACGGCTGTGACACCTGAGCCTCGGACACAGGAGGTGGTGTCGGCGGTGGAGCAGCTGATCCTCCTGCCTCGGCGTCGTGCTGCCTCGGTGAGGGTGGAGGAGGAGGGAAGTACTCCTCAACACTCTCGTCTGTGTCGCTCTCGGACCAGACATGTTGCAGGTCTCCTCCCTGAGCTTCCGCCTCAGCTAGTCGCTCATCCTCTTTCTCAAGATCAGACCATTCCTCCTCAGTTAGCATCGCCCTGACCTGACGCTCAACAGGGCGGCCAAGGCAGCAGTCACCTGGAGCTAGATCTCGGTAGTGTCCGAACCGTGACACACTCTCGTCAGAGAGACGGTCGTGTGCGGCGGACCCCTCGGGAACCATCAAGGTGAGCAGGTAGTTGATCCAGTGCCCATAAACTAGCTGCCTCATCATGCCTACACCATCTGTGATGACATCCTCCATCTCGCAGATGATGACATCCACTATATCAAAGTCCATCACGTTCATGATGTAGAACAGGATCGTCTGCTGGAGGTTGGTAAAACCCTCAAGATAGCCGGACCTCGGCAGAAGAGAGCGACGCAGGGCAAGGTGCACCGTGCGCGCTGCAGGAGTCAACAAGGCCGGAACTCTCGACTGGTCTGAAGAGAAAGTGGGTCCAAACAGTGATCTGATCTCCTCCAGAGCAGGAGCCACTCCTCCAGTGAGCGGCCTCCTCGGCGGGTCTGCCTGACCGTAGACTCTCTCATGTATGCAAGTGTCGTGCAGGTCTACTCCAAGCAACTGTCCCAACGTCTGCCTCGACAGGTGGTAGTGCTGACCCATGAACATGAAGTCAATGGATCGTCTGCCCTCAGAGACGTAGAGGGTGGCGTAGAACATGCCGACCCAATCTTCCACGTAAGCACTCCGCTCATATGACAGCAACTGCACCAGGCCCCTGTACCTCTCAAAGAACGGCCTGATCTCTGTCCCTGCGGCTACTTCAAGCTGAACCCAATCCATGTAGTTGTGTTGGAACAGCTTGTGTCCACGGAGTCTGTAGGTCTCGTAGAGAGACGCCTGTGTGACCGTCCAGAACCGACTGTCCACCATAGCTTCCTGGGGCTGCGGGTACCACTCCTCAAGCAACACATTCCATCTGAGCTTCCGGAGTTGCTTGGCCTTCATCTTCCGGTAGTCCGTAAGACGGACTCCTTCACCGACACGGACCGCCGTGTCCATCTCGTAGATGGCCCTCTCGGCCTCCCTGTCCTCACGACGGTCGGCAGCTGTCGGTCTCGGACGAGGAGCAGCCTCGGTGTGACCCCCACGTGTCCGGGCTGAGCGCCGGCGGACGAGAGGCTCAACCGGCTCCTCTTCGGCCTCGGAGTCGTCGATCACGGGAGGCTGCCTGGAACGAGCCTCGCGGATCCTCAGGGACCCTCCTCGGCCACGCTCACGCTCCTCGGCGGCGCGAGCGGCCATCAACGCCTTCTACTCCTCCTTGGACAGCTTCTGCTTCTTCGCGGCGGGCTCCGCGATGGCCTTGCCCTTGTTCTTCTTGTCGCGAGCCATTGCAATCACCGAGTTGAGCTTTGACGGGGCGTGAAGATCGATGGGCCGGGGAACCCTAGCCACGGGAAGGTGACCGGAGAGGGGTGGTTTGTGCGTGGGGCGGGTATGGCGGTGGAGAGAGACGACGGCGGCGCTTGGGCGCGGTGGTGAGGTGTGGAGACGGCGGCGCGGCGCTTGGAGGTGGGGCGGCGCGGGTGTGTGGCGGCGGCGTCCGGCGGGAGCACGGCAGCGGCGCGAGGGAGAGGCGGCGGCGCGGGGGAGAGGCAGCAGCACGGTGGACGGTGGTCGGCGGCAGCGATTTGGGCGCGATCGGCGGCGGCGAGAGCACGGGCGAGCGAGGCGTCGGGGAGAGAGAAAGAGGCGGCGGCGCGCGGGTTTAAATAGTTGACCCCAAACCCTAGCCGAATTTTTAACACCGGATGGATCGATGCTAGATAATATGAACATCAGTCGAATGCCACAGTAAGGATATTCAAAAATTGCTGTTGACATCGGATAGACCGACGTTTAGGGTTTGGGTCATCGGTCGAATGGTACAGTAAGGGTGTTCAAAAGAGTGATGTTGACACTGGATGGTCCGACGTTGGAGGAAGTAAACATCGGCTGAATTGACCACATCTCCAGAAGAGTGAACATCGGATGGACCGATGTTTTTGGGAATGAACGCGTCAGATCATTTGGATTTTAGACTGAACTGTCCCTTGAAGATTGAACACCTATTGATCCGATGAGGGATTGACTTAGGCATCGGATAATCCGATGACCATAAAACAAAAACATCCCATATAAGTACTTTGACCAAACAAACAATCAAAGAGAAACACATGTCTTAGGACTTTTTGGGCAACCCCTTACCCCTCAAGAAGCTAATATGCCAATAGCTTGGCTAAACCTTAAAGCAAATGGAACACCGAAAAAGTGGAGGAAAATATCCAAATGAAATGTAAGGCCCATGCTTTGTGAGGTAGAGTATGAAGACTTCTATCTCTTTGAAGCATGTTCCTCTAGGCATTAACGTACCTAACATTTTGTTCTTTCCACCTTATATGAGTTGAGATATTGCATTTCAAACAAGTCTCTTTCTCATAAGGTGGGTTCCCCTTTGTGACAATCTACCGTATGCAATGCCAAACAAATTATAGTGCAAGAAATTAAAATGAGTGCAAGTCTATATGACAGAGATTATGCAAGGCATAAAATAAATCTATCTTGCCAAGTTTAAACCTTCCAAAGGCTTCCTCAGGGAAAACTATTTCTAGTTCGCCCCTATCCTTTGGGAGTTAGACAGGACCTATATGATATGCAGCCTTACATGAACAGGGCAACTTACATGACGTTAGATGCATCTAGCACATTTAATTCACTTCTAAGTCTAAAAAAGGTTTTCTCATCAAGTGGTTTAGTGAACATATCCGCCAATTGTTCTTCGGATCTAACACCTTGCAAAGAGATGTCTCCTTTAGCCTCATGATCCCGCAAGAAGTGATGGCGAATATCAATGTGCTTAGTGCGGGAATGTTGAATGGGGTTTCTAGCTATCTTAACCGCACTTTCATTGTCACAAAGGAGAGGCACACAACCAAATTTAATTCCAAAGTCCAAAAGGGTTTGCTTCATATATAGAATTTGGGCACAACATGCAGCGGCCGCTATATACTCCGCCTCCGCGGTGGACAAAGCCACGAAATTTTGCTTTTTGCTTGACCAAGATACTAGGGAATGCCCAAGTAAGTGGCACCCACCGGAGGTACTCTTGCGATCCACACGGCATCCGGCAAAGTCCGAATCCGAGTATCCCAAGAGATGGAAACTAACGTTCTTGGGGTACCACAAACCTACACTTGGGGTATGCTTGAGATACCGAAGTATCCTAAAGACCGCCTTCTTATGCGATTCTTTAGGTTCCGCTTGAAAGCGAGCACACAAGCACACACTAAACATAATATTGGGCCTAGATGCGGTAAGGTATAACAATGAGCCAATCATGGAACGGTAGTGAGATTGATCAATAGGTTTACCGTCCAAGTCCGCGTCGAGATGACAATTTGTCGCCATTGGAGTACTTCTTGAGCTACAATCTCCCATCTCAAATTTCTTCAAGAGGTCCTTGGTGTACTTCTCTTGGTAGATGAAGGCCCCCTCTTGAAGTTGCTTGATTTGAAATCCAAGGAAGAAGTTGAGCTCTCCAATCATTGACATCTCGAATTCCCTAGACATCATGGTGCCAAACTCATGGCTAAGAGATTTGTTAGTTGAGCCAAAAATAATATCATCGACATAAATTTGACAAATAAATAAATCCCCGTCGATGTCCTTGGTGAAGAGTGTAGTGTCCACCCTCCCGATCTTGAATCCTTGCATGACCAAGAAATCCCTTAGACGTTCGTACCACGCCCTAGGTGCTTGCTTGAGCCCGTAGAGCGCCTTGTGTAACCTATACACATGATTAGGATTCCTCGGATCTTCAAACCCGGGAGGTTGCTCAACATAGACAAGCTCGTTAATATAACCATTAAGAAAGGCACTTTTGACATCCATTTGATAAAGCATTATATTGTGATGTGAAGCAAAAGCAAGGAGTATACGAATAGCTTCTAACCGAGCGACCGGAGCGAATGTTTCTCCAAAGTCTAGTCCTTCAACTTGTGAAAAACCCTTGGCCACAAGTCTCGCTTTGTTGCGGACCACAACGCCGTTTTCGTCTTGCTTGTTGCGGTATACCCACTTTGTTCCGATGACGTTCTTGTCCTTGGGTCGCTCCTCCAACACCCAAACTTCATTGCGGATGAAGTTGTTAAGTTCTTCTTGCATGGCCATCACCCAATTTGGATCTTGGAGAGCTTCCTCTATATGAGTGGGTTCTACACATGAAACAAACGAGTAGTGCTCACAAAATGAAGCGACATGGCGAGAACGAGTACTTACTCCCCGTGACAGACTTCCGATGGTTTGATCAATCGGATGCGCCTTGGAGATGCGTCCATGCCTCATAAGTGATTGTGAGGTACTTGGCGGTGGTGAAGCATCTTGCTCGTCTTGTGGTTGGACTCGATCTTGGACTTCTTCTTCTAGTTGATGTTGTGTGGCTTGTGAATCTTGCATTGGCAATGGATCATCATCTTTTTCTTCTTCTTCATCAACTTGAGGCGCCATGGAGGTGTTGATGTTGGAACTTGATGCTCCCCCTTGATCATGGCTCTCCTCAACTTCGGGCTTGATGTCTCCAATGGTCATGTTTTTCATGGCTTCTCGTAGAGGCTCATCATCTATATCATCATGACCAAAACTCTCCTCTTGGGAGCCATTAGTCTCATCAAACTCAACATCACAACTTTCTTCAACTAACCCGGAGGTTTGGTTGAATACTCGATATTCTTTTGAGTTTGACGCATAACCAAGAAAGATACCAACATCACACCTTCTTTCAAACTTACCGAGCCTTTTCTTGCGGTAGATGTAGCACTTGCACCCGAAGACTCGGAAGTAGGAGATGTTGGGCTTTCTCCCAACGAGGAGCTCATATGGGGTCTTTTGAAGTAGTCGATGAAGATAGACCCTATTAGCGGCATGGCACGCCGTGTTGATTGCTTCGGCCCAAAATTTCTCCAACGTGCCATAGTCATCAAGAATTGCTCTAGCAAGGGTGATGAGAGTCTTGTTCTTCCTTTCAACAACACCATTTTGTCGAGGGGTGTATGTGGCCGAAAACTCATGCTTCACGCCTTCACGATCACACCACTCCCTAATGTTGTAGTTCTTGAACTCGGTGCCGTTGTCACTTCGGACCTTGATGATGGGAAGTTGAAATTCCCTTTGAGCACGTTTAGCAAAGGTCTTGAAGACTTCCGGAGTTTCACCCTTGTCACCTAGAAACAAAGTCCAAGCATATCTAGAATAGTCATCAACAATAACAAGACAATAGAGATTGCCACCAAGACTAATGTGGACGGTCCGAAGAGGTCCATGTGGAGTAGTTCAAGCGGCTTGGAGGTTGAAACCATTGTCTTCATTGGGTGGTGTGAAGTAACTTGCTTCCCGGCTTGACAAGAGCTACAAAGCTTGTTCTTCTCAAATGTGACATCCTTCACGCCGGTCACCATCCCAAGCTTGAACGACTTCTTAAGCTTGCTCATCCCAATGTGAGCAATGTGTCGATGCCATAGCCAACCCAAGCTTGTCTTAGTGAAAAGACAAGTGGTCAAGCTAGCATCCTTGTTGGAGAAGTCCACCAAGTAAAGATGTCCATGCCGAAAACCTTTGAAGATTAGTTCTTTGCTTGATTCACTAGTTACTACAACACCATTCTTGTCAAAGGTGCACGTTAGTCCAAGATCACATAGTTGTGCAATGGAAAGTAGATTGAAACTAAGTGACTTAACATATAGTACATTAGAAATGGACAAATCATGTGAAATAGCAATTTTACCTAAACCAATTACCTTCCCCTTTGAGTTGTCACCAAAGGTGACTTGTTCATGATTGTCGGGGTTCTCTATGGTGGTGAACATACCATCATTGCCGGTCATATGTTGAGTGCACCCACTATCGTGTACCCAATGCTTTCCTCCGGCTTTGTAGTTCACCTACACACATGAAGTTAGTTATTGAGTTTAGGCACCCAAGCCAACTTAGGTCCTTGTATGTGTGATACAAGTGATTTTGGGACCCAAAGTTGCTTGGGGAGCTTCCCCATCATGCCCTTAATGTCTTTGCCGATGAACCTTGCCTTCACCTTGCCACCTACTTTGCTCAAGAGATAGTGGTAATCATTGAAAGTAGATTTGTAGTTAGGAGGCAATTTCGGAGAAGGACGGTTCGGAAGAGGACACTCCCTCGTGTGATGTCCGGTGACCTCACAATGTTGGCAATAGGAACCAACTTCTTTGATGAAGCTTGTCCTAAGCTCCGGTGAGGGCACCTTCCCTTTGTTGAGCACCGGGAAGGATCCAAGTCCTCTCTTTTTGAAGCCTTTAGCTTGTTGGTAGAGGATTTCCTTGTGCTTATCCTCCCCCTTAGAAAGTCTTGCCACACTAGTGCGGAGACTTTCAATCTCGTCCATCAACTCCTTCTCCCTAAGGCTTGCTTTCAAAGGCAAAGACTTATCCAAAATATTAGTGGCATGTGAAGTAGTTGATACTTTGCCATCAAGGGTTTCCTTTTTCATGTTTTTCATTTTTAGTTCAATTGCTTCATAAGCACGGTTAAGCACTTCATGTTCTTGAACCAAGTCATTGTGCTTTCCCAAGAGTGCTTGGTTTGCTAAGTCAAGCTCATGATGATCAAGCTTGATTTGAGCATTTTCCTCTTCGATTTGCTTGACATTTGTTTTGAGCGTGTCATGCTCTTTAAGTATGGTTACATACTTGTCATGCAAATCGAGCTTCGCACTCTCAAGCTTAGCACAAGCTTGTTCAAGTGCCTTAACCTTGTTTTTTTCCCTTTTTATGATGACATGTTATTCATTAATCATAGATGCTAATTCATTTGGGGAGAGCTCATCATCATCATCGCTAGAATCGTCACATACCTTAGTGTTACCTTTCGCCATGAGGCACATAGGAGGTGGACGAAGAGGTGAGTTATCCATGTTGATGATGGCAAGGCCCGCCAAGTTTTCTTCATCTTCACTCTCTTCGTCGCTTGACTCTTCATCCGTGATCCACTCATTGGCCTCGCACATGAAGACTTTTTGAGGTCCTCTTCTCTTCTTTGGAAAGAGCTTGGTCTTCTTGCCTTTGTCAAATTTCTTCTTTCCAAAGGAGCGCTTGGGCTTGACCTCTTCTTCATCTTCATCACTTTCTTCTAGCTTTCGATACTTTCCCTTGTGGTTATCCTTCCTCTTGTCCGGTCTTGGACAATCATATGCTATGTGGCCTTGATCACCACAATTATAGCATGTCTTGTTTTCATCTTTTCTTGGGAGGAAGGCTTTCTTGGGATCAAATGAGTATCCCTTCTTTGCGATCTTGGAGTTTAGACGTGAGAATTTTCTCATCATCAATGCAAGCTCATCATCGTCTTCTTCGCTTGTTGCTTGCTCTTCTTCACTTGAGCTAGGCTCAACCATTTTCTTATTCTTGGGAGTTGTCTTCTTGGTTGAAGCCTTGAGAGCAATGGTCTTTGACGATGACTCCTCCATCATTCCAAGTACGCTCATCTCATGAGCATGAATTTCTCCAATGAGCTCCGAAACTTCAATGTTGTCAAGTGATTCTTTTTGGAGCATTGAATTGATAATGTTGTACTTGGGCTTGGGTAGAAGCATGAGGATCTTGCGGTTGATAAGTCCCTTACCAAGAGAAGCAATGTCAAGTGCGTTAATCTCCTCAATGAGCACATTTAAACGAGAAAACATTTGGTTAACATTCTCATGAGGAAGCATTTTGAATTCATCATACTTGGATTTAAGCAAGTGATATTTGAGTTCTTTAACACGAGATGAGCCCTCATGTATTTCAATTAAACATGCCCAAATTTCACAAGCTTTCTCTTTACTAGCAATTCTAGCAAATACGTCTTGACATAAGCATTCATAGATAGCATTTCTAGCTTTAGCATCCCATTTTAGTTGATCACCAACATAGTCAAGATTTCCAAACCCCGCATGGGTCGCTTCCCAAACTTCGGGAGCAATAGCCTCTAGGTAGGCACGCATGCGTGCTTTCCAATAGGCAAAGTTCATGCCCTCGAAGGTAGGAACCGAACCCCCATTCTTGGCCATTTTAGCTCTCTAACAGTGAGGCTAGAATGATCCAATGAGCATCCTCGCTCTGATACCAATTGTAAGGATCAAAACGCCCAAGAGGGGGGTGAATTGGGCTTTCTTTCAAATTTTAAGGTAATTAAAAGCTAACAACTTAAAGCCCAATTCCCTATGCGATTAATCTATGCAATCAATGTAAATTAAAGTTGCGGAATGAAGATTGCATAAATGTAAAAGGGAGAGGGATGCAAACGCTCAAGGGACTCGGAGTTTTATCCCGAGGTTCGGCAAGATCACAAGGATCTTACTACATCCACGTTGTGGCACCCACCGAAGGGTTTTGCCACTCCCAAGTCACCGAGACAAGGGGGTCACTATTCTGCTCCGTTCGCCAACCTTGGCAAGGTGGAGCTCAAGCCTTGTACACTTTGAATCCTCCGGGCTTCCACAATCCTCTTGGCAAGCTCCAGAAGTCACACACACCAAGGGACACTCCCTTATGGCTCTCACTATACTAGAGACTCCAATCACCAAGAATGGAGGCACACAAGCACTATCTCTAGCTAGTTCTAGCCTATCTCTTGGTGTACAAATGATGAACAATGATGTGAAAGTGGTAGCTCTATGTCTTGAATGCTCTAGGATGTGTAGAGTATGTCTGGGCTTCAAGTCTTGTTGATTTGACAGGTTGAAGGGGTATAAATAGCCAGCCTCCACGAAATAGCCGTTGGAAAAGTAGGCTGACATCACTTCTCTGCGAACACCGGATGATCCGATGTCTCCCCTTCAGTTAACATCGGTCAAAGCCAAATTAGCTGATGTCACTGTGTCAGATATGACCGTTGTTAGACCGATGTTCACCTGTCTTCTCATCGGATGATCCGTTGGCTCTTCCTCCAGAATTTGCTTGATCTTGATGCTTACTGGAGTGATCGACCGATGTATGTAATTCTGCACATCGGATGATCCAGTGCTTCACTTGGTCCAATGATATTGCAAACTGTGATGATGGACCGATGTCACTGAGCCACTCACATCGGATGATCTGGTGAGTGCATTTGTCTGAGGTCTTCTTCTTCTGTTGACACAACTCGACCGATGCAGTCAACTCAACAAACATCGGATGATCCGGTGTGTTCAATCTATTGACTTCGAGTTGTTTTGAGTTGTTCTTTTGGAAATTGAACTTGTGACCTCTTTGACATTTGATTGAAATGTTGTTTTGATAGTCTTCAAGTATCAAGTTAGAGCTTTCACTTCTTGTCTTCGTATGATTCGATTTGATCTCATTGGTTGATCTTATATGGGTCTCCAATGTAATATTGATTTCATTTGATTGAGTGTTATTGGGACCTTGCATTCACAAATTCATTAGTAATATCGAATGGTTGTGATTAATCACCGAAACCGTACCTCATGGGGCCTAGATGCTTTCAATCTCCCCCTTTTTGGTAATTGATGACAACACAATAATTTAAAGCGCAATAATAATGAATTTGATGGTACCATACTCAAGTAGATATGCAATGAATACAAGATACGACACATTAAGCTTGTAGAAATCAAATGAAATTAATGGCGCGAAAAGCTCAATCGATTAATAACATAAGCAAAAGTAACAAGCGGAATAGTGCTTAATTAAAATTACATAAGAGTACTCAAGCACGAATACAAAGGATAAACACACGAGAATACAAAGAGCAAACTCAAACTCCCCCTGAGACTACTACCACTCCCCCTGACTCCTCT
Organism: Tuctoria greenei; assembly: GCA_036927565.1. Taxonomy (NCBI): domain Eukaryota; kingdom Viridiplantae; phylum Streptophyta; class Magnoliopsida; order Poales; family Poaceae; genus Tuctoria; species Tuctoria greenei. The sequence goes on along the minus strand of JAYESD010000010.1, from coordinate 19,846,395 downwards.
ACCTCTTCTCCCCCTTTGGCATAAAGACACCAAAAAGGGATCAGAGAGCCTACAGACCCTGAGAGCTGGGCGCGATGACGAACTGGTCACCGTCGCAGTCGTCGGAGCTGGAGTCGCCGGTCATAGGAGCTGCCGGAGCAGAGGGAGCTGGGGGGTCCGCTGCCGGTGCTGGAGGAGAGGAAGCAGGTACTGGAGGCGCCGGTGGAGCTGGAGGAAGTGGAGCGCTCACCACAGATGCCGGCGTCTGCTGGAACAGAGTCATCGCCGGTAGAGGTGAGTGAATCGGTGCGCTGGGTGCCAGAAGTGGTGACATAATGATCGAAGGAATAGGAGTAGTGGGCACCTGAGCAACACCTGGAGCTAGTCCCAATCCAGGCTGCTGTGGATGAAGGGCGATCCCAGTCTGAGTGTATAGGTTGGTGATCAACCCTAAGATCCCCATCATAGCCTGCTGAGTCTGCTGCTGCTGGTCAAGGGTACGGCGGTGCATCTGATCGACCAAGTTCGTGAACCGATCCGTATCCTCTCGCCTCTGTCGGGCGATCTCCAGCTGAAGCTCCTGCTGCTGTCTCTGAAGCTGTGCCAGATGAGCAGCCTGCTCTGCCCTGGCCTGCTCAGCAGCGAGCCTGTCCTGGCGCTGCTGCTCTATCATCTGCTGGAGTAGTGTCGACAGCTCTGACGACTGTGACACCTGAGCCTCGGACACAGGAGGTGGTGTCGGCGGTGGAGCAGCTGATCCTCCTGCCTCGGCGTCGTGCTGCCTTGGTGAGGGTGGAGGAGGAGGGAAGTACTCCTCAACACTCTCGTCAGTGTCGCTCTCGGACTAGACGTGCTGCAGGTCTCCTCCCTGAGCTTCCGCCTCAGCTAGTCGCTCATCCTCTTTCTCAAGATTAGACCATTCCTCCTCAGTTAGCATTGCCCTGACCTGACGCTCAACAGGGCGGCCAAGGCGGCGGTCCCCTGGAGCTGGAGCTCGGTAGTGTCCGAACCGTGACACACTCTCGTCAGAGAGACGGTCGTGTGCGGCGGACCCCTCGGGAACCATCAAGGTGAGCAGGTAGCTGATCCAGTGCCCATAAACTAGCTGCCTCATCATGCCTACACCATCTGTGATGACATCCTCCATCTCGCAGATGATGACATCCACTATATCAAAGTCCATCCCGTTCATGATGTAGAATAGGATCGTCTGCTGGAGGCTGGTAAAACCCTCAAGATATCCGGACCTCGGCAGAAGAGAGCAACGCAGGGCAAGGTGCACTATGCGCGCTGCAGGAGTCAACAAGGACGGAACTCTCGGCTGGTCTGGAGAGAAAGTGGGTCCAAACAGTGATCTGATCTCCTCCAGAGCAGGAGCCACTCCTCCAGTGAGCGGCCTCCTCGGCGGGTCTGCCTGACCGTAGACTCTCTCATGTATGCAAGTGTCGTGCAGGTCTACTCCAAGCAACTGTCCCAACGTCTGCCTCGACAGGTGGTAGTGCTGACCCATGAACATGAAGTCAATGGATCGTCTGCCCTCAGAGACGTAGAGGGTGGCGTCGAACACGCGTACCCAATCCTCCACGTAAGCACTCCGCTCATATGACAGCAACTGCACCAGGCCCCTGTACCTCTCAAAGAACGGCCTGATCTCTGTCCCTGCGGCTACTTCAAGCTGAACCCAATCCATGTAGTTGTGTTGGAATAGCTTGTGGCCACGGCGTCTGTAGGTCTCGTAGAGAGACGCCTGTGTGACCGTCCAGAACCGACTGTCCACCATAGCTTCCTGGGGCTGCGGGTACCACTCCTCAAGCAACACATTCCATCTGAGCTTCCGGAGTTGCTTGGCCTTCATCTTCCGGTAGTCCGTAAGACGGACTCCCTCACCGACACGGACCGCCGTGTCCATCTCGTAGATGGCCCTCTCGGCCTCCCTGTCCTCACGACGGTCAGCAGCCATCAGTCTCGGACGAGGAGCAGCCTCGGTGTGACCCCCACGCGTTCGGGCTGAGCGCCGGTGGACGAGAGGATCAACCGGCTCCTCTTCGGCCTCGGAGTCGTCGATCACGGGAGGCTGCCTGGAATGAGCCTCGCGGATCCTCAGGGACCCTCCTCGGCCACACTCACGCTCCTCGGCGGCGCGAGCGGCCATCAACGCCTTCTTCTCCTCCTTGGACAGCTTCTGCTTCTTCGCGGCACGCTCCGCGATGGCCTTGCCCTTGTTCTTCTTGTCGTGAGCCATTGCAATCGCCGAGTTGAGATTTGACGGGGTGTGAAGATCGATGGGCCGGGGAACCCTAGCCACGGGAAGGTGACCGGAGAGGGGCGGTTTGTGCGTGGGGCGGCTGTGGCGGTGGATAGAGACGGCGGCGGCGCTTGGGCGCAGTGGTGAGGTGTGGAGACAGCGGCGCGGCGCTTGGAGGTGGGGCGGCGCGGGTGTGTGGCGGCGGCGTCCGGTGGGAGAACGGCGGCGGCACGAGGGAGAGGCGGCGGCGCGGGGGAGAGGCGGCGGCGCGGTGGACGGTGGTCGGCGGCGGCGATTTGGGCGCGATCGTCGGCGGCGAGAGCACGGGCGAGCGAGGCGTCGGGGAGAGAGAAAGAGGCAGCAGCACGCGAGTTTAAATAGTTGACCCCAACCCTAGCCGAATTTTTAACACCGGATGGACCGATGCTAGATAATATGAACATCGGTCGAATGCCACAGTAAGGATATTCAAAAATTGCTGTTGACATAGGATAGACCGACGTTTAGGGTTTGGGTCATCGGTCGAATGGCACAGTAAGGGTGTTCAAAAGAGTGATGTTGACACCGGATGGTCCGACGTTGGAGGAAGTAAACATCGGCTGAATTGACCACAGCTCCAGAAGAGTGAACATCGGATGGACCGATGTCTTTGGGAATGAACGAGTCAGATCATTTGGATTTCAGACTGAACTGGCCCTTGAAGATTGAACACCTATTGATCCGATGAGGGATTGACTTAGGCATCGGATAATCCGATGACCATAAAACAAAAACATCCCATATAAGTCCTTTGACCAAACAAACAATCAAAGAGAAACACATGTCTTAGGACTTTTTGGGCAACCCCTTACCCCTCAAGAAGCTAATATGCCAATAGCTTGGCTAAACCTTAAAGCAAATGGAACACCGAAAAAGTGGAGGAAAAATATCCAAATGAAATGTAAGGCCCATGCTTTGTGAGGTAGAGTATGAAGACTTCTATCTCTTTGAAGCATGTTCCTCTAGGCATTAACGTACCTAACATTTTGTTCTTTCCACGTTATATGAGTTGAGATATTGCATTTCAAACGAGTCTCTTTCTCATAAGGTGGGTTCCCCTTTGTGACAATCTACCGTATGCAATGCCAAACAAATTATAGTGCAAGAAATTAAAATGAGTGCAAGTCTATATGGCAGAGATTATGCAAGGCATAAAATAAATCTATCTTGCCAAGTTTAAACCTTCCAAAGGCTTCCTCAAGGAAAACTATTTCTAGTTCGCCCCTATCCTTTTGGAGTTAGACAGGACCTATATGATATGCAGCCTTACATGAACAGGGCAACTTACATGACGTTAGATGCATCTAGCACATTTAATTCACTTCTAAGTCTAGAAAAGGTTTTCTCATCAAGTGGTTTAGTGAAGATATCCGCCAATTGTTCTTCGGATCTAACACCTTGCAAAGAGATGTCTCCTTTAGCCTCATGATCCCGCAAGAAGTGATGGTGAATATCAATGTGCTTAGTGCGGGAGTGTTGAACGGGGTTTCTAGCTATCTTAACCGCACTTTCATTGTCACAAAGGAGAGGCACACAACCAAATTTAATTCCAAAGTCCAAAAGGGTTTGCTTCATATATAGAATTTGGGCACAACATGCACCGGCCGCTATATACTCCGCCTCCGCGGTGGACAAAGCCACGGAATTTTGCTTTTTGCTTGACCAAGATACTAGGGAACGCCCAAGTAAGTGGCACCCACCGGAGGTACTCTTGCAATCCACACGGCATCCGGCAAAGTCCGAATCCGAGTACCCAAGAGATGGAAACTAGAGTTCTTGGGGTACCACAAACCTACACTTGGGGTATGCTTGAGATACTGAAGTATCCTAAAGACCGCCTTCTTATGCGATTCTTTAGGTGCCGCTTGAAAGTGAGCACACAAGCACACACTAAACATAATATCGGGCCTAGATGCGGTAAGGTATAACAATGAGCCAATCATGGAACGGTAGTGAGATTGATCAATAGGTTTACCGTCCAAGTCCGCGTCGAGATGACAATTTGTCGCCATTGGAGTACTTCTTGAGCTACAATCTCCCATCTCAAATTTATTCAAGAGGTCCTTGGTGTACTTCTCTTGGTAGATGAAGGTCCCCTCTTGAAGTTGCTTGATTTGAAATCCAAGGAAGAAGTTGAGATCTCCAATCATTGGCATCTCGAATTCCCTAGACATCATGGTGCCAAACTCATGGCTAAGAGATTTGTTAGTTGAGCCAAAAATAATATCATCGACATAAATTTGACAAATAAATAAATCCCCGTCGATGTCCTTGGTGAAGAGTGTAGTGTCCACCCTCCCGATCTTGAATCCTTGCATGACCAAGAAATCCCTTAGACATTCGTACCACGCCCTAGGTGCTTGCTTGAGCCCGTAGAGCGCCTTGTGTAACCTATACACATGATTAGGATTCCTCGGATCTTCAAACCCGGGAGGTCGCTCAACATAGACAAGCTCGTTAATATAGCCATTAAGAAAGGCACTTTTGAGATCCATTTGATAAAGCATTATATTGTGATGTGAAGCAAAAGCAAGGAGTATACGAATAGCTTCTAACCGAGCGACCGGAGCGAATGTTTCTCCAAAGTCTAGTCCTTCAACTTGTGAAAAACCCTTGGCCACAAGTCTCGCTTTGTTGCGGACCACAACGCCATTTTCGTATTGCTTGTTGCGGTATACCCACTTTGTTCTAATGATGTTCTTGTCCTTGGGTCGCTCCTCCAACACCCAAACTTCATTGCGGGTGAAGTTGTTAAGTTCTTCTTGCATGGCCATCACCCAATTTGGATCTTGGAGAGCTTCCTCTATATGAGTGGGTTCTACACACGAAACAAATGAGTAGTGCTCACAAAACAAAGCGACATGGCGAGAACGAGTATTTACTCCCCGTGACGGACTTCCGATGATTTGATCAATCGGATGCGCCTTGGAGATGCGTCCATGCCTCATAAGTGATTGTGAGGTACTTGGCGGTGGTGAAGCATCTTGCTCGTCTTGTGGTTGGACTCGATCTTGGACTTCTTCTTCTTCTAGTTGATGTTGTGTGGCTTGTGAATCTTGCATTGGCAATGGATCATCATCTTTTTCTTCTTCTTCATCAACTTGAGGCGCCATCGAGGTGTTGATGTTGGAACTTGATGCTCCCCCTTGATCATGGCTCTCCTCAACTTTGGGCTTGATGTCTCCAATGGTCATGTTTTTCATGTCTTCTCGTAGAGGCTCATCATCTATATCATCATGACCAAAACTCTCCTCTTGGGAGCCATTAGTCTCATAAAACTCAACATCACAACTTTCTTCAACTAACCCGGAGGTTTGGTTGAATACTCGATATGCTTTTGAGTTTGACGCATAACCAAGAAAGATACCAACATCACACCTTCTTTCAAACTTACCGAGCCTTTTCTTGCGGTAGATGTAGCACTTGCACCCGAAGACTCGGAAGTAGGAGATGTTGGGCTTTCTCCCAACGAGGAGCTCATATGGGGTCTTTTGAAGTAGTCGATGAAGATAGACCCTATTAGCGGCATGGCACGCCGTGTTGATTGCTTCGGCCCAAAATTTCTCCGACGTGCCATAGTCATCAAGCATTTCTCTAGCAAGGGTGATGAGAGTCTTGTTCTTCCTTTCAACAACACCATTTTGTTGAGGGGTGTATGTAGCCGAAAACTCATGCTTCACGCCTTCACGATCACACCACTCCCCAATGTTGTAGTTCTTGAACTCGGTGCCGTTGTCACTCCGGACCTTGATGATGGGAAGTTGAAATTCCCTTTGAGCACATTTAGCAAAGGTCTTGAAGACTTCCAGTGTTTCACCCTTGTCACCTAGAAACAAAGTCCAAGCATATCTAGAATAGTCATCAACAATAACAAGACAATAGAGATTGCCACCAAGACTTTGAAATGTGGACGGTCCGAAGAGGTCCATGTGGAGTAGTTCAAGCGGCTTGGAGGTTGACACCATTGTCTTCATTGGGTGGTGTGAAGCAACTTGCTTCCCGGCTTGACAAGCGCTACAAAGCTTGTTCTTCTCAAATGTGACATCGTTCACGCAGGTCACCATCCCAAGCTTGAACGACTTCTTAAGGTTGCTCATCCCAATGTGAGCAATGCGTCGATGCCATAGCTAACCCAAGCTTGTCTTAGTGAAAATACAAGTGGTCAAGCTAGCATCCTTGTTGGAGAAGTCCACCAAGTAAAGATGTCCATGCCGAAAACCTTTGAAGATTAGTTCTTTGCTTGATTCACTAGTTACTACAACACCATTCTTGTCAAAGGTGCACGTTAGTCCAAGATCACATAGTTGTGCAATGGAAAGTAGATTGAAACTAAGTGACTTAATATATAGTACATTAGAAATGGACAAATCATGTGAAATAGCAATTTTACCTAAACCAATTACCTTCCCCTTTGAGTTGTCACCAAATGTGACTTGTTCATGATTGTCGGGGTTCTCTATGGTGGTGAACATACCATCATTGCCGGTCATATGTTGAGTGCACCCGCTATCGAGTACCCAATGCTTTCCTCCGGCTTTGTAGTTAACCTACACACATGAAGTTAGTTATTGAGTTTAGGCACCCAAGCCAACTTAGGTCCTTGTATGTGTGATACAAGTGATTTTGGGACCCAAAGTTGCTTGGGGAGCTTCCCCTTCATGCCCTTAATGTCTTTGCCGATGAACCTTGCCTTCACCTTGCCACCTACTTTGCTCAAGAGATAGTGGTAATCATTGAAAGTAGATTTGTAGTTAGGAGGCAATTTCGGAGAAGGACGGTTGGGAAGAGGACACTCCCTCGTGTGATGTCCGGTGACCTCACAATGTTGGCAATAGGAACCAACTTCTTTGATGAAGCTTGTCCTAAGCTCCGGTGAGGGCACCTTCCCTTTGTTGAGCACCGGGAAGGATCCAAGTCCTCTCTTGTTGAAGCCTTTAGCTTGTTGGTAGAGGATTTCCTTGTGCTTGTCCTCCCCCTTCGGAGACTTTCAATCTCGTCCATCAACTCCTTCTCCCTAAGGCTTGCTTTCAAAGGCAAAGACTTATCCAAAATATTAGTGGCATGTGAAGTAGTTGATACTTTGCCATAAAGGGTTTCCTTTTTCATGTTTTTCATTTTCAGTTCAATTGCTTCATAAGCACGGTTATGCACTTCATGTTTTTGAACCAAGTCATTGTGCTTTCCCAAGAGTGCTTGGTTTGCTAAGTCAAGCTCATGATGATCAAGCTTGATTTGAGCATTTTCCTCTTCGATTTGCTTGACATGTGTTTTGAGCGTGTCATGCTCTTTAAGTATGGTTACATACTTGTCATGCAAATCGAGCTTCGCACTCTCAAGCTTAGCACAAGCTTGTTCAAGTGCCTTAACCTTGCTCTTTTCCCTTTTTATGATGACATGGTATTCATTAATCATAGATGCTAATTCATCGGGGGAGAGCTCATCATCATCATCGCTAGAATCGTCACATACCTTAGTGTTACCTTTCGCCATGAGGCACATAGGAGGTGGACGAAGAGGTGAGTTATCCTTGTTGACGATGGCAAGGCCCACCAAGTTTTCTTCATCTTCACTCTCTTCGTCGCTTGACTCTTCATCCGTGATCCACTCATTGGCCTCGCACATGAAGACTTTTTGAGGTCCTCTTCTCTTCTTTGGAAAGAGCTTGGTCTTCTTGCCTTTGTCAAATTTCTTCTTTCCAAAGGAGCACTTGGGCTTGACCTCTTCTTCATCTTCATCACTTTCTTCTAGCTTTCGATACTTTCCCTTGCGGTTATCCTTCCTCTTGTCCGGTCTTGGACAATCATATGATATGTGGCCTTGATCACCAAAATTATAGCATGTCTTGTTTTCATATTTTCTTGGGAGGAAGGCTTTCTTCTTGGGATCAAATGAGTATCCCTTCTTTGCGATCTTGGAGTTTAGACGTGAGAATTTTCTCATCATCAACGCAAGCTCATCATCGTCTTCTTTGCTTGTTGCTTGCTCTTCGTCACTTGAGCTAGGCTCAACCATTTTTTCTTCTTGGGAGTTGTCTTCTTGGTTGAAGCCTTGAGAGCAATGGTCTTTGATGATGACTCCTCCATCATTCCAAGTACGCTCATCTCATGAGCATGAATTTCTCCAATGAGCTCCGAAACTTCAATGTTGTCAAGTGATTCTTTTTGGAGCATTGAATTGATAATGTTGTACTTGGGCTTGGGTAGAAGCATGAGGATCTTGCGGTTGATAAGTCCCTTACCAAGAGAAGCAATGTCAAGTGCGTTAATCTCCTCAATGAGCACATTTAAACGAGAAAACATTTGGTTAACATTCTCATGAGGAAGCATTTTGAATTCATCATACTTGGATTTAAGCAAGTGATATTTGAGTTCTTTAACACGAGATGAGCCCTCATGTATTTCAATTAAACATGCCCAAATTTCACAAGCTTTCTCTTTACTAGCAATTCTAGCAAATACGTCTTGACTTATGCATTCATAGATAGCATTTCTAGCTTTAGCATCCCATTTTAGTTGATCACCAACATAGTCAATATTTCCAAACCCCGCATGGGTCGCTTCCCAAACTTCGGGAGCAATAGCCTCTAGGTAGGCACACATGCGTGCTTTCCAATAGGCAAAGTTCTTGCCCTTGAAGGTAGGAACCGAACCCCCATTCTTGGCCATTTTAGCTCTCTAGCGGTGAGGCTAGAATGATCCAATGAGCAACCTCGCTCTGATACCAATTGTAAGGATCGAAACGCCCAAGAGGGGGGTGAATTGGGCTTTCTTTCAAATTTTAAGGTAATTAAAAGCTAACAACTTAAAGCCCAATTCCCTATGCGATTAATCTATGCAATCAATGTAAATTAAAGTTGCGGAATGAAGATTGCATAAATGTAAAAGGGAGAGGGATTCAAATGCTCAAGGGACTCGGAGTTTTATCCCGTGGTTCGGCAAGATCACAAGGATCTTCCTACATCCACGTTGTGGCACCCACCGAAGGGTTTTGCCACTCCCAAGTCATCGAGACAAGGGGGTCTTCACTATTCTTCTCCGTTCGCCAACCTTGGCAAGGTGGAGCTCAAGCCTTGTACACTTTGAATCCTCCAGGCTTCCACAATCCTTTTGGCAAGCTCCGGAAGTCACACACACCAAGGGACACTCCCTTATGGCTCTCACTACACTAGAGACTCCAATCACCAAGAATGGAGGCACACAAGCACTATCTCTAGCTAGTTCTAGCCTATCTCTTGGTGTACAAATGATGAACAATGATGTGAAAGTGGTAGCTCTATGTCTTGAATGCTCTAGGATGTGTAGAGTATGTCTGGGCTTCAAGTCTTGTCGATTTGACAGGTTGAAGGGGTATAAATAGCCAGCCTCCACGAAATAGCCGTTGGAAAAGTAGGCTGACATCACTTCTCTGCGAACACCGGATGATCCGATGTCTCCCCTTCAGTTAACATCGGTCAAAGCCAAATTAGCTGATGTCACTGTGTCAGATATGACCGTTGTTAGACCGATGTTCACCTGTCTTCTCATCGGATGATCCGGTGGCTCTTCCTCCAAAATTTGCTTGATCTTGATGCTTACTGGAGTGATCGACCGGTGTATGTAATTCTGCACATCGGATGATCCGGTGCTTCACTTGGTCCAATGGTATTGCAAACTGTGATGATGGACCGATGTCACTGAGCCACTCACATCGGATGATCCGGTGAGTGCATTTGTCTGAGGTCTTCTTCTTCTGTTGACACAACTCGATCGATGCAGTCAACTCAACAAACATCGGATGATCCGGTGTGTTCAATCTGTTGACTTCGAGTTGTTTTGAGTTGTTCTTTTTGAAATTGAACTTGTGACCTCTTCGACATTTGATTGAAATGTTGTTTTGATAGTCTTCAAGTATTAAGTTAGAGCTTTCACTTCTTTTCTTCGTATGATTCGATTTGATCTCATTGGTTGATTTTATATGGGTCTCCAATGTAATATTGATTTCATTTGATTGAGTGTTATTGGGACCTTGCATTCACAAATTCATTAGTAATATCGAATGGTTGTCATTAATCACCGAAACCGTAACTCATGGGGCCTAGATGCTTTCAATAAGGTTCTTTTGTGATAGCCTGTACAACAGTGGCCAACCGTCGACGAATCTGTGATGATGGTGGACAATGATGGATCATCCAGCTCCGGCACCTCCCAGGGGGCCTGCCGTCGACTCATATGCGATGATGGTGGGCGACGTCGGAGCAGCCAGCCCCAGCACCCCCCAGCGGGCCTACCGTCGACGTCTCTGCGATGATGATGGACAACTCCAGAGCAGCCAACTCTGACACCTCCCAAGGGGTCTGCCGTCGACGAATCTACAATGATGGTTGGTGACTCTAGAGCATCCAGCTCCGGCACCACCCGGGGAGCTTGCCGTCGATGAATGTGCGATGATGGCGAACGACGTCGGAGCATCCTGCTCCAACACCTCCCAGGGGCCTGCACTCGACGAATCTACGATGATGGTGGGCGATGCTGGAGTATCTAGCGCCTGACCACCCAAACGGCCTACCGTCAATGTCCCAGCATGTTGATGACAGCAACAAGCGCTGATAAGTGAGTACACTCTCCTGCCTAGCTCTTGTTGCTAACAAGGTTCTCTTGTGATATCTTGTACACTAGGGGCCTACCATCGACCAATCTGCGAGGATGGTGGACGATGTTGGAGCATCCAACTACGACACCTCCTAGGATGCCTACCGTCGACACATCTACTATGATGGTGGGCGACGCCGGAGCAGCCAGCCCTGACACCCCCAAGAGGCCTGCCGTCGACGTCTCTGCGATGATGATGGATGAAGCCAGAGCAGCCAGCTCTGTCACCTCCCAAGGGGCCTGCCGTGGAAGAATCTACGACAATGGTGGGCAATGTAGGAGCATCCAGCTCCGGCACCACCCAAGGGTCCTGCCATGGACGAATCTACGACGATGGTAGGCGACACCAGAGCATCCAACTCCCGCACCACCCAGGGGCCCTGGCGTCGACGAATCTGCGATGACGGTGGGCAATGACGGAGCATCCAGCTTCGGCACCACCCAGGGAGCTTGCCGTCAATGAATCTGCGACAATGGTGGACGACACCAGAGCATCCAGCTCCGGCACCTCCCAAGGGTGAAAGTGCATCTAGGCATCCCTTGTGGGTTTTGGTTGATTTATGACAAACAAATGAGATCCTAACAAAATTGTTTAGATGAGCGCAGGTTTTCATGAAATTATGAAGAAAGCGCAAGAAGAAAGAAGAATGAGGAATCTATATGGAAAAGAGCTCAAGAGCTGAATAGAATAATTTGTTGTGTATGGAGTGTGTTGGAGAAACACACCCGAAGAGCTCAAGCAAAAGAAATCACCCTCACTGAACAAAATTTCACAAGTCCGGACTAGTCTGATATTTTCTGTACTAGTTCGATATCTCTCTGACTAAGATCGGACAAGTCCCCCTTAGTGCGGACTAGTCCTCAGCACTTCACATCAGTACAAAAATGGGTAAGTCCGATATCACTACGGACTAGTCCGATATCTTTCTGACTAAAAACGGACAAGTTCACCTTAATGCAGACTTGTCCTCAGGACCTCACACTTTACACAGAACCGGACAAGTCCAATATCACGACGGACTAGTCCCAAACTCTCTGACCAAAATCAGACAAGTCCTCCAACTGCGGACTTGTCCTAAATTCTACATGAGGTTCACCACACCGGACTAGTCCAAATACTTCCAGAGCCCAAATTAGACTAGTTCGCCCTTTGTGGGTCCGATATATTAGAACACTTAGGGTTTCCCACATGCCGCACATCGTACTAGTCTGGAGTCCACCACGGACTAATCCTGACATTGCAAACCCTAATGGTATCTTTTAGAAACCCCGGTATAAATAGAGGTGTACGGCCCTACAACCAACTCTCTCGATTTCATGCGCCGTCACACCTACCAAGAGCTTTAAACACACATCTCTCCACACATTCTAACCAAAAGAAGATCAAATCTTTGAGGATTAGCATTGATCAAAAAGAGGGACTTGTTTCACATGTCTTGAGCTCTTGGGTTTTATTCTCACACACTCTTGTTGTTTAATGCATATATTTCGAGTGTGTTTGGTGCGTTCATCTTTGTAAATTTTGGGGAGCCCTTAACCTGTGTTTGGTGGCCCCTTGAATTCTGTTATTTGCCCCTTTGTGATTAGTGGAAGAAAATCGACCTCTGTGTCAATTCGACGAGGGTGGGGTCGATGAACACCCGGTCCTCCGTGGACTCCTCAATGTGGGTGTAGGTTTCCTTCGTGGGAATCGAACCACATGATAAAATCGCATCTTGTGCACTTTTGTTCTTATTGTTCATATCATTCTAGGTTTTACTCAATCTTGGATAACTTACGTTAAAACATTGAATCAAAGTTAATTTGTGCCATACATAGTTTCATTGTCATGATACATCCAATATACAATTTACTTTCCGCTGCATAGAGTACTTGACGTGAATTCTTCGACCAAACTTGATCATTCTAGTCTGCACACACGGGACTAGTGCGCACCATACCGGACTAGTCTGATTTCTCTGTATTTGATCAAGTTAGTTAGGTGTTTCAGGATCTGACGAAATTCCAAAAGGCCTATTCACCCACCCTCTAGGCTACATTCAATCGGTATAAGAGCAGGACTCTCCAAAAAAAATCACTGCTCGAAGAGAAAATGTCGGACATTAAGGATGTACACAAGAACTTCAACCAAGAGAATGGTGATGATGAAAATACTCAGAAGCTGGAGAAGCTCCTCGATGCCATCCAAGACTGTGAGGATGATGATGAGGAGATGCTACAACTAAAGGCACTCCTAAGGAAGAAGGCACTATCTCCAAAAGGGAAGATGAAGATCGAGGATGAAAGAAGAAGGAGAGTAGTCACACTGACTACTCCCGATATTCTTTTAACTATGATTGTATGAATTCCAACAATAACCATTACTTATGAATTCATCTAGGAAAAGCCCCATACTTTGATGGCAATGATTATTCAATGTGGAGGAAAATATATGAAAATGCATCTCGTATCACTTAACCCAAGCTTGTTGCATATAGTGTGTATAGGGATAGATATCTCGAATGATTATGAAGAGCTCACACCAATTCAAGAACAATCTATTCATTGGAACGCTCAAGCTGCAGCTGTCATAACATCGTCATGGAGCCGAGATGAGTTCACCAAGGTTGATGGACTCAAAATTGCTAAGGGGATATGGGACACTTTACAAACTGCACATGAAGGTGACCGTCATGTGCGAGAAGCCAAGATTGAAATGATTGAAGGTGAATTGAGAAGATTCACTATAGAAGAAGATGAGTCACCGCGAGACATGTACAATGGATTGAAGAATCTCATCAACAAAGTTCGATCATATGGAAGCAAGAAGTGGAATGATCATGAGGTTGTGAAGCTAATTCTTAGAGCTTTCATGCCTCGCAATGTAACCCTATGCTCGATGATTAGAGAAATCCCCGGGTATCAGAAAATGACTCTGGATGAGCTTCTTGGGAAGATTATCAACTTTGAAATGATGGAGAAGCAAGCCAAGCACGTTAAAAAGATTGCCGACCTTACCTCGGCAAAGAGGAAAGGAGTTGCTTTGAAGTCCACTTGTAAACCTATATCAAAAGAAGCTCGAGAAGCTCAAGAGGAAGACGATAGGGATGATGAGAGCAGTGATATAGATGTAGAAGATATGACCCTATTCATGAAGAAATTCAAGAAAATGATGAAAAGAAGATAAGGTGGTAGACCAAGTGAAGGAAGACAAAGGGACAAGCCAAGATAAAAAATGAAGTGTGCTTGCTATAACTGTGGAGAGTACGACCATTTCATAGTAGACCGTCCACATGAAGAAAGTAAGAGGAAGACCAAGGACAACAAGCCTCAACCTAAGAAAACTTTCAAGAAAAAGAAATGGTCAATCACACTTGGGGAAGGAGTGAGACTCTAATGATGAGTTCTCATCCGAAGAAGAAGAGGAGATGGCCAGCATAGCCATCATGAAGCCTACCAAGAAATTCACCCGCTTGCCAACCATCGGCGCAAGGAAAGACACCGACCATACGTGTCTAATGGCCAAGGAAGGTAAAAGGAAGGTAACAACTAAATCTTCCTCCTCACGTTCTTTTACTAATGACAGTGATAACTCTAGTGATGATGGAGATATGCTTGTTGGTTCAGATAAGAAAATTGAGGCTAAGATGAAATTTTTAATGGATAAGCTTGTTGGTAAGGATGAGCTATTTGATCGTGAAGAAGATATGATCATCCTCCAAAAGGAAGAATATCTTAAGATCAAAAAGCTCCTCGAGCTTGGAAAGGAACAAAGCAACTCACAGGAACTTGAGTTAGCTTCAAGCAAGGAAGCTTGTTTGAAGCTAGAAGACTCAAACATGGCTATCAAGTATGAACTTGCTAACTTAACCAAAGTTAACAAGATCCTTGAGGTACAAGTTGAGTCACTCAAATCAAGTGGTTCTTCATCCTCTTCAAGCTCACCTTCTGAACTTATAAAATCTGAAACTACTATTTCTTGTGAATGTGCTAAAATTGACACTAACTTGAAGGAGAAGTCAAACTTGACAAAGGACAAACATCGTTCCTGAAGTGGCATATTTGACGAGGAGAAGGTCAAGTATGCACGCAGTGCATACTTGATAACAAGACCTCCTAATGTCAAATATGGCATTGGGTATTCTTATGGTGAAAAGCAAAATGCTAGAAGCCACAAGAATAACAAGGAACACAATTCTTTTGTCAAGGGAAACACATCTCAAGTTAGACAACTTGATAACGTTGATAAAAGTAACATTGTTAACACATATGAGCAACAACTCTTGTTTATAACTTTTGATGCATCATATGTTCTTATGAAAAGTAATCTTGGTAGAGTTTATGCTAAACATGTTGGGCCACGCCATGGGAACACCAAGTCTCATGTGTGGGTGCTCAAATCACTTGTGACTAACCTCAAAGGACCCAAGCAAGCTTGGGTACCTAAGACCAAGGCGTAATTTGTTTTTCATGCTTATTCCTCCGGTGGAGCAAAATGGGTGCTATATAGTGGATGCACCAATCACATGACCAGAGAAAGAAGGATGTTCGTTGAATATGAAGAAAATAAAGATCAAAGCGAAGACATTTATTTTGGCGATAACAGTCAAGGAAGGGTGCTTGGTACCGGTAAAATAGCAATTTCATCACAACATATTTCTCATGTTTTACATGTTGTTTACTTAGATTATAACCTTTTGTCCATTTCTCAATTATGTGACAAGGGTTATAATTGCTTGTTCACTAATGAGGGTGTGACCGTCTCTAGAAGGAGTGATAACTCGGTTGCATTCAAGTGTGTGTTAAAGGGAAAGCTATATCTAGTTGACTTCAACAAAGATAATGCTCAACTTGACACATGCTTGATTGCAAAGACCAACATGGGTTGGCTGTGGCATAGACGGCTAGCACATGTTGGTATGAAGAATCTTCAAAAAATCCTTAAGGCGATCACATATGAGGTTTGAAGGATGTTGTTTTTGAGAAATACAGGCCTTGTAGCGCGTGTCAAGTCGGGAAGCAAGTAGGAGCACCCCATCCCGCGAAGAATGTCATGGCAACAACAAGACCACTCAAGCTACTTCACATGGACCTATTAGTTCCAATTGCTTACATAAGCATTGGTGGTAACAGATACGGTTTAGTAATTGTTGATGATTTTTTGGGCTTCACGTGGGTTTTCTTTTTGCATGATAAGACAGAAACTCAAGGGACCCTCAAGAAGTTTCTTAAGCGGGCTCAAAAATGAATTTTTGTTGACGATCAAGAACATACGAAGTGACAATAGAATGGAGTTCAAGAATACCCAAGTTGAGGAGTATCTAGACGAAGAAGGGATAAAACACGAGTTTTCAACACCTTATTCTCCTCAACAAAATGGAGTAGCTGAAAAGAAGAATCGGACACTCATTGAGATGGCGAGGATAACGCTCGATGAATACAAGACATCGGATCGGTTTTAGGCTGAAGTGGTCAACACCACGTGTTAGATCATAAACTGACTCGATCTTCATCGCCTACTAAAGAAAACATCCTATGAACTACTCACGGGTAACAAGCCGAATATCGCATACTTTCGAGTTTTTGGTTCTAAATGTTATATTTTGAACAAGAAGCCTAGGACTTCAAAGTTCACTTCGAAGTCCGATGAAGGTTTCTTACTTGGCTATGATTCGAACTCCTACGCTTATCTTGTCTTCAGGAAGGCCTCCATACTTGTTGAAGTAGCACATGACATGGTGTTCGATGAAAATAACGGCTCTCAAGGAGAGCAAGTTGATCAATGTGTGCTATATAGAGAAGAAGCTCCATGTCAAGCATTGATAAGAATGGCGTTGGGCGATATTCGACCACAAGCGCCACCTCCAAATGCGAATGAAGAAGATGAACCACAAGTGGAGGAGAATGATCAAGGGGGAGCTTCCACACAAGATCAACCTGAAGGAGACCAAGATGACCAACACATCAATGAAGGCAACCATCTAGGGGGAGAAGAAGACGATGACAATGAAGACTCAAGAACAAAAGTGCCACACCCAAGAGTTCATCAATGTATCCAAAGAGAGTAACAACTCGATCTCGTATAGCTAATTTTTGTGAACATTACTTGTTTGTATCCTCTTTGGAAACACATAGGGTTAAAGATGCATTAAAGGATTCGGATTGGGTGGTGGCGATGCAAGAAGAATTGAACAACTTCAAAAGGACGAGGTGTGGGAACTTGTTGAAGGACACAAGTTCAACATCGTCGGCACTAAATGGGTCCTCCGCAACAAGAAAGATGAACACGGGGTGGTGACAAGGAAAAGACACGACTTGTGGCCAAAGGGTATTCACAAGTCGAAGGTTTGGATTTCGACAAGACTTTTGCTCCCGTAGCTAGGCTTGAATCGATTCAAATATTACTTGCATATGCTACTCACCATGATTTCAAGCTTTAGAAAATGGATGTGAAAAGCGCCTTCCTCAACAGACTGATCAAGGAGGAGTACGTGGAGCAACCCCCGGGTTCGAAGATCAAGAGTTCCTTGACCATGTGTTCAAACTACGTAAGGCTCTCTATGGCCTCAAACAAGCTCCTAGAGCTTGGTATGAGTGCCTTAGACATTTTTAGATTGAAAATGGATTTAAGATTGGTAAAGATGATTACACATTGATTAAGCATTTTGATAATGATCTATTTATCTATCAAATTTATGTTGATGATATTATATTAGGTTCAACTAACAAATCTTTTTGTCAAGAATTTAGTGACATCATGACATATAGATTTGAGATGTCCATGATGGGAGAATTGAGATATTTCTTGGGATTCCATGTGAGGCAACAAAAGGAGGGAGGTTCATAAGCCAAACAAAGTACACTCAAGACATACTTAAGAAGTTTGGAATGGACAAAGCAAAGCCTATAAAGACTCCCATGGCGACAAATGGACACTTGGATCTCAATGAAGACGGACCAAACATGGATCAAAAGGTATATCGCTCCATGATTGGCTCCATACTTTATTTATGTTCATCTAGGCCTGATATTATGTTGATTGTATGTTTGTGTGCAAGATTTCAAGCCAATCCTAAGGAATGTCATTTGCCAGCCGTAAAGAGGATCTTGCGATACTTAGTTCATACACCTAACCTAGGCCTTTGGTACCCTAAAGGTTCAATGTTCAATCTCATTGGATACTCCGATGCAGATTATGCCGGATGCAAAGTAGATAGAAAAAGTACCTCCGGTACTCGCAAATTCCTAGGTAGACCCCTTGTTTCTTGGTCCTTCAAGAAACAAAAACTCCATTTCCTTATCCACGGCCAAAGCGGAGTATGTTGCAGCCGGAAATTGTTGTGCACAACTACTTTGGATGTGACAAACTCTAAGGGATTACGATTATAATATGAGCCATATTCCACTACTTTGTGACAATGAGAGTGCAATTAAAATTGCCCATAATCCCATTGAGCACTCTAGAACTAAACACATAGACATCCAACATAACTTTTTGAGAGATCACTCAATGAAAGGAGACATAGCCATTTCCCATGTCAACACTGAAAAACAACTCGCCGATATCTTTACCAAGCCACTTGATGAAAAACGTTTTTGTTAGCTCCGAAATGAACGAAATATCATTGATGCTCGGAACATGGCTTGAAAACTTCCGTACCTTTATGCCATCTTAAAAATCTATTGATTGTGTTATGAAAATCATCTCTCTCTATTTTTGTGACACCCGGTTCCGAAAATGAACCAAGTGAATGCATATGTGTGCCCAGGACGTTCAAGACACATACAAGAGTGCATTCACAAAAGAGTATACCGAAAATTACCACAGAACAAGATTAATTAACCACTTTTATTACAAAATCCAAAGTATCCTCGAATACAATCTCTAATGATTATTAATAACAAGTTTCAACTAATGTAGCAGAAATAACTAATTAAGTAACTAAGCAAATGGTATATAGTGCAGCTCCAATCAACACCAAAGGCAAAGCTGACGGCAGACATGGCCTAGTACTCTGCATTATCATCGTTATACTCCCAATCCTGACCTGCAATTGTTGGTGAGGGAATTGCAAGGGTGGGTACATGTCGTACTCAGCAAGTGTGGAAAGTATGACATGTAGCTGATACAAATGACGAATATAACAATGGCTATGTGCTGAAAAATACATCAAAACATTTGAAAAGCAACATAATATATGTATGTGAAATAAACCCTTCATAAAACGTAATTAATATTGTAATACCAGTCCATATTTCATTACCACCATCCATATACCAGATTTCTCCATTACCAATAACCATAATCAATATCAGAATTTAATTCATAACCAACCATAACCATGTCATTAACCATAACCATTACCAAACCATCCCAATACCATGTTCCCTCTAATCATGTGAGGGTCCAGGTTGCTCATAACTGGGAGCACGGCTATCATGATAGTTTTTAGACACACTCTGCAGAGGTTGTACCACATTACCCACGTGTTTGTGATTTCATCACCTTTCGATGACTATAGATCTCAATTATGCCGTCTCACACTTCCTTAGGTGTGTGGCCAAGAGATCATAAAATAGCTTTTACAAAGGGGTTACTAGCTTATTTAGACCCCAATGAGGTTTTATCGGTGGCACTACCTCCAACTGAGCACATCTTCAACAAAGGGCCCCCTCTTGAGCCATTCGGATCCCAGGGTAGTCCCACCAATCATCAACAGACCCAATCCGACTACCCTTCCCCGAGCTTCCTTAATGCTCCAAATAGCACTGGCACAACCCTAAATAATCAGCTATGCCGCACCCATACTTGGCCTCATGATGGCACAGTAAATCCTGGATGGTCGCTCCACGAATCGGTGCTTAGATCCAAAGCAAGCAAACCACCATAACATCCAACCCATCCACATACCAAGCTTTCTTAGATCACCCATTACCACATCATATTAACCAGTTCATATTAATCACAATCTCATAAATCTATAATTAAGTTAATTGGTATAGTTGTTTTCCCATCCCAATTAATTGAGCGAAGCAAAAAGGGTAAAAAGCCAATCCCGACTCTCTACCATAAATTCCAGGAGACAAGGGTGGTCATACAATGCTAGTAAACTTCCTATCTTAGGATTCCCATCAAATTGACACAAGCATGCAGTTGGCAAACAAAACATTTGTTTCAAAACAGGATCAATATGTTCAAGGACACTTGCCTTGCTCTTGGAATTGGTTCGGGTCAAAGCCTTCAAACTCTTGGCGCTGGAGATCCTCCGCGGCACTCTCTAGCGCAAATCCATCTAATCCGCACAATAAACATACAAGAAAAGAAGCACGATCAAAGAGTGCACAAATATTACTCAATATGGCATGACATGCATGATTATGCTAATGCAAGGTGGAACTTGCTAATGAGTTGCTTTTAATGATCACTAACTAGTTCTAATAGATTTTAACAAGTTTACACAGGTTTGGAGTTGATTTGAAACAATTTAGATTTACTTCAAGAAGAGTTAGATTGCAAAATTGGACAAGTCCGCAGTAGGCCGGACTAGTCCGCATTGCGCAGGAACAACATATTAGGATTTTCTAGATTGATGTGAATTTGGAGGTTTGGGGTCGAATTCACGTAAGGAAACATAAATAGAAGGTATACCAGGTGTTTAGAACTCCAATGAATCATAGATATTGGAGGCAACACTTGGATCTTGAAAATCTAGGGCTGATGATGAACTTGACGGTGAATTGGCGATGGAGAACAAAACTTGATGGGGATCTTGATCCTCTTTCATTTCCTCCTCCTCTTCTTCTTTCTCTAGATCTCCTCCTCCTTCCTTGGTGGTGGCTATTCACGAGCTAGGGTTTGGGTGAGCTAAAAAAGTGGCAAATAGATGTCAAACCAAGGGGTGGGGTTGTTTATAAAGAGGTGGAGGCTAGGGTTAGATGGATTTCGAGTTTGAGATGAGTAGAGGTCGGTTTAGAGTCCCACATGGGCTCTAAAAGAGTTACGCACGACGTCCCTAGGCCCACTTAATGTAAAACCCAAGAAACAAGTCATGAAACAAAAGATCAACTCGGAATCGCGATCTATCGGACAAGTCCGAAAATTACCGGACTAGTCCGAAGTTGGACAGGGAGATATCAGATAAGTCCATACTGGACATCGGTGAAGTCCGAACTTATCCAGTGGGGAAAAACTAACAAGTCTGGCTAAAATCAGACAAGTCTGACTTTATTCAGAAGGGAAAACGGTCAAGTCCGCTGGAACACCGAACTAGTCCGGACAAGTCCAGGGACTTAGCGAAATTTCAAGCAATTTGGGATACCGGACTAGTCCACTATGGGCCAGACAAGTCCGAAAATGTCCAGGGGGGAAACAGACTAGTCCGCAGCAAAGCGGACAAGTCTGTTTCAAGTCAGAGAGAAATCGGACTAGTCCGCACTTCCCAGAATTCTTAAGTGCGGTTTTTCTATCAAGTCATTTTAACTTGGTCCTTTTTATGTGGATTAATTTTAAACATATTTAATGATGGATGCATGGCATGATGCATGAAAATGAGGGTGTTACAATTTTCTCCGAAAAACTATGTTAATTACTTGATCTTGCTTAGTTATGGTCATAGCTTGATTGTTGTATGTTTATTTATCATATTCATCAAGATTATTTGTGTGTTTTGCCACCTATTTTATTAGTAAGCACCTTCAAATATATACGAATGGTCTAACTGGTTCTGTTCTAGTGACCACGGACTAGTCCGTGGTTACTCGGACTAGTCCACACAATGCAGACTAGTCCGCAGAGTTCTGGTAGTCTGGACTAGTCCGGTCCGACCACGGACTAGTCCGATTTTTCGACTCCATAACCCTACGACCGCCAAAGCCTAATCTTCTACATCCTCACAACATACCTCACATTCTCTCTCCTCAGTCAAGTGCCCCCAAGGTGATTTGGCGAGTTCTCCACCAAATCTCCGTGGGAAACGATCTTCATCGCAAGGGGATTGAGGCCCCAGACTTGTCCGCATCAAAAACTCTTCCAACTCTGCAAATCGAAGGATTTAGTAAAGTTTCTCTCCAAACCCTAGAACCTTTGATTTCTCTTGTTTTTGATCAAATATCTTAGTTCCTTCTGTTAATACATGATTCCTTGTTGTATTACAACTGCATTGAGCCACTTTTGCATCGAGAAACACCATTGCTCTGCTAGTTAGGGTTCAAATGGCTAAATATTGGACTAGTCCATTCTCAATGTGGACAAGTCCGGTACTCTAGACTAGTTCGCACTTGAGCACCGGACAATTCCAATTTCTAACTGGACACAACCCTAATTTCCTTCTACTCAATGCATTCCCTTGCCATCAATCCATATCTATGTCATGTATAACCTCCTTGTCAGGACAATG
This sequence comes from Tuctoria greenei, assembly GCA_036927565.1. Classification (NCBI taxonomy): domain Eukaryota; kingdom Viridiplantae; phylum Streptophyta; class Magnoliopsida; order Poales; family Poaceae; genus Tuctoria; species Tuctoria greenei. The sequence goes on along the minus strand of JAYESD010000010.1, from coordinate 19,824,130 downwards.
TCGAATGAAAACATCTCCGACCTTGAAGACGAGATGGATGAAGATGTGTTGCTGTGAGTCTCGGAGTCTCGCGCTAACAAAAGGCATGAGCGTGCTGTCGAGCCTTTGCCTACTCCACCTATGATGCGGTGGAAGGTTGCGGCCAAGAAGCCAGCTTTGAAAGCTCAAGATATGGTTGGCTCTAGCTCAACGTCTCATCGCCAAACCAAAGTGAAAGGCAAAGAGATTGCCTCTGGCCCGATTGGCCCACTCAAAATGACAGCTCCAAGACAAGGGAATAGAGACCCCTTGGAAGAAAAATTCAATGGCAAGGGGAGTGATGTTGCTTGGAAGCTAAGGAAAGTTGATGCTTATGACAGTGCTAAGAAGGCAGTTGATCCTAGGTTTTAGAGCAACTTTCACATGGACTACTATAGTTCTGTGTACCTGCAGATGAAGACTCCAGTAGTCCGCAGACAATGGACCGACTGGAGCCACTTTGAAAGAAAAGGTTGTGGTGCTTTTGATGAAGTGGTACATGCTTTAGAGAGGCATGGCCTCAAGGACTTGTTTGCTTTCAGATACAATTGGAATGATGAGGTCATAGCACAATTATTTACAACCTGCTTCTTTGCCAGTGATGAAGAAGAGCGAGTGACTTGGATGACACGTGGATCTAAGTACACTATGCCATATGATGAGTTTGCAAGGCTGCTGCAACTTGGTGACACCTGCAGCAATGAAGTGATTATTCTCAACATTGGGATTTTAGAGAAGGACAATATGGACATTCTCTATGATACCCGTCTCAAGTACAATCCTCCCTCAACCAAGAACATGAAGCCCTTCTTCATGGTTCTAAATTGAGTGCTTAGGAAGACAATTGCTCCAAAAGATGGAGATGCAGGGAGTCTCCAAGGTTACCTAAGGAAATTGATGAAGGTGATTAGCAAGGGCAGGAAGTTTGACATCTTCTACTACATCTGGAATGACATGGTGAACATTTCCTGCACCCCTAATCATTCCTGTGGCTATGCGCCTTATATCATGTTCATGATAGAGAAGGTAACAAGGATTGAGTTTGTGAAAGATGTTGAGCACACAACCTTGAGGTCCCATAAGCCTCCCCAAGCCTCTCTCCCAGCTGCTCCCTCACCTGCCTCAACTGAAGAACACCTGGAGAGAGCTCAAGAAGATGCAAGGACTGCCTCTAACACTAGGGCCCCTCCTCACAAATGGTCTCCTAGTGGCATTATGAAGTACCTAGCTGCTATTTTTGGCTCTTGCCGGAAAGCTGAAGTGATGATCCACAAGTTGAACAAGGCAAGGAAAGAGGACATGAGGTACATAAAGCAAAATGTCAAAGCCATATGTCAAAGGCTGGAGATTGAGCCTATTGGATCTCCAGTTATCTCCGAGGACTCTCCTTCTGACTTCTCGGATCTTCCACCTCTTTCTCCTTCTGAACTTGACTATTTTGGCATTGGGGGCTCGACGAGTGGTTCTCATCCTCATCCTCCTCAGGCTACCAACGATGAAGATGATGAAAGGACTGACAGCGAGGAGTGCCTTGATGCCAAAGGGGGAGAGATTGAGGCGGAGTCTTTAGGTTGTAGCAGTAGATGAGAGATGAGAGCTCTATTTGTATCTTTTGCTCTTTGTTATGCTTTTGGTGCTGTAAGACTTCCTTTGATGCTTTAAGACTCTTATTATGTTTCTAGTCATGTTTATGAAGTTTGTGATGATGCTTTGATATGATCTATGTTTATGCTCTAAAATTGGCATACATGCTTAATGTTGATATGATTATGTCATTTACCTCATTCTCATCACAATTATTGCTCACACACATATAGTTTTGCACCCCACCACAAAGAGTGCACACATGTCTTATGTTTTCATTGCTTAATTTGTTCCAAGCTCATATGTGCACACTTTATGAAAATCAAGATTTTCATCATATTTGTGAAATCCCAATTGGTTGTCATCAATCACCAAACAAAGGGAGATTGAAAGTGCATCTAGGAATCCCTTGTAGGTTTTGGTTGATTTATGACAAACAAATGAGATCCTAACAAAATTGTTGAGATGAGCACAGGTTTTAATGAAATTATGAAGAAAGCGCAAAACGAAAGGAGAATGAGGAATCTATATGGAAATGAGCTCAAGAGCTGAATAGAATAATTTGTTGTGTATGGAGTGTGTTGGAGAAACACACCCGAAGAGCTCAAGCAAAAGAAATCACCCTCACTGAACAAAATTTCACAAGTCCGAACTAGTCTGATATTTTCTGGACTAGTCTGATATCTCTCTAACTAAGATCGGACTAGTCCCCCTTAGTGTGGACTAGACCTCAGCACTTCACATCAGTACAAAAATGGGTAAGTCCGATATCACTACGGACTAGTCCGATATCTTTCTGACTAAAAACGGACAAGTTCATCTTAGTGCAAACTTGTCCTCAGGACCTCACACTTTACACAGAACCGGACAAGTCTGATATCACCACGGACTAGTCTGAAAACTCTCTAACTAAAATCGGACAAGTCCTCCAACTGCTGACTTGTCCTAAATTCTACATGAGGTTCACCACACCGGACTAGTCCGAACACTTCCAGAGCCCAAATCGGACTAGTCCGCCCTTTGTTGGACAAGTCTGATACATTAGAACACTTAGGGTTTCCCACATGCCGCACGTCGAACTAGTCCAGAGTCCACCACGGACTGCTATGGACATCGCAAAACCTAATGGTAATTTTTGGAAAACCTAGTATAAATAGAGGTGTACGGATCTACAACCACCTCTCTCAATTCCCTACGTCGTCACACCTCCCAAGAGCCCTAAAAACACATCTCTCGACACATTCTAACCAAAAAGAAGATCAAATCTTTGAGGATGAGCATTGATAAAAAGGAGAAACTAGTTTCACACGTCTTGTGCTCTTGGGTTTGATTCTCTTGCACACTCTTGTTGTTTACTGCATATATTTCGAATGTGTTTGGTGGTGTTCATCTTTGTAAATCTTGAGGAACCCTCAACTTGTGAGAAGGCCACTTGAATTTGGTTATTTGCCCCTTTGTGATTAGTGGAAGAGAGTAGACCTCTGTGGCGATTCGACGAGGGTAGGATTGGTGAAGACCACTCCGTGGACTGCTCAACGTGGATGTAGGTTTCCTTCGTGGGAATCGAACCACGGGATAAAATCGCGTCTTGTGCACTTTTGTTCTTATTGTTCATCTCATTCTAGGGTTTACTCAATCTTGGATAACTTACGTTAAAACATTGAAATCAAAGTTAATTTGTGCCATACATAGTTTCATTGTCGTGATACATCCAATTTACAACTTACTTTCTACTGTATAGAGTACTTGACGTGAATTCTAAGATCAAACTTGATCATTCTAGTCTGCACACATATCGGACTAGTTCGATTTCTCTGTATTTGATCAATTTTCTTAAGTGTTTCAGGGTTCGATGAAATTTCAAAAAGCCAATTCACCCCCCCCCCTCGAGGCTACATTCAAGGGGGCCTGCCATCGAGGAATCTACGACGACAGTGGGCAACGACGGAGCGTCCAGCTCCGGCACCACCCAAGGGGCCTGCCGTCAATGTCCCAACATGTTGACGACATCAACAAGCGCTGATAAGTGCGTACACTCTCTTGCTCGCTCTTGTTGCTTACAAGGTTCTCATGTGATAGCCTGTACACCAGGGGCCTACCATCGATGAATCTGCGACGATTGCGGACAACACTGGAGCATCCAGCTCCGAAACATCCCAGGGGGTCTGCCTTCGATGCATCTGCGATGATGGTGGGCGACGCCGGAGCAGCCATCCCTGGCACCCTGAAGGGGTCCTGCCGTCGACGTCTCTGTGATGATGATGGACGACACCGGAGCATCAATCTTCAACACCACCCAGGGGGCCTACTGACGACGAATCTGCGATGATGGTGGACGACGCCGGAGCATCTAGCTCTGGCACCTCTTAGGGGGCCTGCCGTCGATGAATCTACGATGACGGTGGGCGACGTCGGAGCATCCAGCTCTAGCACCACCCGAGGGGCCTATTGTCAACGTTACAGCATGTTGACGACAACAACAAGCGCTGACAAGTGAGTACACTCTCCTACCTCACTCTTGTTGCTAACAAGGTTCTCTTGTAATAGCCTGTACACCAGAAGCCAAACGTCGACAAATATGCGATGATGGTGGAGGACACCGGAGCATCTAGCTCTGGCACCTCCCAGGGGGCCTGCTATCGACGAATCTACGACGATGGTGGGCGACGCCAGAGCATCTAGCTCTGGCACCATCCAGGGGGTCTGCCATCGATGAATTTGCGACGATGGTAGATGACACTGGTGCATCCAACTCCGACACCTCTCAAGGGGCTTGCAGTCGACGAATCTACGACGACGGTGGGCGACGCCGGAGCATCCAGCTCTAGCACCACCCAAGGGGCCTATCGTCAATGTCCCAGCATGTTGACTACAACAATAAGCTTTGATAAGTGAGTACACTCTCTTACCTCGCTCTTGTTGCTAACAAGGTTCTCTTCTGATAGCCTGTACACCAGGGGCCTACCATCGACGAATCTGCGAGGATGGTGGACGACGCTGGAGCATCCATCTATGACACCTCCCAGTGTCCTGCGGTCGACGCATCTACGATGATGGTTTGCGACGCCAAAGAAGCCACCCCTGGCACCCCTTATGAGGCCTGCCGTCGTCGTCTGATGTATGACGCCGGAGCAGCCAGCTCCGTCCCCTCCCAAGGGGCCTGCCGTCGAAGAATCTACGATGATGGTGGGCAACTCCAGAGCATCCAACTCTAGCACCACCCAGGGGACCTGCCGTCGACGAATCTACGATGATGGTGTGCGACGCCAGGGCATCCAGCTCCTGCACCACCCAGGGGGTCTGCCGTCGATGAATCTACGATGATGATGGATGATGTCAGAGCATCCAGCTCCAGCACCTCCAAGGGGGCCAGCCGTTGACGAATCTATGACGACGGTGGGCGACGCCAGAGCATCCAGCTCGGGCACCACCCAAGGGGCCTACCATCAACGTCCCAACATTTTGACGACAGCAACAAGCGCTGATAAGTGAGTACACTCTCCTGTCTCGCTCTTGTAGCTAACAAGGTTCTATTGTGATAGCTTGTACACCTGGGGCCTACCATCGATGAATCTGCGATGATGTTGGACGATGCCAAAGCATGTAGCTTCGGCACCTCCCAGGGGGCATGACGTAGATGCATCTGCGGCGATGGTGGGTGACGCTGGAGTAGCCAGCCCCGGCACCCCCAGGGGGCCTATCGTCGATGTCTCTGTGATGATGATGGATGACACTAAAGCAGCCAGCTCCGACACCTCCCAAGGGGCTTACCGTCGATGAATCTATGACAATGGTGGGCGACGCTGGAGCATTAAGCTCCGGCACCAATGAGGGGACCTGCCGTCGATGTCTCCACGATGACGGTGGGCGACACAAGAGCATCTAGCTCTGGCACCACCCAGGGCGCCTGCCGTCAATGTCAACACTCAGACAAAGCTCAGCACCGCTGAAAGGGCCTGCCATCGATGTCTCTGCGACAATGATGGACGACGCTAGAGCAGCCAGCTCCAGCACCTCCCAAGGAGCCTGCCGTCGACGAATCTATGATGTTGGTGGGCGACGCCAGAGCATCCAGCCCTAGCACCACCCAGCGGGCCTACCGTCGACATCTCTATGATGACGGTTGGCGATGACGGAGCATCCAGCTCCGGCACCACCCAGGGGGCCTATCGTCAACGAATCTGCGATGATGGTGGACGACACTGGAGCAACCAGCTCTGGCACCTACCAGGGGGCCTGCTGTTGACGACTCTATGACGAAGGTGGGCAATGCTAGAGCATCCAGCTCCGACACCACCCAAGGGTCCTGCTGTCAATGTCCTAGCATGTTGACGACAGCAACAAGCGCTGATAAGTGAGTACACTCTCCTGCCTCGCTCTTGTTGCTAACAAGGTTCTCATGTGATAGCCTGTACACCAGGGGCCTACCGTCGACGAATATGCGATGATGGTGGACGACATTGGAGCATCCAACTCTGGCACTTCCTAGGGGGCCCGCCGTTGACACATCTGCGATAATGGTGGGCGACGTCGGAGTAGCCAGCCCTGGCACCCCTAAGGGGGCATGCCGTCGACATCTCTGCGATGATGATGGATGACGCTGGAGCAGCCAACTTTGACACCTCCCAAGGGGCCTGTCATCAAAGAATCTACAACGATGGTGGGCGATTCCAGAGCATCTAGCTCCGGCACCACCCAAGGGGCCTGCCGTCGCAAATCTACGATGATGGTGGGCGACGCCGAAGCATCCAGCTCCGGCACCACCCAGGGGGCCTGCCGTCGACAAATCTGTGATGCTGGTGGATGAGGCCAGAGCATCCAGCTCCGGCACCGCCCAGAGGGCGTGCCTTGGTGATGCCAGAGCATCTAGCTTCGGCCACACAAGGGACCTGCCTTCAACATCCCAGCTTGTTGATGACAACAACAAGCGCTGATAAGTGAGTACATTCTCCTGCCTCGCTCTTGTTGCTAACAAGGTTCTTTTGTTATAGCCTGTATAGCAGGAGCCAACCATCAATGAATCGGCGATGATGGTGGACGGTGCTAGAGCATCCAGCTCCAGCACCTCCCAGGGGCCTACCGTCGACGCATTTGCAATGATAGTGGGCGACGCTGGAGTAGCCACCCCCAGCACACCACAGAGGGCCTCTCGTCAATGTCTCTACGATGATGATGGACAACGCTGGAGCAGCCAGCTTCGGCACCTCTCAAGGGGCCTGCCATCAACAAATCTACAATGATGGTGGGCAACGCCAGAGCATCCAGCTCTGGCACCACCGAAAGGTCCTACCGCCGATGAATCTACGACGATGGTGGACGACACCGGAGCATCAAACTCCGGCACCACCCAGGGGGCCTGCTGTCGAGAATCTGCTACGATGGCGGATGACGCTGGAGCATACAGCTCCAACACCTCCTAGGGGGCCTGTTGTCGACAAATCTATGACGACATTAGGTGACACAGGAGCATTGTGACACCCGGTTCCAAAAATGAACCAAGTGAACGCATATGTGTGCCCAGGACGTTCAACACACATACACGAGTGCATTCACAAAAGAGTATACAGAAAATTACAACGGAACAAAATTAATTAACCAAATTTTACTACACAAACCATATTATCCTCGAATACTAGATCTAATGAATATTAATAACAAGTTCAACTAATGCAGCGGAAATAAAATAAATAAGCAAACTAAACAGCTAGGCAGCATAAGCGATAGGGTATATCGTAGCTCCAATCAACACCACAGGCAAGCTGACTGTAGACACGGCCTAGAACTCCGCATTATCGCTATTAAACTCCCAATCCTTACCTGCAACTGTTGGGGGGGGGGGAGGGTTGCAAGAGTGAGTACATGTCGTACTCAGCAAGTGTGGAAAGTATGACATGTGGCTGATTCAAATGACGAATGTAATAATGGTGGAGTGCTGAAAAGTACATTAAAACATTTGAAAAGCAATATATTACATGTATATGAAATAAATCCATCATAAGCCATGTAGTTATCATAATACGAGTCCATATTCCATATCCATGATCATATACCAATATCCATATTCAATACCAGAATTCAATTCATAACCATCCATAACCATAATACCAACCATAACCATCCCAAGAACCATACCAAATCCCAAGTATCCTCTAATCATGTGAGGGTCCAGGTTTCTCATAATCGGGAGCATGGCTATCATGATAGTTTTAGACACGCTCTACAGAGGTTGTACCGCTTTACTCACGTGTTTGTGATTTTATCACCTTTCCATGACTATAGAATCTCAATTATGCCGTCTCACACTTGCGTAGGTGTGTGGTCAAGAGATCACAAAATAGCCTTTACAAAGGGATTACTAGCCTATTTAGACCCCACTGAGGTTTCACCGGTGGCGATGTCTCCAACTGAGCACATCTTCAGCCAAGGGCCCCCTCTTGAGCCACTCGGATCCCAGGGTAGTCCCACCAATCATCAACTAACCCAATCCGACTACCCCTTCCCCGAGCATCCATAATGGTCCAAATAGCACTAGCAAAGTCCTAATTAATCAGCTATGCCGCACCCATACTTGGCCTCGTGGTGGCACTGTAAATCCTGGATGGTCGCTCCACGAACCAATCCTTAGATCTAAAGAAAGCAAAACCACCATAACATCCAACCCATCCATGTACCAAGCTTACTTAGATCACCCATTACCATATCAGATTTAACCAGTTCATGTCAACCACAATCTCATCAATGCATAATTAAATTAAGTAGTGTAGTTGTTCTTCCATCCCAATTAATTAAGCGAAGCAAAAAGGTAAGAATCCCATCCCGACTCTCTACCATATATTCCAGGTGACAAGGGTGGTTAAACAAAGATAGTAAACTTCCTACCATAGGATTTCCCATCAAATTGACACAACATGCAGTTTTGCAAATAAAACATTTATTTCAAAACAGGATCAATATGCTTCAAGGACACATGCCTCTCTTTTGTGGTTGGTTCGGGTAAACTTCTTCAAACTCTTGGCGCTGAAGATCCTCCGCGACACTCTCTAGCACAAATCTATCTAATCCGCAAAATAATCATACGAAACACAATCAAAGAGTGCACAAATATTACTCAATATGACATGACATGCATGATTAATGCAAATGCATGGTGGAACTTGTTAACAGATTGCTTTCAAAGGATCACTAATAAGTTCTAATAGTTTTCAACAAGTTTATACAGGTTTGGATTTGATTAGATCTACTTTTAGAATTAATTCAATAGAAATTAACCAGGAAAATTGGACTAGTCCGCTAGTGACCGGACAAGTCCGCACTTTGCGAGATCAGCATATTAGGGTTTTCTAGATCGACATGAATTTTGAGACTTGGGAATGAATTCACGTAAGAAAAAGAGAATAAAGGGTATACCAGGTGTTTAGGACTCCAATGAATCGAGAAACTTGGAGGTAGCACTTGGATCTTGATGATCTAGGGTTGGTGATGAAATTGGAGATGAATTGGTGATGAAGAACGAAACTTGATGGAGATCTTAATCCTCTTTCATTTCCTCCTCTTCTTCTTCTTGCTTGGGATATCCTCCTTTCTCCTTGATGGTGGCTGTCCACGAACTAGGGTTTGGTTGGGGTGGAAAAGTGGCAAATAGATGTCAAGCCAAGGGGTGGGGTTGTTTATATAGAGGTGGAGGCTAGGGTTAGATGGATTTCAAGTTTGAAAGGAGTAGAGGCCGGTTTAGAGTCCCACATGGGCTCTAAAAGAGTTAGACATGACATCCTAGGCCCACTTAACTTGAAACCCAAGAAACAAGTCGTAAAACAAAAGATCAATCCAGGGTCCTGAAATATCAGACAAGTCTGACAAGGACCGGACTAGTCCGAAGTTAGTCAAAAAGAAATCGGACAAGTCTGGCCAAATATCAGACAAGTCCGACATTAGTTAGAGAGGAGAACGGACAAGTCCGCTGGGACACCGGACTAGTCCGGACAAGTCAAGGGACTTAGCAAATTTTCAAGGATTCTTGGAACACCGGACTAGTCCGCATAAAATCGGACAAGTACGAAAGTGTCCAGAGGCAAAATCGGACTAGCCCGCTGCAAAAACGGACAAGTCTGATTTTAGTCAGAGAGAAATCGGACTAGTCCTCACCAAAATCGGACTAGTCCGCACTTTTCAGCATTTTAAGTGCGGTTTTGTTCCAAATCAATTTTAAACTCATTCCTCCTGATGTGGATTAATGTTAAACATATATATGAATGTATGTAGGGCATGATGCATGAAAATGAGGGTGTTACAAACCTACCCCCCTTAAAATGAATCTCGCCCTCGATATTCAATGCGGAAGAGAAAATATAGGGAAATTCCTTCTTGAGATCATCCTCCAATTCCCACGTTACTTTTTTTCTGGGTGGTTCTTACATTGAACTTTACACCATCTAATAACCTTGTTCCTTGTGACTCTCTCCCTGGTTTACAAAAATTTTGACCGGTTGCTCGGCAGAAGTCAAATCTGCCTCTAATTCTGATCCTTCCATTGGCACTTGTTCTTCTGGTACTCTCAAGCACTTCTTGAGTTGGGAAACATGAAACACATCATGAACATCTGAAACATGAGCTGGCATCTCCATCTTATATGCTACCTCTCCTCTTTTGTCCAAAATCTTGAATGGTCTGATATAGCGAGGTGCTAGCTTGCCTCTTATATTAAACCTCTTTTGACCTCTCATTGGTGAAACCTTGTGGTAAACAAAATCTCCCACTTCAAAGGTTAATTTCCTTCTCCTATTGCCCGCATAGCCTTTTTGTCTTGATTGGGCAGCCCTCACGTTTTCACGAATTATTTGGACTTGCAATTCGGCTTCTTGCAACACATCCGGACCAAATACTTGAGTTTCTCCTGCCTCATTCCAGAATAAAGGTGTCCTACACTTCCTTCCATAAAGCGCTTCATATGGTGGCATTTTCAAGCTTGCTTGGTAACTATTGTTTTATGAAAATTCTGCATATGGCAACCTCTTGTCCCAACTTTTCCCATGCTTTAAAGCACAAGCTCTTAACATGTCTTCTAAAATCTGATTGGTCCTCTCGGTTTGTCCATCCGTTTGAGGGTGATATGCTGAACTAAAATTCAACCTCGTTCCCAAAGCTTCATGCAATTTTTGCCAAAACCTGGAAGTGAATTGGGAACCTCTATCTGAGACTATCTTCTTCGGAACTCCATGCAAACATACTATCCTTCCCATATACAGTTCCGCCAATTTCTCTCCATTATAGGTGGTCTTGACGGGAATAATGTGGGCTGACTTAGTTAATCGATCCACAATTACCCAAATTGAGTCGTAACCGGACTGAGTACGTGGTAAACAAACTATGAAGTCCATACCGATCTATTCCCACTTCCACTCTAGAATCTTTAATAGTTGCAATAGTCCAGATGGCCTTTGATGTTCCACCTTGACCCGCTGACACACATCACACAATGCTACATATTCAGTTATGTCCTTTTTCATGCTATCCCACCAATAGCAAGTCTTCAAGTCTTTGTACATCTTTGTACAACCGGAGTGAATTGAGTAAGGCGAGTCATGTGGCTCCTTTAGTATTGTCTCTCGAATATGCTTCACATTAGGCACAACAATCCTTTTTGCCTGCCATAAGGTACCATGTTCATCCTCATCGAATCTGAATTCTCTCCCCTCTTGGGTCCTTTCCTTGATTTCTTGAATTTCGTCATCCTTAGTTTGACCTTACCGAATTTCTTGCTCCAATGTTGGGTTTAACTCTATCATCTCCATCTCACTTAAAAATCCAAGGTTCAACCGTTCAAACTCCTTACATAACTCGGATGGTAACTCTCGAACTTGAGTTGATGACTTACTCCTTTTCTACTCAAAGCATCGGCGACTACATTGGCTTTTCCCGAATGATAGTTGATCCCCAAATCATAATCTTTGATGAGCTCCAACCATCTCCGTTGCCTCAAATTCAGATCCACTTGTGTGAAAATATACTTAAGACTCTTGTGATCCGTATAAATTTCACACCTATGTCCAAGGATGTAGTGTCTCCAAATTTTCAATTCGTGTATCACGACTGCAAGTTCCAAATCATGCGTTGGATAATTCTTCTCATGTTTCTTCAATTGTCTTGATGCATAGGTGACCACTTGACCTTCTTGCATGAGCACACATCCAAGTCCTTGTTTCGAGGCGTCGCAATATATCTCAAGACTCTTGCTTACATCCGGCAGTACCAAAACTGGGGCTGTTGTCAACCTCTTCTTCAACACCTCAAAACTGTTTTGACAAACTTGAGTCCATTGGAAAGCCTTTCCCTTCATTAGAAATTCTGTCATTGGCTTGGCTATCTTGGAAAAGTCCTTGATGAACCGACAGTAATATCTAGCCATCCCAAGGAAACTCCTTATTTCCTTGACATTTTGCGGTGGTTCCCACTTCAACACGTCTCTCACTTTTCTGGGGTCAACTGATACTCCTCCTCCTGAGATGATATGACCCAAAAATGATACTTATCTCAACCAAAACTGACACTTGTTGACTTGACATACAATTGATGCTCCCTCAATTTCTGCAACGTGAGCCTCAAATGTTCCTCATGTTCCTTCTCATCCTTCGAGTAGATCATAATGTCATCAATAAACACCACAACAAACTCATCCAAGTACTCCATGAAGACCTTATTCATGAGGTACATAAAGTACGCAGGTGCATTGGTCGATCCAAAAGACATCACGGTGTACTCATAAGATCCATACTGCGTCCTAAAAGCTCTCTTGGGTATGTCCGACGGTCTAATCTTCATTTGAAAGTATCAAGACCTCAAATCAATCTCAGAGAAGACACAAGCACCCTTCATCTGATCAAACAAGTATTCTATGCATGGCAAGGTGTACTTGTTCTTGATTGTTACCTCGTTGAGAGCTCGGTAATCAATGCACATCCTTTGGGATCCATCCTTCTTGTCCACAAATAGAACGGGCGCTCCCCAAGGTGAAGAGCTAGGGCGAATAAAACCCTTCTCTAGTTGCTCTTGAATCTGCTTCTTGAGCTCCGCTAATTCCATAGGAGGCATCCTATACGGCCTCTTATCTATAGGTGCAGTTCCAGTTATCAAATCAATAACAAACTCAATGTCTCGATCAGGTGGCATACCTGGCAACTCCTCCCGAAAAACATCCAAAAATGCACACACCACCGGAATCTCCTCAATCACGACACTATCCATATGATTCAGCTCCAAACGTTTCGGTGTGGTTTGAGATGCTTCAAATTCTACGGTGATCCCTTCTTCATTGGTCAACTTTACCATTTTTGTGGCACACTCAATAACTCCATTGTGCTTCCTTAACCAGTCTATACCAAGTATAATGTCCAATCCTTGAGAATCCAAAACAATGAGGTTGGCGTAGAAGTCTACCCCCCTTATTCTAAAGCTTACATTTGGCATACTATATTTGTCCTCATCTCTCCTCCAGGAGAATTAACCAATAGAGTAAACTTCATATGGTAGAGAGGCAAACTATACTTGGCAACATACTTCGATGCAATGAATGAATGCGATGCTCCAGAATCAAACAACATAGTCGCGGGGTTGGAGTTTGCGAGAAACATACCAATGACCACGTCATTCGCTTGTTGAGCATCCTCCAAGAGACATGGTTCACGTTGCCACGAGCAAAATTCTGCTGTTCGCGGTTCCCTTGCGGTTGTCCTCCATTGGGTCTTGGGTTTTGCCTCGACACATTGCTTCCTTGACCATGTCCCGACTTAGGACATTGATGTGCGAAGTGTCCAGTGTCTCCACAAGTATAGCACTTCTTAACTCCACCAGAATTATTGGGACGAGCTTGGTTTTGAACATTTGCACCAGGAAAATTAGCACAAGGTGCATAAGGCATTGGGGGCCTAGGTGCTTGCATGACAAGGTGCTGCTGCACAAATAGAGTTGGGCGCGGTGCAAATCCAGGGCAATGAGCAGGCGCAAAAGAGCTAAAGTAAGGCGCATTGGGCCGTGCGAAGCGAGGGCATACATTACTTCCTTGTTGCTGTCGTTGATATGGCGCCTTCCTCTTGTTGTCTTGTTCCATCTCATGGATCTTGTTCTCCACCACAATTGCTTTGTCCACAATCTTCTGAAAGTTGGCATAATCACAGTTTTGTAGTTGCACTTGGATTACATTGTTCAGGCCCCTCATGAATAAGTATTGCTTCCAGCTGTCCCGGCTCACATCTTCAGGCGCATACCTTGAAAGTTGAGTGAACTTATTGAGATATTCACCCACACTCAATCTTCCTTGCCTCAAGTTCTCGAATTCTTGCCTCTTCAAGATCATAACTCCTTCCGGCACATAATGAGAACGAAAGCTCTCTTTGACTTCAGCCCAAGTAATTCTCTCTTGGTTTACGTGAGCATTGCATAAGGAATCCCACCAATCCGCAGCTGCTCCAACTAGTTGATGAGAAGTGAAAAGCACTTTCTCCCAGTCACTGCATTGAACAATAGCTAGCTTCTTCTCCACGGACATGAGCCAATCATCCGCATCCTTATGGTTAGCGGCTTGAGCAAAGGCTGGCGACCTAGTCCTCATAAACTCTCCCAACCGGTTATGAGGAGGTGGGGGTGGCGGTGGAGGCATGTGGGGCTGATTATTGATGTTACCAGCCTACAACTGTCCCATAGTTTGTATCATGGTCTGCATGAGCTGGTTCTGCATAGCCAGTAGCTGCTCAATATTGATAGCTCCATGATCAGGTCATTGTCCATTGTTGTTCTGAGGTACTCCATGGTTCTCCTCTTCATCATTGCCAACCCTCTAGTTACAAGTCCTCACCATCTGAAGAAAAGCAATAGGTAAGAATTAGAAAACCATCCCCAACTATATGCATCAAGGGATATGAAACTAGACAACTAACTAGCCTATGTGGATATGGTAATGCTAAAGCATCCAAAATCCTCTATTAAGCACACAAGCAACCAATATATATAGCAAACAACAAACCAAGCAAAAACACATCAATTTCCTGAGTGCTCCTATGTGCTCTAAAGTGTCCATTCTATCTAGGCTGCATCCTACGGTCCACCTGTGGCTCTGATACCAATCTGTGACACCCGGTTCCAAAAATGAACCAAGTGAACGCATATGTGTGCCCAGGACGTTCAACAATCATACACGAGTGCATTCACAAAAGAGTATACAAAAAATTACCACAGAACAAGATAAATTAACCAAATTTTATTACAAAAACCATATTATCCTCGAATACAAGCTCTAATAAATATTAATAGCAAGTTCAACTAATGCAACGGAAATAAACTAAATAAGCAAACTAAACAGCTAGGCAGCATAAGCGATAGGGTATAGCGCAGCTCCAATCAACACCACAGGCAAGCTGACTGTAGACACGACCTAGAACTCTGCATTATCGCCATTAAACTCCCAATCCTGACCTGCAACTGTTGGGGGGGGGGGGGATTGCAAGAGTGAGTACATGTCGTACTCAGCAAGTGTGGAAAGTATGACATGTGGCAGATTCAAATGACGAATATAATAATGGTGGAGTGATGAAAAGTACATTAAAACTTTTTAAAAGCAATATATTACATGTATATGAAATAAACTCATCATAAGACATGTTGTTATCATAATACCAGTCCATATTCCATATCCATAATCATGTACCAATATCCATATTCAATACCAGAACTCAATTCATAACCACCCATAACAATAATACCAACCATAACCATCCCAAGAACCATACCAAATCCCACGTTTCCTCTAATCATGTGAGGGTTCAGGTTGCTCATAACCAGGAGCAAGGCTATCATGATAGTTTTAGACACACTCTACAGAGGCTGTACCACTTTACCCACGTGTTTGTGATTTTATCACCCTTTGATGACTATAGAATCTCAATTATGCCGTCTCACACTTCTGTAGGTGTGTGGCCAAGAGATCAAAAAATAGCCTTTACAAAGGGATTACTAGCCTATTTAAACCCCACTGAGGTTTCACCAGTAGCAATGTCTCCAACTGAGCACATCTTCAACCAAGGGCCCCCTGTTGAGCCATTCGGATCCTAGGGTAGTCCCACCAATCAACAACAAACCCAATCCGACTACCCCTTCCCTGATCATCCTTAATAGTCCAAATAGCACTGGCAAAGCCCTAATTAATCAGCTATGCCGCACTCATACTTGGCCTCGTGGTGGCACTATAAATCCTGGATGGTCGCTCCACGAACCAGTCCTTAGATCTAAAGCAAGCAAAACCACCATAACATCCAACCCATCCACGTATCAGGCTTGCTTAGATCACCCATTACCATATCAGATTTTACCAGTTCATGTCAATTACAATCTCATCAATGCATAATTAAATTAAGTAGTGTAGTTGTTCTTCCATCCCAATTAATTAAGCAACGCAAAAAGGTAAAAATTCCGTCCCGACTCTCTACCATATATTCCAGGTCACAAGGGTGGTTAAACAAAGCTAGTAAACTTCCTACCATAGGATTTCCCATCAAATTGACACAGCATGCAGTTTTGCAAATAAAACATTTATTTCAAAACAGGATCAATATGCTTCAAGGACACTTGCCACGCTCTTGCGGTTGGTTCGGGTCAACTTCTTCAAACTCTTGGTGTTGAAGATCCTCCGCGACACTCTCTAGGCCAATCCGTCTAATCCACAAAATAATCATACAAACAAGAAACACAATCAAAGAGTGCACAAATATTACTCAACATGACGTGACATGCATGATTGATGCAAATGCAAGGTGGAACTTGTTAATAGATTGCTTTCAAAGGATCACTAATAAGTTCTAATAGTTTTTAAAAAGTTTTTACAGGTTTGGATTTGATTAGATCTACTTTTAGAATTAATTCAATAGAAATTAACCAGGAAAATCGGACTAGTTCGCTAGGGACCGGACAAGTCCGCACTTTGCGAGATGAGCAGATTCAGTTTTTCTAGATCGACATGAATTTGGAGACTTGGGGTTGAATTCACGTAAGAAAAAGAGAATAAAAGGTATTCCAGATGTTTAGGACTCCAATGAATCAAGAAACTTGGAGGTAGCACTTGGCTCTTAATGATCTAGGGTTGGTGATAAACTTGGAGATGAATTGGTGATGAAGAACGAAACTTGATGGAGATCTTGATCCTATTTCGTTTCCTCCTCTTCTTCTTCTTGCTTGGGATCTCCTCCTTCCTACTTGATGGTGGCTCTCCACGAACTAGGGTTTGGGTGGGGTGGAAAAGTGGCAAATAGATGTCAAGCCAAGGGGTGGGGTTCTTTATATAGAGGTGGAGGCTAGGGTTAAATGGATTTTGAGTTTGAGAGGTGTAGAGGCCGGTTTAGAGTCCCACATGGGCTCTAAAAGAGTTAGGCACGACGTCCTTAGGCCCACATAACGTGAAACCCAAGATACAAGTCGTAAAACAAAAGATCTATCCGGGGTCGCAAAATATCAGACAAGTCCGACAAGGACCGAACTAGTCCATAGTTAGTTAGAAAGAAATTGGACAAGTCTGGCAAAAAATCGAACAAGTCCGACTTTAGTTAGAGAGGAAAACAGACAAGTCCGCTAGGACACCGGACTAGTCCGAACAAGTCTAGGAACTTAGCAAATTTTCAAGGATTTTTCGAACATCGTACTAGTCGGCATAAAATCGGACATGTCCGAAAGTGTCCAGAGGAAAAATTAGACTAGTCCGCTGCAAAAACGGACAAGTCTAATTTTAGTCAGATTGAAATCGGACTAGTCCTCACCAAAATCGGACTAGTTCGCACTTTTCAGCATTTTAAGTGAGGTTTTATTCCAAATCAATTGTAAACTCATTCCTCTTGAAAATGTTAACATGTATATGAATGTATGTAGGGCATGATGCATGAAAATGAGGGTGTTACAAGCATCCAGCTCTGACACCATCCAAGGAGCCTGCCATCTACGTCCCAACATGTTGACGATAGCAACAAGCGCTGATAAGTGAGTACACTCTTCTGCCCTGCTGTTGTTGCTAACAAGGTTCTCTTTTGATAGCTCGTACACCAGGGGCCTACGGTCGACGAATCTACAATGATGGTGGACGACGCCGAAGCATCCATCTCCGAAACCTCCCAGGGGGTCTGTTGTCGATGCATCAGTGATGATGGTGGGCGATGCTGAAGCAGCCAGTCCTGGCACCCCCCAGGGGCCCTGCCATCGGTGTCTCTGCGACTACGATGGATGACGGCAGAGCAGCCAGCTCCGGCACCTCCCAAGGGCCCTGCCATCGACGAATCTATGATGATGGTGGGCGATGTTGGAGCGTCCAGCTTTGGCACCACACAGGGGGCATGAAGTCGACGAATCTGCGGTGATGGTGGATAACAACGGAGCATCCAGCTCTAGCACCACCCAGGGGGCCTGCCGTCGACGAATCTATGACGACGCTGGACGACGCCGAAGCATCTAGCTCCGGAACCACCCAAGGGGCCCGCCGTCAACATCTTAGCATGTTGACGACAGCAACAAGCGCTGATAAGTGAGTACACTCTCCTGCCTCACTCTTGTTGCTAACAAGGTTCTCTTGTGATAGCCTGTACACCAGGGGCCTACCGTCGACGAATCTGCGATGATTGTGAACAACATCGGAGCATCCAGCTCTGGCACCTCCTAGGGGGGCTACCGTCGGTGCATCTATGACGATGGTGGGTGACATCAGAGCATCCAGCCCCGGCACCCCCCGAGAGCCTGTCGTCAACGTCTCTGCAATGATGATGGACGATGCCAGAGCATCCAACTCCAGCACCTCCCGAGGGTCTTCCCATCGATGAATCTATGACGATGGTGGGTGATTCCAGAGCATCCAGCTCTAGCACCAGCCAGGGTGCCTGCCATCGACGTCTCTGCAACGACGGTGGGCAATGCTGGAGCATCTAAATCTGGCACCGCCCATGGGGCCTGCTGTCAACATCAACATTCAAACAAAGCTCAACGCCCCTGGAAGGGTTTGCCATCGACGTCTCTGCGACAATGATGGACTACGCCGGAGTAGCCAGCTCCGGCAGCTCCGATGGGGCTTGCCGTCGACGAATCTATGACGACGGTGGGCGACGTCGGAGCATCCAGCTCTTGCACCACCCAGGGGGCCTGCCGTCGACGTCTCTGCAATGACGGTGGGCAACAACGGAACATCCAGCTCCAGCACCACCCAGGGGGTCTGTCGTCAATGTCAACACTCAAACAAAGCTCAGAGCCCTTGGAAGGGCCCCACCGAGGTTAGCCACTCATGCTCCCTCGCTCCGCTAGGGGCCAATTGAAGACATCCTGCACTCATGTGGTAGGCGTTCCCAGCAACCTGGCCACACCTGCCAGGTGTCTCTAAGGAGGTTCCATAGGTAGGACACCAACTAACGACAAATTGGCCATGTCAACTGTGCAACCGATGGTCCCTCAAAAGCTAACGAACTCGACAAAAGCTCTTCAAGATCTTACGCAGCTAAGGACTTGGGGTAACAAGTTGAGAAGCACGACACAAGCCAACGAGCAAAACATAAATTTAAATTTCTTAAAAAATTATTGGTAAAAAGGAATCATCCCCAGATACAAGGTGCTCCACCTGGGGGCCGCCGGTCTCAACTCCGCTGGAATGAAGAGGCCACTTGCTTCGCATGGTCCTGGACTTGAGCCCTCGCCTCATCCTCCCACTCATCAAAGGGGCCTTTATCTACCAACTCCAGCGGGATCTGCGGGTACTAGCTCTGAAAGCACAACAGGACATGGGAGGCAACTTGCTCCGCCAGCTTCGTTCCTTCAACCTCCAGCTTCCTCGCAAGGATAGTGTTCACCAACGCCAACATTGAGCAGAAGGAGTCCAAAGCTGGGAGCAGCTCGGCCACCCCATGAGACAACTGCCCGCGCTGCATGGGACCAAGTCCGAGGGGTTGCAACATTACCTGAAAGTGCATCTAGGCAATCCCATGTGGATTTTGGACGATTGATGACAAGCAAATGAGATCCTAATGAATTTATTGAGATGACTGCAGGATCAGCAAAATGAGATAGTTTAGTGCACTCAAAATGGTGAAAAATGAAGTGGTGTACAATAGAGAAAATCCCAACTATCAACTAAAGCGCGAAGTAGATTTAAATGTATAGGATGTGTGTGAGAGACACATCCCAAGAGCTCAAGTATCTGCGTAGGGGTAAGGGCTTAAAAACACCTAAAACTCACTGATCACCGGACTAGTCTGTTCATGGACCGGACTAGTCTGTTTAACTCTCTGTTGTCCAAATACATTGAGCACCGAACTAGTCCGTCTATGGACCAGACTAGTTCGTTAACCTTTCTAGAATCCAATAACACAGTGTACCGGCTAGTTCGATCATGGACCGGACTAGTCCATTCAAGTCTCTGTAAATCCTATTCAGTGCACTCCAGACAAGTCCGTCCATGGGACAGGACTAGTCCGTTGAACTATTTGGAGTCCAATTACACATAGCACCGGACAAGTCCGTTCTTAGATCAGACTAGTCCATTCAACTCTCTGGAGTTGAATTACACTAGCAACAGGCATGTCCGGACATACACCGGATTAGTGCGGTCTACCTCACACAATTAGGATTTCTAGTGTGCTGCATTCCACACCGTCTTCTACACAGCACACCGAACAAGTCTGGTACCCAGTATAGACTAGTTCGGTCATCGGGATTTCTAACGGTAACTTTTTGGAAACCCTATAAATAGGAGATCCATGGCCCCACAATGACATCTTTCGATTCCTACCGTCAAAATCATAAACCCTAGCGCCGCCACCTGTCCCAAGAGCCCAGAAACACATCTCCTCATGCATCTAAAGTCCAAAAAGGTGAAAACCAATTGAATACTTAGAATCGGGATTGGGAGATTATCGTCTACACATTGTGAGCTCTTGGGGTTTGATCACTTGACACTCGTACTCTATCTTGTAATCTTTTCGAGTGTATTTGATCATCTTTTTGTTGTAATTTTTGTGGGATCCCTCAACATGTAAGGTTGCCCCATAAACTCAGTGATTGCCCATGATAGTGGATTCAAGTTGGCCTTGTGTGGTGACTTGAAGAGGGAAAGGGTTTGCAGAGACCAGGCTCTGTGTGGGCTTCCCGAACGAGGAGTAGATCTCTTTGGTGAGATCGAACCTCATTAAAAATCGGTGTCTCTTGTGCTTCTTTACTTTTGCATCTTTATTAGGGCACATAGTTGATCAATATCACAACTTGAATTGCAAATTGTCTTTTACGTACAACTTCACAACATAGACTGCAAATTCAAGTAATCTTATCTGTTGTTTACATTTCCGCTGCCTAAAAGAATTTAAATCATGTTTAGATACTTTATCAAATCAAAATACACAAGGCACACCGGACTAGTCCGTCCACACAACCGGACAAGTCTGGTCAATCAAGTTTTTGACTGTTTGATTAAGTGTGCAGGAAATTTTCAAAGCCTGTTCACCCCCTCTAGGCCACATTCAATTGGTATCAGAGCCAGGTTCTCCATCAACGAGACTCACTGCTCGGAAAGATGAATGGCCTCTCAGAAGAACAACGAGATCCCGAAGGTGCTCAACATCGAGGAAGAGCAAGAAACTAAAGCCTTCAATGTACTAAGAGAAAATCGACATGATGATGAAGAGGTACTCAATTGAAGGCTCTTCTGGCGAAGAAACTGCTGGCGCAAAAGGGAAAAGAAGAAGAGAAGACGACAGGGAGTGGTCATCACGACTACTCCCGATATCCTTACAATTATAATCGTCTTAATTCAAATAATCACTATCTTTCTATTCCCATGGGAAAACCTCCACAATTTGACAGAAATGACTACACCATGTGGAAATACAATATGAAGATGCATCTAATCTCTTTGAATCCTAGCCTTTGGCATATTGTGTGCACAGGTGTAGATATCCCGGACACGGATAAAGAACTCACTCTAGAACAAGAACAAGAGATTCAACACGACGCACCAGTTGTTGCAGTGATCACAGCATCGAGTAGGGAGGAGTGCACCAAGATTGATGGATTGTAAAGCGCAATAAAGATCTAGGATACACTTAAAATAGCCCATGAAGGAAATAGGTCAGTCCAAGAAGCCAAAATTGAGATGCTTTAAGGAGAGTTGGGGAATTTTCTATCGAGGAAGGCGAATCACCTTATGACATGTAACTTACTCAAAGCTAGAAAACTCACATGTTGCAATCAAGGATGAGCTTGCTAACTTGTCAAAAGTTAACAAGATTCTTGAGGTGCAACTTTATTCGCTCAAGCAAAGTGACTCTCTTCCTCCAAAAGCTCACCTTCCAAAGGTGTAAGTTCGACAACTATTGCAACTTGAACATGTTCTATTAAGAAAAATGTTGTCAAACCTGATTCTTCTACTTCTCATGCAATGTCACTAGACCTCCTAACGTCAAAGATGGTCTTGGGTTTAACAAGAACAAACACATGTCCACTAATGTCCATGCTAAGAAGAGAATCACTTTTGTTAAGGAAAAATCGCATGAATCTGACTTGCAAATATTGTTTTGTACCTTCGATGCTTCCTATATTCTTATGAAAGACAAAGTTGAAATGTGTTTGCCAAATATGCAGGGCCACGCCACAAGAATTCTAAAACTTGTGTTTGGGTGCCCAAGATTCTTGTAACTAACCTGAGAGGACCCAAGAAAGCTTGAGTTCCTAAAACCAATGAATGATTCTGTTTTCCAGGCCTACTGCTTCGGTGGATAAAAATGGGTGCTAGACAGTGGATGCACCAATAACATGACCGAAGAGAGGAATATGTTCATGGAGTATGAGCACAATGCAAATCCAAGTGAGGGCATATACTTTGGAGACAACAGCCAAGGAAAGGTTCTTGGTAGCGATAAAATTGAAATCTCTTCTCAACATACACTCTCGAATGTTTTACATGTATATTCTTTAGATTATAACCTTTTGTCAATATCTCAGCTATGCGACAAAGGTTATAACTGTTTATTCACTAATGAGGGTGTGACCATTTTTAGAAGAAGTGATGGCTCGATTTCATTCAAGGAAAGGTTGAAGGGAAAGCTTTATCTTGTTAACTTCAACAAAGATAGAGCTGAACTCAACACTTGCTTGGTTGCTAAAACTAACATGGTATCACTGTGGCATAGACGGCCAGCCCATGTTGGGACGAGAAATCTGCAGAAACTTCTAAAAAGTGGTCACATCCGAGGTCTAAAAGATGTTGTCTTTGAGAAAGACAAGTCGTGCAGCACTTGCCAGGCGGGAAAACAAGTTGGAGCACCGCACCCCGCCAAGAACGTGATGACTACTACAAGACCGCAGGAACTTCTGCACATGGACCTTTTTGGTCCAATTTCTTACATAAGCATCGATGGTAACAAATACATTTTAGTTATTGTTGATGATTCTTCAAGATTCACCTGGGTATTTTTCTTGTATGATAAATCAGAAACTCAGTGAATCCTCAAGACGTTCCTAAAAAAAGCTCAAAACGAATTCTCATCAACCGTGAAGAATATTAGAAGTGACAATGGAACAGAATTAAAAAATACACAAGTTGAAGAATACCTTGATAAAGAAGGGATAAACCACGAGTTTTCAGCACCCTACTCCCCTCAACAAAACGGGGTGGCCGAAAGGAAAAATAGAACGCTGATTGAAATGGCGAGGACAATGTTAGATGAATACAAGACATCGGACTGGTTTTGGGCTAAAGCTATGAACATTGCTTGTCACGCAACAAATCAGTTGTATCTTCACCGACTCTTGAAGAAAACATCATATGAGCTTCTTACCGGTAACAAGCCAAATGTTTCATATTTCAAAGTTTTTGGTTGTAAGTGTTTTATTCTGAACAAGAAACCGAGGACCTCGAAGTTCGCTTCAAAATCTGATGAAGGGTTCTTGCTTGGTTATGATTCGAACACCTACGCCTATTGTGTCTTCAACAAAGTCCCTGGCCTTGTTGAAGTAGCACGTGACGTAGTGTTCGATGAGACTAACGGCTCCCAAGTGGAGGAAGTTGATAAGTGTGTGCTACATCAAGAAGAAGCCTCATGTGAAGCGTTGAGAAGAATGGCACTTGGTGATATTCTACCTCAAGAGCAACCACAAGACTCAAGTGCACAAGATGAATCTCAACAAGGAAGCAAAGATCAAGGGGGAGCTCATGCACAAGATAAAAATCAAGAAGATCAATAAGATCCATACAACCATGGAAGCAATTATTTCGGGAGAGACAATGAAAATGAAGACAATGAAGAGCTAGCAACTTCACAAGTCCCTCACCCAAGAGTACATCAGAGTGTGTAAAGAGATCATGCCGTCAACAACATCATTGGAGATATCGCTAAGGGAGTAACTACTAGATCTCGCATTGCAAATTTTTGTGAATATTACTCCTTTGTATCTTTTATGGAACCATAGAGGGTAGAAGAAGACTTAAAAGATCTAGATTGGGTGATGGCAATGCAAGAGGAGTTGAACAACTTCAAGAGAAATGAAGTGTGGGAACTGGTGGAAAGACCAAAGGCGAACATCGTTAGAACCAAATGGGTCTTTCGAAACAAACAAGATGAACACGGAGTGGTAACGAGAAATAAAGCGAGAGTTGTGGCTAAAGGTTACTCACAGTTGAAGGTTTGGACTTCGACGAAACTTTCGCTCCCGTAGCTATACTTGAGTCCATTCGTATTTTATTGGCATATGCTACTCACCATAATTTCAAGTTGTATCAAATGGACGTCAAAAGTGCCTTCCTCAACGGTTTGATCAAAGAGGAAGTGTACATGGAGCAGCAACCAAGATTTGAAGATGAAGAGTACCCCAACCATGTCTACAAACTGCATAAGGCTCTCTATAGCCTCAAACAAGCTCCTCGAGCTTGGTATGAGTGCCTTAGAGATTTTTTGACTCAAAATTGCTTTAAAAATGGAAAAGGTGATTATACACTGTTCACAAAACACTTTGATGATCATCTATTTGTATGTCAAATCTATGTTGATGATATTATCTTTGGATCTACTAATAAGTCTTTTTGTGAAGAGTTTAGCAAGATTATGACAGATAGGTTCGAGATGTCGATGATGGGTGAATTGAAGTTCTTTATGGGATTCCAAGTGAATCAATTAAGAGAGGGCACGTTTATAAGTCAAACCCAGTACACGCAGGACATCCTCAAGAAGTTCAATATGGACAAGGCCAAGCCCATCAAGACACCCATGGCAACTAACGGACATCTCGACCTTAATGAAAATGCTCCAAATGTGGATCAAAAGGTATATCAGTCTATGATTGGCTCATTACTCTATTTATGTGCATCTAAGCCAGATATTATGCTAATTGTATGCATGTGTGCAAGGTTTCAAGCTGCACCTAAAGAGTGTCACTTAAGAGCTGTAGAAAGAATCTTAAGGTACCTTGTGCACACACCCAACTTGGGCCTTTGGTATCCCAAAGGATCCAAGTTTAACTTCATTGGTTACTATGATGCCAACTATGCAGGATGCAAAGTCGATAGAAAGAGCACGTCGGGGACCTGTCAATTTCTTGGCAGATCCCTAGTTTCATGGTCATGTAAAAAGCAAAACTCCATTGCTCTTTACACATCCGAAGCATGATATGTTGCAGCTGGAAGTTGTTGCGCACAACTACTTTGGATGCGACAAACTCTAAGGGACTATGGTTACATTCTGAACCATATTCCACTCCTATGCGATAATGAGAGTGCTATAAAAATTGCACACAACCCAGTAGAGCACTCAAGAACTAAGAACATAGATATTCGTCACCATTTCCTAATAGATCATTCATTAAAAGGCGATATTCGTCACCATTTTCTGAAGATCTACTTCTCTTGAGGCTTCTTTCTTTCTTCCTCTTACTTTCTTCATAGGTGCAGTCAACCATGAAGTGACCGTATGTAACACCCTCAATTTTTGCATCATGCATTGCATACATGTCCGTGCATTAAACATTAATAGAATAAAAGAAAAATAATAATAGCATAAAACATGTATTAGGGAATGAATATAAATAAATAATAAATAAAATAAAATAAAATAAATAAATAAATAAATAAATAATATAAAAATAAAAAGAAAAAAAGGGGCAACACCGCTGGCCAGGCCGAGCGGCCAGCCCACCAGCGAGCCTGCCCTGCGCGCCCAAGCCGCTCAAGCTGGACACCTTGCCCCCGCGTCCACGCGCCCGCGCCTACCATGCCCCGCAAGCGCGCCCGCCAACGCGACACCACCCGCACCACGCCTCCCGCGTGCGCCACGCGCGCTGCCCATGGCCGAGTCGGCCGTGGGCCAAGCAGCTCTCGCGCCCGACTATAAAAAGGATCGGGGGCCTCGTATTTTCCCGACACCAGAACCGCAGTGCCGCCTAGAAAACTCTAGCGCCGTCGGTAGAAAAGAAGGGACCAGGGCAGCACCACATGAGAGAAAAAAAGGAATAAAAAAGGGAGGAAGAAGAAGAAAAAGAGGAGGGTGTCGTCGTCCGTCGGAGATCATCGCGTTGCCGTCGCCGTGCCACCAGAGGACCGTTGCACCATCTACTTCGTCTACGCGTCACCTTCTTCCCTCGATCTTCGAAGTTGTCGCATCTACGGTAGGGTTCTATTTTCCAATGTAAATTTTAGCGATGTATTAAATCTAATAGACGTAATTTAATCATAGTTGCACCATAAATTTATTTTCAGCAGCATAAATTCTCGCTGAAACCCCCGTAAACTCACATAAACACGTATGAACTAGTTGCACCTAATCAATAAACAACCATAGTTAATTAATAATTGAACTTTGCATGCATGCATGTCATCCCATGTTGATTAGTACGTGTGCATCATGTTGATTTGTATTTATTTTCTTGTATGTGTGATCACAAGTAGAGGGAAGTGCTCAAGAGGTCGTGTATGAGGATTTCCAGAACCAAGAATTCGAAGCCCTTGAGCAACCCTATTCATCGGAGCAAGGCAAGTGTCCTTAAATCATATTGATCCTGTTTTAAAATAAATGTTTTGTTTGCAAAACTGCATGCTTGTGTCAATTTTGATGGGAAATCCTATGGTAGGAAGTTTACTAGATTTGTTTAACCACCCTTGTCACCTGGAAATATGGTAGAGAGTCGGGATGGGCTTTTTACCTTTTCTGCTTCGCTAAATTAATTGGGATGGGAAAACAACACTACACATTTAATTATGCATTAATGATATTCTGGTTAATGTGAACTGGTCAATACGGTATGGTAATGGGTGATCTAAGTAAGCCTGGTATGTGGATGGGTTGGATGTCATGGTGGTTTGCTTGCTTTAGATCTAAGGACCGGTTCATGCGATAATAAGCTAGGACTACAGTGCAACCACGAGGCCAAGTATGGGTGCAGCGTAGCTGATTAGTTAGGGTTTTGCCAGTGCTATTTGGACCATTAAGGATGCTTGGGGAAGGGGTAGTCAGATTAGGTTTGTTGATGATTGGTGGGACTACCCTGGGATCCGAATGGCTCAAGAGGAGCCCTTGGTTGAAGATGTGCTCTGTAGGAGACATCGCCACCGGTGAAAACTCAGTGGGGTCTAAATAGGCTAGTAATCCCTTTGTAAAAGCTATTATGTGATCTCTTGGCCACACACCAACAGAAGTGTGTAATGTGACCGATGAGTCATGGGCATAAGGGAGGTTCTTAGTCACCGAAAGGTGATGAAATCACAAACACGTGGGTAAAGCAGTACAAACTCTGCAGAGTCTAATAAAACTATCATGATAGCCGTGCACCCCCCCCCCCCCAACCAACAGTTTCAGGTGATGGTTGGGAGTGTCTTCATGATAATGCGAAGTTCTAAGCTGTGTGCTGCCGTCGACTTGCCTGTGGTGTTGCATGGAGCTGCGCTATCCCTTATGCTTAGTTTACTTAGTTGCTTAATTAGTTTATTTCCGCTGCATTAGTTGAACTTGCCATTAATATTCACTAGAGCTTGTATTCAAGAATATTATGAATTGTGTAATAAAATTTGGTTAATTAATATTGTTCTCTGGTAATTTCTGTATATCCTTTTGTGAGTGCACTCGTGTATGTGCGTTGAACATCCTGGGCACACATATACTGCACTTAGTTCATTTTCGGAACCGTGTGTCACAGCAAGTGTCCTTGAAGCATATTGATCTTGTTTTAAAATAAATGTTTTGTTTGCAAAACTGCATGCCTGTGTCAATTTTGATGAGAAATCCTATGGTAGGAAGTTTACTAGATTTGTTTAACCACCCTTGTCACCTGGAATTATGGTAGAGAATCGGGATGGGCTTTTTACCTTTTTGCTTCACTTAATTAATTGGGATGGGAAAACAACACAACACATTTAATTATGCATTAATGATATTTTGGTTAATGTGAACTGGTCAATACAGTATGGTAATGGGTGATCCAAGCAAGCCTGGTATGTGGATGGGTTGGATGTCATGGTGGTTTGCTTGCTTTAGTTCTAAGGACCGGTTCATGTGAGAATAAGCTAGGACTACAGTGCCACCACGAGGCCAAGTATGGGTGCGGCGTAGCTGATTAATTAGGGTTTTGCCAGTGCTATTTGGACCATTAAGGATGCTCGGGGAAGGGGTAGTCGGATTGGGTTTGTTGATGATTGGTGGGACTACCCTGGGATCCCAATGGCTCAAGAGGGGCCCTTGGTTGAAGATGTGCTTTGTAGGAGACATCGCCACCGGTGAAAACTCAATAAGGTCTAAATAGGCTAGTAATCCCTTTGTAAAAGCTATTTTGTGATCTCTTGGCCACACACCAATGGAAGTGTGTAATGTGACCGACGAGTCATGGGCATAACGGAGGTTCTTAGTCACCGAAAGGTGATGAAATCACAAACACGTGGGTAAAGTGGTACAAACTCTGCAGGGTCTAATAAATTTATCATGATAGCCGTGCACCCGGTTATGAGCACCTGGACAACTTCCATGATTAGAGGGAATCATGTATTGGGATGGTTTTTGGGATGGTTTGGTATTGGTAATGGTTATGGTTGATAATTTGGTTATGGTTATGGATGGTTATGTATTAAATACTGGCATTGAATATGGTTAATGGTATGATGGTGATGGATATGGAATATGAATTGATGCTATGTTATTAATTATGGTTTATGATTGGAATACTTCACATACATATAACATATTGCTTTTCAAATGTTTTACTGTACTTTTCAGCACTTGGCCTTTATTACATTCGTCATTTGTATCAGCTACATGTCATACTTTCCACACTTGCTGAGTATGACATGTACTCACTCTCGCAATCCCCCCACCAACAGTTTCAGGTGATGGTTGGGACTGTCTTGACGATAATGTGGAGTTCTAAGTTGTGTGCTGCAGTCGACTTGCTTGTGGTGTTGCATGGAGCTGCACTATCCCTTATGCTTAGTTTGCTTAGTTACTTAATTAGTTTATTTCCGCTGCATTAGTTGAACTTGCCATTAATATTCACTAGAGCTTGTATTCAAGGATATTATGAATTGTGTAATAAAATTTGGTTAATTAATCTTGTTATGTGGTAATTTTCTGTATATCCTTTTGTGAGTGCACTCGTGTATGTGTGTTGAACATCCTGGGCACACATATACTACACTTGGTTCACTTTCGGAACTGTGTGTCACAGCAAGTGTCCTTGAAGCATATTCATCCTGTTTTAAAATAAATGTTTTGTTTGCAAAACTGCATGCCTGTGTCAATTTTGATGGGAAATCCTATGGTAGGAAGTTTACTAGATTTGTTTAACCACCCTTGTCACCTCGAATTATGGTAGAGAGTCGGGATGGGCTTTTTACCTTTTTTGCTTCGCTAAATTAATTGGGATGGGAAAAAAACACTACACATTTAGTTATGCATTAATGATATTGTGGTTAATGTGAACTGGTCAATACGCTATGGTAATGGGTGATCTAAGCAAGCCTGGTATGTGGATGGGTTGGATGTCATGGTGGTTTGGTTGCTTTAGATCTAAGGACCGGTTCATGCGAGAATAAGCCAGGACTATAGTTCCACCACGAGGCCAAGTATGGGTGCATCATAGCTGATTCATCAGGGTTTCGCCAGTGCTATTTGGACCATTAAGGATGCTCGGGGAAGGGTTAGTCGGATTGGGTTTGTTGATGATTTGTGTGACTACCCTGGGATCCGAATGGCTCAAGAGGGGGCCCTTGGTTGAAGATATGCTCTATAGGAGACATCGTCACCGGTGAAACCTCAATGGGGTCAAATAGGCTAGTAATCCATTTGTAAAAGCTATTTTGTGATCTCTTGGCCACACACCAACAGAAGTGTGTAATGCGACCGACGGGTCATGGGCATAAGGAAGGTTCATAGTCACCAAAAGGTGATGAAATCACAAACACGTGGGTAAAGCGGTACAAACTCTGCAGAGTCTAATAAAACTATCATGATAGTCATGCTCCCGGTTATGAGCAACTAGACAACTTCTATGATTAGAGGGAACCTGGTATTGACATGGTTTTTGGGATGGTTTGGTATTGGTAATGGTTATGGTTGATAATTTGGTTATGTTTATGGATGGTTATGAATTAAATACTGGCATTGAATATGGTTAATTGTATGATGGTGATCAATATGGAATATGAATTGGTGCTATGTTACATACGTATACCATATTGCTTTTCAAATGTTTTACTGTACTTTTCAGCACTTAGCCTTTATTACGTTCGTCATTTGTATCAGCTACATGTCATACTTTCCACACTTTCTGAGTACGACATGTACTCACTCTTGCAATCCCCCCACCAACAGTTTCAGGTGATGGTTGGGAGTGTCTTGAGGATAATGTGCAGTTCTAGGCTGTGTGATGCTGTCGACTTGCCTGTGGTGTTGCATGGAGCTGCGCTCTTCCTTATGCTTAGTTTTCTTAGTTGCT
Source organism: Tuctoria greenei (assembly GCA_036927565.1). Lineage (NCBI taxonomy): Eukaryota > Viridiplantae > Streptophyta > Magnoliopsida > Poales > Poaceae > Tuctoria > Tuctoria greenei. The sequence goes on along the minus strand of JAYESD010000010.1, from coordinate 19,793,569 downwards.
TAATTAGTTTATTTCCGCTGCATTAGTTGAATTTGTCATTAATATTCACTAGAGCTTGTCTTCGAGGATATTTTGAATTATGTAATAAAATTTAGTTAATTAATCTTGTTCTGTGGTATTTTTTCTGTATATCCTTTTGTGAGTGCACTCGTGTATGTGTGTTGAACATCCTGGGCACACATATACTGCACTTGGTTCATTTTCGGAACTGGGTGTCACACATGCCTTGCTCCGATGAATAGGGTTGCTCAAGCGCTTCGAAGTCTTGGTTCTCGAAATCCTTGTACACGACCTCTTGAGCACTTCCCTCTTCTCGTGATCACACATACAAGAAAATACATACAAATAAACATTATGCACACGTACTAATCAACATGCGATGACATGATTGCATGCAAAGTTCAATTATTAATTAACTATGGTTGTTTATTGATTAGGTGCAACTAGTTCATACGTGTTTATGCGAGTTTACGGGGGTATTACCGAGACTTAATGCTGCTGAAAATAAATTTATGGTGCAACTATGATTAAATTACGTCTATTAGATTTAATACATCGCTAAAATTCGCATTGGAAAAACGAACCGTACCGTAGATGTGACGGCTTCAAAGATCGAGGAACGAAGGCGACGCGTAGACGAAGTAGATGGCGCAACGGTCCTCCCGCGGCATGATGACAGCGACGCGATGATCTCCGACGGACGACGACACCCTCCTCTTTTTATTCTTCTTCCTCCCTTTTTTTCTTCCTTTTTTTCTCTCTGGTGGTGCAGCCCTGGTCCCTTTTTTTCTACCGGCGGCGCTATGGTTTTCTGGGTGGCGCTGCGGTTCTGGTGTTGGGAAAATATGAGGCCCCCAATCCTTTTTATAGCCGGGCGCGAGAGCTGCCTGGCCCTATGCCAACTCGGCCACGGGCGACGCGCGTGGAGCACGCGGGACGCACGATGCGGGCGGGGTCGCGCTGGCGGGGCGTCGCGCGGGCGGGGCGTGGGAGGCGCAGGGCGCGTGGACGCGGGGGCAAGGTGGTCGGCTCGGGCAGCTTGGGCGCGCGGGTCAGGCGCGCTGGTGGGCCGGCCGCTCGGCCTGGTCGGCGCTGCTGTCCCTTTTTCTTCTTTTTTTTTATATATATTATTATTATATGTATTATTATTTATTTATTTTATTTATTTTATTTTTCATATATTATTTATTTATATTTATTCCCTAATACATGTTTTATGCTATTATTATTTTTCTTTTATTCTATTAATGTTTAATGCACGAACATGTATGCAATGCATGATGCAAAAATTGAGGGTGTTACACTGTACTCGCCACAGTTATAGCAGGTGTGTCGAGCCTTGGATTTTCCTTTTTCCTTGCTCTTCCCTTCATTTGAGTTGCTGCCATGTCTTCTTTTCATCATGCGCTTAAACTTCTTGACGAAGAGTACCATCTCTTCATCATCTAGGTCAGTGCTCACGTCATATGTATCTTCTTCGATCTTGAAACCCTAGATAGATATGAAAAGTAACAATAATATGCACGGAGTAGGAACACAAGCTCTTTATCCTGTGGTTCGGTTCCCACAGAGGCAACCTACATCCACGTTGAGGAGTCCACAAATGGATCGGGTCTTCTCCAACCCTACCCTCGTCGGATCGCCACAGAGGCCAATCCTTTTCACTAATTACAAAGGGCAAATAACCGAATTCAAGGGGCCTTCTCACAAGTTGAGGGCTCCCCAAGATTACAAGATGAACACCACCAAGAATACTCTTAAGATTACAATGAAAACCATAGAAATGTGTTAGGGAATCAAACCAAGAGCTCAATGAGTGAAGAACCGTGTATCTCCTTAGATCCAAAGTGTATCCTTAAAGGATTAAGCTTTCTTGCGTTGGATTGCGTGGAGAGATGAGCTTTATAGGCTCTTGGATGGTGTGACGGCGCAGGGTGTCAAGAGTAATGAAAGTTGTGCCATGCACACCTATTTATATGGGGTTCCCAAAAGTTACTGTTATGGTTTAGAAAGATCGGACTAGTCCATGGTGGACACCGGACTAGTTCGGTGTGCTGCGTGTAGGAAACCCTAGTGTCTCGAAATATCGGACTTGTCCGAAGTGAAGGCGGAGTAGTCCGATTTGGTTCTGGAAATCTTTGGACTAGTCAGATGAATATCGGACTTGTCTGGATAGGTGAATCCCTAAGTGAATTTGGAGAACAAGTCCACACTTGGAAGACTTGTCCGATTAAAGTCAGAGGGATTTCGGACTAGTCAGTGCTATCATCAAACTTGTCCGATTGACACCAGAAAGATACCGGACTAGTCCCTGGTGTTATCGGACTAGTCTGATTTCGTGCAACTTGTGAAGTGTTTGGGGGACTAGCCTGCACTGAGGAAGACTAGTCCGATTCTAATCAGATAGATATCGGACTAGTCCGTGGTGATATTGGACTAGTTCGGTCAGTGAAAACAAGACTATGTGGACAAGTCCGCATTGTGAGGACATGTCTGATCTGGTGCAGAAAGATATCGGAGTGGTCCAGGGTCAGTCGGACTAGTCCGGTCCTATATAACTTTGTGCAATGTGTTAGATTTGTAGGATCGAAGAGCATGTGAAAAGCTACCAGAGGGGGGGGTGTGAATGATAGATTTAAAAATCTTACGCAGCAAAAACAATTAAACCCCAACCCATTCGGCAGAAAAATGATCAATTAAAGAAATCGTGTGTGAGACTAATCTAAACGTGTTTAACTGTGACTAAAGTGATAGATATCAGAGATAATCAAGTCACGAAGACAACACAACAAGAATCACAAAATCCGTCGAGAAAAATTCAAGTTATGATCGAAAGATCGAACAAAGGTCAATCTGACCTACCCGAGAAAAACAGTTTCTGGAATGCTGCAAAGAAACTCGTGTAGATAAAAAAAACAAATCAAATGACCGTGAAATTTTGATAGATGATAGATAATCAAGTTGTGAAGACAACAAAAAAGGAATCACGTCAATTGGATCTGTAAAACTCGAGTTATGATAAAACCACCAATGAAAGATAGTGCAGTCCAGAAACTCGACGAGTAAAACTCGTCTGGAACAAGTCAGACGAACAAGACACAAAAGTTCCTTCAAACTACGAATTTTATTCAATAGAACACAAGAGGAACAGCCCCAAAGTCGTTCACCACGAGCTCTGAGCTCCCTTGCTTATATACCCAGCTCAAAAGCCAACTCAACTCAAATCAGGAACCTAATCCTACTCTGTTCACGAATCGTAACTTTCCATAACTGCTTAGGATTCTTCTATACGCAGATAGAAGCAATCTTAAGGCTTCCAAACTCCTTAGGAACGTATTCCACATTCCTAAACAACTCATATTCGTGACCCACACGAAATCCTATCATAACCAACTCAAATCTTTCCATATTTGAGTCAAACCCGACTCAGCCGCAGCCTGCGTCCATAACCTAGTCGGTTGGATCTTTCCGACCAACTCTTTACATCCACATCTCTTCATCACGTCTCGGAAACATGTAGCCACGTCCATGCACTCCTTTCACACGTGCAAACATCTTCCAACAATGTCCACGATATCTTCACATGCATTATTCTTGATTCAATCATGCTGTGCAACCTCCTGATCAGCTCAACCACAGTTCCTCCTAAATTTCGTTGTTGGAACCTCATCTCCTCCCTGAGACTAGTTCAATGGATCCCATCACCAGCCATGTCTTGAACTCAAGCAACACCTGCACATGAATAAACAACCAATCCAAACGATCCCAAGTCCTCGACTTGACTCAAGTTAGTTCCGAACACAACACCTTATGTGAGAACCTCACATAAGCATGATGCAAAACCACAGTAACACAATATCATCCATGTCAACCAAAAATGCACCAAAGACTTAGCAAATGAATTCTAAGCAATCTTTCCAGAGATGTAAAGCAAGTATGAAACATTGCAAATGAAAAACAGAAGCATTGCGGTAAAGTTTCGGACTTTGCCAAAGCAACCCGGACCTTGAGTCGGAGCTAACAAAAGCTAGTAGAACCTAGCGCCGGAACTTACCAAAACTAGCACAACCAAGCTCCCGCCGGAGCTTTCAAAACTAGTCGGAGCTTAGCAAAGACATGCCAGAGCTAAAGACAAAACTTCACCGGAGCTGACTAAAGCTAGTCGGACCTTAATAAAAGGTGTTTTGGTGATATTCAAAACTTTTATCGTCAAAGCAAGTGTATTCACTAGAAGCCAATGTATTCAGTACACATAGGTCTTACAATCTCCCCCTTGATGAATGCATTGGCAACACCATTTAAAATCCGAACATTGGCTTATTCACATAAAAGTTTTGAAGGCAATTTCTCCCCCTTTGTAAATCAAAAGTAAAATGAGAAGAAAATCCAAAAATTATCCCATATTATATCCCCCCCTTTATTATCTCTCCTTATGCACATATTCTCTTTCTCTTCATGCTTATCTCTCCCCTTTGACAATGTATTCTGCAAGTCATGAGCATATAAACAAATTATCTCTCCCCCTTTAGTTGTTATGAGAATATTATAACATATACATATAAATAAAGCTCATCCAAGTCATACTATCAAGTACCTTACATTATCACATCAATGAAATACATAAAGTAGTGTAAGCCATGCTAGGGATCAAATATAATTTTCAATTTAAGTAAGTCATGATCTCACAAACTTAACTATTTCAAAACCTGAAATCATGACACTAGTTGCTGCATTTTATTATTTTTCAAAGCATAAATTTAGATCATATGATATTTGCAAGAGATTATATGCGCATCTACCTTATTCTAACCAACCAAGCCAAGCCTATGTCATTTGAAAATCAGAAGCTTAAGGACATGGTTTTAGTCATACACAACTTCTTCCAAGTTCATATCTAAGTGCAATGATAAGCCATCTCAAAAGAAGAAGTGCGATGCATGCATATTCTCTTGATATTTTCTCAATTTATATTTGTTCATAAAAACTCAACATGTGAGTTGATTACTTGACTAATTCTTAATGATTAAAAGCACTTGTGAACATGTAACAAGTTCAAAACAGCAAGAAAGTTCGACCATGACCAGTTTTAGTGTAAGTAATTATTCCAATTACTATTCATGGCAAAAACTACAAAATGTATAACATGAGTAATGTAGTAAGAACTTTCAGAATGTAAAAGGAATCATAAAGTCATATATGTATGAAATACTATGCTCATATTATTTTAATTTCAGATTCACACATAGACTTCCCAAGTTTCAAAACTCTCCCTCAATTTAAGCCATGAGGATGCATAACCCCTATTTCACTACGAATGTAACGAAAACGAGTGAGATCCAAAGGTTTTGTAAAAATGTCAGCCAATTGTTGTTCGGTATCTACATGGTGAAGCACAATGTTTCCTTTTTCAACATTATCTCGGAGAAAGTGATACCTAATGTCAATGTGCTTAGTTCTAGAATGTTGCACGGGGTTTTTAGCAATGCAAATGGCACTAGTGTTATCACAGAACAGTGGAACACTATCTAGATCAACTCCATAGTCCTTAAGTGTTTGAACAATCCAAAGAATTTGTGAGCAAGCACTAGCAGCAGCTACATATTCAGATTCGGCTGTGGATTGTGCAACTGGATTTTGTTTTCTAGAGGACCAAGCAACAAGAGAATTACCAAGAGAATGACAAGCACCGGAAGTACTTTTCCTATCAATCCTACAACCCCCAAATTCAGCATCCGAAAAATCTTTCGAAGTAACGGTTGAGGAAGAAGGAAGAAAAATTCCAAATTCTTAAGTTCCATGTAAGTACCTGAGAATCCTTTTGACGGCTTGACGATGTGAAGTATGTGGGGAGGCTTGAAACCATGCACAAAGACATACGCTGAATTGTATGTCTGGTCTTGATGCTGTGAGGTATAAAAGTGATCCGATCATGCTTCTATATTCTTTTTGATCCACTAGTTCACCATCTTCATCAAGTTCAAGTGTTGTTGTTGTTCCCATTGGTGTCCGAAGAGGCTTGCTTTTGTCCATGTTGAAGCGCCTTAGGAGGTCTTTTGTATACTTCGTCTGATGCACAAAGGTACCCTCCTTGGTTTGCTTGATTTGCAGCCCCAAAAAGAAAGTGAGTTCACCAATCATACTCATTTCAAATTCGGAACTCATCATTGCTAAAAACTTGGACACAAGATCATGAGAAGCACAACCAAAGATAATATCATCCACATACACTTGAACGAATAATGAGTCATTGCCATGTTTAAGCACAAAAAGAGTTTTATCAACCTTGCCCATGGTAAACCCCTTTTCAAGTAAGAATGTTTTTAACCTATCATACCATGCTCTAGGGGCTTGTTTGAGACCGTATAAGGCTTTGGACAGTTTGTAAACCTGATTAGGAAAATCTGGATTTTCAAAACCCGGTGGTTGTTTGACATAAACCTCCTCATCTATGTAGCCATTAAGAAAAGCACTTTTAACATCCATTTGATATAGCTTAAAACCTTTAGATACTGCAAAAGCTAACAAAATTCTTATGGCTTCTAATCTAGCAACGGGAGCAAAAGTTTCATCAAAATCTAGACCTTCAACTTGAGTGAAACCTTGAGCAACCAACCTAGCCTTATTCCTAACCACAACCCCATCCTCACTTTGTTTATTTTTAAAGACCCATTTAGTTCCAATTAAAGTGTGACCTTGAGGTGGAGGTACAAGTTTCCAAACATTATTTCTTTCAAAGTTTTCTAACTCTTCTTGCATGACAATAATCCAAGATTCATTAGTGAGTGTGTGTGATATATCTTTGGGTTCAAAAGAAGCAACAAAAGCAGAATGAGCATGAGAGTTTGGATCGCAAAACCTGGACCGTGTGACTCGTTCGTGCAAGCTTCTAATCATCTGTTGTGAGGGATGATCTTTGTAAAACTGTAGTGGAACAGATGTCTCACAAGGTTCTTCTTCTTCATGTTCATCACAAATCGATGAGCTTGTGACTTGAGGATGATTTGAATCAGCATTGATGGTTGTCGGTGATGGTTGAGAATTACAATCCGGAGCTGAACCAAAGTCTTTAGCTGCTGAATTTTCGGGCAGCAGCTCCAATTCTTCCTCATCTTCAGCGAAAATGCTCCACCCCTGCGGATATGGATCTGGACCTGCAATGTTTGAGCCAGTACCTGGGCTAGCTTCATCAAAAGACACTTCACAAGTCTCCACAATTTTGTTAGTGTCAAGTAAAAGCACACGGTAGCCTCTAGTATGAGATGGATAACCAAGAAACATGCCATCAATGGATCTAGGTTCAAATTTATCAAGATTACCATGTTTCTTAACAAAGCATTTGCAACCAAAGACCCGAAACTGTGTAACACTAGGCCTATGTCCAAACCGGAGCTCATATGGTGTTTTACCTAGCTTAGCACGCAAGAAAACACGATTTGAGACATAACAAGCGGTTGCTAACGCATCAGCCCAAAATTTCCTAGGAGTTTGATATTCATCAAGCATAGTCCTAGCCATCTCAGCTAAGGTTTTGTTCTTTCTTTCTACAACACCATTTTGTTGAGGTACATATGGTGAAGAAAATTGATGATCTATTCTATTTTCAGCACAAAAGTGATCAAAAGATTGATTTTTAAATTAAGTTCCATTATCACTTCTAATTGCTTTTAAAGATCCTGGGTAATCAATTGATAATCTAAGAAATAAAGTTCTAATGTGACTAAAAACATCATTCTTAGATGCCATAAAGTAAACCCAAGAGTATCTAGAATAATCATCAACAATCACAAGTACATACCATTTACCTCCGAAGGATTGAACACGTGAAGGTCTTACGGTGTCAAGATGCAAAAGTTGACATGGTTCAGTTGTCATGATCATTGTGAGAGGAGTATGTGAACCTGCAACCATCTTAGCATGTCTACAAGAAGAGCACACAATTTCTTTGTCCCCTTTAAGCTTAGGCAGCCCACGTATGCGATTAAGAGCACTAACACGCGTTAGGTGATCAAAGCCTACGTGACCAAGTCTACGATGCCAAAAATATAGGTCCTTTGAATAATTAGCAACTAGACACCAATGCTTAGAGGAAGACATATCAAAATCAGCTTTAATCATTCTTCCAAACCGAGACATGTTAAAAATAAGATCACTATTTGACCTTACAACTTTGCAGCAGTTTTTATTGAAATTAATTTCTAGATTTTCATCTAGCAATTGTGAAACAGAAAGCAAGTTGTATTTCAAATTTTTGACAAGTGCCACATCCTTCAAAGTATAGTGATCATTTACTCTAACCAAACCCTTAGCAATTATAAGAGTTGAAGAATTATCGGCAAAAGTAACATTCTCTACACATGACACAAAAGAGAGGGAGGAGAACCAATCTTTGTTACCGGTCATGTGGCATGAGCAACCTGAATCCACAATCCAAATATTCTCCTTCCTCAAACGTGTAACCTACATAGAAGCACAATACATCGATGACTCAATACTGGGGTTAGTCAAAAGGCATTTAGGAATCCAGTACTGAGTCACGCGACGTGCATCAGGAAAAACACGCAAAAGCTGAGACAAAACAGCAGGTTTATGAGTCAAAGTTTGAGATTTTTTATTCTTAACTACTGACCTATAAGGTGTCACTTGTGTAGCACAAAAATCAGTAGCTCCGGAGGCAAAAATAGAAGGTCCAGAGGTAAACTTTGAATGTTTTTGACTCAAAACAGCAGGTTGTACATACGGTTCAATATGTGCAGCAAATTTTGCATGAAAGTTATGAGATCTAGCAACCTTTCTTTCCCTTTTTTGTTGTTTAGCTAGTCTATAACAAAAATCTATGACATGACCATCTCTATCATAGTAGGTACAATGAAATTTAACTTTGTGTTCATGTCTAGATGAGCAAACAACATTTTTATTTGAAACCGAATGAGACAATACTCCTGCAGATTTGAAAACCACTTCTTTTTGTTTAGGAACTGTTTGAATCAAACCACTTCCTAATGACTTTACAATTTTAGGTGAATGTTCCTTAGCATGAGCATGAGAATCAAAACCTAAACCAGTTTTATCATTGCAAGACTTGGATGAATTCAGCAGCAAGTTTAGGTTCTTATTCCCATTACAAAACCAATCAAATGTCTTATGCATGTTATCAAGTTTATTGGACAGATCAAGGCAATTTTCACATGAAGTTTTTCTTTTTAATTTGCAATTGGAACAATATTTAACTTCATGGCAACGTAAAGTATTTTTCAATATAGAGATTTCATTCATAGCATCTTGCAGTTTCTTATCAAGATCATCACAACTAGAACAATGAAAATCAATTGTAGAACAAGAAGCATCTTTTATGTTTCCAATATTAAGTGCAGCAAGCTTTTTGTTCTTTTCAATTTCAAGTTCAAGTTTATCAAGTGTGGAGGTATGTGCACTTCTTAGGGAGGACAATTGTTCATATATTAAGTCACATGAGGAACAAGAATCATCACTAGGAATCAAGGATTTCAAACGATTAATTTCAAATTCTAGTGACTCAATTTTAACAGCATTGTCCCTAAGCTTTTTGTCCTTTTTCTTAACAATAACAGTGGCACGAGAAATAGCATCACACATTTCTTCGCAAGTAGGACATACCTCTTCATTGTCGCTGTTGTGTTCTGCCTCCTCCATACTTGATCTTGACTTGCCCGCCATGAAGCACAAGTTTGCAAAATCATCTTCATCTTCATCACTTCCAATGTCCACGTCGCTTGAGCCAAGTTCCTGGAGTGTTGAGATAAAACTGCTCACCAATTGACGTCCTGTAAAACCCTTCTTTTTCTTTGTATCTTTTGCAGAGGAGTGCTTCATTCTTGTTTTCTTTTCATCCCGGGAAGTAGGACCTGAAAGGTTAGGGCAATCTGAACAAAAATGTCTTGTCTTACCACATTCAAAACATCGTTGAGGTCCAGAGCTTCCTCTCCTTCTAGTTCACACATTTTGCAATGCTTTTGAGAATCGGGTAGATATGAGCGCTAGCTCCTCCTCTGGAAACTCCTCAATCTGTTGAAGGGTTAGGGAGGACAGCAAAGCAAGTGTACCACAAGATGATGTTTGACAGGAACTAGGCATGTCACGTTGAGAAACAAAACAAATAGACTTGTTGGGGTCCTTACGTGAGATTATGTCAATTTCATGAGTTTTTAACTTGGAATATAGCACATCTAAAGTAAGTGAACTCATGACAGTAGATTCACAAATAGATGTGACTTTCATCTCCCAAATTGACATATCTAATGCACTTAGCAATTGCCTAGCATTTTCAGCATCTGAAAAATTAACATTGACACTACGCAAGTTGCTGAGAATCTTATTAAAGCGAGCAAAAAAGTCATCAATAGACTCATCGGGTTGCATCTCGAAGCGCATGTATTCTTTCTTGAACATGTCTTTCCTTACCTATTTGATCGTACTGAATCCTTCGTGGTAGTCACAAAGTGCTTTCCACACATCGTATGCAGATCGGAGGTGTGCAACAAGGTCGAAGTCGCTTTGTGTTAATCCTTGTATGATCAAGTTCCGAGCCTTGTTGTTGTTGTCAAAATCTCTAAGATTTGTAGCTGTAACTTGATCGTTTGATGGCACTTCATAAGGATTGTATACCTTGTCCCATATTGCAAAGCCTTGTGCCTGGATGAAAGCCTTCATGCGTGCCTTCCAAACCTGAAAATCAATACCAGCGAACACACAAGGTTTGTCAGAGTACTTCTCCATGATGATTAGTCAAAAATACGCACAAATCACAAATATTAGAGGATCGAAGAGCACGTGAAAAGCTACCAGAGGGGGGTGAATGGTAGATTTAAAAATCTTACGCAGTGAAAACAATTAAACCCCAACCCATTCGGCAGAAAAACGATCTGTTAAAGAAATCGTGTGTGATACTAATCTAAACGTGTTTCACTGTGACTAAAGTGATAGATATCAGAGATAATCAAGTCACGAAGACAAAACAACAAGAATCACTAAAGTCCGTCGAGAAAAACTCAAGTTATGATCGAAAGATCGAACAAAGGTCAATCTGACCTACCCGAGAAAAACAGTTTCTGAAATGCTGCAAAAAAACTCGTGTAGATCAAAAAACACAAATCCAATGACCGTGACATTTTGATAGATTATAGATAATCAAGTTGTGAATACAACAAAAAAATAATCACGTCAATTGGATCTGTAAAACTCGAGTTATGATAAAACCACCGATGAAAGGTAGTGCAGTCCAGAAACTCGACGAGTAAAACTCGTCTGGAACAAGTCAGACGAACAAGACACAAAAGTTCCTTCAAACTACGAATTTTATTCAATAGAACACAAGAGGAACAGTCCCAAAGTCGTGCACCACGAGCTCTAGGCTCCCTTGCTTATATACCCAGCTCAAAAGCCAACTCAACTCAAATCAGGAACCTAATCCTACTCTGTTCACGAATCGTAACTTTCCATAACTGCTTAGGATTCTTCTATACGCAAATAGAAGCAATCTTAAAACTTACTAACTCCTTAGGAACGTATCCCACATTCCTAAATAACTCAAATTCGTGACCCACACGAAATCATATCATAACCAACTCAAATCTTTCCATATTTGAGTCAAACCCGACTTAGTCACAGCCTGAGTCCATAACCTAGTCGGTTGAACCTTTCCGACCAACTCTTTACGTCCACATCTCTTCATCACGTATCGGAACCATGTAGCCACGTCCATGCACTCCTTGCACACGTGCAAACATCTTCCAATGACGTCCACGATACCCTCACATGCATTGTTCTTGATTTAATCATGTTGCGCAACCTCCTGATCAGCTCAACCACAATTCCTCCTGAATTTGGTTGTTGGAACCTTATCTCCTCCCTGAGACTAGTCCAATGGATCCCATCACCAGCCATGTCTTGAACTCAAGCAACACTTGCACATGAATAAACAACCAATCCATACAAGCCCAAGTCCTCGACTTGACTCAAGTTAGTTCCGAACACAACACCTTACGTGAGAACCTCACATAAGCATGTTGCAAAACTACAGTAACATGATATAATCCATGTCAACCAAAAACGCACCAAAGACTTAGCAAATGAATACTAAGCAATCTTTCCAGATATATAAAGCAAGTATGAAACATTGCAAATGAAAAACAGAAGCATTGCGGTCAAGTTCCGGACCTTGCCAGAGCAACCCGGACCTTGAGCCGGAGCTAACAAAAGCTAGTAGAACCTAGCACTGGAGCTTACCAAAACTAGCACAACCAAGCTTTCGCCAGAGCTTGCAAAACTAGTTGGAGCTTAGCAAAGACATGTCGGAGCTAAAGACAAAACTTCACCGGAGCTGACCAAAGCTAGTCGGACCTTAATAAATAGGTGTTTTGGTGATATTCAAAACTTTTGTCGTCAAAGCAAGTGTATTCACTACAAGCCAATGTATTCAGCACACATAGGCCTTACAAGATTGTTTGTGCTTGAGCTCTTGGGATGTGTTTCCTTAACACACTCCATACACAATGATCTACTACACTTGGTTCTTGAGCTCTTTTCCGTATTGCTTCTCATTCTCCTTTCTTTGTGGCGCTTTGTTCATTCTTTCATTAGAACATGTGCTCATCTCAACAATGTGATTAGGATCTCATTTGCTTGTCATAAATCAACCAAAACCCACAAGGGATTCCTAGATGCACTTTCAATCTCCCCCTTTTTGGTGATTGATGACAACCAATTGAGATTTCACAAAATATGATAAAATGTTGAGATTTTCATAAAGTGTGCACATATGAGTTTGAAACACATTAAGCAATGAAAACATAAGTCATATGTGCACTCTTTATGGTGGGATGCAGAACTAAGTATGTATATACGATAATCATGATGAGAATGACATAATTGACATCAATATATCAACAACAAGCATATATGTCATTTTTAGAGCAAAATCACAAATATCTTCATAAGCAGTTCATAACATTGCATCACAAGACCAAAAGTACCAAAAGAGCATGATAAAAGTCTTACAACTCACAAAGAGACAAAAGATACAAAAGATAGCTCTCCTCGCATCCTACAGCTAAAGCCTAAGACTCCCCCTCAATCTCTCCCCCTTTGGCATCAAGACACCAAAAAGAAGGAGAAGAGGGACCTAAGGTCTTCATGCCTCGCTGTCGGTCCTCTCATCGTCTTCATCTTCATTCACGAGCTGGGGAGGAGGAGGAGGAGGAGGAGGAGGAGGAGGAGGAACGGTTCCACTCGAGTCCCCAATTCAAAAATAGGCAAGCTCGAAGGGAGTCAAAGCCCCGAGCTTGGTGAAATCAGAATCAGAATCATCAGAAATGACTGGAGATCCAATGGGTTCGATCTCCAGATTCTGGCAAATGTGCTTCACATTCTCTTTGACGTATCGCATATCAGCCTTCCTCCTCTTGTTTAGCTTACGAGTGTTCACTTCCGCCTTCTTGCAAGAGGCAAAAATATCTGACAAGTACTTCAAGATGCCACTTGGTGACCCCTTTTGAGGAGGGGCCCTAGTGGCGGGAGCAGCCCTAGCATCTCCACTAGCTCTCACTGGAGCCTCTGCACTGGAAGCAGGAGAAGGAGCAGCTTGAACACTTGCTTGTTGAGGCTTCTGGGGCCTCAAGGGGGTGTGCTCCACATCCTTGACAAACTCGATGCATGTGACCTTCTCAATCATAAACATCAGGTAGGGGGCATATCCACAGGATCTGTTCGGCGTGCAGAAGATATTGACCATATCATTCCAAATGTAGTCAAAGACATCAAAGTTTTTGTCTTTGCTTATGACCTTCATCAAGGTCTTAAGATATCCCTGAACACTTCCAGCATCCCCATCCTTCGGGGCAATGGTCTTCCTGAGGACCCGGTTGATCACCATGAAGAAAGGCTTCATGTTCTTGGTGGAAGGAGGATTGAACTTTAAGCTTGGGTCATAAAGAAACTTCATATTGTCCTTCTCAATGACACCAATGTTGTGAATGATCAAGTTGTCATTGTTGGAGCTATCAAGGTGGACCAATCTTGCAAATTCTTCATAGGTAATGGTGTACTTGGATCCATGAGTCATCCAAGTCACTCGCTCTTCCTCATCGCTGGCAAAGTGGCATGTCGCATAGAACTGAGCAATGACCTCGTCGTTCCAATTGTTCCGGAAAGCAAATAGGTCCTTCAAACCATGCTTCTCGACTGCCTCGACCACCTCAAAAAAAAATGAGCAACCCTTCCTCTCAAAGTTCGCCAAATCTATCCATTGGCTGCGCACAACTGGGGTCTTTGTTGGGAGATAGACAGACTTGTAAAAGTATGCATGGAAATTACTCTAGAACCTCGCATCAGCAGCCTGCTTGGGTCGGCTATAACAATCCACATTTCTGAACTTCGCAGCCGTGTCGCTTCCCTTGCCATTGAACTTCTCCTCAGTGGGATCCTGGGCCCCTTGCCTTGGAGCTGACATCTTGAGGGGGCCAATCGGACCCGTGGCAATCCCCTTTCCTTTGCCCTTAGCTTGGCGAGAGTTTGCCGAGCTACGGCCTGCTGCAGCCGCACCCTTAACTTTCAACATAGGTTTCTTCGCGAGAACCTTGCGTCTAATCTGCAGAGGGGAGGGTGCCGGCTTGGACTGACCGGACTTGTCCGGTTGTGTGGGCAGACTAGTCCGGTGTGCCTGGTGTATGCCTATTTGATTAAGTGTCTAAATAGGATTTAAATTCTTTTAAGCAGCATAAATGTAAACAACAGATAAGATTACTTGAATTTACAATCTATGTCATGAAGTTGTCAGTGAAAAACAATTTGCAATTTAGATTGTGATATTGATCAACTATGTGCCCTGATAAAGATGCAAAAGTAAAGAAGCACACGTGACACCAATTTTTACTGAGGTTCGATGTTACCAAATAGATCTACTCCTCGTTGAGGAAGACCACACAGAGCTGGGTCTCTTCAGACCCTTTCCCTCTTCAAGTCACAACACAAGGCCGACTTGAATTCACTATCATGGGCAATCATCGAGTTTATGGGGCAACCTCACATGTTGAGGGCTCCCACAAAAATTACAATGAAAATATGATCGAATACACTCGAAAAGATTACAAGAGAGAGTACGAGTGTCAAGAGATCGAACCCCGAGAGCTCACAACGTGTAGACGACAATCTCCCAATCCCAAATCTAAGTATTCAATTGGTTTTCACCTTTTTGGACTTTAGATGCATGGGGAGATGTGTTTTTGGGCTCTTGGGACAGGTGGCGGTGCTAGGGTTTATGATTTTGACAGTAGGAATCAAAAGTTTTTTTGTGGGGTGGTGGATCTCCTATTTATAGGGTTTCCAACCAGTTATCATTAGAAATCCCGAGGGCTGGGCTAGTCCGTACTGGGTACCAGACTTGTCCGGTGTGCGGTGTAAAAGACGGTGTGGAATGCATCACACTAGAAACTCTAATTGTGTGAGGTAGACGGAGTAACCCGGTGTATGTCCAGACTTGTCAGGTGCCAGTGTAATTCAACTCCCGAGAGTTGAATGGACTTGTCCAATTCGAGAACAGACTTGTCTGATGCTATGTGTAATTGGACTCCAGAGAGTTCAATGGACTAGTCATGTCCCATGAATGGACTTGTCCGGAGTGCATTGAACTGAATTTACAGAGACTTGAACGGACTAGTCCGGTCCATGATCGGACCAGTCCGGTGCACTGTGTTATTGGGTTCTAGAAATGTTAACGGACTAGTCCGATCCGTAGATGGACTAGTCTGGTGCACAGTGTATTTGGACAACAGAGAGTTAAACGGACTAGTCCGGTCCATGAACAGACTAGTCCGGTGCTCAGTGAGTTTTTAGGTGTTTTTAAGCCCTTACCCCTACGCAAAGACTTGAGCTTTTGGGATGTGTCTCTCACACACATCCTATACATTTAAATCTACTTTGCGCTTCAGTTGACAGTTGGGCTTTTCTCTTTTGTACACCACTTCATACTTCACCTTTTTTAGTGCACCAAACTATCTCATTTTGTTGATCCTACAATCATCTCAATCAATTCATTAGGATCTCATTTGCTTGTCATCAATCGTCCAAAACCCACAAGGAATTGCCTAGATGCATTTTCAGGCTTCGACAGCTCTGCGCTCGCCTTCCAGGTTTTCATTTTTTTTGAAAGGCCTCTTATTTCCAAATAGGGGGTCCTAACCCCGGATGCCAAAGTGGATTACATATTTCCCCATTGGGGACGTGACACCACAACAAGCAAATGGTCGCTAGTCTTCGAATATAGATATAGTAGCGCCCCATCACCCGTCGAGGTGGGTCAGGATGACGAAAGCCCGTTGAGGTGGGCTGGGAAGGCCAAGTGGCCAACTTATTTCCCAACCACCATGGCATCGCACGGGAAGGCCTTGTTCATGCGGACAAATGCCCTGCATACAAATCAAAATAACCTCCCATTCAAGCCTCCAAATGGCTCCTCTATCTTCGAGCCTGCGAGAGGCATTGCCCCCTCTTATCAAACATCCAGAAAACTCCTCCTCCTCTGAATCTCCGAACAAAGCCTCACCAGCCTACGGGCTCCAATTGGCTGTACACGAAGGCTCGGCCGCCACACCCTTGCCGTTGGGCACTGCCACCGAGCCACAAAAGGGGCAAAGAGGAAACAGAATAGGAGAAGGTTTTTGGCTCAACAAACGTAAGGGTGAAGGCAGTGTTGGAGAACAGCCTCGTACCAGGCTATTTATATCCATACAAAGGGAAGACGAAGGGATAAGAACGATACACGTGGCACACCAAACTACCTTATAATCAATGCCACAATAAAGGCTTGCAGCAATCGAGGACATCAGCGGTATGCCACCCCACCTCCTTCTAAGTTGCACTACAATAAAGACTGGTGGAGGCCACAAAAGTTTGCGACACGTTTGGCATGCCTCCTCCTCAAACCTTACACTAGCCCGTAAGGGCACGCTCTATCTTAATGATCCTATGATGAAATAGGGATCAAGGGGCGTTACTTCTCCTACTGCGACATCAGCCCGCCAGGTCGAGGTAAGTAAGGTAAGATCCCAACTTACGCACACGACCCGACCCAGTTCTGGGTTCGAAGGTCGGCCCTCATGGTTTTGAGACCACCCGAAGTGAACTAGAGCGAGGGGCGGACAAATGTGAGATGGCCACACCCGGGGCATCTTCGAAGGTAGCGGATACATTCGACATCTCCAAAGTTTTGTGTTTGAGTCCTAAGTCGGCAACTTCACAGTAGTCCCTTGAAGGTTCACCATTAAGCTGCTTGAGTCTTGAAATGCACGGGATCTGTACAAGTGTACCGAACGTGATATAACAAAAAATGGGCATCAAGCCCCGACTACAAGTACCTGTCGAAACCGGGTGTTTGGTGACTGGGTTTCGCTCAAGCTCTACCAATAGGCAGCTCAAATGAGCTCGAGAACTCGACCATCGAGGTAAGATTCCCGAGCTCATCCCCTCCGAGCCACGAACAGCTCACGGATGGGGCACCAACGACTTTACCACCTCCCACTATGCCGACCTTCCGAGCTAGTATGGACTCCCAATGTACACACATCAATAGACCACGCTCCGGGTTCCAAGGTTGGCCCTCACGGCTTTGTAGGATCGAAGAGCACGTGTAAAGCTACCAGAGGGGGGGTGAATGGTAGATTAAAACTTTTCAGTAGAAGCAACAAAACACCCCTCAGCAGAAACCCGATCTATTAAAGAAACCATGTCTGCGACTAATCTAAACGTGTTCAAATGTGACAAAACTAGTACAGATTGTAGATAATTAATTCACAAAGATGTCACAACAAGAATCACGAAAATCCGTTGAGAGAATCTCAAATTACAATCGAATGATTGAACAAAGGTCAATCTGTCCTACCAGATAAAAATAGTTCTAGAACGCTGCAAAGAAACTCATGTAGATCAGAAACCACAAATCCAATGACCATGAAATTTCACAGATGATAGAAAATAAAGTTAAGAATACAACCCAAAAAGAATCACATCAATCGGATCTATAAACTCGAGTTATGATAAAACCACAAAAGAAAGGTAGTGTTGTGCAGAAACTCGACGAGAAAAACTTGTCTGAAACAAGTCAGACGAACAAGGCACAAAAGTTCCTCCAAACTACGAATTTTATTGATCAAAACACAAGAGGAACAGCCCCAAAGTCGTGGACCACGAGCTGCGGCCTCCCTTGCTTATATAACCATCCCAAAAGTCAACTCAACTCAAACTAGGACTTCAATCCTACTCCGTTCACGGATCGAAACTTTCCATAACTGATCAAGACTCTTCTATACGCAGATAGAAGCAATCTTAAGACTTCCAAACACCTTAGGAACGTATACCACATTACTAAAACAACTCAAATTCGTGACCCACACGAAATCCTACCATAACCAAATCAAAACTTTCCATATTTGAGTCAAACACGACTCAGCCGCAGTCTGAGTCCATAACCTAGTCGGTTGGACCTTTCCGACCAATTTTTTACGTCCAGATCTCTTCATCACACCTCGGAACCGTGTATCCACGTCCATGCACTCCTTGCACGTGCAAACATCTTCCAACGACGTCCACGATAGCTTCATATGCATTGTTCTTGATTCAAACATATTGCGCAACCTCCCGATCAACTCAACCACAATTCCTTCCAAACTTGGTTGTTGAACCTCATCTTCTCCCTAAGAATAGTTCAATGGATCCCCTCACCAGCCATGTCTTGAAGTCAAGCAACACATGCACATGAATAAACAACCAATACTTCTAAGCACAAGTCCTCGGCTTGACTCTTGTTAGTTCTGAAAACCATAACACCTTACGTGAGCACCTCACATAAGTATGTTGCAAACCTTAGCAAAAAGATATCAACCATAACCACCAAAACACACCAAAAACTTAGTAAAAAAACTAAGAAAACTTTCCATAATCCAAAAAGCAAGTTCAAAACATTGCAAATTAAAAGCAGAACCACTACAATCAAGCATCAGACCTTGCCAAAGCTAACCGGACCTTGAACCGGAGCTTACCAAAGCTAGTCGGACCTAGCGCTGGAGCTTGCCAAAGCTAGCTGAAAGTGCATCTAGGACTCCCTTGTGGGTTTTGGGTGATTTATGACAAGCAATTGGGATCCTAACCTCTTTTTTGATATGAATGCAAGCCTATAATAGAAAAATGAGCAAAATACCAAAAAGAAGGGATGAAGAGGAGCAAAGTGGAAATGAGCTCAAAAAAAAAAAAAAAAGAATAGCAGATTATTGTGTATGGAGTGTGTTAAGGAAACACACCCCAAGAGCTCAATGATAATGAAACACACACATTGCACAGAGTTACACAGGACCGGACTAGTCCGTTCACCACCGGACTAGTCCGATAACCCTTTCTGCACCAGATCGGACAAGTCTGATATCTGTCGGACTAGTCCAATATATTTTTGACTAGAATCGGACTAGTCCTCCCCAGTGCGGACTAGTCCTCAAAACACTACACAAGTCACACAAAATCAGACAAGTCCGTTATCAACCGAACAAGTCCGATATCCTTTCTGATCCACTTCGGACAAGTCCGATGTTCACACAGACTAGTCCGAAAAACCCTTTGATCTAAATCGGACAAGTCCTTCAAGTGCGGACTTGTCATCCAACACACTTAGGGTTTCACATGTCCGGACAAGTACGATGTCCATCGGACTAGTCCGAAGATTTCCAGTAGCGAAATCGGACAAGTCCGTTTTCAGCCGGACTAGTCCGATATTTCGGGACACTTAGGGTTCGCTGCACACAGCACACCGGACTAGTCCGGTGACCACCACGGACTAGTCCGAACTTTCTGAATCCTAACAGTAACTTTTAGAAACCCCATATAAATAGAGGTGCACGGCCCAATTTCACAATCTCTCAAACCCTAGCGCCGTCACACCTCCCAAGAGCCTCAAAAACAACCTATCTCCGCGAAATTAAGTGCAACATCGATCAATCCCTTGAGGATTCATTCTAGATCATTGGAGAGACACTTGAAACACCACATTGAGCTCTCGGTTTGATTCTCTAACACACTCCTGCATTTCAATTGTAACTTTTGAGTGTGTTTTCGGTGGCATTGTGATTTGTAATCTAAGGGAGCTCTCAACATGTGAGAACGCCCCTTGAATTCGGTTATTCACCCCTTTGTGATTAGTGGAAGATGATTGGCCTTCGTGGCGATCCAACGAGGGTAGGGTTGGAGAAGACCCGGTCCTTTTGTGGACTCCTCAACGTGGATGTAGGTGGCCTTTTGTGGTAGGCAAACCACGGGATAAACACTTGTGTCTTGTTTTAGTGTTCATCATTCAAGTTAATCAACTTAATCTAGGGTTTCATACACATCGTTCATCTTACGTTAAATTGTTGAACATAAGACTTAATTGTGATATAATCCAGTATATAACTGTTAAACTGTTGTTTGATTCTATATTTCCGCTGCACACATAAAAGAATCAAACCAATCAATCAAGTTTGATCAACTTAGTCCGTGAAAACTGGACTAGTCCGCACTTTACCGGACTAGTCCGATATCTCTAGTATTAAACTGGTTGTTGAGTGTTGCAGAATCCGACAATTTTCAAAAAAGCCTATTCACCCCCCTCTAGGCCTACATTCACTAGCAGCACCTAGCACCATAGCTTACCAAAGCAAGTCAGACCTATCGTCAGACCACGTTAAAAAGCTGTTTTGGTAGTATTCAAAACTTTTATCACCATAGCCAAAGTATTCAGCACAAGCCAATGTATTCAGCACACATAGGTCTCACAATCTCCCCTTTGATGAATGCATTGCAACACCACTTAAAATCCGAACATTAGCTTGAAAAGTTTTGAAAACAATTTCTCCCCTTTTTGAAAATCAAATGAGATAGAAATAAATTTCTCCCTCTATACATATTTCTCCCCCTTGCATACTTCTCCCCCTTTGACAATGTATTCAACAAGGTACAAAAGAGAAATTTTAATTTGTTATGACCACATTATAACATATACATATAGAACAACGCTCATCCAAGTCATACTATCAAGTAACATATACTATCACAATAATGAGATACATAAAGTAGTGCAAGCCATGCTAGAGATCAAATGTAATTTTCAATTTAAGCAAGCCATGATCTTACAAACTTAACTATTCCAAAACCTAAAGACATGATACTTGTTGCTGCAATTTTTTTTTGTAAAGCACAAATTTTGATCATATGAAATTTGCAAGAGATTATATGTGCATCTGCCTTATTCTAACTAACCAAGCCAGGCCTATGTCATCTGACAATCAGAAGCTTAAGGACATGGTTTTAGTCATACACAACTTTTTCCAAGTTCATATCTAGGTGCAATGATAAGCCATCTCAAAAAAAGAAGTGTGATGCTGAATGTGGCCTAGAGGGAGGGTGAATAGGCCTTTTCGATATTTGTCGGAACCTGCAACACTTAACAACCAAATCAAAACTCAAGATATCGGACTAGTCCGGTAAAGTGCGGACTAGTCTGGTGTGTACCGACTAGGTTAATCAAGTTTGATCGATTAATTTGATTCTAGGATGTATGCAGCAGAAATATACTTGTAGTTGAGGTGTTGCAAGATTATGAGCTTGAGTATACCACAAGTCAATCTTATATTTGATGTTTCAACGTAAAGTAAGTAAGATTGATTGAAACCCTAGGTTGATATGATGAATAAGAACGATGAACACAAAGAAAGAACACAAACAATTTATCCCGTGGTTCGGCTCCCACAGAGGCAACCTACATCCATGTTGAGGAGTCCACAAAAGGACCGGGTCTTCTCCAACCCTACCCTCGTCGGATTGCCACGAAGGCCAATCCTCTTATCTTATCAAAAAGGGTGAATAACCAAATTCAAGGGGCCTTCTCACACGTTGAGGGCTCCCCTAGATTACAATAAAAACTCCACCAAGAACATACTCAAAAGATTACACTGAAAATCACAGGAGTGTGTTAGGGAATCAAACCAAGAGCTCAAGAGTGATGAATCGTGTCTCTCCAATGTTCCAAAGTGTATCCTCAAGGGATTGATCTTTGTGTCTTTTGATTTCATGGAGAGATGTGTTTTTGAGGCTCTTGGGAGGTGTGACGGCGCAGGGGGTCGAGAGGGATTAAAGTTGGGTCATGCACATCTATTTATATGGGGTTTCTAAAAGTGATCGTTAGAGATTAGAAAGATCGGACTAGTCCATGTTGGACACCGGACTAGTCCGATGTGCTGTGTGTAGCAAACCCTAAGTGTCCCGAAATATCGGACTAGTCCGGCTAGGAGCGGACTTGTCCAATTTTGCTTCTGGAAATCTTCGGACTAGTCCGATAGTCATCGGACTTGTCCGGATCAGTAAAACCCTAAGTGAATTGGGTAACAAGTCCGCACTTGGAGGACTTGTCCGATTTAGGTCAAAGGGTTTTCGGACTAGTCCGTGCCAATATCGGACTTGTCCGGTTTAGATCAGAATGATATTGGACTAGTCCGTTGTGTGATCGGACTTGTCCGATTTTGTGCAACTTGTGAAGTGCTTTGCGGACTAGTCCACACCGGGGAGGACTAGTCTGATTCTAGTCAGAGAGATATCGGACTAGTCTATGGTGATATCAGACTTGCCGGATTTGGTGCAAAGAGATATCGGACTAGTCCAGTGTCAGTCGGACTAGTCTGGTCCTGTATAAATTTGTGCAATGTGTGTGTTTATTTGTCTTTAAGCTCTTGGGGTGTGTTTCCTTAACACACTCCACACACAATGATCTACTATACTTGTTCCTTGAGCTCTTTTCCACATTGCTCCTCATTCTCTGTTCTTTTTGGCACTTTGCTTATTTTCCCATTAAAACTTGTGCTCATCTCAACAAAGTGGTTAGGATCTCATTTGCTTGTCATAAATCATCCAAAACACACAAGGGATTCCTAGATGCACTTTCAATCTCCCCCTTTTTGGTGATTGATGAGAACCAATTGAGATTTCACAAAATATGATAAAAAGTTGAGATTTTCATAAAGTATGCACATATGAGTTTAAAATACATCAAGCAATGAAACCATGATCTATATGTGCATTCTTTATGGTGGGATGCATAACTAAGTGCATTAAAACAATAATCATGAATATAATGACATAATTGACATTAACATACCACCAACAAGCATATATGTCAATCTAGGAGCAAAATCACATATTTCATTAATTACTTGACAAGTAGTTCAAAGCATCGCATCACAGGACCATTAAGTAACATAATGGCATATTAAACAATTTACAACCCACAAAATAGACGAAAAGCACAAAGGAAGCTCTCTCCTCGCATCCTACGACTTAAGACCTAAGACCTAAGAGTCCCCCTCAATCTCTCCCCCTTTGGCATCAAGACACCAAAAAGGAGAGAAGGGACCTAAAGTCTTCACGCCTCGCTGTCGGTCTTCTCATCGTCTCCATCTTCTTCTTCGGGCTGATGAGGAGGAGGAGGAGGTGTGGAGCCACTCGAGCCCCCAATGCCAAAGTAGGCAAGCTCGGAGGGGTTCAAGGGTCCGAGCTCAGTGAAGTCGAAATCAGAATCATCAGAGATTACCGGAGATCCAATGGGCTCGATCTCCAGTTTTTGGCAAATCTGCTTCACGTTTTCCTTGACATACTTCATGTCTCCCTTTCTTCTCTTGTTATTCTTGTGAGCCTTCACCTTGGCCTTTTTGCAGGAAGCAAAGATGGAATCCAAGTACTTGAATATGCCACTTACAAATCCTTTTTGAGGAGCTGCCCTAGTGGCAGGGGAAGCCTTAGCACCAGCACTAGCTCTCGCTGGAGCCTCAGGACTAGAGGCTAGAGACGAAGCAGCCTGTATGTTTGGCTTTTGAGGCATCTGTGGCCTCAAAGGAAGATGCTCCACATATTTGATGAATTCAATTCCAGTGACTTTCTCAATCACGAACATAAGATACGGAGCATAGCCACATGACCTATTGGGTGTGCAAGAGATGTTGACCATGTCGTTCTAGATATAGTCAGCCACATCAAACTTGCGGTCCTTTCTTATGACCCTCATCGGACTCCAGAGGTAGCCCTACACACTCCCAACATCCCCATCCTTGGGGGCAATTGTCTTCCTCAAAACTCTGTTCAACACCACAAAGAATGGCTTCATGTTCTTCGTGGAGGGAGGGTTGAACTTGGAGTTGGGCTCATAGAGGAATTTCATCTTATCCTTCTCAAAGGCACCTATATTGTGGATGACCAAGTTGTCATGGCTTGAGGTGTCAAGGTGCAGCAGGCTTGCAAAGTCTTCATAGGTTATACTGTACTTGGATCCATGAGTCATCCTAGTAACACTCTCTTCATCATCACTAGAGATGTGACAAGTCGCAAAGAATTGCGCTATGACCTCATCATTCCAATTTTTCCTGAAGGCAAAAAGATCCTTCAGGCCATGTCTCTCAACTGCCTCCACCACTTCAACAAACAGTGAGCAGCCCTTGTTCTCGAAGTGTGCCCAATCAGTCCACTAGCTGCGCACTACAGGTGTCTTAATGGGGAGGTACACAGACTTGTAGAAATCTGCATGGAAATTGCTCCAAAATCTGCCATCCACAGCTTGCTTCGAGCGGCCATACCAATCAACATTTTTGAATTTTGCAGCTGAGTCACTGCCCTTCCCATTGAACTTTCTTTTGTCGGATCCCGAGCCCATTGCTTTGGAGCTTACATCTTCAGGGAGCCAATCGGGCCCGTTGTGATCCCCTTTCCCTTGCCCTTGGCTAGGCGGCCACTCGCCAAGCTAGGGCCACCACTGGTGGAGGCCCTGGAAGCAGGCACCTTTCGTCGAGCCACCCTCTTTTGAGACTGAGGAGGAGAGGGGGCTGGCTTGGAAGGTCGCTTCTTGCTTTGGTCCATCGAGGACCGAAGCGGGGCTTCTTGGGCCATCTCGGCTTCGAAGTCCGAAGCTTCATCGTGAGAGCTCGACATGCCCTGAGAAGTGATTATACAAAGTATGGATAACAAGGGATTGAATGGATGGCAAAAGAGTTTGCATTGAGGAATTAAGGTTAGGGTTGAGTTCAGAAAAATCGGACTTGTCCAGTGTACAGGCACGGACTAGTCCGGGTGACCGGACTTGTTCGTGCATGGACCGGACTAGTCCGATATTCATCTTGAAAAACCTAACTTATGAGACAAATGGACTTACTCAATGCAAAATTAGCCTAACACCAACATAATACAGCAAGGACACTAGTATTAGGTGAAAGAAGCTAGGCTATTCGATCAACAATGAAGAAAATAGGGATTTCTAGGGTTTGGGGGAAAATTATCGAAGAAATTGCTTGAAACTTGGAGATGAGGGTGTTGAAGGCCAGACAAGTCCGTGAACTTCAATCCCTGTGCGATGAAGATCGAATTCCACCCAAACTTGCGAAGTTTCGATGGAGAAATCAAGGAATCGCCTTGGGAGCTCGAGCGCGGAGAGAGAAGGCTTGAGGCAAGTTGTGAGGGTGAGGGAATTAGGGTTTGGCGGCGGCTAGGGTTATGGACACAAAAAATCAGACAAGTCTGGAGGAGACCGGACTAGTTCGAACTTTTCCAGAGGCTATATCGGACTGGTCTGTGGTCTACCGGACTAGTCTGGTCTAACCGTCGCTCTGCGGACTAGTCTGCATGGGCGGACTAGTCCGGGTAACCACAGACTAGTCTGTGGTCACCAGGGAAGAATTTCTTAGCCCATTCATATATATTTGAAGGTACATATCTAGAAAATAGGGAGGCAAATCAAATCAAATAATCTTGATGAATATGATCAGTAAGCATACAACAATCAAGCAATGACCATAATTCACCAAGATCTAGTAATTGACATAGTTTTTCGGAGAAAATTGAGAGAGATGATTTTCACAATCCAATCAACATATTTTGAAGAATTCATACAGGTATGCAAAATTTGAAGCCACATTCCAAGTATCAAGGATGTTTTGTTCATTTCAAAGCTCGCAAAAGCGTTTTTCATCAAGTAGCTTGGTGAATATGTCGACCAATTGTTTTTCGGTGTTGACATGGGAAATGGCTATATCTCGTTTCATGGAGTGGTCTCTCAAGAAGTGACGTCGGATGTCTATGTGTTTGGTTCTAGAGTGCTCAACTGGATTATGGGCAATTTTAATGGCACTCTCGTTGTCACAAAGGAGTGGAATACGATTCATATTGTAACCATAATCCCTTAGAGTTTGTCGCATCCAAAGGAGTTGTGAAGAACAACTCTCGGCTGCAACATACTCCGCTTCGGCTGTGGATAAGGCAATGGAGTTTTGTTTCTTGGAGGACCAAGAAACTAGGGATCTACCTAGGAATTGGCATGTACCGAAGGTACTTTTTCTATCTACTTTGCATCCAGCATAATCTGCATCGGAGTAACCAATGAGATTGAATTTGGAGCATTTTGGATACCAAAGACCAAGGTTAGGTGTATGAACTAAATATCTCAAGATCCTTTTTATGGGTGTCAAGTGACACTCCTTAGGATTGGCTTGAAATCGTGCACACAAACATACACTCAACATAATATCTGGCCTAGATGCACATAAATAGAGTAGAGATCCAATCATAGAGCAATATATCTTTTGGTCGACGCTAGATACATCTTCATTGAGATCCAGGTGACCATTCGTTGCCATGGGAGTCTTTATGGGCTTCGCCTTGTCCATTCCAAACTTCTTGAGTATGTCTCGAGTGTATTTCGTTTGGCTTATGAACGTCCCTTCCTTTTGTTGCCTCACTTGGAATCCCAAGAAGTACTTTAGCTCTCCCATCATAGACATCTCAAATTTGTCTGTCATAATTTTACTAAATTCCTCACAAGAAGATTTGTTAGTTGAACCAAATATTATGTCATCAACATAAATTTGACAAACAAAAAGATCATCGTCAAAATTCTTCGTAAACAATTTCTAATCTATTTTACCAATCATAAAGCCATTTTCAATTAATAAATCTCTAAGACACTCATACCAAGCTCTAGGAGCTTGTTTGAGGCCATAGAGAGCCTTACACAATTTAAATATGTTGTCGGGGAACTCTTCATCTTCAAACCCGGGGGGGGGGGGGGGGGGAGGGGGGGGGGGGTTGCTCCACATACACCTCCTCCTTGATTGGTCCGTTGAGGAAGGCGCTTTTCACATCCATTTGATAGAGCATGAAATCATGATGAGTAGCATATGCAAGTAATATTCTAATAGATTCAAGTGTAGCTATGGGAGCAAAGGTCTCATCGAAATCCAAACTTTCGACTTATGAATACCCTTTGGCCACAAGTCGTGCCTTGTTCCTTGTCACCACCCCGTGTTCATCTTGTTTGTTGCGGAAGACCCATTTGGTGCCGACGACATTGGATTTGGGTCTTTCGACTAGTTCCCATACCTCGTTTCTCCTGAAATTGTTGAGTTCTTCTTGCATGGCCACTACCCAGTCTAGATCCTTCAATGCATCCTCAACCCCGTGTGGTTCCAAAAAGGACACAAACGAGTAATGCTCACAAAAATTAGCTATGCAAGATCTAGTAGTTACTCCCTTTTGGATGTCACCGATGATGTTGTTGATTGGGTGATCCTTTTGGACGCATTGGTGTACTCTTGGGTGTGCTACTTGTCTTGAATCTTCATGATCATCTTCTTATCCCCCTAAGTGGTTGCCCTCATTGACTTGTTGATCATCTTCACTTTCTTGAGGTTGATCTTGTATGGAAGCTCCCCCTTTATCATTGATCTCCTCTTGTGGTTTATTTTCCTCATGCATATCTAGAGGTGGTTCTTGTGGTCGAACTTCGCCTAACGCCATTCTTCTCAATGCTTGACAAGGAGCTTCTTCTTTATCTAGCACACATGGATCAACTTGCTCCTTTTGGGAGCCATTAGTTTCATCGAACACTACGTCACGTGCCACTTCAACAAGTCCGGAGGTCTTGTTGAAAACACGATAGGCGTAAGTGTTCGAATCATAACCAAGCAAGAAACCTTCATCGAACATCGAAGTGAACTTTGAAGTCCTAGGCTTCTTGTTTAAAATATATCATGGGGAACCGAAAACTCAAAAATATGATATGCTAGTATTGTTACCGGTGAGTAGCTCATAGGATGTCTTCTTGAGTAGTCGATGAAGATAAAGTTGATTTATGGCGTGGCAAGCGGTGTTAATCGCTTCTGTCCAAAATTGATCCGAGGTCTTGTACTCATCGAGCATTGTTCTCTCCATCTCTATGAGAGTTCGGTTCTTTCTTTCGGCAACTCCATTTTGTTGAGGGGAGTACAGAGCTGAAAACTCGTGCTTTATGCCTTCTTCATCTAGGTACTCCTCCACTTGTGTGTTCTTGAACACCGTGCCGTTGTTGCTTCGAATGTTCTTGATTGTCAATGAGAATTCATTTTGAGCTCACTTGAAGAACTTCTTGAGTGTTCCTTGTGTTTCTGACTTATCATGTAAAAAAACCCAAGTGAAGCGAGAAAAGTCGTCAACAACTACTAAACCATATTTGTTACCGCTGATGCTTATATAGGCAATTGGACCAAATAAGTGCATGTGAAGTAGCTCAAGCGGTCTTGTTGTAGTCATGACGTTCTTCGCGAGATGAGGTGCTCAAACTTGCTTCTCGGCTTGGCATGCGCTACAGGGCCTGTCTTTTTCAAAAACAACATCCTTTAAACCTCGGATGTGGTCGCCCTTGAGGAGTTTTTGAAGATTCCTCATACCAACATGTGCTAGCCGTCTATGCCACACCCAACCCATGTTGGTCTTTGCAATCAAGCATGTGTCAAGTTTGTCTTTATCCTTGTTGGAGTCAACAAGATAAAGCTTTCCCTTTAACATACCCTTGAATGCAATGGAACCATCACTCCTCCTAGAGACGGTCACACCCTCGTTAGTGAACAAGCAATTATAACCTTTGTCACATAATTGCTATATGGACAGCAGGTTATAATCTAAGGAATCAACGTGTAATACATGAGAAAGAGTGTGTTGTGGTGATATGGCAATTTTACCGGTACTGAACACCTTTCCTTGACTATTGTTTCCAAAGTAGATGCCCTCGCTTGGATCCTCATTTGCTTCATATTCAATGAACATCCTCCTTTCTCTGGTCATATGGTTGGTGCAGCCACTGTCTAGCATCCATTTAGATCCACTAGAGGAATAGGCCTGCAAAAACAAATTATGCCTTGGTTTTAGGTACCCAATCTTGCTTGGGTCCTTTTAGGTTAGTCACAAGGGATTTGGTCACCCACACATGAGATTTGGTGTTCTCATGGCATGGCCCAACATAATGAGCATAAACCTTTCCATAATTACTTCTCACTAAGACATAAGATGCATCGAAAGTTCTGAATAGTAACTTTTGTTGTTTATACACAGGACTAGTCTGGGAGGCTGGACTTGTCCGGAGTACCGGACTTGTCCGGACCCTGACTGGACTAGTCCGGTGTTCATTCATGTTGTATTCACTAATTTTTGATTTTCCAGTTTGAAAGAGTCCTCCCTTTACAAAGACATTGCTATCCCTGTTATTCTTATGGCTTCTAGCTTGTTGCTTTTCACCATAAGAGTAACCAATGCCATATTTGACATTTGGAGGCCTTGTGACAAAGTATGAACTACGTGCATATTTGATCTTCTCCTTGTGAAATATGCCAGTTTGTGCAGGATGCTTGTCCTCGGTAGAGGGTGACTTGTATTTCAAGTTGTTGTCAACTTTACCACATGTACAAGTAGAAGCAACTTCAGTGTCGATGTGTTAAGAAGGTGAGCTTGAAGAGGATGAATGGTCACCTTGCTTGAGTGACTCAACTTGCACCTCAAGTATCTTGTTAACCTTGATTAGGTTAGCAAGTTCTTTTTTGATTGTTGCATTTGAGTCGCTTAACTCCAAGCAAGTTTCCTTGCTTGAAGGTAACTCAAGCTCTAGTGACTTGCTCCGCTCCTTTTCAATCTCTAGAAGTTTGTCAAGTTCAACATGCTCCTCCTTTTGGGATACAATCATGTCTTCTTGACGATGTATTAATCTCTCCTTATCAACAAGTTGATGAAGCAAAAATTTCATTTTAGTGGCTGTTTTCTTATCTAACCCAATGAGCATATCTTCATTATCACTATTAACATCACTATCACTCGAATAGGAATGCATGGAGGAGGGTTTTGTTGTTACCTTGCGTTTACCTTCCTTTGCCATGAGGCAAGTGTCGTTACCCTTCCATGCGCCGAGTGTAGGGAAAAGAGTAGACTTTTTGGATGTCTTTTCGATGGCTATGCTAGCCATCTCTTCTTCTGATGATGATGAGGACTCATCATTTGAGTCCCACTCTTTCCCTATGTGCGCTTGCTCGGCTTGTTTCTTCTTCTTGAAGAACTTCTTTGGTAGAGGCTTTTCTTCCTTGGTTTTCTTCTTGTTCTCTTCATATGGGAAATCAACTATAAAGTGGCTATACTTACCACAATTATAGCATGCCCGCCTCAATTTTGACTTTGATCTTTCCTTGTATCTTCCTTCACTTGATTTGGCGCCTTGTCTCTTCTTCATCATTTTCTTGAATTTCTTCACATCCAAATCACTGCTCTCACCGTCACCTTCTTCTTCTAGTTGAGCTTCTCGTGATTCTTTAGACAAGGGCTTGAGGGTTGACTTCAAGGCAACCCCTTTATTTTTTGTCGAGGTAAGGTCGGCAATTTCCTTGACATGCTTCGCTTGCTTTTCCATCATCTCAAAATTGATGATTTTTCCAAGTCGCTCATCTGGAGTCATTATCTTGTATCTGGGGCTTTCTCTAATCATGGAGCATAAGGTGACGTTGCGAGGCATGAAAGCTCTAAGGATGAGCTTCACCACCTCGTGGTCGTTCCACTTCTTGCTTCCGTAAGATCGAACCTTGTTGACGAGCGTCTTAAGTCTGTTGTACATATCTTGAGGTGACTCATCTTCTTCGATTGTGAATCTTCTCAATTCTCCCTTGATCATTTCGATCTTCGCTTCACGCACATGACGATCACCTTCATGTGCAGTTTGCAATGTGTCCTAGATCTTCTTTGCAATCTCAAGTCCATCCACCTTGGTGAACTCGTCCCGACTGAGTGAAGAGGTAATGACTGCCACGGCTTGAGCATTTCGATGAATTGCCTTCTCTTGGCTTGGTGTAAGCTCTTCATCGTCGTTCGGGATATCTATCCCTATGCACACAATATGCCATAAACATGGATTGAGAGAAATTAGATGCATTTTCATATTTTGCCTCCACATTGAGTAATCACTTCCATCGAAGTGTGGGGCTTTTCCTAGAGGGATAGATAAATAATGATTATTGCTGGGATTAAGATGATCATAGTTGAAAGGATATCGGGAGTATTCGGTGTGACTACTCCCCTTCTTCTTATTTTCATCTTCGACTTTCACTTTCCCTTTGGAAAGAGTCTTCTTTCTTAGGAGCGGCTTTAGTTCAAGCGTCTCCTCATCGTCATCCTCGAAGTCCTGAATGGCTTCGAGGAGCTTTTCCACTTTCTGATTCTTGTCATCATCAACCTTCTCTTATTTGTTGCTCTTGTGTACGTCCTTCATGTCCGATATGATCTCTTCGATCGATTAGTCTCTTTCTTGAAGAACATTGCTCTGATACCAATTGAATGTGTCCTAGAGGGGGGGGGGGTGAATAGGCCTTTTCGATATTTGTCGGAACTTGCAACACTAAACAACCAAATCAAAACTCGAGATATCGGACTAGTCCGGTAAAGTGCGGACTAGTCCAGTGTGTACCGACTAGGTTAATCAAGATTGATCGATTAATTTGATTACAGGATGTATGCAGGGGAAATATACTTGTAATTGAGGTGTTGCAAAATTATGAGCTAGAGTATACCACAAGTCAATCTTATATTTGATGTTTCAACGTAAAGTAAGTAAAATTGATTGAAACCCTAGGTTGATATGATGAATAAGAACGATGAACACAAAGCAAGAACACAAACAATTTATCTCGTGGTTCGGCTCCCACAGAGGCAACCTACATCCACATTGAGGAGTCCATAAAAGGACCAGGTTTTCTCCAACTCTACCCTCGTCAGATCGCCACGAAGGCCAATCCTCTTATATTATCACAAAGGGTGAATAACCAAATTCAAGGGGCCTTCTCACACGTTGAGGGCTCCCCTAGATTACAATGAAAACTCCACCAAGAACATACTCAAAATATTACACTGAAAATCACAGGAGTGTGTTAGGGAATGAAACCAAGAGCTCAAGAGTGATGAATCATGTCTCTCCAATGTTCCAAAGTGTATACTCAAGGGATTGATCTTTGTGGCTTTTGATTTCGTGGATACATGTGTTTTTGATGCTCTTGGGAGGTGTGACGGCGCAGGGGATCGAGAGGGATTATATGGGGTTTCTGAAAGTGACCGTTAGGGTTTAGAAAGATTGGACTAGTCCGTGGTGGACAACGGACTAGTCCGGTGTGCTATGTGTAGCAAACCCTAAGTGTCCCGAAATATCGGACTAGTCTGGCTAGGAGCGGACTTGTCCGATTTCGCTTCTTGAAGTGGATAGTTTATTGATTAATTTTTCATTATTAAAAGCACTTGTGAGAATGCAACAAGTTCAAAACAGCAAGAAAGTTCGATCATGACCAGATTTAGTATAAGTAACTATTCCAATTACTAGTCATAGCAAAAACTACAAAATGTATAACATGAGTAATGTAGTAAGAACTTTCAGCATGTAAAAGGAATCACAAAGTCATATATGAATGAAATACTATGCTCATATTATTTTAATTTCAGATTCACACATAGACTTCCTGAGTTTCAAAACTCCCCCTCAATTTAAGCCATGCAGATGCATAACCCCTATTTCACTATGAATGTAACAAAAACGAGTGAAATCCAAAGGTTTTGTAAAAAATGTCAACCAATTGTTGTTCGCTATCTACATGGTGAAGCACAATGTTTCCTTTTTCAACATTATCACGGAGAAAGTGATACCTAATATCAATGTGCTTTGGTCTTGAGTGTTGCACGGGGTTCTTAGCAATGCAAATGGCACTAGTGTTATCACAAAACAGTGGAACACTATCTAGATCAACCCCATAGTCCTTAAGTGTTTGAACAATCCAAAGAATTTGTGAGCAAGCACTAGCAGCAGCTACATATTCAGATTTGATTGTGGATTGTTCAACTAAACTTTTTTTCTAGAGTATCAAGCAACAAGTGAATTACCATGAACATGACAAGCACCAGATGTACTTTTCCTATCAATCCTACAACCCCCAAAATCAGCATCCGAAAAAGCTTTCAAAGTAACGGTTGAGGAAGAAGAAATAAAAATGCCAAATTCTTGAGTTCCTTGTAAGTACCTGAGAATTCTTTTGATGGCTTGACGATGTGAAGCACGTGGGGAGGCTTGAAACTGTTGACAAAGAGATACGCAGAATTGTATGTCCAGTCTTGATGTCGTGAGGTACAAAAGTGATCTGATCATGCTTCTATATTCTTTTTGATCCACGGGTTCACCATCTTCATCAAGTTCAAGTGTTGATGTTGTTCCCACTGGTGTCCGAAGAGGCTTGCTTTTGTCCATGTTGAAGCGCTTAAGAAGGTCCCTTGTATACTTTGTTTGATGCGCAAAGGTACCTTCCTTGGTTTGCTTGATTTGCATCCCCAAAAAGTAAGTGAGTTCACCCATCATACTCATTTCAAATTCTGAACTCATCATTGCTTGTAACTTGTTCATGCAAGCTTCCAATTATCTGTTGCGGGGGATGATTCTTGTAAATCCGTAGGGGAACAGGTGTATCACAAGCTTCTTCTTCATCAGGTTCATCGCAGATTGTTGAGCTTGTGGCTTGTGGTTGAGCTTGTGCCTGTTCAAAGTTCAAAGCTGGACACGTGTCTGCTTCGGAACTATCACGCAATATCACTGACTCTTCTTCTTCAAAAATACCATCCCCTTGAGGATATGGATCCGGACCTGCAATGTTTGAGCTAGTACTTGGGCTAGCTTCATCAAAAGACACCTCATAAGTCTCTATAATTTTGTTAATGTCAAGTAAAAGCACACGGTACCCTCTAGTATGAGATGGATAATCAAGAAACATGCCATCAATGGATCTAGGTTCAAATTTATCAAGATTACCATGTTTCTTAACAAAGCATTTGCAACCAAAGACCCGAAAGTGTGTAACACTAGGCCTATGTCCAAACCAGAGCTCATATGGTGTTTTACCTAGCTTAGCATGCAAGAAAACACGATTTGAGACATAACAAGCGGTTGCAATCGCATCAACCCAAAATTTCCTAGGAGTTTGATATTCATAAAGCATAGTCCTAGCCATCTCAACTAAGGTTCTATTCTTTCTTTCTACAACACCGTTTTTTTGAGCTACATATGGTGAAGAAAATTATTGATCTATTCCGTTTTCAGCACAAAAGTGATCAAAAGATTGATTTTTAAATTCGGTTCTGTTATCACTTCTAGTTGCTTTTAAAGATCCTGGGTTATCAATTGATAATCTAAGAAATAAAGTTCTGAAGTGAATAAATGCTTCCTTCTTAGATATCATAAAGTAAACCCAAGAGTATCTAGAATAATCATCAACAATCGCAAGAACATACCATTTACCTTCAAAGGATTGAACACGTGAAGGTCCTACGGTGTCAAGGTGTAAAAGTTGACCCAGTTCAGTTGTCATGATTATTGTGAGAGGAGTATGTGAATCTGCAACCATCTTAGCATGTCTACAAGAAGATCACACAATTTCTTTATTCCCTTTAAGCTTAGGTAGCCCACGTATGCGATCAAGAGCACTAACACGTGTTAGATGATCAAAGACTACATGACAAAGTCTACGATGCCAAAAATATAAGTCCTTTGAATTATTAGCAACTATACACCTATACGTAGAGGAAGATATATCAAAATCAGCTCTAAAAACTCTTCCAAACTGAGACATGTTAAAAATAAGCTCACTATTTGAATTCACAACTTTGCAGCAATTTTTAGTGAAAATAATTTCCAGATTTTCATCTAGTAGTTGTGAAACAGAAAGCAAGTTGTATTTCAAATTTTTAACATGTGCCACATCCTTCAAAGTGTAGCGATCATTTACTCTAACCGAACCCTTAGCAATTATAGGAGTTGAAGAATTATTGGCAAAGTAACATGTGACACAAAAGAGAGGGAGGAGAACCATTCTTTGTTACCGGTCATGTGGCGTGAGCAACCTGAATCCACAATCCAAATGTTCTCCTTTCTCAAGCGTGTAACCTACATAGATGAATAGTACGTCGATGACTCAGTACTGGGGTTAGTCATAAGGCTTTTAGGAATCCAGTACTGAGTCACACGACGTGCAGCAGGAAAAGCACGAGAAAGCTGAGATAAACTAGCAGGTTTATGAGTCAAAGTTTGAGATTATTTATTCTTAACTACTGACCTATAAGGTGTTACTTGTGTAGCACAAAAATCAGTAGCTCCGCAGGCAAAAACAGGCAAACTTTGAATGTTTTTGACTCATAACAGCAGGTTGCATGTTCCTAACATTTGGTTTAGTACGTGCAACAAATTTTGCATGAGAGTTATAAGATCTAGCTTGCATTCTTTCCTTTTTATGTTGTTTAGCTCTATAACGAATATCTATGACATGACCATCTCTACCACAATTGGTACAATGAAATTTAACTTTGTGTTCATGTCTAGATGAGCATGCAGTATGTTTATTTGAACCCGAACTTGACAACACTCCTGCAGATTTAAAAACCACATGTTTTGGTTTAGGAACTATTTTAATCAAACCACTTCCTAATGACTTTACAATTTTAGGTGGATGTGCTTTAGCATGAGCATGAGAATCAAAAACTAAACTAGTTTTATCATTGCAAGATTTGGATGAATTCAATAGCAAGTTTAGATTTTTGTTCCCAATACAAAACAGCTCTAGTGTCCTATTCATGTCATCAAGTTTCTTAGACAATTCTAGGCAGTTTTCGCATGAAGTTTTTCCTTTTAATTTGCAATTAGAACAATATTTAACTTCATGAGCACTAAAGCATTATTCAGTACTGAAATTTCATTCATAGCATCTTTTAGTTTCTTTTCAAGATTATTACAGGTAGAACAATACAAATCAATTGTAGAACAAGAAGCATCTTTTAAGTTTACGTCATTAAGTGCAGCAAGCTTTTTGTTCCTTTCAATCTCTAACTCAAGTTTATCAAGAGTGGAGGAGTGTGCACTTCTTAAGGGGGACAATTGTTCATATATTAAATCGCATGAGGAACAAGAATCATCACTAGGAATTAAGGTTTTCAAACGATTAATTTCAGATTTTAGTGACTAAATTTTAACAATATTGTCCCTAAGGTTTTTGTCCTTTTCTTAACAATAACAGTTGCACGGGAAATCGCATCACACATTTTATCACAAGTAGGACATACGTCTTCGTTGTCACTGTTGTGTTCTTCATCCTCCATACTTGAACTTGATTTGCCCGCCATGAAACACAAGTTTGTCAGATCATCTTCATCTTCGTCACTTCCAATGTCTACATCACTCGAGCCAAGTTCTTGAAGTGTAGTGATGAAACTGTTTATCAGTTTGCATCCTGTAAAACCCTTCTTTTTCTCGTTGATGTTGCAGAAGAGGACTTGACTTTATTCTGCTTTTCATCACGGGTAGAAGGACCTGAATGGTTAGGGCAATTTGTATGAAAGTGTCTTGTCTTACAACATTCAAAGCATCGTTGAGGTCTGGAGCTTCCTCTCCTTCCAGTTCTCAAATTTTGCAATGCTTTTGAGAACCGAGTAGAGATGAGTGCTAGCTCCTTTTCTAGAAATTATTCAATCTATTCCAGGATTAGTCAAGATAGAAAAGCAAGTGTATTGCTAGATGAAGATTGGCTGGAGCTAGGCATATCATATTGAGAAACAAATGCAATAGACTTGTTGGGGTTCTTACGTGAGATTATTTCAATTTCATAAGTTTTCAATTTAGAATATAGCACATCTAATGTAAGTGTACTCGTGACAGTAGATTCACGAATAGATGTGATTTTCATCTTCTAAGTTGACATGTCTAATGCACTTAGTAATTGCCTAGCATTTTCAGCATGTGAAAAATTAATATTGATGTTATGCAAGTTGCTGAAAATTTTATTAAAGCGAGCAAAGAGGTCATCAATGGACTCACCGGGTTGCATCTCAAAGCACATGTATTCTTTCTTGAACATCTCAAAGTTGCGGGTTTTGTTGTTGTTGACATCTCTTAAGTTTGTAGTCGTGACTTGATCGTTCGGCGGCACATCGTAAGGCTTGTACTCCTTTTCCCCTATTGCGAAGCCTTGTGCCTGGATGAAATCTTCCATACGTGCTTTCCAAACCTGAAAATCAATACCACCTAAAACACAAGGTTTTGCGCAGTATTTCTCAATGATGATTAGTCAAAAATATGTGCAAATCATAAATATTAGAGCATCATGGTTCTGATACCAATTGTAGGATCGAAGAGCATGTTTAAAGCTACCAGAGGGGGGTGAATGGTAGATTAAAACTTTTCAGCAGAAGCAACAAAACACCCCTTGGTAGAAAACCGATCTGTTAAAGAAACCGTGTGTGCGACTAATCTAAACGTGTTGAACTGTGAGAAAACTAGTATAGATTGTAGAGAATCAAGTCACAAAGACGTCACAACAAGAATCATGAAAATCCGTCGAGAGAAACTCAAGTTACAATTGAAAGATCAAACAAAAGTCAATATGTCCATTCCGAGAAAAATAGTTTTGGAACACTGCAAAAAAACGACAAATCCAATGACTGTGAAATTTTACAGATGATAGAAAATAAAGTTGTTAAGACAAACCAAAAAGAATCATGTCAATTGGATCTGTAAAACTCGAGTTATGATAGAACCACCAAAGAAAGGTAGTGTTGTGCAGAAACTCGGCGAGAAAAACTTGTCTAAAACAAGTCGGACGAACAAGGAACAAAAGTTCCTTCAAACTACAAATTTTATTGATCAAAACACAAGAGGAACAGCCCCAAAGTCGTGCACCACGAGCTCTGGCCTCCCTTGCTTATATAACGAGCCCGAAAGTCAACTCAACTCAAACTAGGACTCTAATCCTACTCCGTTCACGGATCGAAACATTCCATAACTGCTCCAGACTCTTCTATATGTAGATAGAAGCAACCTTAAGACTTACAAACACCTTAGGAACGAATCCCACATTCCTAAAAAACCTCAAATTCGTGACCCATATGAAATCCTATCATAACCAACTCAAAACTTTCCATATTTGAATCAGACACGACTCAGCCGCAGCTTGAGTCCATAACCTAGTCGGTTGAACCTTTCCAACCAATTTTTTACGTCCACATGTCTTCATCACTCCTTGGAACCATGTAGCCACGTCCATGCACTCCTTGCACACGTGCAAACATCTTCCAATGACGTCCACGATACATTCATATGCATTGTTCTTGATTCAAACATGTTGCGCAACCTCCTGATCAACTCAACCACAATTCCTCCCGAACTTGGTTGTCGAACCTCATCTTCTCCCTAAGACTAGTTCAATGGATCCCGTCACCAGCCATGTCTTAAACTCAAGCAACACCTGCACATGAATAAATAACCAATACATCTGGGCAGATGTCCTCGACTTGACTCTCGTTAGTTCCGATAACCACAGCACCTTACGTGAGCACCTCACATAAGTATGTTGCAAACCTTAGCAAAAATATATCAACCATAACCACCGAAACACAAAAAAAACTTAGTAAAATAAAACTAAGAAAACTTTCCATAATCCAAAAAGCAAGTTCGAAACATTGCTAATTAAAAGCAGAACCACTGCGATCAAGCACCGGACCTTGCCAAAGCTAACCGGACCTCGAATTGGAGCTTACCAAAGCTAGTCGGACCTAGCGCCAGAGCTTACCAAAGCTAGCTCGACCTAGCACCGGAGCTTACCAAAGCGAGCTGGACCTATCGTCAAACCTTGTTAAAAAGGTGTTTTGGTAGTATTCAAAACTTTTATCGCCATAGCCAAAGTATTCAGCACAAGTCAATGTATTCAGCACACATAGGTCTCACAGGCTTAGAGACCCCTCGGAACAAACAAAAGCAGGATGCGTTGGCCCCGTATGGGGCATCTTGGAAGGTAGTGAATACCTTTGACATCTCCAATTATAAGTATCGAGTCCTAAGTTGGTAACTTCATAGTAGCCTCTCGAGGGGTCGACACCAAGCTGCCCGAGCCC
Organism: Tuctoria greenei; assembly: GCA_036927565.1. Taxonomy (NCBI): domain Eukaryota; kingdom Viridiplantae; phylum Streptophyta; class Magnoliopsida; order Poales; family Poaceae; genus Tuctoria; species Tuctoria greenei. The sequence continues at coordinate 19,754,245 of JAYESD010000010.1, read as the reverse complement.
CCGAAAGGCCCGGGATATGTGCAAGTGCACCGAACAGGATCTAACAAAATGCGGGTACCAAGCCTTGACTGCAACTACCCATCAAAATTGGATGTTGAGTTGCGCTCGCCCTTCTGAAATGTGGCGATCAGGTTTCACTTGGATTCTCCTGATAGGCAGCTCAAACGACCTCAAGAACTCGACCCTCGAGGTAATCTCCCCAGTATCATCCCTTCCAAGCACGAACAACTCATGTATGGGGAGCAAAATGACCTTACCATTGACAAGCCATGGGCAAAGAATAACGTACCCTCGACCCGTATTTCACAAAACAGACGCGGGCTAGCCTGGCGCTCGACAAAATCCCAAGGATAGTGAATTCCTCGGGAATCTCCAAGCGCTCCATGACAACGACCGACTGCACAAACCTTCGCCGATGGACCATCGCTTATCAGACTCTGACCGAGCAAGCCGCTTGGTCAGAGATTGGAGGACTACTGACAGAGTTCTATGATCTGGCTACCAGGCATCGCACATTAAATCGGATAAGGCTCGACCACCTAAGACCAGTGATAGGCAATCCATGCCTCGACCCCAAGGTCAGGACCAGGGTTACCAAGCCACAATGAAGAGTCTCATGAAAATTCCCGTCCAACACAACGAAAGGATGACCTCAGCCATCTCACTTGAGTAGAGGATAAGGAACAATAGTATACATACAGACAACACAGACCCCTGACCCCCGAGGTCGGGATGCAGGTTCTGCTGACATCTTCCACGTCACGTCAAAACTGTCGTGGTGGCAGGGCAAACCTATCACCCAGCACTGACAGGGGACAAGGAGCAACATGATGAAGGCGGGCGCATAGGCGACTGCCTAGACCTGACCCTGCCCCGAGGAGCGCAGAAGATAGGCCCGAAGGCCAGGATACTTTGTAACCCCTGCCCCATTTGTGAGAATAGTTGAGCAGTAGATAGTAGTTGGGTCTAGCACGAGGTCGAGCCCCTTATAAAAAGGCCCCAAAGGCCATTGTCGAGGTGGATCACGCGCTCAGGCAAGATAGCACACATGTACTCACCTAGAGGGACACTGTCTGCCTCATAAAGCACCCGGACATCACTTCCTTGTAAGAACAACTCCTCACTATTAACACGGAGGGACGAACACCAAACTGGACGTAGGTTCAGTTGCCCAAACCAGTATAATCCTCATGTCTCGGTAGCTAGGCCAGCTCAAGGAAGGATGCATGGCAACATTAGTACTAGTCAGTTTTTCATAAGCCAACACTTTCCCCGTTGGATGTTGCTTTCTAGATCTGTTACGTTTCTCAGCCTACTAGCATGGTTACTGGATGCCTATTGTTAGTCTCTCAACTGCTTGAACGGTGACATGGTTGTAGAGAAGGAGTGAATCTTCTTCTCTCTTGTCTTTCCCTTCCTACAACTTGTCACCCTTGAGCGGCTAGGAGGTTCAATGATAGATATTTGATCGCCACGGCATAAAGTTTATTGTTTGTTATCTAGGTCTTTGTGAGCCTTCTTCCTGAGAAGTCGGTCATGTTTCTTCATCTGTGTTGGTTATGGCAGCTGAATCTTACAGTATCCCTGTTCATGTTTTGTATTTCTCTTATTGACTTCTTATTTAATGAAAAACAGAGCACCTAAAAAAGAGAGGACTTATGCCCCCGTGCATCAAGTGATAGATATATGATTTCAACCACAAGGTACAAATTTATGTGATGCATACAACATATATAAAAAGTGATACAATCCATGGATGGACTCAATAACTTAAATGATTTATAAATTTTGAATGACGGGTAGATTATTAATGGTATTTAGGTTTAATGGAGTTCATTCTCTAGAAAAGGTTTAATAGTAATATTGGCCCATATAATGTAAAATCCCATTTTTCCTTATTATCAAGTTCAGTACCAGTTGGTTGTCAACCATAGTGAAGATCAATTATAGTTGTACATATAAACTTGATATCATCAATAATATTTCTTTTACTCATACTAAAATTTTAGTAACAGAAGGAATGAACTTCACCAATGACCTTAGAATAATTTAAGTGACCTTTCTACAAATTTTGGAAGCTATTGAATAAAAAATTTTGGGGCAAATTACTATGCAGTACTAATATATTCAAATTAATTTGAATATAGCATTGTACATTTAGGCCCTGCCAAAATATTCAAATCTGAGGCTATAAATTTTTCCATGACCTCATAACATTCCAAATAGACTTCCTACCATGTTTCAAGATTTTTGAATTCCATTTGCTATTTTATTTTAGAAGCTTAGCAAATTCAAGCCATATTTAGAATTCAAATTTTGAATTCTGTTCAACTCATTTGATCATCAAGATATGAACACACCATAATGGTCAGCATGACTTGCTTGACTTATTCCCCAAGTTCCACAATCTTTGAAACTCATTTGCTACATAATTCAGTGGCCCCATTGAATTTAATTCAATTTCAAATTCAAATTTGAAATTTAAATGAAACTTGTTCCAATTCGATCTCAAATTTCAGAATCAAGTTCCAGATATCTATTTGAGCCTCCCCATAAAAATCTTGAATTTTTGGATCAAGTTTGGTAAGAGAATTGAAGTTGAAGATAAGGGAAGAGGATAAGGGGCGCTGGGACCCGCTGTCAGCCTCACACACTCGGTTGAACCGACGGGCGTGCTCTGTATACGGTTGTACCCGCCGATCGACGCCGGTAGTGCTCGCCACCGCGACATGGCATGCAAGCAGGCAGCTGCGTGGCCTAAACACCCCCCTGTCTTATAAATACCCGTCCCCTGGCTGTCGGCGTCGAGCTCCATCTCATCTTCGCCCCGCCGTTGCCATTCTCGCCGCTTTCTCTTCCTCCCCGGTGAGCGCTTTCTCCTCGCTTTATTTTCCTTCAATGCAAACAGCAAAGTTCGCGCCAAGTCTGTGCTCTATCATCTACGCCAACTCGCTTAGTGTTTTGCTCATTGTGTTGGTCGTAGTTTGGAGTTCCGCGGAAACCACCGAAGTTGAGGACGAATGCCGCCTCTGCTCCACCGTCGCCAGTCCTCAACAAGTGGAGCCACAACTCAATCTCAACAGCAAAAAGGATTGCCATCCCAAGCTCTTTCTCACGGTAAAAGTCGTGCCTCTTTTCATTCAGTATCGAGCAATATCTTCCAGTCTTTCTTTCAGTTGTTGCCATTGAACTAGCTCAGTTCTCGGTTTAATTCCGTTTCTACATGTAATAATTCTTCAATCCAGTTAAGTATTATATTCAGTACCTCCTAGCGCCCCCCCCTGTGAAAACTCAGTAGACGCCATGCAATGAACCTTGAGATATTCAAGTTTTCCCCAACGCCAATAGAACCCCGTCAGTCCATCGTCAAAGTCGACTTTGCCAGTGTAAGGATCGAATGCCCAAGAGGGGGGGGGTGAATTGGGCTTCTTTTCAAAAATTAAAGCAATAAAAACTTAACTACTAAAAGCCCAATTCCCTATGCAAACAACCTATGCATTCAATTGAATAATACGTTTGTGGTATATGAAATGCATAAGTGTAACGGGAAAGGAAGAGTGTGCAAACTCCCGAGGAGACACGAAGACACGGTGATCTATCATGTGGTTCGGCAAGATCGTCAAGACCTTCCTACATCCACGTTGTGGCACCCACCAAAGGGTGTAGCCACTCCCAAGTCACCGAGACCAGAGATCTTCACTAAAAGTCTCCGTTCGCCATCTCTGGCAAGGTGGAGCTTAAGCCTTGTACAAGTTTGATCTTCCGGGCTTCCACAATCGACTTGGCAAGCTTCGGAAGGCTCTCTCCAATCACCGATTGTTACACGGTGAATACAATCACCAAGAGACACTCCCTTACAGCTCTCACTAGACTAGAGACTCCAATCACCAAGAATGGAAGCACACAAGAATCATCTCTAGTAAGTTCTAGCCTATCTCTTGGTGTACAAGTGGTGTAAATGATGTGGAAGTGGTTGCTCAATGTCTTGAATGCTTGGTAATGTGTAGGGTAGCTCTGGGCATCAAGACTTGTCGAAATGACTGGTTGAAGGGGTATAAATAGCCAGTTTCCACGAGATAGCTATTGGAAAAGTAGGCTAACGTCATTGTTCTGCAAACACCGGATGATCTGATGTTCTCCCTTCAGTTGTCATTGGTCGAATACAAATTAGCTGATGTCACTGTGTCAGATATGACCGTTGATCGACCGATGTTGTATACACCTGTACATCGGATAGTTCGGTGACACTTGATCCAGAATGGTCCAGAAATAATGCTTACAGGAGTAATTGACCGATGTGTTATAATTGTACATTGGATGGTCTGGTGTTACACTTGGTCCAGGGAAATTGCTTACTGGAATGATCGACCAATGTAACACCTGCTTCATCATCGGATGATCCGATGTATACTCACGTCTGAGGTCTTTTTCTGCTGTTGAGCCAACTCGACCGATGTAGTCTTTTCTGGATACATCGAATGATCCACTGAGTAGATTTTGTCTGCTTCGAGTTGTTCTAAGTGATTCTTTTGGAATTTGTTCGAGTGATCTCTTAGACATTGGTTTGAATTGTTCTTCTGATGACAACCAAGTCTCGAGTGCTGTCAATTTTGATTGAATAATTTTGAAATATGTGCTTTTTCTTTTAGTCTTCATGAAAATCAATTGACCTCGTAAACTAGTTTGTTGAGGGGTCTCCAATTGTATCCAATGAGTAGTATATGATATAAATATAGAGTCCATTAAGGTGATGAAGGATATGAGAGACCTTGCATCCACAAACTTATTAGTAATATCTAACGGTTGTCATTAATCACCGAAACCATACCTTATGGGGGCCTAGATGCTTTCAATCTCCCCCTTTTTGGTGATTAATGACAACACAGCGAGTAAAGCATAACAGTAATGAAATTAAGAATACGATACTTAAAAGGATATGCAACAAGTACAAGATCCAGCACACGAAACTCAAAGGCTCAAAAACGATTAATAAAGCATGAGAGAATTAAGTGGCACACGAATATTCAAGAATAGAAAAGCTCCCAAATTACAAAAGCTCCCAAAATAAATACCCCCCCTACAACTAGGACTCCCCCTAGTACTATGCTATCCCTCCCCCTGACTCTGACTCTTCTCCCCCTTTGGCATCAAGACACCGAAACGGGAAGCCGAGTGCCTAAGGATCCTGAGCGCTTAGGGCGATGATGAACTGGTCGCCGTCGGGGGTGCTGTCGTCGGAGCTGCTGCCTGCTGCTACTGAGGCTGGAGAGGAGGAGACCGGTGTTGTGGGAGCTGCTGTCGGTGCTGAGGGTGCCTGCTGAGTCTAGACTGCCGGTAGCGGGGCACTGACAACTGAAGCGGGAGTCTACTGAAAGAGTGTCAAAGCTGGCAGGGGAGAGTGAATAAATGCGCCTGGAGCAAGCAGTGGTGACATGCTGATAGTCGGTATCGGCATGGGCGGACCTGGAGCTAGACCAGGGAGCTGTGAGGGCAGGGCAATCCCGGTCTGAGTGTAGAGGTTGGTGATCAACCCCAAGATGCCCATCATGGCCTGCTGCGTCTGTTGCTGCTGGTCAAGAGAACGCTGATGCATTTGGTCAATCAGTCCAGTGAGCCTGTGAGTGTCCTCTCACCTCTCGCGGTCTATCTGATGCTGCATCTCCTGCTGCTGCTGCTGGAGCTCCATAAGGCGCGCAGCCTGCTCAGCTCTGGCCTGCTCAGCTGCAAGCTGATCCTGTTGTTGCTGCTCAACCATCTGCTGAAGTAGAGAAGTGAGCTCAGATGGCTGAGAGACCTGTGCCTCGGACACTGGAGGTGGGGTAGGAGGTGGTGCAGTTGAGCCTCGAGCCTCCGCTTCGTGCTGCCTATGGGGACCAGCATCCCGACATCCGAGGATCTCATTGGGTGGTGCCGTGCGATGCGACACCCAACAGTATACAAGAATAGAACCTGAATAAGTACAAGACGAAGTCTTTTATTTATCATACAACAGAAGTTTTACAATACTAGCGTAAGGAAAGAAATATATGTATATCATAGCTACGCTCTCAGCACTAGCTATGCAAAAGCAAAGTTATCCATGCCTTGGATACTTTGCACTAGCAACACTCAATTACGGCGGCGTGCAGGGTTCCCATTCGGTTGTACACCCTGGAGGAGGTGCAGCCTCATCATCAAACCCTTCATCAATTGTATAACCTGCAAAAACTCGTTAATTGCAAACGTGAGCATAAGGCTCAGCAAGACTAACCCGTCTCACTAGACATATGCAGGGTGAATACTAAGCATAGGTAAGGAATGGCATAAAAGACTCACCTACAAGTGGAATCTTTATAATCATGTTTTAAGTAGCAAATGACATTCTCCAAGCACGGCACATCTTGGGCTCCACAATCAAACAAGAAACGCTTTACCGATGATATGACATGCTCAGAGCACAAAATGCTATTACAGCTAAAGTATGGGGAAATTGTAAACTTTTAATTGTACTATTTGTAAATCATACAAGGTTGCAAAGTAATTATAATTCAATACAATATGATTTTCTGGCTTCTTTAGTATTTACTACGTCACAGCGCAGTGAACAAGTGGTACTCTATTACCGCGAGGGACGGTGATTGCAATCAGAACACATCCGGACGTGTCAGCGAAGTGTCAGCGAGCACACTTGTACCTACATAACACTTCAGTACTAGGCGTATATGGTAACCTTTCGCGAGACACTCAAATGCCGAACCGGTCGATCTGTCACGAGCAGGAGGTCCCTGTGTGGGGCGTACTCTGACGTGCCCACCAGCGGATTTACACCTTGCTGCCCTCAACCCACACCTATAAAATGGAACGTTATGCCTCGACACCCAAGTGACCAAGCTATGTCAGTTTACTGGAGCCCATATGTCAATTATATTGCCGGTACAAGTCAAGCATGTCCGAAGGGGTCGCATACAGACGGGCCTTAATCGACACAGGCAGGGCTATGCGACCGAGACTCAATTCTCGCCGCTTCCTAGCCATTCCCTGCCCCGTCTCCATTTCATTATATTCTGCCGTTTTTGTATCTAACCAATCATGTGAGATATGTCCTACATCTCTCGCGAGTAGATTCCAACTACTCGACTTCTACCAGATTTCCTATGCATTAGCAAGGCAGTTACTACAGGTCAAACTGTAACTCGTTCCAACCAATCCCTGGGATTTTTGGTCATGCAAGTGGAGTATCAATCATCCTAAACTTAATGCACAATTCATATACTATTCATCATAGTGATAAAGCAAAATTTTATAAACGACTTAAATGCAAACCGGGGCTTGCCTTGTTGCAGTTCAGAGTCTGAGTTAATATTTGGAAGGTGCTCTTCCAAGGCTTCTGGCTCCTCCTCGACTTCGGTCACTATACGATGTGCATAGAATACGTATATGAAAGACTTTGAAAAATAATTATTACCAAGACCATGATTTAATTTATGGTGACCATTCTGTGATAATGACTTAATGGGCTTTGGAACTTTGAAGGTAGGTATTAGGGACTATGATAGAAGCTCTTGCAAAGAACGGTAGATGATCAAAGTAGATTGTGGTCTCCAAAATTATGGCAAGCAATCAACTTCCAAAAATTCTAGAGAGGAAACTGTAGCTTGAACATAGCTAACAGGTGATAATCAAGATAGAGGAAATTGTCCTGGTTCGATCAAAATTTGTTTCCTAAATTTCTATGCTGGGGTGAAGGAGTTATTGAATTTCTAAATTGGCAAAAAAATCTGGAATTATCTTGTAATTGAATTTTTAACCTTTTACTCAATATTCAGTTTGTGACTGAATTAGGACTAGGATAGTAGTTCAATTAAATCCAAGATTTTTACAGGAACTAGTGTATGACTAATGGAAAACTCAGTCCAAATTTGGGATATAATAAAGCAACTGAACATCTGTGAAAGTTCAATAACTGAAAAAGGTAATTGAACTATACAGAGGATTAAACAGGTGCAATGGCTCCCAAACTTTTTCTGGTAGTTAAGAATAGGACAGTAAATTTTATGTGAATTTTGACGATTTTTCTAGTGGCTAGCTTATCGGGAAAAATTGTGTTCGTATTTGGAAAGATTATTTTCTATAGAATTTAAAATTAAGTTTCACAGAACCTCTTTGGTACTAAAGGAAACTAGAGCTCAAGGGCTTTCAAACAAAATTTGTTTGAAAATTTTTGGAGTAGTCTACAGAGAGATATTCAATTTAGAAGTTTGAACAATTTTCTGGAATTAATTTAATAACCCATTGGCGCCAGAATTCAAATTCAATCGGGCAGGTCCCATGGGCCACGTGGCGTGCTCTGGTCAATGCAACACTGTGGTCCATAGACTTATTCACGCACAGCCGCACGGAATCCCAGCCGCACCGTGATCCCGCAGCCATTGGCAGGTGGTGTCCCCCGGGTTGTCTTCTACCTCGGGCCAACGCCCGCGCGAGGCAGCGCCCGCAGCGGTGACTCGTCGGCGAGCTCGACGCCGGTTAAACCGATGGGCCAAACTCATCCAAACTCGCCGCCTGGGGGTTTTTGCGGTCGCTGAGCACGACGGTGAGGTGGGTGGGACCAGAAACTCACCGGAAATGGCCGTGCGACGGTGGCGACGGCGGTGAGCACTCAGGCAACCTGGAACTCGCTCTAGAGTAGCTCAAACCACTCGGGATCTTCTTCAAAACCTTCCTGGGATGATGCAGATCAAGGAACTGGACATGGGAGAGGAAGAAACAATCGGGAACTATGAGCTCGACAGCGAACCGAGGTTTCCTCACCGGCGGCGAGCAAAACTCGATTTCCTCGGCCGTTGCTCGATAACTTTTAGGGGTTTTTGCTCAGGTAGAAGCGCTAGGACCTATAGAAACTATCTCTAAGCAATTGCATAGAATTATTACTTGTAGAAACGGAATTTAAATGGAAACCAAGCGAGCTTCCTCACATCGGCCGGAAAGAAGACGACGGATAACTTGCTCATTTCTCAATGAAAAGGGAAACGGTTTGCACCGCGAGTTAGAGCTCGACTAGGCACACCTTTAAGCTTTTGGGACCGTGGCTTGAAACTACGCGAAACGGCGGCGCACCACGGAGCAGAGGCGAGTGGCGACGATGGCACGCGGCGGCGAAGAAGTCGTGAGAGGGGGAACCATCCATCGGGGAAGGGGAAATATCGGAGCGGCGGCCGGCCTTTTATAGCGCTGCGGAAAGCAAGCAAGCAGCTCGCTGGAGCTTGCATGCGCACGCGCAGTCGAGCAGACGAGTGCCGGTGCAGAGATCGCAGGCGGCCGACCTGACCCGTTCAGCAGAGGCTGACCTGTGGGGCCCACAGGTCAGTCAGACCCAACAGTAAAGTTAAAAATTCATTTAAAAATGGAAGATCAACTCCAAAAATCATGAAATTTTGTGGAGATGGTAAATGAATTATTATGAACCCAATGCTGAACTCAAATCTTATGTTCAAAGAAGTTGGAAAAGGATTTAAAATTCAGATTTGAATTTGATTCAAATTTGCTAAGCGCCTCAAATAAAATAGCAAATGAGTTCCTAAAATCTTGAAATTTTGCAGGCAAGCTATTGAGAATATTAGAAGGTCATGGAAAAATTTAGATCCTCTAATTTGAATATTTTTGGCAGGGCCAATTAGTACTGCACTTTAAATTGCCTTAATAAACTTCATCCAAATAATTCTAAAATTTGAAGAGGGATGAATAGAATCATTCTAGAATTAGTGATGAAGTCCAATACTCATGTTAATAAAATTTAACCATGAGTGCAAGAAAGGTTTGGATGGTATTAAGTTCATGTGTACCACTATATTGGATCTTTAATATAGTTGATCACAAAACTCATACTGAATTCACATGCCATAAAAGTGGGGTTTTACATTCCTCCTCCCTTAAAAGAATCTCGTCCCGAGATTACAAAAGAAGGCAAAAGGAACAGATCTAACGAACATATGCCGCTAACAAGTTCGGATAGTTCGTTCTAAGATACTCCTCGCTTTCCCACGTAGCTTCTTCCGCACTGTGGTTGCTCCACAAGACCTTGTAGAAACGCAAGGTGCGGCTTCTTGTGGTGCGAGTCTTCTCATCGACGATCTGAGTTGGATGTTCGGAATAAGTGAGATCTGGTTGGAGAGCTTCCAAATCCTCAAAATGTATATTCGCTGGGATTTTGAGACATTTCCGCAGCTGAGAAATGTGAAACATATTATGGACCCCTGCCAGCGATGGCGGTAACTCCAATTGATATGCCACAGGTCCGCATCTTTTGATTATTGTGAACGGCCCAATAAAACGTGGAGCTAGCTTCCCTTTCACTCCGAATCAATGGATACCTTTCATAGGGGATACCCGGAGATAAACTTGATCCCCATCCTCGAAGTGAAGAGGTCAACGTCGTTTGTCAGCGTAGCTCTTCTGACGATACTTAGAAGCTTTGACATTTATTTGAATAATGCGTACTTGCTCTTCGGCTTCTTTTATTAAGTCGATGCCATATACCACTCGTTCACCAGTTTCGCACCAGTTCAAGGGTGTGCAACACTTCCGGCCATAAAGAGCTTCATATGGCGCCATCTGGATGCTAGACTGGTAACCGTTGTTGTACGAAAATTCCGCCAATGGTAGATGATCATCCCAATTCCTACCATGGTGGATGGCACAGGCACAAAGCATATCCTCTAGCACTTGATTTACCCGTTCGGTTTGTCGATCAGTCTGAGGATGATAAGCCAAGCTTCGAATCAGTTTGGTACCCAATGCATCGTGGAGATGCTCCCAAAAGCGAGCAACAAAAATAGATCCACGATCTGAAATGATAGTGCAGGGTACACCATGTAGACACACTATTCTCGAGATATAAAGTTCTGCATACTGCTTTACATCATACTTGACACTGACAGGTATGAAATGAGCCGATTTGGTCAACCGGTCAACGATCACCCAAATTGAGTCGTGCTTATGGAAGGTGGAAGGCAATCCAACAATGAAATCCATGTTGATATCCTCCAATTTCCAAGTTGGTATGCTTAAAGGTTGAAGCTGCCCTGCTGCCTTCATATGGTCGGCCTTAACTCGTCAACACGTATCACATTCGGATATGTATTTTGCTACTTCCCTCTTCATCCGAGTCCACCAGAACTTCTTTCTCAAATCCTGGTACATCTTGTTGCTTCCTGAATGAATGGAATACTTGGATAAATGAGCCTCATCCAGTATCTTCTTCCGAAGTTCCATGTTTCAGGGTACCACTATACGGTCTTTGAACCAAATGGTACCTTCATTGTCACATCGGAAAAATTTCATCTCCCCCTTTTCCATTCTTTGTCGAATGTGTGACATTCCTTTGTCTTCCTTCTGAGCTGCTACAATATCCTCCCTGATGGTAGGAATGAGAGCGAGATTGTAGAGTGCCCCATATGGAACCAAGTAGAGACTCGGTTCTCCTTCTTCCATTGAGTTGATGGAAAGACTGTTGACATGGGACTTGCGGCTCAGTGCATCTGCGACTACATTCGCCTTGCCTGGATGGTAGTGGATCTCAATCTCATAGTCTTTGATCAACTCTAACCATCTCCGTTGTTGCATATTCAAATCCTTCTGGGTGAAGATGTATTTCAAGCTCTTGTGATCATTGTAGAGGTGTACTAGATTACCCAGTAGATAATGTCTCCACATCTTCAATGCTAGTACCACAGTAGCGAGTTCTAGATCATGAGTCGGATAGTGCTGCTCATGGTTGTGAAGTTGCTGTGATCCATAAGCAATCACTCGTCTATCCTGCATCAACACACATCCCAAACCAATTCCTGATGCATCACAATACACGTCAAAAGATTTGGTTGCGTCTGGTTTAGCTAATACTGGTGCCGTTGTGAGGTGTTTTAATAATGCTTGAAAACCTGCCTCACATGCCTCAGTCCACACATACTTCGTCCCCTTATTCAGAAGTTCTGTCATTGGTTTAGCTATTTTGGAGAAACTGGGAATGAACCTCCAGTAATACCCAGCTAAACCTAGGAAACTTCGAACTACATGTACAGACTTTGGAGACTCCCATTTGAGGACTTGCTTGATCTTGCTTGGATCAACTGCAATCCCTTCTGCTGATATGATGTGCCCCAAAAATGGCACTTGGATGATCCAGAATTCACACTTGCTGAACTTAGCATATAGCTGGTGGTCCCGTAATCGTTGAAGAACGATACGCAAGTGTTGAGCATGTTCTTGTTTGGACTTTGAATACACAAGTATGTCGCCAATGAAGACCACGACAAACTTGTCCAATTCCGGCATAAATACCGAGTTCATGAGATACATGAAATGAGCCGGTGCATTGGTCAATCCGAAGGACATAACAAGGTACTCATACAGTCCATACCTCGTTGAGAATGTTGTCTTTGGTATATCTTCTGGTCGGATTCTAATCTGATGATAACCAGAACGAAGATCCATCTTCGAACATACTTTAGCACCCATCAATTCATCAAAAAGAATATCAATGTGTGGTAGTGGATACTTGTTCTTGATAGTGACAGCATTAAGTGGACGATAGTCTACACACAGTCTCAAGGTCTTATCTTTCTTCTCTACGAACAGCGCAGAACAACCCCATGGTGATGAACTTGGACGAACGAAACCCTTGTTCTCAAGTTCGGTTAACTGCTCCTTAAGTTCTGCAAGTTCCTTGGGTGCCATCTTGTAAGGTGGTCTTGAGATTGGCACTGTTCCCGGTGCAAGTTCAATTTTGAACTCTATATCTCTTTCTGGGGGCATACCAGGAAGATCATCAGGGAATACGTTGGGGTACTCACATACTACCGGAATATCCTCAAGTCCAATAACTTCGGTATTGTGAGTAGATGGGTCCAATGGAATGATGTTCTCAAGATTGAGAACTTGGGACGGATGGAGTGGAGAGTTCAGATAAATTTTTCGAGGAACGATATCAAGAATAGCACCATGGTATTGCAACCATGCAATTCCTAAGATGACATCTAGTTTTTGAGTCTCTAAGATAGTGAAGGAGGTAGGATAGATGTTCCCATCTAGGTCAAGAGGTACCCTATGGACCATCTCATATGTTACTACCCCCCTGCTGGAGTGCGAATCATATATGGAGTTTTGGTGGAGATAACAGACAGCTGATTTTTAATGACAACAGATTTACTAATGACATTGTGGTAAGCTCCGGAGTCAAAGAGTATGACTACGGATTGATCATAGATAGAGAATGTACCCGTGAGCACGAGCGCGCCTTCCGGAACGTCCTCGATGGCGAGGTGGTGGACATTACCAAGTCTGGGAACTGACTTCTTGGGCTGGTTGCGGGGTTGGTTGATCCCCTGGTAGGATGATTGCCCTCCGCCTTGTCGATTCTGTGGACGGTCCTTGGCGAAGTGCCCCGTGCGCCCACACGTGAAAAATGTGTACGGGGTTTGGCCAGTACGAATGGGAGGACGGAATCCCGGTGCACGTGGTGGGGGTGGAAGTGCACGTGGGATCATCCCATGTTGTTGCTGCGGTCGGAATCCGGAGTTGCTAAACTGGCAACCACTAAACATTGGTGGTCGTGATGGCGGTTGCCACCTCTGGCCGGATGGTGATCGATACACCATACGGTACTTCTGAGGAGCACCACCTCCGCTGCCCTGCGGAGCACTCCTCTTATTTTTATCTGAGGACAGCTCGCGAGTAGCGTCCTCCTGCATGATAGCGGTATTAACGATGTCGTTGAAGCTGTCGCGGTTGAACAGGACAAGCTTGTCCTTCAACTTGGGGTTCCAACCCCGGTAGAAGCATTCGCGCTTCCGATCTTCGGTATTCACTTGGTCCTGAGCGTATTGGGCCAAGTGGTTGAATGATTTGGAGTACTCATATGCACTCCTTCCTCCCTGCCTTAGCTCCAAGAACTCTTGAAGCTTCCTCCTCATAATCTCGGGAGGGATGTGGTAGGCGCGGAACACCTCCAGGAATTCGGCCCAGCTTACGACATGGCCTGCGGGGCGTGCGGCAAGGTAATTGGCCCACCATGCGCCAGCAGACCCCTGCAGTTGCTGCGCTGCAAACAGCGTCTTCTGCTCTTCGGTTACCTCGAGTAAACTGAACTTTCCTTCAATAGTGCAGAGCCAATTATCTGCCTCCAACGGTTCATCGGCCTCTCTGAAGACCGGTGGATGTGTCGAGGAGAAATCAGAGTAGGAACTCTGATATTGCTGATGCAGTCCATCATCATGTCGTCCCCTTAACGGGATGAGCGCTGCACCAGAGTCCGCAGTAGATCGGTTTGCTCGTCGCGCGAGCCGAGTACTACAGCGAGAACCTCCGCGAGACTTCTGGGAAGTGTGGGTGGAGGTGGTGGAGGTGGTTGCGTTTGAGGCGTATTCTGTCCCGGGGGTGGTGTGTCATCCCCCTGACCTCCACTGGAACCTCTGCCATCTTGACTTGTAAAAGTACGCACCATACTGCAACACAACGATTTACACTGTAAGTCTTATTGCCTCAAGTTCATCCTTCCATATAAATAGTAATGCGGTAGGTAACAATAGATGATGCATAACATTCACATATATTGATAAAGCACAAACTTTATACAATCTATATTATCTTGGGCCCAAGTTTACAATAGATCTCCAAAATAGACAGACTTCATCTAAAGAAGTCGTCTCATCTATGCTTGGTCACCACAAGTCGTCATGTCCATGTTCTCGTACACAGACCTCGCTACTATTTACAACAAGACTCATAAAGTCACAAAACACACGTGGTGTTTACTACTCATCATAACACTCGGCCTAAAGTGATAAGTACATCAACACTGCCATCTACTCGTAAAACTCGACCTCCTGAGGATCTTCTTCTTCCTCGTCATCCTCAGGATTAGGCACCACTGGTATGGGTGCTGGAGCAGAAGAAGATGCCTCGTTCAAAAGCGACGTCTTTTTGGCAATCATAGTTTGCCAATCCGTCTGTACCATAAACATCCTCCAGGCCTCGTTCTCCTGCTGAGCCTGCTCACAGCTGGTCTTCCAGCTCTGAGCCTCCACTCTGGACTGATCTCGATCTGCAGTCACTGCGCTCAACTGGGTGTCCCGCTGGTGTCCATAGAATAGGCTCGCCTCCAAATCAATTTCCATCTCTAGGGTCTCCTGGCGAGACGCGGCTAAATCCATAACAGTGTCATGCCATTAATTCTCCCTGAGGTTCAAACGATGGTTGAGAGGAGCCATCATATCCCTAAGTCTGTCATTTGCCCACTCAAAGTGATCCGCTCGAATCATGGCTTGCTTCAGATTGTTCGTCAATTCTTTTATGCATGCCCTTTGATTACCCTTCTCGCGATGTGATGCGGATGCATACACCGCTAAGGCTGTCGCGGATGTTTCACCGTGATTGTACACTTCCGTAAGCAAGCGGGTTGCCCAGGCTTTAGAAGCCCTGCTGGTAACTGGAAAGAACTCATACGGAGTACCCACCAGATTACGGTAATGAAGTTTGTGAAACCTCCCTATGGCAACGCTTGCGGCGTAGCTCCATGTTTCCTCTAATATCAACCCTTTGATCTTGATGGAGTATGGAGCCCATCCGAGGTGCGGTGGACCAGCAGGCACATCGACGTAGATGGTGCATCTCCACAAACCACTTTCCTGGAACTTCTTGCCCTAATAGCTAGGCAACACCAGGTAGCCAAACTGGCGAAGCAACCTAACAAACATGTCCGGGAAACCGGCTTGCCCGGTGCATGTTGAGAACACCCATCCATTAGGCAACTGAATTCTTGGTGCTGCCATCTGTGGACAAACATACCCGGATGTCAATACACCGTATAAGTATTCCACTCAATCAATGATAATGTTGGACAAAAGAAAATATCCATAATCAATTGATCCAAGAAAATCTGCAAACTGGAAGTGATCACAGTCCTGATTCAGATGACCTTCCCGTATCAACCCAAAGGTTTCATACAGGAAACGCCAGAATTAAGAGTTAAGTTGAATATAAACATTGTAGTACACTTCAAAACCTTTGCATATTGTACTCATACAGCTCCAGGTGAACTAATATGAAAAATCTATACAGGTTTTAAGTTGACTCAAGTTTTCTGGAAATTTTGACAGAACCTCCCCTGTATGTGGGCTTATCTCCACATTCTATACAGGTTTATCATGATAAGATATTGAGGTAATGACAAAATACACATTGTATAAAATCGTGTTAACAATCCAGAAATAAAAGAGTTCCACCCTGAAAACTTTGTTATACAGGTATCGCGCACAAATTCGCAACCCTGTGCAAACTGTTCCAAGTTCGGGACTGCACGAACCAAGTTTGCGACAAATGGAAGTAGGCGTAGCTACACCAAGATTCAGGTCAGGAGTGACAAATAAAGTTGATAGAGGACTTCCTAAGCTTTCCAGAAATGTATATATGTGACCAAGTCACTATTCTGGATTAAGAGTTATAACTATCCGAACTTAACAGTTGAGCTGACTGGTTTGCACCAGCAGTCCTGCAGTTCACTTTGTTGACTTCCCAATTTGGTTTAACTCCAACCCAAATCAGGAAAAACCTCCCATAACAAACTTGTAAAGCTCCTCCTACCCTTTCCAAACATGTATCACAATAAGGCAGTGGATTTTTCTACAGCAAACTATGGCAATAATACAGAGACTGGTACAATGGTAAGGTCATCTGGAGCAGTTACAATACACCCAAGATTTCAACAGATTATCAAGCTTTTCCTTCTTTATGGTCAACAGAAAAGTTGTACAGATCTTCACGGGCTTTCCATCCATATATGATACTCTTATACTATCTATTAAATAACCAAGATTACAATCTGGCGAAGTCGAGCCAACTTCTGCCAGAAAACAAGAATCTTGATTCTATTTATTCTATCGAGTCGGAACCCTTTTTGCGGAGTCCAAACCTACCAGCACCTGATAGTCGGACTTCCCAAAACACAATGCAGCCATTCTGTCGGTGGGGATGGTCTAGTATCATATTTGATACTGATGGTACTACGTGCCTCACGAAAGAAAATGCTATCCGGTATATCCGGTTGCGTCTATAGGTGGTTCCTATATCGTTCTCTTGCAAACGGTTTCTACATGGTCTTTTACCGTAGTTAATGCTGCAAAAGACAAACAATCCCCTTTCACACCTTCACACCTCAAGGGCGGCATGGGGAACACGACAGGCAGTCACAATAATATATATGAAAATAAATGCATACGACTCTGGTGTGAGTCGTCCTCGGGCGAGGTCATGTCTCGAGGTACATGGCTGTAAATACGTCTGTACAGCAAAGACTCCCGTATGATCTGGCTTATACACGCTCGAGCATATGTGTTTCGCATGCTCCCATAGAACATGAATATTTCTAGAGAGGCATACTATCGGGTTATACACCACCCGATGGGGGCTCCCACTAACTTTGAAGCACACTGGAGTACCGCGTGTCATAGGTTCTCAGAAACATTGAAAGCTTCAGAGACTCCTATTAACTTCCCGTGCCAAGCCACAGAAATTTTACATACCACTCCTCGTATGTTGAGCTTACCGAGATTGATCCGCTCTCGGTGGCGTACCTTACCTCTTACCTGACGTCGGGGCATCGTTACAGAATATAATAACACATAGTTAGTTTACCACCTTTATACCTTATACTAATAATATTCCTTATAAAGGCATATAGATAATTCCTCATTCAAGTCCTAATTTTTAAAAATACGTTCTTTTCAAGTACACTGTTCCCAATGATGCTCTGATACCATGTCTGTGGGGACCGGAATCCCGAAATCCGAGGATCTCATTGGGTGGTGTCGTACGATGCGACACCCAACAGTATACAAGAATAGAACTTGAATAAGTACAAGACGAAGTCTTTTCTTTATCATACAGCGGAAGTTTTACAATACTAGCGTAAGGAAAGAAATATATATATATATATATATATATATATATATATATATATATATATATATATATATATATCATAGCTACGCTCTCAGCACTAGCTATGCAAAAGCAAAGTTATCCATGCCTTGGATACTTTGCACTAGCAACACTCAATTACGGCGGCGTTCAGCGTTCCCATTCGGCTGTACACCCTGGAGGAGGTGCAGCCTCATCATCAAACCCTTCATCAATTGTATAACCTGCAAAAACTCGTTAACTGCAAATGTGAGCATAAGGCCCAGCAAGACTAACCCGTCTCACTAGACATATGCAGGGTGAATACTAAGCATAGGTAAGGAATGGCATAAAAGACTCGCCTACAAGATGAATCCTTATAATCATGTTTTAAGTAGCAAATGACATTCTCCAAGCACGGCACATCATGGGCTCCACAATCAAACAAGAAACGCTTTAACGATGATATGACATGCTCAGAGCACATAATGCTATTACAGCTAAAGTATGGGGAAATTGTAAACTTTTAATTGTACTATCTCTAAATCATACAAGGTTGCAAAGTAATTATAATTCAATACAATATGATTTTCTGACTTCTTTAGTATTTACTACGTCACGGCGCAGTGAACAAGTGGTACTCTATTACTGCGAGGGACGGTGATTGCAACTAGAACACACCCGGACAACATGACACATACGTCGTTCGGAAGTGTCAGCGAGCACACCTGTACCTACATAACACTTCAGTACTAGGCATATATGGCAACCTTTTGCGAGACACTCAAATGCCGAACCGGTCGATCCGTCACGAGCAGGAGGTCCCTGCGTGGGGCGTACTCTGACATGCCCACCAGCGGATTTACACTTTGCTGCCCTCAACCCACACCTATAAAACGGAACGGTATGCCTCGACACCCAAGTGACCAAGCTACGTCAGTTTACTGGAGCCCATATATCCATTATGTTGCCGGTACAAGTCAAGCTTGTCCGAAGGGGCCGCATACAGACGGGCCTTAATCGACACAGGCAGGGCTATGCGACCGAGACTCAATTCTCGCCGCTTCCTATCCGTTCCCTGCTCGGTCTCCATTTCATTATATTCTTCCGTTTTTGTATCTAACCAATCCTGTGAGATATGTCCTACATCTCTCGCGAGTAGATTCCAACTACTCGACTTCTACCGGATTTCCTATGCATTAGCAAGGCAGTTACTACAGGTCAAACTGTAACTCGTTCCAACCAATCCCTGGGATTTTTGGTCATGCAAGTGGAGTATCAACCATCCTAAACTTAATGCACAATTCATATACTATTCATCATAGTGATAAAGCAAAATTTTATAAACAACTTAAATGCAAACTGGGGCTTGCCTTGTTGCAGGTCAGAGTCTGAGTTAATATTTGGAAGGTGCTCTTCCAAGGCTTCTGGCTCCTCCTCGACTTCGGTCACTATACGATGTGCATAGAATACGTATATGAATGACTTTGAAAAATAATTATTACCAAGACCATGATTTAATTTATGGTGACCATTATGTGATAATGACTTAATGGCTTTGGAACTTTGAAGGTAGGTACTAGGGACTATGATAGAAGCTCTTGCAAAGAACAGGAGATGATCAAAGTAGATTGTGGTCTCCAAAATTATGGCAAGCAATCAACTTCCAAAAATTCTAGAGAGGAAACTGTAGCTTGAACATAGCTAACAGGTGATAATCAAGATAGAGGAAACTGTCCTGGTTCTAGCAAAATTTGTTTCCTAAATTTCTAAGCTGGGTGAAGGAGTTATTGAATTTCTAAATTGGCAACAATTCCTGGAATTATCTTGTAATTGAATTTTTAACCTTTTACTCAATATTCAGTTTGTGACTGAATTAGGACTAGGGTAGTAGTTCAATTAAATCCAAGATTTTTACAGGAACTAGTGTATGGCTAAAGGAAAACTCAGTCCAAATTTGGGACATAATAAAGCAACTGAACATCTGGGAAAATTCAATAACTGAAAAAGGTAATTGAAATATACAGAGGGTTAAACAGGAGCAATGGCTCCCAAACATTTTCTGGTTGTTAAGAATAGGACACTAAATTCTATGTGAATTTTGGGGATTTTTCCAGTGGCTAGCTTATCCGGAAAAATTGTGTTTGTATTTGGACAGATTATTTTCTATAAAATTTAAAATTAGGTTTCATAGAACCTATCCGGTACTAAAAGAAACTAGAGCTCAAGAGATTTAAAACAAAATTTGTTTGAATATTTTTGGAGTGGTCTACAGAGAGATATTCAATTTAGAAATTTTAACAATTTTCTGGAATTAATTTAATAACCCATTGGCTCCAGAATTCAAATTCAATCGGGCGGGTCCCATGGGCCACATCGCGTGCTCTGGTCAATGCAACACCGCGGTCCACAGACTTATTCGAGCGCAGCCGCACGGAATCCCAGCCGCACCGTGATCCTGCAGCCACTGGCAGGTGGGGTCCCCCGGGTTGTCTTCTACCTCGGGCCAACGCCCGCGCGAGGCGGCGCCCGCGGCGGTGACTCGCCAGCGAGCTCGCCGCCGGTTAAACCGACGGGCCAAACTCGTCCAAACTCGCTGCTTGGGGGTTTTGGGGGTTGCTGAGCACAACGGTGAGGTGGGTGGGACCAGAAACTCGCCGGAAATGGTCGTGCGACGGCGGCGGCGGTGGTGAGCACTCAGGCAACCTGGAACTCGCTCCAGAGTAGCTCAAACCACTCGGGATCTTCTTCAAAACCTTCATGGGACGATTTAGATCAAGGAACTGGACATGGGAGAGGAAGAAACAATCGGGAACTATGAGCTCGACGGCAAACCGAGGTTTCCTCACCGGCGGCGAGCAAAACTCGATTTCCTCGGCCGTTGCTCGATAACTTTTAGGGGTTTTTGCTCATGTAGGAGCGCTAGGACCTATAGAAACTATCCCTAAGCAATTGCATAGAATGATTACTTGTAGAAACGGAATTTAAACGGAAACCGAACGAGCTTCCTCACATCGGCCGGAAAGAAGACGATGGATAACTTGCTCATTTCTCAATGAAAAGGGAAACGGTTTGCACCGCGAGTTAGAGCTCGACTAGGCGCACCTTTAAGATTTTGGGATCGTGGCTTGAAACTGCGCGAAACGGCAGCGCACCACGGAGCAGAGGCGAGCGGCGACGATGGCGCGCGGCGGCGAAGAAGTCGCGAGAGGGGGAACCACCGATCGGGGAAGGGGAAATATCGGAGCGGCGGCCGACCTTTTATAGCACCGCAGCAAGCAAGCAAGCAGCTCGCTAGAGCTTGCATGCGCACGCGCTGTCGAGCGGGCGAGCGCCGGTGCAGAGATGGTAGGCGGCCGACCTGACCCATTCAGCAGAGGCTGACCTGTGGGGCCCACAGGTCAGTTAGACCCCAATAGTAAAGTTAAAAATTCATTTAAAAATGGAAGATCAACTCCAAAAATCATGAAATTTTGTGGAGATGGTAAATGAATTATTATGAACCCAATGGTGAACTCAAATCTTATGTTCAAATAAGTTGAAAAAGGTTTTAAAATTCAGATTTGAATTTGATTCAAATTTGCTAAGCGCCTCAAATAAAATAGCAAATGAGTTCCTAAAATCTTGAAATTTTGCAGGCAAGCTATTGAGAATATTAGAAGGTCAAGGAAAAATTTAGAGCCTCTAATTTGAATATTTTTGGCAGGGCCAATTAGTACTGCACTTTAAATTGCCTTAATAAACTTCATCCAAATAATTCTAAAATTTGAAGAGGGATGAATAGAAACATTCTAGAATTAGTGATGAAGTCCAATACTCATGTTAATAAAATTTAACCATGAGTGCAAGAAAGGTTTGGATGGTATAAGTTCATGTGTACCACTATATTGGATCTTTAATATAGTTGATCACAAAACTCATACTGAATTCACATGCCATAAAAGTAAGGTATTACACTGCCTGGGTGAGGGAGGAGGTGGGAAGTACTCCTCGACCTATCACTAGTGTCACTCTCTGACCAGATATGTTGTAGATCTCCTCCCGGAGCCTCAGCCTGTGCTAGGATCTTGTCTTCCTTTTCTAAGTCCGACCAGTCTTCTTCTGATAGTCGAGCTCGGACTTGACGCTCAACTGGATGGCCAAGGCGGCGGTCTTTAGGAGCTAGAGCATGGTAGTGTTCTAACCGAGTGACGCTCTTGTCGGTGAGACTATCACGAACGGCGGACCCCTCTGGAGCCAACAGGTAAAGCAGGTGACTGATCCAGTGGCCAAACACGAGGTGTCTCATCATCCCAACTCCATCAGTAATGACATCCTCCATCTCACAAATAAGGATATCCACGATGTCAAACTGCATCCCGTTCATGACATAGAACAGGAGGGTCTGCTGTAGACTGGTGAAGCCCTCAAGATATCCGGACCTGGGTAGTAACGTGCAGCGCAAAGCAAGGTGAACAGTACGCGCAGCCGAAGTGAGTAGAGCAGGTACCCTCGGCTGGTCAGGTAAGAAGGGCTGAGCAAACAGTGACCGAATCTCCTCAAAAGGTGGTGCCACACCTCCAGTGAGCGGCCTCCTCGATGGGTTAGCCTGTCCATATACTATCTCGTGTAGGCAGGTGTCATGGAGATCCATGCCTAGTAGTTGTACCAAGGTCTGATGAGTCATATGGTGATGTTGGCCCATGAACATGAAGTCAATGGATCTGCGGCCCTCTGAAATGTAGAGTGTGGCATAGAAAACTCGGACCCAGTCCTCTACGTAGGCACCCCGCTGGAAAGACATCAGCTCCACTAGCCCTCTGTACCTCTCAAAGAAAGGGTGAATCTCAGTGTCGGCTGCAAGTGCAAGCTGATCCCAGTCAAGGAAGTTGTGCTGGAAAAGCTTATGGCCCTGACATCTGTAAGTCTCATACAGCGATGCCTATGTCAGGGACCAGAAGCGGCTGTCCACAAGTGGCTCTCTGGGCTGCAGAAACCACTCCTCAAGCAGAATGCTCCATCTAAGCTTCCTGAGCTGCTTTGCCTTCAACTTTATGTAGTCAGTCAGGCGGACACCCTCACCAACCTGGACATTGGTGTCCATCTCATAGACGGCTCTCTCGGCCGCTTTGTCCTCCCGAAGCTCAGCTGCAGAAGGTCTCTGTCTCGGGGCTGCAGCTGGATGACCTCCACGGGTCCTGACTGAGCGCCGGCGAACAAGCGGCACCTCAAGCTTCTCTACCTCCTCTGTCTGCTCTGTCTATTGTGGCTGACTCTGTCGGGCCTCCCGGATCCTCAGGGATCCTCCTCGGCCACGCTCTCGCTCCTCAGCGGCGCGAGCGGGCATCTGAGCTTTCTTCATTTCTTTCAACAGCTTCTGCTTCTTAGCTGTCGGCTCTTCAATAGCCTTTCCCTTTCCTTTCTTGTCACGGCCCATCTTGAGGAGAAGAGGTATGGCGACGAAGATGCGATCAGGCCAGGGTTGACGACGGCAAATGGCAAATGTGTGACGGCGTGCGGCCGGGCGAACCCTAGCTGCAAAGACGAGTGGCGGCGGCTCGAAGGACGATGGCAAGATGGAGAGCGCGACGGCCGGAGGGTGGCAATGCGACGAGGAGTGCGGCGGCCGGAGGGTGGTGGCGCAGCAGCGTAGAGGGCGGCGGCGCGGCGGTGCAGGGCGGCGGCGCGGCTCTTAGGGCGACTGCGCAGGGCGGCAGCGGCGCTGCGTGGGGCAGTGGCGGCAGCGCTGAGGGCGATGGCGGCGGCCGGAGCGCGAGGTCGGGTGATGGCAGAGCGAGGGGCACGGAGCGGCGGCGGCGGAGGTGCGGTGTCGGGGAGAGAGAAAATGAAAAACGGAGAGGCGCTAAATAGGTGGGGCCCAAACCCTAGTTTGATTTTTAACATCGGATGATCCAACGTCAGATGAGAGGTGCATCGGTCGAGTAGTACAGTAAGGGTATTCCAGAGGCACCTTCAGCATCGGATGATCCGACATGGAAACGATTATCATCGGTTGAATTTGGCACAACTCCAAAAATGTGAACATCGGATGCTCTGATGTTTCTCATAATGAACTCATCGGTTGGTTTGACTTTCTGACTGAGCTGACCCTTGCACTTAAGCACAAACTGATCTGATGATGCTTCTGCCCTAACCCGGATAATTCGATGACTACAAAAGATCAGCAACAGCCCATATATGTCCTTTGACTTAAACAAACAAAGAGAAACACAAGTCTTAGGACTATTTGGGCAACCCCTAACCCCTCAAAAATATTTTAACGCTTGTTGCCAATAACTTGGCTAAGCCCTAAAGCAAATAGAACACCAGAAAGATCAAGGAAAAAATCCAAATAAAATGTAAGGCCCATGCTTTGTGAGCTAGAGGATGAAGACTTCTATCTCTTTAAAGCATGTTCCTTTAGGCATTAACACACCTAACACTTTGTTCTTTCCACATCATATGAGTTGAGATATTGCATTTCAAACAAGTCTCTTTCTCACGAAGTGGGTTCCCCTTTGTGACAATCTACCGTATGCAATGCCAAACAATTTTTAATGCAGGAAATTAAACATGAGTGCAAGTCTATATGGCAGGCATCATGCAAGACATAAATTAAATCTATCTTGCCAAATTTGAACCTTTCAAAGGCTTATTTAGGGAGAGTCATTCTCCAAGTCTTGGGGATACCCAAAAGAACCGCCATCCCAAGCTAACCCTTGCTCGCCCCTATCCTTTGAAAGTTAGACAAGACCTATATGTGATGCATTCTTACATGACCATGGCAACTTACATGACGTTCGATGCATCTAGCACATTTAATTCACTCCTTAGTCTAGAAAAAGTTTTCTCATCAAGTGGTTTAGTGAATATATCCGCCAATTGTTCTTCGGACCTAACACCTCGCAAGGAGATGTCTCCCTTAGCTTCATGGTCCCGCAAGAAATGATGGCGAATATCAATGTGCTTAGTGTGGGAGTGTTGAATGGAGTTTTTAGCAATCTTAACCGCACTTTCATTGTCACAAAGGAGAGGCACACAACCAAGTTTAACACCAAAGTCCAAAAGGGTTTGCTTCATATAAAGGATTTAAGCACAACATGCACCAGCCGCTATGTATTCCGCTTGCTCAGTGGACAAAGCAACGGAGTTTTGCTTCTTGCTAGACCAAGATACTAGGGAACGCCCAAGCAAGTGGCACCCTCCAGAGGTACTCTTGCGATCCACACGGCATCCGACAGAGTCCGAATCCGAGTAACCCAAGAGATGGAATTTAGCACCTTTGGGGTACCACAGGCCTACACTTGGGGTATGCTTGAGATATCGAAGTATCCTAAAGACCGCCTTCCGATGCGATTCTTTAGGTGCCACTTGAAAGCGAGCACACAAGCATACACTAAACATGATATCGGGCCTAGATGCGGTAAGATAAAGCAATGAACCAATCATGGAACGGTAATTAGATTGGTCGACGGGTTTACCATCCTTATCCGCGTCGAGATGACAATTTGTTGCCATTGGAGTACTTCTTGAGCTACAATCTCCCATCTCAAATTTCTTCAAGAGGTCCTTGGTATATTTTTCTTGATAGATGAAGGTCCACTCTCGAAGTTGCTTGATTTGAAATCCAAGGAAGAAGTTGAGCTCTCCAATCATCGACATCTCGAATTCCCTAGACATCATTTTGCCAAACTCATGGCTAAGAGCTTCGTTAGTTGAACCAAAAATAATATCATCGACATAAATTTGACAAACAAATAGTTCTCCATCGATGTCTTTGATGAAGAGTGTAGTGTCCACCCTCCCGATCTTGAATCCTTGCATGATCAAGAAATCCCGTAGTCATTCATACCACGCTCTAGGTGCTTGCTTGAGCCCGTAGAGCGCCTTGTACAACCTATACACATGATTAGGATTCCTCATATCTTCGAACCCAGGAGGTTGTTCAACATAAACAAGCTCGTTAATGTAACTATTAAGAAAGGCACTTTTGACATCCATTTGATAAAGATTTATGTTGTGATGTGATGCAAAAGCAAGAAGTATATGGATGGCTTCTAGTCGAGCGACCGTAGCAAATGTTTCTCCAAAGTCTAGTCCATCAACTTGCAAGAAACCCTTGGCCACAAGTCTTGCCTTGTTGCGGATCACAACACCGTTCTCGTCTTGTTTGTTGCGGTACACTCACTTTGTCCCTATGACGTTCTTGTCCTTGGGTCGCTCCTCCAACACCCAAACTTCATTGCGGATGAAGTTGTTGAGTTCTTCTTGCATGGCCATTACCCAATTTGGATATTGGAGTGCTTACTCAATGTGAGTGGGTTCTACATATGAAACGAATGAGTAGTGCTCACAAAACGTAGCGAAATGGAGAGAACGTGTACTTACTCCCCTTGACGGACTTCCGATAATTTGGTCAATCAGATGCGCCTTGGAGATGCGTCCATGCCTCATAAGTGGTCTTGAGGCACTTGGCGGTGGTGATGCGTGTTGCTCTTCTTGTGGTTGGACTTGATCAAGGACTTGTTCTTCTTCTTGATGTTGTGTGGCTTGTGAATCTTGTGTCGGCAATGGATCATCTTTTTCTTCTTCATCAACTTGAGGTGCCATAGATGTGTTGATGTTGGAACTTGAAGCTCCCCCTTGATCATGGCTCTCCTCAACTTTAGGCTTGATGTCTCCAATGGTCATGTTCTTCATAGCTTCTCGTAGAGGCTCATCATCTATTTCATCATGACCAAAACTCTCCTCTTGGGAGCCATTAGTTTCATCAAACTCAACATCACAACTTTCCTCAACTAAACCGGAGGTTTGGTTGAATACTCGATATGCTTTTGAGTTTGATGCATAACCAAGAAAGATACCAACATCACATCTTCTTTCAAACTTACCGAGCCTTTTCTTGCGGTAGATATAGCACTTGCACCCGAAGACTCGGAAATAGGAGATGTTGGGCTTTCTCCCAATGAGGAGTTCGTACAGGGTCTTTTGAAGTAGTCGATGTAGATAGACCCGATATGCGGCATGGCACGTCATATTGATTGCTTCGGCCCAAAACTTCTCGGATGTGCCATAATCATCAAGCATTGCTCATGCAAGAGTAATGAGAGTCTTGTTCTTCCTTTCAACAACACCATTTTGTTGAGGAGTGTATGTGGCTGAAAATTCATGTTTCACGCCTTCACGATCACACCACTCCCCAATGTTGTAGTTCTTGAATTCGGTGCCATTGTCACTCTAGACCTTGATGATGGGAAGTTGAAATTCCCTTTGGGCACATTTAGCAAAGGTATTGAACACTTCCGGAGTTTCACTCTTGTCACCTAGAAACAAAGTCCAAGCATACCAAGAGTAGTCATCAACTATAACAAGACAATAGAGATTACCACCAAGACTTTGATATGTGGACGGTCCGAAGAGGTCCATGTGGAGCAACTCAAGTGGCTTGGAGGTTGACACTATTGTCTTCATTGGGTGGTGTGAAGCAACTTGTTTCCCGGCTTGACAAGCGCTACAGAGCTTGTTCTTCTCAAATGTGACATCCTTCACGCTAGTCACCATCCCGAGCTTGAATGACTTCTTGAGCTTGCTCATTCCAATGTGAGCGATGCGTCGATGCCATATCCAACCCAAACTCGTCTTGGTGAAAAGAAAAGTGGACAAGCTATCATCCTTGTTGGAGAAGTCTACTAGGTAGAGATGTCCATGCCAAAACCCTTTGAAAATTAGTTCTTTGCTTGTTTCACTAGTCACAACAACATCATTCTTGCCAAAGGTGCACGTTAGTCCAAGATCACATAATTGTGCAATAGAAAGCAAATTGAAAATAAGTGACTTAACATACAACACATTGGAAATAGATAAATCATGTGAAATTGCAATCTTACCAAACCCAATTACCTTCCCCTTAGAGTTATCACCAAAGGTGACTTGTTCATGATTGTCGGGGTTCTCTATGGAGGTGAACATACCATCGTTGCCGGTCATGTGTTGAGTGCACCCGCTATCGAGTACCCAATGCTTTCCTTCAGCTTTGTAGTTCACCTACACACATGAATTCATTTTTTGATTTTAGGCACCCAAGCTAACTTAGGTCCTTGTATGTGTGATACAAGTGTTTTTGGGACCCAGATTTGCTTGGGAAGCTTCCCCTTCATGCCCTTCATGTCCTTGCCAATGAACCTTGCCTTCACCTTGCCATCTACTTTACTCAAGAGATAATAGTGATCATCAAAGGTAGACTTGTAGTTAGTAGGCAATTTTGGAGAAGGTCGGTTAGGAAGAGGACACTCCCTTGTATGGTGACCAGTGACCTTGCAATGTTGGCAATAAGAACCAACTTCCTTGATGAAGCTCGTTTTAAGCTCCAGTGAGGCCACCTTTCCTTTGTTAGGCACCGGGAAGGATCCAAGTCCTCTCTTGTTGAAGGACTTTGCTTGTTGGAAGAGGATTTCATTGTGATTGACTTCTCCCTTAGATAGTCTTGCCACGCTAGTGCAGAGACTTTCAATTTAATCCAACAAATCCTTCTCCCTAGCATTCTCTTTCAAAGGCAAAGACTTATGCAAGACATTAGTGGCATGAGAAACAATAGATGCCTTATCATTAAGGGTTTCTTTCTTTATAGTTTTCAATTCTTGATCAAGGACTTCATAAGCAAGGTTAAGTACTTGATGCTCTTGAATTAACTCATTGTGCTTTCCCAAGAATGCTTTGTGTGCTAAGTCAAGCTCATGATGATCTAGCTTGATTTGAGCCTTATCCTCCTCAACTTGCTTGACATGATATTGGAGCGTGTCATTCTCCTTAAGTATGCTTTCATTTATCAATGAAGCTAAGTCATCGGGGGAAAGCTTAGCACGAGCTTCTGAAGCTTAGCACGAGCTTCTTCAAGAGCCTTCACCTTACTCTTTTGCCTTTTAATGATAGTGTGGTATTCATTTATCAATGAAGCTAAGTCATCGGGGGAAAGCTCATCATCGCTAGAGTCATCGCATACCTTGGTGTTACCTTTTGCCATGAGGCACATGGGAGGTGGACGAAGAGATGAATCATCATTGTTGGCAATGGCAAGGCCGGCCAAGCTTTCTTCTGCAGCTTTACTCTCTTCATCACTAGATTCTTCGTCGGTGATCCATTCAATTGCCTCACACATGAACACCTTTTGTGGACCTTTTCTCTTCTTTGGAAAGAGTTATGCCTTTTTGCCTTTCTCATGCTTCTTCTTCCCAAAGAATCTTGGCTTAGGCTTGACCTCTTCTTCATCATCCTCACTATCCTCAAGCTTGCAATGCTTGCCCTTATGGTTCTCTCTTCTTTTGTCCAGTTTTGGACAATCATAGGAGATGTGGCCTTGATCACCACAATTATAGCAAGTTTTGTTGTCATCTTTTCTTGGTAGAAATGCTTTATTTTTGGGATCAAAGGTGTATCCCTTCTTCACAATCTTGGAGTTCAAGCAAGAGAATTTTCTCATCATCAATGCAAGCTCACCATCGTCATCTTCACTTGATGTTTGCTCTTCTTCACTTGAGCTAGGCTCGACCACTTTCTTTTTTCTTGAGATTTGTTATCTTGGTGGAAGCCTTTAGAGCAATTGTCTTTGAAGATGATTCCTCCATCATCCCAAGCACACTCATCTCATGAGCATGAATCTCTCCAATAAGTTCTGAAACTTCAATGTGATCAAGAGATTCCTTTTGAAGCATGGAGTTGATGATGTTGTACTTTGGCTTAGGAAGGAGCATAAGAATCTTGCGGTTGATAAGTCCCTTGCCAAGAGAAGCAATATCAAGAGCATTAATTTCCTCAATGAGAACATTCAAGCGAGAAAACATTTCATTGACATTTTCATGAGGTAGTATTTTGAACTCATCATATTTGGCCTTAAGCATATGATACTTTAGTTCTTTAACACGAGAAGAACCCTCATGAATTTCAAGCAAGCAAGCCCAAATTTCACAAGCCTTTTCTTTGCTAGCAATCCTAGCAAACACATCTTTACTAATGCCTCCGTAAATAGCATTTCTAGCCTTTGCATCCCACTTGATTTGGTCACCTATATAGTTATGCTCACCAAACCCCGCATGGGTCGCTTCCCATACCTCGGGAGCAATAGCCTCTAGATAAGCACGCATACGTGCTTTCCAATAGGCAAAGTTCTTGCCCTCGAAGATGGGAACCGAACCCCCAATCTTGGCCATTTTAGCTATCTAGCGGTGAAGCTAGAATGATCCAATGAGCAACCTTGCTCTGATACCAATTGTAAGGATTGAATGCCCAAGAGGGGGTGAATTGGGCTTCTTTTCAAAAATTAAAGCAATAAAAAATTAACTACTAAAATCCCAATTCCCTATGCAAACAACCTATGCATTCAAGTGAATAATATGTTTGCGGCATATGAAATGCATAAGTGTAACGGGAAAGGAAGAGTGTGCAAACTCCCGAGGAGACACGAAGACACGGTGATTTATCCCGTGGTTCAGCAAGATCGTCAAGACCTTCCTACATCCACGTTGTGGCACCCACCAAAGGGTGTAGCCACTCGCAAGTCACCGAGACTAGGGATCTTCACTAAAAGTCTCCGTTCGCCATCTCCGGCAAGGTGGAGCTCAAGCCTTGTACAAGTTTGGTCTTCCGGGCTTCCACAACCGACTTGGCAAGCTCCGGAAGGCTTTCTCCAATCACCGACTATTACACGGTGAATACAATCACCAAGAGACACTCCCTTACAGCTCTCACTAGACTAGAGACTCCAATCACCAAGAATGGAAGCACACAAGCATCATCTCTAGTAAGTTCTAGCCTATCTCTTGGTGTACAAGTGGTGTAAATCATGTGGAAGTGGTTGCTCAACGTCTTGAATGCTTGGTAATGTGTAGGGTAGCTCTGGGCATCAAGATTTGTCGAAATGACTAGTTGAAGGGGTATAAATAGCCAGCTTCCACGAGATAGCCATTGGAAAAGTAGGCTAACATCATTGTTCAGCAAACACCGGATGATCCGATGTTCTTCCTTCAGTTGTCATCGGTCGAATACAAATTAGCTGATGTCACTGTGTCAGTTATGACCGTTGATCGACCGATGTTGTATACACCTGTACATTGGATAGTCCGGTGACACATGATCCAGAATGGTCCAGAAATAATGCTTACTGGAGTGATTGACTGATATGTTATAATTGTACATCAGATGGTCCGGTGTTACACTTGGTACAGGGAAATTGCTTACTGGAATGATCGACCGATGTAACACTTGCTTCATCATCGGATGATCCGGTGTATACTCACGTCTGAGGTCTTTTTCTGCTGTTGAGCCAACTCGACCGATGTAGTCTTTTCTGGATACATCGGATGATCTAGTGAGTAGATTTTGTCTGCTTCGAGTTGTTCTAAGTGATTCTTTTGGAATTTGTTCGAGTGATCTCTTAGACATTGGTTTGAAATGTTCTTCTGATGGCAACTAAGTCTCGAGTGCTGTCAATTCTGATTGAATAATTTTGACATATGTGCTTTTTCTTTTAGTCTTCATGAAAATCGATTGACCTTGTAAAATAGTTTGTTGAGGGGTCTCCAATTGTATCCAATGTGCAGTAGATGATATAAATATAGAGTCCATTAAGGTGATGAATGATATGAGAGACCTTGCATTCACAAACTTATTAGTAATATCCAACGGTTGTCATTAATCACCGAAACCATACCTTATGGGGGCCTAGATGCTTTCAGCCGGTGATGTAACCCCGTCCTAACATCAAAATCATCATCCCCATGCTCCCAGGAATGTTTCTAGCTTTTTCCTGAGCCTTTTGCGCCATCCCCATGCGATTCCGATGATAGCTAAAACCCTAGCTCCGCCGCCGTCATCGCACTGCCATCTCCGGTCGTCGCCGCTGCGATTGGACCTCACCATCGTGTTGTGCGGTCGATTTTATGGTTTGGCGGTCAGTGTCAAGGCGAGTGGAGGTCGATCCAGCCGTCGCGGCGAGCTCGCCGGTGCAGCGCCGCCGTGGCCGAGCGGCGCGTCGCGAGGAAGACGAAGATTGTGGGCCCCATGTATTAGTGATGCGTGCTAGCGCGCGGATCAGCTGCGGTCCAAGGATTCCGTGCGGCTACACGGGTTGAATATGTGGCCCCGTGCGACTTCAACCCAATTGGCCCATTTCAAATACATGGGCCCAACCCTTTATTCAAATAATTTCTAATTGGAATTTTATTCCAGATTTTGCCCCAATTTGGAAAATCCATAACTCCTAGTAGAATTGCTCAAAAAATTCAAAATAAATTCTGGTAGACTCATATCAATCTCTAATTTGCAGTAACGCATTTTATTGGACATGAAACGCCCAAAACTTTTATAATTAATTCCTTTGAGCTAACTGCTTGGGAAATTAATTACTCCTATTCTGTTGATTGGAAAATTCCCAAACTTGGTCAGAACACTATTATTAATACACTTGATCTCCATATAAAATTTCAAGTTCATTGGACTTCAATTACTGGGTTGATCAGTGTTACAAATCTCTATGTTGTTAAAAATTGAGAAAAATACAAAATCAATTTCAGAAATTTCCCCAAACTTGTAAAATTAATTTCTCCCTGTAGGAAGCTTAGAAAATTGTCAAACCAATTTTCCTAGAACCAGTGAGTTAGACCCCATCTACATGGTACAACCACTGGTAGCCATGACAGATCTCCAAAATTTCAACCAAAAAATTAGAGAAGGTTATTGCTTACCATAATTTTTGGGGACAACAAACTTTCTTGATCATCTACTGTTCTTTGCAAGAGTCTACACTGTAGTCCCTAGTATCTACCATAAAAGTTCTAAAGCCAATTAAGGTCATAATCTTATTTGTTTCACAAGATTCTAGCTTGTGACCCTAAGCATATTAATTATTTTCAAAGTCATTCATATATATCATGTGCATAATGTGTAGTAACTGAAGTCGAGGAGCAGCCGGAAGCTTTGGAAGTCCAGCTGACAAAGACTAACATAGACTCGGACTCTCATTCAGGCAAGCCCCGGTTTGTATTTAAGTTCCTTATAGTGTCTTTGCAATGTTCATTCACCTTACGTATTCAGATGTTTGTGCATTACATTTAAGGTGTTTGACATCCACTTGCATGACCAAAGAACCCAGGGAGTGTTTACAATAGCTCACAGACTCGTGTAGTAATTGCCTTGCTTATATTCATAGGAATCTGGTAGAAGTCGAGTAGTGGGAATCTACTCGCGAGATAGGATTTTATCACACGGATGGATTGGATGAAGAAATGGCTTATGAATATGAAATTGAGACCGAGCAGTGGGTAGGATGCAGCGAGATGTGGTCTCACGTGCGTAGCCCTTCTTGTGTCGATTGAGGACCGATTCGTGCGTGAAGCCGCTGGACAAGCTTGAATTGAACCGGTGACATGCTGGAGAAATGGGCTCTAGCAAACTGACGAAACTTGATAGTGGTTTGTCGAGGCATATTGTTCCGTTTTATAGGTGTATGATGAGGGCAGCGAGGTGTAAATCGGCTGGTGGGCACGTCAGAGTACACCCCACATACTGACCTCCTGCTCGTGACGGATCGACCGGTTTGGCATTCGAGTGTTTGGTGAAAGGTGGCCATATACGACTAGTACTGAAGTTCTATGTAGGTACTGCTGTAAGTACTCGCTGGCATTTCCGAAAGTGTGTATGTGTCGTGTTGACTGGGTGTGTCCTGATTGCAATCACCGTCCCTCGCGGTAATAGAGTATCACTTGTTCACTGTGACGTGACACAGTAAATACTAAAGAAGTCAGGAGAATACGATGTATTGAATTAGAATTGTTTTGCAACCTTGTATGGCTTAGAGATAGCACAATTAAAAGATTACAGTTTCCCCATATTTTACTTGTAATAGCATTATGTGCTTTGGGCATGTCATATCATCGGCAAAGTTTTTCTTGTTTGATTGTGGAGTCTATGATGTGACATGCCTGAAGAATGTCATGTGCTACTTAAAACATGACTATAAGGATCCACTTGTAGGCGTGTCCTATATGTTATTCCTTACCTATGTTTAGTATTCACCCCTTCATATGTCTAGTGAGACGGGTTAGTCTTGCTAAGCCTTAAGCTCATGTTTGCAGTTAACAAGTTTTTGCATATTATGCAACTGATGACGGGTTCGATGACGAGGCTGCAACCCCTCCAGGGTTTACAGCCGAGTGAGAACCCTGCACACCGCGGTAAGTTGGGTATTGCTAGTGCGAAGTATCCAGGGCATGGATGACTTTGCTTTTGCATAGCTAGTGCCGAGAGCGTAGCTATGATGTATAGTTCTCTTTCCTTTTCATTTAGTATTGTAAAACTTCCGCTGTGTTTTTAAACAAAGACTTGGTATTGTAAATTTGTTCTCGTTCTTTTCTTGTATATTGTTGGGTGTCGCATCACACGACACCAACCAATGAGATCCTTGGACGTCGGGATTCCAGTCCCCACAGACATGGTATCAGAGCATCATTGGTATCAGTATGCTTGAAAAGAGCATATTTTCAAAATCTTAGGGTTATATGAGTGAGGAATTAGCTATATGCCCTTATAAGGTGTATTATTAGTATAATATATAAAGGTGGTAAACTAACTTATGTGGTATTAATTCTGTAACGACGCTCCGACGTCAGGTAAGAGGTAAGGTACGCCACCGTAAGCGAATCAATTGCGGTAAGCTCACCTTGTGAGAGCTAGCTTGGAAGTCTTTCCGTGGCTTGGCACGGAAATGTTAATAGGAGTCTCTGAAACTTTCCATGTTTCTAAGAACCTATGACACGCGGTACTCCAGCGTGCTTCAAAGTTAGTGGGAGACCCCGTCGGGTGGTGTATAACCCGATAGTATGCATCTCTAGAACTATTCATGTTCTATGGGAGCATGTGAAACACGTATGCCCGAGTCTGTATAAGCCGGTTCATGCGGGAGTATTTGCTGTACAGACGTAGTAGAGACATGTACCTCGAGATATGACATCGCTCGAGGGCGACTCACACCAGAGTCGTACGCATTTACTTTCATATATATTATTATTATGACTCCCTGTCATGTTTCCCCATGCCGCCCTTGAGGTGTGAAGGTGTGAAAGAGGATTGTTTGTTTTCTGCAGCACTAACTACGGTAGCGACCCGTGTAGAACACGTTTGCGAGTGAACGATACTAGGGCCACCTATAAACGTATCCGGATGTACCGGTTAGAATTTTCTTTTGTGAGGCACGTAGTACCGTCAGTGTCGACTTTGATACTTGACAACCCCAACGATAGAATAGATGCATTATATTTTGGAAAGTCTGACTATTAGGTGCTGATAGGTTTGGACTCCGCAAAATGAGTTTCGACTCGACAAAAGGTTAGAACCAAGGTTCTTGATTTCTGGATGAAGTTTGCTCAACTTCGTCAGGTTGTAATCTTGGTTACTTAGGAATAAACAAAGGGGTATGCTACATAGATGGAAATCTCTTGAAGATCTCTACAACTTTTCTGTTGACCATCAAGGCAGAAAAGCTTGATAATCTGTTGAAATTTGGGGTATGCTTAAACTGCCCCAGATGACCCTACCATTGTACCAGTCTCTGTATTTTTCCCATAACTCACTGTAGAAAAATCTTCTGCCTTATTGTGATACATATCTGGAAAGGGTAGAAGGAGATCAACGGTTTTGTTATTTAACGTTTTTCCTGATTCGAATTTGAGGCAATTCCAATTTTGAGCTCAAAACAGTGAATTGCATGGTTGTTGAAAAAAACAGTCAGTTCATCTGTTAAGTTTAGATAGCTCTAGCTTTTAATCTAGAATAGTGACATAGTCACATATATACATTTCTGGAAAGAATAGGAAGTCCTCTATCAAATTTATGTTGCACTCATGACATGAATCTTGGTATCACTGTGGTTAATTACTATGGTTGCAAACTTGGTTCTGGCAGACCAGAACTTGAAACAGTTTGCACATAGTTTCTAATTAGCGCGCTATACCTGTATAACAAATGTTTCATGGCTGAAATCTTTTACTTCTGGATTTTTGACTTGATTTAATACAATGTTTATTTTTTCATTACCTCAATATATTGTTATGATATACCTGTATAAATTGTGGAAATCACCACATATACAGGGGAGGTTCTGTCAAAATTTCCAGAAAACTTGGGTCAATTTTAAACCAGTATAGATTCTATTTCCTAGCTCACATGGAGATGTATGAGTATAATATGCAAAGGTTGTAAAGTATACTACAACTTTTGTATTCAACCCAACATCTGGTTCTGAAGTTTCCTGTATGAAAATTTTGAATTTGTACAGGAAGGTCAGCTTGAACAGACTGTGATTACAACTCCAGTTTTAAATTTTCTTGAACTATTGGAAGTTGGAAACCTTCTCATTGTTCAAGTATCTTTTCCACAGATGGCTGATTCGATGGTATACTTACCAAACAGATGGGTGTTCACAAGGTGTGCTCTTCTGAAAGGTTTTCCGGATTTGTTGATAGCAATGCTTCAACGGTTCGGGTATCGCGAAATACCGGACTATTGGGGCAAGGAGATCGATGACGGAGGTGTGACAAGATGCACCATTTATGTCGATGTACCTGCTGCTCCATTGGATATTGGATGGGCTCCTTTATCCATCCAAGTGCAAGGGATTCAATTGGAAGACACGTGGTGCTATGCCGCGAGTGTTGCCATAATGAGGTTTTGCAAACATCATTATCGTGCTATGGTGGGCACTCCGTTCGCGCTCTTTCCAGTCGACGGTAGAGCTGGTGAAGAGTGGACGAGTCGGATGGTTGCAGCATATGGACATCATGAAGAATTACCCAACATGATCTTAGCGTCATATGCAGCATCAGCGTATCAAGAGAGCCTTGAACAGCATGCTAGCCTTGGAAGATTGATGAGTGACCTGAAGCAAGCTCTGATTCGAGGGGATCACTTTGAGGGGGCCAATGACTCACTTAGGGCCACAATTGCTCCTCTCAATCGACATATAAACTTAAGGGGGAATCAGTGGCATCAGGCTGTTAAAGCTCGATCGGAGGCTCGCATGAAAACGTAATACGCGGAAAGTGCGTTGGAAGCGAGTCAACTTGAGGTGCAACTGTTGGATGAACAGTTGGGTG
The DNA here is from genome assembly GCA_036927565.1 of Tuctoria greenei. Taxonomy (NCBI): domain Eukaryota; kingdom Viridiplantae; phylum Streptophyta; class Magnoliopsida; order Poales; family Poaceae; genus Tuctoria; species Tuctoria greenei. The sequence continues at coordinate 19,717,199 of JAYESD010000010.1, read as the reverse complement.
AGATGACCCAAGAAAGGGATCAATCCAGGGGGAGACTCAGGATTGGAAGGCCAGTTGTGAGAATGCACTGAAAGAACTGGAAGACTTGAGGATGTTTCTTCTACAGGCTGATGTGCAATCTTTAGTTGTCGCGACATCATCAATGGTGGGTGAGGTAGCAAGTCTTGCTCCAGCACCCGCACCTGTGGCACCAATTTCTGAGGATGAAGAGGAGGAAGAAGATCCCGAGGAACTCGAGTACATCGAATAGGACGTATGGAAGGGGGATGGGGCAGCACTCCTGCCATCACGGGGCAATGTATAGTTTAGTAGTTGCCCGTGTTTATTTTGTGGCCATGTTTGTGTCATATTAAGAATAGCACTGGGTATGTATAAGATGACAAGGTGTGTATGACATCTCATGGGGACCAAGTATGGTAGAGATGCACTTCCGTAGTGGGAGTCCATTATATTGGAGTTCACTACTGTAAACTTGGTCATAAGATAATATATCTTGTATAAAGTTTGTACTTTATCAATATATGTGAATGTTATGCACTTATTCCCTTGTCAATATTCGCACTACTGTAATATGAAATGGATGAAGGAAAAGTAAACATGTGCTGATTTTAAGTCATATGGATGCAGAATGGTGTGTACGCGCTCGACGCCTGAAATGGGAGGTTCAAGTCATGGTCGTGAGGACGAATCTCCAACTGAGGAGTCAGCTGCGACACCGCAGCAACAAGTTCCACCACCACCACCTCCTAAACTTCCGAGGAGTCTAGCAGGGGTTCTCGCCGCAGTGCTCGGCTTGCGCGACGAGCAAACCGAGTTGCTGCGAACTTTGGTTCAGCATTCGTCCCGTCAAGGGGGGCAACAATATGCGGGTCCATGACAGCCTTCTCCGAGTTCATACTCAGACTTCATGTCAACGCACCCGTCGGTCTTCATGGAGGCCGATGAACCATTGGAGGCGGACAACTGGCTCCGCTCCATCGAAGGAAAGTTCGGTTTACTATGAATGACCGAACATTAGAAGACCCTGTTCGTGGCCCAACAGTTACAGGGGTCTGCTGGTGCGTTGTGGGCAAATTATCTTGCCACACGACCAGGCGACTTTGCCGTGAGCTGGGAGGAGTTCCGGGAGGCATTTCACGCTTATCACATACCTCCCGGTGTTATGAGGAGGAAGCTTCAAGAGTTCTTGGAGCTGAGGTAAGGAGGAAGGAGTGCTTACGAGTACTCCAAGGCATTCAACCACTTGGCCCAGTATGCTCAGGACCAAGTGAGTACTGAAGACCGGAAGCATGAATGCTTCTATCGGGGTTTGAACCCCAAGATGAAGGACAAGCTTGCCTTGTTCAACAGCGGCAGCTTCAACAATATGGTTAATACTGCGATCGTGTAGGAGGATGCTACTAGGGAGTTGTTCTTCGACAAGAATATGTAGGATCGAAGAGCATGTGAAAAGCTACCAGAGGGGGGGTGAATGGTAGATTTAAAAATCTTATGCTGCGGAAACAATTAAACCCCAACCCCTTCGGCAGAAAAATGATTTGTTAAAGAAATCATGTGTGAGACTAATATAAACGTGTTTCACCGTGAAAAAAGTGATAGATATCATATAGAATCAAGTCACGAAGAAGACACAAAAAGAATCATTCAAATCCGTCGAGAAAACCTCAAGTTATGATCGAAAGATTAACAAATGTCAATCTGCCCTACCCGAGAAAAATAGTTCTGGAACGCTGCAAAGAAACTCGTGTAGCTCAGAAACGACAAATCCAATGACCGTGAAATTTTTACAGATGATAGATAATCAAGTTGTGAAGACAATCCAAAAAGAATCACGTCAATTGGATCTGTAAAACTCGAGTTATGATAAAACCACCAACAAAAGGTAGTGTTGTCCAGAAACTCGACGAGTAAAACTTGTTTGGAACAAGTCGGACAAACAAGGCACGAAAGTTCCTTCAAACTACAAATTTTATTCAATAGAACACAAGAGAAACAGCCCCAATGTCGTGCACCAAGAGCTCTGGGCTCCCTTGCTTATATAACCAGCTCAAAAGCCAACTCAACTCAAATCAGGAACCTAATCCTACTCTGTTCACGAATCGTAACTTTCCATAACTGCTTAGGATTCTTCTATACGCAGATAGAAGCAATCTTAAGACTTCCAAACACCTTAGGAATGTATCCCACATTCCTAAACAACTCAAATTCGTGACCCACACGAAATCCTATCATAACCAACTCAAATCTTTCCATATTTGAGTCAAACCCGACTCAGCCGCAGCCTGAGTCCATAACCTAGTTGGTTGGACCGTTCCGACCAACTCTTTACATCCACATCTCTTCATCACGTCTCGGAACCATGCAGCCACGTCCATGCACTCCTTGCACACGTGCAAACATCTTCCAATGATGTCCACAATAGCTTCATATGCATTGTTTCTTGATTCAATCATGTTGCGCAACCTCCTGATCAACTCAACCACAATTCCTCCTGAATTTGGTTGGTGGAACCTCATCTCCTCCCTGAGACTAATCTAATGGATCCCATCACCAGCCATGTCTTGAACTCAAGCAACACCTGCACATGAATAAATAACCAATCCATACGAGCCCAAGTCCTCGACTTGACTCAAGTTAGTTCCAAACACAATACCTTACAAGAGAACCTCACATAAGCATGTTGCAAAACCACAGTAACACGATATCATCCATGTCAACCAAAAACGCACCAAAGACTTAGCAAATGAATACTAAGCAATCTTTTCAGAGATGTAAAGAAAGTACGAAACATTGCAAATGAAAAACAGAAGCATTGCGGTCAAGCTCCGGACCTTGCCAGAGCAACTCGGACCTTGAGCTGAAGCTAACAAAAGCTAGTAGATACTAGCACCGGAACTTACCAAAACTAGTATAACCAAGCTCCCGCCGGAGCTTACAAACTAGCCGGGCCTTAATAAAAAGGTGTTTTGGTGATATTCAAAACTTTTATCATCAAAGCAAGTGTATTCACTACAAGCCAATGTATTCAGCACACATAGGTCTTACAATATCCCCCTTGATGAATGCATTGGCAACACCATTTAAAATCCGAACATTGGCTTATTCACATAAAAGTTTTGAAGGCAATTTCTCCCCCTTTGTAAATCAAAGTAAAATGAGAAGAAAATCCAAAAGTAAAATGAGAAGAAAAATTATCTCATATTATCTCTCCCCCTTTATTATCTCTCCTTACGCACATATTCTCTTTCTCTTCATGCTTATCTCTCCCCCTTTGACAATGTATTCAGCAAGTCATGAGCATATAAATAAATTATCTCTCCAGCTTTAGTTGTTATGAGCATATTATAACATATACATATAAACAAAGCTCATCCAAGTCATACTATCAGGTACCTTACATTATCACATCAATGAGATATATAAAGTAGTGTAAGCCATGCTAGAGGTCAAATGTAATTTTCAATTTAAGCAAGTCATGATCTCACAAACTTAACTATTTCAAAACCTGAAAGCATGACACAAGTTGCTGTATTTTATTATTTTTTAAAGCATAAATTTAGATCATATAATATTTGCATGAGATTATATGCGCATCTGCCTTATTCTAACCAACCAAGCCAAGCCTATGTTATTTGACAATCAGAAGCTTAAGGACATGGTTTTATTCATACACAACTTCTTCCAAGTTCATATCTAAGTGCAATGATAAGCCATCTCAAAAGAAGAAGAAGTGCATGCATATTCTCTTGATCTTTTCTCAATTTAAATTTGTTTATAAAAACTCAACATGTGAGTTGATTACTTGATTAATTTTTAATGATTAAAAGCACTTGTGAATATGTAACAACTTCAAAACAGCAAGAAAGTTCGACCATGACCAGTTTTAGTGTAAGTAATTATTCCAATTACTAGACATGGCAAAAACTACAAAATGTATGACACGAGTAATGTAGTAAGAACTTTCAGCATGTAAAAGGAATCACAAAGTCATATATGTATGAAATACTATGCTCATATTATTTTAATTTCAGATTCACACATAGACTTCCCAAGTTTCAAAACTCCCCCTCAATTTAAGCCATGAGGATGCATAACCCCTATTTCACTACGAATGTAACAAAAACGAGTGAAATCCAAAGGTTTTGTAAAAATGTCAGCCAATTGTTGTTCGGTATCTACATGGTGAAGCACAATGTTTCCTTTTTCAACATTATCTCGGAGAAAGTGATACCTAATGTCAATGTGCTTAGTTCTAGAATGTTGCACAGGGTTTTTAGCAATGCAAATGGCACTAGTGTTATCACAGAACAGTGGAACACTATCTAGATCAACCCCATAGTCCTTAATTGCTTGAACAATCCAAAGAATTTGTGAGCAAGCACTAGAAGCAGCTACATATTCAAATTCGGCTGTAGATTGTGCAACTGAATTTTGTTTTCCAGAGGACCAAGCAACAAGAGAATTACCAAGAAAATGACAAGTACCGGAAGTACTTTTCCTATCAATCCTACAACCCCCAAAATCAGCATCCGAAAACGCTTTCAAAGTAACGGTTGAGGAAGAATGAAGAAAAGTTCCAAATTCTTGAGTTCCATGTAAGTACCTGAGAATCCTTTTGACGGCTTGACGATGTGAAGCACGTGGGGAGGATTGAAACCGTGCACAAAGACATACGCTGAATTGTATGTCTGGTCTTGATGCCATGAGGTACAAAAGTGATCTGATCATGCTTCTATATTCTTTTTGATCCACGGGTTCACCATCTTCATCAAGTCCAAGTGTTGTTGTTGTTCCCATTGGTGCCTGAAGGGGCTTGCTTTTGTCCATGTTGAAGCGCCTTAGGAGGTCTTTTGTATACTTCGTCTGATGCACAAAGGTACCCTCCTTGGTTTGCTGGACCGTGTGACTCGTTCGTGCAAGCTTCCAGTCATCTGTTGTGGGGGGTGATCTTTATAAAACCGTAAGGGAACAGATGTCTCACAAGCTTCTTCTTCTTCATGTTCATCACAAATCGATGAGCTTGTGACTTGAGGATGATTTGAATCAGCATTGATGGTTGTCGGTGCTGGTTGAGAATTAACATCCGGAGCTGAACCAAAGTCTTTAGCTGCTGAATTTTCGGGCAGCAGCTCCAATTCTTCCTAATCTTCAATGAAAATGCTCTCCCCCTGCGGATATGGATCTGGACCTGCAATGTTTGAGCTAGTACCTGGGCTAGCTTCATCAAAAGACACTTCACAAGTCTCCACAATTTTTTTCGTGTCAAGAAAAAGCACACGGTAGCCTCTAGTATGAGATGGATAGCCAAGAAACATGCCATCAATGGATCTAGGTTCAAATTTATCAAGATTACCATGTTTCTTAACAAAGCATTTGCAACCAAAGACCCGAAAGTGTGTAACACTAGGCCTATGTCCAAACCGGAGCTCATATGGTGTTTTACCTAGCTTAGCACGCAAGAAAACATGATTTGAGATATAACAAGCGGTTGCTAACGCATCAGCCCAAAATTTCCTAGGAGTTTGATATTCATCAAGCATAGTCCTAGTCATCTCAACTAAGGTTCTGTTCTTTCTTTCTACAACACCATTTTTTTGAGGTACATATGGTGAAGAAAATTGATGATCTATTCTATTTTCAGCACAAAAGTGATCAAAAGATTGATTTTTAAATTCAGTTCCATTATCACTTCTAATTGCTTTTAAAGATCCTGGGTGATCAATTGATAATCTAAGAAATAAAGTCCTAAAGTGACTAAAAGCTTCATTCTTATACGCCATAAAGTAAACCCAAGAGTATCTAGAATAATCATCAACAATAACAAGAACATACCATTTACCTCCGAAGGATTGAACACGTGAAGGTACTACGGTGTCAAGGTGCAAAAGTTGACATGGTTCAGTTGTCATGATCATTGTGAGAGGAGTATGTGAACCTACAACCATCTTAGCATGTCTACAAGAAGTGCACACATTTTCTTTGTCCCTTGTAAGCTTAGGCAACCCACGTATGCGATCAAGAGCACTAACACGCGTTAGGTGATCAAAGCCTACGTGACCAAGTCTACAATGCCAAAAATATAGGTCCTTTGAATCATTAGCAACTATACACCTATGCTTAGAGGAAGACATATCGAAATCAGCTTTATAAACTCTTCCAAACCGAGACATGTTAAAAATAAGCTCACTATTTGAACTTACAACTTTGCAGCAGTTTTTATTGAAAATAATTTCCAGATTTTCATCTAGCAATTGTGAAACAGAAAGCAAGTGTATTTAAAATTTTTGACAAGTGCCACATCCTTCAAAGTGTAGTGATCATTTACTCTAACCGAACCCTTGGACATTATAGGAGTTGAAGAATTATCGGCAAAAGTAACATTCTCTACACATGACACAAAAGAGAGGGAGGAGAACCAATCTTTGTTACCGGTCATGTGACGTGAGCAACCTGAATCCACAATCCAAATGTTCTCCTTCCTCAAACGTGTAACCTACATAGAAGCACAATACGTCGATGACTCAATACTGGGGTTAGTCAAAAGGCATTTAGGAATCCAGTACTGAGTCACACGACGTGCAGCAGGAAAAACACGCGAAAGCTGAGACAAAACAGCAGGTTTATGAGTCAAAGTTTGATATTTTTTATTCTTAACTACTGACCTATAAGATGTTACTTGTGTAGCACAAAAATCAGTAGCTTCAGAGGTAAACTTTGAATGTTTTTGACTCAAAATAGCAGGTTGTACATTCGGTTCATGCATGAAAGTTATGAGATCTAGCAACCATTCTTTCCCTTTTCTGTTGTTTAGCTAGTCTATAACAAAAATCTATGACATGACCATCTCTACCACAGTAGGTACAATGAAATTTAACTTTGTGTTCATGTCTAGATGAGCAAACAACATTTTTATCTGAAATCGAATGAGACAATACTCCTGCAGATTTGAAAACCACTTCTTTTTGTTTAGGAACTGTTTGAATCAAACCACTTCCTAATAACTTTACAATTTTAGGTGGATGTGCCTTAGCATGAGCATGAGAATCAAAATCTAAACCAGTTTTATCATTGCAAGACTTGGAAGAATTCAGCAGCAAGTTTAGGTTCTTATTCCCATTACAAAATTGATCTAATGTCCTATGCATGTTATCAAGTTTATTGGACAGATCACGGCAATTTTCACATGAAGTTTTTCCTTTTAATTTGCAGTTGAAACAATATTTAACTTCATGAGAACGTAAAGCATTGTTCAATATAGAAATTTCATTCATAGCATTTTTTAGGTTCTTATCAAGATCATCACAAGTAGAACAATGCAAATCAATTTTAGAACAACTAGCATTTTTCATGTTTTTATCATTAAGTGCAGAAAGCTCTCTGTTCTTTTTAATTTCTTCATCAAGTCTATCTAGAGTGGAGGAGTGTGCATTTCTTAATGTGGACAATTGTTCATAGATTAAGTCACATGAGGGACATGCATCATCACTAGGAATCAAAGTTTTTAAACGATTGATTTCAGATTCTAGTGTTTCAATTTTAGCAGCATTATCCCTAAGCTTTTTGTCCTTTTTCTTGACAATAATAGTTGCACGAGAAATAGCATCACACATTTCATTGCAAGTAGAACATACCTCATCATCGTCACTGTTGTGTTCTGCATCCTCCTGACTTGATATTGATCTTGTTTTGCCTGCCATGAAGCATAAGTTGGCTAGATCGTCATCATCTTCATCACTTTTAAAGTCTACATCACTTGAACTGAGTTCTTAAAGTGCGGTGACAAAGCTGTTAATCATCTTGCGTCCTATGGTGCCCTTCTTTTCTTGTTGGGATTTCCAGAGGTGGTCTTGACCTTGTTCTGTTTTTCTTCACGGGTAGTAGGACGTGAAAGGTTAGGGCATTCTGTATGGAAGTGTCCTGTTTTACCATATTCAAAACAGCGTTGAGGTCTGGAGCTTCCTCTGCTTTTAGTTCTCACATTTTGCAATGCATTTGAGAATCTAGTAGAGATGAGTGCTAACTCCCCTTATGGAAATTCCTCGATCTGCCCCAGGGTTAGTGAGGACAACAAAGCAAGAGTATTGGAAGATGATGATTGGTCGGAGCTAGGCATATCACGTTGTGAGACAAATGCAATAGACTTATTTGGGTTCCTACGTGCTAAGATGTCAAATTCATGAGTTTTTAGTTTAGAATAAAGTACATCTAATGTAAGAGAACTCATGATAGTTGATTCACGAATAGATGTTACTTTCATCTCCCAAATTGACATGTCTAATGCACTAAGAAATTACCTAACATTTTTAGCATCTGAAAAATTAATATTGACACTACGCAAGTTGCTGAGAATCTTATTAAAGTGAGCAAAAAGGTCATCAATAGACTCACCGGGTTGCATCTCGAAGCGCATGTATTCTTTATTGAACATGTCTTGCCTTACCTCTCTGACTGTGTTGGATCCTTCGTGGTAGTCACAAAGTTCTTTCCACACATCGTATGCAGATCGGAGGTGTGCAACACGGTTGAAGTCGCTTTGTGTTAATCCTTGTATGATCAAGTTCTGAGCCTTGTTGTTGTTGTCGACATCTCTTAGATTTGTAGCTATAACTTGACCGTTTGATGGAACTTCGTACGGATTGTATACCTTCTCCCATATTGCAAAGCCTTGTGCCTGGATTAAAGCCTCCATGCGTGCCTTCCAAACCTGAAAATCAATACCAGCGAACACACAAGGTTTGGCAGAGTACTTCTCCATGATGATTAGTCAAAAACACGCGCAAATCACAAAGATTAGAGCACCATGGCTCTGATACCAATTGTAGGATCGAAGAGCACTTGAAAATCTACCAGAGGGGGGGGGTGAATGGTAGATTTAAAAATCTTATGCAACGGAAACAATTAAACCCCAACCCCTTCGGCAGAAAAATGATTTGTTAAAGAAATCGTGTGTGAGACTAATCTAAACGTGTTTCACCGTGAAAAAGGTGATAGATACCATATAGAATCAAGTCACGAAGAAGACACAAAAAGAATCACTCAAATCCATTGAGAAAACTTCAAGTTATGATCAAAAGATTAAACAAAGGTCAATCTGCCCTACCCGAGAAAAACAGTTATGGAACGCTGCAAAGAAACTCATGTAGCTCAGAAACGACAAATCCAATGACCGTGAAATTTTTACAGATGATAGATAATCAAGTTGTGAAGACAACACAAAAAGAATCACGTCAATTGGATTTGTAAAACTCGAGTTATGATAAAACCACCAACGAAAGGTAGTGTTGTCCAGAAACTCGACGAGTAAAACTTGTCTGGAACAAGTCGGACGAACAAGGCACAAAAGTTCCTTCAAACTACGAATTTTATTCAATAGAACACAATAGAAACAGCCCAAAGTCGTGCACCTCGATCTCTGGGCTCCCTTGCTTATATAACCAGCTCAAAAGCCAACTCAACTCAAATTAGGAACCTAATCCTACATGTTCACGAATCATAACTTTCCATAACTGCTTAGGATTCTTCTATACGCAGATAGAAGCAATCGTAAGACTTCCAAACACCTTAGGAATGTATCCCACATTCCTAAATAACTCAAATTCGTGACCCACACGAAATCCTATCATAACCAACTCAAATCTTTCCATATTTGAGTCAAACCCGACTCAACCGCAGCCTGAGTCCATAACCTAGTTGGTTGGACCGTTCCAACCAACTCTTTACATCCACATCTCTTCATAACGTCTCGGAACCATGCAGCCACGTCCATGCACTCCTTGCACACGTGCAAACATCTTCCAATGACGTCCATGATAGCTTCATATGCATTGTTCTTGATTCAATCACGCTGCGCAACCTCCTGATCAGCTCAACCATAGTTCCTCCTGAATTTGGTTGTTGGAACCTCATCTCATCCCTGAGAATAGTCTAATGGATCCCATCACCAGCCATGTCTTGAACTCAAGCAACACCTGCACATGAATAAATAACCAATCCATACGAGCCCAAGTCCTCGACTTGACTCAAGTTAGTTCCGAACACAACACCTTACGTGAGAACCTCACATAAGCATGTTGCAAAACCACAGTAGCACGATATCATCCATGTCAACCAAAAACGCACCAAAAACTTAGCAAATGAATACTAAGCAATCTTTTCAGAGATGTAAAGCAAGTACAAAACATTGCAAATGAAAAACAGAAGCATTGCGGTCAAGCTCCGGACCTTGCCAGAGCAATCCGGACCTTGAGCCGAAGCTAACAAAAGCTAGTAGAACCTAGCGCCGGAACTTACCAAAACTAGTATAACCAAGCTCCTGCAGGAGCTTACAAAACTAGTCGGACCTTAATAAAAACGTGTTTTGGTGATATTCAAAACTTTTATCGTCAAAGCAAGTGTATTCACTACAAGCCAATGTATTCAGCACACATAGGTCTTACAGAAGAAAAGGAGTGCTCCGCAGGGCAGCGGAGGGGGTGCTCCTCGGAAGTACCGAATGGTGTATCGATCACCATCCGGCCAGAGGTGGCAGCTGCCATCGCGACCACTGATGTTTCGTGGTCGCCCGTTCAACAACGCAGGCTTTCGCCCACAGCAGCAGCAGGGGGTGATTCCGTGTGCACTTCCGCCTCCACCGCGTGCACCGGGATTTCGTCCTCCCTTCCATGTCGGTCAGGCCCCGTACACGTGTTTCATGTGTGGTCGTACGGGGCACTTCGCCAAGGATTGCCCGCAGAGCGGAGGACAGTCACCGTACCAGGGGGCAAACCAGCCCTGCAACCAGCCCAAGAAGCCAACCACCAGAACCGGCAACGTTCACCACCTTGCCATCGAGGACGTTCTGGAAGGCGCACCCGTACTCACGGTACGTTCTCTCTCATTGGTCATCCCGTAGTCATCCTTTTTGACTCTGGTGCTTCCCAAGACTTTATTAGCATGTCTTATGTCACTCAATACCAGTTGCCTATCATTTCCACAAAAACCCCATATATGATTTGTTCTGCAGGTGGGAGAGTAGTAGCAAATGAGATGGTTCATAGGGTACCTCTTAATATGGGTGGGAACATATACCCTACCTCTCTTATATTACTGGAGCATCAGAAGCTAGATGTCATCTTAGGGATGGCATGGTTGCAACACAATGGTGCTATTATAGACATTATTTCTCGGAGAATATATTTGAATTCTCCACTCCACCCTCCCCAAACTCTCACTCTTAGGAGTAATATCCAAGTGACTCCAACTACTTACAACACTGAGGCCTATAAACTTGATGACATTCCAGTGGTATGTGAATATCCGGACGTATTTCCCGATAATATTCCTGGTATGCCACTAGAAAGAGATGTCGAGTTTAAGATTGAACTTGTACCGGGAACAGTGCCGATCTCGAGGAAGCCGTATAAGATGGCACCTAAGGAACTTGCAGAACCGAAAGAGCAGCTGAAAGAACTTATGGACAAGGGTTTCATTCATCCAAGTTCATCACCTTGGGGTTGTTCTGCATTGTTCATGGAGAAGAATGATAAAACGTTGAGACTATGTGTGGACTATCATCCACTCAATGTTGTCACAATCAAGAATAAGTATCCACTACCAAGCATCGATATTCTGTTTGATCAATTGGTGGGTGCTAGGGTATTTTCAAAGATGGATCTTCGCACTGGATATCATCAGATCATGATTTGACTAGAGGATATACCTAAGATAGTATTCTCGACGAGGTATAGATTGTATGAGTACCTTGTCATGTCCTTTGGATTGACCAATGCACCGGCCCATTTCATGTATCTCATGAATTTGGTGTTCATGCCGGAATTGGACAAGTCTTTCGTGGTCCTCATCGACGACATCCTTGTGTATTAGAAATCCGAAGAAGAACATGCACAACATTTGCACATCGTGCTTCAATGATTGCGAGACCACAAGCTGTACGCCAAGTTCAGCAAATGTGAGTTCTGAATCAGCCAAGTGCCATTTTAGGGCACATCATCTCTGCCGAGGGGATTGCAGTTGATCCAAGCAAGATTAAGCAAGTACTCAAATGGGAGTCTCCAAAGTCCGTGCATGAAGTTTGAAGCTTCTTGGGTTTAGCAGGATATTATCGGAGGTTCATTCCAAGTTTCTCCAAGATAGCTAAACCAAAGACAGAACTTCTGAAGAAAGGGAAGAAGTATGTATGGACAAAGGAATGTGAGGAAGGTTTTCAAGCATTAGTGAAACACCTCACAACAGCGCCAGTATTAGCCCAACCAGACACAACCAAGTCATTTGATGTTTATTGTGATGCATCCGGGATTGGTTTGGTTTGTATATTAATAAAAGACAGAAGGGTGATCGCTTATGGATCACAGCAGCTTCGGAACCATGAGCAGCATTATCTGACTCATGATCTTGAGCTCGCTGTCGTGGTACTTGCATTGAAGATGTGGAGACACTATTTATTGGGCAACCTAGTGCATCTATACACCGATCACAAAAGCTTGAAGTACATATTCACCCAAAAGGACTTGAATATGCGACACCGAAGATGGTTGGAATTGATCAAAGACTACGAGATTGAGATCCACTACCATTCTGGCATGGCGAATGTAGTTTTAGATGCGCAGAGTCAGAAGTCCCATTTCAATAATCTTTCTATCACCTTGATAGAAGAAGAAGAGTTGAGTCTCTACTTGGTTCCATATGGGGCGCTCTACAATCTAGCTCTCATTCCTACCATAAGGGAAGATATTGTGGAGGCTCAGAAGAAAGACAAGGGCATATCACATATTTGCCAAAGAATGAAGAAGGGGGAGATGAAGTGTTTCCGATGTGACGATGATGGTACCATCTGGTTCAAAGACCGCATCATGGTGCCCCGCAATATGGGACTTCGCAAAAAGATATTGGACGAAGCTCATTTGTCCAAGTATTCTATTCATCCAGGAAGTAACAAATTGTACCAAGACTTAAAGAAGAAATTTTGGTGGACTCAGATGAAGAGGGAGATAGCAAAGTACGTATCCGAATGTGACACGTGTCGGCGGGTGAAAGCCGACCATCTGAAGATAGCTGGACAGCTACAACCTTTAAGCATACTGGTCTGGAAATAGGAGGACATCAGCTTGGACTTCATCGTGGGTGATAGTTGATCGATTAACCAAGTCAGCTCATTTTATACCCGTCAATGTCAACTACCATGCCCTGAAGTACGCAGAGTTGTATATTGCTAGAATCATGTGCTTACATGGAGTACCTCACACCATTATCTCAGATCATGGAGCCGTATTCGTTGCTCGATTTTGGGAGCAGCTCCACGCATCGTTGGGTACCAAGTTGATTCGAAGCTCAGCTTATCATCCCCAGACTAATGGTCAAATGGAGCGAGTAAACCAAGTGCTAGAAGATATGCTCCGCGCATGTGCCATCCACCATGGTAATAATTGGGATGATCACCTACCATTGGCGGAGTTTTCATACAATAACGGTTATCACGCTAGCATCCAGATAACACCATATGAAGCTCTATATGGTCGGAAGTGTCGCACACCCTTGAACTGGTGTGAATCTGATGAACGAGTGATATATGGTATCGACTTGGTGAATGAAGTCGAAGAACGAGTACGAGTTATTCAAGCCAACCTCAAGGCTACTCAGTCTCGTTAGAAAAGCTATGCGGACAAACAGCGTCGACCCCTTCACTTTGATGTCGGGGATCACGTTTATCTACGTGTATCCCCAATGAAAGGGATTCATCGCTTCGCAGTAAAAGGGAAGCTAGCTCCACGTTTCATTGGGTCGTTTGTAATAATTGAACAATTCAGACCTGTGGCCTACCGACTAGAACTGCCAGCATCGCTTTCAGGGGTCCACAACGTGTTTCACATTTCACAGTTGCGGAAATGTCTCAAGGCCCCAACTGATGTCCGTATGGAGGATTTGGAATCTCTCCAGCTAGATCTTACTTACTTTGAGCATCCGTATCCAACCCAGATAATCGATGAGAAGACTCGCACCACAAGAAGCCGCACCTTGCATTTCTACAAGGTCTTGTGGGGCAACCACACCGCTGAAGAAGCAACATGGGAAAGCGAGAATATCTTAGAACAAACTATCCGGACTTGTTAGCTGCATATGTTCGTTAGGTCTTTTTCTTTTATCCTTCCTTTTTAATCTCGGGACGAGATTCTTTTAAGGGAGGAGGAATATAAAATCCCAATTTTCCTTATTATCAAGTTCAGTACCAGTTGGTTGTCAACCATAGTGAAGATCAATTACAATTGTACACATAAACTTGATATCATCAATAATCTTTCTTTTACTCATATTATAATTTTAGTAACAAAAGGACTGAACTTCACCAATGACCTTAGAATAATTTAATTGACCTTTCTACAAATTTTGGAAGCTATTGAATAAAAATTTCTGGAGCAAATTATTATGTAGTACTAATATATTCAAATTAATTTGAATATAGCACTGTACATTTAGGCCCTGCCAAAATATTCAAATCTGAGGCTATAAATTTTTCCATGACCTCATAAAATTCCAAATAGACTTCCTACCAAGTTCAAAGATTTATGAATTCCATTTGCTATTTTATTTGAGACACTTAGCAAATTCAAGCCATATTTAGAGTTCAAATTTTGAATTATGTTCAACTCATTTGAACATCAAGATTTGAACACACCATCATGGTCATATTGACTTATTCCCCAAGTTTCACAATCTTTGAAACTCATTTGCTATGTAATTCAGTGGCCCCATTGAATTTCATTCAATTTCAAATTCAAATTTGAAATTTAAATGAAACTTGTTCCAATTCGATCTCCAGTTTCATAATCAAGTTTGAGATATTTATTTGAACCTCCCCACAATAATCTAGAATTTTTGGATCAAGTCCGGTCAGAGAATTGAAGTTGCAGAGAAGGGAAGAGGATAAGGGGCGGTGGGACCCGCTGTCAGCCACACACACTCGATTGAACCGACGGACGTGCTCTGTATACGGCTGTCCCCGCCGATCAACGCCGGGAGCGCTCGCCACCGTGACATGGCATGCAAGCAGGCAGCTGTGTGGCCTAACCCCCCCCCCCCCCCCTTGTCCTATAAATACCCGTCCCCTGGCCGTCGGCGTCGAGCTCTGTCTCGGCTTCGCCCCGCCGTCGCCATTCTCGCCGCTTTCTCTTAATCCCCGGTGAGCGCTTTCTCCTCGCTTTATTTTCCTTTGGTGAAAACAGAAAAGTTGGCGCCAAATATGTGCTCTATCATCTACGTCAACTCGCTTAGCGTTTTGCTCATTGTGTTGGCCGTAGTTTGGAGTTATGCGGACACCACCGAATTTGCGGACGAATGTCGTCTCTGCTCCACCGTCGCCTGTCCTCAACAAGCAGCGCCACAACTCAACCTCAACAGCAAAAAGGATTGCCATCCCGAGCTCTTTCTCACGGTAAAAGTCGTGCCTCTTTTGATTCAGTATCGAGCAATATCTTCCAGTCTTTCTTTCGGTCATTGCCATTGAACTAGCTCACTTCTCGGTTTAATTCTGTTTCTACATGTAATAATTCTTCAATCCAGTTAAGGATTATATTCAGTACCTCCTAGAGCACCCCCCCTGCCAAAAATCTGTAGACGCTATCGAATGAATCTTGAGATATTCAAGTTTTGCCCACCGCCAATAGAACCCCATCAGTCCATCGTGGAAGTCAACTTTGCCGGCGATGTCACCCCGTCCTAACATCAAAATCATCATCCTCATACTCCCAAGAATGTTTCTAGCTTTTTCTGAGCCTTTTGCGCCATCCCCATGCGATTCCGACGATAGCCGAAACCCTAGCTCCGACGCCGTAGTCGCACTGCCATCTCCGGCCGTCACCGCCGCGATTGGACCTCACCATCGTGTTGTGTGGTCGATTTTAGCGTTTGGTGGTCAGTGCCAAGGTGAGTGGAGGTCAACGCAGCCGTCGCGGAGAGCTCGCCGGCGCAGCGCCGCCATGGCCGAGCGGCGCTTCGCGAGGAAGACGAAGACCATGGGCCCCACGTGTCAGTGACGCGTGCGAGCGCGCGGATCAGCTGCGGTCCAAGGATCTTGTGCGGCTATGCAGGTTGAATTTGTGGCCCCGTGCGGCTTCAACCCGATTGGTCCATTTCAAATATGTGGGTCCAACCCTTTATTCAAATAATTTCCAATTGGAATTTTATTCCAGATTTTGTCCCAACTTGGAAAATCCATAACTCCTAGTAGAATTGCTCAAACATTTCCAAATAAATTCTGGTAGACTCTCTCCATCTCTACTTTGCCGTAATGCAATTTATTGGACATGAAACTCCCAAAAGTTTTATAATTAATTCCTTTGAGCTAACTGCTTGGGAAATTAATTACTCCTGTTATGTTAATTGGAAAATTCCCAATTTTCGTCAGAACACTATTATTAGTACACTTGATCTCCAGTAAAAATTTCAAGTTCATTGGACTTCAATTACTGGGTTGATCAATGTTCCAAATCTCTATGTAGTTAAAAATTGAGAAAAATACAAAATCAACTTCAGAAATTTCCCAAACTTGTAAAATCAATTTCTCCCTGTAGGAAGCTTGGAAAATTGTGAAACCAATTTTCCTAGAACCAGTGAGACCCCCTATACATGGTGCAACCACTGTAGCCATGATAGATCTCCAAAATTTCAACCAAAAATTTAGAGAAGGTTATTGCTTATCATAATTTATGGGGACAACAAACTTCCTTGATCATCTCCTGTTCTTTGCAATAGTCTCCACTGTAGTCCCTAGTATCTACCATAAAAGTTATAAAGCCAATTAAGATCATAATCTTATTTGTTTCACAAGATTTTAGCTTGTGACCTTAAGCATATTAATTATTTTCAAAGTCATTCATATATAGCATATGCATAATGTGTAGTAAATAAAGTCGAGGAGCAGCCGGAAGCTTTGGAAGTCCAGCTACCAGAGACTAACATAGACTCGGACTCTCATTCAGGCAAGCCCCGATTTGCATTTAAGTTCCTTACAGTGTCTTTGCAATTTTCGTTCACTTTACATCTTCAGATGTTTGTGCATTACGTTTAAGGTGTTTGACATCCACTTGCACAACCAAAGAACCCAGGGAGTGTTTAGAATAGCTCACAGACTCGTGTAGTAACTGTCATGCTTATATTCATAGGAATCCGGTAGAAGTCGAGTAGTGGGAATCTACTCGAGAGATAGGATTTTATCACACGGATGGATTGGATGAGGAAATGGCTTATGAATATGAAATTGAGATCGAGCAGCGGGTAGGATGCAGCGAGACGTGGTCTCACGTGCGTAGCCCGGCTTGTGTCGATTGAGGACCGATTCGTGTGCGGTCCCGCTGGACATGCTTGAATTGTACCGGTGACATACTGGAGAAATGGGTTCTAGCAAACTGACGTAGCTTGATACTGGTTTGTCGAGGCATAACATTCCGTTTTATAGGCGTAGGTCGAGGGTAGCAAGGTGTAAATCAGCTGGTGGGCACATCAGAGTATGCCCCACACAGTGACGTCCTGCTCGTGACGGATCGACTGGTTTGGCATTCGAGTGTTTGGTGAAAGGTGGCAATATACGACTAGTACTGAAGTGCTATTAAGGTACTGCTGTAAGTACTCGCTGGCATTTCCGAAAGTGCGTATGTGTCGTGTTGACAGGGTGCGTCCTGATTGCAATCACTGTCCCTTGCGGTAATAGAGTACCACTTGTTCACTGTGTTGTGACGTAGTAAATACTGAAGAAGTCAGGAGAATACGATGTATTGAATTAAAATTGTTTTGCAACCTTGTATGGCTTAGAGATAGCACAATTAAAAGATTACAGTTTCCCCATACTTTACCTATAATAGCATTATGTGCTTTGGGCATGTCATATTATCGGCAAAGCGTTTCTTGTTTGATTGTGAAGTCTATGATGTGACGTGCCTGAAGAATGTCATGTGCTACTTAAAACATGACTATAAGGATCCACTTGTAGGTGTGTCCTTTATGTTGTTCTTTACGTATGTTTAATATTCACCCTGCATATGTCTAGTGAGACGGGTTAGTCTTACTGAGCCTTAAGCTCACATTTGCAGTTAACAAGTTTTTGCAGATTATGCGACTGATGACGGGTTCGATGACGAGGTTGCACCCCCTCCAAGATTTACAGCCGAGTGGGAATCTTGCACGCCGCGTAAGTTGGGTGTTGCTAGTGCGAAATATCCAGAGCATGGATGACTTTGCTTTTGCATAGCTAGTGTCGAGAGCGTAGCTATGATGTATAGTTCTCTTTCCTTTTCGTTTAGTATTGTAAAACTTATGATGTGTTTATAAGCAAAGACTTGGTATTGTAAATTTGTTCTCGTTCTTTTCTTCTATACTGTTGGGTGTCGCATCGCACGACACCAACCAATAAGATCCTTGGACGTCGGGATTCCGGGTCCCACATATAATTTTATAGATACAATTAGTGAAGGTGCATGTATACTTGATTGCGAAGCCATTGGGGTCCAGTTGTACCTCGATTGACCATAAGCAGATCTGCCCTGGACATCGGTCACTAAGTCATTTATTTCTAGCCATTAAATTTCTTTGTGACAAAAGCTTTGATTGCTTGTAGTGGCACAATGTGTAAATAGAATTCCTTTATACATGATGCCCTGTTAAGCTAAAAATATCTGTAGCTATTTATAAATTAGTTATATTTATATACATCTTTAATTAGTTGATTTCTTTTCACAAAACATATCACATATGAACAAACAGAATCTCTCAAGGAAAAAATTGTATTCATGGCCAGTACTATCTTATAGAAGTATCAACACACAGAGAAGTCATCTTGCTTAACGTCTCGCCTTGGCCCTTCTTCCATTTCAGTGCCACGTGAAACAGACATGGATGGGAATCTACTGGTAACACTAACTTTTCTGAAAAATAAGTAGATTAGAGCTGCGATATATGCTGCCATGAAAGGGAAGACAAGGGTGCTTATTATTGCATTTACTGCCCGTGGGAGTTCACTATGCACAAGCCAACTGATGAAGCTAGTGCAAAAGAAATAAATGTTGATCCCCATTATTATCGTGGATAGGACCCACGTACCTCGGACAATCTGAAAATGAAGATAGAACTGATGTCAGTATATAGTAATGACGAAAACAAATCTCATAAGACATTAGATGGCGTGCGAGTACTCATATACTAATTTTATTGGCACAAGAGGAGACAAAGTGATGATGGTCATCAATGAGGATAAACCATCAAATAGTTCAAGATCACTCAATGACTCTTTACTACGAATACTATATTATCAACGCTGTTAAGCTTATTTGTAAATCAAATAACATTGAGAACTTGTTCTTATTTTTCCTTGAAAGCTTACACCAACTGGATTTATTGTCAGTCACTATTCATTTATGAAAACATGTTTAGAGTTTATAAACTTAGACATGCAGCAGGCCGATAGATGCTGATCAGTTTCTTAGGTTTCTTAGTTTACATTAGTCAGAGTTGGAGGAAGGTGGCATCGACAAACAGCAGTAATTGTCTTGCCTTGACATGACAACGCCAATCCTATAATTGGTAAAGGAATGCACAAGTATTATTGCCTTCTGATATCCTATCTCGATCTATATACACTGTGGACACCATAAGATTTGAGTTATGTGATTTTCTCTCCATTTGGCCAGCACTCGTAGGTGATTTTGTGTTTGTGGAATAAATTACTTCATATTACACAAATTGTTACCAAATGGATCAGTGAGCTTACACTATTCGAGTTCTTGTATAATCCTATCATCGCAGGACTGCTACTGAATTTGAGGAGAGGAACTAGGGCAAATGGTAGCACAAAGGCTAAAATAATCTGCAAGATGAAGAAACAAAATTATCAGAATTTTGAACAGGTATGCTTCATCAGAAGATCACTGCTAGATAAGTTACCGCTGCTATGTTAATAAGTCTTCGAGCTCGAAAAGCACCACCAATACTGCAAATTATCAAACTAGGTATAATGGTGGAGACAGGAGCAATAGTGTAAATGACACATTTCCTCATTCCAGAGAAACCCTGTTACAGATTCAGATAACAAAAAATTGTTTTCACATAATAAAGATTGGAATAAACTTATATAAAAAGAGGAAATAATTGGTGGACTTCAGTTAGGCAGGTATGACCTTGAATGAATTGTTTCATATATGGGGAAAACCTATGTATAGAACAAAAACTAGATTTTTTAATGAAAGTATAGTCACTATTCCGACAACTAGTTGATTTGTGACTGGGAATGAAAACAGTCGGAAACGGTTGAAAAAAAAAGCTAAATCGTTTTTATTTTCATATATAATTTTCAAAAACTGAATCGGAAATGTGACCTTCGGGAACAGTCACAGTATCGGAAATATTAGAAATATCAAAAACGGATATATCAGAACAGAAATATGTTGATATCAGAATGATTCTGAATTCGGAAACAACACCCCAAATGAGACAATCCAGAATGACCAGTCTTTCAAAATTTATGAGTCACGAGCATATATGGTGTGAGAAAACACATTTCATCAATCAATCTTGGATGCTCCATAGACACATGATGCGAGAATAAATTGTAAGGTTGTGTATTGCCATGGCATACCTTGATTTCCCAAAATAGTAGTAAATATTAAGTGGGTTTAAATTATGGTATCTTGAAGTGCTACTAACACAGAATCATTAAAACTACTATTTCTACAATCTTGTAGCCAATAGCTCAAGTGTTAATCACAGCACAAGGACAGAAGAGAAAATTACGCTTACTGTGAACAAAGACATGAGAAGTGATCAATCTTAGCACAAGTGTTAATCTTAGCACAAGAATAGCAGAGAAAATCACAAGTGTTAATCTTTTTTTTTCCTTTTTCCTACGTTTTCCCTTCTATTACTCTTTTCTTTTCCTTCTTTTTTTCATTTCTTCTCTCTCCACCTCTCCTTTCCTTTTCTTCCCTTTTCTCAGTTCTTTTATTTCCTTTTTGCCTCTCTTTTTTCCTTCTATTTCATTTCCTTCCACCCTCTTTTATATATTTCCTTTTAATACCAGTCTTTTCTCCTTTAATTTTTTCCTTATTCGCTCTATTTCTTTCCTTTCTCTCCCCACCACGTCACACGTCTGAAGTCTTCCACTAACTTTCCACATTCTCCCCAACTATCTTCCACTTGTGAATGGCGACGGGGACTGAAGCGCATGTGCAGGATAGCGCTCCGTCCATGTAGACGACAAGAGGGCACGTGTATACGGCTAGCGGAGTGGCGCGGACCACGCGTGGAGGCGCGCCAACTGCAGTGATAGCGCAGGCGGAGGCGAAGGCGTAGAGCGAGTGCCACCCTTCTTCTACTGCCGCCCCTGCCCCCAATCCTTTGTCGCCAGCCCTCACCCTTGCCTCTACCCCTGGCCTTCGCCTCGGCTGCCAATCACCGTCCCTAGCCCTAGCCTCGACTGCCAACCACCACCCCCAGCCTCCAGCCACCGACCTCCGCCTCTAGCCATCAGGCCACCAACCTCTGCCTTTGTCGTCGACCCTCGTCATTGTCCCCGTCGCTCCTGCCTTCGTTCTTGCTGCCCCCGTCGATGCCCCACACTTCTCTCAATCTAGGCTTTGCGTCAGGCTTCGCTGCTTCGGGGAGGCCACTAGGCTGAGACAGGAGGGAATTAGGGTTCGGGGCTTCGAGCGTCTGAAGGGAGAGGGACCGAGGGAATTAGCGGGTTAGGGCTGGCGGCCATTAATCGATGGGCTCATGAGCTACTCGGCACTCTGCTACTGGTTCGATCAACTGGCTCGTGGGTGATGGGACGAACAGCGTCGGCCAAGAAATTCAGAAATTGTTTGGACTAAATTCGAAAAATTTCCGAATGGATATAGAAAATTTCTTATCTTTGGATCATTTCCGAACAATCCTGATAAAAATGGTATCGGTTGATCTGAAAAATTACCATCCGTTTTTAAGGGAAGGAAAAACAAAGTGGGTGACAAGGGGCCACTTTCCTTATACATGTATTTACTCAAAAGTCAACTTAGGTGAAAATTTCGTGTTAGTCTATTTTACTTCTCTAAACAATGGAATTTGTCTATTTGACTCTCCAGAACAAAATCTTGACTCGATTTACATCCCTGAACTATTCAAATTGAAATTGGAGTAACACACCCCTTTTTAAAAAAATTATCATTTTTGTTGATTTTAAATTTTGCAAGATGATATGTAATGTTTTTTTAGCGCAAACTGCAAGGGAAGCCCCGCAGTGAATATATTAAAGTTAAGCACCAAAGTGTCAAAGAATTACAAGCAACCCCCCAAAGCTGTTGCAAAAAAAAATAGTGGCATTTCCAAAGATAGGAAACCTCCTAAAGATTCTGCAACCAATGAAGAACCGATAGTCTATCCAGCTCCTTAAAGCGAGAGCTTTGAGAGCCCAAAGACGTTCTGAAGCCCAAAGATGATATGTAATGTCATTCCCTATGTTAAGAAATAATTAATGTTTTTTAAAATACATTTTATTTATTTATTTTTATATCACTTTTGGTAAGACACTATTTGATGCCATTAAATTTTAAAAATAACCCTAAAAATATATCATAGCCTTTAAACATAAATGTTATTTTAGGCAACATTATGTAAAATGTTAGCTTTAATTTAAAATCATATCTAGAGAAACCAAAAATTAGAACTACATAAAGGTGTAGATTGCACCGACTTGATTTGTTTGAATTATAAATCAGTATAAAATTTTATTCGGTGGCTAAATAGACAAAGTGAATTGTTGAAGGTAGTAAAACAAACCTTTTCCTTCTTCAACACATACAGTTTTGTAATTGACTGCCATATAACAGGGCAATTCATATGCGCTCACTGTCGTCTCTATTTACACAACAAATAAATTGGCATCGTTGGCTAGCATGCCTATTGTAGTGTCTATTTGGAACTTACCTGCATGATGTATTGCCCAGAATAGCTTGCAGTCACCGCACAACTTTGACCTGAAGCCAATAGTGCCAAACCATATATTGTTGAACGTGATTTGCCGAACATATTCTGTACAATAGACAAGTTGCTAAGCATTTAGGGAAATAACTGACATCACCCATCAATGATATTTTGGGTTTTTTGGATATTTAGTTTTGAACTCTTATTTTCTAGTTTTGTATATATTAAGATTTTGGTAGAACAAAATAAGGTAACCAGATCCGGGACGACTGCCATCAAAAGAACAGGGAGGGTAGCTTTGTTTTGCTGAGCAAAGGAACTTAGGAGTGGGGGAATAGACAATAGAGAAGGACCGAAAAAAGAATATGGCACCTAATCTATTTTGGACCTTGATGGGAACTGGCTAATTGAAATAAAACAAATAAAGCAATTTAATAAATCTAGGGTTGGCATTGGTTTCTACTATTACATATTAAGCATTAACATTAAGTAACTGACATTATCCTAAATGTCTAACAATGCTGCACAATGGTTGAGGTTGGTACTAACCTTAAGTAATGTAGGTGTTAAATTCAGCATCATACCACTGCATCTGTTGGTATCATCAACTGACTGGCTATCAGCACATATAGTTCCCGTAATTGACACAATGCCAACATTTACAAGGAGAACAAGGAATAAAGCAAACGCATTCTCAATCATGAAAAATGCTGATGCCTCCTGTATGATAAAAAGGTTCAATTGTCAGTAAAACACTCATGCTACCTTTTGACAAAGTAGCATAAACAAGTGATATTTTTTGAAAAAAAATACGGCAGGAGCTCTGCCATTCATTAAGAAGAAGAGACCTAGTACAAACTACGAATAGTGTCAGACATTCAAGAAAATCTTAATACAATCGACACGAGCGCTCGGAAGCAAGGAAAGAGCAGGTAATAGATACTACCGAAACTAGGAACCTGGGCTGAATCTGACTAACTCTTTCCCTAATTTCTGTATTTGCAGTTCGTCTAATATGAGGGAGGCCACCTGTAGGTGAGAGGATTGAACATCTTGAAAAATACGGCGGTTTCGTTCTTTCCATATCTCCCACCAGAAAGAGATCAGGTATCCCGTGTATTTTTGTTTCAATGAGCGAGATCCTGCTGCCGCGATAGATTGGAGCCATTGTTGTGTACCCTCGGTATTTATCATTCGGATAGACGTCGAAATCTGGAGCAAAGCACCAATTCTTTGCCAAACAGCCTCAGTGAAATTGCACTGGCAGAGAATATGGTCCGCCGTTTCCGGGAAGCACAAGCAGAACGGGCAGTTCAGATCAGAGGGCCAACCCTTCTTGGCTAGCACGTCTGCAGTGAGAATCTTCTTGTGCATCACCAACCATGCGAAAAATCGGCACTTTGGTTTAGTTTTTGCAAACCATATTGTGTCTGTCCACTGGTTGTTCGTGCTTCCTGTAAATTGGATTTCATATGCAGAGGCCACCGAAAAGTCTCCATTGGATGTCCACTTCCATCTGACACGGTCCTTTTCTGCTGTTAGTGAGATATCTTCCAAGGATGTTGCTAGTAATATGATTTCATCAATAATGTCAGCATTTTGGACTGAAGTGAGGCCCCTTATCCAGTTAAAGTTTGCTAGTTCTTTTGCAACGCTTCTGCTCTTGAACCTTGCATGTTGGTAGAGAGTCGGCGCCAGGTTCCTTGGTGCTTGGCCATGCAGCCAGTTGCCCTCCCAGAACGGTGTGTCTCTTCCATTACCAATTGTCATTGTTGTCGATGCAAAAAATAGATGTCTATCGCTTGCACTTTGGTGTTTTAGGAGGGTCTTCCATGGCCTATCTCGTTCGTCCCAAGTGTGCCAGAGCCATCTAAGACGAAGCGCTCGCCCAAGCTTCTCCAAATCTTTGATACCCAGGCCCCCCACCTTTTTGGTCTGATACACAATTTCCACTTGACTAGACAATGTCCGCCCTTCACATTGTCTGGATCCTCACCCTTCCATAAAAAGGATCTGCGGATTTTATCAATCTCTTTGACCGCCCATGCCGGTATTTTGTGCACCGTCATGAAATACGTCGGCATAGCTGTGAGAACCGATTTTATGAGGACCTCCCTTCCAGCACTGGATAGCATTGTGCGTTTCCAACCGGAGAGCCTGTTTGCCACTCTCTGGATCAGTGGATGAAATGCAGATCTAGGCAATTTCCTGACATGTAGCGGGAGCCCCAAATATGTGCATGGGAGATCTGATAGATTCTGATGTTGCAAGATCACCTCTTGACGCTCGGCCTCTGAACATTTGATGGCATAAATTTCAGTTTTCCCAATATTCGTAACTAGTCCGGTTGCTTGTCCAAATAAATTGAGGATCTCCCTTGTAATATGCAGGTCCTTACTTCGTGGTCGGATGAATACTGCTGCGTCGTCAGCATACAAGGACACCCTTAGATGCGCACTTAGCCCCGGTAAGTCTTCAAGCAATTCGTGTTCATGTGCCATCTTAAACAACTTTAGGAGGGGTTCCATGGCCAAGACGAAAAGCATGGGCGAGAGAGGGTCGCCTTGGCGCACCCCTCGGGCATGGATGATCCTCCTTCCTGGTTCGCCATTAAGCAGGACTGTGGAGGATGATGTTCCCCACAATGCAGATATCCAACCTCGCCATCTCTGGCCGAACCCCAAGTGTGCCATCGTGTCCAAGAGGAAAGCCCAATTCACTGTGTCAAAGGCCTTAGAAATATCAAGTTTCATGAATAGGGCGGGGATTTTTTTCCTGTGAAGGAGCTTGATGGCATGTTGTACAAACATAAAGTTATCATGTATGCACCGCTTCTTGATGAATGCATTTTGATTCAAAGATATGATCTGATCTAATTCCGGTGCTAGTCTATTGGCCAGAACCTTTGAGATCACTTTAGCAAATATATGTGTAAGGCTTATTGGTCTATAGTCTGACACCTGCTGAGCATCCGATTTTTTAGGAATGAGCATGACTAGAGCTTGGTTCAGGAAATGCAACCCTTGCTGGTTTAAATTACTGAATTGTTCCACCGCCCTGAGAAAATCGTGTTTAATAATCTCCCAACATTGAGACACAAAAGTTCCATTGAACCCATCAGGGCCCGGGGCCTTGTCCTTTGGCATTTTACGGACCACCTTGTCCACCTCTTCTTCCGATATTGGTTGGTCCAGATGCTGCAGTGGTCTCGGTTGCCAGCCAAGATTGCTTAGATTTAGACCTCGACTTCTGGGGTGGTTGGTTCCCACATGGTTTCTGAAGTGATCAAATATGGCTTTATGCTTATCTTCCTGCGAGGTAACTACACCATCCCTATAATTTAGGCTCTGGATGAAGTTCTTCTTTTTTCTCGTGCTGGCCATGGTGTGAAAATATCTGGTGTTGGCATCCCCCTCCCTTATCCACGTAAGACGAGATTTCTGTTTGGCTCTCGCTTTTTCTATGGCAGCTAGTCCAAGCAGTCTGCTCTTAAGGAGTTTCTTTGTGTCCTTCTCCATGAGCGATAATTCTCGGAACTCCATTGCTTCGTCCAATCGTTGAATGACCTCCCGACAAACAGCCATGGCGATTCTTCCAAATGGTACCAGCGTTTTGGACCAGCTTCTAAGTGCTTTGGCTACACGGGTGAGTTTTATGTGTAAAGTCATCATGGGGTTTTGCTCTGCTTGAATTGGCCTGGTCCATGCTTGTGTGACACACTCATGGAACCCTGGCACAAATTTGAGCTGGTGCTCTGAAACTGGTCTGACATGTGCTGGAGGAGAATGGGACAGTGGTCAGAGACTGATGACGAGAGCGGCTGGAGGATCGGTTCTTTGTAAATCTCCTCCCAATGTACTGTAGCAAAGGCCCGATCAATTCTTGTCATTGTTGGTTGACCTTGTTCATTGGACCAAGTAAATTTCCTGCCTAGCAAAGGTACCTCTTTGACCTCCATGTGGTTGAGGGTTCTTTTGAACCTTAACATCATCCGACGGTTTAACCTGTCATTGCTCTTATCCTCATCCATGTATATCATGTTAAAATCTCCGATGACCACCCATGCCGGCTGCACTGTCAGCTTCATTTGTCTCAATTCTGCAAGAAAGAGACGCTTTTCCATATCAATTTGTGGGCCATAGACACACGTTATAGACGAGGTAAAAGAAGTTCTGTTGTCCTCAACAGTGGCTGTGATCGTGTAGATGGATGTTGTGAAGTCAGAGAGACTGATATGTCTTGAATCCGATGCCAGGATGATGCCCCCTTTCGTGCCTTGAGCAGGCAAAACTCCAAAGTTACTTTCATACAACATGCCCAATGTGTTTCTTATAGTTTGCGGTGTTACATCCATCAGTTTAGTTTCCTGCAAACATACTATCAAAGGTTTGTGCAACTGTATCATCTGTCTGACTTTTGCCTGTTTGGCTAGATTGTTGAGTCCTCGAACATTCCAGGAAAGAATTGGGTAGTGAAGGATTGGATCAGACATAGACACACGTAAACCACAACTTCATTAAACAGGTTGCATCATACATGTATACGTTCCTGATCACATACAGGACCTGATCCTGATAATACACCAAAATACTTCGGTCACCCCACCATGGACCTATTCCAACCAACACAAAATACAGCTCTCCCGTAATAGAGCATCTGGTCGTCTTCCTCCTCGCGCCAACAAGAAGGCCGGTGCTATTCATCACAACGGTCAGCTTCCCCGTTGCATCCCGCCTAACACCCCAAAAGACTTCTGACCTGCACATGGAGATCGAAGGACACATAAAAGAAAAACAAAGCTACTGCTGACTGATAATCAGGAGGCTATGGCTCCGTAGCCTTGTCCTTCTCCACCCCCGTGGCCTTGCCATCCTCTTCCACCTCCAGAATCTTGCTGGCCTTCTTGGGTCCTCCATCCCCCTTCTTGTTGTTTTTGGCCTTGCCTCTCTTCTTCTTTTCCGCTACCACAGACAAGGTCTTGATAGCTTCCAGGGCTACAGGGGACAGAGGCTTTTTGTATCGTTTGATGTATCTCTGGAGAGTTGTCGTCCAGTGCTTCAGTTGTTTTCAACTGGCCCCATTTCTTTGCAAGTAGTTCCTGTGCAAGTCTGACAGCGGGCTTATATTTCTTCATCTTGGCCTTAAGGCGAGGGCTGCGTCTTTCTTCATTAGTGTTCCTTGGGCGACCCACAGCTGTTGGAGGGGGTTTGAGGAGCTGAACCTCCGGTGGGGGTAGCAAGGGAGGCACTAGCAGTTTGGTAACTGCAGCCTCATAGGCTGCAAATCCATCTATTAGGCTCTGAGGGGCTTCCTCTTCTTCAGTTGCTCCATGGTCTGATCTCACGTTTAAGTTGTCATCAGCTCTCTCACTATTACCCTGCTGGCCTAATATCTCCTCTAAGTTGTCATGAACTCCTTCACTATTGCCCTGCTGAGCATGGACAGATGCATCAGTACTTGCGTGATCATCCCTGGAGACCGAATATTTCGGGCCCTCTATACCCTGTATGGGGTCACTATCTGCACTGGTCTGGGCCTCCACAACGATGGAGATTTGTGGGGGCAACGTTGTGAGCGGAATGATGATGACCTCAGAATTGTGTGCAGCAACCACATTGTCTTCGAACAACACCTCCGAGTCCACACTGCTCGCCACAAAGGTTGTGACAGGGATGATCTCAATTGCGTCTGACCTCTTATTTGGTGGGCAAACCGATGATTTGCAGTATCCCAAATCCATCATGTCTTCTATTGGTACCCCCAATTCCACACTGCTCATTAAGAATGCTCTGGAAGGGATGATCTCAATTGTGTCTGACCTCTTGTTTGGTGGGCATTCAGGCGACTTGAAGCATCCCAAGCCCCATTCAATGCTGGAGCCCTCTGGTACACATACAACAGCTTTTTCCTTGGCTCTCCAGAGCTCCTGACGTGCTATTTTTTCGCCCAAGGAGTCTACCCTGCGATCTGGAGGAGGGGAGCGGCTACGACCCACAAGCTGTCAGCCTCTATAAGGTGCTCCATGCTGCCACTCAGTTCTGCGGCCCGACCCTCTGTCTGGGGTCCGACCTCTGCTTCCAGCGTGTCCCTCCATCCACCTGGCCGTCCTGGGGAGTAGTGGTCGTGGCCTATTTCTACGACTTTCCTCCTCATGGTCATCATCATCCCTTGGAGATCTACGACGCACCATGGCCGAGCGACAGGGTGAGATTATGGGATGTCGGTCCACATCATCAAAATCTCCATCCAAGCGTCCAAGCTGCCAACGAAATTCCTGAATCTGCTTGCGGCCCTCTGCAATGAGCTCCTCCGGTGGATAATGATAGAACATGAGGTCCTCCACGTAGTCTATGTGTACTAGCACACGATACACATTGCCCTGCTGCAGAGCTCTCGGCCTAGTGAAGTGAACTTGAGGGTCCTGTCCTGGCTGTCCTGGTCGGCTTGTTAGAGTGATGTACACTAGTTGCGGGATCTTGTTAGGATCCCTGCAGAAGGTCCAGCATACGAACAAACGCATGTCTTCCCTCTGTCTAGTTGGGGCGGCAACATGATGAATAGCGCAAGAATCCCCTAATATCTTTGCTGCAATGTCTTCATACCATGCATGATGCGGGATGCCTTCAAGGCTGATCTTGACATGAAAAGGTATGACACATGCAACACCATGAGCATCTTTATCCCAAGAGTGAAAACGAAACTTAAATGGGCCCTCTATTATGCTACCCTTATCAAAGACCAAATCCCTCAGAGCTTCTCCATTAAACAGAACCAAGTAAGGCTCCGGCGAGTTATGCAGGATGTGAAACTCATACTCACGAAGCTCAAAGTGGTGAATGATTGCGTCCTTGAGTTCCTCCTTTGAGCTGACTCCGAGAGCCCCTTCCTCCGTGACTACAAGCGCTCAGCTCAACAGCATAGCCTCCCTTTGAGTCATCTCTTCGGACAGAACTGCCACCCTCTCTATAACGCGCTGGCGAAGCCGCGGATTTCCAGGGAACTCAGTGGCAGCGCCCCTGTGAGGCTCCACCCTCCTGCTCGGCTCCTCCCATCGGGGGTTTCCCGCGTTGCGAGCTTGCGGGAAGCGGGAGCCCCCCTCCCCGTCGAATGACCGTCTCCGATCCATCGACACTGCTAAGGGGAATGAGCTGTGAACAATGGGTGTGGAGTGACTGTGAGAGGTTGGGGACGTCTTTAAATTCATCGGTCCGGGTCGGGGATGGTGAGTAACTCCGGTAGGTCGGCGCAAGCAACGAGATGATATATGCCCACTATCCCCGCACTTCCAGCAGCGTTTAGGATCTCTGCAGTCCCGCCGAATATGGTCCTTGGCGAGACAATTGAAGCAGCGCCCCCTGAGTTGTTTTTTGAAAAAATGTGCCGCTGAACTATTATCAGGGACAGGAGGGTTGTTTCGCCGTTGCTGGCACCACCAGTGACTTCTTTTCACCTGTTGCCATTGGTTCGGCGTTTCTGAGCCCGAGAATAACGCCTCTGCGGACTGTTCGGGGACGGTGCGGGACAGCTGGTTAGTGGAGAGTGGAGTTATTGCCTCAGTCTTGTCCTGCGTCATTGACACACTGCTCCGTGGGCCCAACTGGACTGTCCCAGAGTGCATCCAGACCTGTCCCGTCTTGTTCAAACGTTGTGGCTCATCTTCCTTGTTGAACACAGCAACATGCGGGTGCAGATCGAATCTGACTCTCTTACAATTCGGCCACCGATTTACCGACGCAATCAGACTCGGAGCAGTGTCAACGGACGAGCTACCAGATCGCCCCAATCTCACTACAGAAGCAAAGGATCTCGAAAGCTTACCCGGAGGGACGGCCGATCCACCACCAGTGTTGCTGGGACTTCCTTCTTTCCTCACCTGCTCCCAGTAGCCATTGGGAGGAAACGTCTTTGGCTTCAACGTACTTCCTGCCCTCGTGTCCGGCCATCTCCCTTCCTTCCGCATGCCCCTGAAGCATGTCTCATGTTCCTTCCCTCCTGGGCTGGGGGGGCGCAGCAGCGACCCAGATAAGTTTGGTTGTTTCCCCGGCTGACACAACACGAGAGGGCAGTTGCCGCTTGGCGATGATGGAGAGGGGCACAGAGGTTGGCTGGGTTCAGGCTTGTGACAGTTCTCCAGCGAGATCTTGGTGTTCTGTGGTGGAAGTGGGAGGTCGCCTTCCCAGGGAGACGAACGTTGGACTCTCATTTTCCCTTGGATTCTCTACAGTCATAAACAAGTGATATTGCCTTCTAGTTTATGCATAAGTTATCATCTTGTTATTAGTATATAACCTTTTATTATATATGATGTACAGCTATATTCAATTAAATGAGTCGTGCATGTATTACCTTCACAAATAGCTATCTTTTGCATTATTTCCCTTTTTATGTGTCTGGTCATGGAAATTTAAAATTTGGTTATTGTAAAATAATTCACAAATACAATGCAGTATCACATGAAGTTTTGACTTAAGATAATGCTCTAGTTACTCAAAGTGAAATTAGTATTTTACCTTCACTCCTCTGGGTGAAGATGGTATTTTCCTTGATAGCACTAGTGAAGAGTGTAGGAAGAGGTTATGCCTGGAGTTACACTAAAAGTAGTGAAAACAGTTTTAAATTGCACGAAATGACCCAAATTCCAAATCGCAGTTACTTACGGTACAACTAGAGCACTAAATAGTGCAATTGCATCTGATGTAGCATAACCACCTTGTAATCTTGGAATAAACAACCCCTCGATTACCTCACCCATAGGTGGATGGGTACTGTTCAGTTCTACAAAGAAGCAGGCAGCCATGACGAGCATAAAAGTAACTCCAATCAGCTCCATTTTCCAAGCCTTTAAGAAGCAGAAGATGGTGCACACGTCAAATTATAAGCTAATATAATACAATTTTAATAACTATTATATACTTATACACATATTTGTGTCATACAAATTACTATTTAATTCGATGGCAGCTCTGTTTATTGATCAGTTCTATATTATCCTTCCCACATTCAATATATGCATAATATATGTAAAAGTGAAGTGGGTGAGAATATCTACTCTTTGATATTTCAGTGAAAATGTACATATCTATATGGTCCTGTTATTTAGAGTTTGACAGAGAGTTTAATGATTGCTTTTCCTATTTTACGACGAGGTCAGAAGCTCACCCCATAGATTTGTAAACTCAAAAGCAGAAGAGTGCTTGCTCCACAAATCATAACACCAGCCCAGAAAGGGACGCGAAGCAGCATGTTGTATGCCAAAGCAGTTCCTAAAACTACAAATAACAAAATATAATCTGTTAATTGAAAATGATTTTGCAGTACTAAAATGATAATTGATATCAGACTGTTGGGTCTGAAGATCATTTTCTTTATTGTCGCACATATTATAACTTGTGACACTTATATTTTTTCCTTGGGTACATTCTAGAGCAAATCAACAGATATATAAGCATGCAATATAAACTGTGACAGATCTATAACTTTGTCCACCTTATCAAAAGGAAACGTTATTTCATGACAATTTACTAAAATTAGTTTTTTGTTGTAACTATCAGTGATTCAAATTGTGCAAAGTATGTTTAGTTGTGAGATAATATAAAGGGGTAACAAGCATTTTTGCCGACAATTTTGACACAGATTTTATAATTTTAAATTTTCATTAGAAATTGGTCCGAAGTTTTGGTCGTACCACAATCAAATGTTACAGACAATCCAAGCATAATATATGAAAATGTGTAGGAATTATATGTAACATCAAACTAGCTGACAAAAATACAAAAAGGTTTTGTACCCCATATATCTTCTTTTATAAAGATTGTTATTATGGGCTAGGCCACCCCAACCCAATCAGCCACCCTTAGGGCTAGGGTTGCCATCACCCGAAATTTTTTTCATTTTAGTGTAATAAAATAGTATATTAACAAAATTAGCCGTCGAATTTTTTTTATTTCCAAAACTAGCACCCAGTCGCTTTTCTAATGGGCGAATCGCTCACCAGATGTGCGATAGGACACGTGTCTACGCGTGATTCAGCGGCGACTGCGGGACCCACCAACTTCCTACTCTGCTGAGCTACTCGCCTGGCCGCTGGGCGACTCGCCATCCTAAAGGGTTACTCGCCCATCTACAGGGCGACAGGGCCCACCAAGTGGCTGGCCGGCGGAGGTGTTAGCTTTTTAACTGTTGTTTGTATTCAACTTTGAACTGCAAATAAAAAATAGTTAGAGGTTGATTTTGAAAAAATGGTAATAAAGTTTTTTGAAGACCACAATGTGAATAATATGCACAAAAAGTTTCATAATAATTGGACACAAATAAATGAAATATATTGAGATTGAAAGTATGAATGATGATAATACACCATGCACAAGGATTACATAAATAGAACTAGTGTGTATTATCATCATTCATATTTCCAACCTCAATATATTTCATTTATTTGTGTTCAATGATTATAAAACTCCTTGTGCATATTCTTCACATTGTGTTCTTCAAAAAACTTTATTACCGGTTTTCCAAAATCAATCTCTAACTATTTTTTATTTGCAGTTCAAAGTTAAATACTAACAACAGTTAAAAAGCTAACCTTCGTCAGCCGGCCACTTGGTGGGCCCTGTCGCCCTTTAGGATGGTGAATCGCTCAGCGGCCAGGCTACTCGCCCAACAGAGTGGGAAGTTGGTGGGTCCCGCAATTAGCGTCGAATCACGCATAGACATGTGTCCTGTCACACATCTGTTGAGCAATTCGCCCATTAGAAAAGCGAAATGGGTGCTACTTTTGGAAATAAAAAATTGACTGCTATATTTGTTAATATACTATTTTATTACACTAAAATGAAAAAAAATTCGCCATCACCCCATGACCTTCGTCGTGGCTCTGGTTAGACTTGTGTGGATAGCAGACTCATTGTGACGACCCCGACTTACAGTAGGGACTCGTTAGCATAATAAGTTGGATCACAATCTAACAAGTGGTACCAAGTTATGGTCGGAAACCTAGAACATTTTGTGGACCTCACGTGGATGTTAGATTGTTGGAGTAGTGTTTATCCGAGTATGAAGGGAAGGAGGATCACTGAATGTGTAACGGGAGAGATTATTAGATTTAGTCTCATATTGAATATTAATGATGAGAGAGGCCAACTTAAAAGCAGAAGGAAACATCAACTATTAGGGTAGTCTTTTGGGTTGAGCTGATCTATATGAACTTGGTCTAGCTCCGGTAGCATACCCGTTGTGATCTGTTCTGGCAGTAGGGGCTCGTTGGCGTGATGAGCCGGGCCACACTCTAACACACATTTTCAAAGTGGCTAGATAGAAATAATTAGAAAGTCTTCATACCTTAGATAGGCTTCGATCAGGATTATGAGATCCCATATATAGAGATAACTTAGTAGTTTAAGTTATAAGGTACTTAGAGGCCATATCAAATTCTCTATATAATGAGAGGATTGTAATCTGATTGGATCAAGAAAGGAATTATTATTTAATCCCTATCTTAGCTCTCTCTCCCTCCCTCCCTCCATGCGCCTCCCTCTCCACGCGTGCACAGCACTGTCCCCTCCTGCCCTACCTGGCCAATGAGACGGAGGTTTCTAACATTGATGTCATGCAACTGAATATACAGAGTACAAAACTTGGGAGGTAAAGGCCTGTTCGAGACATTTCTTATACCACAAATATCATCTAACACTTCTGTGTGTTCCTAGAAGGGGCATCACAGATTATCACAGGAGATAAAATGTCAAAGGTGTATGTTGATGAACTGACATCCATCTACTGAACAATTGAGCTTACACTGGATGATGGTCCACGGGACGATCAAGGGAATGTGTCAACAAGTGTGCCTATATCAGCGTGTAAGCAACATCTACAGCGCCAACGTCCTGTAGGTGGTGACAGATGGTGCTAACCATGACCTTTAGCCAACATGACGAGGAGGACCAAAAGCATGGGGGTGCCACCACATAAATAGGCAACCACCCCCTAGAGATTACTTAACCACAAGCCTCAATGTTACGAACTATGAGGGACTGCAATGACAAGTTTGTTCTCGGCAGGGTTCAAAGGAAGTGTCAATGGATTGGCAGGGATTTGCAACCTGAAACCACGATCACTAATCAGGCCAATAAAAAACACTACCAGCAGAACTAATGTGTTGGACCTATATTCTTGCACCCTCCAGTTGCCATGGGTCCAATGGGAAGCACATCAACATGGGCGGCTCCACAGCATGGAGACACCCCGCATTTTGTGCACATTTTGTCAGAGATAACTTCATTCTAGCAACTAGCAATCCTATTTATGGTTTCATGTAACATTCAAAGTAACCAAAACAGAGGTAAATGAACAAGAACTGACTCAATACCTCCTGGTATAGTGGCAGCAATCACACCAACCTCAGCGAGCAACCAAAGGCCATACTTGACATGCTTGGGGTATTCATACATACACAACTCAGCAAGATGCCTCCCTGAATTGTACATGCTACACAATAAGTTACGAAGAAATGACACATACACATATCAGAAAAAAATTCAGATGATTGAATTTTTTGTGGGTTTGTGAATCAATAAATAAGTTTGGAATGATAACCAAAAGGTGCTTCCAAGATCCATGTCTGCCAAAGTTACTTGTATTGGCCAGCCATCTAGAGAATGTGGACACTTTGCAGCAGTGGAATTTAAATTACATTGAATGGAGAGACATGGAAAATATTTTTACACGAATGGTGAGGGTAATAAGAGTAGATGCACTACAGGAATATCGATCACTTATGTCGGCCAGATCAACTTACGTCGGCTGGCCGACGTAAGTAAGTAACTTACGTCGGTCCCTGGTAGCCGACGTAAGTTAAATAAATTACGTCGGCAGACCGACGTAAGTACATGGACCGACAGTAATAAAAATTACCCACGTCGGCCTCGGCCCATAGCCGACGTAAGTTAACTGGCCGACGTAAGTTAAGCCTAACTTACGTCGGCTCTGACTTTGGCCGACGTAAGTAAGTCGGGCCGACGTAAGTAGTTGTTTAACCTAACCGCGCGAGCGGTGCGCGCTCTCATTTCACGCGCGCTCTCTTCTCCCAACCGACGCCGCCGCCGCCCCGCCGCCGCCGCCCCGTCGCCGCCCCGCCGTCGCCGCCCGGCCGCCCGACGCCGCCCGGCCGCCCCGCCGTCGCCGTCGCCGCCCGGCCGCCAGGTAATCCCTCCCCTCCCCTCCCTCCTCTCCTCCCCGACCCCCCCACCCCACGGGCCGCCGCCGCCCTGCCGCCGCCGCCGCCCTGCCGCCGCCGTCCACCTCCCCATCCCGACGCCGCCCTCCCCGTCGACCTCCCCTCCACGGCCGAGCGCCCCCCTTCCCCTCCCCTCCCATCCCGAGCCCCTTCTCTCCCCCTCCTTATTTGAAAGTAGATAGTTAATCTGAACTGATTAAACTGAAATGGATCAACAGTCAATAGTTAATCTCTCTCCCTTCTTTTGTTGATTTTGTTTCAACTTTGGTG
Organism: Tuctoria greenei; assembly: GCA_036927565.1. NCBI lineage: Eukaryota > Viridiplantae > Streptophyta > Magnoliopsida > Poales > Poaceae > Tuctoria > Tuctoria greenei. Next base: position 19,680,763 of record JAYESD010000010.1, on the reverse strand, counting down.
AAGAAGAATGCCAAATGATATTGGAAGAGAAAGTTCATAAAACCTTGACCATTATATGTATTCAAGTGGAAAGACACCTCGGTTACAACTGATCTCAATTTCGGTGTTAAGCATACTATATTACCATGTCAAGTCTTTTTAGGGTCAGCCACAGCAACTGATGCATGCTTTAGTAAATACCCCAATTTTTTAGCTTAGTGATAGTGATATCGAATTTATTTTTCGCTCCTGAAGAATCCCAGAACTATCCCTGCTTGCTTCTCTCGACCTCCTCTTTTCATACCTGGCCACACGTGTCTTCCAGAGGAGAGGAGACCAAATACTATCCATTACTGTTTCAAATTTTATTTGAAATTTATATTGTACCTTAAAATGCCATGTTCTATCAGTACATTTTCCGTTAATCATGTGCCGGTAAAAACAAAATACACTCCACTGCATGTTTCAAATTTTATTTGAAAGTAATATTGTATCGTAAAATGCCATGTCCTATCAGTACATTGGTTCTGAATCCTTAAGCTGCTGTGCCATGTGCATGAAAACCTATACTGTAATTGTTCTCTTCAAAGCCTTACACACAAGCTGCTGTTCCAGAACTATCCTCTTTTCATGAAAAGATAAATGATCTGCTTTCACTATCGGGCCAAAACCTTACACACAAAGGTGCCATTCTGTCCTCGCAGTTTCTACCCCAGACCCCAGACCAGTCGGCAGGGGAGGAGCATAGGCGCGCGCCGGCGGCGAGATTGGCGGGCCAGGTTAGACTCGGCCCAATAGGATCCAGTTAATGTGAACCTTAGATAGCATCCATCGATTCCCGAGCCCCTTCTCTCCACCGCCGCCACTTCCCGGCCGACGCCACCGCCGCCTTCCCGGCCGACGCCACCGCCGACTCCCCTCCACGGTGAGCGCCGCCCCGCCCCGGCCCCTTCCCCTCCCCTACTCCCCGACCGTCCCCTCCTCCCCTAGCTCCCCGACCCGGCCTCCCCTCCTCCCCGACCCCCTCCCCCTAGCTCCCCCGGCCCTCACCGCCGGCGGCCCGACCCCGAGGAGCGCCGCCACGGCTTCCCGGCCGACGGCACCGCCGCCTCCCCCTCCCCCTCCCCTCCACGGCGAGCGCCGCCCCGGCCCCTTCCCCTCCCCTCCCCGACCCCCTCCCCTGGCCCTCACCCTTCCTGACCGCCGGCCCGGCGCCGATCGTCTCCCTCAGCAACGTAGACGACTAGATGACATGACATAGATATCTTGCAGCCCTTCCCGGCCGACGCCACCACCGCACCGCTGCCTCCCCCTCCCCCTCCCCTCCACGGCGAGCGTCGCCCCCCTTCCCCTCCCCTCCCCAACCCTCCCCGACCCCCTCCCCCTCACCCTCCCTGACCGCCGGCCCGGACCCGGAGCGCCGCCCCGCCATTCCCGGCCGGCCCCGGAGCTTAATTTGCTTATTTTTGCTTAATTTACTTAAATATGCATGAGTGGTTTATTTTATTATGATTAATTTGCTTCATTATGCTTAATTTCCTTATTTTTCCTTAATTTGCTTAAATATGCATTAGTGGTTTATTTTATTATGATTAATTTGCTTAGTTATGCATAATTATGCTTAATTTCCTTATTTTTGCTTAATTTGCTTAAATATGCTTAAGTGGTTTATTTTATTATGATTAATTTGCTTAATTATGCATAATTATGCTTAATTTCCTTATTTTTGCTTAATTTGCTTAATTACGCTTAGGTGGTGTATTTAATTATGTTTAATTATGCTTAAATTGCTTAAATTATGGTTACAATTTTAATTTTGATTGCTTGAGTGTTCTAGTACTATATATACATAAATGGGCTTCGGACAGGCTTGACAAGGCCCGACAAGGCCCATTTAGTGGTAAGGTAAAGTATGCGAACGACGACGGTGAGGATGGCAAGCACCTGGAGGACCGTCGCTGGAGTAGGGGTATCGAGGAGAGAAGGGGATCGTCGCGGCTGCCGTATCTGGACTCTGGAGAAGAGAAAGGAAAATGAGTAGGGTTAGGTCGGGGAGGACTTTTATGTGGCCGATCTGAAGTGTGGACTGTCGGATATTATCTGACGGCTCACTCGCCTCAGTCCTCCGCCTCCCCCGATGGCTTAGTCCTCTGCCTCCTTCTCTAAGACCAACTTTCCTCTCAGTCTTTCTCTAGTTCTTTCCTCTCTCTTAAATGACCTCAAAATGAAAATGAGCAACGTAACCTATAGCAATGTGTTACCCGTTTCGGATCGGCACGTCTCACATGCCATTGGCATGTGAGACGTGCAGGTTCGGAATTGTCCCTTTTTGGACAGCCTCGGAGTGACCGAGGGGGCGTGGCTTGTGACGAGACGCGGGTCCGGATTTGGACGAGATTTCGGTGGCGTAACCCTGTTGTTCTCTGCTGCACCATTTTTGGGCGTGCAGTGGAGAACAGCGGGGTTATGCTGCAGAAATTTCGTTCGAATCCGGATCACGCGTCTCGTCATGAGCACGCTCCGCTCGGTCACTCTTGGGTGGGTTTAGGATCTATCTGCCTAGGTTGTAGGGACGTGACACATAACATAACAATACATTAACGACAATTTCTTTCGTGTTAAACTGCAGAGTCAAACATGGGCGAAGACCGTAGTTGGATGTACACTGGTTGGAAGAGCAGAACTGGTGGTCACTCAGATGAGTGGTACGCCAAGACAGAAGCTTTTGTGGAACGAGCTTTTTCGTTGTCAAATAGCGATAAGGCCCGGTGCCCATGTACGAAATGCCGAAACGGAACGTTTTTGGACAAAGTGGAACTTACGTTGCACTTGTGTCGAAACGGTTACGTGTCACATTATGAGTTGTGGAACTTCCACGGCGAGACAACTTCTCAAGCTGTACAAGAAGTGGAAGCTGACAATGATGATGCTCAAGAGGTTGATATGATGGATGAGATGCTGGAAGCTATACGACCAGAGCTTACAGAAGATACTCAAACAGCAGAGGTTAAAGAGTTCTTCAAACGTCTCAAAGATTCAGAAGAGGCTCTGCATGAACACACTAAAATGTCAATCCTCAATTTTGTGACTAGACTTATGGCAATTAAGTCTAAGTTCTTATTTTCTAACAATTGTTACAACATGCTCATCGATTTGTTCAAAGACGCTCTTCCACAACCCAACAAAGTGCCTAAGGATATGTACAACTCGAAGAAAATTCTTTCTGGTCTCGGGATGAAGCACGAAAAGATTGATGTGTGTCCGGACAACTGCATGCTTTTCTGGAGAGAGCATGCCAATGAGAACAAATGTTTGAAATGTGGTCAACCGAGGTTTGTCGAAGTTGTTAATAACGATGGTAATACAGTGACGACGGAAGTCGCACGTAAGCAGCTTCGTTACTTACCTGTGACACCGAGGTTGAAGCGGCTGTTCCTTTCAAAAAAAAACGGCCAGACACATGAGATGGCACAAAGAAGGTGAGCGTGAGAACAATGGAGTCATGACGCACCCGTCCGATGGTGAGGCATGGAAGGCTCTAGACCGGTTCGACCCAGAATTTGCTCGTGAAGCGAGAAATGTTCGCATCGGGTTGGCGACAGATGGGTTCACGCCGTTCAGCACAAACGCCGCACCATACTCCTGTTGGCCCGTCTTTGTCATTCCGTACAATCTTCCGCCGACCTTTTGCATGAAGAATGAGTTTATGTTTCTTAGCCTCATTGTACCTGGGCCAGATCATCCTGGGTCACGTCTCAACGTGATGTTGAAACCGTTGATCGAAGAGTTGAAAATGTTGTGGACAGGAGTCGAAGCGTACGACTGTTACAAGAAACAAAAATTCAACCTCCGAGTTGCTTATTTGTGGTCCGTTCATGATTTTCCGGCATACGGCATGTTTTCTGGATGGAGCACTCATGGTCGGTTGACGTGTCCGATATGTGCCTCGGACACCGATTGCTTTCGACTTACCCATGGAGGCAAGATATCTTACTTCGATTGTCATAGACGTTGGCTACCTCCGAATCACTTGTTTAGACAACAGAGGAATGTCTTCAGAAAGAACACCGTTGTCACTAAAGGACCACCGAAACGTCTTGACGGGTCAGAAATATCTGATATGTTGGACAAATTGGTGCCAGATGAAGGTCGTCCTGGATATTTCGAAGGTTACGGAGACAAACACAATTGGACTCACATATGTGGACTTTGGGAGTTACCGTATGTGAAGTCGTTGATTCTAAGGCACAACATTGATGTTATGCATCAAGAGCGTAACATGGCCGAATGTATCATAAGCACATGCATGGACATGACGGGCAAAACAAAAGACAATTTAAAGGCTCGAAAGGATCTTGCCGAGCTTTGTAACCGTCAAACTCTTGAGCTCTCCGAAAATGGTGGTAAACCACGCGCTCCTTTCTGTCTTCGACCTAAAGAGAAAAAAGAAGTTCTCGAATGGTTGCAAAGGTTGAAATTCCCAGATGGTTACGCAGCTAGTCTGAGACGAGCCGTGAATGTGAAAACGGGAAAGCTCATTGGGTTGAAGAGTCATGATTATCACATAATCATGGAAAGACTTCTGCCTGTTATGTTTCGAGGCTATTTTGACGATGCAGTGTGGAAGGTGGTAGCCGAGCTTAGCCACTTCTATAGGCAACTCTGTGCTAAAGAAATCACGCCAGAGATGATGACTAAATTGGAAAAGGAGGTTCCGGTACTTTTGTGTAAGATGGAAAAAAATTTTCCTCCGGGATTTTTCAATCCAATGCAACATCTCTTAATTCATCTTCCATTTGAAGCGAAAGTGGGCGGTCCCGTGCAATATAGGTGGATGTATCATATTGAAAGATCACTTAGATATCTGAAACCAATGGTTGGTAACAGGGCAAGGGTTGAAGGTTGCATCGCCGAAGCTTTTACTCTTAAGGAAGTAGGATACTTCTCAAGTGTTTACTTTGCAGAGGAAAACAATGTTAATACTTCGGTAATGCGATACAATATAGATGAGCAACCTCCTTGTAGCGATCTCTCCATTTTTGCAACAAGAGGCACTACTGTTGGTAGTTACACTTCGTATGATGTTAGCGAAAAAGAAAGGCGTGCTGCATTCTTCTACATGTACGCTAATATGGAAGAAATGAATGAATATTTCAAGTAAGTGTTTCTCCTACACTTATGCTTTTCACCATCTTTTCCGACACATGTATTCTAATAGGTTCTCTTTGTCGTGTAGTATGTTCGACAAGCAAAATTGGAGACATAGACATCAACCCACGAGCAAGCAAATAGAACATATTCGACGGGAAGGAATAAACGGGGGATCTAATTTTCTCTCCTGGTTTCGAGATCATGTAACGTTTTCTCGATAACTAATCAATGTTAACAATGTTTTCTTATAACTTAAGAATGCTTACGTTTTCTAATAATTCCATATCTTGGACAGTGCCAAAAAGATGCCAACGTCCATGAAGATTTGCGACAACTATCCCGTGGAGTGGTTAATGTTAGAAGCTATGGTCGATATGACGTCAACGGCTATCGATTCCGTACAACTCAATTTGAATCTCTTCGTCCTCTCGCGGCAACATGTAATACCGGAGTTGTGATGAGGGCAATCGATTCGCAAGATCATGAAACGCAGTACTACGGGATTATTAAAAAAATCCTTGAATTCACTTTTGTCGCAAACAAGCCAATTCGAGCGGTATTCTTTGACTGCGAATGGTTTGATTCCATTCGTGGAATTCGAGTAAACGAATTTGGCATGGTCGAAGTAAAACACAAGGAACGGTTGAAAGGATTCGATTCATTAGTTCTTGCACACCAAGTAGAGCAAGTGTACTATCTACCTTATCCATGCAATAAATTCAAAGCTTGGTGGGTGGTACATAAGGTGAATCCTCGTGAGCGGTTATACGCTCCAGGAGATGATGATTATCACGACGAAGCTGAGGTTGATTGTGTCTACCAAGAGGAAGAGTTGCCAGACTCCTTCTCAGTCGAGCCCGGTGTAGGACTCGATAACTTAGTTGGAGACGCTCAAGATATCGAGGCTGGCACGGAAGCAGAAACAGAATCAGAATCAGAATCTGAAGATATCGATGACATAGTCGAACCTGCTGATTTGCGCAAACGAAAACGATATGCGCAACAAGAAGATCGATGGGCTGGTTTAAGGAGTAGGGTGCATGATCGTGATGTTGATGAATTTTGAAGTAACGTTTTATTCACTAATCTAACATTAATTTTGTATATTATCTTTGTATATTAATCATTATTCCTTGCAATAGGATGTCGTCAAAGGGGAAGGGGAAGGGGAAGCCAGTGAGAGGGTTTGAGCCGCCAGCAGACCCTTGCTCAGGGAGCTCGTTCCGTTCTAGTCGACGTGAGCTCTTTCTGGCACACGCTCCACCCTCAGCTGTCGTGTGCTTTCAGCGGAGAGAGGTAAACTTTAGTTACTATAAAGTTATTTTTGAAATTGCAATTGTTATTAATTATTAATAAAGTCATTCCTTTTGTGCAGTCTGGCTCAGAGACTTCTGAGTCTGAGTCAGAGTCTGAGGCTAGGGGGCCGCTACAGGAGCCCGACTCAGAGGCTAGGGGGCCCTCTAGCGCTAGCCTCCCTTCGGAGCCGGCTAGCGCTAGCCTCCCTGGGCAGCCCTCTACCACTAGCCTTCCTGGAGGCTCCGGGGGGTCTGCAGAGCCTTCAGGGTCACAGGACGCGGCAGCATCGCAGCAGAGGCGACGGACGAGGAGGACCCACTTTGCGGCTCCTCCGGTTACTACTCAGCGGACCACGATCCGTCCCGTTGGAGACAGGTATAAAAACTGTAAATAGTATACTAAATATTAGATGTTGTTTTTCTTTACTTAATGATTTAATATATTTTGTAGATGTTGGTACGACTTCTCGTTCACGGGGGCCGAGAAGCACCACAGGCAGGTTAACAGTGTCCTCGGTGCTATCGTCAAGTTGCACTACCCCGGTGTAATTAACGGTTTTCCTGCCCTGTCGTGGGATGACTACGCTCGGGTCTCTCACCCGGTGCACGGCACGGTTCAGGGAGCCGTGTGGCATGATTTTATGGTAAGTTTAACTGTTTCATTTTTTCAACTCCTTTGAATTCTTAATTGCATATCACTAAAATATTTGTTTGCTTAAAGTTGAGGTACCAAGTAGAGGAGCCGGGCATGGAGGACCACGCGAGACGCGTGTTCCATTACAACGCTCGGAAGCTCACGACGGCGGCGTTGTCATACGCCCGGATTCAGGCCGTCAACGCTTACTACAAGCGGCACCCCCGGGAGCAGGAGCAGGAGCAGCAAAGGGGTGTCTTTAGGAAGGACTCGGACTCCTACTTGACAGAGGAGCAGTACGCGGAGGTAAGTTTTTAATATTGTTAAATATTTACAATATCTACGTATGTTAACCGCGTTGATGAAAATGAAATATGTGCAGGTTAGTATTTCCTGGTTACAGGGTAACATCGAGGCGTACTTAACTCTCTGTCGGTACTGGGCTAGCGACGCTTTTATCAACAGGTCCACGAAGGCTAGACAGTGCCGCATGGGGTCCGAGGGCAAGCACAACTATGGCGGTGACGGCTACTTGCGTTTGGCTAAACGCATGGTAAGTACCTTTTTATTTTATTTATGTGTTCTTAATATATTATTTATCTCACTAACACGGATGTACAGGAGCGAGAGCTGGGTCATGAGCCGACCCCGACCCAGGTTTGGAAGAGAGGTCACAAGGGAAGTGACCCTTCTCAGCCAGGGCAGTGTAGTCAGGTCGCAGCCGACCGACTGGTAAGTTTTCGAAATTCATCAATTTCATTATAACTAATACTATTATTGACATACTTACAAGATTTATTTGTTTTGTAGACAAAGTACGCGCAGGAGGTCGCGAAGATACATGGTGCGGATTACGATTGGGAAAGCGCGCCGATCGACCCCCAAGCCGCGTACGCAAGCGGAGGCGGGAAGGCCCACGGACGGTGAGTTCTTCGTGTGTTTCATTTCTTTTTCAATTAATCTTCTTCTACTTAGTGTTTTCATTCTTTTGCAGGTTTGCCATTTTCGATGGAGTTGTCGACTCGAGGTCGACGCGACCTTTGAGAGGCGCTTCATCGTCGCAGGCTTCGACCGCTGGGACCAGTGGTCGTCTCTCGCAGACGCAGCTGGAGCTCCAGGCCATGAGGGAGTCGCTGACTCAAACTCAGGCAGAGCTGGAGAGGACGAGGGAGGAGCAGCAGAGGACGGCCTTAATGATGGCCCAGATGCAAGCAACGATGGCGGTAAGTAATTTAAAGTACCGTAGTTAAATTTCACAGCACTTAATAACATATATCTGCTAATATCTTGCAATGGCAGGCTCTTGCTCGACAAAGCGGTCAGGACATCCAGATTCCTACGCTTCCGCCACAGCAGACACCGGAGCAGGTAATATTGTCTATACCTAGGAGTTTGATTCCCTTTTCATTATGTTAAAAAGTTATTTGCATCACATTTAATCCTAATTATGATTCTTTTGCAGGGTTCCGAAACGCGTCGAGATCCCGGAGGCAGTGGAGGGGGTAGCGTGTAGACACTGGAGCAGGTGAGAAACTCTCTTTAAGTGTATCTAATCAAGCTTTAGTAGTTTTTGGTCATGGTAGAAATGATTAGTATATAGTGAATAAGTTGTCAGTGCTTCCATTTAACAAAAGGGCTAGTGATTATCGCTGATGTTTCCTTCTTCTGTCGAAACTGATGTTCACTGAGTTAACAAAGGGCTAGTGCTTCCATTTAACTAGTGATATAGTACATTACTTCATTTGAAACTACATCATGCTTCCTTCTTTTGTCACTGATGTTCTTGGCCTCTTATGTTATCACTGAGTTGACATTGATGCTTACTAGTGATTATGTTTCTTTTGCAGGGATCCGGAACGTGCCGAGAAGATCCCGGAGGTAATGGAGGGGCTTGCGTGTAGCCCGGTGGTTGTTGATGTTGATTGTTGTAAATTGTGTTGTTGTTGATGTTTTGAACTATATATTGAAACTGTTATGTTGTGTATGATATTATTTGTTTGTTCTGTGTTCTCGCCATCGAGCGAGGTAGTCAGTTTCTGTTTTAAAAAAAAAATCGAAAACTTAACTTACGTCGGCTACGGGCAGGCCGACGTAAGTTAGCCCAGGTTAACTTACGTCGGTCAGGCCATACCGACGTAAGTTAAACCACTAAACTTACGTCGGTTTGCCCAAGCCGACGTAAGTCCTCAGGCCCAGCCCAAGGCCCATCTCGACACTTAACTTACGTCGGCTTCCGCAGACCGACGTAATTAAGGTAACTTACGTCGGTGGCCGACGTAAGTCACCTTAATTACGTCCAAATGCCTACGTCGGCTGAAAGCCGACGTAATTAAGGGAAAACCGACGTAATTAAGTGACTTACGTCGGTTTAAGCCTTACTTACGTCGGCTTTGGCCGACGTAAGTGACCGTTCTTCCTGTAGTGATGGTCATGATCGAATCAAGAAAAAAATGTGTGGAAATCAAAAAGCTTCTTTGATGGGGCATGGGGATACAATTTCTTAGGTGTCCGCAAGAAATAATATATTTTAATAAAAAACTATGTCCCAATGAAAATTTGAATTCCAAGTGCTGCATATGTCTTTTGGACACTTGGATTATCCAATTAGAACTTGTGGTTGCAATTGTTTTCAAGTCCAATTGGATTTAACATGTTCACTATCATGAGAACCAGAGGAGCCTATCAGTTGTCAAATAGAACAACCCTTGTGTTAAATAAATATATTTGGTTGTAGAGAGGCAACTTCCAATAGACATTTGCATCAACGACTTTAAAATAAGTGTAGTTTCACCTGTTATGATGCCCAGCTTTGCGGCCAACGACTGTATCATCAGTACGAAAATGAACCCAAATAGGAGAACCCATAATAACTGCAGAGGTTTACATGTTAATTAGCGCTAGTGTTACAGTAAGGATAAAATATATTACATGCTTATAGATATTATATGTTCAAGCTCCACCTCATATTTGTGACTTGATCCAGCCTGCAAATCAGTCTGTACTGTTCCAAACATAGAACCAATAAAAACAAATTACTGACGAGGAAAATGACTATGCTGGAAGAAGATCGGTAAGTTGTCTCTTACCATTGCTAGGGTCGAGATAAGCCAAGGAAACGAGAAAACCAGGTCCCACATGTGTTAGAAACCTCTTCCATATTGGTCTCTGCTAAAAAGAAGATTCATTATTACTATCTCTTCTACGCAATGAGCTCGACGAAGAAGGGTACAACAGTAGGATATCGAACAAGAAGAAAAGCGCGAACCTGAAGGAGCTCGTATTCCGCACGGTCCTGTTGCCCCGAGGAAGAAAGCCCAGCACCTCCCGCCGTCGTAGCGGCCGCCATCTCAATCTCTATCTCCATCTCGCCACCGCCAATCCCGACGGCGGCGACCCTCCCGCTCGCGGCGTGCCCACGCTGCTCGCCGTCAATCTTTCTCCCGGCCTCCTCCTCCTCCATGGCAGCTGCCGCGAGATGCGTAATCGCTAATAGCGGCAGCCCGTATAACAATCGTGTGAACTTTGTTTGAGGTCTCTGCTGCACCTAAAACGAAGCTGCTGCAACAAAGTCAACTCTGCGTGCCTCGTTCATACGCAGCTGTACATATCGCTCAAGTATATATTTTTTTCGAACGGATATCGCTTAAGTATATACTACGATATCGATTCGGTTGCGACGCAAGCATCGAGGTAAAAAAAAAGAGTCGGCAATGTGCGTGGCTACGACGGGGCGCTCAGTTGAGTTGACCAAGAAGCGGATGGCCCCCATGTGGATGTGGACGGGGTGTCCAGCTGACCAATAGCAGCTGCTCTCGCTGTGTGTCAGGCTTTCCCATCTCGATCTCGGCATGGTGGCAGAACTGGCTCCCGGAACTGCCGCTGGGGTGGTACGGCATCGACACTTGTGCATGCGTACGGAAAGTGGAGTTTGTCGGGGCCTCCCCTGATGGATGCGGCTTCCCTCCTCCCATTCGGTCCTCCCATACGTCCTCCCGTACACGTGTCAAAATATTATTGGTTCTTCACTAATACTTTGTTTAACTACCATATCTTCACAACAAATAAGATGATGACACATCAGCGGGAGGACGCATGGGAAGACAAACGGGAGGAAGGAAGCCGTGTCCCCCCTGATGATAGACCCATGCATGTTCTCTAGCTCCTCCGAACTTTTGTTCAATTTAATTTTGTAGAAAATTCGTCGAAAAAAGAAGCCATGCACGGTGGTCCAGGTTCTTTCGATTCCGGTGTTCATATGATCTTAAATTGGATTTTTCTATAGCACCGCGCGCCCTAGATCCAGTGATTCATCCTAGGCATAGACGTGCACGAATCAATTCGATCTAAGGCCATTTGTAAATCGATTTTTCCAATCTGATTCCATTACTCCATTAGCAAGGAGAAGGAACGCTACCACATAACCGTACAAAAAAGACACATACATCAGAGACGGCTATTCAAAACATGCCACTAATGATGATTCAGTGACTGTTAATGCAGACTTGTCGCCATAGCTTTGTTAGAAATCATAAGGGAGCCCAAAGATCAAATAGCCACTAAATCATCTCGAATTACATGGCGAAAACTGAATACAACATGAACATCAAGTGTTATCTCTTAAATAGCACAAGAACACTTCTAATACCTTCTCCTCCATCTTTGTAGTTGCTTGATGATGCGGCCATCGAGCCAACAAGGCGAGACCGCAAGAAGAACGACGGCGAGAGGCGTTTCCCTTTGTTCTTCTCTTGGTATGTTGATCGGATTCTGAGTGGGTTAGAGTGTTCAAGTGTGTATGTGTGTATGCATTAAGCATTCCTTGTTTATACACTTGATCAAGAGACACAAGAGGGGGCCTCCCACCCTTAGGAATGTTGTGTCCCCCGATCAGGGACATAACATTCGGTGGGTTGTGTCCTTTCAATTAGAACACATGTCAATTTCGAGTTCAAACTGACAGTTATTGAAAAGACCGGACTAGTCCGGTCGAGGTCCGGACTAGTCCGATATCCTTACTGGACAATATCGGACTAGTCTGGTAAGGGTCCGGACTAGTCCAGTTACCCTTACTGAACAGTAACTGGACTAGTCCGGTCTCTACCAGACTTGTCTGATACTTCCAACATTCTCCCCCTTGAACTCAAATCTGAAACTTACCAACTTACTTAATACTAAACTTAGTGTCCATTTTCTCATGCTGGCATATAGGACACGACACATTACAACAACCATTTACGTATTGTTAGACTCGAAGATCACAATACATCTCACACTTAAAAATGAACCTTACTCTTACTTGGCCCCAAAATATCCAGTGATCATAGGCTCTCCCTTAAACCCATGCCGGCTACGTGTTCACTGAACATGTTGGGTGGAAGACCTTTTGTTAGCGGATCCGCAAGCATACGCTTGATACTTATATGCTCAAGACTTGTAGTATGATCCTGGATTTGATCTTTCACAACATAAAACTTAATGTCGATGCGTTTGGCAGCACCACTCGACTTATTGTTGTGAGAGTAAAATACCGCGGGCTCATTATCGCAGTATAACTTATAAGTGGCTTTTCAATATTGTCGACCACTCTAAGACTGGGTAAAAATTTCTTAAGCCAAACAGCCTACCCGGTGGCCTCATAACATGCAACAAACTCGGCATACATCATGGACGATGTAGTGACGGTTTGTTTGGAGCTTTTCCACAAAATGGCTCCATTCGCGAGGGTGAATATATAACCTGACGTGGATTTCTTAGTATCCACACAACCCGCGAAATCTGAATTTGAATATCCTACTACTTCAAGTGGGTCTGACTTACTATACGTCAACATGAGGCCTTTTGTGCCTTGCACATCTCTTAAAGCTTTCTTAACTTCCTTCCTGTGATCAATTCCTGGATTGGCCTGATATCTGCCAAGCATTTCGGTCACATAAGCTAAGTCAGGGCGAGTACAGACTTGAGCATACATAAGACTTCCGACAGCAGAAGCATATGGAACCGATTTCATTTGATCGATCTCATATTGGTTCCTAGGACACTAAAAGTTCCCAAACTTATTACCCTTGACAATAGGAGCAGGCGAAGGCTTACTCTTATGCATACTGTACTTTCTCAGTACATTCTCTAAGTATGCCTTTTGTGATAAGCCTAATACCCCCTTATTTATATCTCGGTGAATTTCTATGCCCAATATATAGGACGCTTCACCAAGATCTTTCATATCAAAATTAAAGGACAAGAATTTCTTAGTTTCTGATAGTAGATTGACATCACTACTTGCAAGTAGTATATCATCTACTTAAAGCACGAAGAAAATAAATTTCCCGCTCTTAAACTTAGCATAAATGCAATTGTCCTCCTCATTTTTTTAAACCCAAACTTTCTTATTGTCTACACAAACTTGAGATACCACTGCCTTGATACTTGTTTAAGTCCATAAATAGACTTTCTTAAGTGGCATCCCATATGTTCCTTACCCTTAACAACAAAACTTTTCGCTTGTGTCATATAGACGTTCTCATATAGATCACCATTGAGAAACGTTGTCTTTACATCCATCTGATGTAATTCTAAATTGTAATGTGCAACTAATGCCATAATGATTCTGAATGAATCCTTACTTGAGACCAGTGTTATCCTAAATGGTCTAAACGGCCTGTTTAAACGCAATTAAATGCTAAACAGAGGGCAACTGCACAGTTTAGCCCCTAAACGGTGGATTAAACGGTTGACCCATTTAAACGGATCAACGCCCGTTTAAACGGGCTAAACGAAACGTATTTTAAACGTGTTTAAACATGTTTAGAACCGTTTAGGCAAAGTGAACTTACAATTCTAAGCAAGTTTAAAATTAATATCACCAAATTGATTAAAATCAATATATTTTCTAAGCTTCACTTAAACACTTAAACACATCAGAAGTAATATTACTCGTGTTTCAAAAATATAATAAAACAACCATTAGCAGGAGAAGTTTAAAATATTTGTTTAAGTCACTACATGTACTTTTTTCAGTCTTAATATTATTATTTGGTGGTGTGGTATTGTGATCGTCTCTTTAATTTTATATGATTTATGAGTTTGAACTTGATTTGAACATCTACAGTAGAGCGGGGCAGTAAAAAATATTTTTCTTACTGTTGCAGTACAGTCACGGGTTCAAGTCCTGGAAACAGCCTCTTGCAAAAATGCAGGGAAAGACTGCGTACAAAAGACCCAAATGGGTCGGACCCTTCCCCGGACCCTGCGCAAGTAGGATCTACATGCATCAGGCTGCCCTTTTCACAGTTGCAGTACACACCATTTAACCCGTTTAAACACCGTTTAAACACCGTCTAAACCTTCTAAACGGTAAACAGAGTTCTACCGACTGTCTACCGTTTACCGTTTAGGATAACACTACTTGAGACAGATGAAAATGTCTCATTACAATCAATCCCTTCTCTTTGAGTGAAGCCTTTTGCAACATGCCTGGCCTTTAACTTAACAATATTCCCTTTGGATTCTCGTTTAATTTTGTAGACCTATTTAGAGCCTACTGTTTTGGCTCCATTAAAAATCTCAACTAAATCCTAGACTTTGTTTGTTTCCATAGATCCCATTTCATCCTCCACGGCTTTACGCCATTCAGATGATTGAGGACTTCTCATAGCTTCTTCAAATATGGTGGGATCACCCCCCATTTGAATTGCCTCGCTCAAATACATCTCATAATCATTCGGAATGGCCGATTTTCTTTCTCGTTGAGATCTTCTTAATTGCACATTATCCTCATTTTGAGGTTGTTGTTGCTCTTCATTATTAGTGACAACGGGCTGAGAATGCTCAAGCTCTCTTAATAATTCTGTTGTCAATGGAGAACTAACAACAGGTGTTAAATCTTTACCAATAGGCATTGATGACTCAACAACAGTAGGTAATGAGAAATATGGTTATTGAATCATAGGAGTGGGCACATAAACCCACTTCTCTTCAAGATTAATTTCTCGTCTACCCCCTGATCATGACATCCTCTAAAAAGACAGCATGCCTTGTTTCTACAAACTTAGTATATCGTTTTAGATAATAAAAACGATATCCCTTAGTCTTTTCTGCATAGCCAATGAAATGACAACTTATTGTCTTAGCATCCAACTTACTAATATTTGGATTAAACATTTTTGCCTCAACTGGACAGCCCCATATATGCATATAACTTAATGAGGGCTTACGTCCTATCCACAACTTATACGGTGTTTTGGGCACCGACTTAGTAGGAACCCGAGTTAGCACATGAATGGCGGTTTTTAATGCCTCCATCCATAAGCTAATCGGCAAATCTGATTGACTTAACATGGATCTAACCATATCCATTAGCGTACGGTTGCACCATTCTGATACTCCATTTTGCTGAAGCTTGCCCGGTGTGGAATACTGGACGACTATGCCATTTTCCTATAGGAACTGTCGGTGGTTTGGATCCGGCAGATCTCCCGACACAACTAAAGTGTTAGAGGAGTTTGATGTTCGGTGTGGGCGTGCGAAGATTCAAGAAGGTGAATTATGAATAGCACAGGAGACGCAGAAATTTTACGTGGTTCGGGCCGCCTGAGCGTAATACCCTACTCCACGGGTGTGTTGGTGTTGTATTAGCTGTACGAGTTTGTGACGAGTGTCTATGGCGCGTGTGTAGCCTCACTGAACTTGTAGAGTCCGTCGTCGGCCTGTCCTTTTTATAGTACAAGGGCATGCCATTACAGGTTAGCCTGGCCCGACATGTGGCCCCGGCAGTTACTAGTATTGACACTTATTCAACACATTTAATTGTCCTTAACGACCGGGTAATGGGCTTTGACAGCACCATTACTGGTAATTAAGGTCATCCGATCGTGTGTCATTAATATGATATTACTGACACTTAATCGGGTCTTGAAGTCCTTGATTCCTCTTTGAAGATTTGGAGCCGTTGTAGAGTCTTCCAGAGGTTAGAGACTGAAGATCCGACGGTTGGACATGTGGTAGCTCTGGAGCATACTGTGGGAAACAGGTAGCTCCGGAGCTACCTGACAAGTGTCAGATCCGGAGCTTCTCTCTGTCTGGGGTTAGGTCCGGAGGTGCCATTTCGGTATATAGCCGGGAGCTTCCCCTTTGTGGGCGGTAACTCCGGTTTGATAGTACACGTGGCGACCATGGGATTAACCATGTTGGAGAAGCGGGTCCGGTTATATCTGACATGTGGGCCTCCGAAGGTCTTCAAATCAAGTAGATGACTTCCCTTTGAGATCTTTGTAACCTCAAGGGGTGTACGGTTTCCAGGGTACCGATAGTGGCCCCCTGGACCTACCTCCGGGGAAGACCACTGGGGTGAAGTCATTCCGCCGGAGGTGGGTCCATCCTCGTGACTTTTGAACTGAGTCTTCAAAGGTCTTCAGATGTGCTGTTGGCGAGGGTTTGGAGTTAAATCCTCGCCGTGTGGCGTATCCCGCGTGCGGCAAATGAGATCTTTGGCGTGCGGATCTCACGCAATTGAAGGGCGTCGGTTCCCGATACGGAAACCATATCGGTTCCATGCGCCTTGTCAGGTCGCCGCCTTCGGGCTTCCCGCCTCATGATGACAACCGTTCGCCTGGGTAAGAACCTCGGCTTGATCGTCGGGGTGGTCCCGGGCCCTCTTGTCATTGGCTGGGTGGAATTTTTGAATGGTATCTTCAACTTCCTTGCAGTTTCCATCTAAGCGTTGCGAGGGCTTACTTAAGAAGGAAAGCGCACACCGTCAGGAGTTCTTTACGCCTCTCATTTGTTCTTGCGCTCAAACTCCCAACTTGTGCTTCACTTTTCCTCTCTTGCCTTGCTGTGCCGCGATGGAGTTAGGTCTCCGCGAGAGTCGTTTGAAGACCGACGGCGATCTGAAGAAGGTCCGGACCCTCATGGGATGGTCCTTGGACTTCTTCAACCGCTCGGTCCGCGCCGGGGGAGAGCTCCCGTTTGAGAAGGAGCACTCTGGCGAAATGGTGTACTTCTCCTCGTACGCCATGGTGGGGTCGATCCCACCTTTTTCCTCCTTTTTCTTGATGCTGCTAGACTTTTATGGTCTACAACTATACCACCTTGGCCCTCACTCCATTCTCCTCGTGTCTATCTTCGTCCACTTCTGTGAGATGTGGGTGGGCATCCCCCCTGCATCGAACTCTTCTGGACCTTCTTCACCGTCCATACCATCAGTAGGAGCAATGAGTACCTTGGCTTCTACTACTTCGTGAAGCGCAAGAAGTGCCCATTCAGGTACTTCTGGTCGTTTCCCTCTGGGAAGTGGGATGACTGGAAGAAGGACTGGATAGTCATCCGGGTGGAGGAGCACGAGAGGCTGGAGCTGCCCAAAGGCCTCCCAACATTGACACGACGATCTGGAGTGAAGCTCCGGTGCTGGCGGACGCCTTCAACCCTGTTCTGACCAGGATCCGCCAGTGCGTGGAGGGGGGATTAACCCCTCAAGCGGTGTTTTGTAACTTCCTAGTCAACAGGTGGGCACCGCTGAAGAAGAGAGAGAAACTTGCTTGGGCCCTCAACAGCGTGATGGACGACGACCGGGTTGAGACCGGGCTGAAGTCCAACATGGCGGGGACAACCCTGGAGTTTCATCTCAAGAAGTTCCAGCACAACATCGACGTCGAGGGTGATGATCTGACTCCGCCATCAGCTTTTCTACCTCTGAACATGGAAGTTGAGTTCAGTAGGGAGCTCCGACGGAAGATGCCCGTACTTGACGACCTTGGTGTCGTCGAGAGAAGATCAACCACCAGGGTGGCGATCCCTGGAGTGTCTGAAGGTGGCTCCGACCCTGCCCCGAAGCCAAGGGCCGAGGTCGTCAGCAAGGGCAAGGAACCGGCGGACGAACCCCTGAGCCGAAAGAGGAAGCTGCAGCATGCCGACGGAAGGTCCGTCAGGCCTGCCACCTCTGCATCGGCTCCTTCTCCCCGGAGGGGGAGGTCTTCTGCAACCGCGGCGATTGTACCCGCAGTGGGATCCTTCCGGGGAGCTAGCTCCGGGCATGCGACTCCAGCACTGGGGCCAGTTGAGGCCTCCAGGCCCGGAAGTTCTTCCCGACCAGGAAACGCCCGTGGCTGCTACGAGTTTCGGGGGGCCTTACGGAGTTTCCACGCCAGCTATGACCAGCCCAGAACGCCCGGGAAAGAGGTTCCGCGCAAGCTGGTGCAGAAGCCTCCCAAGGTAATTTTTAATCTTTACCTTGGAAAGTTGTTTTGTTGTTGTAATTGCTTTTTAAGTTTCTTCATCCATCTTCTGCAGCGTTCCCAAGGAGAGGAGTGAGGCTCCACCCTCAGCCAAAGCAACTGAAGCTGTGAGGGCGGAAGCTTCTGCTCCTGTCCCGGTGCCGGCCCAAGTGGTGGCTGAAGCTGCGACAGCTCTGGTGCCAGCTGTCGTGGTCATGGACCTCGACTCATTCCCAGAGACTCCCGTGGTAGCGCCGGACCGCGGGAGAGAAGATGCGCCAGCAGCACCTGTCCCGGAGGCTGAAGCTCCGGGTCCTGGTGCTGAGATGATGGAAGCTCCGGCTGTTGAGCCGGAGGAAGCAGTAATTCCGGTCTCAGAGCCGGAAATTGTCGAAGACCCGGCGGTTGAGCCGGAGGTGATTAAAACCGTGGCGTGCGCGCCGGAAGCTGAGGAAGTTCCGGCAGTTGGGCCGGCTACCTCTGAAGCACCGGTCGCAGAGCCGGTCATTGCTGGAGCTCCGACCGCAGGGCCGGTCGATGCTGAAGATCTTCCGGCTCCCGAGCCGGTTGCTGAAGAGTCGTCGGAGCCCGAGCCCCCATCGGAGGAGGTGCCTAGACCGGAGCCAGCAGCGGCCCCTGCTCCAGAAGTGACAACATCGGAGGTACCCGTGGCCGAGCCGGAGTGCCCAAGCGAAGTCGCTGGCCCCCTGCCTGAGGGGGTGAACGAAGACCTGGCGGCGGGGCCTTCCTCAATGGCGACTAAGGCCATCCCGAAGGACGGCCCTAGTGCCATGGAGACTAAGGGGACCACTCTTGTGGAGTGGGACCCAATTTTTGTATCTGAAAACCCGCTGGAACCAGCGGAGAAGACCCTAGCAGGTCCGGAACCTATCCCGTTGTCACTGTCTATTGACAACGCATGTTCCAGTCTGCGTCAAGTCCAACTGGCCTTCTTCCACGACAGCAATGCTCTTGAAGAGGAGCGCCAAACCCTTAGGCGGTGGCGTAACCGGCTCTACTTTGAGACCAAGATGGCGCAGTCGAGGCTAGCGGATGACAAAGAGTAGATCAAGCGGGAGAAGATCCGCCTGGAATACTGGGGCAAGTTACTGGATGACAGGGAGAGTATGACTCGTGCCCTCGACGCTCAATCCCGGGAGATCTACGAGCAGACCAAAGCAGCCAACAGTGCGACCGATGAACGCCAGGAAAGGCTTGAGGCCATTAACACTACACTCATCAAGCGCCGGGAGGCACTTGAGGAGAGGGAGAAACGGCTCGAAGATGAAGAGCAGAAACTCCTTGAGCTGCGAGATGACGTCCTGAGGAGGGAAGAGGAGCTCACTGAGAAGGTGGCTCTGGCTGACAAGGGTCTAGAGGAGCGCGTCAAGAAATTGGAAGAGCGCTGCATTGAGGAGGAGAAGAAGGCCTGGGTGCGAGGGCAGGAGCTCCACGAGCGGGAGTGTGCCCTTGTTGCCAGGGAAAAGAAAGTGAGGGGCAGGGAGAAGGACCTGGTCGACCGTCGGAACAAGATCCACCTCCGGGAGGAGGAGCTCGGAAAACTCGAGAAGCGGGTTGCTGAGAAGATTCAGCAAAACGCCAAAGAAGTTGAGTGCCTCGCCCGCGAGAATTCTGAACTGGTGGCAGCCAGGAGATCCTTGGAAGAAATAAAGGGCTTTAGGACTGCAAACTCCCCACAGATTTGGGAGTTCCTGGGCAAGGCCAACGACGCGCTGACACTGATGGGCTTCAGCCCGGTGCGCCCGGATGATCCGGAGCCGGAGCCGGACCTGGCGTTGCAGGCGTTGAGCTCGGCAGGTAGCAAACTCTCCAAGGTGGGCGATGTCATCGCGGACCAATTGGAGGCTGAGGGGCAATCCCTGGCAAAGAACGTCGCAGAATATGTGCTGACGTGCTACACCAGCTGGAACTCCCAATTTCCTCTGGACCCGGTGCTCGAAGTTCCGGTTGAAGGAGAAGGCGAAGCTGCCCGAGCCAACGTATCGGAGGTTGCCCAGAAGGTCGCCCAATTCTTCCATAGGGTCTAGGACCATCTCTGTAATTCTCACTTGTATTTTCTCTTCTTCTTCCTCAATTTTGTAATCCCTTGTCTCTAGATGTAATCCCTTGTCTCCAGATGAATGAAATCCCCAAATTTTTGTGAATTTCATTTTTTGTCTTCAACACTTTTGTCTTCACTTGGCCCCCTGGTAGATGTACACAATTTGATTGTGAACATGTACCAAGAGGATATTGCGTTTTGTTGAAGACTCATTTGCTCTGAACTTGTAGAATTTAAGTCCGAAGTCTTCGATAGTGAAGGCCACCTGAGGTTGTCAGAGCTCAGAAGCTCTGACATTGTCTATCATCAGATCTTAGTAGCTCCGACAATAGTCTCTATCAATGCGTAGAGCATCGATAGTTTGTCCTCCGGGGTGTCGGAGCTTAGTAGCTCCCGCAGTGACCTTTGCCAACACTTAGTTTGTTGGCAGCAGACTCCATTTGCGGGGTCTTCTCACCATCTTTTATTTAGCGTCGACGGCTGGCCCCCCTAGCTTTACCGGAGCTTGATTACTCTGGTGATGCTCGTTTTCAATGCGTAACATCAATTACAAGCCACCTAGGGGAGTCGAAGCTTTGTTAGCTCTAGCTTTTCTCCATCAACATAGATTTTATTTTTCCTGCACACTTAAGCCAAGAAAAATAGTAAAATTCATTTCTTGTCTATAACTTCGTCACGGCTTATGATTCTCAAGAAGATTTTGAGTCAAACGCGATTCTAAATACAATCGGATGCATTGTCTTTTCTTCCAGATCCAACTGTACATGGACCCGCCTTACTTCGGCCTGCCGGGGTGTAGGTAGAGTGGCGTACTTATGGTGCTTGACCAGGCTAAGTCGATAGCACACTCCAGCCCTAGATTGGCTTGGCGGCTTTCAGGCGAGTTGGCCATGAACAATATTTGAATCCAAAAAGATCGACAATACAACTCGTATCGTATATGAACCGGTCGAACTAAAATTTCTTAAGAATTGCAAGTCTTTGTTATAGACAAGAAAGAGAAAAATAAAAAATGTTGAGCCTGTACAAAATAAATGCACGTGGAGTCTGTTTCACCTGAAGATGTCTTTCATTATAGGTCTGGGGTACAGGGGAAACAAGTACACTCTTAGGGTACGGAACCAGGCTAAGTGTGTTTTATTTCTCGTTTGACCCAGGGTAGCTAGCCACACTTTTAGTCCTGAGACTGTGACAAGTGTTGCATGAACTTTGCGGACCTTCCGGGAAAGGTCCAGCTGTTCTCCCGAAGGAACTACCCGACTCTGTACAATGACTCTATAACATACACCTCAAGTTACTACAGACTCACCTCCGTGATATTAAGTGTAGAACTTATGGAGGTGCTCAATGTTCCAAGGATTTGGGAGAGGTGTCCCATCCTCGGTAGCCAAGCGAACGCTCCCGGGACGGGATACTTTAATCACTCGGAAGGGTCCCTCCCAGCTGGGGGAGAGTTTGTTTAACCCTTATCTGGATTGTATTCTTCGTAGCACCAGGTCGCCTTCCTCGAGCTGTCGGTTGTGTACATGCCGCTGTTGATAGCGCCAAAGGGCTTGGCGGTATCGGGCATTCCGAACAGCTGCTTGGCACCTTCCCTCCTCCAGGAGGTCTAGGTCTTCACGCCGGAGCTGGTCTTGCGTGGCTTCATCGAAGGTCCGGACCCGGAGTGACCCCAAGGTGATTTCTGGAGGAAGGATTGCTTCATCTCCATACACCAGGAAGAAGGGTGTTTCTCCAGTTGACCGGTTTTGAGATGTCATGTTGGCCCATAAAGTGGGCGGAAGCTCTTCAATCCAGTTGGCTCCATGTTTTTTCAAGCGCTCATAGGTGCGCATTTTGAGTCCTTTAAGGATTTCAGCATATGCTCTCTCGGCTTGGCCATTGCTTGTTGGGTGGGCTACGGAGGCGTAGCAAACTTGAATGCCGAGGTCTTCGCAATATCCTTGGAATGCGGAGCTTGTGAATTGGGTCCCATTATCAGTGATGATTTTGTTTGGGACTCCAAATCTGCAAACAATGGACTGCAAAAAGTTGATAGCAGATTGCTTGTTGATTGTCACACTGTAGTTGCTTCCGGCCACTCGGTGAACTTGTCAACGGCGACGTACAGGAACTTGTAACCTCCGACGGCTCTTGGGAAAGGTCCCAAGATGTCCATCCCCCACACAGCGAAGGGCCATGTAGGAGGTATCATTTGTAGGGGCTGAGCCGGTGTGTGAATTTGCTTTGCATGAAATTGACATGCTTCGCATTTCTTCACCAGCTCAGTTGCATCCTGGAGTGCTGTAGGCCAGTAGAAGCCATGCCGAAAGGCTTTACCAACCAGCGTGCGGGAAGACGCGTGGTTCCCACACTCGCCTCCATGGATTTCTGCGAGGAGCTTGCAACCTTCTTCCCTTGTGATGCACCGCATTAGGATGCCGTTGGCACCGCGCCGGTAGAGATCCCCTTCTACCAACGTGTATCTTTTAGCCAATCTGACTACCCGGTCAGCGGATACATCATCGTAAGGAAGGATGTTGTCTTTCAAGTAGTTCCGGATCTCCGAGATCCATGCATCGAAACTAACCTGAGCATTTGAGTCTTGCGTGCTGGGTTGCTCGGAGCTTCCGGCAGCACCTACGACCCTTGATGGCTGCCATGGTAACAGGGCCATCGGGACCGTCAGCTTCGGGATGCTGATCTCGCCCCCTTCGCTCAGTTCGGCAGGCTGAGCTGTGGGTTTTGACAACCTCCGAACAAAAGTTCCTTCAGGAGCCGGAGCTCCGGTTGACGCTTTCGTCGAGAGTTCGTCGGCTTCAGCGTTGTGGGCACGCTGGACATGGTGGAGATCTAGGACTTCAAAGTCCTTCTGAAGCCTCTGGACTTCAAGGAGGTAAGCAGCTAGCTGGAGATTGTTGCAGGAGCATTCACCCTTCACTTGCTTAATGATGAGCTGTGAATCTCCCTTGACCAGCAGTTGCTTGACACCGTATGAAAGTGCCACCTTCAGACCGTAGATGAGTGCTTCGTACTCCGCCATGTTGTTGGTCGCCTTGAAGTCAAGGTGTACCATGTATTTCACCTTCTCCCCGGTTGGTGCGAGGAGAAGGACTCCAGCTTCGGCCCCCTGCTTTTGCATGGAGCCATCGAAGTAGAGGGTACAATGAGGCTCAGTAAAGATCGGAGCTTCGTGTTTCGGCTTCTGCTCACTGGGGCCCCCAGGGTTTGATGGAGAGGGAGTCCATTCTGCCACGAAGTCTGCCAATGCTTGACTCTTGACTGCTTGCCTTGAAATGAATCCGAGATCGAATTCAGCCAATTTTGCTGCCCACTTTGCAATATTCCCAGTTGAATTGGGATTATGCAAAATCGCTCGAAGTGGGTAAGAGGTCACCACTGAGATTTTGTGAGCATGGAAATAATGTCGAAGCTTCCTGGAGGCGATAAGAACTGCATAGAGCAGCTTATGCACCTCTAGGTATCGAGTCTTGGCATCGTGTAGTACTTCACTGATGAAGTACACTGGGCGCTGAATGGTCCGGACCCTCCCGGAGGGGCCCGGAGCTTCCTCTTCGCTGACCCGGATCCTCTCGGAGGGATCCGGATTTTCTTCGAGGACCTCCGGGTTCTGGCTGGAGGATCCCGGAGCTTCTTCAGAAGTGACCTGGACCCTCCCGGAGGGGTCTGGGTCTTCTGAAGGGGTTTCTTGTGGATTCAAATCTGGGAGCTGGGACCCAGACTCGCTTTCAGGAACCTCCGGACCCTCCCGAAGGGTTCTAGATCCCTGAGTATGGGATAGCTCTGGTCTCTCCGCAACCAGAACCATACTAACGACTTCGTCAGTGGCTGAAATGTAAAGCAACAAAGGCTCACCATGGTTCGGAGCTACCAGAGTTGGTAGGGTGATGAGGAACTAGAACACCTTTTCTGCTTCTTTAGACCATTGGAATGGTCCGAACTTAATGACGCGGCGGGAGGTGATGTCCCATGATCCACCAAAGATGGTGTTCATGGTCTTCCGACGCTCGTTGTCAGAGACGTCGGAATCGTCGTCGACGGAGGTGTAGACAGCCTTCAGGACCTTTTTGGGATCCTAAAAACTTAACTCCTCCTCAGCCGGAGCTTTGTCGACTTTTTGTTTTCCTTCCCGCTATCGGAATGGAGCTTCTTCCCAGCGCTTGCTGTAGCGATCGGTAAGGTTTTGGACCTCCCGACAGTCTTCCAAACTGTGGATGCCCGTTTTGTGAATGGGACACCACACTTTGGGTTTACCACCATCTTCAGAAGACGGTCGAGGTCGCTTCTTGAGGCGTGGCCCCCGGCCACCCGGAGCTGCAGCAGCTGCAACGTTGGATGTGCCGGCCGACGGCTTCTTCTTGCCGTTGGTCTTCTTTTTCTTCTTGCCTCCTCCGGAGGTAGCGGCTTCTTCTTTGGAGGATTTCTTGTGATCCTCCGGAGTTGGTTTGGAGTGCATTTCATGGCCCTCCGCAGCTCTGGCACATTTGTCGGCCAAACTGAAGAGTTCCGTGACACTGGTGATCTCCTTGATCGCCAGTTTCTCCAACATCTTCTTATCCCGCACACCCTGTCTGAATGCCATAATGACAGAAGCGCTGGATATAGAAGGAATAGTGTTTCGTACCTGAGAGAACCTCTAGATGAATGATCACAGGGATTCTCCCCCTTTCTGCACTACTGCAAAAAGGTCCAGTTCAGTGCCTGGTCGGGTGTATGAACTCCCGAAGTTGGCGTTGAACTGCTGGCACAGCTCCTCCCAACTGTTGATGGAGTTGGGTGGAAGGCTCATAAACCAGGACCTGGCGGTCCTAGTCAAAGCCACTGGGAAATAGTTGGCCATTACGGCCTCATTTCCTCCAGCTGCCAAGATAGTAGTGGAGTAAATTTGAAGAAATTCGACAGGATTGACGATCCCATCGAACTTCTTCGGCAGGTGAGGCCGGAACTTCTGTGGCCACCTGACCATACGCAAGTGCATGGCCAGGGCTGAACAACCTCCTCCCACTCCTTCAGAAGCGAGAATGTCCTGAGCTTCTCGTCTTTCACGAGCACGCTCAATATGGACTCAGCCGTCCTATTGGCGGTATCGGCGATCAAGCTCCGCCCGAAGGTCATGAGTCAAAAGCCTGGATACCGTGTGGGTGCGTCGTGCCCCGGAGGGCAATGATGTCACCTGCTGTGATGCATCTCGTCTCCTGTTTTTGGAGACGTGCAGACCAAGTCTACCAGACAAGGTCCATCGCTGCGACGGGGCCCATCCTGAAGGAGGAGGACCCTGGTTGCTGATGCGGTCGGCTGCTGCTGCAACCAAATGTTCCACATCAGCCCTCCACTGCTCCAATGCATCTCGAGATGCATCCGGTGGTGGTGGGCGTTGGAGAAGAGCACGCGCTGCATGGAGCGCGTGTTCTGGGTTGTCATGATTTCTCGACGCAGTGACTGACGCCAGTGCACCATCGCGTTGTCCAGCTTGATTTGCTGGTTGAGGCGGCAGTGGTGGTAGTGTGACTCCTGCTGGTGCTGAAGCCCCTGCTGGTGGCTGCATATTGGAGGGATTGCCTCCAGCAGCTTGAGCAGCAGGATGACCGTTGGATGATCCAGCCGCTGAGTTCACCATTCTCGAAATCTCAGGCGCCCCCTACCTGGCGCACCAACTGTCGGTGGTTTGGATCCGGCAGATCTCCCGATACTACTAAAGTGTTAGAGGAGTTTGATGTTCGGTGTGGGCGCGCGGAGATTCAAGAAGTTGAATTATGAATAGCACAGGAGACGCAAAAATTTTACGTGGTTCGGGCCGCCTGAGCGTAATACCCTACTCCACGGGTGTGTTGGTGTTGTATTAGCTGTATGAGTTTGTGACGAGTGTCTATGGCGCGTGTGTAGCCTCACTGAACGTGTAGAGTCCGTCGTCGGCCTGTCCTTTTATAGTACAAGGGTAGACCATTACAGGTTAGCCTGGCCCGACATGTGGCCCCGGCGGTTACTAGTATTGACACTTATTCAACACATTTAATTGTCCTTAACGACCGGTAATGGGCTTTGACAGCATCGTTACTGGTAATTAAGGTCATCTAATCGTGTGTCATTAATATGGTATTAATGACACTTAATCGGGTCTTGAAGTCCTTGATTCCTCTTTGAAGATCCGGAGCCGTTGTGGAGTCTTCCGGAGATTAGAGACTGAAGATCCGACGGTTGGACACGTGGTAGCTCCGGAGCATACTGTGGGAAACAGGTAGCTCCGGAGCTACCTGACACGTGTCAGATCCGAAGCTTCTCTCGGTCTGGGGTTAGGTGCGGAGGTGCCATTTCGGTACATAGCCCGGAGCTTCCCCCTTGTGGGCGGTAGCTCCGGTTTGATAGTACACGTGGCGACCCTGGGATTAACCATGTTGGAGAAGCGGGTCCGGTTATATCTGACATGTGGGCCTTCGAAGGTCTTCAAATCAAGTAGATGACTTCCCTTTGAGATCTTTGTAACCTCAAGGGGTCTACGGTTTCCAGGGTATCGACAGGAACCAAGCAAATAGTCCAGGAACTTGGTCATACGGGGTTTGACGACCATAGTACTCACCATCATGATCGGATTTTACCACTTTAATCTTAGTGTTGTGCTGATTTTCAACTTCAGCCTTAAATATCTTAAATTTATCCAACACTTCAGTGTATTCTTTAATTGGATAAATATAGCCGTAGCGAGAATAGTCATCTGTGGAGGTTATGAATGAATCAAAACCATCAACAGATACTACGAGAAATGGACCACAAATGTCCGTATGGATTAATTCCAAAATTCCCGCACTGCGTATGACACCTTTCTTAATTTTCTTAACAAATTTTCCCTTAATGCAGTCTATGCATTCTTCTGAATCCGAAAAAATCCAAATGGGAAAGAATTAATTGTGAAATCAATAGTTTAATTCTCCCCCTTGAAATATGGCCTAAACAACAATGTCATAATTTCGAAGATATTTTGGAATTGATTCTCTTACGCTTACCCTGATGTGAGAAAAACTGAATGTTGCTTACAACATTAATATCATCATGTATAGATAATACGTATAGCATGCCTTGTCTTATGGCAACACCAACAATCTTATTATCAATCTTAATTACACATCTTTCTTTGCCAAACTGGCAAACATAACCATCATCATCTAAGCATGATATTGAGATGAGATTTCTACTTATAGAGGATACATATAATACATCCTGAAGTGTAAGTACAAAGCAATTTCTTAATACTAATGGATAATCTCGAATGGCTTTCACTTCAGCTTCATGGCCATCAGCAAATGACCCTTTCTCCTCTTTCTAGGGTCCTCCTCATATTAAACCCCTGCAACGAATTACAGACGTGCATAGTGGCACCAGAGTCAATCCACCAAGAAGATGGTGTATAATCTAAAAGCAGGGATTCATCAACAAAGGTCACAAAATCATTACCATTTTTACAACACCATTTAAGAAAGCCTATGCAATCCTTCTGATGGTGACCTTTGTCTAAACAAAAGCGACACTGATCTTTATCCACTTTCACATCCTTATTGTAAGGATGGCTTTGTGAAAACTTACCCTTATCTTTATCATGGTGTGAAGAACCACAATACTTAAAAGATTGCTTAGAAGAATAATTATTCTTAGCCTTATCTTTTCCCTTCATGAAATTAATAGCATCATAACCGTGTAGGGACTTAATCCTCTCTTCCTCCTGAACACACATAGCCATGAGTTTTTCTATGTTCCATAGTTCAGGTTGAGAGTTGTAGTTGATGACAAAAGTCTCAAATTCTTTAGGAAGTGAGGCAATGATGAGATACACAATGAACTCATCTTTAATCCCAAAATCCATAGGCTTAAGATTTGCTACCATATTTGTCATCCTTAAGATGTGCTCACGCACACCACCTCTATTGATACTTTTCAGTAACAAGCCTCTTGATAAGAGTGCTTGCAGTGGCCTTAGAAGAACCAGTAAACTGATTCTCAATCCATTGGAGGTATTCAATAGCAGTTTCGCATTCAGGGATTTCTCCTCGAATGGCCTCAGTAATAGTGCCCTTAATTACCATCAAACAATTCCTGTTTGATTTCTTCCACTTATAACAATCAATATCATAAGCCAATAACTCAGTAGTATATTCCTTTGTCCTCACAGCAAAGGGTTCCTGAGTTTCATTAGCATCTCTTATTGGTTCAACTGGTGCAACTGGATATGGAGTAGTGAGAGTCAAATCTATCTCTCAGACTGCTAAAACAATCTCCAACTTCTCTCGCCGTCTCCCATAATTGCTTCCACTGAGTGGATCAATAGAAGCGATGAAACTCAGTGCTAAATTAGTATTGGAGGAACCTTCATAATCAAAAACCAAAATCAAGAAGAATGCATAGATGTTAACCATAAGAAAATGATGAGTTTTATCTTTTACTTTGGTTACTCGACCAAAACTCAACATTTGAGAATAACTGAAAATCAACATAGTAATTTATATTTCGCTTTGGTTACTCGACCAAATTAATGTTCTTAGAAAAAGAATGTCATTAGTGCCTTTTTTCTTTGGTTACTCAGCCAATAATGATATTAAAACTTAACATTGAAGAACAACTTAAATACATAGTAATTTATCTTTCGCTTTGGTTACTCGACCAAATTACTATATACTTAGAAAGAAAAATATCATTAATGCCTTTCGCTTTGGTTACTCGGCCAATAATGACATTAATATAGCTTAAAAGCATGACAATTCTATTTTTCACTTTTGTTACTCAATAGAATTCCATACAACTTAAATTGACATAGCAATTTATCTTTCGCTTTGGTTACTCGACCAAATTGCTATGACAATATAATCTTAATTTGCAGCGGAAGCTTAATTAAATAAGTAAACTTAATTGTATAGCACAGACTAGTCCGCACATGGCTGGACTAGTCTGAACTCTTACGGTATGGTTTCCATACTAGTCTGGTCCATACGACGAACAAGTCTGGTACTGATCCATAAACATTTGATCCGTTCTTCATTGAAATTTTCGAGTTTGGTGCGTACTATTCCGGACTAGTCCGGCCAACCCCAAAAAAGTTTTATATAAAAAATCAGAAAATGTCAAAATACCCAAAAGGGAAACTTAATCTTACCATCTTACCAAATTAACTTAATTTTCATAATGGATTTCAATCCAAAGTGCTTAATTGGTTTTCAATCAGATGAACGCGTCAAAACGCCCTGATCCGAAAAACCTAACCACTTTATTTTGGCATGCCGGACTAGTCCGGCCCATAGAGCGAACAAGTCCGGACATTCAAAAATTTCAGCGAAAACTTCGATCAAAACTTAATTCGAAATGATTAGTGGTCTAAACAGCTCTAATACCATTGTTAGAAATCATAAGGGAGCCCAAAGATCAAATAACCACTAAATCATCTCGAATTACATGAAGAAAACTGAATACAAGTTGAACATCAAGTGTTATCTCTCAAATAGCACAAGAACACTTCTAATACCTTCTCCTCCATCTTTGTGGTTGCTTGACGATGCGGCTATCGAGCCAAAAAAGGCGAGGTCGCAAGAAGAACGACGGTGAGAGACGTTTCTCCTTGTTCTCTTGGTATGTTGATCCGATTCTGAGCGGGTTAGAGTGTTCAAATGTGTATGTGTGTATGCATTAAGCATTCCTTGTTCATACACTTGACCCTCTTCTTATACTTAACCAAGAGACATAAGAGGGAGTCTCTCACCCTTAGGATGTTGTGTCCCCCGATCAGGGACATAACATTCGGTGGGTTGTGTCTTTTCAATTAGAACACATGTCAATTTCGAGTTCAAACTGCAGTTACTGAAATGACCGGACTAGCCCGGTCGGGGTCCGGACTAATCCGATATCCTTACTGGACAATATAAAACTAGTCTAGTAAGGGTCCGAACTAGTCTGATTACCCTTACTGGACAGTAATCAGACTAGTCCGGTCTCTACCGGACTTGTCCGGTACTTCCAACAAGCTTGAGCTATAATATCTTATTACTGTGTACTCACCCTGTTTCAAAATAAATAATGTTGATTAGTTCAAAGCCCGTAGCCCTTATTTCAATATAGTCAGTTTGGTCCCTTCATCATAGGCTGCCTCGATGCGCAAGGGTCTCCTGTGAGCATCAATAGGCCCATAACCAGAGTATGGTCCGAGAGTGCAGTTTCATGATTTTTCTATTGATAATCAATTTTTTATTAATTTAATAAAAACGACCCTCCTCTTTCAATTTTTTTAACACAAATCCTAATAGGGGGATAGGACGGGTTCCAGCTTCACGTCAGCCTACATGTTTAATTGGTAAAATGAAAATCACTTTGAAGCTTGAACCCACAATCACGGAGAAACGAATTCTCGCGTACCACATGCACTCCCTGCTGCTATGCATCCCCACGTTGATTTGCAATCTAGCATATCACTGACCGCAAAGCATCGTTGTTGAGTTGTTCTTTCGTGAAAGTAGGGACCGATTAGGATTCCCTCGCCGAACATCATACGTTCAGTTGTTCAGATTTGTGCGGGGCGACGTGGCAAATATCTAAGGTTGGGATGCAAACGTGCGGGGTGGAAACCGAATCCAGAGAATTTATGTTCCAATCACGATAGCCTTTTTTTTTAGATATAGTGAGTCTGATCCCTGTAGTTAATTATATACTTTGTGTGATCATAGCCTACCGCAATTAGGGATGGCAACAGGTAAAATATCTATGGATAGTGCCTTCTGGATACCCGTGCCCGTTGGACAAAAATCGTACCCGTATCCGTACCTATTACCCGCAACGGGTACAATCCTACTCGTATCCGTTATCCACGGGTATACCCGTTACCCGAAAAATATTAACAAAATAGAGTATAATGCAAACAAATTTCTACAACAATTCAACACATAATAAAATAGTCCATGAAACATTCATATATATATATATATATATATATATATATATATATATATATATATATATGAAACAATAAATACTATAGATATATGAAATTTTATTGGACCCACATGTCAATGCGAGTACGGGTATACTGGTATGGATGTGGAGTTTTTTTACCCGATGAGAAAATACCTATTGAGTACAACCCATTGCACGAACCCGTACCCACGAGTACAAATTCGTACCCAAACCCGTATCTATCGAGTCGGGTATTCGTGGGTACGCGAGTAATGGAGAATGTCATCCCTAACCGCGATGCCCATAACCAGAATACGGCCTGAGAGTGCAGTTTCATGATTTTTATTGATAATTATTTTTTATTAATTTAATAATAACAACCTTCCACTTTCGCTTTTTAACCAGAGTGGGTTCGAGCGTCACGTCAGCTTACATTTTTGTGAGACCTATGTGTGCTGAATACATTGAAAATTTAAATAAAAGTGAAGGGTTCACATGCAAAGTTTTGAATGTTGCTGAAAAGCCCACTTCATATTGTCCGAACTTGCGGGAATCTGTTTTGCATTGTTTGAACTTCATCGCACGTGAGTTGCACGTGTTTTCTCGCTTCAAATTGTCCAAATTTTTCTCACGTGACTTGCATGTTTGGCACTTAGGACTGTCCGAACTTTTACAAACGTGAGAGGCACATGAATCGACACGGTCGACCTTTACAAATGTGTTTTTGGAAGTACAGTTACACTCGATGGTTTCGGATTGTACTAACTTTTCCTCACATGAATTACACGTGTTTCATGCTTCGGAGTGTCCGAAATTTTTCGCATGTGACTCGCATGTGTTTTTCGCTTTGGATTGTCCGAACTTTCACTCACATGAGTTGCACGTGAGTGGAAAGTGTTCGATCTTTACAATCGTGTATTCGGGAGTAACATTTACTCTTTACTTAGTTAGGACTGTCCGAACTTTCGGACACGTGATTTGTACGTGAGTTTGAGATTGGAGTGTCCGATCTTTTTTCTTTACATTGCAACACCGCTTTTGGTCGATGTGATATATTTTATTTGCTGAAATAATTGTACGGCGGCTCTACTTTTAACTTGCAATGTTTCAAACTGGCTTTTTGACTTATGAGACAGTTTGCTTAGTATTCATTTACTAAGTTTTGATGTGTTATGGCCGATTATGGTGGTTAAACATTGCTATGGTTTGCAACATGCTTATGTGAGGTGCTCACGTAAGGTGTTGTATTTTTCGGACTAACGAGAGTCAAGTCGAGGACTTGGGCTCGCGAAGATTTGGTTGTTTGTTCATGTGCAGGTATTGCTTGAGGTCGAGACATGGCTAGTGGCAGGATCTATTGAACTAGTCTTAGGAAGAAGATGAGGTTCAACAACCAAGTTCGGAAGGAATTATGGTTGAGTTGATCGGGAGGTCACACAGCATGTTTGCGTCAAGAACAATGCATATGAAGGTATCGTGAACATTGTTGGAAAGTGTTTGCACATATGCAAGGGGTGCATGGACGTGGCTATATTGTTCCAAGACGTGGTGAAGAGATATCGACGTGAAGATGTGACCGAAAAGGTCCAACCGGCTGGAATATGGACGTACTCAGGTTGCGGCTGAGTCGGTTATGGCTCAAATATGGAAAGATTTGTGTTGGTTCTGGTTAGATTTTTTAATGAGAACGAAGTTGAGTTGTTTTAGGAATGTTTGGTACGTTTCTAAGGTGTTTGAAAGTATTAAGATTTCTTATGCGTATGAAAGAGTCTTGAGCAGTTATGGAAAGTTTTTGTTGAAACTGAGTAGGATTAGAGTCCTAGTTATGATTGGATTGCCTTAGGGCTGGTTATATAAGCAAGGGAGGCCAAAGCTCATAGTGCGATGATTTTGGGTTGTTCCTGTTGTGTTTTGATCAATAAAATTTGTAGTTTATAGGAGCTTTTGTGGCTTGTTTGTCTGACTTGTTTTCGTCAAGTCTTTCTCGTCGAGTTTCTAGACAATACAATATTGCCTCATTGTTTTGATCATAACTCGAGTTTTACTGATCCAATTGACTTTATTCTTTTTGTGTTGTCTTCACAACTCAGTTGTCTATCATATGTGAAAGTTTTGTGGTCATTGGATTTGTGGTTTCTGATCTACACGAGTTTCTTTGTAGTGTTGAAGATCTGGTTTTACTCAGGTAGAACAGGTTGACCCTTGTTAGATCTTTCGATCATAACATGAGTTTCTCTCAAAGGTCTTTCGTGATTCTTATTGTCATGTCTTCGATAATTGATTCTCTATAATATCTACTAGTTTTGCTATGGTTGAACACATTTAGATCAGTTGCACACACGGTTTCTTTATCTGATTGCTTTTCTATCGAGGGATTTTTGTTGCTTCCGCTGAAAAATTTTAATCTACCATTCACCCGCCCTCTGGTAGCTTTTAACATGCTCTTTGATCTTACAATTATTATCAAAGATATGTTGCTCTAATTTCTTTGATTTGCACGTGTTTTTACTATCGACATGGAGAAATACTCCGCAAAACCTTATGTGTTCGATGGCATTGATTTTTAGATTTGGAAGGGTCGTATGGAGGCCTACATACAAGTGCAAGGCTTCGCTGTGTGGAAAAAAGTCTACAAGTATTTCGACATGCCATCAAACAATCAAGTTATGGCTGCGAACATGAGAGATATAGACAACAATAACAAGGCTTGCAACATGATCATACAAGGATTGACTCAAAGCGACTTCGATCGTGTTGCACACCTCCAATCAGCGTACAATGTGTGGAAGACACATTTTGACTACCACGAAGGATCCAACACGGTCAAGGAGGTAAGGAAACATATGTTCAAGAAAATATATATGCGCTTTGAGATGCAACCAGGTGTGACGCCCGGTTCCGAAAAAAGAACCAAGCTAACGCATTTATGTGCCCAGGATGTTCATCACACATACACGAGTGCAATCACAAACGATACACAGATAATTACCATGAAACAAGATTAATTAACCAAATTCTGTTACACAAACCATATTATCCTTGAATACAAGCTCTAATGAATATTTATGACAAGTTCAACTAATGCAGCGGAAATAAACTAATTAAGCAAACTAAACAGCTAGGCAGCATAAGCAATAGGGTATAGCGCAGCTCCAATAACACCACAGGCAAAGCTGACGGTAGACACGGCGTAGAACTCCGCATTATCACCATTAAACTCCCAATCCTGACCTGCAACTGTTGGGGGGGATTGCAAGAGTGAGTACATGTCGTACTCAACAAGTGTGGAAAGTATGACATGTGGCTGATTGAAATAACAACAATAATAATGGCAAAGTGTTGAAAAGTACATAAAAATATTTGAAAAGCAATATATTACATGTATGTGAAGTAAACCCATCATAATCATAAGTAATATCATAATACCAAACTGAATTCACTACCATCATCAATAATTCAGATTTCACCATTTGCTAATAACCATATTCAATACCAGAAATAAATCCATAACCATCCATAACCATTACCAAACCATAACCATCCCAAAAACCATCCCAATACCAATTTCCCTCTAATCATGTAGGTCATCCAGGCGCTCATAACCAGGAGCACGGCTATCATGATAGTTTTATTTAACTCTGCAGAGATTGTACCTCTTTACCCACGTGTTTGTGATTTCATCACCCGTCGGCGACTAAAGAACCTCCCTCACGCCAATTACACTTCCTTTGGTGTATGGCCAAGAGATCACAAAATAGCCTTTACAAAGGGATTACTAGCCTATTTAGACCCCACTGAGGTTTCACCGGTGGCGATGTCTCCCGCAGAGCACATCTTCAACCAAGGGCCCCCTCTTGAGCCATTCGGATCCGAGGGTAGTCCCACCAATCATCAACAAACCCAATCCGACTACCCCTTCCCTGAGCATCCACAATGGTCCAAACAGCACTAGCAAAGCCCTAATTAATCAGCTACGCCGCACCCATACTTGGCCTCGTGGTGGCACTGTAGTCCTGGCTTATTCTCGCATGAACCGGTACTTAGATCTAAAGCAAGCAAACCACCATTACATCCAACCCATCCACATACCGAGCTTGCTTAGATCACCCATTACCATGCCATGTTTAACCAGTTCATGTTAACCATAGTCTCATTCATGCATAATTAAGTTGAGTGGTATAGTTGTTCCCATCCCAGTTGATTAAGTGAAGCAAAAGGTAAAAAGTCCATCCTGACTCTCTACAAGATATTTCAGGTGACAAGGGTGGTCAAACAACGCTAGTAAACTTCGTACCATAGGATTCCCATCAATTTGACACAAGCATGCAATTTACAAACAAAACATTTATTTCAAAAACAGGATCAATATGCTTCAAGGACACTTGCCTTGCTCTGGCTGTTGATTAGGGTCAAAGCCTTCAAACTCTTGGTGCTATAGATCCTCCGCGGCACATTCTACCGCAAATCCGTCTAATCCGCACAATAATCATACAAGACAAGAAACACAATCAAAGAGTGCACAAATATTACTCAATATGTCATGACATGCATGATTAATGCAAATGCAAGGTAGAACTTGTTGATAGATTGCTTTTAATGATAACTAACTAGTTCTAATAGATTTTAACAAGTTTATACAGGTTTAGTGTTGATTAGATCAAATTTTAGAATTAATTCAACCCAATTTAACCAGAAAGATCGGACTAGTCCGCTAGGGACCGGACAAGTCCGCACTTTACGAGATCAGCAGATTAGGGTTTTTTAGATTGATGTAAATTCGGAGATTAGAGGTTTAATTCATGTAAGGAAAAGAGAATAGAAGGTATACCAGGTGTTTAGAACTCTAATGAATCAAGAAACTTGGAGGTAACACTTGGATCTTGGTAATCTAGGGTTGGTGATGAACTTGGGGATGAATTGGTGGTGAAGAACGAAACTTGGTGGAGATCTTGATCTTCTTTCATTTCCTCCTCTTCTTCTTCTTGCTTGGGATCTTCTCCTCCCTCCTTGATGGTGGCTCTCCACGAACTAGGGTTTGGGTGGGTGGAAAAGTGGCAAATAGATGTCAAACCAAGCGGTGGGGCTGTTTATATAGAGGTGGAGGCTAGGGTTTGATGGATTTCGAGTTTTGAGATGAGTAGAGGCCGGTTTAGAGTCCCACATGGGCTCTAAAAGAGTTGGGCACGATGTCCCTAGGCCCACTTAACGTGAAACCCAAGAAACAAGTCGTAAAACAAAAGATCAACTCGGAGTCGCGAAATATCGGACATGTCCGGACAGGACCGGACTAGTCCGAAGTCGTCCAGAGAGAAAATCGGACAAGTCTGGCCAAACATCGGACAAGTCCGAATTTGAACAGAAAGGAAAATGGACAAGTCTGCTGGAACACCGGACTAGTCCGGAAAAACCCAAGGACTTAGCAAATTTTCAAGGATTCATGGAACGTTGGACTAGTCCGCACAAAATTGGACAAGTCCGAAAGTTTCCAGTGCCAAAAATCGGACTAATCCGCAGAAAAAACGGACAAGTCCGTTTTTGTTCACAGAGAAATCGGACTAGTCCGCAGCAAAAACGGACTAGTCCGCACTTTCCTGCGTTTTAAGTGCGGTTTTGTTCCAAATCAATTTTAAACTTGTTCCTCTTTATGTGGATTAATGTTAAACATGTATATGAATGTATGCAAGGCATGATGCATGAAAATGAGGGTGTTACAAAGCTACCCCCCTTAAAATTAATCTTGCCCTCGAGATTCGACGCGAAAGAGAAAAGATAGGGAAATTCCTTCTTGAGATCATCTTCCAATTCCCACGTTGCTTCTTTTTTGGTGTGGTGCTTCCATTGAACTTTACACCATCTAATGACCTTGTTCCTTGTGACTTTCTCCTTGGTTTCCAAGATTTTGATCGGTTGCTCGGCATAAGTCAAAACTTCCTCTAGTTCCAATTCTTCCATTGACACTTGTTCTTCTGGTACTCTCAAGAACTTCTTGAGCTGGGAAACATGAAAGACATCATGTACATCTGAAAGATGAGCTGGCATCTCCAACTTATATGCTACTTCTCCTCTTTTGTCCAAAATCTTGAATGGTCCAATATAACGAGGTGCGAGCTTACCCCTTATGTTAAACCTCTTATGACCTCTCATTGGTGACACCTTGAGGTAAACAAAATCTCCCACTTCAAAGGCTAGTTTCCTTCTCTTATTGTCCACATAGCCTTTTTGTCTTGATTGGGCAACCCTCAAGTTTTCACGAATTATTTGGACTTGCTTTTCGGCTTCTTACAACACATCCAGACCAAATACTTGAGTTTCTCCTGCCTCATTCCAGAATAAAGGTGTCCTACAATTCCTTCCATAAAGCGCTTCATATGGTGACATCTTCAAACTTGCTTGGTAACTATTGTTGTATGAAAATTCCGCGTATGGCAAGCTTTTGTCCCAACTTTTCCCATGCTTCAAAGCACAAGCTCTTAGCATGTCCTCCAAAATCTGATTGGTCCTCTCGGTTTGTCCATCCGTTTGAGGATGATATGCTGAACTAAAATTCAACCTTGTTCCCAAAGCTTCTGCAACTTTTGCCAAAATCTGGAGGTAAATTGAGAACCTCTATCCGAGACTATCTTCTTCGGGACTCCATGTCGGCACACAATATGCTCCATATACAATTCTTCTAGCTTCGCGGTGGTATATGTGGTCTTGACAGGAATGAAGTGAGCTGATTTTGTCAACCGATCTACAATGACCCATATTGAATCATAGCCATACTGGGTTCGCGGTAATCCAACTATAAAGTCCATACCAATCTCTTCCCACTTCCATTCTGGAATCTTCAACGATTGCAATAATCTGTCTGGCCTTTGATGTTCCGCCTTGACTCGTTGGCACACGTCACACAATGCAACATATTCGGCTATGTCCTTCTTCATGCTATCCCAACAATAGCAAGCCTTCAAGCCTTTGTACATCTTTGTACAACTGGGGTGAATCGAGTATGGCGAGTCATGTGCCTCCTTTAATATCGTCTCCCGAATATGCTTTACATTAGGCACACCGAATCTCTTTCCAAGCCATAAGGTACCATGTTTGTCCTCGTCAAATCTGAATTCTCTCCCTTCTTCGGTCCTTTCCTTGATTTCCTTGATCTCCTCATCTGTGGTTTGTGCCTCTCGAAATATCTTGCTCCAAGGATGGGTTTAATTCCATCATCTCCATCTCATTTACAAATCTGAGGTTCAACCGTTCAAACTCCTTGTATAACTCGGATGATAACTCTCGAACTGCGAGTTGGTGACTTACTCCCTTTCTACTCAAAGCATCGGCCACTACATTGGGCTTTCCCGGATGATAGTTGATCCCCAAATCATAATCTTTGATGAGCTCCAACCATCTCCGTTGCCTCAAGTTCAGATCCGTTTGTGTGAAAATATACTTCAAACTCTTATGATCCGTATAAATTTCACACCTATGTCCAAGGATATAGTGCCTCCAAATCTTCAATGCATGTACCACGGCTGCAAGTTCTAAATCGTGCGTGGGGTAATTCTGCTCATGTTTCTTTAGTTGTCTTGATGCGTAGGCGACCACTTGACCTTCTTGCATCAATACACATCCAAGTCCTTGTCTCGATGCATCGCAATAAATATCAAAACTCTTGCTCACATCTGGTAGTACCAAAACTGGGGCTGTTGTCAACCTCTTCTTTAACTCCTCAAAACTATTTTGACAAGCTTGGGTCCATTGGAAAGCCTTTCCCTTCATTAGCAACTCCGTCATAGGCTTGGCTATCTTGGAAAAGTCCTTGATGAATCTACGGTAATATCCAGCCATCCCAAGAAAACTCCTTATTTCCTTTACATTTAGCGGCGGCTCCCACTTCAACACGTCTCTCACTTTTCCGGGGTCAACCGATACTCCTCCTCCCGAGATTATATGACCCAAAAATGGCACCTCTTTCAACCAAAACTGACACTTGTTGAACTTGGCATAGAATCGGTGCTCCCTCAATTTCTGCAATGTAAGCCTCAAGTGTTCCTTATGTTGCTTCACATCCTTTGAGTAGATCATAATATCATCAATGAACACCATGACAAACTTATCCAAGTACTCCATGAAGACCTTATTCATGAGGTACATAAAGTAGGCAGGTGCATTTGTCAATCCAAAAGACATCACGGTGTACTCATAAGATCCATACCGTGTCCTAAAAGCTGTCTTGGGTATGTCCGATGGTCTGATCTTCATTTGAA
Source organism: Tuctoria greenei (assembly GCA_036927565.1). Lineage (NCBI taxonomy): Eukaryota > Viridiplantae > Streptophyta > Magnoliopsida > Poales > Poaceae > Tuctoria > Tuctoria greenei. The sequence goes on along the minus strand of JAYESD010000010.1, from coordinate 19,641,269 downwards.
AGTATCCCGTCCTCAAATCAATCTTAGAGAAAACACAAGCACCCTTCATCTGATCAAACAAGTCCTCTATGCGTGGCAAGGTATACTTGTTCTTGATTGTTACCTCGTTGAGAGCTCGGTAATCCACGCACATCCTTTGCGATCCATCCTTCTTGTCCACGAACAGCACAGGCGCTCCCCAAGGTGAAGATCTAGGGCGAATAAAACCCTTCTCTAGTTGCTCTTGAATTTGCTCCTTGAGCTCCGCTAATTCCATAGGAGGCATCCTATACGGCCTCTTAGCTATAGGTGCAAATCCAGGTATTAAATCAATAACAAACTCAATGTCTCGATCGGGTGGCATACCCGACAACTCGTCCGAAAAAACATCCAAAAATTCACACACCGCCGGAATCTCCTCAATTGCGGCACCGTCCATATGATTTAGCTCCAATTGCTTTGGTGCGGTTTGAGATGCTTCAAATTCTACGATGATCCCTTCTTCATTGGTCAACTTCACCATCTTCGTGGCACACTCAATAACTCCATTGTGCTTCCTCAACCAGTCCATACCAAGTATAATGTCCAATCCTTGAGAATCCAAAACTATGAGGTTGGCGGAGAAGTCTACCCCCCTTATTCTAAGGCTTACTTTTGGACATACTATATTTGTCCTCATCTCTCCTCCAGGAGACTTAACCAATAGAGTAAACTTCATATGAGAGATAGGCAAACTATACTTGGCAACATACTTCGATGCAATGAATGAATGCGATGCTCCAGAATCAAATAACATAGTCGCGGGATTGGAGTTGGCGAGAAACATACCAATGACCACGCCATCCGCTTGTTGAGCATCCTCCGTAGAGACATGGTTCACGTTGCCACGAGCAAACATTTGTTGTCCACGGTTCCCTTGTGGTTGTCCTCCATTGGGTCTTGGGTTTTGCCTCGGTGCATTGCTTCCTTGACCAAGGCCTCACTTAGGACATTGATGCGCAAAGTGTCCAGCTTCTCCACAAGTATAACACTTCTTAACTCTACCAAAATTATTGCGACGAGCTTGGTTTTGAGCATTGGCTCCAGGAAAATCAGCACGAGGCACATAAGGCATCGGAGGCCTAGGTGCTTGCATGACAAGGCGCTGCTGCACAAACTGAGTTGGGCGTGGTGCATAACCAGGGCGCTGTATAGGAGCAGAGGAGTTGTAGTATGGCGCATTGGGCGGCACAAAGAGAGGGCGCACATTACTTCCTTGTTGCTATCCTTGATATGGTGCCTTTATCTTGATTTCTTGCTCCATCTCAGGAATCTTGTTCTCAACCACAATTGCTTTGTCCACAAGCTTCTGAAAATTTGCGTAGTCACAATTGAGCAATTGCACTTGGATCTCATTGTTGAGGCCCCTCATGAACAAGTATTGCTTCCGGCTGTCCTGACTAACATCCTCGGGCGCATACCTTGAGAGTTGAGTGAACTCATTGAGATATTCACTCACGCTTGATTTTCCTTGCCTTAAATTCTCAAATTCTTGCCTCTTCAAGATCATAACACCCTCCGGCACATAATGAGAACGGAAATTATCCTTGAATTCGGCCCAAGTAATTCTCTCTTGGTTCTCATGAGCACTGCAATAAGCATCCCACCAATCCGCAGCTGCTCCAACTAGTTGATGAGAAGCAAACAAGACCTTCTCCCGGTCACTGCATTGGACAATAGCTAACTTCTTATCCACGGACTTGAGCCAATCATCCGCATCCATAGGGTCAGCAGCTTGAGCAAAGGTCGGCGGCCTAGTCCTCATAAACTCTCCCAATCGGTTATGAGGAGGCGGGGGTGGCGGTGGAGGCATGTGGGGATGATTATTGATGTTGCCAGCCTGCAGCTGTCCCATAGTCTGTATCATGGTCGGCATGAGCTGGTTTTGCATAGCCAATAGCTGCTCGATGTTGATAGCTCCCTGAGTAGATCCTTGTCCGATGTTGTTCTGAGGCACTCCATTGTTCTCCTCCTCATCATTGCCATCCCTATGGTTGCGAGTCCTCACCATCTGAAGAAAAGCAATAGGTAAGAATTAGAGAACGCCCCCAACTATATGCATCAAGGGATATGAAACTAAACAGCTAGCTACACTAGCCTAGGTGGACATGGCAATGCTAAGGCATCCAAAATCCTCTATTAAGCACACAAGCAAGCAATATATATAGCAACAACACACCAACAAAATCAAATCGATTCCTGAGTGCTCCTATGTGCTCTAAAGTGTCCATTCTATCTAGGCTGCATCCTACGGTCAACCTGTGGCTCTGATACCAATCTGTGACGCCCGGTTCCGAAAAAAGAACCAAGCTAACGCATATGTGTGCCCAGGATGTTCATCACACATACACGAGTGCAATCACAAACGATACACATATAATTACCACATAATAAGATTAATTAACCAAATTCTGTTACACAAACAAGATTATCCTTGAATACAAGCTCTAATGAATATTTATGACAAGTTCAACTAATGCAGCAGAAATAAACTAATTAGCAAACTAAACAGCTAGGCAACATAAGCAATAGGGTATAGCGCAGCTCCAATAACACCACAGGCAAAGCTGACGGTAGACACGGCCTAGAACTCCGCATTATCACCATTAAACTCCCAATCCTGACCTGCAACTGTTGGGGGGAGGGGGAATTGCAAGAGTGAGTACATGTCGTACTCAGCAAGTGTGGAAAGTATGACATGTGGCTGATTCAAATGACGACAATAATAATAGCAAAGTGTTGAAAAGTACATAAAAACATTTGAAAAGCAATATATTACATGTATGTGAAGTAAACCCATCATAATCATAAGTAATATCATAATACCAAACTGAATTCACTACCACCATCAATAATTCAGATTTCACCATTTGCCAATAACCATATTCAATACCAGAAATAAATCCATAACCATTACCAAATCATAACCATCCCAAAAACCATCCCAATACCAATTTCCCTCTAATCATGTAGGTCATCCAAGCGCTCATAACCGGGAGCACGGCTATCATGATAGTTTTATTTAACTCTGCAGAGATTGTACCTCTTTACCCATGTGTTTGTGATTTCATCACCCGTCGGCGACTAAAGAACCTCCCTCACGCCAATTACACTTCCTTTGGTGTATGGCTAAGAGATCACAAAATAGCCTTTACAAAGGGATTACTAGCCTATTTAGACCTCACTGATGTTTCACCGGTGGCGATGTCTCCCGCAGAGCACATCTTCAACCAAGGGCCCCCTCTTGAGCCATTCGGATCCTAGGGTAGTCCCACCAATCATCAACAAACCCAATCCGACTACCCCTTCCCCGAGCATCCACAATGGTCCAAACAGCACTAGCAAAGCCCTAATTAATCAGCTACGCCACACCCATACTTGGCCTCGTGGTGGCACTGTAGTCGTGGCTTATTCTCGCATGAACCGGTCCTTAGATCTAAAGCAAGCAAACCACCATTACATCCAACCCATCCACATACCGGACTTGCTTAGATCACCCATTACCATACCATGTTTAACCAGTTCATGTTAACCATAGTCTCATTCATGCATAATTAAGTTGAGTGGTATAGTTGTTCCCATCCCAGTTGATTAAGCGAAGCAAAAGGTAAAAAGTCCATCCCGACTCTCTACAAGATATTTCAGGTGACAAGGGTGGTCAAACAACACTAGTAAACTTCCTACCATAGGATTCCCATCAATTTGACACAAGCATGCAATTTACAAACAAAAGATTTATTTTAAAAACAGGATCAATATACTTCAAGGACACTTGCCTTTCTCTTGCTGTTGATTAGGGTCAAAGCCTTCAAACTCTTGGTGCTGTAGATCCTCCGCGGCACTTTCTAGCGCAAATCCGTCTAATCCGCACAATAATCATACAAGACAAAAAACACAATCAAAGAGTGCACAAATATTACTCAATATGTCATGACATGCATGATTAATGCAAATGCAAGGTAGAACTTGTTAATAGATTGCTTTTAATGATAACTAACTAGTTCTAATAGATTTTAACAAGTTTATACAGGTTTGGAGTTGATTAGATCAAATTTTAGAATTAATTCAACCCAATGTAACCAGCAAGATCGGACTAGTCCGCTAGGGACCGGACAAGTCCGCACTTTACGCGATCAGCAGATTGGGGTTTTCTAGATCGACGTAAATTCGGAGATTAGGGGTTGAATTCACGTAAGGAAAAGAGAATAGAAGGTATACCAGGTGTTTAGAACTCCAATGAATCAAGAAACTTGGAGGTAACACTTGGATCTTGGTGATCTAGGGTTGGTGATGAACTTGGGGATGAATTGGTGGTGAAGCACGAAACTTGGTGGAGATCTTGATCCTCTTTCATTTCCTCCTTTTCTTCTTCTTGCTTGGGATCTTCTCCTCCCTCCTTGATGGTGGCTCTCCACGAACTAGGGTTTGGGTGGGTGGAAAAGTGGCAAATAGATGTCAAACCAAGCGGCGGGGCTGTTTATATAGAGGTGGAGGCTAGGATTAGATGGATTTCGAGTTTTGGGATGAGTAGAGGCCGGTTTAGAGTCCCACATGGGCTCTAAAAGAGTTGGGCACGACGTACCTAGGCCCACTTAACGTGAAACCCAAGAAACAAGTCATAAAACAAAAGATCAACTCGGAGTCGCGAAATATCGGACAAGTCCGGACAGGACCGGACTAGTCCGAAGTCGTCCAGAGAGAAAATCGGACAAGTCTGGCCAAACATCGGACAAGTCCGAATTTGAACAGAAAGGAAAACGGACAAGTCCGCTGGAACACCGGACTAGTCCAGAAAAACCCAAGGACTTAGCAATTTTTTAAGGATTCATGGAACATCGGACTAGTCCGCACAAAATCGGACAAGTCCGAAAGTTTCCAGTGCCAAAAATCAGACTAGCAAAAACGGACAAGTCCATTTTTAGTCAGAGAGAAATCGGACTAGTCCGCAGCAAAAATGGACTAGTCCGCACTTTCCTGCGTTTTAAGTGCGGTTTTGTTCCAAATCAATTTTAAACTTGTTCCTCTTTATGTGGATTAATGTTAAACATGTATATGAATGTATGCAAGGAATGATGCATGAAAATGAGGGTGTTACCCCAGGTGAGTCCATCGACGATTTATTTGCTCGTTTTAATAAAATCTCAGCAACTTGCGTAGTGTCAATGTTAAATTTTCAGATGCTGAAAATGCTAGGCAACTGTTAAGTGCATTAGACATGTCGATTTGGGAGATGAAAGTTACATCTATTAATAAATATACTATCACGAGTACACTTACTTTAGATGTTCTATATTCTAAATTGAAAACTCATGAAATTGACATAATATCACGTAAGAACTCCAACAAGTCTCTTTCATTTATTTTACAACGTGACATTCCTAGCTCTAGCCAATCTTCATTGAACGGATTGAAGAGTTTCCAGAGGAGGAGCTAGCACTTCTCTCTACCCGGTTCTCAAAAGCATTGAAAAATGTGAGAACAAGAAGGAGAGGAAGTGGCAGGTCTAAACGATGCTTCAAATGTGGTAAAATAGGACACTTTAATACAAATTGCCCTAATAATTCAGGTCTTACTTCTCGTGATGAGAAGCAAACAAAGTTCTAGTCCTCCGATCTGCAAACAAGAAAAAGAAGGGTTTTACAGGTCGCCAATTAATAAACGTTTTCTCTCCGCACTACAAGAACCCAGCTCAAGCAATGTGGACATCCCAAGTGATGAAGATGAAGAAAATTTGCCATATACGTGTTTCATGGCGGGCAACTTAAGTTCAAGTATGGAGGAGGCCGAAGGGTCAGCGACAATGATGAGGTAAATCACTCATACGAGAAACTTGTTCATGGTCTTTTTCGTGCTGCTACTATAATCAAGAAAAAGGACAAAAAACGTAGGGACAATGCTGTCAAAATTGAATCACTAGAATCTGAAATTAATCGGCTAAAATATTTGATTCCTAGTGATGATTCTTGTCCCTCATGTGAATTGATATATGACCAATTTTCCTCCTTAAGAAGTGCGCACACCTCCACACTTGATAAACTTGAACTTGAAATAGAAAAGAACAAAAAGCTTGCTGCTCTTAATGATAAAAACTTGAAAGATGCAAGCTGTTCTATAATTGATTTGCATTGTTCTAGTTGTGATGATCTTAATAAGAAACTACATGATGCTATGAATGAGATTTCTGGTTTGAACAAAACTTTGCGTTCTCATGATGTTAAATATTGTTCTGATTGCAAGTTAAAAGGAAATGCTTCATGTGAAAACTGCCTAGACTTGTCTAATAAACTTGATGACATGCATAGGACACTAGAGCGAAAGGAAATCCTAATGACTAGAATTATCTAAGTTTTAGAATGTCTTGTTTAAGAGACTAATTTTTTTACTGGAATTCCATTCTTGAATATGTTCTCAACTTAATTAACGATTTTGTAGTGGGAATAAAAATCTAACTTGATGTGGAATTCCTTTAAGACTTGCAATGATAAATCTGGTTTAGGTTTTGATTCTTTTGCTCATGCTAAGGCACATCCATCTAAAGTTGTTAACTCACTAGGAAGTGGTTTGATTAAGACAGTTCCTAAAGAAAAAGAAGTGGTTTCAAATCTGCAAGAGTGTTGTCTCATTCGATTTCTAATAAACATGTTGTTTGCTCATCTAGACATGAACATAAGGTTAAATTTTATAGTACCTACTGTGGTAGAGATGGTCATGTTATAGATTTTTGTAATAGACTAGATAAACAACAGAAAAAGAAAAGATGCTAGCTAGATCTCCTAACAATCATGAAAAATTTGCTCCTCATCCTAAACCTAATGTTAGGAACTTGAACCTGCTGTAATGCGTCATAAACATGCAAAGTTTGCTCCCAAACCTACCATTTTTTGTGCTACACATGTAACACCTCGTAGATCAGTAGTTGGGTACAAAAATCCTCAAACTTTGGCCTATAAACCTACCATTTTATCTCAGCTTTTGCGTGTTGTTCCTGCTGGACGTCGTGTGACTCAGTATTGTATTACTAAATGCCTTTTGACTAACCCCAGTATTGAGTCATCGATGTATTGTGCTTCTATGTAGGTTACACGCTTGGAGAAGGAGAACATATGGATTTTTGATTCAGGTTGCTCACACCACATGACCGGTCCTTCATGTGTTTAATCTTTTGGAGATGCATATCCGCAGGGAGAGAGTATTTTCATTGAAGATGAAGAAGGAGATGAGATGCTGCCCGAAATTTCAGGAATAAACAATAACATTCTAGATATTGATCCCGCTCCACAACCAGCACCGACGATGACTCTTTCTGGTTCAGAGCATCCTCAAGCTACAAGATCTTCTATTTGTGATGAACATGAAGAACAAGAAGCTTGTGAAGGTCTACTCCCCTCCGCGTCTTCAAAAGTCACCCCTCCCACAATAGATTATCGGAAACTTGCATGAACGGGTCACACAGTCTAGGTTTTTCGATCCAAACTCTAATGCTCAATCTGCTTTTATTGCTTCTTTTGAATCCAAAGATATATCAAACACACTCACTAATGAATATTGGATTATTGCCATGCAACAAGAGTTAGAAATTTTTTAAAAAAATAATGTTTGGAAACATGTACCTCCACCTCATGGTCACACTTTAATTGGAACTAAATGGGTGTTTAAAAATAAACAATGTGAGGATGGGGTTGTGGTTAGGAATAAGACTAGGTTGGTTGCTCAAGGTTTCACACAAGTTGAAGGTCTAGATTTTGATGAAAGTTTTGCTCCTATTGCTAGATTAGAATCCATAAGAATTTTTTTTAGCTTTTGGTGCACCTAAAGGATTCAAGTTATATCAAATGGATGTTAAAAGTGCTGTTCTTAGTGGCGACATAGATGAGGAGGTTTATGTCAGGCAACCACCGGGTTTTGAAAATCCAGATTTGCCTAATCATGTTTACAAATTGTCCAAAGCCTTGTACGGTCTCAAACAAGCCCCTAGAGCATGGTATGATAGGTTAAAAACATTCTTACTTGAAAAGGGTTTACCATGGGCAAGGTTGATAAAACTCTTTTTGTGCTTAAGCATGGCAATGACTCCCTATTTGTTCAAGTGTATGTGGATGATATTATCTTTGATTCTGCTTCTCATGATCCTGTGTCCAAGTTTTCAGCTATGATGAGTTTAGAATTTGAGATGAGTATGATAGGGGAACTCACGTATTTTTTGTGGCTGCAAATCAAGCAAACCAAGGAGGGTACTTTTGTGCATCAAACAAATTATATGAAATACCTTCTTAAGCGCTTCAACATGGAAAAAAACAAGCCTCTTCGAACACCAATGGGAACAACAACAACACTTGAACTTGATGAAGATGGTAAACCCGCGGATCAAAAAGAATATAGAAGCATTCAAAGTTGCCTAGAGGGGAGTGAATAGGCAATATGATCTGAAATTTCTTGATCAAACGAGATTAAAAACTCTGAGGCCGGACTAGTCCGCTCAGTACACAGGGAAAATCCGAAAACTTGATTTTTACAAGTTATTTACTAATTTTACTTTTACCCAAGATAGATACAATGTCTAGCAACCTAATACAACTTTGATTAACAAGTGAGTGCAAATTGGTTGCAAGATTTCAATGATGAACAATGTGAAGAACAATATGAACTCTAAAGGCAATTCTAGTGAATAGTAGAAAGTAAAACGACAAGTGAGACACAATTTATCGCATTGTTTAGTTTCATGAAGAAACCTACATCCACGTTAAGAAGTCCACCAAAGGACATGGTCTCATTTGATCCTAATCTCACCAAGCCACCACAAAAGGTTTGCTTGGTTTCCACTAATCACAAGGGTAATCACTAAGTTCTTTGGGCTTGTCACAAGTTGAGGCTCCCACAAATGATTCACAGCAAGGGGAACAAGAATCTCAATAGCTACAAGCCACAAAACGCGACACCAAGTGCAAGAGATCAAACCGAGAGCCAAAGCAAGTCGATCTTCCTTCTCTCCCATTCCCAAACCCTAATCTCCAGAAGATTTGGTTCTAGAGGGCCAGTAGGTGGAGTAGAAGGCTTAGAATGGCTCAAGTAAACTTATGGCGGAGCTAGGGTTCAAAAGTTTTCAAATGGGAGTCGGGGGTCCCATTTTTATAGGGTCCCCAAAACTAGCTGTTGCCAGCATTGAATGTCCGAACTAGTCCGGCCTGGAACCCCAAACTAGTTCGGTCTACTGGGTCCGCACTACGTCACGCTCCACACAGAGTGACGTACCCTCTAAAGTTTGAATTTCAAATGGACATGACATATCGGACTAGTCCGGCCAACAACGGAATAATCTAAACTCAAACAAAATGTATTGGTCCACTCAAAAAAGTACAAGTCTGCAGATACCGGAATAGTCCGACCAATGGGACGGAGAAGTCCAACCAACAGGACTTAGCCTTAGAAATCCCTTCTCACTGAATACCACGGGCTAGTCCGCAACAAAATAGACAAGTCCAAAGTACAATAAAAACCTTTACTCTGACCGAAATCGGACTACTCTTGGAGCTTCGGACTTGTCTTGCCCCTGTGGACGACAAGTCCGACCTCCCGGGACTTAGCTTTGAAAACTATCACCATGTGAAGAATGGACTAGTCCATCCCCAAGGTACAAGTCCGAACTCACATAGAAAACCTTAGTCCGTCCCAAAACGGACTACTCTGGCACACCCGAACTAGTCCGACCCTGAGGCCTGGACAAGTCCAGTTCCCTGGGAGTACTCTCAACAAGGCTTCTCACTTAGGTGTTCTCTCAACCAGGACTTTGAGCCCTCTTCTATGATATAAATGAACTTGATACACACACCCTCACACATAGAAGGCTAGTCTAAACTCAACATATAAGAAACTCTAATTTCTATGCTTGAGTCTTCGACGCCCATCTCAATCTTTTCCTTTTGAGGGATTTTCTTTCATTTCAATCATCAAACACGTGCTTAAGATAAACTTAGCTCATTAGTTTCTTAATTTTTTGTCATCAATCATCCAAAACCCACGGGGATGCCTAGATGCACTTTCAATCTCCCCCTTTTTGTGATTGATGACAACACATTGAGCTTCAAGAAAAATGATATAAATTGGTTTTCATAACAAGTGTGTGCATGAGTAACTCCCCCTCAATGTATGCATCATTAAAGAAGGATTTTAGAGAGTTATCATATATACACATGTTATGGTGGGGTGACTAAGTGATGTGTCTATTATTTGTGATGATAAACACGAGTGCGAAATAGGCAATATTAAGCATCACATCACAATTAAGCATAGCAAACATCATAATTTGCATATAGTCCTTAACACAAATGAAGTCTTACACATATTTAAATGTGAGAGTTTTAAAATATAATACATGTCCATAGGACCACAAGAGAGACAACAACTCTAAAAAGAGAGTACCCCTTCCAATCTCTCCCCCTTTGGCATCACGACACCAAAAAGGAAAAGAGGTAGGCAGTCCTACAATCTACTCATCATCGTCATCGTCTTGTTGGCCATTGTCGCTCTTCGTAGCCTCTAGATCTTCAATGTCCTCATTGTAGCCTTCATCGTTGGTGGCAGCCTTGGAGGTTCCATCTTCCTCAAAGTGAGCGAGTTCATCGGTGGTGAACTCGGGAAATGGAGTCAACTCTCCATCACTCTCCACGGAGGGAGATATGGGAACCTCAAGCTTGTCACACATCACCTTGATGTACTTCTCTTGGTGAAGCTCCATGTGACGAGTCTGAATTTCCACCTTCTGGCAAGAGGAGAAAAGTGCCTTGTAGCACTTGAAGAAGCCACTTTCAGAGTGTGATGGAGGAGGAGGAGGTGGAGAAGCCACCGGATGAGAGGAGGAGGCAGAAGGATTGACATTTGTTCTGGTTGGTGCAATAGGCTCGGGAGGAGGATGTTGAGGGCGAAGCCTCCGATGAGTAACATCCTTCTTAAATTTCAGCCCGGAGACCTTCTCAATTAGGTACATGATATAAGGTGCATAGCCACACGAGCGGTTGGGGGTGTGAGAGATGTTGAAGATGTCATCAAAGATATACTCCACAATGTTGAATCGGGCATCCCCATCAATGAGCACCATCAGATGCCTCAAATTTCCTTGAATGGTCCCCACATCTCCATCCTTGGGGGCGATTGTATTCCTTAAAATACAGTTGAGCATACTATAGAATGGCTTGATGTTCCTTATGTGCCCCGGGTCATAAACTGCATGGCTTGTATACATGTAATCCAAATCATCTCTATTAACAGCCTTGAGATTTGAAATAATCTCGTTGTCATTTTGATCCTCCAAGCCAAGAATCTGGGCGAACTCTCAATATGTGACAGAGTATTGTTTTCCATTAGTGATCCAAGTGATCCTCCGATCTCCTTGATTATGAAAGTAGACTATGGTGTAGAATTGCACAATCACTTCAATGTTTCAATCATATCTGAATGCCATGAGATCCTTGAGTCCATTGCGTTCTATGGCCTCAATCACCGCATTGAATGCAACATGGTTCTTCTCCGCCATGTAATCCCAATAAATCCATTGAGCGTCGGTTACTGGAGTTTGCTTGGTCATATAGACTGTTTGATAGTAATCACAATTGAAGTCACACCAAAAACGAGGGTCGGCGGTGTGCATCTCATACCTATAGCAGTCTTCCATCCTCAATATTTTTGCCTTTTCTACCCCTTTACTCTGAATAAGTTGGCTTCAACAGTTGCTTGTCGATTTGGATTCCTAGTAGGTGAGGACATCCTCAAAGGGCCAAAGGGTTGTGAGGACCCCATTTTACTCTTTTCTTTTATGGTGACACCAGCTTGCAACTTGCCTGCGGGCTTCTTCACAGTTGGTGCTCTCTTCTTTGGTGGTTCATCTGCCAGTGCTTTGCCTTTGTCCTTTGCACCTCTAGCCGCTTGAGTTTTTGTTTTCTCACCCATAGTGACAAGCCTCTTCTTCCTTGGAGCTAGTACGACTGCAGATGAGTTATGAGCTTCTCGTTGTTGTTTCTTGGACTTTCTTGCCTCAGTCCTCGACTCGAGGAGAGCTATAGGAAGCTCTCGCTCCTCACGAGCACGACGATAGGTTTCTTCTCTCGCTGTATCATGCACGCGATCAGATAGAGGGGAGTCGTCAGGATTTGAAATCATCTCAGAGAAGAGATGAAGAAGAGAGTATATGAGTCCAAGGATGTGGAATATTGCGTTAGAATTCACAAAAACAATCAAGGTTAGGGTTTTCACTGTGAACCTCAGACTTGTCTGACCAAGAACGGACTAGTTCGCACGAGCCAGACTTGTCCGCCCTGTAGCTAGACGTGTACAGTGTACATAGCAAGAACCCTAATCTTGAGGATTTTTTCAAAAAGTACGGATCCAGGCACAATATTCCAAGGATAAAATTACAATGACATATAGAACATCTTTTGTCAAGAGGTTTCTATCAAAAGACCTAAAAGATTTGAGTTTTGAAGGATTTAGGGTTTGGTCAAGAATACCTCTTCAAATCTTCAAATCGATGAAATGTGGATGAAGAATCGGCCTAGGATGCTTGGGGAAGAGTTCCCACAAACCTTGGGGCTTCATTCCATGGATTGGAATAGGTTTTTGATGGATGGAATCAAAAACCGCCGATTTTGGGCACAATTTTCGTGTTTTAGGAGAGATAGTGTGAGTGGAGAAGTGAAGAGTCGGGGAGCCCGCTAGGGAGGTTAAGTCCCCAGGGGTTGGACTAGTCAAGTTGTGAAGATTTAGGGAGACCGTAAGGGAGGTTAAGTCCCCAGGGGCCAGACTAGTCCGGTTGGAGACCCAGACTTGTCCGGCCTGCGAACTCATCTTGGACTGCCTGAAGGGCCGAACTTGTCTGGCCACGGGATGGACTAGTCCGTCCCAAAGGCTAAAAACACATATATATTTGAGTTTTCACAGCGTCGAAGTGTGTGATTGACACTTCCCTCGGTACTACTAAAATGTTGTCCGCGGAGATTCGTATTCGGTTTAGGCGCGTGGAGATTAGAACGAGATGGAGACATAGGGATTTTTACGTGGTTTGGGCCGCCTGAGCGTAATAACCTACTCCACGGGGTGTTTGTTGATGAGTATGCGGTGGCTTGTGTGCCTATGAGCTTAGTTGTCTCTATACCGTGCGGTGCAACCCTTTTATAGTTTAAGGACTGGCCGTTACATCAGCGTGGCCCAACATGTGGCCCTGGCGGTAGTTAATTGCCTAATACACAATCTATGAATATTAAGCGTAATTAACAGTGTGATAACGCACCTTAATGGCACCGTTAACGGTGTTAAGGGTCATCTGATCATGTGTCATTAATATGACATTAATGATACGTAATCAGGTCTTGTAACTGTAGCTTTAACAGCCCCTTGAATGTTTGTGACATTGGAGATCCGCCAGTCTCCTCTTTGCTGTCTTAGGTCCAGAGGCTTGACACGTAGCGGCTCCGTAGCTTCCTATCATGGGGAGGCAGGTCTGGAGCCACTATACACATGGCAGCACCGAAGGTTCCCTCTACTGGGGGCTAGGTCATGGATCACTGGACATGTGGCAAGACTAAAGCTTCCCTATAAAGGGAGTTAGGTCCGGCCTTGTGTTACACGTGGCAGTGCCGGAGCTACCCAAACGAGGGAGGCGGATCCAGTGCTATGTAACACGTGCACCCTTTAGAGGTCTTCAACTTGGACGGGTGGAACTCCTTAGTGTTTCTCGAGGTATCGTGGGGTACCCGGTATGCAGGGTACCGACAGTGGCTCCCGAGCCCACCTATAGGAGAAACACTTTGGGTTAAGTTATTCTACCAAAGGTGGGGCCATCTTCAATTCCCGCACTGTGGCTTTGAAGGTCTTCTGATGTGCCGTTGGAGTGATGGTTCACTGTTAAACCATCACCACGTAGCTTCTTTTGAATGCGGCTGGTGAGATCCTTGCGTGCGGATCTCACGCAATTGAAGGTCGCCGATTCCCAATACAAAAACCGTATCAGTTCCGTGCGCCCTGTCAGGCCGCCGCCCTCGGACTTCCAGCTTCCCATCATGACAACGGTTCGCCTGGGGTATTAACTTCGACTTTTCCACCGAAGTGGTCCCGAGCCCATTTGTTATTGATGGGGTAGGTTTTTAAAATGTGGTCTTGATCCCGCTGCGGTTTCCATCCAAGCGTTACAGAGGTTTACTTAAGAAGGAAAACCTGCACGGTTTGAGGACTCTTTACGCTTTAATTCGAACTTGCGCTTAGAGCCTACCAACCTTTGCTTATCCCTTCCAACTTTTCGCTCCACTTTGCCGCGTTGGAGTTGGGTCTTTCTCGCAATAGAATCAAGACCAACGAAGATCTGTCGAGGGTCCGGACCTACATGGGGTGGTCCAGCGACTCCTGCAACAACGACATCCGCTTCAGCAAACTCCCCTTCAAGAAGGAGCGCACTAGAGAGATGGTGTACTCTTCGGCGTATACCATGGTGGGTCTGATCCTTCCTTTCTCAAGATTTCTCTTGATGCTGCTGGATTTCTACGGCCTCCAGCTTCATCATCTCGGCCTCCACTCCCTCTTGCTGGTGGCGACCTTCGTCCACTTCTGCGAGATGTGGGTGGGCGTGCCTCCGTTCATTGAGCTGTTCTGGACCTTCTTTAAGGTCCACACCACCAGAAAGAGGACGGGGATGATTGGCTTCTACTACTTCGTGAAGTGCAAGAATTGCCCCTTAAAGTACTTGAAGGCCTTCCCCTCCGACAAGTGGGGCGACTAGAAGAAAGATTGGGTGATCATGACAGTGGAGGAGCACGAGAGGATGGAGCTTCCCAAGGGTCTCCCCAATGTCGACACTGACACCTGAACATAGTTCCAAAGCTGTCAAAAGCATACAAGCCCATCCTAACAAGGATCCAGGAATGCGTAGAGGGTGGAGTGACCCCTTAGACGGTCTTCGGCAATTTCCTAGTGAACAGGTGGGCTCCGCTGAAGACTAGGGAGTGGTTCGCATGGTCTTTAAATAGTGAGATGGATCATAACCGAGTTGAAGTCAGTTTGAATACCAACATGGAAGCCTTGAAGCTCCATCTCAAGAAATTTCAGAATGGAGTTATCTCCCACAATGCCCTGGCTGCGCCGGCTGCCTTCTTGCCTCTGAACATTGTACCATAGGGTAGCAGGGAGCTCCGGAGAAGAATGTTGGCACTGGATGACCTCGGCGTGGTCAAGAGGCGCCAAACATCTGGGGTTGCAATCCCCGGAGCTTCAGAGAGGCTGACCCCCATTGCTCTAAGCCAGAAGGTTGATGACGCTAGAAAGGGCAAGGAGCCGGCCGAATCTTCCAACCAGAAGAGGAAGTTGAGGCATGCTGATGGGAGCTCCGTCAAGTTGGCTCTGACTTCAACATCCCCTTCTCCCTGGCGAAGCAGATCTTTGGCGGCCATGCCTCCTTCAGTGCCGACATCCTCGAGGGGTGCTAGCTCTGGTAGATCGACTCTAGTCCTAGCGTCAGCCACGAGTTCTAGGTCCGAAGGTCCTTCTCAGCCCAGGGAGGTCCCGGCTGAGGAGACGCCGACAAAGGCGACAGGTCCCGTGCAGCATACTAGAGCTTCTGCCACACCAACTACAATGGGTTCTGGCTCCGATCGCCCAATGAAGAAATTATGCGCCAACTGGAGGAGTAGCATCCCTAGGTAAGCCTGCGCCTTCACCTTGGGTTGCTATTTTTTTTATCATGTCTCAAATCTTTCTATACTTTGTTTGCAGGGCGTCAAAGGGAACTAAAACTCCGACACCTGCTACAGTGACTGAGGCTGTGCAGGCAGGGGCTCTAGCTTCAACCCGTATGCCTCCCCAAGTGGCGTCTATGGTCACGACAGCTCCGATGCCGATTGTCGTGGATTTGGATCCAGAAGCGTCGCCAGAGGATCCTGTGGTAGCGCCAGACCACAGGGGAGAAGTTTGTGAAGATGTTCCAGCGGTTGTAGCATCGAAGACTGAAGCTCCGGTGCAGGAGACGTAGATGGCGGAAGCTCTGGCGTTTGAGCTAGAGGTAACCGAGGCTCTGGCGCCTGTGCCGGAAGTTGTTGAAGATCCAACGCTTGCGCCAGAGGTGCTCGAAGTTCCGGCCTCCGTGCCGAAGATTGTTGAAGCTCCGACACCTGAGTCGGATGCAGTGGAATTACCGATGCCTGAGCCAGTGGTAGTGGTGGGGGCTCCGAATGAAGCTCCAACGTCCGCCCTAGAGACGATTACTCCGGAGGTGCCCATGTCCGAGCCGAAGCACCCAGAGGAGTCGGTGGCAGGCCCTCTTCCCACAAAGCCGACGGTTTAAGATCCGTCTGGGGGACCTTCGGCATCAGCCCCAGAGGTTGAAGTTCCCTCAATGGGACCCTCGTCAGCGTCTGTAGGAGCAGAAGAGCTTCTGGGCGGCCCTAGTTCCACAGGACCATAGGGGACCAGACTTGTGGTGTGGGACCCAATTTTTGTACTTGAAGACCCCTTGGAGCTGGCGGAGGAGATCCCGACAGGTACGGAGCCAATTCCAGTCTAGATCGCCTTGGATCACGACAACAAGGTCTTCGAAGAAGAGCACCAGACCTTGAGGCGTTGGCGCAACAGACTTCACTTCGAGATCAAGCTGGCACAGACAAGGCTTGCTGACCAACGAGAATGGGTCGAGAAGGAAAAGGCCCGGATGGAATATTGGGGCCAGTTGCTGGAGGAGAGGGAGACCTCCATCAGGGCCCTCGATCCAAAAAGTCGAGAGATTCTCGAGCACGCCAGGAAAAGCAACGAGGCTGGTGATTATCATCAAGACAACCTCAACACGCTGAATGAAATTCTCCTAATGCGCCGAGAGGACCTCAATGAGAGGGAAGAGAAGCTCTTGGAGAAGCAGGAGGACATCATGAAGAAGGAGGAGGAGCTCACCCAAAAACTGTCTCTGGGAGAAAAAAACTTAGCTGACCGCACAAAAAGCTTGATCAGCGGTGCAAGCAGGAGGAGGAGAAGCACTGGAAGGTGGGACAGGAGCTCTACAAGAGGGAAGATGATGTCGCCACCAGGGAAGAGAGAGTGAGAGGCATAGAGAAAGATCTGGCAGACCGCCAGAACCGCATCCACCTCCGGGAGTCAGAGCTTGCTGATCGTGAAAAACAAGTGGCTGAAAGCATTCAACAACAAGCCAAGGAGGTCGAGTGCTTCGCCTGGGAGAGTTTGGAACATGCGACTGCTAGGCGGTCTCTAGAAGAACTGAGGAGTGTGAGGGAGACTGAGTCCCAGCGAGTCTAGGATTTCCTGGGGCACGCTGACAATGCTTTGGTGTCACTTAACTTCAGTACGGTATGTCCAGCTGACCCAGAACCAGAGCTGGACAAGGAACTGGTGGTTTTGAGCTCTACAACAGCAAGCTGGATGCCATGGGTGACGTCATCGTCGTCCAACTGGAGACGGTGGGGAAATCTCTGGTCAAGAACGTCGCCGAATATGTGCTAACATGCTTCAAAAGCCGGGTCCCCTAGCTATCTCTAGATCCGGTGATCGAAGGATCCATCCTTGAAGAAGAAGATGCCACCAAGGCCAGCGTCTGTGAAGCTGCGAAGAAAGTTGCCTCGTATTTTCATAGAACCTATGACCTTTTTCTTCTACATCCACTTGTACTTCTCCAATTTTGTAATCTAGTCCTCAAATGAATGAAATCCAATCTTTTTGAAATGAATGAATTCCATTTTATATTTGTCTTCAATGCATTGTCCTTTATCTTATTGGCCCCCTGGTAGATGTGCACAATTTGATTGCAAACATGTACCAAAAGGATCTGACAATGTCTTGATGACTTGAAAGCTTCGAACTTGTAGCTAGAACGCTTAGCTTTTAGGTCTGAAGTTTACTTCCGACATCTCCAGGGACCCTTTGTGACGTCGATGGCAGGTCCCATAGGAGGTGTCGGAACTTGATAGGTCCGACGACGCCCACTGTCAATGCGTGAAACATCGATGGCGGGGCCCCTGGGGGTTGTTGGAGCTTTATAGCGCTGACGGTGATGAGGACATCACAACAGCAGTGATGCACATTGAAATGCAAGGACCAATCACAAGAGCACGAGCACGGTTAATAAATCAGCAGGTGAACTCGCTCCTAAAAAGAAGATTCATTATTACTATCTCTTCTACGCAATGAGCTCGACGAAGAAGGGTACAACAGTAGGATATTGAACAAGAAGAAAAGCGCGAACCTGAAGGAGCTCGTATTCCGCACGGTCCTGTTGCCCCGAGGAAGAAAGCCCAGCACCTCCCGCCGTCGTAGCGGCCGCCATCTCAATCTCTATCTCCATCTCGCCGCCGCCAATCCCGACGGCGGCGACCCTCCCGCTCGCGGCATGCCCACGCTGCTCGCCGTCAATCTTTCTCCCGGCCTCCTCCTCCTCCATGGCAGCTGCCGCGAGATGCGTAATCGCTAATAGCGGCAGCCCGTATAACAATCGTGTGAACTTTGTTTGAGGTCTCTGCTGCACCTAAAACGAAGCTGCTGCAACAAAGTCAACTCTGCGTGCCTCGTTCATACGCAGCTGTACATATCGCTCAAGTATATATTTTTTTCGAACGGATATCGCTTAAGTATATACTACGATATCGATTCGGTTGCGACGCAAGCATCGAGGTAAAAAAAAAGAGTCGGCAATGTGCGTGGCTACGACGGGGCGCTCAGTTGAGTTGACCAAGAAGCGGATGGCCCCCATGTGGATGTGGACGGGGTGTCCAGCTGACCAATAGCAGCTGCTCTCGCAGTGTGTCAGGCTTTCCCATCTCGATCTCGGCATGGTGGCAGAACTGGCTCCCGGAACTGCCGCTGGGGTGGTACGGCATCGACACTTGTGCATGCGTACGGAAAGTGGAGTTTGTCGGGGCCTCCCCTGATGATAGACCCATGCATGTTCTCTAGCTCCTCCGAACTTTTGTTCAATTTAATTTTGTAGAAAATTCGTCGAAAAAAGAAGCCATGCACGGTGGTCCAGGTTCTTTCGATTCCGGTGTTCATATGATCTTAAATTGGATTTTTCTATAGCACCGCGCGCCCTAGATCCAGTGATTCATCCTAGGCATAGACGTGCACGAATAAATTCGATCTAAGGCCATTTGTAAATCGATTTTTCCAATCTGATTCCATTACTCCATTAGCAAGGAGAAGGAACGCTACCACATAACCGTACAAAAAAGACACATACATCAGAGACGGCTATTCAAAACATGCCACTAATGATGATTCAATGACTGTTAATGCAGACTTGTCGCCATAGCTTTGTTAGAAATCATAAGGGAGCCCAAAGATCAAATAGCCACTAAATCATCTCGAATTACATGGCGAAAACTGAATACAACATGAACATCAAGTGTTATCTCTTAAATAGCACAAGAACACTTATGAAACTCAAATATGAAACTTACCAACTTACTTAATACTAAACTTAGTGTCCATTTTCTCATGTTGGCATATAGGACACGACACATCACAACAACCATTTACGTATTGTTAGACTCGAAGATCACAATACATCTCACACTTAAAAATGAACCTTACTCTTACTTGGCCCCAAAATATCCAGTGATCATAGGCTCTCCCTTAAACCCATGCCGGCTACGTGTTCACTGAACATGTTGGGTGGAAGACCTTTTGTTAGCGGATCCGCAAGCATACGCTTGATACTTATATGCTCAAGACTTGTAGTATGATCCTGGATTTGATCTTTCACAACATAAAACTTAATGTCGATGCGTTTGGCAGCACCACTCGACTTATTGTTGTGAGAGTAAAATACTGCGGGCTCATTATCGCAGTATAACTTATAAGTGGCTTTTCAATGTTGTCGACCACTCTAAGACTGGGTAAAAATTTCTTAAGCCAAACAGCCTACCCGGTGGCCTCATAACATGCAACAAACTCGGCATACATCATGGACGATGTAGTGACGGTTTGTTTGGAGCTTTTCCACAAAATGGCTCCATTCGCGAGGGTGAATATATAACCTGATGTGGATTTCTTAGTATCCACACAACCCGCGAAATCTGAATTTGAATATCCTACTACTTCAAGTGGGTCTGACTTACTATACGTCAACATGAGGCCTTTTGTGCCTTGCACATCTCTTAAAGCTTTCTTAACTGCCTTCCTATGATCAATTCCTGGATTGGCCTGATATCTGCCAAGCATTTCGGTCACATAAGCTAAGTCAGGGCGAGTACAAACTTGAGCATACATAAGACTTCTGACAGCAGAAGCATATGGAACCGATTTCATTTGATCGATCTCATATTGGTTCCTAGGACACTAAAAGTTCCCAAACTTATTACCCTTGACAATAGGAGCAGGCGAAGGCTTACTCTTATGCATACTGTACTTTCTCAGTACATTCTCTAAGTATGCCTTTTGTGATAAGCCTAATACCCCCTTATTTATATCTCGGTGAATTTCTATGCCCAATATATAGGACGCTTCACCAAGATCTTTCATATCAAAATTAAAGGACAAGAATTTCTTAGTTTCTGATAGTAGATTGATATCACTACTTGCAAGTAGTATATCATCTACTTAAAGCACGAAGAAAATAAATTTCCCGCTCTTAAACTTAGCGTAAATGCAATTGTCCTCCTCATTTTTTTAAACCCAAACTTTCTTATTGTCTACACAAACTTGAGATACCACTGCCTTGATACTTGTTTAAGTCCATAAATAGACTTTCTTAAGTGGCATCCCATATGTTCCTTACCCTTAACAACAAAACTTTTCGCTTGTGTCATATAGACGTTCTCATATAGATCACCATTGAGAAACGTTGTCTTTACATCCATCTGATGTAATTCTAAATTGTAATGTGCAACTAATGCCATAATGATTCTGAATGAATCCTTACTTGAGACCAGTGTTATCCTAAATGGTCTAAACGGCCTGTTTAAACGCGATTAAATGCTAAACAGAGGGCAACTGCACAGTTTAGCCCCTAAACGGTGGATTAAACGGTTGACCCATTACGGATCAACGCCCGTTTAAACGGGCTAAACGAAACGTATTTTAAACGTGTTTAAACATGTTTAGAACCGTTTAGGCAAAGTGAACTTAAAATTCTAAGCAAGTTTAAAATTAATATCACCAAATTGATTAAAATCAATATATTTTCTAAGCTTCACTTAAACACTTAAACACATCAGAAGTAATATTACTTGTGTTTCAAAAATATAATAAAACAACCATTAGCAGGAGAAGTTTAAAATATTTGTTTAAGTCACTACATGTACTTTTTTCAGTCTTAATATTATTATTTGGTGGTGTGGTATTGTGATCGTCTCTTTAATTTTATATGATTTATGAGTTTGAACTTGATTTGAACATCTACTGTAGAGCGGGGCAGTAAAAAATATTTTTCTTACTGTTGCAGTACAGTCACGGGTTCAAGTCCTGGAAACAGCCTCTTGCAAAAATGCAGGGAAAGACTGCGTACAAAAGACCCAAATGGGTCGGACCCTTCCCCGGACCCTGCGCAAGTAGGATCTACATGCATCAGGCTGCCCTTTTCACTGTTGTAGTACACACCATTTAACCCGTTTAAACACCGTTTAAACACCGTCTAAACCTTCTAAACGGTAAACAGAGTTCTACCGACTGTCTACCGTTTACCGTTTAGGATAACACTACTTGAGACAGATGAAAATGTCTCATTACAATCAATCCCTTCTCTTTGAGTGAAGCCTTTTGCAACATGTCTGGCCTTTAACTTAACAATATTCCCTTTGGATTCTCGTTTAATTTTGTAGACCTATTAAGAGCCTACTGTTTTGGCTCCATTAGAAATCTCAACTAAATCCTAGACTTTGTTTGTTTCCATAGATCCCATTTCATCCTCCACGGCTTTACGCCATTCAGATGATTGAGGACTTCTCATAGCTTCTTCAAATATGGTGGGATCACCCCCGATTTGAATTGCCTCGCTCAAATACATCTCATAATCGTTCGGAATGGCCGATTTTCTTTCTCGTTGAGATCTTCTTAATTGCACATTATCCTCATTTTGAGGTTGTTGTTGCTCTTCATTATTAGTGACAACGGGCTGAGAATGCTCAAGCTCTCTTAATAATTCTGTTGTCAATGGAGAACTAACAACATGTGTTAAATCTTTAACAATAGGCATTGATGACTCAACAACAGTAGGTAATGAGAAATATGGTTATTGAATCATAGGAGTGGGCACATAAACCCACTTCTCTTCAAGATTAATTTCTCGTCTTACTGTACCCCCTGATCCTGACATCCTCTAAAAAGACAACATGCCTTGTTTCTACAAACTTAGTATATCATTTTAGATAATAAAAACGATATCCCTTAGTCTTTTCTGCATAGCCAATGAAATGACAACTTATTGTCTTAGCATCCAACTTACTAATATTTGGATTAAACATTTTTGCCTCAACAGGACAGCCCCATATATGCATATAACTTAATGAGGGCTTACGTCCTATCCACAACTTATACGGTGTTTTGGGCACCGACTTAGTAGGAACCCGAGTTAGCATATGAATGGCGGTTTTTAATGCCTCCATCCATAAGCTAATCGACAAATCTGATTGACTTAACATGGATCTAACCATATCCATTAGCGTACGGTTGCACCATTCTGATACTCCATTTTGCTGAAGCTTGCCCGGTGTGGAATACTGGACGACTATGCCATTTTCCTATAGGAACTGTCGGTGGTTTGGATCCGGCAGATCTCCCGACACTACTAAAGTGTTAGAGGAGTTTGATGTTCGGTGTCGGCGTGCGAAGATTCAAGAAGGTGAATTATGAATAGCATAGGAGACGCAGAAATTTTACGTGGTTCGGGCCGCCTGAGCGTAATACCCTACTCCACGGGTGTGTTGGTGTTATATTAGCTGTATGAGTTTGTGACGAGTGTCTATGGCGCGTGTGTAGCCTCACTGACGTGTAGAGTCCGTCGTCGGCCTGTCCTTTTTATAGTACAAGGGCAGGCCGTTACAGGTTAGCCTGGCCCGACATGTGGCCCCGGCGGTTACTAGTATTGACACTTATTCAACACATTTAATTGTCCTTAACGACCGGGTAATGGGCTTTGACAGCACCGTTACTGGTAATTAAGGTCATCCGATCGTGTGTCATTAATATGATATTAATGACACTTAATCGGGTCTTGAAGTCCTTGATTCCTCTTTGAAGATTTGGAGCCGTTGTAGAGTCTTCCGGAGGTTAGAGACTGAAGATCCGACGGTTGGACATGTGGTAGCTCCGGAGCATACTGTGGGAAACAGGTAGCTCCGGAGCTACCTGACAAGTGTCAGATCCGGAGCTTCTCTCTGTCCGGGGTTAGGTCCGGAGGTGCCATTTCGGTATATAGCCGGGAGCTTCCCCTTTGTGGGCGGTAACTCCGGTTTGATAGTACACGTGGCGACCATGGGATTAACCATGTTGGAGAAGCGGGTCCGGTTATATCTGACATGTGGGCCTCCGAAGGTCTTCAAATCAAGTAGATGACTTCCCTTTGAGATCTTTGTAACCTCAAGGGGTGTACGGTTTCCAGGGTACCGACAATGGCCCCCTGGACCTACCTCCGGGGAAGACCACTAGGGTGAAGTCATTCCGCCGGAGGTGGGTCCATCCTCGTGACTTTTGAACTGAGTCTTCAAAGGTCTTCAGATGTGCTGTTGGCGAGGGTTTGGAGTTAAATCCTCGCCGTGTGGCGTATCCCGCATGCGGCAGATGAGATCTTTGGCGTGCGGATCTCACGCAATTGAAGGGCATCGGTTCCCGATACGGAAACCATATCGGTTCCATGCGCCTTGTCAGGCCGCCGCCTTCGGGCTTCCCGCCTCATGATGACAACCGTTCGCCTGGGTAAGAACCTCGGCTTGATCGTCGGGGTGGTCCCGGGCCCTCTTGTCATTGGCTGGGTGGAATTTTTGAATGGTATCTTCGACTTCCTTGCGGTTTCCATCTAAGCGTTGCGAGGGCTTACTTAAGAAGGAAAGCGCACACCATCAGGAGTTCTTTACGCCTCTCATTTGTTCTTGCGCTCAAACTCCCAACTTGTGCTTCACTTTTCCTCTCTTGCCTTGCTGTGCCGCGATGGAGTTAGGTCTCCGCGAGAGTTGTTTGAAGACCGATGGCGATCTGAAGAAGGTCCGGACCCTCATGGGATGGTCCTCGGACTTCTTCAACCGCTCGGTCCGCGCCGGGGGAGAGCTCCCGTTTGAGAAGGAGCACTCTGGCGAAATGGTGTACTTCTCCTCGTACGCCATGGTGGGGTTGATCCAACCTTTTTCCTCCTTTTTCTTGATGCTGCTAGACTTTTATGGTCTACAACTATACCACCTTGGCCCTCACTCCATTCTCCTCGTGTCTATCTTCGTCCACTTCTGTGAGATGTGGGTGGGCATCCCCCCTGCATCGAACTCTTCCGGACCTTCTTCACCGTCCATACCATCAGTAGGAGCAATGAGTACCTTGGCTTCTACTACTTCATGAAGCGCAAGAAGTTCCCATTCAGGTACCTCCGGTCGTTTCCCTCTGGGAAGTGGGATGACTGGAAGAAGGACTAGATAGTCATCCGGGTGGAGGAGCACGAGAGGCTGGAGCTGCCCAAAGGCCTCCCAACATTGACACGACGATCTGGAGTGAAGCTCCGGTGCTGGCGGACGCCTTCAACCCTGTTCTGACCAGGATCCGCCAGTGCGTGGAGGGGGGATTAACCCCTCAAGCGGTGTTTTGTAACTTCCTAGTCAACAGGTGGGCACCGCTGAAGAAGAGAGAGAAACTTGCTTGGGCCCTCAATAACGTGATGGACGACGACCGGGTTGAGACCGGGCTGAAGTCCAACATGGCGGGGACAACCCTGGAGTTTCATCTCAAGAAGTTCCAGCACAACATCGACGTCGAGGGTGATGATCTGACTCCGCCATCAGCTTTTCTACCTCTGAACATGGAAGTTGAGTTCAGTAGGGACCTCCGACGGAAGATGCCCGTACTTGACGACCTTGGTGTCGTCGAGAGAAGATCAACCACCAGGGTGGCGATCCCTGGAGTGTCTGAAGGTGGCTCCGACCCTGCCCCGAAGCCAAGGGCCGAGGTCGTCAGCAAGGGCAAGGAACCGGCGGACGAACCCCTGAGCCGAAAGAGGAAGCTGCAGCATGCCGACGGAAGGTCCGTCAGGCCTGCCACCTCTGCATCGGCTCCTTCTCCCCGGAGGGGGAGGTCTTCTGCAACCGCGGCGATTGTACCCGCAGTGGGATCCTTCCGGGGAGCTAGCTCCGGGCATGCGACTCCAGCACCGGGGCCAGTTGAGGCCTCCAGGCCCGGAAGTTCTTCCCGACCAGGAAACGCCCGTGGCTGCTACGAGTTTCGGGGGGCCTTCCGGAGTTTCCACGCCGGCTATGACCAGCCCAGAACGCCCGGGAAAGAGGTTCCGCACAAGCTGGTGCAGAAGCCTCCCAAGGTAATTTTTAATCTTTACCTTGGACAGTTGTTTTGTTGTTGTAATTGCTTTTTAAGTTTCTTCATCCATCTTCTGCAGCGTTCCCAAGGAGAGGAGTGAGGCTCCACCCTCAGCCAAAGCAACTGAAGCTGTGAGGGCGGAAGCTTCTGCTCCTGTCCCGGTGCCGGCCCAAGTGGTGGCTGAAGCTGCGACAGCTCCGGCGCCAGCTGTCGTGGTCATGGACCTCGACTCATCCCCAGAGAGTCCAGTGGTAGCGCCGGACCGCGGGAGAGAAGATGCGCCAGCAGCACCTGTCCCGGAGGCTGAAGCTTCGGGTCCTGGTGCTGAGATGATGGAAGCTCCGGCTGTTGAGCCGGAGGAAGCAGTAATTCCGGTCTCAGAGCCGGAAATTGTCGAAGACCCGGCGGTTGAGCTGGAGGTGATTAAAACCGTGGCGTGCGCGCCGGAAGCTGAGGAAGTTCCGGCAGTTGGGCCGGCTACCTCTGAAGCACCGGTCGCAGAGCCGGTCATTGCTGGAGCTCCGGCCGCAGGGCCGGTCGATGCTGAAGATCTTCCGGCTCCCGAGCCGGTTGCTGAAGAGTCGTCGGAGCCCGAGCCCCCATCGGAGGAGGTGCCTAGACCGGAGCCAGCAGCGGCCCCTGCTCCAGAAGTGACAACATCGGAGGTACCCGTGGCCGAGCCGGAGTGCCCAAGCGAAGTCGCTGGCCCCCTGCCTGAGGGGGTGAACGAAGACCTGGCGGCGGGGCCTTCCTCGATGGCAACTTAGGCCATCCCGAAGGACGGCCCTAGTGCCATGGAGACTAAGGGGACCACTCTTGTGGAGTGGGACCCAA
Organism: Tuctoria greenei; assembly: GCA_036927565.1. Classification (NCBI taxonomy): domain Eukaryota; kingdom Viridiplantae; phylum Streptophyta; class Magnoliopsida; order Poales; family Poaceae; genus Tuctoria; species Tuctoria greenei. The sequence goes on along the minus strand of JAYESD010000010.1, from coordinate 19,614,941 downwards.
TTTTTGTATCTGAAAACCCGCTAGAACCAGCGGAGAAGACCCTAGCAGGTCCGGAACCTATCCCGTTGTCACTGTCTATTGACAACGCATGTTCCAGTATGCGTCAAGTCCAATTGGCCTTCTTCCACGACAGCAATGCTCTTGAAGAGGAGCGCCAAACCCTTAGGCGGTGGCGTAACCGGCTCTACTTTGAGACCAAGATGGCGCAGTCGAGGCTAGCGGATAAAAAAGAGTAGATCAAGCGGGAGAAGATCCGCCTGGAATACTAGGGCAAGTTACTGGATGACAGGGAGAGTATGACTCGTGCCCTCGACGCTCAATCCCGGGAGATCTACGAGCAGACCAAAGCAGCCAACAGTGCGGCCGATGAACGCCAGGAAAGGCTTGAGGCCATTAACACTACACTCATCAAGCGCCGGGAGGCACTTGAGGAGAGGGAGAAACGGCTCGAAGATGAGCAGAAACTCCTTGAGCTGCGGGATGACGTCCTGAGGAGGGAAGAGGAGCTCACCGAGAAGGTGGCTCTGGCTGAAAAGGGTCTAGAGGAGCGCGTCAAGAAATTGGAAGAGCGCTGCATTGAGGAGGAGAAGAAGGCCTGGGTGCGAGGGCAGGAGCTCCACGAGCGGGAGTGTGCCCTTGTTGCCAGGGAAAAGAAAGTGAGGGGCAGGGAGAAGGACCTGGTCGACCGTCGGAAAAAGATCCACCTCCGGGAGGAGGAGCTCGGAAAACTCGAGAAGCGGGTTGTTGAGAAGATTCAGCAAAACGCCAAAGAAGTTGAGCGCCTCGCCCGCGAGAATTCTGAACTGGTGGCAACCAGGAGATCCTTGGAAGAAATAAAGGGCTTTAGGAATGCAAACTCCCCACAGATTTGGGAGTTCCTGGGCAAGGCCAACGACGCGCTGACACTGATGGGCTTCAGCCTGGTGCGCCCGGATGATCCGGAGCCGGAGCCGGACCTGGCGTTGCAGGCGTTGAGCTCGGCAGGCAGCAAACTCTCCAAGGTGGGCGATGTCATCGCGGACCAATTGGAGGCTGAGGGGCAATCCCTGGCAAAGAACGTCGCAGAATATGTGCTGACGTGCTACACCAGCCGGAACTCCCAATTTCCTCTAGACCCGGTGCTCGAAGGTCTGGTTGAAGGAGAAGGCGAAGCTGCCCGAGCCAACGTATCGGAGGTTGCCCAGAAGGTCGCCCAATTCTTCCGTAGGGTCTAGGACCATCTCTATAATTCTCACTTGTATTTTCTCTTCTTCTTCCCCAATTTTGTAATCCCTTGTCTCTAGATGTAATCCCTTGTCTCCAGATGAATGAAATCCCCAAATTTTTGTGAATTTCATTTTTTGTCTTCAACACTTTTGTCTTCACTTGGCCCCCTGGTAGATGTACACAATTTGATTGTGAACATGTACCAAGAGGATATTGCGTTTTGTTGAAGACTCATTTGCTCTGAACTTGTAGAATTTAAGTCTGAAGTCTTCGATAGTGAAGGCCACCTGAGGTTGTCAGAGCTCAGAAGCTCCGACATTGTCTATCATCGGATCTTAGTAGCTCCGGCAATAGTCTCTATCAATGCGTAGAGCATTGATAGTTTGTCCTCCGGGGTGTCGGAGCTTAGTAGCTCCCGCAGTGACCTTTGCCAACACTTAGTTTGTTGGCAGCAAACTCCATTTGCGGGGTCTTCTCACCATCTTTTATTTAGCGTCGACGGCTGGCCCCCCTAGCTTTACCGGAGCTTGATTACTTTGGTGATGCTCGTTTTCAATGCGTAACATCAATTACAAGCCACCTAGGGGAGTCGAAGCTTTGTTAGCTCCGGTTTTTTTCCATCAACATAGATTTTATTTTTCCTGCACACTTAAGCCAAGAAAAATAGTAAAATTCATTTCTTGTCTATAACTTCGTCACGGCTTATGATTCTCAAGAAGATTTTGAGTCAAACGCGATTCTAAATACAACCGGATGCGTTGTCTTTTCTTCCAGATCCAACTGTACATGGACCCGCCTTACTTCGGCCTGCCGGGGTGTAGGTAGAGTGGCGTACTTATGGTGCTTGACCAGGCTAAGTCGATAGCACACTTCAGCCCTAGATTGGCTTGGCGGCTTTCAGGCGAGTTGGCCATGAACAATATTTGAATCCAAAAAGATCGACAATACAACTCGTATCGTATATGAACCGGTCGAACTAAAATTTCTTAAGAATTGCACGTCTTTGTTATAGACAAGAAAGAGAAAAATAAAAAATGTTGAGCCTGTACAAAATAAATGCACGTGGAGTCTGTTTCACCTGAAGATGTCTTTCATTATAGGTCCGGGGTACAGGGGAAACAAGTACACTCTTAGGGTACGGAACCAGGCTAAGTGTGTTTTATTTCTCGTTTGACCCAGGGTAGCTAGCCACACTTTTAGTCCTGAGAGTGTGACAAGTGTTGCATGAACTTTGCGGACCTTCCGGGAAAGGTCCGGCTGTTCTCCCGAAGGAACTACCCGACTCTGTACAATGACTCTATAACATACACCTCAAGTTACTACAGACTCACCTCCGTGATATTAAGTGTAGAACTTACGGAGGTGCTCAATGTTCCAAGGATTTGGGAGAGGTGTCCCATCATCGGTAGCCAAGGGAACGCTCCCGGGACGGGATACTTTAATCACTCGGAAGGGTCCCTCCCAGCTGGGGGAGAGTTTGTTTAACCCTTATCTGGATTGTATTCTCCGTAGCACCAGGTCGCCTTCCTCGAGCTGTCGGTTGTGTACATGCCGCTGTTGATAGCGCCAAAGGGCTTGGCGGTATCGGGCATTCCGAACAGTTGCTTGGCACCTTCCCTCCTCCAGGAGGTCTAGGTCTTCACGCCGGAGCTGGTCCTGCGTGGCTTCATCGAAGGTCCGGACCCGGAGTGACCCCAAGGTGATCTCTGGAGAAAGGATTGCTTCATCTCCATACACCAGGAAGAAGGATGTTTCTCCAGTTGACCGGTTTTGAGATGTCCTATTGGCCCATAAAGTGGGCGGAAGCTCTTCAATCCAGTTGGCTCCATGTTTTTTCAAGCGCTCATAGGTGCGCATTTTGAGTCCTTTAAGGATTTCAGCATATGCTCTCTCGGCTTGGCCATTGCTTGTTGGGTGGGCTACGGAGGCGTAGCAAACTTGAATGCCGAGGTCTTCGCAATATCCTTGGAATGCGGAGCTTGTGAATTGGGTCCCATTATCAGTGATGATTTTGTTTGGGACTCCAAATCTACAAACAATGGACTGCAAAAAGTTGATAGCAGATTGCTTGTTGATTGTCACAACTGGAGTTGCTTCCGGCCACTTGGTGAACTTGTCAATGGCGACGTACAGGAACTTGTAACCTCCGACGGCTCTTGGGAAAGGTCCCAAGATGTCCATCCCCCACACAGCGAAGGGCCATGTAGGAGGTATCATTTGTAGGGGCTGAGCCAGTGTGTGAATTTGCTTTGCATGAAATTGACATGCTTCGCATTTCTTCACCAGCTCAGTTGCATCCTGGAATGCTGTAGGCCAGTAGAAGCCATGCCGAAAGGCTTTACCAACCAGCGTGTGGGAAGACGCGTGGTTCCCACACTCGCCTCCATGGATTTTTGCGAGGAGCTTGCAACCTTCTTCCCTTGTGATGCACCGCATTAGGATGCCGTTGGCACCGCGCCGGTAGAGATCCCCTTCTACCAACGTGTATCTTTTAGCCAATCTGACTACCCGGTCAGCGGATACATCATTGTCAAGAAGGATGTTGTCTTTCAAGTAGTTCTGGATCTCCGAGATCCATGCATCGAAACTAACTTGAGCATTTGAGTCTTGCGTGCTGGGTTGCTCGGAGCTTCCGGCAGCACCTACGACCCTTGATGGCTGCCATGGTAACAGGGCCATCGGGACCGTCAGCTTCGGGATGCTGATCTCGCCCCCTTCGCTCAGTTCGGCAGGCTGAGCTGTGGGTTTTGACAACCTCCGAACAAAAGTTCCGTCAGGAGCCGGAGCTCCGGTTGACGCTTTCATCGAGAGTTCGTCGGCTTCAGCGTTGTGGGCACGCTGGACATGGTGGAGATCTAGGACTTCAACATCCTTCTGAAGCCTCTGGACTTCAAGGAGGTAAGCAGCTAGCTGGAGATTGTTGCAGGAGCATTCACCCTTCACTTGCTTAATGATGAGCTGTGAATCTCCCTTGACCAGCAGTTGCTTGACACCGTATGACAGTGCCACCTTCAGACCGTAGATGAGTGCTTCGTACTCCGCCATGTTGTTGGTCGCCTTGAAGTCAAGGTGTACCATGTATTTCACCTTCTCCCCGGTTGGTGCGAGGAGAAGGACTCCAGCTTCGGCCCCCTGCTTTTGCATGGAGCCGTCGAAGTAGAGGGTACAATGAGGCTTAGTAAAGATCGGAGCTTCATGTTCCGGCTTCTGCTCACTGGGGCCCCCAGGGTTTGATGGAGAGGGAGTCCATTCTGCCACGAAGTCTGCCAATGCTTGACTCTTGACTGCTTGCCTTGAAATGAATCCGAGATCGAATTCAGCCAATTTCGCTGCCCACTTTGCAATATTCCCAGTTGAATTGGGATTATGCAAAATCGCTCGAAGTGGGTAAGAGGTCACCACTGAGATTTTGTGAGCATGGAAATAATGTCGAAGCTTCCTGGAGGCGATAAGAACTGCATAGAGCAGCTTATGCACCTCTAGGTATCGAGTCTTGGCATCATGTAGTACTTCACTGATGAAGTACACTGGGCGCTGAATGGTCCGGACCCTCCCGGAGGGGCCCGGAGCTTCCTCTTCGCTGACCCGGATCCTCTCGGAGGGATTCGGATTTTCTTCGGGGACCTCCGGGTTCTGGCTGGAGGATCCCGGAGCTTCTTCAGAAGTGACCTGGACCCTCCCGGAGGGGTCTGGGTCTTCTGAAGGGGTTTCTTGTGGATTCAAATCTGGGAGCTGGGACCCAGACTCGCTTTCAGGAACCTCCGGACCCTCCCGAAGGGGTCTAGATCCCTGAGTATGGGATAGCTCTGGTCTCTCCGCAACCAGAACCGTACTAACGACTTCGTCAGTGGCTGAAATGTAAAGCAACAAAGGCTCACCATGGTTTGGAGCTACCAGAGTTGGTAGGGTGATGAGGAACTGGAACACCTTTTCTGCTTCTTTAGACCATTGGAATGGTCCGGACTTAATGACGCGGCGGGAGGTGATGTCCCATGATCCACCAAAGATGGTGTTCATGGTCTTCCGACTCTCGTTGTCAGAGACGTCGGAATCGTCGTCGACGGAGGTGTAGACAGCCTTCAGGACCTTTTTGGGATCCTGAAAACTTACCTCCTCCTCAGCCGGAGCTTCGTCGACTTTTTGTTTTCCTTCCCGCTGTCGGAAAGGAGCTTCTTCCCAGCGCTTGCTGTAGCGATCGGCAAGGTTTTGGACCTCCCGACAGTCTTCCAAACTGTGGATGCCTGTTTTGTGAATGGGACACCACACTTTGGGTTTACCACCGTCTTCAGAAGACGGTCGAGGTCGCTTCTTGAGGCGTGGCCCCCGGCCACCCGGAGCTGCAGCAGCTGCAACGTTGGATGTGCCGGCCGACGGCTTCTTCTTGCCGTTGGTCTTCTTTTTCTTCTTGCCACCTCCGGAGGTAGCGGCTTCTTCTTTGGAGGATTTCTTGTGATCCTCCGGAGTTGGTTTGGAGTGCATTTCATGGCCCTCCGCAGCTCTGGCACATTTGTCGGCCAAACTGAAGAGTTTCGTGACACTGTGATCTCCTTGATCGCCAGTTTCTCCAACATCTTCTTATCCCGCACACCCTGTCTGAATGCCACAATGACAGAAGCGCTGGATATAGAAGGAATAGTGTTTCGTACCTGAGAGAACCTCTAGATGAATGATCACAGGGATTCTCCCCCTTTCTGCACTACTGCAAAAAGGTCCAGTTCAGTGCCTGATCGGGTGTATGAACTCCCGAAGTTGGCGTTGAACTGCTGGCACAGCTCCTCCCAACTGTTGATGGAGTTGGGTGGAAGGCTCATAAACCAGGACCTGGCGGTCCCAGTCAAAGCCACTGGGAAATAGTTGGCCATTACGGCCTCATTTCCTCCAGCTGCCAAGATAGTAGTGGAGTAAATTTGAAGAAATTCGACAGGATTGACGATCCCATCGAACTTCTTCGGCAGGTGAGGCCGGAACTTCTGTGGCCACCTGACCATACGCAAGTGCATGGCCAGGGCTGAACAACCTCCTCCCACTCCTTCAGAAGCGAGAATGTCCTGAGCTTCTCGTCTTTCACGAGCACGCTCAATATGGACTCAGCCGTCCTGTTGGCGGTATCGGCGATCAAGCTCCGCCCGGAGGTCATGAGTCAAAAGCCTGGATACCGTGTGGGTGCGTCGTGCCCCGGAGGGCAATGATGTCACCTGCTGTGATGCATCTCGTCTCCTGTTGTTGGAGACGTGCAGACCAAGTCTACCAGACAAGGTCCATCGCTACGACGGGGCCCATCCTGAAGGAGGAGGACCCTGGTTGCTGATGCGGTCGGCTGCTGCTGCAACCAAATGTTCCACATCAGCCCTCCACTGCTCCAATGCATCTCGAGATGCATCCGGTGGTGGTGGGCGTTGGAGAAGAGCACACGCTGCATGGAGCGCGTGTTCTGGGTTGTCATGATTTCTCGACGCAGTGACTGACGCCAGTGCACCATCGCGTTGTCCAGCTTGATTTGCTGGTTGAGGCGGCGGTGGTGGTAGTGTGACTCCTGCTGGTGCTGAAGCCCCTGCTGGTGGCTGCATATTGGAGGGATTGCCTCCAGCAGCTTGAGCAGCAGGATGACCGTTGGATGATCCAGCAGCTGAGTTCACCATTCTCGAAATCTCAGGCGCCCCCTACCTGGCGCACCAACTATCGGTGGTTTGGATCCGGCAGATCTCCCGATACTACTAAAGTGTTAGAGGAGTTTGATGTTTGGTGTGGGTGCGCGAAGATTCAAGAAGTTGAATTATGAATAGCACAGGAGACGCAAAAATTTTACGTGGTTCGGGCCGCCTGAGCGTAATACCCTACTCCACGGGTGTGTTGGTGTTGTATTAGCTGTATGAGTTTGTGACGAGTGTCTATGGCGCGTGTGTAGCCTCACTGAACGTGTAGAGTCCGTCGTCGGCCTGTCCTTTTATAGTACAAGGGTAGACCATTACAGGTTAGCCTGGCCCGACATATGGCCCCGGCGGTTACTAGTATTGACACTTATTCAACACATTTAATTGTCCTTAACGACCGGGTAATGGGCTTTGACAGCATCGTTACTGGTAATTAAGGTCATCTAATCGTGTGTCATTAATATGGTATTAATGACACTTAATCGGGTCTTGAAGTCCTTGATTCCTCTTTGAAGATCCGGAGCCGTTGTGGAGTCTTCCGGAGATTAGAGACTGAAGATCCGACGGTTGGACACGTGGTAGCTCCGGAGCATACTGTGGGAAACAGGTAGCTCCGGAGCTACCTGACACGTGTCAGATCCGGAGCTTCTCTCGGTCTGGGGTTAGGTCCGGAGGTGCCATTTCGGTACATAGCCCGGAGATTCTCCCTTGCGGGCGGTAGCTCCGGTTTGATAGTACACGTGGCGACCCTGGGATTAACCATGTTGGAGAAGCGGGTCCGGTTATATCTGACATGTGGGCCTTCGAAGGTCTTCAAATCAAGTAGATGACTTCCCTTTGAGATCTTTGTAACCTCAAGGGGTCTACGGTTTCCAGGGTATCGATAGGAACCAAGCAAATGGTCCAGGAACTTGGTCATACGGGGTTTGACGACCATAGTACTCACCATCATGATCGGATTTTACCACTTTAATCTTAGTGTTGTGCTGATTTTCAACTTCAGCCTTAAATATCTTAAATTTATCCAACACTTCAGGGTATTCTTTAATTGGATAAATATAGCCGTAGCGAGAATAGTCATCTGTGGAGGTTATGAATGAATCAAAACCATCAACAGATACTACGGGAAATGGAACACAAATGTCCGTATGGATTAATTCCAAAATTCCCGCACTGCGTATGACACCTTTCTTAATTTTCTTAACAAATTTTCCCTTAATGCAGTCTATGCATTCTTCTGAATCCGAAAAAATCCAAATGGGAAAGAATTAATTGTGAAATCAATAGTTTAATTCCCCCCCTTGGAATATGGCCTAAACAACAATGTCATAATTTCGAAGATATTTTGGAATCGATGTTCTTACGCTTACCCTGATGTGAGAAAAACTGAATGTTGCTTACAACATTAATATCATCATGTATAGATAATACGTATAGCATGCCTTGTCTTATGGCAACACCAACAATCTTATTATCAATCTTAATTACACATCTTTCTTTGCCAAACTGGCAAACATAACCATCATCATCTAAGCATGATATTGAGATGAGATTTCTACTTATAGAGGATACATATAATACATCCTGAAGTGTAAGTACAAAGCAATTTCTTAATACTAATGGATAATCTCGAATGGCTTTCACTTCAGCTTCATGGCCATCAGCAAATGACCCTTTCTCCTCTTTCTAGAGTCCTCCTCATATTAAACCCCTGCAATGAATTGCAGACGTGCATAGTGGCACCAGAGTCAATCCACCAAGAAGATGGTGTATAATCTAAAAGCAGGGATTCATCAATAAAGGTCACAAAATCATTACCATTTTTACAACACCATTTAAGAAAGCCTATGCAATCCTTCTGATGGTGACCTTTGTCTAAACAAAAGCGACACTGATCTTTATCCACTTTCACATCCTTATTGTAAGGATGGCTTTGTGAAAACTTACCCTTATCTTTATCATGGTGTGAAGAACCACAATACTTAAAAGATTGCTTAGAAGAATAATTATTCTTAGCCTTATCTTTTCCATTCATGAAATTAATAGCATCATAACCGTGTAGGGACTTAATCCTCTCTTCCTCCTGAACACACATAGCCATGAGTTTTTCTATGTTCCATAGTTCAGGTTGAGAGTTGTAGTTGATGACAAAAGACTCAAATTCTTTAGGAAGTGAGGCAATGATGAGATACATAATGAACTCATCTTTAATCCCAAAATCCATAGGCATAAGATTTGCTACCATATTTGTCATCCTTAAGATGTGCTCACGCACACCACCTCTATTGATACTTTTCAGTAACAAGCCTCTTGATAAGAGTGCTTGCAGTGGCCTTAGAAGAACCAGTAAACTGATTCTCAATCCATTGGAGGTATTCAACAGCAGTTTCGCATTCAGGGATTTCTCCTCGAATGGCCTCAGTAATAGTGCCCTTAATTACCATCAAACAATTCCTGTTTGATTTCTTCCACTTATAACAATCAATATCATAAGCCAATAACTCAGTAGTATATTCCTTTGTCCTCACAGCAAAGGGTTCCTGAGTTTCATTAGCATCTCTTACTGGTTCAACTGGTGCAACTGGATTTGGAGTAGTGAGAGTCAAATCTATCTCTCAGACTGCTAAAACAATCTCCAACTTCTCTCGCCGTCTCCCATAATTGCTTCCACTGAGTGGATCAATAGAAGCGATGAAACTCAGTGCTAAATTAGTATTGGAGGAACCTTCATAATCAAAAACCAAAATCAAGAAGAATGCATAGATGTTAACCATAAGAAAATGATGAGTTTTATCTTTTACTTTGGTTACTCGATCAAAACTCAACATTTGAGAATAACTGAAAATCAACATAGTAATTTATATTTCGCTTTGGTTACTCGACCAAATTAATGTTCTTAGAAAAAGAATGTCATTAGTGCCTTTTTTCTTTGGTTACTCAGCCAATAATGATATTAAAACTTAACATTGAAGAACAACTTAAATACATAGTAATTTATCTTTCGCTTTGGTTACTCGACCAAATTACTATATACTTAGAAAGAAAAATATCATTAATGCCTTTCGCTTTGGTTACTCGGTCAATAATGACATTAATATAGCTTAAAAGCATGACAATTCTATTTTTCACTTTTGTTACTCAATAGAATTCCATACAACTTAAATTGACATAGCAATTTATCTTTCGCTTTGGTTACTCGACCAAATTGCTATGACAATATAATCTTAATTTGCAGCGGAAGCTTAATTAAATAAGTAAACTTAATTGTATAGCACAGACTAGTCCGCACATGGCTGGACTAGTCTGAACTCTTACAGTATGGTTTCCATACTAGTCTGGTCCATACGACGAACAAGTCTGGTACTAATCCATAAACATTTGATCCGTTCTTCATTGAAATTTTCGAGTTTGGTGCGTACTATTCCGGACTAGTCCGGCCAACCCCAAAAAAGTTTTATATAAAAAATCAGAAAATGTCAAAATACCCAAAAGGGAAACTTAATCTTACCATCTTACCAAATTAACTTAATTTTCACAATGGATTTCAATCCAAAGTGCTTAATTGGTTTTCAATCAGATGAATGCGTCAAAACGCCCTGATCCGAAAAACCTAACCACTTTATTTTGGCATGCTGGACTAGTCCGGCCCATAGAGCGAACAAGTCCGGACATTCAAAAATTTCAGCGAAAACTTCGATCAAAACTTAATTCGAAATGATTAGTGGTCTAAACAGCTCTAATACCATTGTTAGAAATCATAAGGGAGCCCAAAGATCAAATAACCACTAAATCATCTCGAATTACATGAAGAAAACTGAATACAAGTTGAACATCAAGTGTTATCTCTCAAATAGCACAAGAACACTTCTAATACCTTCTCCTCCATCTTTGTGGTTGTTTGACGATGCGGCTATCAAGCCAAAAAGGCGAGGTCGCAAGAAGAACGACGGTGAGAGACGTTTCTCCTTGTTCTCTTGGTATGTTGATCCGATTCTGAGCGGGTTAGAGTGTTCAAATGTGTATGTGTGTATGCATTAAGCATTCCTTGTTCATACACTTGACCCTCTTCTTATACTTAACCAAGAGACATAAGAGGGAGTCTCTCACCCTTAGGAATGTTGTGTCCCCCGATCAGGGACATAACATTCGGTGGGTTGTGTCTTTTCAATTAGAACACATGTCAATTTCAAGTTCAAACTGCAGTTACTGAAATGACCGGACTAGCCCGGTCGGGGTCCGGACTAATCCGATATCCTTACTGGACAATATAAAACTAGTCTAGTAAGGGTCCGAACTAGTCTGATTACCCTTACTGGACAGTAATCAGACTAGTCCGGTCTCTACCGGACTTGTCCGGTACTTCCAACAAGCTTGAGCTATAATATCTTATTAGTGTGTACTCACCCTGTTTCAAAATAAATAATGTTGATTAGTTCAAAGCCCGTAGCCCTTATTTCAATATAGTCAGTTTGGTCCCTTCATCATAGGCTGCCTCGATGCGCAAGGGTCTCCTGTGAGCATCAATAGGCCCATAACCAGAGTATGGTCCGAGAGTGCAGTTTCATGATTTTTCTATTGATAATCAATTTTTTATTAATTTAATAAAAACGACCCTCCTCTTTCAATTTTTTAACACAAATCCTAATAGGGGGATAGGACGGGTTCCAGCTTCACGTCAGCCTACATGTTTAATTGGTAAAATGAAAATCACTTTGAAGCTTGAACCCACAATCACGGACAAACGAATTCTCGCGTACCACATGCACTCCCTGCTGCTATGCATCCCCACGTTGATTTGCAATCTAGCATATCACTGACCGCAAAGCATCGTTGTTGAGTTGTTCTTTCGTGAAAGTAGGGACCGATTAGGATTCCCTCGCCGAACATCATACGTTCAGTTGTTCAGATTTGTGCGGGGCGACGTGGCAAATATCTAAGGTTGGGATGCAAACGTGCGGGGTGGAAACCGAATCCAGAGAATTTATGTTCCAATCACGATAGCCTTTTTTTTAGATATAGTGAGTCTGATCCCTGTAGTTAATTATATACTTTGTGTGATCATAGCCTACCGCAATTAGGGATGGCAACAGATAAAATATCTATGGATAGTGCCTTCTGGATACCCGTGCCCGTTGGACAAAAATCATACCCGTATCCGTACCTATTACCCGCAACGGGTACAATCCTACTCGTATCCATTATCCACGGGTATACCCGTTACCCGAAAAATATTAACAAAATAGAGTATAATGCAAACAAATTTCTACAACAATTCAACACATAATAAAATAGTCCATGAAACATTCATATATATATATATATATATATATATATATATATATATATATATATATATATATATATATGAAACAATAAATACTATAGATATATGAAATTTTATTGGACCCACATGTCAATGCGAGTACGGGTATACTGGTATGGATGTGGAGTTTTTTTACCCGATGAGAAAATACCCATTGAGTACAACCCGTTGCACGAACCCGTACCCACGGGTACAAATTCGTACCCAAACCCGTATCTATCGAGTCGGGTATTCGTGGGTACGCGAGTAATGGAGAATGTCATCCCTAACCGCGATGCCCATAACCAGAATACGGCCTGAGAGTGCAGTTTCATGATTTTTATTGATAATTATTTTTTATTAATTTAATAATAACAACCTTCCACTTTCTCTTTTTAACCAGAGTGGGTTCGAGCGTCACGTCAGCTTACATTTTTGTGAGACCTATGTATGCTGAATACATTGAAAATTTAAATAAAAGTGAAGGGTTCACATGCAAAGTTTTGAATATTGCTGAAAAGCCCACTTCATATTGTCCGAACTTGCGGGAATCTGTTTTGCATTGTTTGAACTTCATCGCACGTGAGTTGCACGTGTTTTCTCGCTTCAAATTGTCCAAATTTTTCTCACGTGACTTGCATGTTTGGCACTTAGGACTGTCCGAACTTTTACAAACGTGAGAGGCACATGAATCAACACGGTCGACCTTTACAAATGTGTTTTTGGAAGTACAGTTACACTCGATGGTTTCGGATTGTACGAACTTTTCCTCACATGAATTACACGTGTTTCATGCTTCGGATTGTCCGAAATTTTTTCGCATGTGACTCGCATGTGTTTTTCGCTTTGGATTGTCCGAACTTTCACTCACATGAGTTGCACGTGAGTGGAAAGTGTTCGATCTTTACAATCGTGTATTCGGGAGTAACATTTACTCTTTACTTAGTTAGGACTGTCCGAACTTTCGGACACGTGATTTGTACGTGAGTTTGAGATTGGAGTGTCCGATCTTTTTTCTTTACATTGCAACACCGCTTTTGGTCGATTTGATATATTTTATTTGCTGAAATAATTGTACGGCAGCTCTACTTTTAACTTGCAATGTTTCAAACTGGCTTTTTTACTTATGAGACGGTTTGCTTAGTATTCATTTACTAAGTTTTGATGTGTTATGGCCGATTATGGTGGTTAAACATTGCTATGGTTTGCAACATGCTTATGTGAGGTGCTCACGTAAGGTGTTGTATTTTTCGGACTAACGAGAGTCAAGTCGAGGACTTGGGCTCGCGAAGATTTGGTTGTTTGTTCATGTGCAGGTATTGCTTGAGGTCGAGACATGGCTAGTGGCAGGATCTATTGAACTAGTCTTAGGAAGAAGATGAGGTTCAACAACCAAGTTCGGAAGGAATTATGGTTGAGTTGATCGGGAGGTCACACAGCATGTTTGCGTCAAGAACAATGCATATGAAGGTATCGTGAACATTGTTGGAAAGTGTTTGCACATATGCAAGGGGTGCATGGACGTGGCTATATTGTTCCAAGACGTGGTGAAGAGATATCGACGTGAAGATGTGACCGGAAAGGTCCAACCGGCTGGAATATGGACGTACTCAGGTTGCGGCTGAGTCGGTTATGGCTCAAATATGGAAAGATTTGTGTTGGTTCTGGTTAGATTTTTTGATGAGAACGAAGTTGAGTTGTTTTAGGAATGTTTGGTACGTTTCTAAGGTGTTTGAAAGTATTAAGATTTCTTATATCTGCGTATGAAAGAGTCTTGAGCAGTTATGGAAAGTTTTTGTTGAAACTGAGTAGGATTAGAGTCCTAGTTATGATTGGATTGCCTTAGGGCTGGTTATATAAGCAAGGGAGGCCAAAGCTCATAGTGCGATGATTTTGGGTTGTTCCTGTTGTGTTTTGATCAATAAAATTTGTAGTTTATAGGAGCTTTTGTGGCTTGTTTGTCTGACTTGTTTTCGTCAAGTCTTTCTCGTCGAGTTTCTGGACAATACAATATTGCCTCGTTGTTTTGATCATAACTCGAGTTTTACTGATCCAATTGACTTTATTCTTTTTGTGTTGTCTTCACAACTCAGTTGTCTATCATATGTGAAAGTTTTGTGGTCATTGGATTTGTGGTTTCTGATCTACACGAGTTTCTTTGTAGTGTTGAAGATCTGGTTTTACTCAGGTAGAACAGGTTGACCCTTGTTAGATCTTTCGATCATAACATGAGTTTCTCTCAAAGGTCTTTCGTGATTCTTATTGTCATGTCTTCGATAATTGATTCTCTATAATATCTACTACTTTTGCTATGGTTGAACACATTTAGATCAGTTGCACACACGGTTTCTTTATCTGATTGCTTTTCTATCGAGGGATTTTTGTTGCTTCCGCTGAAAAATTTTAATCTACCATTCACCCGCCCTCTGGTAGCTTTTAACATGCTCTTTGATCTTACAATTATTATCAAAGATATGTTGCTCTAATTTCTTTGATTTGCACGTGTTTTTACTATCGACATGGAGAAATACTCCGCAAAACCTTATGTGTTCGATGGCATTGATTTTTAGATTTGGAAGGGTCATATGGAGGCCTACATACAAGTGCAAGGCTTCGCTGTGTGGAAAAAAGTCTACAAGTATTTCGACATGCCATCAAACAATCAAGTTATGGCTGCGAACATGAGAGATATAGACAACAATAACAAGGCTCGCAACATGATCATACAAGGATTGACTCAAAGCGACTTTGATCGTGTTGCACACCTCCAATCAGCGTACAATGTGTGGAAGACACATTGTGACTACCACGAAGGATCCAACACGGTCAAGGAGGTAAGGAAACATATGTTCAAGAAAATATATATGCGCTTTGAGATGCAACCAAGTGTGACGCCCGGTTCCGAAAAAAGAACCAAGCTAACGCATTTATGTGCCCAGGATGTTCATCACACATACACGAGTGCAATCACAAACGATACACAGATAATTACCACGAAACAAGATTAATTAACCAAATTCTGTTACACAAACCATATTATCCTTGAATACAAGCTCTAATGAATATTTATGACAAGTTCAACTAATGCAGCGGAAATAAACTAATTAAGCAAACTAAACAGCTAGGCATCATAAGCAATAGGGTATAGCGCAGCTCCAATAACACCACAGGCAAAGCTGACGGTAGACACGGCGTAAAACTCAACATTATCACCATTAAACTCCCAATCCTGACCTGCAACTGTTGGGGGGGGGATTGCAAGAGTGAGTACATGTCGTACTCAACAAGTGTGGAAAGTATGACATGTGGCTGATTGAAATAACAACAATAATAATGGCAAAGTGCTGAAAAGTACATAAAAATATTTGAAAAGCAATATATTACATGTATGTGAAGTAAACCCATCATAATCATAAGTAATATCATAATACCAAACTGAATTCACTACCATCATCAATAATTCAGATTTCACCATTTGCTAATAACCATATTCAATACCAGAAATAAATCCATAACCATCCATAACCATTACCAAACCATAACCATCCCAAAAACCATCCCAATACCAATTTCCCTCTAATCATGTAGGTCATCCAGGCGCTCATAACCAGGAGCACGGCTATCATGATAGTTTTATTTAACTCTGCAGAGATTGTACCTCTTTACCCACGTGTTTGTGATTTCATCACCCGTCGGCGACTAAAGAACCTCCCTCACGCCAATTACACTTCCTTTGGTGTATGGCCAAGAGATCACAAAATAGCCTTTACAAAGGGATTACTAGCCTATTTAGACCCCACTGAGGTTTCACCGGTGGCGATGTCTCCCGCAGAGCACATCTTCAACCAAGGGCCCCCTCTTGAGCCATTCGGATCCGAGGGTAGTCCCACCAATCATCAACAAACCCAATCCGACTACCCCTTCCCTGAGCATCCACAATGGTCCAAACAGCACTAGCAAAGCCCTAAATAATCAGCTACGCCGCACCCATACTTGGCCTCGTGGTGGCACTGTAGTCCTGGCTTATTCTCGCATGAACCGGTACTTAGATATAAAGCAAGCAAACCACCATTACATCCAACCCATCCACATACCGGGCTTGCTTAGATCACCCATTACCATACCATGTTTAACCAGTTCATGTTAACCATAGTCTCATTCATGCATAATTAAGTTGAGTGGTATAGTTGTTCCCATCCCAGTTGATTAAGTGAAGCAAAAGGTAAAAAGTCCATCCCGACTCTCTACAAGATATTTCAGGTGACAAGGGTGGTCAAACAACGCTAGTAAACTTCCTACCATAGGATTCCCATCAATTTGACACAAGCATGCAATTTACAAACAAAACATTTATTTCAAAAACAGGATCAATATGCTTCAAGGACACTTGCCTTGCTCTTGCTGTTGATTAGGGTCAAAGCCTTCAAACTCTTGGTGCTATAGATCCTCCGCGGCACATTCTACCGCAAATCCGTCTAATCCGCACAATAATCATACAAGACAAGAAACACAATCAAAGAGTGCACAAATATTACTCAATATGTCATGACATGCATGATTAATGCAAATGCAAGGTAGAACTTGTTGATAGATTGCTTTTAATGATAACTAACTAGTTCTAATAGATTTTAACAAGTTTATACAGGTTTAGAGTTGATTAGATCAAATTTTAGAATTAATTCAACCCAATTTAACCAGAAAGATCGGACTAGTCCGCTAGGGACCGGACAAGTCCGCACTTTACGAGATCAGCAGATTAGGGTTTTTTAGATTGACGTAAATTCGGAGATTAGAGGTTGAATTCATGTAAGGAAAAGAGAATAGAAGGTATACCAGGTGTTTAGAACTCTAATGAATCAAGAAACTTGGAGGTAACACTTGGATCTTGGTGATCTAGGGTTGGTGATGAACTTGGGGATGAATTGGTGGTGAAGAACGAAACTTGGTGGAGATCTTGATCTTCTTTCATTTCCTCCTCTTCTTCTTCTTGCTTGGGATCTTCTCCTCCCTCCTTGATGGTGGCTCTCCACGAACTAGGGTTTGGGTGGGTGGAAAAGTGGCAAATAGATGTCAAACCAAGCGGTGGGGCTGTTTATATAGAGGTGGAGGCTAGGGTTTGATGGATTTCGAGTTTTGAGATGAGTAGAGGCCGGTTTAGAGTCCCACATGGGCTCTAAAAGAGTTGGGCACGACGTCCCTAGGCCCACTTAACGTGAAACCCAAGAAACAAGTCGTAAAACAAAAGAACGCGAAATATCGGACATGTCCGGACAGGACCGGACTAGTCCGAAGTCGTCCAGAGAGAAAATCGGACAAGTCTGGCCAAACATCGGACAAGTCAGAATTTGAACAGAAAGGAAAACGGACAAGTCTGCTGGAACACCGGACTAGTCCGGAAAAACCCAAGGACTTAGCAATTTTTCAAGGATTCATGGAACATTGGACTAGTCCGCACAAAATTGGACAAGTCCGAAAGTTTCCAGTGCCAAAAATCGGACTAATCCACAGAAAAAACGGACAAGTCCGTTTTTGTTCAGAGAGAAATCGGACTAGTCCGCAGCAAAAACGGACTAGTCCGCACTTTCCTGCGTTTTAAGTGCGGTTTTGTTCCAAATCAATTTTAAACTTGTTCCTCTTTATGTGGATTAATGTTAAACATGTATATGAATGTATGCAAGGCATGATGCATGAAAATGAGGGTGTTACAAAGCTACCCCCCTTAAAATTAATCTCGCCCTCGAGATTCGACGCGAAAGAGAAAAGATAGGGAAATTCCTTCTTGAGATCATCTTCCAATTCCCACGTTGCTTCTTTTATGGTGTGGTGCTTCCATTGAACTTTACACCATCTAATGACCTTGTTACTTGTGACTCTCTCCTTGGTTTCCATGATTTTGATCGGTTGCTCGGCATAAGTCAAAACTTCCTCTAGTTCCAATTCTTCCATTGACACTTGTTCTTCTGGTACTCTCAAGAACTTCTTGAGCTGGGAAACATGAAAGACATCATGTACATCTGAAAGATGAGCTGGCATCTCCAACTTATATGCTACTTCTCCTCTTTTGTCCAAAATCTTGAATGGTCCAATATAACGAGGTGCGAGCTTACCCCTTATGTTAAACCTCTTATGACCTCTCATTGGTGACACCTTGAGGTAAACAAAATCTCCCACTTCAAAGGCTAGTTTCCTTCTCTTATTGTCCGCATAGCCTTTTTGTCTTGATTGCGCAACCCTCAAGTTTTCACGAATTATTTGGACTTGCTTTTCGGCTTCTTGCAACACATCCAGACCAAATACTTGAGTTTCTCCTGCCTCATTCCAGAATAAAGGTGTCCTACAATTCCTTCCATAAAGCGCTTCATATGGTGACATCTTCAAACTTGCTTGGTAACTATTGTTGTATGAAAATTCCGCGTATGGCAAGCTTTTGTCCCAACTTTTCCCATGCTTCAAAGCACAAGCTCTTAGCATGTCCTCCTAAATCTGATTGGTCCTCTCGGTTTGTCCATCCGTTTGAGGATGATATGCTGAACTAAAATTCAACCTTGTTCCCAAAGCTTCTGCAACTTTTGCCAAAATCTGGAGGTAAATTGAGAACCTCTATCCGAGACTATCTTCTTCAGGACTCCATGTCGGCACACAATATGCTCCATATACAATTCTTCTAGCTTCGTGGTGGTATATGTGGTCTTGACAGGAATGAAGTGAGCTGATTTTGGCAACCGATCTACAATGACCCATATTGAATCATAGCCATACTGGGTTCGCGGTAATCCAACTATAAAGTCCATACCAATCTCTTCCCACTTCCATTCCGGAATCTTCAACGATTGCAATAATCTGTCTGGCCTTTGATGTTCCGCCTTGACTCGTTGGCACACGTCACACAATGCAACATATTCGGCTATGTCCTTCTTCATGCTATCCCAACAATAGCAAGCCTTCAAGCCTTTGTACATCTTTGTACAACTGGGGTGAATCGAGTATGGCGAGTCATGTGCCTCCTTTAATATCGTCTCCCGAATATGCTTTACATTAGGCACACCGAATCTCTTTCCAAGCCATAAGGTACCATGTTTGTCCTCGTCAAATCTGAATTCTCTCCCTTATTCGGTCCTTTCCTTGATTTCCTTGATCTCCTCATCTGTGGTTTGTGCCTCTCGAAATATCTTGCTCCAAGGATGGGTTTAATTCCAACATCTCCATCTCATTTACAAATCTGAGGTTCAACCGTTTAAACTCCTTGTATAACTCAGATGATAACTCTCGAACTGTGAGTTGGTGACTTACTCCCTTTCTACTCAAAGCATCGGCCACTACATTGGGCTTTACCGGATGATAGTTGATCCCCAAATCATAATCTTTGATGAGCTCCAACCATCTCCGTTGCCTCAAGTTCAGATCCGTTTGTGTGAAAATATACTTCAAACTCTGATGATCCGTATAAATTTCACACCTATGTCCAAGGATATAGTGCCTCCAAATCTTCAATGCATGTACCACGGCTGCAAGTTCTAAATCGTGTGTGGGGTAATTCTGCTCATGTTTCTTTAGTTGTCTTGATGCGTAGGCGACCACCTGACCTTCTTGCATCAATACACATCCCAGTCCTTGTCTCAATGCATCGCAATAAATATCAAAACTCTTGCTCACATCTGGTAGTACCAAAACTGGGGCTGTTGTCAACCTCTTCTTTAACTCCTCAAAACTATTTTGACAAGCTTGGGTCCATTGGAAAGCCTTTCCCTTCATTAGCAACTCCGTCATAGGCTTGGATATCTTGGAAAAGTCCTTGATGAATCTACGGTAATATCCAGCCATCCCAAGAAAACTCCTTATTTCCTTTACATTTAGCGGCGGCTCCCACTTCAACACGTCTCTCACTTTTCCGGGGTCAACCGATGCTCCTCCTCCCGAGATTATATGACCCAAAAATGGCACCTCTTTCAACCAAAACTGACACTTGTTGAACTTGGCATAGAATCGGTGCTCCCTCAATTTCTGCAATGTAAGCCTCAAGTGTTCCTTATGTTGCTTCTCATCCTTTGAGTAGATCATAATATCATCAATGAACACCATGACAAACTTATCCAAGTACTCCATGAAGACCTTATTCATGAGGTACATAAAGTAGGCAGGTGCATTTGTCAATCCAAAGGACATCACGGTGTACTCATAAGATCCATACCGTGTCCTAAAAGCTGTCTTGGGTATGTCCGATGGTCTGATCTTCATTTGAAAGTATCCCGACCTCAAATCAATCTTATAGAAAACACAAGCACCCTTCATCTGATCAAACAAGTCCTCTATGCGTGGCAAGGTATACTTGTTCTTGATTGTTACCTCATTGAGAGCTCGGTAATCCACGCACATCCTTTGCGATCCATCCTTCTTGTCCACGAACAGCACAGGCGCTCCCCAAGGTGAAGAGCTAGGGCGAATAAAACCCTTCTCTAGTTGCTCTTGAATTTGCTTCTTGAGCTCCGCTAATTCCATAGGAGGCATCCTATACGGCCTCTTAGCTATAGGTGCAAATCCTGGTATTAAATCAATAACAAACTCAATGTCTCGATCGGGTGGCATACCCGGCAACTCGTCCGAAAAAACATCCAAAAATTCACACACCGTCGGAATCTCCTCAATTGCGGCACCGTCCATATGATTTAGCTCCAATTGCTTTGGTGCGGTTTGAGATGCTTCAAATTCTACGATGATCCCTTCTTCATTGGTCAACTTCACCGTCTTCGTGGCACACTCAATAACTCCATTGTGCTTCCTCAACCAGTCCATACCAAGTATAATGTCCAATCCTTGAGAATCCAAAACTATGAGGTTGGTGGAGAAGTCTACCCCCCTTATTCTAAGGCTTACTTTTGGACATACTATATTTGTCCTCATCTCTCCTCCAAGAGACTTAACCAATAGAGTAAACTTCATATGAGAGATAGGCAAACTATACTTGGCAACATACTTCGATGCAATGAATGAATGCGATGCTCCAGAATCAAATAACATAGTCGCGGGATTGGAGTTGGCGAGAAACATACCAATGACCACGCCATCCGCTTGTTGAGCATCCTCCGTAGAGACATGGTTCACGTTGCCATGAGCAAAATTTTGTTGTCCACGGTTCCCTTGTGGTTGTCCTCCATTGGGTCTTGGGTTTTGCCTCGGTGCATTGCTTCCTTGACCAAGGCCTCACTTAGGACATTGATGCGCAAAGTGTCCATATTCTCCACAAGTATAACACTTCTTAAGTCTACCAGAATTATTGCGTCGAGCTTGGTTTTGAGCATTGGCTCCAGGAAAATCAGCACGAGGCACATAAGGCATCGGAGGCCTAGGTGCTTGCATGACAGGGCGCTGCTGCACAAACTGAGTTGGGCATGGTGCATAACCAGGGCGCTGTATAGGAGCAGAGGAGTTGTAGTATGGCGCATTGTGCGGCGCAAAGCGAGGGCGCACATTACTTCCTTGTTGCTATCCTTGATATGGTGCCTTTATCTTGATTTCTTGCTCCATCTCAGAAATCTTGTTCTCAACCACAATTGCTTTGTCCACAAGCTTCTGAAAATTTGCGTAGTCACAATTGAGCAATTGCACTTGGATCTCATTGTTGAGGCCCCTCATGAACAAGTATTGCTTCCGGCTGTCCTGACTAACATCCTCGGGCGCATACCTTGAGAGTTGAGTGAACTCATTGAGATATTCACTCACGCTTGATTTTCCTTGCCTTAAATTCTCAAATTATTGCCTCTTCAAGATCATAACACCCTCCGGCACATAATGAGAATGGAAATTATCCTTGAATTCGGCCCAAGTAATTCTCTCTTGGTTCTCATGAGCATTGCAATAAGCATCCCACCAATCCGCAGCTGCTCCAACTAGTTGATGAGAAGCAAACAAGACCTTCTCCCGGTCACTGCGTTGGACAATAGCTAACTTCTCCTCCACGGACTTGAGCCAATCATCCGCATCCATAGGGTCAGCAGCTTGAGCAAAGGTCGGCGGCCTAGTCCTCATAAACTCTCCCAATCGGTTATGAGGAGGCGGGGGTGGCGGTGGAGGCATGTGGGGATGATTATTGATGTTGCCAGCCTGCAGCTGTCCCATAGTCTGTATCATGGTCGGCATGAGCTGGTTTTGCATAGCCAATAGCTGCTCGATGTTGATAGCTCCCTGAGTAGATCCTTGTCCGATGTTGTTCTGAGGCACTCCATTGTTCTCCTCCTCATCATTGCCATCCCTATGGTTGCGAGTCCTCACCATCTGAAGAAAAGCAATAGGTAAGAATTAGAGAACGCCCCCAACTATATGCATCAAGGGATATGAAACTAAACAGCTAGCTACACTAGCCTAGGTGGACATGGCAATGCTAAGGCATCCAAAATCCTCTATTAAGCACACAAGCAAGCAATATATATAGCAACAACACACCAACAAAATCAAATCGATTCCTGAGTGCTCCTATGTGCTCTAAAGTGTCCATTCTATCTAGGCTGCATCCTACGGTCAACCCATGGCTCTGATACCAATCTGTGACGCCCGGTTCCGAAAAAAGAACCAAGCTAACGCATATGTGTGCCCAGGATGTTCATCACACATACACGAGTGCAATCACAAACGATACACATATAATTACCACATAATAAGATTAATTAACCAAATTCTGTTACACAAACAAGATTATCCTTGAATACAGGCTCTAATGAATATTTATGACAAGTTCAACTAATGCAGCATAAATAAACTAATTAGCAAACTAAACAGCTAGGCAACATAAGCAATAGGGTATAGCGCAGCTCCAATAACACCACATGCAAAGCTGACAGTAGACACGGCCTAGAACTCCGCATTATCACCATTAAACTCCCAATCCTGACCTGCAACTGTTGGGGGGAGGGGGAATTGCAAGAGTGAGTACATGCCGTACTCAGCAAGTGTGGAAAGTATGACATGTGGCTGATTCAAATGACGACAATAATAATAGCAAAGTGTTGAAAAGTACATAAAAACATTTTAAAAGCAATATATTACATGTATGTGAAGTAAACCCATCATAATCATAAGTAATATCATAATACCAAACTGAATTCACTACCACCATCAATAATTTAGATTTCACCATTTGCCAATAACCATATTCAATACCAGAAATAAATCCATAACCATCCATAACCATTACCAAACCATAACCATCCCAAAAACCATCCCAATACCAATTTCCCTCTAATCATGTAGGTCATCCAAGCGCTCATAACCGGGAGCATGGCTATCATGATAGTTTTATTTAACTCTGCAGAGATTGTACCTCTTTACCCACGTTTGTGATTTCATCACCCGTCGGCGACTAAAGAACCTCCCTCACGCCAATTACACTTCCTTTGGTGTATGGCCAAGAGATCACAAAATAGCCTTTACAAAGGGATTACTAGCCTATTTAGACCCCATTGATGTTTCACCGGTGGCGATGTCTCCCGCAGAGCACATCTTCAACCAAGGGCCCCCTCTTGAGCCATTCGGATCCTAGGGTAGTCCCACCAATCATCAACAAACCCAATCCGACTACCCCTTCCCCGAGCATCCACAATGGTCCAAACAGCACTAGCAAAGCCCTAATTAATCAGCTACGCCACACCCATACTTGGCCTTGTGGTGGCACTGTAGTCGTGGCTTATTCTCGCATGAACCGGTCCTTAGATCTAAACAAGCAAACCACCATTACATCCAACCCATCCACATACCGGACTTGCTTAGATCACCCATTACCATACCATGTTTAACCAGTTCATGTTAACCATAGTCTCATTCATGCATAATTAAGTTGAGTGGTATAGTTGTTCCCATCCCAGTTGATTAAGCGAAGCAAAAGGTAAAAAGTCCATCCCGACTCTCTACAAGATATTTCAGGTGACAAGGGTGGTCAAACAACACTAGTAAACTTCCTACCATAGGATTCCCATCAATTTGACACAAGCATGCAATTTACAAACAAAAGATTTATTTTAAAAACAGGATCAATATACCTCAAGGACACTTGCCTTTCTCTTGCTGTTGATTAGGGTCAAAGCCTTCAAACTCTTGGTGCTGTAGATCCTCGGCGGCACTTTCTAGCGCAAATCCGTCTAATCCGCACAATAATCATACAAGACAAAAAACACAATCAAAGAGTGCACAAATATTACTTAATATGTCATGACATGCATGATTAATGCAAATGCAAGGTAGAACTTGTTAATAGATTGCTTTTAATGATAACTAACTAGTTCTAATAGATTTTAACAAGTTTATACAGGTTTGGAGTTTATTAGATCAAATTTTAGAATTAATTCAACCCAATGTAACCAGCAAGATCGGACTAGTCCGCTAGGGACCGGACAAGTCCGCACTTTACGTGATCAGCAGATTAGGGTTTTCTAGATCGACGTAAATTCAGAGATTAGGGGTTGAATTCACGTAAGGAAAAGAGAATAGAAGGTATACCAGGTGTTTAGAACTCCAATGAATCAAGAAACTTGGAGGTAACACTTGGATCTTGGTGATCTAGGGTTGGTGATGAACTTGGGGATGAATTGGTGGTGAAGCACGAAACTTGGTGGAGATCTTGATCCTCTTACATTTCCTCCTTTTCTTCTTCTTGCTTGGGATCTTCTCCTCCCTCCTTGATGGTGGCTCTCCACGAACTAGGGTTTGGGTGGGTGGAAAAGTGGCAAATAGATGTCAAACCAAGCGGCGGGGCTGTTTATATAGAGGTGGAGGCTAGGATTAGATGGATTTCGAGTTTTGGGATGAGTAGAGGCCGGTTTAGAGTCCCACATGGGCTCTAAAAGAGTTGGGCACGACGTACCTAGGCCCACTTAACGTGAAACCCAAGAAACAAGTCGTAAAACAAAAGATCAACTCGGAGTCGCGAAATATCGGACAAGTCCGGACAGGACCGGACTAGTCCAAAGTCGTCCAGAGAGAAAATCGGACAAGTTTGGCCAAACATCGGACAAGTCCGAATTTGAACAGAAAGGAAAACGGACAAGTCCGCTGGAACACCGGACTAGTCCAGAAAAACCCAAGGACTTAGCAATTTTTTAAGGATTCATGGAACATCGGACTAGTCCGCACAAAATCGGACAAGTCCGAAAGTTTCCAGTGCCAAAAATCAGACTAATCCGCAGCAAAAACGGACAAGTCCGTTTTTAGTCAGAGAGAAATCGGACTAGTCCGCAGCAAAAATGGACTAGTCCACACTTTCCTGCGTTTTAAGTGCGGTTTTGTTCCAAATCAATTTTAAACTTGTTCCTCTTTATGTGGATTAATGTTAAACATGTATATGAATGTATGCAAGGAATGATGCATGAAAATGAGGGTGTTACACCAGGTGAGTCCATCGACGATTTATTTGCTCGTTTTAATAAAATCTCAGCAACTTGCGTAGTGTTAATGTTAAATTTTCAGATGCTGAAAATGCTAGGCAACTGTTAAGTGCATTAGACATGTCGATTTGGGAGATGAAAGTTACATCTATTAATAAATATACTATCACGAGTAAACTTACTTTAGATGTTCTATATTCTAAATTGAAAACTCATGAACTTGACATAATATCACATAAGAACTCCAACAAGTCTCTTTCATTTATTTTACAACGTGACATTCCTAGCTCTAGCCAATCTTCATTGAACGGATTGAAGAGTTTCCAGAGGAGGAGCTAGCACTTCTCTCTACCCGGTTCTCAAAAGCATTGAAAAATGTGAGAACAAGAAGGAGAGGAAGTGGCAGGTCTAAACGATGCTTCAAATGTGGTAAAATAGGACACTTTAATACAGATTGCCCTAATATTTCAGGTCTTACTTCTCGTGATGAGAAGCAAACAAAGTTCTAGTCCTCCGATCTGCAAACAAGAAAAAGAAGGGTTTTACAGGTCGCCAATTAATAAACGTTTTCTCTCCGCACTACAAGAACCCAGCTCAAGCAATGTGGACATCCCAAGTGATGAAGATGAAGAAAATTTGCCATATACGTGTTTCATGGCGGGCAACTTAAGTTCAAGTATGGAGGAGGCCGAAGGGTCAGCGACAATGATGAGGTAAATCACTCATACGAGAAACTTGTTCATGGTCTTTTTCGTGCTGCTACTATAATCAAGAAAAAGGACAAAAAACTTAGGGACAATGCTGTCAAAATTGAATCACGAGAATCTGAAATTAATCGGCTAAAATATTTGATTCCTAGTGATGATTCTTGTCCCTCATGTGAATTGATATATGACCAATTTTCCTCCTTAAGAAGTGCGCACACCTCCACACTTGATAAACTTGAACTTGAAATAGAAAAGAACAAAAAGCTTGCTGCTCTTAATGATAAAAACTTGAAAGATGCAAGCTGTTCTATAATTGATTTGCATTGTTCTAGTTGTGATGATCTTAATAAGAAACTACATGATGCTATGAATGAGATTTCTGGTTTGAACAAAACTTTACGTTCTCATGATGTTAAATATTGTTCTGATTGCAAGTTAAAAGGAAATGCTTCATGTGAAAACTGCCTAGACTTGTCTAATAAACTTGATGACATGCATAGGACACTAGAGCGAAAGGAAATCCTAATGACTAGAATTATCTAAGTTTTAGAATGTCTTGTTTAAGAGACTAATTTTTTTTACTGGAATTCCATTCTTGAATATGTTCTCAACTTAATTAATGATTTTGTAGTGGGAATAAAAATCTAACTTGATGTGGAATTCCTTTAATACTTGCAATGATAAATCTGGTTTAGGTTTTGATTCTTTTGCTCATGCTAAGGCACATCCATCTAAAGTTGTTAACTCACTAGGAAGTGGTTTGATTAAGACAGTTCCTAAAGAAAAAGAAGTGGTTTCAAATCTGCAAGAGTGTTGTCTCATTCGATTTCTAATAAACATGTTGTTTGCTCATCTAGACATGAACATAAGGTTAGATTTTATAGTACCTACTGTGGTAGAGATGGTCATGTCATAGATTTTTGTAATAGACTAGATAAACAACAGAAAAAGAAAAGATGCTAGCTAGATCTCCTAACAATCATGAAAAATTTGCTCCTCATCCTAAACCTAATGTTAGGAACTTGAACCTGCTGTAATGCGTCATAAACATGCAAAGTTTGCTCCCAAACCTACCATTTTTTGTGCTACACATGTAACACCTCGTAGATCATTAGTTGGGTACAAAAATCCTCAAACTTTGGCCTATAAACCTACCATTTTATCTTAGCTTTTGTGTGTTGTTCCTGCTGGACGTCGTGTGACTCAGTATTGTATTACTAAATGCCTTTTGACTAACCCCAGTATTGAGTCATCGATGTATTGTGCTTCTATGTAGGTTACACGCTTGGGGAAGGAGAACATATGGATTTTTGATTCAGGTTGCGCACACCACATGACCGGTCCTTCATGTGTTTAATCTTTTGGAGATGCATATCCGCAGGGAGAGAGTATTTTCATTGAAGATGAAGAAGGAGATGAGCTGCTGCCTGAAATTTCAGGAATAAACAATAACATTCTAGATATTGATCCCGCTCCACAACCAGCACCGACGATGACTCTTTCTGGTTCAGAGCATCCTCAAGCTACAAGATCTTCTATTTGTGATGAACATGAAGAACAAGGAGCTTGTGAAGGTCTACTCCCCTTCGCGTCCTCAAAAGTCACCCCCCCCCCCCACAATAGATTATCGGAAACTTGCATGAACGGGTCACACAGTCTAGGTTTTTCGATCCAAACTCTAATGCTCAATCTGCTTTTGTTGCTTCTTTTGAATCCAAAGATATATCAAACACACTCACTAATGAATCTTGGATTATTGCCATGCAACAAGAGTTAGAAATTTTTTAAAGAAATAATGTTTGGAAACATGTACCTCCACCTCATGGTCACACTTTAATTGGAACTAAATGGGTGTTTAAAAATAAACAATGTGAGGATGGGGTTGTGGTTAGGAATAAGACTAGGTTGGTTGCTCAAGGTTTCACACAAGTTGAAGGTCTAGATTTTGATGAAAGTTTTGCTCCTATTGCTAGATTAGAACCCATAAGAATTTTTTTAGCTTTTGGTGCACCTAAAGGATT
The DNA here is from genome assembly GCA_036927565.1 of Tuctoria greenei. NCBI lineage: Eukaryota > Viridiplantae > Streptophyta > Magnoliopsida > Poales > Poaceae > Tuctoria > Tuctoria greenei. The sequence continues at coordinate 19,586,687 of JAYESD010000010.1, read as the reverse complement.
CAAGTTATATCAAATGGATGTTAAAAGTGCTGTTCTTAGTGGCGACATAGATGAGGAGGTTTATGTCAGGCAACCACTGGGTTTTGAAAATCCAGATTTGCCTAATCATGTTTACAAATTGTCCAAAGCCTTGTACGGTCTCAAACAAGCCCCTAGAGCATGGTATGATAGGTTAAAAACATTCTTACTTGAAAAGGGTTTACCATGGGCAAGGTTGATAAAACTCTTTTTGTGCTTAAGCATGGCAATGACTCACTATTTGTTCAAATGTATGTGGATGATATTATCTTTGATTCTGCTTCTCATGATCCTGTGTCCAAGTTTTCAGCTATGATGAGTTTAGAATTTGAGATGAGTATGATAGGAGAACTCACGTATTTTTTGTGGCTGCAAATCAAGCAAACCAAGGAGGGTACTTTTGTCCATCAAACAAATTATATGAAATACCTTCTTAAGCGCTTCAACATGGAAAAAAACAAGCCTCTTCGAACACCAATGGGAACAACAACAACACTTTAACTTGATGAAGATGGTAAACCCGCGGATCAAAAAGAATATAGAAGCATTCAAAGTTGCCTAGAGGGGAGTGAATAGGCAATATGATCTGAAATTTCTTGATCAAACGAGATTAAAAACTCTGAGGCCAGACTAGTCCGCTCAGTACACAGGGAAAATCCGAAAACTTGATTTTTACAAGTTATTTGCTAATTTTACTTTTACCCAAGATAGATACAATGTCTAGCAACCTAATACAACTTTGATTAACAAGTGAGTGCAAATTGGTTGCAAGATTTCAATGATGAACAATGTGAAGAACAATATGAACTCTAAAGGCAATTCTAGTGAATAGTAGAAAGTAAAACGACAAGTGAGACACAATTTATCGCACTGTTTAGTTTCATGAAGAAACCTACATCCACGTTAAGAAGTCCACCAAAGGACATGGTCTCATTTGATCCTAATCTCACCAAGCCACCACAAAAGGTTTGCTTGGTTTCCACTAATCACAAGGGTAATCACTAAGTTCTTTGGGCTTCTCACAAGTTGAGGCTCCCACAAATGATTTACAGCAAGGGGAACAAGAATCTCAATAGCTACAAGCCACAAAACGGGACACCAAGTGCAAGAGATCAAACCGAGAGCCAAAGCAAGTCGATCTTCCTTCTTTCCCATTTCCAAACCCTAATCTCCAGAAGATTTGGTTCTAGAGGGCCAGTAGGTGGAGTAGAAGGCTTAGAATGGCTCAAGTAAACTTATGGCGGAGCTAGGGTTCAAAAGTTTTCAAATGGGAGTCGGGGGTCCCATTTTTATAGGGTCCCCAAAACTAGCTGTTGCCAGCATTGAATGTCCGAACTAGTCCGGCCTGGAACCCCAAACTAGTTCAGTCTACTGGGTCCGCACTACGTCACGCTCCACACAGAGTGACGTACCCTCTAAAGTTTGAATTTCAAATGGTCATGACATATCGGACTAGTCCGGCCAACAACGGAATAATCTAAACTCAAACAAAAAGTATTGGTCCACTCAAAAACGTACAAGTCTGCAGATACCGGACTAGTCCGACCAATGGGACGGAGAAGTCCAACCAACAGGACTTAGCCTTAGAAATCCCTTCTCACTGAATACCACGGGCTAGTCCGCAACAAAATAGACAAGTCCAAAGTACAATAAAAACCTTTAGTCTGACCGAAATCGGACTACTCTTGGAGCTTCGGACTTGTTTGGCCCCTGTGGACGACAAGTCCGACCTCCCGGGACTTAGCTTTGAAAACTATCACCATGCGAAGAACGGACTAGTCCATCCCCAAGGTACAAGTCCGAACTCACATAGAAAACCTTAGTCCGTCCCAAAACGGACTACTCTGGCACACCCGAACTAGTCCGGCCCTGAGGCCTGGACAAGTCCGGTTCCCTGGGAGTACTCTCAACAAGGCTTCTCACTTAGGTGTTCTCTCAACCACGACTTTGAGCCCTCTTCTATGATATCAATGAACTTGATACACACACCCTCACACATAGAAGGCTAGTCTAAACTCAACATATAAGAAACTCTAATTTCTATGCTTGAGTCTTCGACGCCCATCTCAATCTTTTCCTTTTGAGGGATTTTCTTTCATTTCAATCATCAAACCCGTGCTTAAGATAAACTTAGCTCATTAGTTTCTTAATTTTTTGTCATCAATCATCCAAAACCCACGGGGATGCCTAGATGCACTTTCAATCTCCCCCTTTTTGTGATTGATGACAACACATTGAGCTTCAAGAAAAATGATATAAATTGGTTTTCATAACAAGTGTGAGCATGAGTAACTCCCCCTCAATGTATGCATCATTAAAGAAGGATTTTAGAGAGTTATCATACATACACATGTTATGGTGGGGTGCCTAAGTGATGTGTCTATTATTTGTGATGATAAACACGAGTGCGAAATAGGCAATATTAAGCATCACATCACAATTAAGCATAGCAAACATCATAATTTGCATATAGTCCTTAACACAAATGAAGTCTTAAACATATTTAAATGTGAGAGTTTTAAAATATAATACATGTCCATAGGACCACAAGAGAGACAACAACTCTAAAAAGAGAGTACCCCTTCCAATCTCTCCCCCTTTGGCATCACGACACCAAAAAGGAAAAGAGGTAGGCAGTCCTACAATCTACTCATCATCGTCATCGTCTTGTTGGCCATTGTCGCTCTTCGTAGCCTCTAGATCTTCAATGTCCTCATTGTAGCCTTCATCGTTGGTGGCAGCCTTGGAGGTTCCATCTTCCTCAAAGTGAGCGAGTTCATCGGTGGTGAACTCGGGAAATGGAGTCAACTCTCCATCACTCTCCACGGAGGGAGATATGGGAACCTCGAGCTTGTCGCACATCACCTTGATGTACTTCTCTTGGTGAAGCTCCATGTGACGAGTCTGAATTTCCACCTTCTGGCAAGAGGAGAAAAGTGCCTTGTAGCACTTGAAGAAGCCACTTTCGGAGTGTGATGGAGGAGGAGGAGGTGGAGAAGCCACCGGATGAGAGGAGGAGGCAGAAGGATTGACATTTGTTCTTGTTGGTGCAATAGGCTCGGGAGGAGGATGTTGAGGGCGAAGCCTCCGATGAGTAACATCCTTCTTAAATTTCAGCCCGGAGACCTTCTCAATTAGGTACATGATATAAGGTGCATAGCCACACGAGCGGTTGGGGGTGTGAGAGATGTTGAAGATGTCATCAAAGATATACTCCACAATGTTGAATCGGGCATCCCCATCAATGAGCACCATCAGATGCCTCAAATTTCCTTGAATGGTCCCCACATCTCCATCCTTGGGGGCGATTGTATTCCTTAAAATACAGTTGAGCATACTATAGAATGGCTTGATGTTCCTTATGTGCCCCGGGTCATAAACTGCATGGCTTGTATACATGTAATCCAAATCATCTCTATTAACAGCCTTGAGATTTGAAATAATGATCTCGTTGTCATTTTGATCCTCCAAGCCAAGAATCTGGGCGAACTCTCAATATGTGACAGAGTATTGTTTTCCATTAGTGATCCAAGTGATCCTCCGATCTCCTTGATTATGAAAGTAGACTATGGTGTAGAATTGCACAATCACTTCAATGTTTCAATCATATCTGAATGCCATGAGATCCTTGAGTCCATTGCGTTCTATGGCCTCAATCACCGCATTGAATGCAACATGGTTCTTCTCCGCCATGTAATCCCAATAAATCCATTGAGCGTCGGTTACTGGAGTTTGCTTGGTCATATAGACTGTTCGATAGTAATCACAATTGAAGTCACACCAAAAACGAGGGTCGGCGGTGTGCATCTCATACCTATAGCAGTCTTCCATCCTCAATATTTTTGCCTTTTCTACCCCTTTACTCTGAATAAGTTGGCTTCAACAGTTGCTTGTCGATTTGGATTCCTAGTAGGTGAGGACATCCTCAAAGGGCCAAAGGGTTGTGAGGACCCCATTTTACTCTTTTCTTTTATGGTGACACCAGCTTGCAACTTGCCTGCGGGCTTCTTCACAGTTGGTGCTCTCTTCTTTGGTGGTTCATCTGCCAGTGCTTTGCCTTTGTCCTTTGCACCTCTAGCCGCTTGAGTTTTTGTTTTCTCACCCATAGTGACAAGCCTCTTCTTCCTTGGAGCTAGTACGACTGCAGATGAGTTATGAGCTTCTCGTTGTTGTTTCTTGGACTTTCTTGCCTCAGTCCTCGACTCGAGGAGAGCTATAGGAAGCTCTCGCTCCTCACGAGCACGACGATAGGTTTCTTGCCTCGCTGTATCATGCACGCGATCAGATAGAGGGGAGTCGTCAGGATTTGAAATCATCTCAGAGAAGAGATGAAGAAGAGAGTATATGAGTCCAAGGATGTGGAATATTGCGTTAGAATTCACAAAAACGATCAAGGTTAGGGTTTTCACTGTGAACCTCAGACTTGTCTGACCAAGAACGGACTAGTTCGCACGAGCCGGACTTGTCCGCCCTGTAGCTAGACGTGTACAGTGTACACAGCAAGAACCCTAATCTTGAGGATTTTTTCAAAAAGTACGGATCCAGGCACAATATTCCAAGGATAAAATTACAATGACATATAGAACATCTTTTGTCAAGAGGTTTCTATCAAAAGACCTAAAAGATTTGAGTTTTGAAGGATTTAGGGTTTGGTCAAGAATACCTCTTCAAATCCTTAAATCCATGAAATGTGGATAAAGAATCGGCCTAGGATGCTTGGGGAAGAGTTCCCACAAACCTTGGGGCTTCATTCCATGGATTGGAATAGGTTTTTGATGGATGGAATCAAAAACCGCCAATTTTGGGCACAATTTTCGTGTTTTAGAAGAGATAGTGTGAGTGGAGAAGTGAAGAGTCGGGGAGCCCGCTAGGAGGTTAAGTCCCCAGGGGTCGGACTAGTCAAGTTGTGAAGAGTTAGGGAGACCGTAAGGGAGGTTAAGTCCCCAGGGGCCAGACTAGTCCGGTTGGAGACCCAGACTTGTCCGGCCTGCAAACTCATCTTGGACTGCCTGAAGGGCCGAACTTGTCTGGCCACGGGATGGACTAGTCCGTCCCAAAGGCTAAAAACACATATATATTTGAGTTTTCACAGCGTCGAAGTGTGTGATTGACACTTCCCTCGGTACTACTAAAATGTTGTCCGCGGAGATTCGTATTCGGTTTAGGCGCGTGGAGATTAGAACGAGATGGAGACATAGAGATTTTTACGTGGTTCGGGCCGCCTGAGCGTAATAACCTACTCCACGGGTTGTTTGTTGATGAGTATGCGGTGTCTTGTGTGCGTATGAGCTTAGTTGTCTCTATACCGTGCGGTGCAACCCTTTTATAGTTTAAGGACTGGCCGTTACATCAGCGTGGCCCAACATGTGGCCCTGGCGGTAGTTAATTGCCTAATACACAATCTATGAATATTAAGCGTAATTAACAGTGTGATAACGCACCTTAATGGCACCGTTAACGGTGTTAAGGGTCATCTGATCATGTGTCATTAATATGACATTAATGATACGTAATCAGGTCTTGTAACTGTAGCTTTAACAGCCCCTTGAATGTTTGTGACATTGGAGATCCGCCAGTCTCCTCTTTGCTGTCTTAGGTCCAGAGGCTTGACACGTGGCGGCTCCGTAGCTTCCTATCATGGGGAGGCAGGTCTGGAGCCACTATACACGTGGCAGCACCGAAGATTCCCTCTACTGGGGGCTAGGTCATGGGTCACTGGACATGTGGCAAGACTAAAGCTTCCCTATAAAGGTAGTTAGGTCCGGCCTTGTGTTACACGTGGCGGTGCCGGAGCTACCCAAACGAGGGAGGCGGGTCCAGTGCTATGTAACACGTGCACCCTTCAGAGGTCTTCAACTTGGACGGGTGGAACTCCTTAGTGTTTCTCGAGGTATCGTGGGGTACCCGGTATGCAGGGTACCGACAGTGGCTCCCGGGCCCACCTATAGGAGAAACACTTTGGGTTAAGTTATTCTACCAAAGGTGGGGCCATCTTCAATTCCCGCGCTGTGGCTTTGAAGGTCTTCTGATGTGCCGTTGGAGTGATGGTTCACTGTTAAACCATCACCACGTAGCTTCTTTTGAATGCGGCAGGTGAGATCCTTGCGTGCGGATCTCACGCAATTGAAGGTCGCCGATTCCCAATACAAAAACCGTATCAGTTCCGTGCGCCCTGTCAGGCCGCCGCCCTCGGACTTCCAGCTTCCCATCATGACAACGGTTCGCCTGGGGTATTAACTTCGACTTTTCCACCGAAGTGGTCCCGAGCCCATTTGTTATTGATGGGGTAGGTTTTTAAAATGTGGTCTTGATCCCGCTGCGGTTTCCATCCAAGCGTTGCAGAGGTTTACTTAAGAAGGAAAACCTGCACGGTTTGAGGACTCTTTACGCTTTAATTCGAACTTGCGCTTAGAGCCTACCAACCTTTGCTTATCCCTTCCAACTTTTCGCTCCACTTTGCCGCGTTGGAGTTGGGTATTTCTCGCAATAGAATCAAGACCAACGAAGATCTGTCGAGGGTCCGGACCTACATGGGGTGGTCCAGCGACTCCTGCAACAACGACATCCGCTTCAGCAAAGTCCCCTTCAAGAAGGAGCGCACCAGAGAGATGGTGTACTCTTCGGCGTACGCCATGGTGGGTCTGATCCTTCCTTTCTCAAGATTTCTCTTGATGCTGCTGGATTTCTACGGCCTCCAGCTTCATCATCTCGGCCTCCACTCCCTCTTGCTGGTGGCGACCTTCGTCCACTTCTGCGAGATGTGGGTGGGCGTGCCTCCGTTCATTGAGCTGTTTTGGACCTTCTTTAAGGTCCACACCACCAGAAAGAGGACGGGGATGATTGGCTTCTACTACTTCGTGAAGTGCAAGAATTGCCCCTTAATGTACTTGAAGGCCTTCCCCTCCGACAAGTGGGGCGACTAGAAGAAAGATTGGGTGATCATGACAGTGGAGGAGCACGAGAGGATGGAGCTTCCCAAGGGTCTCCCCAATGTCGACACTGACGCCTGAACGTAGTTCCAAAGCTGTCAAAAGCATACAAGCCCATCCTAACAAGGATCCAGGAATGCGTAGAGGGTGGAGTGACCCCTTAGACAGTCTTCGGCAATTTCCTGGTGAACAGGTGGGCTCCGCTGAAGACTAGGGAGTGGTTCGCATGGTCTTTAAATAGTGAGATGGATCATAACCGAGTTGAAGTCAGTTTGAATACCAACATGGAAGCCTTGAAGCTCCATCTCAAGAAATTTCAGAATGGAGTTATCTCCCACGACGCCCTGGCTGCGCCGGCTGCCTTCTTGCCTCTGAACATTGTACCATAGGGTAGCAGGGAGCTCCGGAGAAGAATGTTGGCACTGGATGACCTCGGCGTGGTCAAGAGGCGCCAAACATCTGGGGTTGCAATCCCCGGAGCTTCAGAGAGGGTGACCCCCATTGCTCTAAGCCAGAAGGTTGATGACGCTAGAAAGGGCAAGGAGCTGGCCGAATCTTCCAACCAGAAGAGGAAGTTGAGGCATGCTGATGGGAGCTCCGTCAAGTTGGCTCTGACTTCAACATCCCCTTCTCCCTGGCGAAGCAGATCTTTGGCGGCCATGCCTCCTTCAGTGCCGACATCCTCGAGGGGTGCTAGCTCTGGTAGATCGACTCCAGTCCTAGCGTCAGCCACGAGTTCTAGGTCCGAAGGTCCTTCTCAGCCCAGGGAGGTCCCGGCTGAGGAGACGCCGACGAAGGCGACAGGTCCCGTGCAGCATACTAGAGCTTCTGCCACACCAACTACAATGGGTTCTGGCTCCGATCGCCCAATGAAGAAATTATGCGCCAACTGGAGGAGTAGCATCCCTAGGTAAGCTTGCGCCTTCACCTTGGGTTGCTATTTTTTTTATCATGTCTCGAATCTTTCTATACTTTGTTTGCAGGGCGTCAAAGAAGGGAACTAAAACTCCGACACCTGCTACAGTGACTGAGGCTGTGCAGGCGGAGGCTCCAGCTTCAACCCGTATGCCTCCCCAAGTGGCGTCTATGGTCACGACAGCTCCGATGCCGGTTGTCGTGGATTTGGATCCAGAAGCGTCGCCAGAGGATCCTGTGGTAGCGCCAGACCACAGGGGAGAAGTTTGTGAAGATGTTCCAGCGGTTGTAGCATCGAAGACTGAAGCTCCGGTGCAGGAGACGTAGATGGCGGAAGCTCTGGCGTTTGAGCTAGAGGTAACCGAGCCTCCGGCGCCTGTGCCGGAAGTTGTTGAAGATCCAACGCTTGCGCCAGAGGTGCTCGAAGTTCTGGCCTCCGTGCCCGAGATTGTTGAAGCTCCGACACCTGAGTCGGATGCAGTGGAATTACCGATGCCTGAGCCAGTGGTAGTGGTGGGGGCTCCGAATGAAGCTCCAACGTCCGCCCTAGAGACGATTACTCCGGAGGTGCCCATGTCCGAGCCGAAGCACCCAGAGGAGTCGGTGGCAGGCCCTCTTCCCACAAAGCCGACGGTTTAAGATCCGTCTGGGGGACCTTCGGCATCAGCCCCGGAGGTTGAAGTTCCCTCAATGGGACCCTCGTCAGCGTCTGTAGGAGCAGAAGAGCTTCTGGGCGGCCCTAGTTCCACAGGACCACAGGGGACCAGACTTGTGGCGTGGGACCCAATTTTTGTACTTGAAGACCCCTTGGAGCTGGCGGAGGAGATCCCAACAGGTACGGAGCCAATTCCAGTCCAGCTCGCCTTGGATCACGACAACAAGGTCCTCGAAGAAGAGCACCAGACCTTGAGGCGTTGGTGCAACAGACTTCACTTCGAGATCAAGCTGGCACAGACAAGGCTTGCTGACCAACGAGAATGGGTCGAGAAGGAAAAGGCCCGGATGGAATATTGGGGCCAGTTGCTGGAGGAGAGGGAGACCTCCATCAGGGCCCTCGATCCAAAAAGTCGAGAGATTCTCGAGCACGCCAGGAAAAGCAACGAGGCTGGTGATTATCATCAAGACAACCTCAACACGCTGAATGAAATTCTCCTAATGCGCCGAGAGGACCTCAATGAGAGGGAAGAGAAGCTCTTGGAGAAGCAGGAGGACATCATGAAGAAGGAGGAGGAGCTCACCCAAAAACTGTCTCTGGGAGAAAAAAACTTAGCTGACCGCACAAAAAAGCTTGATCAGCGGTGCAAGCAGGAGGAGGAGAAGCACTGGAAGGTGGGACAGGAGCTCTACAAGAGGGAAGATGATGTCGCCACCAGGGAAGAGAGAGTGAGAGGCATAGAGAAAGATCTGGCAGACCGCCAGAACCGCATCCACCTCCGGGAGTCAGAGCTTGCTGATCGTGAAAAACAAGTGGCTGAAAGCATTCAACAACAAGCCAAGGAGGCCGAGTGCTTCGCCTGGGAGAGTTTGGAACCTGCGACTGCTAGGCGGTCTCTGGAAGAACTGAGGAGTGTGAGGGAGACTGAGTCCCAGCGAGTCTAGGATTTCCTGGGGCACGCTGACAATGCTTTGGTGTCACTTAACTTCAGTACGGTATGTCCAGCTGACCCAGAACCAGAGCTGGACAAGGAACTGGTGGTTTTGAGCTCTACAGCAGCAAGCTGGATGCCATGGGTGACGTCATCGTCGTCCAACTGGAGACGGTGGGGAAATCTCTGGCCAAGAACGTCGTCGAATATGTGCTAACATGCTTCAAAAGCCGGGTCCCCCAGCTATCTCTAGATCCGGTGATCGAAGGATCCATCCTTGAAGAAGAAGATGCCACCAAGGCCAGCGTCTGTGAAGCTGCGAAGAAAGTTGCCTCGTATTTTCATAGAACCTATGACCTTTTTCTTCTACATCCACTTGTACTTCTCCAATTTTGTAATCTAGTCCTCAAATGAATGAAATCCAATCTTTTTGAAATGAATGAATTCCATTTTATATTTGTCTTCAATGCATTGTCCTTTATCTTATTGGCCCCCTGGTAGATGTGCACAATTTGATTGCAAACATGTACCAAAAGGATCTGACAATGTCTTGATGACTTGAAAGCTTCGAACTTGTAGCTAGAACGCTTAGCTTTTAGGTCTGAAGTTTACTTCCGACATCTCCAGGGACCCTTTGTGACGTCGATGGCGGGTCCCATAGGAGGTGTCGGAACTTGATAGGTTCGACGGCGCCCACTGTCAATGCGTGAAACATCGATGGCGGGGCCCCTGGGGGTTGTTGGAGCTTTATAGCGCTGACGGTGATGAGGACATCACAACAGCAGAGACGCACATTGAAATGCAAGGACCAATCACAAGAGCACGAGCACGGTTAATAAATCAGCAGGTGAACTCGCACCTAACTTCTTTTGCATGTGAGTTTGAGAATAGATTGCTATGTGATGATTGAATTGTTATTAGGAATAATGGAAAATATCAAGTGAAGGAAAGAGGCATTGGGAGCATGGAGAACAAGCTGGGACGTCCACAAGTTGATGGAAGCAGTTTACAACTCGGACTCGAGTTCAATTCGGAGTCCACGAGCAGTCCACCTTAAAATGGATGCCCAGGATGCATACAAACTCCGTTTTTGACGTTCTATATATGCACGGAAAGAACAGAAGATAAACTTTCCAATGGCTCTGGTCCCACCTCAAAATTCTTCTGAAGGCATAATCGTTGAAACAAGTCGAGTCCAGATTTCTGTCCGGTGCTGCGCCATTGAGTCGGGCCTTTGGACCTTGTATCCCATACGGGTTCATTAGGGACGCGTCTAATCGTGTTTTGGTCGAACCCTAGCCTTTAAATACTGCAGCCGCTAGTCATATTCGGTGGGTTTTGCTTAGAATAACAATTTTGCCGTTCTATGGTTTGTGAGACCTCAACTTCTCAATTTCAGATCGTGTCTTCTACGTTCTTGCTTGTGTTTTCGGTTCACTTGCAGGGATTAGCCTTCTTGGCGAGGTCAAGTGTGTGCCACACGGTTGATAACCAATGGAGCAGTAGTGTAGTGATTGCAGGGGTATTTGAATCGCTCAAGTGTCATGGATCATCAACATCGAGTTCTCCACCCTAATCGACTTACCTTTTAGAAGATCGGGCCTAAACCTACTAATCCATTGTTATCATATTTCCAGGTCGCCCATGAGTTATCTTTGTTGTCCTTCAATTAGATTTTTTTTCGTACGTAGAGTCCACAGAAAATAAAAAAATAGATCGTTTTTACCGCTTCCTAGAATATAGTGCCTGCAGTTTCGTTTGTCAGTTTGTATTGTTGAGTTTGCATTCGTGTGGTTGAGTCTTGTTGCTGGTTTATCTTTGTGTTTTGGGTCCTAGTTATCATGTTTCGTCCTTGTTTTCTTGCTGTTTGACACCTATTCCACAATCCCTAAATAACAAACTGATCCACCACGTTCATCGGTTTGCCCTAGCTAGCCGCCTTGTGTGAACTCCCGTATCGACAGCCCTAGATTAGGTGACAAACCTTTGTGCCACTCATCCTTGAATCATCACACACCACCCCATTAGTTTCTGTGCAAATTCCCTATCGTTTTCATATCCGATTGCGAGTTCTGTTCTTAAACTGAGTTGGAATCAACATACAAAAATTGTAACTCGGACAACCTACCTTAAAACGGCCATAACTTTCGCATACGAACTCAAAATCGGGCGATTTTTTTTTCAAATTCATCTATGCAAAATTTTACATCTGATTTTCAGCAGCGTAGTTGCGTTTGGCGAAATTAGATTGCCCTAACTCCCCTCGGAAGATAGGCTATCCAGCCTCCGAAGTTTCAACACGAATTTTAAAGAATCTTCTTGATTTTCTATAGGCCGCATATTACATCCAATTGAGATGAAAATTTGTGTACTTCATATCTTCGTGCTGCCGAGTAAAGAAAAAAATCAAAAAACTATTACAAAAACGAAAAAAATAGTGAAGAACACGCATATTAAAGCAATTGGCCTATACCACTTGATGTTGTTTTCTTGGTTATATCATTTTGTCTTTTGTTTGCCTTGCTACTTCCTTGTGTTGTGCTAGGCCCTAGAGCACTTGGTTGACCAGCAATAGTTTCCTACATTGAATACTTATTCAACTTTGTTTAACTGTTAACGATTTTCTTCTTATTGGACACCATATTGTTCCATCCAAGCTCCACCTTTCTCTTGAGCGTAACAGATACCTTTGCAATAACCCCACACTTCTTTGGTTCATCTCGCCGTCCACACCACCTGCTGTGTCGGTAAGAACACTTGTAAGAGCGTGGTAAGACGCTTGAGCGAGAGAGATTGTTTTCTTCCACCTTTCACATTATCACTGTAGTTGATAGGGATAACAAATTTTTGTTGTCTTTTGTTTCCTACTAACAATGGCAGGAGAAGACAATGATGACGAATGTGTTCAACATGCTGAGTTACATGGTATGATGAAGACATGACATATATGTTCACCAAATACAACGCATCAACGGAGGAGTCATTCGCGAACTTGACTCGCCAACTTGATGACCTTGCTCTTCGGATGAATACTTTTGAGGCTCGGTTGCCTCTAGCTAGAAGACATGAAGACAATCCTTATGATAATATGGAAGATCACAACAATCAGCCAAGACTGCCACTTTATCGTCGAGGTATGAAAGGTAATAATCATAACAATTATAATCGTCCTCCTGATGATCCTTTTGCTAAAGTGAAATTTACTATACCCTCTTTTTCTGGTGCATATGATGATGAGGCTTATCTTGATTGGGAGATGACAATAGAGCAAAAATTTAATGCCCATCTTGTTCCTGAACAACATATAGTTCATCAAGCCACTAGTGAGTTTAAGGACTTTGCTGTCATATAGTGGAATGAACTTGTTAAATCTATAACTGATCCTCCAACATGGGATAGATTAAAGGAAGCTATGCGTGTTTGATTTGTTCCTCCATCTTTTCAGCAAGACCTTCACAAAAAATTGCAGCGCTTAGACCAAGATAACATGTCCATAGAGGAGTATTATCATGAGTTACAAAAGGGTATGTTGCGTTATGGGGTAGTAGAAGACATGGATGATAAAATAGCTCGTTTTTATGGGGTTTGAGGTGTGAAATTCAGGACATTGTTGATTACAAGGAATATGATATTGTTAACAGATTGTTTTAGCTTGCTATGTTGGCAGAAAAAGAATTGCAGGACCAACAACAATAACAACAACGCACAAGGAGCAACTTCACGGCCCGTTCGACGCCCACACCATCCAAAATAGCACCATTTTTGACCCCCCGTGCAGCGACTACACCATCCAATGGCGGTCAACGAACTATATCTGCTGCTCCATCTCCTCGCGTGCCGGAGGGTAGCAAGGCGACGTCATTCAATCCTTCGTTGTCCACTCCTTCTATGATTCATACTTCCGACATTAAGTGTCACCGCTGCCAGGGACTTGGTCATATGATGAGAGATTACCCGAGCAAACGAGGATACATAGCACGCGAAGATGGCGGGTATGATAGTACTTCAGATGTTGAAGATGAATATTCTTTTGCTACTGACTTTACAGATCCAAATGATGAACACACCAAAGAAGAGGTACTTGGTACAGCGGCGACGGAGAACTATAGGAGCATCATTGTGCAGCGTCCCTTGAGCTCCAAAGTGGAGACCGATGACAAGCTACAACAACACAACCTCTTCCACATGCTTCCCGTCGTCAAGGACTGCCATGCACACACTATAATTGATGGAGGTAGCTGCAATAACTTGGTGAACACGGACGTCGTCAAGAAACATGGTTTGACAACAAGAGAACACCCTCATCCATACCACATTCAATGGTTCAACAACAACAGTATGGTTCGGGTAACACAAACAACGAGAATACATTTTTCAATTGGTTCTTACCATAATTTTGCTTATTTTGATGTCGTTCCTATGGATGCTTGTTCTCTTTTATTGGTTCGTCCTTGTAAATTTTATACAGATGCTATTCATCATGGTAGAACTAATAAATATACTCTCATGCATAAGGGAAAGAAAATCACTTTGCTCCCCATGACTCCTGTTGAAATTGTGCATTTTGATAAGAGTAAAATCGTGATGGCAAAACAACAAATCTAGAATCTGAAAAGCAACAAGTAATTAAGTTAAATCACCATCGTTGCTCGCAACTAAATCTGACCTTGCTGATTTATTTGATGCTAAGGGGATGTGCTATGCTTTAGTATGCAAAGAAGCCATGTTTTCACTTTATGAATTGTCTATTGTATTGCCCCCTGCTGTTACTAACCTTTTGCAGTAGTTTGAGGATGTGTTTCCCTCCAAGATACCCCCTAGTTTATCACCCATGAGAGACATTGAACACAAGATCGATTTGATTCCAGGAGCAAGTTTGCCAAATCGTGCAGCATACAAGGCGAATCTAGATGAAACTAAGGAAATTCAGCGACAAGTCCAAGATCTTTTGGACCGCGGGTACATTCGTGAAAGCCTTAACCCTTGTTCCATTCCTGTTCTTTTGGTTCCTAAGAAAGATGGTAGTTGGCGCATGTTTGTTGATTGTCAAGCGATTAATAATATCACCATTAGATATCATTATCCTATTCCTCGTTTAGATGACATGCTTGATGGATTGAGTGGTGCTATCATCTTTACAAAAATTGACTTGCGTAGTGGTTAGCACCAAATTAGAATGACACTAGGAGATGAATGGAAAACTGCATTTAAAACCAAGTTTGGACTTTATGAGTTGTTAGTCATGCCTTTTGCGTTAACTAATGCACACATCACCTTTATGCGATTAATGAACGAGGTTTTACGTGCTTTCATTGGACAATTTGTGGTGGTTTACTTCGATGATATCCTCATTTACAGCGAGTCATATGATGGACATCTTGATCATTTACATGCTGTTTTTACTGTTTTGAGAGATGCACGTTTGTTTGGTAACCTCGAAAAGTGTGTATTTTGCACCAATCGAGTCTTATTTCTTGGCTATGTTGTTTCCTCGCAGGGAATTGAGTTGGATGAGGCAAAAATTGAAGCAATCACCAGCTGGCCAGCCCCAATAACCGTCACGCAGGTTCGTAGTTTTCTTGGTCTTGCAGGTTTTTATCGGCATTTTGTGCGGGATTTCAGCACCATTGAAGCACCTCTACATGAGCTAACGAAGAAGGAAGTGCCATTTCGATGGGTCGAACAGCAGCAACAAGCTTTTGATGCTCTCAAATCGAAGCTTACGCAAGCACCATTGCTACAACTTCCTGATTTTGACAAGACCTTTGAGCTAGAATGCGATGCAAGCGGCATTGGTATTGGAGGTGTTCTCATACAAGGAGGTAAAACCGTTGCTTTCTTTAGTGAAGAACTTCATGGTCCTTCTCTGAATTATTCCACTTATGATAAGGAATTGTATGCCTTAGTGCGAGTATTACAAACTTGGCAACATTATCTTTGGTCTAAGGAGTTTATCATACATTTTAATCATGAATCATTGAAGTATCTTAAGTGTCAAACCAATCTAAATAAAAGACATGCTAAATGGATTGAGTTCATAGAGTCGTTTCCATACATCATTAAGCATAAGAAAGAGAAGGAAAATGTCATTGCCGATGCATTATCTAGGTGTTATACCATGCTGTCCCAACTTGATCATAAAATATTTGGTTTGGAAACAATAAAAACATTATATCCTACTGATTTGGACTTCAAAGATGCTTTTGAAGACTGTAGAGAAGGAAGAACTTGGAATAAATATGTGCTGCGAGAGGGTCTCCTCTATCGTGTTAACAAGCTATGCGTTCCAGCTAGCTCCGTTCGTCTATTTCTTTTGCAGGAAGCACATGGAGGAGGTTTGATGGGACATTTTGGAGTGAAGAAAACTGAAGATGTGCTGCCCACACACTTCTTTTGACCAAAGATGAGGCGTGATGTCGAGCGCTATGTGTCATGATGCACTACTCGCAATAAAGCTAAGTCTTGCCTTAACCCACATGGTCTTTATATGCCTCTTCCTGTTCCTAGTGTACCTTGGGAGGATATTTCTATGGACTTTTTTTTTTGGGATTGCCTAGGACTAAGAGGGGGACGTATATTATTTTTGTAGTTGTTGATCGGTTCTCCAAAATGGAACACTTTATATGTAACACTCTCATTTTCATGCATCATGCCCTACATACATTCATATACATGTTTAACATTAACCCACATAAAGAGGAACGAGTTTAAAATTGATTTGGAACAAAACCGCACTTAAAATGCTGAAAAGTGCGGACTAGTCCGATTTTGGTGAGGACTAGTCCGATTTCTCTCTGACTAAAAACTGACTTGTCCATTTTTGTTGCGGACTAGTCCAATTTTTCCTCTGGAAACTTTCGGACTTGTCCGATTTTGTGCGGACTAGTCCGATATTCCAAGAATCCTTGTAAATTTGCTATGTCCCTAGACTTGTCCAGACTAGTCCGGTATTCCTGCGGACTTGTCTGTTTTCCTCCCTGACTAAAGTCGGACTTGTCTGATTTTTTGCCAGACTTGTCCGATTTCTTTTTGACTAACTTTGGACTAGTCCGGTCCTTTTCGGACTTGTCCGATATTTCGTGACTGCAAATTGATCTTTTGTTTTACGACTTGTTTCTTGGGTTTCATGTTAAGTGGGCTTAGGGACGTCATGCCTAACTCTTTTAGAGCCCATGTGGGACTCTAAACCAGCCTCTACTCCTCTCAATCTTGAAATCCATCTAACCCTAGCCTCCACCTCTATATAAACAACCCCACCTCTTGGCTTGACATCTATTTGCCACTTTTCCACCCCACCCAAACCCTAGTTCGTGGAGAGCCACCACCAAGGAGGGAGGAGGAGATCCCAAGCAAGAAGAAGAAGAGGAGGAAACAAAAGAGGATCAATATCTCCACTAATCTTTCGTTCTTCATCACCAATTCATCTCCAAGTTCATCCCCAACCCTAGATCACCAAGATCTAAGTGCTATCTCCAAGTTTCTCGATTCATTGGAGTCCTAAACACCTGGTATACCTTATATTTTATTTTCCTTATGTGAATTTGACCCCTAATCTCCAAATTTACATCGATCTAGAAAACCCTAGTTCGCTAGTTCTGCGAAGTGCGGACTAGTTCGGCCTTCTACAGACTAGTCCGATTTTGCTGACTAAATTGTGTTGAATTGACTCTAAAATTTGATCTAATCAACTCCAAACCTGTATAAACTTGTTAAAAGCTATTAGAACCAGTTAGTGATCATTAAAAGCAATCTATTAACAAGTTCTACCTTTCATTTGCACCAATCATGCATATCGTGTCATATTGAGTAATATTTGTGAACTCTTTGATTGTGTTTCTAGTTTGTATGTTAATTGTGCGGATTAGTTGGATTTGCGCTAGAGAGTGCCACGGAGGATCTACAACACCAAGAGTTTGAAGGCTTTGACCCTAATCAACCGCAAGAGCAAGGCAAGTGTCCTTGAAGCATATTGATCCTGTTTTAAAATAAATGTTTTGTTTGAAAAATGGGAATCCTATGGTAGGAAGTTTACTAGTTTTGTTGACCACCCTTGTCATTTGGAATATATGGTAGAGAGTTGGGAAGGGCTTTTTACCTTTTGCTTCGCTTAATCAACTGGGATGGGAAAACAACTATACCACTTAATTTAATTATGCATGGATGAGATTATGGTTAACATGAACTGGTTAAATCTGATATGGTAATGGGTGATCTAAGCAAGCCTGGTATGTGGATGGGTTGGATGTTATGGTGGTTTTGCTTGCTTTAGATCTAAGGACCGGTTCATGGAGCGACCATCCAGGATTTATATTGCCACCACGAGGCCAAGTATGGGTGCGGCGTAGCTGAATAATTAGGGCTTTGCCAGTGCTATTTTGACCATTAAGGATGCTCGGGGAAGGGGTAGTCGGATTGGGTTTGTTGATGATTGGTGGGACTACCCTGGGATCTGATGGCTCAAGAGGGGGCCCTTGGTTGAAGATGTGCTCAGTTGGAGACATCGCCACCGGTGAAACCTTAGTGGGGTCTAAATAGGCTAGTAATCCCTTTGTAAAGGATATTTTGTGATCTCTTGGCCACACACCTATGGAAGTTTGAGACGACATAATTGAGATTCTATAGTCATCGAAAGGTGATGAAATCACAAACACATGGGTAAAGAGGTACAACCTCTGCAGAGTGTGTCTAAAACTATCATGATAGCCGTGCTCCCGGTTATGAGCAACCTGGACCCTCACATGATTAGAGGAAAAATTGGGAATTTGGAATGGTTATGGTTGGTATTATGGTTATGGTTGGTATTATGGTTATGAATGGTTATGAATTGAGTTCTGGAATTGAACATGGAAATTGGTATATGATGATGGATATGGAATACGGACAGGTATTATGATGATTATATGGTTTATGATGGATTTATTTCATATGCATGTAATATATTGCTTTTCAAATGTTTTAATGTACTTTTCAGCACTCAACCATTATTATATTCATCATTTGAATCAGCTACATGTCATACTTTCCACACATGCTGAGTACGACATGTACTCACTCTTGCAATCCCCCCCTCCCAAATAGTTGCAGGTCAGGATTGAGAGTTTAATGGCGATAATGCGGAGTTCTAGGCCGTGTCTACCGCCAGCATTGCCTGTGGTGTTTTGGAGCTGCGCTATACCCTATTGCTTATGCTGCCTAGCTGTTTAGTTGCTTATTTAGTTTATTTCCACTGCATTAGTTGAACTTGTCATTAATAATCATTAGTGCTTGTATTCGAGGATAATATGGTTTGTTTAATAAAATTTGGTTAATTAATCTTGTTCTGTGGTAATTTTCTGTATATCGTTTGTGATGCACTCGTGTATGTGTGTTGAACGTCCTAGACACACATATGCGTTCACTTGGTTCTTTTTCGGAACCGGGTGTCACATTATACCTTGTCATAAGAATGATAATGCCTCACACATTGCTGATTTATTTATGACGGAAATTGTTCGTTTACATGGTGTGCCAAATACCATTGTTTCTGACCGTGATGCAAAATTTTTAAGTCATTTTTGGAGAACTTTGTAGTATAAAATGGGAACCAGGTTGCTGTTTTCAACTATATGTCACCCACAAACGGATGGACAAACTGAGGTAGTTAATCGTACTTTATCCACTATGTTGCGGGCTATCTTGAAAACAAATTTGAAGTTGTGGGACGAGTGTTTACCACATATAGAATTTGCTTACAACAGATCCGTTCACTCCACGACAAAGGTAAGTCCATTCCAGGTAGTGTATGGTTTCAATCCTCGTGCTCCTATTGATTTACTACCTTTGCCTCCTTCTGAAACTATAAATTTGGATGTTACACAATGATCTGAATTCATTCTTAAGATGCATGAAACTACAAAGAAAAATATTGAAAAGATAAATGAGAAGTATAGGATTGCAGGTAGTAAAGGTAGAAAAGAAATAAAACTTGAACCGGTTGATTTGGTGTGGTTACATTTGAGAAAAGAGCGATTCCCTGAGAAAATCTAAAATTATGCCACGAGCTGCTGTTCCTTTTAAGATTATTGAAAAGATTAATGATAATGCATATAAGCTTGAATTACCTTCCAATTTTGGGGTTAGTCCTACATTTAACATTTCAGATTTGCGACAATACTTGGGAGAAGAAAATGAATTTGAGTCGAGGACGACTCCAATTCAAGAGGGGAGGATGATGAGGACATCACAACAGCAGAGACACTCATTGAAATGCAAGGAACAATCACAAGAGCATGAGCACGGTTAATCAATAAGCAGGTGAACTTGCTCCTAACTTCTTTTGCATGTGAGTTTGAGAATAAATTGCTATGTGATGATTTAATTGTTATTAGGAATAATGGAGAAGATCAACAAGTAAAGGAAAGAGGCCTTGGGAGCCTGGAGAACCAGCTGGGACGTCCACAAGTTGAAGGAAGCAGTTTACAACTCGGACTCGAGTTCAACTCGGAGTACAGGAGCCATCCACCTTAAAACGGACGCCCAGGATGCATACAGACCCCGTTTTCGACGTTCTACATATGCACGGAAAGAGGAGAAGATAAAATTTCCAATGAATCAGGTCCCACGTCAAAATTCCTCAGGACTCATTGGGAATCGTCGAAACAAGTCGAGTCTATATTTCTATCTGGTACTGCGCCACTGAGTCGGGCCTTTGGGCCTTGTATCCCATACAAGTCCATTAGGGATGCTTCTAATCGTGTTTTGGTTGAACCCTAGCCTTTAAATACTGCAGCCGCCGGTCATATTTGGTGGGTTTTGATTAGAATAACAATTTCGCCGTTCTACAGCTTGTGAGACCCCAACTTCTCAATTTCAGATCGTGTCTTGTACATTCTTGCTTGTGTTCTTGGTTCACTTGCAAGGATTATCCTTCTTGGAGAGGTCAAGCATGTGCCACATGGTTGATAACCAATAGAGCAGTGGTGTAGTAATTGCAGGGGTATTCGAACCGCTCGAGTGCCGTGGATCATCAACGTCGAGTTCTCCACCCCAATCGACTTACCTTTCGGAAGATCGGGCCTAAACCTAGTCATCAGACGACGCCCAATGTCAACGCGTGAAACGTAGATGGTGGGACCCCAGAGAGGTGTCAGAACTTGATAGGTCCGATGGAGCCCACTATCAATGCGTGAAACGTTGACAGTGGGCCCCCCTGGGGGTTGTCGGAGCTTTATAGCGCTGACGGTGCCCAATGTCAATGCGTGAAACGTCAATGGGTGGCCCCTGAGAGGTGTCGGAACTTGATAGGTATGACGGCGCCCACTGTCAACACTTGTAGCGTCGACAGCAGGCCCCCTGGTATCGTCGGAGCTTCTCAGCTTTGATGATAACCACCATCAATGTGTAATACGTCGACGGTGAATCCCTTCAGGGTGATTTCTTCGCCATCTTCACTTGGATTGCCATTAATTCTTCACGTCGACAGCTGGCCCCTATGGGAGTTGTCGGAGCTTTGTAGCTTCGATGATGCCTACTTTCAATGAACAAAACTTCGACGGCGGGCCCCCTTGGGGGATGTCGGAGCTTAGTAGCTCCGAAATCGTCCACCATCGCCTTGAGTTTTCATTTTTCCTGCGCATCAAAGACAAGAAAAACAATAAAATTCATCCTCTCGTCTATAACTCTTTTGCGGCTTATTGTTCTTATTTGAATTTTAGATCCAAAGGAACTCAATATGATAACAAGTACATTGATGTAATCTTTCCAAATCCGAATGTCTTCTAGACCCACCCTACTGAGGCCTGCCCGAATGTAGGTAGAGTGGCGTACTTACGGTGCTTGATCAGGCTAAGTCGATAGCACACTCCGGACCTGACACTAGCTTTGGTGTTCAGGCGAGTAGACCGTATAGCAATGCTAAGATCCAAAAAAATCAACAATATAACTTGTACAACATATATGTAACTTGGACTAAAGCTCAAAAAGAATTGCACAACTTTGCTATAGACAAGAAGGAAAAGGATAATAAAAAAATGAGCTTGTACAAAAATTGATGCACGTGGAGACCGCTTTCACACAACAATGTCTTTTATGACAGTCCTAGTTACAGGGGAGACAAGGATACACTTAGGGTACGAAACCAGACCAAGTGTGCTATTCATCTTGTTCTGACCCAGGGTAGGTAAGCTGCACTTTCAATACATGGACCAAGTTAGGTGGGCTTTGAACTTGTCGGACCCTCCTGGAGGGGTCCAGATGTTCTCCTTTAGGACCTACCCGACTCTGTGTATAGACTCTATAACTTACATTGTGTGTAATTACAGACTCACCTCCGTGAAACTAAGCATAAAACTTATGGAGGTGCTCAAGGTTCCATGGACTAGGAAAAGGGGTCCCATCCTCTGTTGCCAAGCGGACGCATCCGAGACGGGATACTTTGATTACTCTGAAGGGACCTTCCCAACTGGGGGAAAGTTTGTTCATCCCTTTTCGATTTAATATTCTCTGCAGCACCAGATTGCCTTCTTCAAGGTGTCGGTTGCGCACATGCCTTTGGTGATAGCACTGGAGTGCCTGACAATATCGCGCATTCCGAACAGTAGCTTGGCACCTTCCCTCGTCCACGAGGTCAAGGTCTTCACGCCAGAACTTGTCCTGCGTGGCTTCGTCAAAGGTCCGGACCCGGAGCGACACCATGGTGATCTTCGGAGGAAGGACCGCTTTAGCTCCGTACACCAGGAAGAAGGGTGTCTCTCCAGTTGACCAGTTAGGTGTTGTCCTACTCGCCCACAGTGTGGACGGAAGATCCTCTATCCAGTTGGCTCCATGTTTCTTCAGGCGCCCGTATGTGCGCGTCTTCGTTTTAATATTTCTGCATTTTCGCTCTCGGCTTGACCATTACTTGCCGGGTGAGCTACTAATGCGTAGTTGACTTGAATGCCGAGTTCTTTGCAATATTCATGGAATGCTGCACTTGTGAATTTGGTTCCGTTGTCAGAAATGACTCGATTCGGAACTCCAAACCTGCAGACTATGGACTTCAAGAACTTGATAGCTGATTGTTTGTTGATATTCACAACTGGAGTTGCTTCCAACCACTTGGTGAACTTGTCGATGGCGACATACAGGAACCTGTAACCTCCGATGGCTTTTGGGAAAAGTCCCAAAATGTCCACCCCCACACTGCGAATGGCCATGTAGGTCAGTTGCAGTGACTGAGCCAGTGTGTGAATTTGTTTTGCGTGGAACTGACACACTTCACACATTTTTACCAGCTCAACTGCATCCTGGAGTGTTGTAGGCCAGTAGAAGCCATGCCGAAAGGCTTTCCGACCAACGTGCGGGAAGACACGTGGTTCCCACCCTCGCCTCCATGGATTTCTGTGAGGAGCTTGAAACCTTCTTCCCTTGCAATGCACTAAATTAGGACACCATTGGCACCGCGCCGGTAGAGATCCCCTTCTACCAGCGTGTATCTTTTAGCAAATCTAAAGATTCGGTCAGCTGATGCACCGTCTTTAGGAAGGATATTGTCTTTCAAGTAGATCCGGATCTCCGAGATCCATGCATCAGAGCTAACTTGAGCCTCCGAATCTTATGCGCTGGATTGCTCGAAGATTCCTACAGCGACTACGACCCTTGATGGACACCATGGTAATAGAGCCATCGACTGCCAGCTTTGAGGTGCTGATGTCGCCCCCTTCGCCTAGTTCGGCAGGCTGAGCGGTTGGTCTTGACAACCTCCTGACAAAAACATCATCCGGAGCTTGAGTTCCAGTTGAAGCCTTCGTCAAGAGTTCGTCAGCTTCAATGTTGTTGAGACACTGGACATGACAGAGATCCAGGACGTCGAAGTCCTTCTGGAGTTTCTGTACTTCAAGGAGATAAGCAGCAAGTTGTGGGTTGTTGCAGCTACACTTGCCTTTGACTTGCTTGATAATGAGTTGTGAATTACCCTTGACCAGCATCTACTTGACGCCATATGATAGCACCACCTTGAGCTCGTAGATGAGAGCTTCATACTCTGCCATGTTGTTGGTTGCCTTGAAGTCAAGGTGCACCATGTATTTGATCTTCTCCCCGGTCAGAGCGAGGAGAAGGATTCCAGCTCTGGCCCCTGCTTCTGCACAGAGCCATCGAAGTAGAGAGTCAAGTGAGGTTTGGTGAAGACCGGGACCTTGGGTTCTGGCTTCTGCTCACTGGGGCCCCCAAGTTTTGATGGAGAAGGTGTCCACTCCACCACGAAGTCGGCCAATGCTTGACTCTTGATAGCTTGTTGAGGCAGGAATTCAAGATCAAATTCTACCAGCTCTGCTGCCCACTTTGCAATATTCCCAATAGAATTGGGGTTATGCAGTATAGCACGCAGTGGATAGGATGTTACCACTGATATTTTGTCGGCTTGGAAGTAGTGGCATAGCTTCCTTGAGGCAATAAGGACTGCGTAAAGCAGCTTACGCACCTCAATGTATCGAGTCTTGGCATCGAGGAGTACTTCGCTGATGAAGTACACTGGTCGCTAGATGGTCCGGACCCTCCCGGAGAGGCCTGAAGCTTCTTCTTCATCAACCTGGACCCTCCCGAAGGGGTTCATACCTTATTCTTGAGCTTCCCGGACCCTCCCGTAGAGGTCTGGAACTTGTTCTTCATCCATGTGAACTCCCTCAGATGAGATAGGTTTGTGTTCGGGCAGCTTCCCTTGAAGATCCGTGCCTAGGGGCTGGGACCCAGACTCACCTCTAGATAGCTTCAGATGCTTCTGGAGGGGTCTGGGCTCCTGAATTGTTGGTGGTTCCGGTCTTTTCGCGATCAGGACCATACTGACAACCTCTGTAGTTGCTGAAAATGTAAAGCAAAAGAGGCTCACTAGGGTTTGGAGCTACCAGGACTGGTAGTGTGGTGAGAAGCTGCTTGAGCTCTTAGAACACCTTTTCTGCTTCTTCGGACCAATGGAATGGCCCGGTCTTCCTTAATAACTTGAAGAAGGGAAGTGCCCGCTCTGTAGTCTTGAGATGAACTGGCTGAGCGCGGCTAGACATCCAGTCAGCTTCTGGACATCCTTGATGCGGGCTTGGGGCCGCATGTCCTTAATAGCCTTGATCTTTGCTGGGTTTGCCTCAATTCATCGGTGAGTCACCAAGAATCCGAGGAGTTTCCCAGAGCTAACCTCGAAGACACATTTGTCCGGGTTCAGCTTGGTGCGCGTCATGCGCAACTTGTCGGAGACTGCTTGCAGGTTGTCAAGGAGTGATTCATTGTTCTTGACCTTCATGACGATGTCATCGACATAGACCTCCACCAAGTCCTTAATAAGCTCTCCAAATGTTTTGTGCATGGCTCGCACAAAAGTTGAAGCAGCATTTTTGAGACCAAACGGCATGGCAGTATAGCAATATAATCCATCTACTGTTATGAAGGCAATATGCTTTTCATCTTCCCTAGACATTTGGATCTGATGGTAACCAGAATATGCATCTAGGAAACACAATAGCTCACACCTGGAGGTCAAGTCTACTATCTAGTCTATCCTAGGTAGTCGGAATGGATCTCTTGGACATGCCTTATTCAAGGTGGTGTAGTCGATACACATCAAAAGCTTCCCGCCAGCCTTGGGCACGACGAATGGGTTTGCCAGCCATCATGGATGATGAACCTCCCGGATGAAACCAGCTTTGAGCAGCTTCTTGATTTCTTGTCGGATGAAGTTCTGCCGCTCGACTGATTGTTTCTGGGGCTTCTGGTGTACTTGCCGTGCATCGGTGTATATCTTAAGAATGTGCTCAATAACCTCCATAGGTATCCCAGGAATTTGTTACGGTTGCCAGGCAAACACATCAACATTCGCTCGAAGGAAAGTGATGAGCATGAGGTCCTATTTGTTGTCCAGTCCTCCCGATATACGGGTGGTCTGGGCAGCGTCGGAACCAATCTGGGCGACTTTGATGGGAATGTCGGTGTCGCCGCTTGGCTGCACATGTGGTGCAGAGGTTGAGCCTCGGTGACAAGTGCTCAGAGGTTGAGCAGTTAGCTCTTTGCCGGATGCTTCCTCCTGCGCTGTTGTAAGCACGTGGAATTCTTCCAGCGCAGTAACTCTTGCAGTACGATCTCCGTGAATCCAAAGAACGCCTGAAGGTGTTGGCATCTTCAACACTAGGTAGCCATAATGGGTAGCGGCCGTTAACCTATATAGGGCAGGCCTGCCTAGGATGGCGTTGAAGGGCAAGCTGATATGAGCCACATCGAAGACCAGCTTCTCAGTTCTGTAGTTCTCCCGAGTCCCGAAGGTCACCGGGAGAGTAATCGAGACGAGAGGACTGATGGCCCCCGGACCTACCCAAGAGAAAGGACGTGAGGGGCGAAGGCCCAAGAGTAGGAGTTGAATCTTGACGAGAGCTTCATAACTGAGGAGATTGAGTGCTGACCCTCTGTCCACCAAGACATGGTAGAGTTGGACATTGTTGATAGTAGGAGACACCATCAACGGTAGTTTCCCAGCTCCGATCATGTTTCTTAGACAATCTGTGGCATCGAAAGTGATGGGAGTGTCCATCCACTTACGATGGGGTCCTGCCTTGGCGGTAGGAGCTGTGGCAGCCATCTCTTGACGCATGGTCTTGAGGACGCGGCGGGAGGTGATATCCCAAGACCCTCCATAGATGGTGTTGAGGGTTTTCCGACACTCGTTGTCGGAGATGTCAGAATCTTCATTGACTGTGTTGTATATAGCCTTCATGACCTTCTTGGGGTCCTAGAAGCCTAGCTCCGAATCAACCGGAACTTCGTTGACTTTCTGCTTTCCCTCCCGTTAGCAGAAGGGAGCTTCTTCTCGGTGCTTGTTGAAGCGCTCGACAAGGTTTTGGACTTCTTGGCAATCTTCAAGATTGTGAGTGTGCATCTTGTGGATCGAACACCACATCTTCAGACCGACGCTGTCTTTAGATGAAGGTCGAGGTCACTTTTCGGAGCGTGGCCCCCAGACACCCGAAGATGTAGCTGCTGCAATAGTAGGCGTGCCGACCGACGATTTCTTCTTGCTGTTGGACTTTTTCTTCTTCTTTCCACTACCGAAGGTAATGGCTTCAGTCTTGGAGGACTTTTTGTTAGCCTCCGGAGCTGGCTTGGAGTGCATTTCACGACCCTCTACAGCTCTAGAACATTTGTCAGCCAGGCTAAATAGTTTCATGAAACTGGTGACTTCTTTCGTCGCCAGCTTCTCCGACGTATTCTTATCCCTGATGCCCTATCAAAATTCTATAATAACAGGCACGTTGAAGATAGAAGGAATAGTGTTCCGTACTTGAGAGAAACGCTGGATGAACAATCACAGCGACTCCCCCGACTACTGTTGTACGACAAACAGGTCTTGTTTTATGCCAGGTCCGGTGTAGGAACTTCCAAAGTTGGCGGTGAACTGGTTGCATAGCTCCGCTCAACTGTTGATGAGTCAGGCGGAAGACTCATGAACCAGGATTCCTGGTTGTCCCAGTCAGAGCCACAAGAAAGTAGTTGGCCATCACGACCTCATCGCCACCCGCCGTGAGGATGGCAGTAGAGTAGATTTGGAGGAATTCAATGGGGTTGACGGTCCCATCGTATTTCTCTGGCAGATGAGGCCGAAACTTCTGGGGCCATCAGACCATAAGTAGGTGCATGGCCAAGGCTGAGCAGCCGCCCCCTACTCCCAAAGGAGAAGGGTTTTCCCGAGCCTCTCGCCTATCGCGAGCACGCTCAATGTGGACGCGAGCGTCCTGCTGCCTGTATCACCGGTCGAGCTCCAAGAGGAGATCATGTGTCGAGATTCTTGACGAAGTGTGGGTGCGACGTGCCCTAGAGGGCAACGACGTCACCTATTCAGACATAGCGCACCTTTTGTGCTGTGAAACGTGAGGACCAAGCCTTCCAGACAAGGTCCTACGCTGAGAATGTGCCTGCCATTAAGGGGAGGACCTTGACTGCTGATGGCATCGGTTGCGGCTGCAACCAGATGCTGCACATTCAGCGCACCACTGCTCTATCGCACCCTGAGGTGCTCTGGGTGCTGGTGGGCGCTCAAGAAGAGTACACATAGTGTTGATCCCATTCTCCGGGTTATTTGGCATCGATTCAGTGACCAACGTGAAGACACTATCCTATTTTCTGGTGTTGGCAGCCAGAGCAAGTGGTGGTAGTGGTGGTGCAGCATCACCCGTCGGGACAACAGTGCTAACTGGCTGTTGAATGTTGGAGGAATTCCCTCCGTCGAGCTGTCCAATGTTGCTGTTGGACGATGCCGCTGCAGAGTTCACCATATCGAAATCTCAGGTGCCCCTTTCTAGCGTGCCAAATGTAGAAGTGTGTGATCAACACTTCCCCCGATACTACTAAAATGTAGTCCACGAAAGTTCATATTCGGTTTAGACGCGCGAAGATTAAGAACGAGACGGAGACACGGGGATTTTTACATGGTTTGGGCCGCCTGAGCGTAATACCATACTCCACGGGTAGTTTGTTTATGAGTATGCGGTGGCTTGTGTTTGTATGAGATTAGTTGTCACTATACCGTGCAGCGCAACCCTTTTATAGTCTATGGACTGGCCGTTACATCAGCCTGGCCCAACATGTAGTCCTGGCGGTAGTTAGTTGCCTAATACACGATCTATGAATATTAAGAATAATTAACAGTGTGATAACATGCCTTAATGTCAGCGTTACTGGTGTTAAGGTTCATCTAATCGTGTGTCATTAATATGACATTAATGACCCGTTATCAGGTCTTGTAACTGTAGCTTTAACTGCCCCTTGAATGTCCGTGACGTTGGAAATCCACCAGTCTACTCGTTGCTATCTTAGGTCCGGAGGCTTGACACATGGCGGCTCTGGAGCTTTCCATCATGGGGAGGCAGGTCCGGAGCCACTATACATGTGGCAGCACCAGAGCTTCCCTCTACTGGGGGTTAGGTCCGGGGTCACTGGACACATGGCAAGACTAGAGCTTCCCTATGAAGGGAGTTAGGTCCAGCCTTGTGTTACACGTGGCGGTGCCGGAGCTACCCAAACGAGGGAGGCGGGTCTAGTGCTGTATAACACATGCAGCCTTCAGAGGTCTTCAACTCGGACGGGTGGAACTCCTTATCATTTCTTGCGGTATCGTGGGGTACCCGGTACACAGGTGTTGGTACCCTGCGTACCGGGTACCCATGATACCGCAAGAAGTGCAAGGGAGTTCCACCTATAGAAGTCAAAGAGCTCCGTAGGCCCCACATGTCACATGATGCTAGACCTGCCTCCTTCATATGGGTAGCTCAAGCACTACCACGTCTAATATAAGACTAGAGCTAAACTCCCTACATAGAGGATCTCCGCGCCTGACACGTGTACAGTGACCCCGGACCTAACCCCAGAAGAGGGAAGCTCCAGTGCCACCATGCGTGGAGCGGCCCCGGACCTACCTCCCCGAGAGGGGAAGCTCCAGATCTGCCACTTGATGAGCCTCCGGACCTACGACACCAGCGGGAATACTGGCGGATCTCCAACAGCACAAACATTGAAGGGACAGTGATTACTACAGTTAGAAGGCCTGATTATGTGCCATTAATACAATATTAATGGCGCACGATCAGAAGACCATTTGTATTGGTAACACAACCATTAAGGCGCATTATCACACTATTATGGTGCTTAAACACAATTAATTGTGTATTAGGCAATAATAACCGCCAGGGCCACATCTCGGGCCAGGCAACTCATATAACAGCCATCCCTTGGTCTATAAAAGGGATGTGCTGCACGAAAAAAGACAAGCAAGCTCATATGCACGCATGCAACAGTAAATCCTCAATACAACAGCATACACCCCGTGGAGTACGGTATTATACTCAGGCGGCCCGAACCACGTAAATCATCTGTGTCATCATCTTGTCTAAGATCTCCGCGCGCCCAAACCGATACAAGAACCTCCGCGGGCTATAATTTAGTAGTACCGGGGAAATGTCATTCGTACACTTCGACATTTTGTGCGCCAGGTAGGGGCGCTTGTGATCTTAAGATGGTGAACTCCGCCGTAGGATCGTCTGACAGCAACAACGATGAGCAACCTGCTGGAGGGAATCCCTCCAACATTCAACAGCCAGCAGCCGCTGTTGTTCCTGCGGGCATCATGCCACCACCCATACTGTCTGTTCTGGTAAACAATGCTGGGTAGCAGGATGGAGTACTCGCGTCGATCATGACATCAGCGAACAATAATCCAGAGCACACGCTTGTTGTTGCGCGTACTCTACTCCAACGTCCACCACCTCCAGGAGAACTCCAAGGTGCGATGGAGCAGTGGAGGGATGATGTTGAACATCTGGTTGCAGCTGCATTCGATGGCATCAGCAACCAAGGCCCTTCTCCTTTAAGGCAGGCACCTTCACAGCGTCGGATCTTGTGAGGAAGACTTGGTCTGCAAGCTTCACAGCACAGGAGACGTGCTGTGTCCCAACATGTGACGTCACTGCCCTCTGGGGCACGTCGCACCCACACTGCATCGAGACTTTTGATCGTCGTTACTGACAGCAGGAAGGTCGCGTCCACATCAAGCGTGCTCGTGAGAGGCAAGAAGCTCGGGACAACCCGGCTCCTTTGGGAGTAGGGGGAGGCTGTTCTGCCCTAGCCATGCATCTACGCATGGTCCTCTGGCCCGAGAAGTTCTGGCCTCATCTGCCGGAGAAATTCGACAGAATTTTCAACCCCGCCAAATTCCTCCAAATCTACTACACCGCTATACTTGCAGCGGGGGGCAATGAGGCTGTGATGGCCAATTATTTCCTTGTGACTTTGGCTGGGACCGCCAAGTCCTGGTTCCTGAGTCTCCCGCCTGACTCCATCAATAGTTTGGCGGAGCTCTGCCAATAGTTCACCGCCAACTCCGAGAGCTCCTACACCCGACCCAACATTGAACTGGATCTTTTTGCTGTTCAGCAAAAATTGGGAGAGTCATTGAGATCCTTTATCCAATATTTCAGGTACGCAATACCATCCCTTCTATCTCGAACACTTCTGTTATTGTCGCATTCAGACAGGGCATCCGGGACAAGAAAATGCTAGAGAAGCTAGAGACAAAAGAAGTCACCTGTGTCACAGAGCTCTTCAGTCTGGCTGACAAATGTGCCAGAGCTGTGGAGGGCCCGTGAGATCCACTCCAAACCAGCTCTAGAGGCCAACAAGAAGTCCTCGAAGGCTGAGGCCACTACCTCCGGTAGTGGAAAGAAGAAGAAGAAGATCAACGGCAAGAAAAAGTCATCGGCCGGCGCACCTGCTACTGCGGCTGCTGCAGCTCCGGGTGGTCGGGGGCCACGCCCCGAAAAACGACCTCGACCTTTGTCAAAAGATGGCGGTAGCTCCAAAATGTGGGGTCCGATCCACAAGACGGACAAGCACAGTCTGGAGGACTGCCGAGAGGTCTAAAACCTTGTCGAGCGCTACAATAAGCACCGAGAGGAAGCTCCTTTCTGCCAACGGGAAGGAAAACAAAAAGTTGACGAAGCTCCGGCTGACACAGAGCTAGGATTTTAGGATCCCAAAAGGTCCTGAAGGCTGTGTATAACACAGTTGACGATGATTCTAACGTCTCTGACAACGAGCATCAGAAGACCCTGAACACCATCTATGGTGGTTCCTGGGACATCACTTCTCATCGCGTCCTCAAGACAACACGGCGGGACATGGCCGCTGCAGCTCCTACCACTAGGGCAGAACCTCGTCGGAAATAGTTGGACACTCCCATCACCTTCGATGCTATGGACTGCCCCCGGAACATGATCGGAGATGGCCAATTGCCACTGATGGTATCTCCTACCATTAACAATGTCCAGCTTTACCATGTTTTGGTGGACGGAGGTGCAGGTCTGAACCTCCTGAGCTATGAAGCCTTCGTCAAGCTCCATCTCCGACCCTCAGACCTTCATCCCTCATGCCCTTTCTCTGGGGTAGGTCCGAGGGCCATCAGCCCTCTCCGTTCCATTACACTCCTGGTGACCTTCGGAACTCAGGAGAAGTACTAGACCGAGAAGCAGGTCTTTGAAGTTGCGCATATCAGCTTACCCTTCAACGCCATCCTGGGCAGGACTGCCTCATATAGGTTCATGGCTACGGCTCACTATGGCTACGTGGTGTTGAAGATGCCAACACCCTATGACATTCTCCGCATCCGCGGGGACCGTACTGCAGGAATCACTGCACTGGAAGAACTCCACGCGCTTGCAACAACGTAGGAGGAGGCATCCCGCAAAGAGAAAGATGCTCAATCTCCAAGCACTAATCACCGAGGCTCAACCTCTACACCACATGTGCAGCCAAGCGACGACAACGACATACCCGTCAAAGTCATCCAAATTGGTTTCAATGCTGCTCAGACAACCCGTATATCGGGAGGTCTATACAACAAATAGGAACTCGCGCTCATCACCTTCCTCTACGCGAATGTTGATGTGTTTGACTGGCAACCATCACAAATGCCTGGGATCCCTAGGGAGGTGACTGAGTAAAATCTAAAGATTTATCTCGATGTACGTCCTGTACACCAGAAGCCCCGGAAGCAATCAGTCGAGTAACAAAACTTCATCCGATAGGAGATCAAGAAGCTGCTCGAAGCTGGTTTCATTGGGGAAGTTTTTCATCCAAAATGGCTGGCAAACCCAGTTGTACCCAAGGCCGGCGGGAATCTTCGGAATAGATCCATTTCCACTCCCTAGAATAGATCAGATAGTCAACTCCACCTCCAGGTGTGAGCTATTGTGTTTCCTAGATGCATACTCCGTATATCACCAAATCCAGATGTCTAGGGAAGATGAAGAGCATGCAGCCTTCACTACAGTAGATGGGTTGTATTGTTATACTGCTAAGCCATTTGGTCTCAAAACTGCTGCTTCAACTTTTGTGCGAGCTATGCACAAAATTTTGGAGAACTCATTAGGGACATGGTGGAGGTGTACGTCGATGACATCGTTGTAAAGATCAAGAACAAGGAGTCACTCCTTGACAACTTACAAGTCATCTTCGACAAGCTGCGCATCACGCGCACCAAGCTGAACCCAGACAAGTCCGTCTTCAGGGTTAGCTCTAGGAAGCTCCTTGGTTTCTTGGTGACCCATCGAGGAATTGAGGAAAACCTGACGAAAATCAAGGAAATAGAATATATGCGGCCTCCAGCCCGCATCAAGGACGTCCAGAAGTTAACTAGATGCCTAGCTGCGCTCAGCCGGTTCATCTCTAGATTGGCGGAGTGGGCGCATCCCTTCTTCAAGCTGTTGAGGACCGGGCCATTCCATTGGTCCGAAGAGGCGGAAAAGGCGTTTCAAGAGCTCAAGCAGCTCCTCACCACACTACCAATCTTGGTAGCTCCAAACCCTGGTAAGCCTCTACTGCTTTACATTTGTGCAACTATGGAATTTGTTAGCATGGTGCTGGTCGCGGAAAGATTGGAGCCACATCCAATTCAGGAGCCCAGACCGCTCCGGGAGGATCCGGAGCTACTTGAAGGAGAGTCTGGGTCCCAGTCACCAGGCATGGATCTTCAAGGCAAAATGCTAGAAGATCAACCTCTCTCATCTGAGGGAGTTCTCACGGCTATTCAAGAAGATCCGGACCCCTCAAGGAGGGTCCATGTTGAACAAGAAGAAGTTTCGGGCCCCTCCGGGAGGATCCGAGAAGCTCAACAAGAAGAGACGGATCCCTTCGGGAGGTTCTGGGTCGATGGAGAGGAAGCTCCAGACCCTCCGAGAGGGTCCAGACCGTCCAACGCCCAGTGTACTTCATCAGTGAAGTACTCCATGATGCCAAGACCAGATACATCGAGGTGCATAAGCTGCTTTACGTAGTTCTTATTGCCTCAAGGAAGCTTCGTCATTATTTCCAAGCCCACAAGATATCAGTGGTAACTTCTTATCCACCGCGTGCTATATTGCATAACCCTAATTCGACTAGGAACATCACAAAGTGGGCAACGGAGATGGCCGAGTATGATCTTGAATTCGTGCCGCGACAAGCAATCAAGAGTCTGGCTTTGGCTGACTTCATGGTAGAGTGGACTCCTTCTCCATCAAATCCTGGGAGTCCCAGTGAGCAGAAGCCAAAACCCAAGGTCCCGGTCTTCACTGAACCTCACTAGACTCTCTACTTCGACGACTCTGTGCAGAAGGAGGGGGCCAGAGCTAGAATCCTTCTCCACACTCCAACTGGGGAGAAGGTTAAATATATGGTTCACCTTGACTTCAAGGCGACCAACAACATGGCGGAGTATGAAGCTCTCATCTACGGGCTCAAGGTGACACTATCCTACAGTGTCAAGCAGCTGTTGGTGAAGGGTGATTTGCAGCTAATCATAAAGCAAGTCAGAGGTGAATGTTGCTGCAACAACCGCCAACTAGCCGCATATCTCCTTGAAGTCCAGAGGCTCCAGAAGGACTTCGAAATCTTGGATCTACACCATGTTTAGCATCTCCATAACGCTAAAGCTGACGAACTCTCGACGAAGGCCTCAACCGGAGCTCCGACTCCCAACAAAATCTTCGTCCAGAGGTTGTCAAGACCAATAGCTCAGTGTGCCGAACTGAGCAAAGGGGGCGAGACTAGCACCTCGAAGCTGGCGGTCCCGGTGGCCCTGTTACCATGGCGTCCACCAAGGGTCGTAGGTGCTGCAGGAAGCTCTGAGCAACCCAACACGCAATACTCAGAAGCTCAAGTCAGCTCTGAGATCTCGGAGATCCGAAGGTACTTGAAAGACAACCACCTTCCTGAAGACGGTGTATCTGCTGATCAGATCGTCAGATTGGCCAAAAGATACACGCTGGTAGAAGGGGATCTCTACTGGCGCGGTGCCAACAGCATCCTAATGCAGTGCATTGCAAGGGTAGAAGGCCACGAGCTCCTCGCGGATATCCATGGAGGTGAGTGTGGGAACCACACGTCTTCCCACGTGCTGGTTGGTAAAGCTTTTCGGCACAGCTTCTATTGGCCTACAACAGTCCAGGACAGAGTGGAGTTGGTGAAAAAGTGCAAATCATGCCAGTTCCATGCAAAACAAATTCACACACCGGCTCAGTCACTGCAAATGATTCCTCCTACATGGCCATTCGCTGTGTGGGGCATGGACATTTTGGGACCGTTCCAAAAAGCCGTTGGAGGTTACAGATTCCTGTATGTCGCCATCGACAAATTCACCAAGTGGCCAGAAGCTACTCCAGTTGTGACAATAAACAAGCAATCAACTATCAAGTTCCTGAAGTCCATAGTCTACAGATTTGGAGTTTCGAACATAGTCATTACTGACAACGGAACCCAATTCACAAGTGCAGCATTTTAAGAGTATTGCGAAGACCTCGATATTCAAGTCAGATGCGCATAAGTAGCTCACCCAACAAGTAATGGCCAAGCCGAGAGAGAAAAAACAGAAATCTCAAAAGGACTCAAGAAGCGCACATATTAGCGCCTAAAAAAGCATGGAGCCAACTGGATTGAAGAGCTTCCGTCCGCACTATGGGCAAGCAGGACTACACCTAACCAGTCAAATGGAGAGACACCCTTCTTCTTGGTCTATAGAGCTGAAGCAGTCCTTCCTCCGGAGATCACCATGGGATCACTCTGGGTCTAGACCTTCAACGAAGCCACGCAGGACCAGCTCCGGCGTGAAGACCTTGACCTTGTCGACGAGGGAATGTGCCAAGCAGCAGTTTGGAATGCACAATATCACCAAGCGTTGTGCGCATCCGACAGCTCGAGGAAGGTGATCTCGAGCTATGGAGAATACTAACTTGTGAAGGGATGAACAAACTTAGGTCCCTTCCGAGTGATCAAAGTATCCCGTCCCAGATGCATTCGCTTGGCAATTGAGGATGGGACCCAGCTTTTTAATCCTTGGAACATCGAGCACCTCCGTAAGTTCTATACTTAGTGTCATGGGGGTGAGTCTGTAATTATATACAATGTAAATTATAGATTCTACAAACAGAGTCGGGTAAGATCTCTGGGAGAACATCTGGACCCCTCCAGGAGGGTCCAAGAAGTTCAAGCAAAACTTGACATAATCGCAGCACTAAAAGTGTAGCTACCTGCCCTGAGTTAGTACAAGATGTACAACACACTTAGCTTGGTTCCCTACCCTAAGAGTGTCCTTATCTCCCCTGTATTCCGGACCTATAATGAAAGACATTGTTATATAAAAGTAGACTCCACGTGCATTAATTTTTTACAGGCCCATTCTCTTTTATTTATGCTTCTCCTTCTTGTCTGTAACAAGTTGTGCAGTTCTTTTTGGGTTTTAGTATAGGATATTCATATGTTGTACAATTTATACTGGTGTACTTTTTGGATCCTAACATTGATGTATGGTCTACTCGCCTGAACGCCAAGCCAACACAGGTCCGGAGTGTGCTATCGACTTAGCCTAGTCCCGCACCCTAAGCACGCCACTCTACCTACATTTCAGCAGGCCTTAGTAGGGCGGGTCCTAAAAGCATTCGAATCTGCAAAAGATTATATCAATTTACTTGTCATCATATTGACTTTCTTCGGATCTAAAATTCAAATGAGAACAGTAATCACAAAATAGTTATAGAAGAGAGGCTGAATTTTATGACTTTTTCTTGTCTTTGATACACAGGAAAAATGAAAACCCATGGCAATGTTGGACGATGCCGGAGCTATTGAGCTCTGACAACATCTAATGGGGCCCGCCGTCGACGTTCGGACGTTGAAAGTGGGCGCCGCCAGAACTAACAATCTCTGGCAACTCCCATGGGGGCCTGCCGTTGACGTGAAGTATAATTCAAGTGAAGATGGTGTAGCCACCCGAGGGAATCACTGTCAACGTTTTCTACGATTGATGGTGGATATCGTCGAAGCTAACAAGCTCCGAAAACACCAGGGGGCCCGTCGTCAATGTTCTACACGTTGACAGTAGGTGCCGTTGAAGCAAACAAGCTCCAACAACCCAGGGGGCCCGTCGTCAATTTTCTACGCGTTGACAGTGGGTGCCGTAGAACATACCATGCTCCGACAACCCCAGGGGGCCCGTTGTCGACGTTCTACACGTTGACAGTGGGTGCTGTTGGACCTACCAAGGTCCGACAACCCTAGGGGGCCCGCCATCGACGTTCTACACGTTGACAGTGGGTGTCACTGGACCTATCAAGCTTCTAAAACCCCCAGGGGGCCCACTGTTGATGCAACTTTGAACCTAAAAGCTACAAGTTCTAAGTGTTCATGTCATCAACACATTGTGAAATCCTTTTGGTACATGTTTGCAATCAAATTGTGTACATCTACTAGGGGGCAAACAAGATAAAGGACAATGTATTGAAGACAAGGACAACAAAATGTTATTCATTGCAGAAATTGTGGATTTCATTCATTCAATGTACTGGATTACAAAATCAGGGTTACAACAAAAGGAAAAAGGAAAACATCCTAGCTACTAGAGGATCTAAGTCCTGCGGAAAAACGAGGCAACCTTCCAAGCAGCTTCCTGGATGCTAGCCCTAGCAGCATCCTCCTCTTCGGCAATGAGTCCTTCGAAGATCGGAACAAGAGAAAGTTGGGGGTCTCGGCTCTTGTAACACGCCAAAGACATACTCGGTGACGTTCTTGGCCAAATTTTTTCCCTCCGTCTCCAGCTGGTCGGCTATGACATCACCCATCGAGTCGAGTTTGCTGCCAGCAGAGCCAAGTGCCACCAGTGTCTGGTCCAGCTCCGGTGCTGGGTTCTCCGGACGTACTGGACTGAAGCCAAGAGGTACCAAAGCTCTATCCGCACGCCCCAAAAAATCCCATACCTGCAGGGATTCAGTTGCCCTCGAGCTCCGCAGATCCTCCAGTGACCTCTTGGCGGCCGCTAGCTCCGAACCTTCCCGAGCGAGGCGCTCGACCACTTTGGCATGTTGCTGCATAGTCTCAGCAACTTGCTTTTCGCGGTCGGCTAGCTCCGTCTTCGGAGGTGGATGCGGTTCCGCCGTTCGGCCAGGTCCTTCTCCCTGCCCCTTACTTTCCCTTCTCTGGCGGCAACATAAGCTTCTCTTTTTGAGAGCTCCTTCCCCAGTTTCCAGTACTGTTCTTCATCTTCCTTGCTCCGCAGATCAAGCTTCTTAGTGCAATCTACCAAATTTTGCTCTACTAGAGTTAGCTTCTGGGCAAGCTCTTCCTCCCTTTTCAAAACATCCTCCTGCTATTCCAGAAGCTTCTCTTCCCTCGCATCAAGGGCTGCTCAGCACTTCAGGAGAATCTCATTTAACTCATTGAGGTTGTCTTGACGCTCGTCAGCATCATCATTCCTTTCTTTGGCTTGTTCGAGAATCTCCCGAGAATTAGCGTCGAGGGCCCTGATGGCGGCCTCCTTCTCCTCCAACAACTTGCCCCAATATTCCAACTAGGCATTTTCCTTTTCGACCCACTCCTTTTGGTCTGCAAGTCTCGTCTGCGCCAGCTTGGTCTTGAAGTGAAGCCTGTTGTGCCAACGCCTCAAGGTGTGGAGGAGCATACTATCGTGGTCGAAGGTGAGCTGAACCTGTCAGAGGCTCAAGCAAGCATTGTCAATAGAAAATGCTAAAGGAATTGGCTCCAGACCTGCCATAGTCATTTTTGCCGCCTCCAGAGGGTCTTCAAGAACACAAATAGGGTCCCACGCCACAAGTGTGGTTCCCTGAGCTTCTACGGCACTAGGGCCGCCCTCCGGGAGCACCTCGGCAGCTGCTGAGGAAGATCCAACTGGGGGAACTTGTACCTCCGGGGCCGTCGCCAAAGGTCCCACTGCAGGGTCTTCAACTGCTGGCTCCGCGTGTGGAGAGTCTGTCGCCGCTTCCTCACGGTGTTCCGGTCCGGGCATGGACACTTCCAGAGCTATTACCTCTGGGGCGATCGTTGAAGCTTCGCCCAAAGCCACTTCCACCACCGGCTCAAGCGCTGGTACATCAGCCACCTCCGGCTCAGCAGCTGGGGCTTCAACCATCTCCGGCTTGGCTGCCGCAGCTTCAACAACTTTCGCCTCAAGGGTCGGAACTTCAAGCATCATCGACTCAGTTGTCGGGGCATCAATGACTTTCGGCTGAAGGGCCAGAGCTTCTGGCACCACCGGTTCACCTGCCAGCTTAGTAACAACCTCTGGCACAGCGACTGGAGCCTCGGTTACCTCCGGCTCTAATGTTGGAGCTTTCACCATCTCCACGTCCTGAGCCAAAGCTTCAGTCGTTGGTGCTGCCGCTACTGGAGCATCCTCATGTATGTCTCCCTCGTGGTCTTGCGCTACCATGGGAGTTTCTGGCATCGACTCATGATATAGATCAACAACAACTGGTGCTAGAGCTGCCATGACCTCAGCCACCACTTGAGGAGGCGCGGGGGTCAGAGCTGGAGCTTCCGCTCGCACAATTTTGGCCGCTGCAACAGAGGCTGGAGTATCAGCCCCCGTCCTTGATTCCCTGAAGATGAAAGATTTAAAGATTCAAAATATGACAAAAATAAGAATAGCAAATCAAGGTGAAAAATCAAAGCTTACCTTGGAAAGCTACCGCTCCAATTGGCGCAGAACTTCTTCACCGGGCGCTCGAAGGTGGAGCCAGCCGTGGTTGGCACAACAGAAGCTCCGGAAAGTCGCCTGGAGCCTATCACCATCATCGGCGTTACCCTAGCCGAGGCATTCCTTGGCTGAGAAGGACTACCGGACCTAGAGCCCATAGCTGGCACTGGGACCGGAGTCGACTGTCTAGTTCCAGCGCTCTTTGAGGACGTCTGCATCGGAGGATGTGTCGCCGTCGAAGATCTTCCTCGCCAGAGAGAAGGGGCAGTTGTAGATGGAGCAGACCTGACAGAGCTCCCATCAGCGTGCCTCAGCTTTCCTCTTCCGGCTGGAAGATTCGGCTGGCTCCTTTTCCTTCCCCTTGCCGACGTCATCAACCCTCTGGCTCGGAGTAGGGGTGACAACACCCTGAGAAGCTTTGGGAATTACAACCCTAGAGGTCCTGCGCCTCTCCACTTCATCGAGATCATCCAGCGCCAGCATCTTCCTCTGGAGCTCCCTACTGAACTCTGGTGTCATGTTCAGAGGCAGGAAAGCAGCTTGCAGAGTCAAGGCATCATCAGCGATGGACCCGTGCTGAAATTTCTTGAGATGGAGCCTCATAGCTTCGTCATCCAAGTTGGATTTCAAACCGGTTTCAATCTGGTCGTCATCCATCACACTATTGAAGGCCCATGCAATCTTCTCCCTTCTCTTCATTGGAGCCCACCTGTTCAACAAGGAATTCCCAAAGACCATCTGGAGGGTCACTCCACCCTCCACACATTCTAGGATTCTGGCCAGGACAGGCTTGAACGCATCCGATAGCTTCGGAACAATATTCTAGGCATCGATGTCGTCGTTGGGAAGTCCCTAGGGCAGCTCCAACCTATCGTGCTACTCCACTGCAATGACAACCCAATCCTTCTTACAGTCATCCCATATGCAGGAGGGGAACAACTTCAAGTACTTGAAGGGGCAGTTCTTGCGCTTCACAAAGTAATAGATGCCAAGAAGCTCTATCCCCTTGCCGGTGGTATGGGCCGTGAAGAAGGCCCGGAATAGCTCGATGCAGGGAGGCCCGCCCACCCACATCTCGTAGAAGTGGACAAAAAGTCGCCACCAGCAGGAGGGAGTGGGGGCCAAGATGATGCAGCTGAAGGCCATAGAAGTCTAGCAGCATCAAGATGAAACTTGAAAAAGGTGGGATCAGTCCCACCATGGCGTATGTTGAGAAGTACACCATCTCGCCATGGCAATCCTTCTTGAAGGGGAGCTTGCCGACCCGAATCATGTGGTTGAAGGAGTCGCTGGACCACCCCATGAAGGTCCGGACCTTCATCAGATTATCCTTGCTCTGGATGCGGCTTTTGGGAAGACCTAAGTCCATCGCAGCAAAGTGGAGCAAAAGAAGAGAAAGCTAGGTAAAGGTTGGGAGACTCTGAGCGCGAGTTTGATTGAAAGCGTAAAGACTCCTCAAACCGTGCAGACTTTCCTTTCTAAGTAAGCCTCCATGATGCTTGGTTGGAAACTGCAACAAGAGCAAGGCCACATTACAAAGAATCTACCCTGTCAACGACAAATGGGCCAGGGGACACTTTGATGAATAAGTCGAGGTTATTACCCCAGGCGAACCATTGTCATGATGGGCGGTGGGAAGCCCGAGGGCGGCTGCCTGACAAGGCGCTCAGAACTGATACACTTTTTTTTATTGGGAACCAACGACCTTCAATTGCGTGAGATCCACACTCAATGATCTCATCTGCTGCATTCAAAACAACCCACGCGGTGAGGTTTCAACCCCAGACCATCGCCCCAATGGTACATCAAAGGACCTTTGAAGTCGCAACGAGGGAATCGAGGATGGCCACACCTCCTATAGAATAACTTAACCCGAAGGGTTTCTCCCGGAGGTGGGCCCAGAGGCCAGTGTCGGTACCCTGCGTACCGGGTACCCCATGATACCGCAAGAAGTGCAAGGGAGTTCCGCCTGTCAAAGTCAAAGACCTTCGTAGGCCCCACATGTCACACAGTGTTGGACCCGCCTCCTTCATATGGGTAGTTCTGGCACTACCACGTGTAATATAAGACCGGAGCTAAACTCCCTACATAGAGGAGCTCCACGCTTAACACCTGTACATTGACCCCGAACCTAACCCCCAGTAGAGGGAAGCTCCAGTGCCACCATGCGTGGAGCGGCTCCGGACCTACCTCCTCGAGAGAGGAAGCTCCAGATCTGCCACATGTTGAGCCTCCGGACCTATGACACCAGCGTGAATACTGGCGGATTTCCAACGGCACAAACATTCAAGGGACAGTGATTGCTACAGTTACAAGGCCTGATTATGTGCCATTAATACAATATTAATGGCGCACGATCAGAAGACCCTTAATATTGGTAACACCACCATTAAGGCACGTTATCATGCTATTAGGGAGCTTAAACACACTTAATTGTGTATTAGGCAATAATAACCGCTAGGGCCACATGTCAGGCCAGACAACTCATGTAACAACCATCCCTTGGTCTATAAAAGGGATGTGCTACAGGAAACAAGACAAGCAAGCTCATACGCACACAAGCACTAGTACATCCTCAATACAACAACACACACCTCATGGAGTAGGGTATTACCCTCAGGCGGCCCAAAGCACGTAAATCATTTGTGTCATCATCTTGTCTATGATCTCCGCGCGTCCAAACCGATACAAGAACTCCGCGGGGTATAATTTAGTTGTACTGGGAGACGTGTCGTTCGTACGCTTCGACAGCAGGGTACTGACACACGGAGAATTTATGTAAAATCCCTAAATTTCATAGTGCAAAACTCAACTACAATGTATAAAAACAAGAATGAGAAAAGAAGTTAAAATGGCAGTTTAAGAATCAAATCAATTCAAAACCTCAAATTGAAGAATCAAAAAAAATTCAAAGGTAGCTCCTGTTCAAACCTTGTTATAATAAAAATCTGAATTTACCAATGACCTCCAAATATTTTAAATATTCATCCATCAAAATTTTAAAAGTTTTAGAGGCCATTTGCTATGTAATCCAATAAGTGCATTGAAATACCTCAAATTCAAATTCCAATTTGAAGATTGATTGAAACTTGATCAATCAACTTTTGGAATTCAGATTTGAATTCCAAATATTTTATTTAGTCTCCCAGAAAAGATCTACCATTTTTGGATCACGATGGGTGTGAGAATTGAATGAGCAGAGGTGAGAAAGATTTTTTTGCTTTGGTGGGACCCACCTGGCAGCTTCTCAAAGGATTGAGCCAACTCTGTTCAACGTCTTGCAGAGCGCCACGGTGGTGGAACATTTTCCACGCAGCTGCCTGCTTCCGGGGTTGAAACCACCTCATGCCGTGCGTCCTACTTCCCCTCCTCTCCTCCTCTCCTCCTTATCATCTCACTACCGAACAAAGTGAGCAGAGGCTCGGTTCTTTCTCTCCCTGGCGCATGAAGCTCGTTCCCGTAGCCATGGCCCTGTCTAAATCCAAATCCGAGCTGCAAAAGGGATTTTAATCCATGTTCTTCATGCTTGGTCCTTCCCCAAGGTGTGGTGCAGCTCGTGGACAGCTTTTATGGGCAGCTCGACCCTCTCCGACGAGGTTCTCGGTGTCTCTGTGGCCGCCAAGACGACGCCTTCCTCTGTTTGACTGTTTTCCCATGTCGCTACGCCAAAGTAAGCACCTTCATCTCTCGACGTCCATAGCAAAAAGGTGTGCCCAGGCACCCTCTACACGAAGGTGAAAGCCATCTATCTGTTACTTAAGTAATGAGCAAGTTATTCAAGTTCTACTTTCGGTCAACTCTTATGAACTAGCTAGTTCCTCCGTTCAATTCGGTTTCCATATAGAACTATTCTCTGGGATGGTTAGCATATAGCTTAAACACCTCCTAGCGCACCCTTCCGAGCTGTTAGTACCAAAAGTTATCAACAAGAGCCCTGGAATCGTGAGCTTTCCTCTCCGCCATTGAAACCGCCCCTGTTCACCGACGAACTTGTGCTTTCCGGCAGTTCCACGTCGTGTACACCATCTAGTGACCTCCCTCATCATACCAGCAGCCTCCCAGACATTTTTCTGAGGCGTTTGCGCTGCATATGTGAAGTTCCTACATCATCAGAACCCTAGCGCTGCCGCCGCCATCGTGCACGAAGCTTCGGATGTCCTCATCTTGGGATGACCCTCCCATCTTTCTCAGCATGCGAATTTAGGCACAGACATACATTATCAGGTGGGGAGAGGCATAGTAGCGCTTTGCCGGCGAGCCTCGCCGGAGATCGCCGCCGCAGAAGCCACGGGCACCGCCCCGTCGAGAGGTTGAAGAAACCCCCCAGGCCCGCATGTCGGTCACCCATTTACTTGGCCTTTGATCCGCTGTGGCTCCCTGATCCAGTGCGCTACGCGCCAAGGACCCTGTGGCCAGTGGTGTGGCTTCAACCAGGGGCGCCCATTTCAATTGGGTGGGGCCCAATAGCCATTTGAATCAGTTCAAATTTATTCAAATAAAAGCAGAATTTATTCAATCTTCAAAAATCAATAACTCTCAGTAGGATGGTCCAATTTTAGTCAAATTTTGTTGGAAAGGTATTGATATCTAGTTTCTGGTAGTACTAGTGATTTGTCAAGAAAGCTAAAATTAATTTCTGCATAATTCATTTCCTCCAAACACCTAGGAAATTGTCACAGTTGATCCTTCCACTGGAAAAATCCTAAACATTACCAGAGTCTCCACATAGGTTTTATGGAGTCCCTGTAAAATTTTCATGACCATTGGACCTGTAACTTTCCCAGATTTA
The DNA here is from genome assembly GCA_036927565.1 of Tuctoria greenei. Classification (NCBI taxonomy): domain Eukaryota; kingdom Viridiplantae; phylum Streptophyta; class Magnoliopsida; order Poales; family Poaceae; genus Tuctoria; species Tuctoria greenei. The sequence goes on along the minus strand of JAYESD010000010.1, from coordinate 19,542,950 downwards.
AATTCTTTCACTGCTGCTCCAAGTTACCAGAAACTATTTCCAGAAAATCGTTTCCAACTTTTAATTCAATTGCTCCTATTAGAACTACTCAAAAAATACCAAATAAATTCCTGTATACTCTTTATGATCCATACTTTGAAGTTGATCAGATCAAATCATGAGAAACTCATAGATCCTGTATAATTAATTCTAGTAAGTTGATTCCTTACTAGAATTGTTTCTGCTGTTCTATTCAGTTTCCACCTTCCAAATTTTTACAGCATACTCCTATATGTACACCTGTTCTACTATAAAAATTTGAGAATTTATTAGTTTCATCATCTGTGCCTAATAGCAGATCTAACATGTGGGATAATTGATAATCATATTTAGTCAACAGCATCATGTCAGATTATCATAGCAACTTATAAATTCTATATATCACTATAGAAAGATTATAAAAATGTTAAATAAATTTTGTTAGAACCAGGACAACCCCCTCTGTATGATACCACCACTGGTATCCATGATAACACTCCGGAATTAGAATGAAAATTCATAGAAGTGGGAAAACATATAGAATTGTTGTGACCACATACAACCTTTGCCAGAACTCAAATTTTACACACTTTCTACACACCATACATTGAAGCTACTGTTATATTTTAAGCTTCATTGGGCCGCTGTAGCATCAGCAATCCTTTTATATATGTCTATGTGCATATAAACTCTAAATCAAATGTGGAGTTAATCTTCTTCCATTTCACATCAATATTCCTTTATTCCTGTAGATCACAACAACAGGAATTCCATTCTCAATCACTTAGTTTCTTTACTAAACTTGTTACAATGGAATTAAATGTTATGCTATCTCATGCTTATATATGCACTTGCATTTTGATAGTTCACATGACGTCGAAACTCGACTAGGAGCATTCCTTGGAAGAGGAGGCTAGGGTGTCCACTTGAAGTCATTGGCAGAGTCTCCGGAGGAAGACCACTGACCATTGACATTTAATCGAGTCGCAAACTAAGACAAGCCCTGGTTTGCATTTAAGAGCTTTTCAAAGTTTTCCAATTTTATTCACTTACGCCTATAAGTTGTATATGATATGTGTATTACGTGTAAGGTGTTTGATACTCCACTTGCATTCCTCAAATCCTATGGGGGGTTGGAAAGGTTTACATCTTGACATGTAGAACTGCCATGCTAATGTTGTAGATATACCGGTAGAAGTCGAGTAGTTAGAATCTACTCGTGAGATAGGAATGACAGTTCATATGAGGATGAAAGATGAGAGAATGTCTTATGAGATGAATATGAGACTGGGCAAGGGGATAGGAGTCGACGAGATGGAGTCTCGGGCGCATAGCCCTGCCTGTGTTGCTTGAGGACTGTGTCATTTGCGGCACCGTTGGGCAAGCTTGAAATGTACCGGTTGCATAATGGGATATGGGCCCAATAAACTGATGTAACTCTAGACTGTAGTGTGGAAACTCCTCTGTTGTCCTTGAATGGATATGCGAAGGCACAAAGGTGTAAATCTTCTAGCGGGCAACTTCGACGTGTCCGTGTAGGGGACCTTTTGCTCGGGATGAAGAGGTTTTTCGGCATAAGGGTCTTAGGTGCAAGGTGGCCACATATGACACGGGGAGGAGAGCACGTATGTGTCTCCCACGCGGGTGTGCGTATCGTGTAACTGGGTGTCTACTGATTGCAATTATCGTCCCTCGCGGTTATTTGAGTACCACTTGTCCGTCGCTGTCGTGATGTAGTAAATAACTGGAATGCCATGAGAATATGATATATGATCTTGATGATTAATTGCCTGGCAACATTATGTGTTGTAGTATACGCTCATTAAAGTTATCTTTTTGAACCGTTAACTTGTTCCTAATAACTTGAAAGCTAAGGATCCACTTGTAGGTGAGTTTGTTTACGCAATATCCTACCTATGCTTAGTTTGTTATCTTGCATATAGAGTCGCATGTTTAGGTGAGACGGGTCAGTCTTGCTGAGCTTTATGCTCATGTTTGCAGTTAACGAGTTTTTGTAGGATATACAATTAATGGCGGGCTTGACGACGGTGCCTTACCCCATTAGGGTTCACGACTGAGTGGAAGCCCTACATGCCGCCGATATTTGTGAGTGCTGTTAGTGTAAAGCGTTGGAGGGCATGGACATCTTTACTCATGCATAGCTAGTGCTGAGAGTGTAGTATGATGTATAGACTTCTTTCCTACGTTATATATTGTAAAACTTCTGCCGTGTTTATAAATAAAAGACTTGTGTTGTGTTTTATTCTCATTCTTTTTATGTATGTTGTTTGGTGTCACATCGCACGACACCACCCGATGAGATCCTTGGATGTCGGGACCCCGGTCCCCACAATTTATACTTTTGGACTAATTTTCACATAAGATCTCTGCACACATGGTTAGTAAGCAATAAACAACCAAACTATGACCGTAATTCACAAAGATTCAATAATTTCAAATAGTTTTGTAGAAAAGTGAGGGAGATGAGTTTTTCCCAAGCATGCATGAATTTTGAATCAAACACTAGTAACTATCAGATGTGCAAGATTCAAGCCACATTCCGAGAATCCAAGATATTGAGCTCACTCCTATGTGATGTGAGACCTATGTGCACCGAATACATTGGCTATGATGATAGAAGTTTTGAATATTGTCAAAACACTCTTTTAACTAGGTCTGACTCTAGGTCCGACTCTAGGTGCTCACGTAAGGTGTTGTGTTTTCGGGACTAACGAGAGTCAAGTCAAGGACTTGTGCTCGGAAGTATCGGTTGTTTATTTAGGTGCAGGTGTTGCTTGAGTTCAAGACATGGCTGGTGACGGGATCCATTGAACTAGTCTTAGGGAGAAGATGAGGTTCAACAACCAAGTTCAGGAGGAATTGTGGTTGAGTTGATCGGGAGGTTGCGCAACATGTTTGAATCAAGAACAATGCATATGAAGGTATCATGGACGTCGTTGGACGATGTTTGCATGTGTGCAAGGAGTGCATGGATGTGGCTACATGGTTCCAAGGCGTGATGAAGAGATGTGGACGTAAAGAATTGGTTGGAAAGGTCCAACCGACTAGGTTATGGACTCAGGCTACGACTGAGTTGGGTTTGACTCAAATATGGAAAGATTTGAGTTGGTTACGTTAGGATTTCATGGTGAGCACGAAGTTGAGTTGTTTTAGGAATGTGGGATACATTCCTAAGGTGTTTGGAAGTCTTAAGATTGCTTCTATCTTTGTATAGAAGAGTCTTAAATAGTTATGGAATGTTTATGTGGAATCTGAGTAGGATACAAGTCCTAGTTTTGTTTGGGTTGGCCTCAAGGCTGGTTATATAAGAAAGGGAGGCCAAAGCTCATGGTGTACAAATTTTTGGCTGTTCTTCTTGTGTTCTATTGAATAAATATCATAGTTTAAAGGAACTTTTGTGCCTTGTTTGTCCGACTTGTTTCAAACAAGTTTTCTCGTCGAGTTTCTGCATAGCACTACCTTGCTTCGGTGGTTTTATCATAACTCGAGTTTTACAGATCTAATTGATGTGATTCTTTTTGGGTTGTCATCAAAACTTGATTATCTATCATCTTTGAAAATTTCACGGTCACTGTATTTGTGTTTCTGATCTACAAGAGTTTCTTTGTAATGTTGCAGATTTGGTTTTTACTCAGTAGAACAGATTGACCTTTGTTCGATCTTTCGATCGTAACTTGAGTTTTTCTCTACGATTTTCCATGATTCTTGTTCTACGTGTCTTTGTGACTTGATTCTCTATATTATCTACCACTTTTGTCACGGTTGAACACGTTTAGATCAGTTGTACACACAGTTTCTTAACAAATTGATTTTCTGTTGAGGGGTTTTTGTTGCTTCCGCTGAAAAAGTTTAAATCTACCCTTCACCCCCCTTCCGGTAGCTTTTCACGTGCTCTTCGATCCTACAATTGGTATCAGAGCCATGTTGCTCTAATCTTTGTGATTTGCACGTGTTTTGAATAATAATCATGGAGAAATACTCTGCCAAATCTTGTGTGTTTAGTGGTATTGATTTTCACATTTGGAAGACACGTATGGAGGCTTTCATCCATGCGCAAGGCTTTGCAATATGGGGAAAGGTGTACAAGCCTTATGAAGTGCTAACAAACGATCAAGTTACAACTACGAATCTGAGAGATGTCGACAACAACAACAAGGCTCGAAACTTGATCATACAAGGATTAACTCAAAGCGACTTTGACCGTGTTGCACACCTCCGGTCTGCATACGATGTGTGGAAAGCACTTTGCAACTACCACGAAGGATCCAACACGATCAAGGAGGTAAGCCAAGATATGTTCAAAAAGGAATATATGCATTTTGAGATGCAACCTGGTGAGTCCATCGATGATTTATTTGCTCGCTTTAATAAAATTCTCAGCAACTTGCGTAGTGTCAATGTTATTTTTTCAGATGCTGGAAATGCTATGCAATTGTTAAGTGCATTAGATATGTCAATCTGGGGGATGAATGTCACATGTATTAGTGAATCTATTGTCATGAGTACACTTACTTTAGATGTTCTATACTTTAAATTGAAAAATCATGAAACTGACATAATCTCACGTATGAACCCCAGCAAGTCTCTTACATTTGTTTCTCAATGTGACATGCCTTGCTCCGACCAATCTTCATCTTGTGGAACACTTGCTTTGTTGTCGTCTCTAACCCTTGAACAGATTGAAGAGTTTCCAGAGGAAGAACTTGCACTCATCTCTACTCAGTTCTCAACAAAATGTGAGAACTAGAAGGAGAGGAAGTGCCGGACCTTAACGATGCTTCGAATGTGGTAAGATGGGACATTTTCGCACGGATTGTCCTAACCTTTCATGTACTACTTCCCATGATGAAAAGCAAACAAGGACGAAGCACTCTTCTGCAAACAACAACAAGAAAAAGAAGGGTTTTACAGGATGCCAATTGGTGAATAGTTTTATCTCCGCACTTCAAGAACTTGGCTCGAGCGATGTAGAAATCAGAAGTGATCAAGATGATTTGGCAAAGTTGTGCTTCATGGCAGGCAAATCAAGATCAAGTATGGAGGAGGCAGAATACAAAAGCGACAATGAAGAGGTATGTACAACTCGCGAAGAAATGTGTGATGCTATTTCTCGTGCCACTGTTGTAGTTAAGAAAAAAGACAAAAAGCTTAGAGACAATGCTGTTAAAATTGAGTCACTAGAGTATGAAGTTAATTGTTTGGAATCTTTGATTCCTAGTGATGATTCTTGTTCCTCATGTGATTTTATATATGAACAATTGTCCTCTCTAAGAGGTGTACACACCTCTACACTTGATAAACTTGAACTAGAGATTGAAAAGAATAGAGTGCTTGCTGCACTTAATGATAAAAACTTGAAAGATGCTTGTTGTTCTATAATTGAGTTGCATTGTTCTACTCTTGATGATCTTGATTAGAAACTACAAGATGCTATGAATGAAATTTCTATATTGAATAATGCTTTACATTCTCATGAAGTTAAATATTGTTGTAATTGCAAACTAAAAGGAAAAACTTCATGTGAAAACTGCCTAGACTTGTCAAAGAAACTTGAAGACATGAATTGGACACTAGAGTTGTTTTGTAATGGGAATAAGAATCTAAACTTGCTCCTGAATTCTTCCAAGTCTTGCAATGATAAAACGGGTTTAGGTTTTGATTCTCATGCTCATGCTAAGGCACATCCACCTAAAATTATAATGTCATTAGGAAGTGGTTTGATTCAAACAGTTCCTAAACAAAAAGAAGTGGTTTTGAAATCTGCAGGGGTACTGTCTCATTCAGATTCTAATAAACATATTGCTTGCTCATCTCGACATGAATACAAAGTTAAGTTTCATTCTACCGACTATGGTAGAGATGGTCATGCCATAGATTTTTATTATAGACTAGCTAAACAACAAAAAAAGCAAAGAATGCAAGCTAGATCTCATAACTCTCATGCAACATTTGCTGCACATGCTAAACCGAATATCAAGAACACGCAACCTACTGTTATGAGTCAACAACATGCAAAGTCTGCTCCCAAACCTACTGTTTTTCGTGCTACATGTAACACCTCGTAAGTCAGTAGTTGGGTACAAAAATCCTCAAACTTTGGCTCTTAAACCTGCTCTTTTGTCTCAGCTTTCGCTTGTTTTTCCTACTGCACATCGTGTGACTCGGTACTGGATTCCTAAATGCCTTTTGACTAACCCCAGTATTGAGTCATCGACGTATTGTGCTTCTATGTAGGTTACACGTTTCAGGAAGGAGAACATTTGGATTGTGGATTCAGGTTGCTCACGCCACATGACCATGAAGGGGACAAATAAATTGTGTGCTCTTCTTGTATACATGCTAGGATGGTTGCATGTTCACATGCTCCTCTCACAATGACCATGACAACTAAACCGGGTCAACTTTTGCACCTTGACACCGTAGGACCTTAAGGTGTTCAATCCTTCGAAGCCAAATGGTATGTTCTTATAATTGTTGATGACTATTCTAGATACTCTTGGGTTTACTTTATGGCATCTAAGAATGATACTTTTATTCACTTTAGAACTTTATTTCTTAGATTATCAATTGATCACCCATGATCTTTAAAAGCAATTAGAAGTGATAACGAAACCGAATTTAAAAATCAATCGTTTGATCACTTTTGTTCTGAAAATAGAATAGATCATCAATTTTCTTCACCGTATGTACCTCAACAAAATGGTGTCATAGAAAGAAAGAACAGAACCATAGTTGAGATGGCTAGGACTATGCTTGATGAATTTCAAACTCCTAGGAAATTTTGGGCTGATGCAATTGCAACTGCTTGTTATATATCAAATCGTGTTTTCTTGCGTGCTAAGCTAGGAAAAACACCATATGAACTTCAATTTGGACATAGGCCTAGTGTCACACACTTTCGAGTCTTTAGTTGTAAATGCTTTGTTAAGAAACATGGTAATCTTGATAAATTTGAAGCTAGATCTGTTGATGGCATGTTTCTTGGTTATCCATCTCATACAAGAGGCTACCATGTGCTTTTATTTGACACTAACAAAATTGTGGAGACTTGTGAGGTTTCTTTTGATGAATCTAGCCTAGGTACTAGCTCTAATATTGCAGATCCAGATCCATATCCACAGGGGGAGAGTATTTTCATCGAAGAAGACGAAGAAGTGGTGCTGCTGCCCGAAAATTCAGAAGCAAATGATGTTGATCACGCTGGTGATTTTGCACCACAACTAGCACCAACAACTATTGCAGCTGGTACAGAGCATCCTCAAGACACAAGTTCTTCAATCTGTGATGAACATGAAGAACAAAGAGCTTGTGAAGTGTCTACTCCCCCTCCGAATCCTCAAAAGTCATGCTCCACAACAAATCATTGGGCGCTTGCACGAACGAGCCACACGGTCTAGGTTTTGCGATCCAAACTCTCACGCTCATTCTGCTTTTGTTGCTTCTTTTGAACCCAAAGATATATCACACGCACTCACTAATGAATCTTGGATTATTGCCATGCAAGAAGAGTTAGAAAATTTTGAAAGAAACAATATTTGGAAACTTGTACCTCCACCTCAAGGTCACACTTTAATTGGAACTAAATGGGTGTTTAAAAAAAACAAAGTGAGGATAGTGTTTTGGTTAGAAATAAGTTTGGGTTGGTTGCTCAAGGTTTCACACAAATTGAAGGTCTCGATTTTGATGAAACTTTTGCTCCTGTTGCTAGAATAGAAGCCATAAGAATTCGTTAGCTTTTGCTGCGTCTAAATGTTTCAAGTAATATCAAATGGATGTTAAAAAGTGCTTTTCTTAATGTCTACATAGATGAGGAGGTTTATGTCAAGCAACCACCGGATTTTGAAAATCCAGATTTTCCTAATCATGTTTACAAACTGTCCAAAGCCTTGTACGGTCTCAAACAAGCCCCTAGAGGATGGTTTGATAGGTTAAAAACATTCTTACTTGAAAAGGGGTTTACCATGGGCAAGGTTGATAAAACTCTTTTTGTGCTTAAGCATGGCAATGACTCATTATTCATTCAAGTGTATGTGGATGATATCATCTTTGGTTGTGCTTCTTATGATCTTGTGTCCAAGTTTTCAGCTATGATGAGTTCAGAATTTGAGATGAGTATGATGGGAGAACTCACGTACTTTTTGGGGCTGCAAATCATACAAAACAAGGAAGGTACCTTTGTGCATCAAAGGAAGTATACAAGAGACCTTCTCAAGCGCTTCAACATGGACAAAAGAAAGCCTCTTTGGAAACCAATGGGTACAACAATGACACTTGAACTTGATGAAGATGGTGACCCAGTCGATCAAAAGAATATCGAATCATGATTGGATCACTTTTGTACCTCACGGCATCAAGACCGGACATACAATTCAATGTATGTCTTTGTGCACGATTTCAAGCTTCTCTACGTGCTTCACATCGTCAAGACACCAAAAGAATTATCAAGTACTTACATGGAACTCAAAAATTTGGCATTTTTCTTACTTCTTCATCAACCATTACTTTGAAAGCCTATTCAGATGCTGATTTTGGGGGTTGTAGGATTGATAGGAAAAGTACTTCGAGTGCTTGTCATTTTCTTGGTAGTTCACTTGTTGCTTGGTCCTCTAGAAAACAAAACTCAGTTGCACATTCCACATCCGAATTTGAATATGTGGCTGCTGCTAACACTTGCTCACAAATTCTTTTGATTGTTCAAACACTTAAGGACTATGGGGTAGATCTAGATAGTGTTCCACTGTTTTGTGATAATACTAGTGCTATTTGTATTGCTAAAAACCCTGTGCAACATTCGAGAACAAAACACATTGATATTAGGTATCACTTTCTTCGTGATAATGTTGAAAAAGGAAACATTGTGCTTCACCATGTAGATACTGAACAACAATTGGCTGATATTTTTACAAAACCTTTGGATTTCACTCGTTTTTGTTACATTCGTAGTGAAATAGGGGTTATCCATCCTCATGGCTTAAATTGAGGGGGAGTTTCGAAACTTGGGAAGTCTATGCGTGAATCGGAAATTAAAATAATATGATCATAGTATTTCATACATATATGACTTTGTGATTCTTTTTACATGCTGAAAGTTCTTACTACATTACTCATGTTATACATTTTGTAGTTTTTACCATGACTAGTAACTGGAATAATTACTTACACTAAATCTGGTCATGATCGAACTTTCTTGCTATTTTGAACTTGTTTCATGCTCACAAGTGCTTTTAATATTGAAAAATTAATCAATCAACTATCCACATGTTGAGCTTTTATGATCAAATAAAAATGAGAAAAGATCAAGAGAATATGCATGCATCGCAATTCTTCTTTTGAGATGGCTTATCATTGCACTTAGATATGAACTTGGAAGAAGTTGTGTATGACTAAAACCATGTCCTTAAGCTTCTGATTGTCAAATGACACAGTCTTGGCTTGGTTGGATAGAGTAAGGCAGATGTTGTATATAATCTCTTGCAAATGTTATATGATCAGAATTTGTGCTTTAAATAATATTGAAAAATGAAAATTGCAGCAACAAGTGTCATGCTTTCATGTTTTGAAATAGTTAAGTTTGTGAGATCATGACTTGGTTAAATTAAAAATTACATTTGATCTCTAGCATGGCTTACACTTGATGTGATAGTGTAAGTTAATTGATAGTATGACTTGGATGAGCTTTGTTTTATATGTATATGTTATAATATGCTCATAACAAATTAAAATTTATCTTTTGTACTATGCTGAATACATTATCAAAGGAGGAGAAATTGATCTCACATTGCACACATTCACAAGTGTTTTGGCATGATTCTTATCAAGGGGAAAATTTTTGTTTTTCTTCTCATTTTATTTCTAATTTAAAAGGGGGAGAGATAAGTATAGGGGAAGAAATATTTGTTTTGAAATTTCTTTCTTTCTCATTTGATTGTTTTCAAAAAAATTTCATAAGTCAATGTTTGGATTTTAAATGGTGTTGCCAATGCATTCATCAAGGGCGAGATTTCGAGACCTATGTGTGCTGAATACATTGGCTATGATGATAAAATTTTTGAATACTGTCAAACAACTCTTTTAATTAGGTTCGAATCTAGGTCCAAGCTCCTGCAAGGTCTGACGGTTGGTCTGGCTTGTTTTAGGTAGCTCCAGCAAGCTCCGACGTAAGGTCTGACTTGATTTGGCTAGGGCCGACTTCTTTTTCTTGACCGACTTATTTTGGTTAGGTCTGAATTGCTGTGGCTAGGTCTGACTAGCTTTGTTCAGCTCCGGCGCTAGGTCCGACTAGCTCTGGTATGCTCCAGTGCTAGGTCTGACTAGCTTTGGTAAGCTCAGACACTAGGTCTTGCTAGCTTTTGTAAGCTCTGGTTCAAGGTCCGAATAGCTTTGGCAAGGTCCGGCGCTAAATTGCAATGGTTCTGCTTTTAAGTTGCAATGTTTCAAAATTGCTTTTTGGATTATGGAAAGCTTGCTTAGTATTCTTTTACTAAGTTTTTGGTGGTTGTGGCTGATATCATTTTGCTATGGTTTGCAACATGCTTATGTGAGCACCTCACATAAGGTGTAGTATTTTTTGGACTAACGAGAGTCAAGTCGAGGACTTTTGCTCGGAAGTATCGGTTGTTTATTCATGTACAGGTGTTGCTTGATTTCAATACATGGCTGGTGACGGGATCCATTGAACTAGTCTTAGGGAGAAGATGAGGTTCAACAACCATGTTTGGGAGGAATTATGGTTGAGTTGATCAGGAGGTTGCACAACATGTTTGAATCAAGAACAATGCATATGAAGGTATCGTGGACGTCGTTGGAAGATGTTTGCACGTGTGCAAGGAGCACATGAATGTGGCTACATGTTTCTGAGGCGTGATGAAGAGATGTGGACGTAAAGAATTGGTCGAAAAGGTCCAACCGACTAGGTTATGGACTCAGGATGCGGCTAAGTCGGGTTTGACTCAAATATGGAAAGATTTGAGTTGGTTAAGTTAGGGTTTCATGTTGGGCGCAAAGTTGAGTTGTTTTAGGAATGTGGAATACATTTCTATGATGTTTGGAACTTTGAAGATTGATTTTATCTGCGTATAGAAGAGTCTTGAGCAGTTATGGAAAGTTTCGGTGGAATCTGAGTAGGATACGACTCCTAGTTTGGTTTGGGTTTGCCTCAAGGCTGGTTATATAAGCAAGGGAGGCCAGAGCTCATGGTGTACGGATTTTGAGCTGTTCCTATTGTGTTCTATTGAATAAAGATCGTACTTTAAAGGAACTTTTGTGTCTTGTTTGTCCGACTTGCTTCAGACAAGTTTTCTCGTCGAGTTTCTGTACAGCACTACCTTGCTTCGGTGGTTTTATCATAACTCGAGTTTTACAGATCCAATTGACGTGATTATTTTTTGGTTGTCTTCACAACTTGATTATCTATCATCTGTGAAAATTTTACTGTCATTGTATTTGTGGTTTCTGATCTACACGAGTTTCTTTGTAATGTTGCAGATCTGGTTTTTACTCGGTAGAACAGATTGATCTTTTTTTGATCTTTTGATCGTAACTTGAGTTTTTCTCGACGGTTTTCCGAGATTCTTGCTGTTATGTCTTTGTGACTTGATTATCTATATTATCTACCACTTTGTCATGCTTGAACACGCTTAGATCAGTTGTACACATGGTTTCTTAACGGATTGATTTTCTGTTGAGGGGTTTTCTTTGCTTCCGCTGAAAAGTTTAAATGTACCATTCGCCCCCCTCTGGTAGCTTTTCATGTGTTCTTTGATCCTACAAGTTCACAAAATCTTTTCTCATCTAAGGGCTTGGTGAAGATATCGGCCAATTGGTTTTTGGTTTTCACATTAGAAATCACTATGTCTCCTTTGATGGAGTGATCTCTCAAGAAATTATGACGGATATCAATGTGCTTGTCCTTTAGTGTTCAACTGGATTGTGTGCTATTTTTATGGCACTCTCATTGTCGCATAGGAGAGGAATATGGTGCAAATTTATACCATAGTCCCTAAGAGTTTGCCGCATCCAAAGATGTTGTGCACAGAAACTTCCGGCTGCAACATACTCCACTTCGGCTGTGGAGAGAGCAATGGAGTTTTATTTCTTTGAGGACCAAGACACTAGGTACCTACCCAAGAATTGGCAAGTGCTAGAGGTACTCTCTCTATCAACTTTGCAACCAGCATAATCCGCATCGAAATATCCAATGAGATTAAACCTGGAGTCCTTAAGGTAGCAAAGTCCCAGGCTTGGTGTGTGAACCAAATATCTAAGAATTCTCTTTACTGTGGTCAAATGACACACCTTGGGAGCAGCTTGGAATCGAGCACACATACATATACTTAGCATCATGTCGGGCCTAGATGCACATATATAAAAACAATGAACCAATCATGGAACGATATACCTTTTGGTCCACACTTAGACCATCTTCATTAAGGTCGAGGTGCCCATTGGTTCCCATTGGAGTCTTGATGGGTTTGGCTTTTTCCATGTCAAACTTCTTGAGTATGTCTTGCATGTACTTCGTTTGACTTATGAATGTGCCTTCCTTGAGTTGCTTTACTTGAAATCCTAGGAAGAACTTCAACTCCGCCATCATGGACATCTCAAACCTTTCGGTCATAATCTTTGAAAAGCCATCACAAAGAGTTTTGTTAGTAGAACCAAATATAATGTCATCGACATATATTTGGCAAACAAACAAATCATCATTGAAATGCTTGGTGAATAGAGTATAGTCGGTCTTCCCAATTTTGAAACCATTTTGAATTAGAAATCTCTAAGGCACTGATACCAAGCTCTAGGAGCTTGCTTGAGGCTATAGAGAGCCTTACACAATTTGTAGACATGGTTTGGGAAGTATTGATCTTCAAATCCCGAGGGTTGCTCCACATACACCTCTTCTTTGATTGGACCATTGAGAAATGCACTCTTGACGTTTATTTAGTATAGATTAAAACCATCATGAGTAGCAAAGGCAAGTAATATGCGAATTGATTCAAGCCTAGCTACGGGAGCAAATGTTACATCAAAATCCAAACTTTTGACTTGTGAGTATCCCTTAGTCACAAGTCATGCTTTATTCCTTGTAACCACCCTGTGCTCATCTTGTTTGTTGCAGAACACCCATTTGGTTCCAACAACATTTGCATTTAGACTTTTTACGAGCCCCCATACTTGATTTCTTTTAAAAATTTTGGGCTCTTCTTGCATGGACATGACCCAATCTCGTAGTGCTTCCTCAACCTTGTTAGGCTCCAAAGAAGAAACAAAAGAGTAATATTCACAAAAATTTGCATTGCGAGATCGAGTACTTACCCCCTTGGAGATATCTCTAAGGATGTTGTCAACGGGATGGTCCCTTTGAACGCTTTGATGTACTCTTGGGTGTGGTGCTTGAGTTCATTGAACTTCATCATCTTCTTACTCTCTTTCTTCATCTCCCACTTGATTGATGCCTCCATCTTCATCTTGTTGAAGCGCATCCTGAGGGTATTGAGCTTGATCATTTGAAAAAGAGTTTGCCAGATGTGTGGAATGGTCACTTGAGTCTTGAGGTTGTTCTTGTGGTCGAATGTCTCCATGTGCAATCCTTCCTATCACCACATGTGGAGATTCTTCTTGATCTAGCACATGACGATAAACTTGCTCCACTTGTGAGCCATTAGTCTCATCAAACACTACGTCACGTGCTACTTCAACAATTCTGGAGGATTTGTTGTAAACATGATAGGCATAAGTGTTTGAGTCATAACCAAGCAAGAAACCCTCATTGGACTTTGAAGCGAACTTCGAGGTCCTAGGCTTCTTGTTGAGAATATAGCATTTGCTCCCAAAAACACGAAAATAGGAATATTGGGTTTGTTACCGGTTAGGAGTTCATAATACGTCTTCTTCAATATGCGATGGAGATACAACCGGTTTATGGCATGGCAAGCGGTGTTAACTACTTCCGCCCAAAACTGGTCCGATGTCTTGTATTCATCTAACATGGTTCTAGCCATCTCAATGAGAGTCCTATCCTTCCTCTCAGCCACCGCATTTTGTTGTGGGGAGTAGGGGGCCGAGAACTCATGCTTGATACCTTCTTCATCCAAAAACTCTTCAACTTATGTGTTCTTGAACTCGGTGTCGTTGTCACTTCTTATAGTCTTGATTTTCAAGGAGAACTCATTTTGAGCTCTTTTCAAGTATTTCTTGAGGACACCTTGAGTCTCGCTTTTGTCATGCAAAAGAAAACCCAAGTGAAATGTGAAAAATCATCAACAATTACAAGGCCATATTTGTTACCGTCAATGCTTATGTAGACGATTGGACCGAAGAGGTCCATGTGTAGAAGCTCGAACGGTCTTGTTGCTGTCATGATGTTCTTGGATGGATGTAGCTCCAACTTGCTTTCCGGCTTGACATGCGCTACATGGCCTATTCTTTTAAAACACAACATTCTTTAAACCATGGATGTGCTCGCCCTTAAGAAGGTTTTGCAAATTTCTCATCCCAACATGGGCTAGTCTTCTATGCCAAAGCCATCCCATGTTGGTTTTTGCAATTAAGCATGTGTCAAGTTGGGCTTTATCCACGGAGAAATCCACAAGATAGAGCTTTCTCTTGAGAACACCCTTAAAAGAAATTGAGTCATTGCTCCTTCTTGTGACGATAACACCCTCATTAGTGAAAAGAAAATTATAACCTTTGTCACATAGTTGTGATATGAACAATAGGTTATAATCACGTGAACGACATGTAAAATATTGGAAAGAGTACGATTAGGAGATATAGCAATTTTATCGGTGTCAAGGATTTTCCCTTGGCTATTGTCCCCAAAGTAGATTCTCTCACTAGAATCTTCATTTCTCTCATACTCCACAAACATCTCCCTCTCTCCACTCATATGATTTATGCATCTACTATCAAGGATCCACTTAGTCCCACCGGAGGAGTATGCCTACAAAAAGAATTAAGCCTTGGTTTTAGGTACCCAAGCGGTGTTGGGTCCTTTGATGTTAGTCAAGAGGCATTTGGGCACCCACACGCAAGGCTTTGGACTCTTGCAGAGTTACCCAACATACTTAGCATAGGGCTTACCAAATTTGTTCCTCAACAAGACATATGAAGCATCAAAATCATGAAACAATGGATGAGGTTTGTTTTTAGGCATGTTGTGTGAGGTAGCTATGTTATGAGGTTTGTTTTTAGGCATGTTGTGTGAGGTAGCTATGTTCTTTCCTTTGTTTTTGTGGTATGATCCTTCTTTAATAGAAGCAATCAAGTATTTGCCATTCTTGGGAGTCTTAGCATTTTGCTTTCTCCCGCTAGAATAGTCAAGACCATCTTTGACATGAGGATGTCTCATGTTGGTGTATGCACTACGTGCATATGCCATCTTATCCTTGTCAGAAATGCTAGCTTTTGGTGCTTGTTTCTTTTGTGCAACTTAAGCTCATATTTTAATTTTAGGATCAAGTTAGAGCAATTGCAATCTTGAGGTGTTTCAGACTTGACATTTGTGGAAGGAGAGCTTTTAAAGGAAGAAGGTGCATTGAACTTGAGAGACTCCACTTGTGATTCAAGAATCTTGTTAACTTTTGTCAAGCTAACAAGTTCATCCTTTAGCACAATTGTAGCCTTCTCAAGATTTGATCAAGTTTCCTTGCTCAAAGAAAGTTCACGCTAAAGTGCATTGCTTCTTTCTCTTTCAAGCTCCAAGAGCTCCTCAAACTCTTGACATCTCTCCTTTTGTTGGATGAGCATGTCCTCTTGATGATTTATGAGCTCTTCCTTTTCAAATATCTCATCGGACAACATCTTCAACCTTTTCAATGTACTTTTACTCATATCTTTAAGCATGTATTCATTTTCACTACCACTATCAAAATTATCAAGTAACGAAATTGAGGAAGGTGGTTTAGATTTAACCTTCTTTCTTCCCTCCTTGGCCATGAGGCATGTTGGTCTTGAGATCTCCAAGTTGGGGAAGAGCTTGTTCTCCGTGGATGACCTCTTCATCGCAATTGTTGCCATCTTCTATTCTTCTTTTTCTTTGAGGAGTCTTAATTTGAATCCCACTCCTTCCCATGGTGGGCTTGTCTTGATTGATTCTTCTTCATGAAGAATTTCTTCTCTTGGGACTTGCCCTCCTTCTTCTTGTTTTCTTCATGTGGGCAAACCACAATGAAGTGGCCATATTCCCCACAATTGTAACAAGCCACTTTTGCTCTTTTCTTGGACTTGTCCTTTTTCTTGCTTTCATGATGGTATCTCCCCCTCCTCCTTCTCATCATCCTTTTGAACTTGTTGATGAAGTGCGCCTCTTCCTCATCGGTGTTAAGGCTCTCTTCATCAATTTCTTCTTGTTCTTGGGATCTTGGTGATGTTGCCTTGAATGCAACATCTTTATTCTTAGAGGAGGTGTGATTTTGGAGGTCGTTGTAGAACATGGCCACACGCTCCATCATCTCATGGTTCTCCCTAGCACTTCTTCTGGAGTCATCTTGTGAAATCCCGAACTCTTACATATCAAAGAGCAAAGAGAGACATTCTGAGGCATGAATGCCCGTATCAGCCTCTTACCACTTCATGGTCCGTCCACCGGGTGCATCCGTAGGAACAATTGTTGTTGATGAGCACCTTTAGGCAGTTGTACATGTCTTGGGGGTCTCACCATCCATTATGGTGAACCTCCCAAGTTCTCCTTCAATCATTTTGATCTTCACCTCCCTAATGACACGGTTTCCCTCATGTGCCGTCTTGAGTGTATCCCATATGTTGTTGGCCACCTCCAACCCATAAATTTGGTTGAACTCCTCTCGAGTTAAGGAGGAGGTGATCATTCCGACCACTTGAGCATTGCCGTGGAGTAGGACGATTTGCTCTGGGGTAACATCTTCCTCATTCTTGGGAAGATGAACAACTGTCAAAATAGTTTGCCACAAGCTAGGGTTTAAGGAAATGAGATGCATCTTCATGTTATGCTTCCACATAGAATAATCATTTCCATCAAATTGGGGAGGTTTTCCAATAGGAGTAGACAAATAGTGATTGCTAGAAGTTAATCACGCATAGTTGTAAGGATATCGGCAGTAGTCTTGTGAACTACTCCCATTGTCGTTGTTGATTGCACTAATCGCCTTGGTCTCCTTCTTGGGAAGACCTAGCTTCTCACAAAGTCATGCCTTGAGTTGGTAGACTTCTTCATCGTCATTTGGGTCATCTTGAAGGACATCAATGTTCTTTGTTTCGTCATCTCTGTCGACGATCACTAGAACCTCACTTTCACTCCTTCTGAGCATCTTCTCTCTGAGTGGTTAGGCTCTTGATGGAGAGACCTGCTCTGATACCAATTGAAAGTCTCCTAGAGGGGGCTGAATAGGTAATATGACCTGAAATTGCTTGATCAAACGAGAATAAAAACAATGAGGCCGGACTAGTCTGGTCAGAGCTGGACTAGTCCGCTCAGTACACAGGGAAAATCCAAAAACTTGATTTTTACAAGTTATTTGCTGATTTTAATTTGACCCAAGATAGATACATAGCAACCTAATACAACTTTGATTAACAAGTGAGAGCAAATTGGTTGCAAGATTTCAATGAAGAACAATGTGAAGAACAATATGAACCCTGAAGGCAATTCTAGTGAATAGTGGAAAGTAAAACGACAAGTGAGACATGATTGATCCCGTGATTAAGTTTCACAAAGAAACCTACATCCATGTTGAGAAGTCCACAAAAGGACCGGTTCTCACTTGACCCTAATCTCACCAAGACACCACAAAAGGTTTCCTTGGTTTCCACTAATAACAAGGGTAATCACCAAGTTCTTGGGGCTTCTCATGAGTTGAGGCTCCCACAAATGATTTACAGCAAGGAGCACAAGAAGCTCAACAACTACGAGCCACAAAACGCAACACCAAGTGCAAGAGATCAAACCGAGAGCCAAAGCAATACGATCTTCCTTCTCTCCCCCTTCGAAACCCTAATCTCCTCAAGCTTTGGTTCTAGAGGGCAAGTAGGCAGAGTAGAAGGCTTAGAATGGCTCATGGAAACTTATGGCGGTGCTAGGGTTCAAAAGTATTCAAATGGGAGCCGAGGGTCCCCTTTTTATAGGGGTCCCGAAAACTAGCCATTGCTAGCATTAATTGTCCATACTAGTTCGGTCTGGAACCCTGGACTAGTCCGGTCTACTATGTCCGCACTACATCACGCTCCACAGAGAGTGATGTACGCTCTAAAGGTTGAATTTCAAATGTTCATGACATACCGTACTAGTTTGGCCAACAACGGACTAATTCGAACTCAAACAGAATGTCTTGGTCCGCTCAAAAACGGACAAGTCTGGCCAACAAGATTAGCCTCAGAGACCCCTTCTCACTTAATACCATGGACTAGTCCGCCTTAAAAAGGACAAGTCCGAAGTACAACAAAAACCTTTAGTCCGGCCCAAATCAGACTACTCTTGGAGCTCCTGACTAGTCCGGCCCCTATGGCTAACAAGTCCGACCTCCCAGGACTTAGCTGAAAACTCTCACCAAGTGAAGAATGGACTAGTCTGTCTCTAAATAGACAAGTACGAAATCACAAAGAAAACCTTAGTCCATCCCAAAATGGGCTACTCAGGCACACCTGGACTAGTCCGACCCTGAGGCCTGAACAAGTCATGTTCCCTAGGAATACTCTCAACAAGGCTTCTCACTTAGGTATTCTCTCAACCACGACTTTGAGCCCTCTTCTATGATCTCAATGCACTTGATACACACACCCTCACACATAGATGTCTAGTCTAAACTCAACACATGAGAAATCCTGATTTCCATGCTTGAGTCTTCGACGCCCATTTCAATGTTTTCCTTTTTGAGGCATTTTCTTTCATTTCAATCATCAAACATGTGCTTAAGATCAATTGAGCTCATTAACATCTTAATTTGTCGTCATCTATCATCTAAAACTCATGGGGTTGCCTAGATGCACTTTCAAGTATGATCGGGTCACTTTCGTACCTCATGGCATCAAGACCAGACATACGATTCTTAATATGTCTTTGTGCATGATTTTAAGCTTCCTAACGTGCTTCATATCATCAAGCCGTCAAAAGAATTCTCAGGTACTTACATGGAACTCAAGAATCTGGAATTTTTCTTCCTTCTTCCTCAACCATTACTTTGAAAGCTTTTTCAGATGTTGATTTTTGGGGTTGTAGGATTGATAGGAAAAGTATTTCTGGTTCTTGTCATTTTCTTGGTAATTCACTTGTTGCTTGGTCCTCTAAGAAACAAAGTTCAATTGCACAATCCATGGCTGAATCTGAATATGTACCTGCTGCTTGTGCTTGCTCACAAATTCTTTGATTGTTCAAATACTTAAGGACTATGAGGTTGATATAGATAGTATTCCACTATTTTATGATAACACTAGTGCCATTTGCATTGCTAAAAACCCCGTGCAACATTTTATAACAATGCATATTGATATTAGGCATCACTTTCTCTGTGATAATGTTGAAAAAAGAAACATTGTGCTTCACCATGTAGATACTGAACAACAATAGGCTGACATTTTTACAAAACCTTTGATTTCACTCATTTTTTCTCATTCGTAGTGAATTAGGTGTTATGCATCCTCATGTCTTAAATTGAGGGGGGGGGGGTTGAAACTTGGGAAGTCTATGTGTGAATCTCATTTTAAAATAATATGAGGATAGTATTTTATACATATATGACTTTGTGATTCCTTTTACCTGCTGAAAGTTCATACTACATTACTCGTGTTATATATTTTGTAGTTTTTGTCATGACTATAATTGGAATAATTACTTACACTAAATCTTGTCATGATCGAACTTTCTTGCTGTTTTGAACTTGTTGCATGCTCCAGTGTTTTAATAATAATAAAATAATCAATCAACTATCCACATGTTGAGCTTTTATGATCAAGTGAAAAAAATAAGAAAAGATCAAGAGAATATGCATGCATCACACTTCTTCTTTTGAGATAACTTATCATTGCACATAGATATGAACCTGGAAGAAGATGTGTATGACTAAAACCATGTCCTTAGATTTTGGTTGTCAAATGACATAGGCTTGGCTTGGTTGGTTAGAATAAGGCTGATGCGACATATAATCTATTGCAAACATCATATGATCAAAATTTGTGCTTTAAATGATAATGAAAAATGAAAAATGTAGCAACATGTGACCTGTTTTCAGGTTTTGAAATAGTTAAAGTTTGTGAGATCATAGCTTGCTTAAATTAAAAAATTACAGTTGATCTCTAGCATGGCTTACACTACTTATGTATCTCAATGATGTGATATTATAAGTTACTTGATAGTATGACTTGGATGAGCTTTATTTTATATGTATATGTTATAATATGCTCATAACAATTGAAATTTCTGTTTTGAACCTTGTTGAATACGTTGTCAAAGGGGGAGAAATATGTCACACATTGCTCGTTCACAAGTGTTTTACACGTTCTTCTCAGGAGAAAAATTTGTTTTAGAAAATTCTTTCTCGTTTGATTTATGATTTTCAAAAGGGGGACAAAATTGTTTTCAAAACTTTTCATGTGAATAAGTCAATGTTTTGATTCTAAGTGGTGTTGCCAATGCATTCATCAAGGGGGAGATTGTGACACCTATGTGTGCTGAATACATTGGATATTTAAATAAAAGTGAAGAGCTCATACGCAAAGTTTCTAATATTGCTGAAAAGCCCACTTTGGATTGTTCGAATTTGTGGGAATCTGTTTTGCACTGTCTGAACTTCATCGCACGTGAGCTTCACATGTTTTCTCACTTCGGATTGTCCGAATTTTTCTCACGTTACTTGCACATGTTCGGCACATAGGACTATCCGAACTTTTACACATGTGAGAGGCACGTGACTCGACACAGTCAACTTTGCAAACATGTTTTTAAAAGTAACGTTACCCTCGATGGTTTCGGATTGATCAAACTGTTCCTCACGTGAATTGCACATATTTTTCGCTTCGGATTGTCTGAACTTTCACTCACATGAGCTGCACGTGAAAGTCGAGAGTGTTCGATCTTTACAAAACGTGTTTTCGAGAGTAAAATTCACTCTTTACTTGGTTAGGACTGTCGGAACTTTCGAACATGTTATTTGCACGTGAGTTTGAGATTGGAGTGTCCGATCTTTTGCCTTTACATTGCAGCGTTGCTTTTGGTTGATTCGGTATATTCTATTTGCGGAAATAATTGTGTTGTGGCTCTGTTTTTAACTTGCAATGTTTCAAACTAGCTTTTTGGCTTATGGGAAGGTTTGCTTAGTATTCATTTACTATGTTTTTGATGTGTTATGGCTGATTATGGTTGTTAAATATTGCTATGGTTTGCAAAATGCTTATGTGAGGTGCTCACGTGAGCTGTTATGTTTTTCGGACTAACGAGAGTCAAGTCGAGGACTTGGGCTCGCGAAGATTTGGTTGTTTGTTCATGTGCAGGTGTTGTTTGAGGTCAAGACATGGCTGGTGACTGGATCCATTGAACTAGTCTTAGGGAAAAGATGAGGTTGAACAACCAAGTTCGGGAGGAATTGTGGATGAGTTGATCGGGAGGTCACGAAACATGTTTGGGTCAAGAACAATGCATACGAATGTATCATGAATGTTGTTGGGAAGTGTTTGCACATATACAAGGGGTGCATGGACGTGGCTACATTGATCCAAGATGTGGTGAAGAGATATGGACGCGAAGATGTGGCTGGAAAGGTCCAACCGGCTGGACTATAGACCCAGGCTGTGGCTGAGTCGGTTATGGCTCAAATATAGAAATATTTGATTTGGTTTTTGTTAGATTTTGTGGTGACCATGAAGTTGAGTTGCTTTAAGAATGTTTGGTACATTCCTAAGGTGTTTGGAAGTTTTAATATTGCTTCTATCTTCGTATGAAAGAGTCTTGAGCAGTTATAGAAAGTTTTGGTTGAAACTGAGTAGGATTAGAGTCCTAGTTAGGATTGGGTTGGACTTAGTGCTAGTTATATAAGCAAATGAGGCCAAAGCTCATGGTAGACTGAATGTGGCATAGATGGGGGGTGAATAGGCTTTGAAAATTTCCTGCACACTTAATCAAATAGTTAAGTACTGGATGGACCGGACCTGTCCAGTCAGAGGTGCAGACTAGTCCGGTGTGCTAATGTGTGTCGAATTGATTAAGTGTTGACTCAAGAATTAAACTATATTGCAGAGGAAATTTGAACAACTGGTAAGATCACTTGACTTAACAATTAATGTTGTGAAGTTACACGCGAGAAGCAATTTGCAATTCAAGTTATAATGTTGATCAACTAGGTGCCCTAATTAATGAAGATGCAAAAACAAAAAGCACGCGGGACATCGATTTTTACCGAGGTTCGATCTCACCAAAAAGATCTACTCCTCGTTGAGGAAGCCCACACAGAGCCAGGTCTCTTCAAACTGTTTCCCTCATCAAGTCACCACACAAGGCCGACTTGACTCCACTATAACGGGTAATCATCAAGTTTATGGGGCAACCTCACACGTTGAGGGCTCCCACAAGAATTACAACGAAAAGATGATCAAATACACTCAAAAAGATTACAAAGAGAAGAACGATTGTGAAGAGATCAAACCCCAAGAGCTCAACAACATGTATACAACGATCTCTGTAAGTGCATCTAGGCATCCCTTGTGGGTTTTGGTTGATTTATGACAGGCAAATGAGATCCTAACAAAATTGTAGAGATGAGCGCACATTTTAAAGAATTAGGAAAAAATCTCAAAAAGAAAGGAGAATGAGGAATCAAAAGGAAAAGAGCTCAAGAGATGAAAAAGAATAGTTTATTTTGTATGGAGTGTGTTGGAGAAATACACTCCATGAGCTCAAGCAAAAGAGATCTCACTCACTACACACAAATCTGCATATCCGGACTAGTCCGATGTCTACCGGACTAGTCCGATATCTCAAAGTTAACATGGCTATCAAGGATGAACTTGCTAACTTAACCAAAGTTAACAAGATCCTTGAGGTACAAGTTGGGTCCCTCAAGTCAAGTGGTTCTTCATCCTCTTCAAGGTCACCTTCTCCACTTATAAAATCTTAAACTACCAATGCTTGTGAATGTGCTAAAATTGACACTAACTTGAAGGAGAAGTCAAACTTGACAAAGGACAAACATCCTTCCCAAAGTGGCATATTTGACAAGGAGAAGGTCAAGTATGCACGCAGCGCATACTTGGTCACAAGACCTCCTAATGTCAAATATGGCATTGGGTATTCTTATGGTGAAAAACAAAATGCTAGAAGCCACAAGAATAACAAGGAACGCAATTCTTGTGTCAAGGGAAACACCTCTCAAGTTAGACAACTTAATAATATTGATAAAAGTAACATTGTTAACACATATGAGCAACAACTCTTGTTTAGAACTTTTGATGCATCATATGTTCTTATGAAAAGTAATCTTGGTAGAGTTTATGCTAAATATCTTGGGCACGCTATGGGAACACCAAGTCTCATGTGTGGGTGCCCAAATCACTTGTGACTAATCTCAAAGGACCCAAACAAGCTTGGGTGCCCAAGACCAAGGCATAATTTGTCTTTTGTAGGCCTATTCTTCTGGCGGAGCTAAATGGGTGCTAGATAGTGGATGCACCAATTACATGAGCGGAGAAAGAAGAATGTTCATGGAATATAAAGAAAATGAAGATCCAAGCGAAGGCATTTAATTTGGTGATAATAGTTAAGGAAGGGTGCTTGGTACCGGTAAAATTGCAATTTCATCAAAACATACTCTTTCTCATGCTTTACACGTTGATTCCTTGGATTATAACCTTTTGTCCATACCTCAATTATATGACAAGGGTTATAATTGCTTATTCACTAATGAGGGTGTGACCGTCTCTAGAAGGAGTGATAACTCGATTGCATTCAAGGGTGTGTTAAAGGGAAAACTTTATCTAGTTGACTTCAACAAACATAAAGCTGAACTTGACACATGCTTGATTGCAACGACCAACATGGGTTGGCTATCGCATAGATGGCTAGCACATGTTGGCATGAGGAATCTTCAAAAACTCCTTAAAGGCGATCACATTTGTGGTTTAAAGGATGTTGTTTTTGAGAAAGACGAGCCTTGTAGAGCATGCCAAGCCGGGAAGCAAATAGGAGCACCCCATCCCGCGAAGATTGTCATGACTACAACAAGACCGCTTGAACTCCTCCACATGGATCTATTTGGTCCAATTGCTTACATAAGCATCGGCGGTAATAAATACGGTTTAGTCATTGTCAATGATTTTTCTCGCTTCACGTGGGTTTTATTTTTGCATGATAAGAAAAAAAACTCAAGGAACCCTCAAGAAGTTCCTCAAGGGAGCTCAAAATGAACTCTCATTGACGGTCAAGAACATACAAAGTGACAATGGAACGGAATTCAAGAACACCCAAGTTGATGAGTATCTAGATGAATAAGGGATAAAGCACGAATTTTTAGCACCATCCTCTCCTCAACAAAACGGAGTAGCCGAAAGGAAGAACCGAACACTCATTGAAATGGTGAGAACAATGCTTCATGAGTACAAGACTTCGGACCAGTGTTGGGCTGAAGCGGTCAACACCGCTTGTCACGCCATAAACCGACTCTATCTTCATCGCCTACTCAAGAAAAACTCATATGAATTACTCACGGATAACAAGCCGAATATTTCATATTTTCAAGTTTTTGGTTCAAAATGCTATATTCTCAACAAGAAGCCAAGGGCTCCGAAGTTCGATGAAGATTTCTTACTTGGCTATGATTTGAACTCCTACGCTCATCGTGTCTTCAACAATACCTCCGGACTTGTTGAAGTAGCACGTGACTATTGTTCGATGAAACTAATGGCTCTCAAGAAGAGCAAGTTGATCAATGTGTGATAGATCAAGAAGAAGCTCCATGTCAAGCATTGAGGAGAATGACATTGGCGATATTCGACCATAAGTGCCACCTCCAAATGCGAATGAAGAAGATGAACCACAAGTGGAGGACAATGATCAAGTGGGAGCTTCCACACAAGATCAATCTCAAGATAATCAAGGTGTTCAAGACATCAATGAGGGCAACTATCCAAGCATGGAAGAAGATGATAATCATGAAGATTCAAGACAACAAGTGCCACATCCAAGAGTACACCAAAGCATCCAAGGAGATCACCCCGTCAACAACATAATCGGTGACATTCAAAAGGGAGTAGTAACTCGATCTCGCATAACTAAATTTTGTTCACACTATTCTTTTGTCCCCTCTTTGGAACCACACAGGGTTGAAGATGCATTAAAAGACCCCGACTGGGTGATGGCGATGCAAGAAGAATTGAACAACTTCAAAAGGAACGAAGTGTGGGAGCTTGTAGAAAGACCCAAGTCCAACGTCGTCAGCACTAAATGGGTCTTCCGCAACAAGAAAGATGAACATGGAGTTGTAACAAGGAACAAGGCATGACTTGTGGCCAAAGGGTACTCACAAGTCAAAGGTTTGGATTTCGACGAGACTTTGCTCCCGTAGCTAGGCTTGAATCGATTCGAATATTACTTGCATATGCTACTCAACATGATTTCAAGCTTTATTAAATGGACATGAAAAGTGCCTTCCTCTATGGACCGATCGAGGAGGAGGTGTACGTGGAGCAACCACCCAGTTTTGAAGATCAAGAGTACCCCGACTATGTGTACAAACTGCGTAAGGATCTCTATGGCCTCAAACAAGCTCCTAGAGCTTCGTATGAGTGCCTTAGAGTTTTTTTATTGAAAATGGCTCCGAGATCGGTAAAGCTGATTACACTTTGTTTACTGAACACTTTGATGATGATCTCTTTGTTTGCCAAATCTATGTTGAAAATAATATATTTGGTTCAACTAACAAATCTTTTTGTCAAGAATTTAGTAAGATTATGAGATATATTCGAGATGTCCATGATGGGAGAGTTGAGATACTTTTTGGGATTCCAAGTAAAGCAACAAAAGGACGTGACATTCATAAGCCAAACAAAGTACACTCAAGACATTCTCAAGATATTTGGAATGGACAAAGCAAAGCCCATGAAGACTCTCATGGCGACAAATGGACACTTGGATCTCAATGAAGGCAGACCAAACGTGGATCAAAAGGTATATCACTCCATGATTGGATCCTTACTGTATTTATGTGCATATAGGCCTGATATCATGTTGAGTGTATGTTTGTGTGCAAGATTTCAAGCCAATCCTAAGGAATGTCATTTGACAGCCATAAAAAGGATCTTGCGATATTTAGTTCATACACCCAACCTAGGCCTTTGGTACCCTAAAGGTTCAAAATTCAATCTCATTGGATACTCCGATGCAGATTATGCCGGATGCAAGGTAGATAGAAAAAGTACCTCTGGTACTTGCCAATTCCTAGGTAGATCCCTAGTTTCTTGGTCCTCCAAGAAACAAAATTCCATTGCCTTATCGACGGACGAAGCGGAGTATGTCACAGCCGGGAGTTGTTGTGCACAACTCCTTTGGATGCGACAAACTCTAAGGGATTATAGTTACAATATGAGTCGTATTTCACTTCTTTGTGATAATGAGAGTGTCATTAAAATTGCCCATAATCCCGTTGAGCACTCTAGAACAAAACACATAGACATCCGACATCACTTTTGAGAGATCACTCAATGAAGGAGACATAGCCATTTTCCATGTCAACACCGAAAAACAACTAGCCAATATCTTTACCAAGCGACTTGATGAAAAATGCTTTTGCGAGCTCCGAAATGAACTAAATATCCTTGATGCTCGGAACGTGGCTTGAAAACTTGCATACCTGTATGCCATCTTCAAAAATCATGTTGATTGTGTTGAAAAATTATCTCTGTCCATTTTCTCCGATAAACTATGTTAATTACTTGATCTTGGTGAATTATGGTCATAGCTTGATTGTTGTATATTTACTGATCATATTCATCAAGAATATTTGTGTGTTTTTGCCCCCTATCTTCTTTTTAAGAACCTTCGAATATATACAAAAGGTCTGTATATTTTTCTGTCCACGTGACCACAGACTAGTCCGTGGTTACACCGGACTAGTTCGCACATTGCAGACTAGTTTGCAAAGTGTACGATAGTCCGGACTAGTCTGATTTTCGACTCCATAACCCTAGGGACGACGCAACCCCAATCTTCTTCCTCCTCACAACTCCTCTCACATTCTCTCTCTTCACTCGAGTGCTCCCAAGGTGATCTCGCTAAATCTCCATCAAATCCACTCAAGTTTCGGTGGGATTTGATCTCCATTGCAAGGGGATCAAAGACTACGAACTAGTACGCACCAACAACCTCTTCATCGCCGCAAATCAAAGGATTTGGTAAAATTTCTCTCCAAACACTAGAACCTTTGATTTTCCTTGTTTTTGCTCAAATAGCTTAGTTCCTCCTGTCAATACATGCTTCCTTGTTGTATTACAACTACATTGCTTCACCTTTGCATTGAGAAACTCCATTATCTTGTTATTTAGGGTTCGAGCAGCTAAATATCGGACTAGTCCGTTCTCAGTGCGGACAAGTCTGGTTCTCCGGACTAGTCCGCACCTGAGCAACGAACAAGTTCGATGTTAGCTGAACAAAACCCTAATTTTCTTCAACTCAATGCTTTCCCTTGCCACCAATTCTTATCTATGTCATATGTAACCTTCTTGTCTGGACAATGTCAAACTCAAACGATGATATCTCCGATTTTGAGGCTAAATTGGATCAAGAAGTGTTGCCTCGCATGTCGGATTCTCGCTCCAACAAAAGACAAGAGCGTGCTGTCGAGCCTTCGTCCACCCAACCTAGGGTCCAGCGAAAGTTTCTGGTCAAGAAACTAGCTTCAAAAGCGAAGGATGAGGTTGGCCCTACTTCGGCGGCTCCACGCGAAACTAAGGGAAAAGGCAAAGGAATTGCCTCTGGCCTATTGGCCCCCTTAAGATGATTGCTCCAAGACAAGGAAATAGGGACTCTGTGGAAGAAAAATTTAATGACAAGGGGAGTGATGTGGCATGGAAGCTCAGAAAGATCGATGCATATAACAGTGGCAAGAAGGCACTTTCATGCGGACTACTACAGTATCGTGTACCTTCAGCTGAAGACTCTAGTAGTCTGCATCCAATGGATTAATTGGAGCCATTTTGAAAGAAAAAGTTGTGGTGCTTTTGATGAAGTGGTAAAGGCGGCATAGATGCATGGTTTAAAGGACTTGTTTGCTTTTCGATATAACTGGAATGATGAGGTCATAGCACAGTTCTTTGCAACCTACTACTTTGTCATTGATGAAGAAGAGAGAGTGAATTGGATGACACATGGATCCAAGTACACTGTTACTTATGATGAGTTTGCTAGGCTGCTGCATCTTGAGGACACCGGCAACAATGATGTCATTATTCACAATATTTGTGTTTTGGAGAAGGACAAGATGGGCTTTCTCGATGATACTCGCCTCAGTACAATCCTCCATCAACCAAGAACATGAAGCCCTTCTTCATGGTTCTCAATAGATTGCTCTAGTAGACCATTGCTCAAAAGGATGGAGATGCAGGGAGTGTCCAAGGTTACTTGAGAACCTTCATGAAAGTGATAGTTTGACATCTTTGACTACATCTGGAACGACATGGTAAACATCTCCTGCACCCCTAATCGCTCATGTGGCTATGCATCGTACATCATGTTCATGATAGAGAAGTTCATAGGGATCAAATTTGTGAAAGATGTTGAGCATACAACTTTGAGGCCTCAGAAGCTGCCTCAAGCTGTTCTTCCAACTGCTCCATCTTCTATCTCAAGTGAAGAGGCTCCTAGGAGAGCCCAAGGAGAGGCAAGATCTCCTTCAAGTTCAAGGGCCACTCCTTCTAAAAGGGGGTCTCCAAGTGGCATAATGAAGTACTTGGCTGCTATATTTGGGTCTTGTAGAAAGACTGAAGTGAAGATCCACAAGATGAACAAGGCAAGGAAAGAGGATATGAGGTACATGAAGGAAAATGTGAAAGCCATATGCCAGAAGCTGGAGATCGAGCCTTTTGGGTCTCCTGTTATCTCAGAGGACTTAGCTTCTGACTTCTCGGAACTTCCACCTCTCTCTCCTTCTGAGCTTGCCAACTTTGGCATTGGGGGCACGACGAGTGGCTCTCACCCTCCAGCTTCTCAGTCTGATGATGAAGATGATGAGAGGACAGGCAGCGCGGAGTGAGCCGGTGACGATGAGTAGATCCCTCCTCTCCTTCTTTTTGATGCCTTGATGCCAATGGGGGAGAGATTGATGGGGAGTCTTAGGTCCTAGCAGTAGGTTGAGAGATGAGAGCTCTATTTTTGTTTCTTTTGCTATTCTGTCTTACTTTTGGTGTTGTAATACTTTTATTATGTTCGAATTATGCTTCTGGACATGTTTGTGGAGTTTGTGGTAATGATTTGTTATGATTTATTTTTATGCTCTAAAATATATATACATACTTGATAATCTTGATGTTGTTATGATTATGCTATTTACTTCATTTACATCATGATTATTGCTCACACACACATAGTTTTGCACCGCACCATAAAGAGTGCACATATGTCCTATGTCTATATTGCCTATTTTGTTCCAAGCTCATATGTGCACACTTTATGAAAATATGAATTTTTATCATATTTGTGTAATCTCAATTGGTTGTCATCAATCACCAAAAAGGGGGAGATTGTAAGTGCATCTAGGCATCCCTTGTGGGTTTTGGTTGATTTATGACAAACATATGAGATCTTAATAAAATTGTTGAGATGAGCGCATGTTTTAAAGAAATTAGGAGGAAAGCACAAAAAGAAAGGAGAATGAGGAATCAGAAGGAAAAGAGCTCAAGAGATGAAAAGAATAGTTTATTTTGTATGGAGTGTGTTGGAGAAATACACACCAAGAGCTCAAGCAAAATACATCTCACTCACTACACACAAATCTGCATATTCGGACTAGTCCGATGTCTACCAGACTAGTCCGATATCTCTCCGACTAAGATCAGACTAGTCCCCCCCAGTGTGGATTAGTTCTCAGCACTTCACATCTGAACAAAAATGGACAAGTCCGATATCCATCGGACTAGTTCGATAATCCTCTGACTAAAATCGGACAAGTCCTCCAAGTCCGAACTTGTCCTTAGCCCGATAATTTTTCACGACACAAGTCCGGTATCCATCGGACTACTCCGAAAACTCTCTGAATAAAATCGGACAAATCCTCCAAGTGCCGACTTTTCCTCAACTCTACACGAGGTTCACCACACCAGAATAGGCCAATATGTGCCGGACTAGTCCGAACACTTCTAGTGCCCAGATCGGACTAGTACTCGCATTTACGGACAAGTCCGATATCTATGAACTCTTAGGGTTTTCCACACGCCACACACCGGACTAGTCCGGAGTCCACCACGAACTAGTCCGAACATCGCAAACCCTAATAGTAACTTTTGGAAACCGTAGTATAAATAGTGGTGTACGACCCTACAACCAAATCTCTCAACTTCCTGTGGCGCCGTCACACCTCCCAAGAGCCCAAAATACACATCTCTCCACACATTCTAACCCAAAAAGGATCAAATATTTGAGGAGTAGTAATTGACCAAAGGAGAGACTTGTTCTACACATCTTGAGCTTTTGGGTTTGATCTCTCGCACACTCTTGTTGTTTATTGTATATATTTCGAGTGTCTTTGGTGTTGTTCTTCATTGTAATTCTTGGGGAGCCCACAACTTGTGAGAAAGCTCCTTGAACGAGTTATTTACCCCTTTGTGATTAGTGGAAGAGAATCGACCTCCGTGGTGATTCGACGAGGGTAGGGTTGGTGAAGACCCGGTTCTCCATGGACTTCTCAACGTGAATGTAGGTTTCCTCTGTGGGAATCGAACCACAGGATAAAATCTTGTGTCGCACACTTTTGTTTTGTTGTTCATCACATTATAGAGTTTACATAATCTTGTGTAATTCACGTTGAAATATTGAAACTAAAGTTGATATTTGTCATACATTGTTTCATTGTGGTAATACATCTAATTTTCTAATTAATTTCTGCTGCATAGAGTACTAGTAGTGATTTTATCGATCAATCTTGATCTTTCTAGTCACACATACTGGACTAGTCCAGACAGTACCAGACTATTCTGATTTTCCTGTATTTGATAAATCTGTTATGGGTTTCAGGGATTGACAAAAGTTCAAAAAGCCTATTCATCTCCCTCTAGGCTACATTCAATCTCCCAAACCAAAATCGGAGTGTTCAATTGATTTTCACCTTTTGGGACATTAGATGTGTGGGGAGATGTGTTTTGTGCTCTTGGGACAGGTGGTGGCACTAGGGTTTCTGAATTTGACAGTAGGAATCGAACATTGTGGTTGTGGGGTCATGGATCTCCTACTTCTAGTGTTTCCAAAATTGTTAATGTTAGGGATCCCGATGACCGGACTAGTCCGTACTGGGGACCGGACTTGTCCGGTGTGCTATGTTGATGTCGGCGTGAAATGTGCAGCACACTGGAAACCCTAATTGTGTGAGGTATACCAAACTAGTCTGGTATGAGTCCGGACTCGTCTGGTTCCAAGTGAAATTGAACTCCAGAGTTGAACGAACTAGTCCGATCCATAAACGCACTTGTTCAGTGATACGTGTTATAGAACATCAGAGAGTTCAATGGACTAGTCCGGTCCTATGGACAGACTTGTCAGGAGTGTAGTGTAATGGTTTTATAGAGACTTGAACGGACTAATCCAGTCTAATATCAGACTAGTCCGGTGCACTGTGTTATGTGGTTCCAGAAAGTTTATCGAGCTAGTCCGGTCCATGGTCGGACTCGTCCGGTGCACAGTGTATTTGGGCAATAGAGAGTTGAAAGGACAAGTCTGGTACATGAACGGACTAGTCCAATTCTAAGTGAATTTTTAGGTGATTTTAATCTCTTACCCCTACGCAAAGACTGAAGCTCTTGTGATGTGTCTCTCACACACATCCTATACATTTAAATCTACTTTGCGCTTCAGTCGTCAGTTCGACTTTTCTCTTTTGTACACCACTTAGTTTTTCACCTTTTTGAGTGCACCAAACTATCTCATTTAGCTGAACCTACAGTCATCTCAACAAGTTCATTAGGATCTCATTTGTTTGTCATCAATCATCCAAAATCCACAAGGGATTGCCTAGATGCACATCCAATCTCCCCCTTTTTAGTGATTGATGACAACCAATTGAGATTTCACAATTAAGAGTAAAAATTGATTTTCATAGAGTGTCTATATATGAGAACAATAAATGAGTAACAAAAACATCTCACATATATGCACTCTTTATAGTGGGGTTCCTAACATGTGTGTGATCAAAAATATGTGGTGAGCAATACATAGGAACTTAACAGTTATAGCAACAATCATCACATTACCATTAACTAAGCATCACACATTAAGTAGATTAAGCACATCCAAAATAAACTGCAATATTTTGAAATCGAGTACATGTCCTTGATCACAAGTCCTTAATGGCTTAATAGCTACAAAATAGACAACTAGTCTCAATCTCTCCCCCTTTGGCTTCAAGGCACCAAAAAGGGAAAAAATGAGTGGTATCACTCATCGCCACTACCTCCCTCACTCTCAGTCATCTCTGTATCTTCTTCATCTTCAGGTGCTTGAGGAGGAGGAGGAGGAGGAGCAGAGTCACCAGCCAGTCCAAATGAGGCCATTTCTTGCTCCGTAAGATGTGTCATCTTTGTGATGTCTTCTTCAGAGTCTTCTAAGATCTCAGGTGACCGCAGTGGCTCCATTTCAAGCTTCTCACATATGGCTTTGATATTGGCCTTCACATATCTTTGATGCTTCTTTCTGTCCAGACTCTCCTTATGTTTCTTGATTTCCACTTTGCGACATGAAGCAAAGATGGATGAGAGCATCTTCAGTATTCCACTAAGGGATCCTCTAGAAGGTGGAGGAGCAGGAGTAGCAGCCTCAGATCTTTTGCCTTCTTGAGCCCTCTTAGATCTTCTTTCCTCTGCAGGTGAGATAGGAGTAGAGGGAACAGTGTAGATAGTAGGCATATGGGTCCTGAGTCTAGTATGAGGCACATCCTTGACAAATTCATGTCCTGTCACCTTCTCAATCATATACATGATGTAGGGTGCATAGCCACAGGACCTATTAGGAGTGATAGAGATGTTCACAATGTCATTGTACACGTACTCAAAGACATTGAAAGTCCTTTTCTTGCTGATGACCTTCATCAATGTCCTGAGGGTCCCCTGGATGATCCCTGCATCTCCCTCCTTGGGAGCTATGGTCCTCCTCAGGATTTGGTTTAAAATAGAAAGAAGGGCTTCAGGTACTTTGTGGTTGGAGACTTGAATGACATCTTAGTATCATAGAGAAAGTCAAGATGATCTTTCTCTAGAGGCTTTAGGTTGTGGATAATGATGTCATTCTCCAAAGAATCTTCCAAGTGAAGAATTCTAGCAAACTCTTCATTTGTGACACTGTACTTTGCTCCATGTGTCATCCAAATCATCCTGTCACCGTCATCACGAGAAAAGTAAAGAGTGGAATAGAATTGAGTGATGACCTCAATGTTCAAGTCCCACTGGAAGGAGATAATATCCTTTAGCCCATGAAGCTCCAAAACTTTTAACACCTCTTGATAGGCTTGGCATCTCTTGGAATGAAGGTAAGTGATGTAGACCCATTGACACTCGATAACTGGGTTCCTCATCTTCAGGTACACATGCTCATAGTAGTCAACATGGAAATTTCTCCAGAATCTAAGATCAGCTGTCTGTTTTGGCTGATCATAGACCTCTACCTTTTTGAATTTATCAGCTAGCTCAACCCCCTTTGCCAGTGAAATAAGCACTAGATGGTTGTCTGTTGCGGTGAGATGGTGCTTTCATCTTCAGAGGGCCAACAGGACCACTAGCAAGCCCTTTGCCCTTGTTAAGAGTTCTCTTAGGCCCTGATGAACTCCCAGCAGTATCATTGCCCTATGCTTTCTTCACTACCACTCTTCTTCTAACAACATTGATATCATGCCTTTTCTTCAACACACTCTCCATGGCTCTTTGCATTCGAGCACGCTCTACCTCTTCATCATAGTGAAAAGAACTGTCCTCTGAACCTGAGGACATCGTTCCTGACAAGGAGGTTCAAGGATTAGATAGGAATTGATTTGAGACTATGTGCAAATAGGAATTTAGAAGTTCAAAATGTCAGATATCAGACTTGTCCATTTTCAGAGTGCGGACTTGTCCGGAGTACTAGACTTGTCCGCACACTAATAACGAACTAGTCTGATCTGGCATAAGAACCCTAACTTTCCTATTTTCAACAAATCTAGCTCGAATTGATTCACAAAGACTAGGAAACACTAGGAATTCATCTAGATAAGTAATTCATGCCCTAGGAGACAAGTAAACTAAGCATGAATCAAGGAAAGTTGAGAGCTAGGGTTTGAGAGAGATTTTACCGAAAAGTTGAAGATTTGCGTTGAGGGAGCGGAGTGGGGGCCGGATTAGTCTGGGGTGGACAAGCTCCGCGCCGAGGAGGAGATTTCCCTTGGATAAATCCGCGTTTTTGATGGCTAGAAATGGAAATTGCCTTTGAAGCTCACGGAGGAGGAGAGAGAATGCAAAGGGGATTGTGAAAGGTGGAAGATGAGCTCCTGGCGTCGGATTAGGGTTAATCCCAACAAATCTGGACTAGTCCGGTCGACACCAGAGAAGTCCGGTGCGTCGGACTAGGGTCGGACTAGTCTATGTCAACGGACTAGTCCGATGCTGAAGCCGGACAAGTCCGGCGTCAGCAGGACAGAACTAAACTGAAACAACTAGATTTTGGTTGTTTGATCTAATAGTGATCTAAAGGATATTATTTCACAAATAATCTTGATGAACATGACCAGTAAGCAATCAACAATCATACAATGGCCATAATTCACAAAGATACACTAATTTAAATAGTTTTCAAGAGAAAATCGAGATATGGAATAAATTTTTGCAAAAATGAGTAAACTTGCAATCACAATCTAGTATGCAATGTTTCAAGCCACATTTCTAGAGTCAAGTATATTTAGCTCGTTTCTTAGCTCGCAAAACCTCTTTTCATCTAGTGGCTTGGTGAAAATGTCTGCAAGTTGCCTTTCAGTCCTAACATGTGAGATTACTATGTCACCTTTTAATGAATAATCTCTTATAAAATGGTGACGATTATCTATGTGCTTAGTTCATGAGTACTCTACTGGGTTGTGTGCAATTTTTACAGCACTTTCATTATCACATAGGAGTGGAATATGGTTCAGAGTGTAACCATAGCCTCTTAGAGTTTGTCGCATCCAAAGTAGTGGTGCTCAACAACTACCGCCTGCAACATACTACGCTTCGACTGTGGAAAGAGCAATGGAGTTTTGCTTTTTAGATGACCATGAAACTAGGGATCTACCAAGGAATCGACAAGTCCCTGACGTGCTCTTTCTATCGACTTTGCATCCTGCATAGTCGACATCAAAATAACCTATCAAGTTAATCTTGGATCCTTTGGGATACCAAAGGCCAAAGTTGGGTGTGTGCACAAGGTATCTTAAGATTCATATTATAGCTACTAAATGGCACTCTTTAGGTGTGGCTTGAAACCTTGCAGACATACACACACTAAGCATAGTATCTGGCCTAGATGCACATAAATAGAGTAATGAGCCAATCATAGACCGATAGACCTTTTGATCCACATTTGGACCATCTTCATTGAGATCGAGATGTACGTTAGTTTCCATGGGTGTCTTGATGGGCTTGGCCTTGTCCATATTGAACTTCTTGAGGATGTCCTGCGTGTACTTGGTTTGGCTTATGAATGTGCCCTCTCTTAATTGCTTCACTTGGAATCCCAAGTAGAACTTCAATTCGCCCATCATTGACATCTCGAACCTATCTGTCATAATCTTGCTAAACTCTTCACAAAATGACTTATTAGTAGAACCAAAGATGATATCATCAACATAGATTTTACGTATAAATAGATGATCATCAAAGTGTTTTCTGAACAGAGTATAATCAGATTTTCCAATTTTAAAACCATTTTGAGTCAGAAAATCTCTAAGCACTCATACCAAGCTCGAGGAGCTTGTTTGAGACCATAGAGAGCCTTACACAGTTTATAAACATGGTTGGGATGCTCTTGATCTTCAAATCCTGGTGGCTGCTCCACGTACACTTCCTCCTTAATTGGTCCGTTGAGGAAGGCGCTTTTGACGTCCATTTGATACAACATGAAGTTATGGTGAGTAGCATATGCCAATAAAATACGAATGGACTCATCTTTAGCTTCGGGAGCGAAAGTTTCGTCGAAGTCCAAACCTCTGACATGTGAGTAACTTTAGCCACAAGTCTTGCTTTATTTCTCGTTACCACCCCATGCTCATCTTGTTTGTTCCGAAAGACCCATTTGGTTCCGACTATGTTCGCCTTTGGTTTTTCCACCAGTTCCCACACTTCATTTCTCTTGAACTTGTTCAACTCCTCTTGCATTGCAATCACCCAATCTGGATCCTTTAATGATTTTTCTACTCTGTAAGGTTCTAGAAAAGAGACAAAAGAGTAATATTCACAAAAATTATCTACACGAGATCTAGTAGTTACTCCCTTAGCAATGTCGCCAATGATGTTATTGAGGGGATGATCTATTTGTACACTCTGATGTACTCTTGGGTGAGGGACTTGTGAAGTTGCTTGCTCTTCATTATTTTCATGTTCATTGTCTCCCCCTAGATCATTGCTTCTGTGGTTATGTTGATCTTCTTGATCTTGATCGTGTGCATGAGCTCCCCATTGATCATTGCTTCCCTGTTGAGGTTCATCTTGTGCACTTGAGTCTTGTGGTTTATCCTGAGGTAGAATATCACCAAGTGCCATCCTCCTCAACGCTTGACATGGGGCTTCTTCTTGATCTAGCACACACTTATCAACTTGCTCCACTTGGGAGCCGTTAGTTTCATCG
The DNA here is from genome assembly GCA_036927565.1 of Tuctoria greenei. Lineage (NCBI taxonomy): Eukaryota > Viridiplantae > Streptophyta > Magnoliopsida > Poales > Poaceae > Tuctoria > Tuctoria greenei. Next base: position 19,505,923 of record JAYESD010000010.1, on the reverse strand, counting down.
AACACTACGTCACTTGCTACTTCAACAAGGCCAAATACTTTGTTGAAGACACGATAGGCATAGGCATTCGAATCATAACTGAGCAATAACCCTTCATATGATTTTGAAGCGAACTTTGAAGTCCTCGGTTTGTTGTTCAGAATAAAACATTTTCAACCAAATACTTTAAAATATGAAACATTTGGTTTGTTACCGGCGAGAAGCTCGTATGGCGTTTTCTTCAAGAGTCAGTGAAGATACAATCGGTTTGTGGCGTGACAAGTGGTGTTCACCACTTCAGCCAAAAACCGGTCTGATGTCTTGTATTCATCCAGCATTGTCCTTGCCATCCCAATTAGTGTTCTATTTTTTCTTTCAGCCACCCCGTTTTATTGAGGGGAGTAGGGTGCCGAAAATTCGTGCTTTATTCAATATTCATCTAGGTACTCCTCAACTCGAGTATTCTTGAATTCTGTCCCGTTGTCACTTCTAATGTTCTTCATAGTTGAGGAGAATTTGTTTTGGGCTCCTTTTAGGAATTTCTCGAGGATTCCCTAAGTTTCTGATTTATCATACAAGAAAAATACCCAGGTGAATCTTGAAAAATCATTAACAATAACTAAACCATATTTGTTATCGCTGATGCTTATATAAGCAATTGGACCAAAAAGGTCCATGTGAAGAAGTTCCAGCGGTCTTGTGGTAGTCATCACGTTCTTGGCGGGGTGCGGTGCTCCAACTTGTTTTCCCGCCTTGGCAAGCGCTGCACGACCTTTCTTTCTCAAACACAACATCTTTTAAACCTCGAATGTGTCCACCTTTTAGAAGTTTCTATAGATTTCTCATCCCAACATGGGCCAGCCATCTATGTCACAACCATTCCATGTTAGTTTTAGCAACCAAGCAAGTGTTGAGTTCAACTTTATCTTTGTTGAAGTCAACAAGATAAAGCTTTCCCTTCAACATTCCCTTGAATGCAATCGAGCCATCGCTTCATCTAAAAATGGTCACACCCTCATTAGTGAATAAACAGTTATAACCTTTGTCCCATACCTGAGATATAGACAGAAGGTTATAATCTAAATAATCTACATGTAAAACATTCGAGAGAGTATGTTTAGAAGATATTTCAATTTTACCGCTACCAAGGACCTTTCCTTGGCTGTTGTCTCCAAAGTATATCCCTTCACTTGGATCTACGTTGTGCTCATACTCCACGAACATATTCCTCTCTCTAGTCATGTGATTGGTGCATTCGCTGTCTAGCACCCATTTCGATCCACCAAAGGAGTAGGTCTGCAAAACAAAATTATTACTTGGTTTTAGGTAACCAAGTTGCTTGGGTCCTCTCAGGTTAGTCACAAGAGTCTTGGGCACCCACACACAAGTTTTCAAATTCTTATGGCGTGGCCCTGCATATTTAGCAAATACATTTCCAAATTTGTCTTTCATAAGTACATAGGAAGCATCAGAAGTATGAAATAGTATTTGCAAGTAAGATTCATGCGATTTTTCCTTAATAAAAGTAATTTTCTTCTTAGCATGAACATTGGTGGACATGTGTTTGTTCTTGTTAAACCCAAAACCATATTTGATGTTAGGAGGTCTAGTGATCATATATGCACTACATGCATATTTGATCTTCTCCTTGTCAAAGATGCCACTTTGGGAAGGATGCTTAGCATGAGAAATTGAAGAATCAGATTTGACAACATTTTTCTTAGTGGAACATGTGCAGGATGCAATAGTTGTCAGACTTACACCTTTGGAATGTGAGCTTTTGGAGGAGAAGGAGTCACTTTGCTTGAGCGACTCTACTTGCACTTCAAGAATCTTGTTAACTTTTGACAAGTTAGCAAGTTCATCCTTATTGCAGCGTGTGAGTCTTCTAGTTTTGAGTAAGTTTCCTTACTCAGGACTATCTCATGCTCAAGTGACTTGCTCTTCTCTCTTTCAAGCTCAAGGAGTTTCTGAACCTCTTGATACCTCTTCCTTTCACGGATGAGCATATCTTCTTGTCAGTTGACAAGCTCTTCCTTCTCAAAGATTTCATCCGACAACATTTTCATTTTCTTCAATGCAGTTTTACTTAATCCCCTAAACATCTCCTCATTTTCACTAGAGCTGTCAAAATCATCAATAGAGGAATTTAGCGAGGGGGAGTAAGTCGAACCTTTTTCTTGCCTTATTTAGCCATAAAGCAAGTGTTATTGTGATTCTCCTATCCTCCCATGTTTGGGAAGAGCGTAGACCTCTTGGTAGGCTTCTTGATGGCAATGGTGGCCATCTCCTCTTCGTCATTGGAGGAGGACTCATCATTTGAGTGCCACTCCTTGCCAATATGTGCTTGATGAGCCTGCCTCTTTTTCTAAAGATCTTATTTTCTTGCGGCTTCGTTTCTTCTTCGTCTTATTCTCGTCATAAGTGCAGTCAACCATGAAGTGACCGTACTTACCACAGTTATAGCAGGTACGTCGAGCATTGGATTTTCCTTTTTCATTGCTCTTACCTTCATTTGAGTTGCTACCGTTTCTTCATTTCATCACGCGCTTGAATTTCTTGATAAAGAGTACCATCTCTTCATCATCCACTTCTTGGTTAGTCCACTTCATGGTCAGTCCACTTCTTGGTTCCATAGGCGCATATCTTGTTGATAACGCCTTTATCCGGTTGTACATGTCTTGAGGTGATTCGCCGTCTTCAATGACAAATCTCCCCAACTCTCCTTCAAGCATCTCAATCTTGGCTTCTCAGACTGACCTATTTCATTCATGTGTTGTTTTAAGTGTATCTTAGATTTCTTTTGCGCTTTCTAATCCATCGGTCTTGGTGAACTCCTCCCGGCTCAGTGATGAGGTAATCACTGCAACAGCTTGTGCATTGCGGTGAATTTCTTGTTCTTGTTCTGGAGTTAGTTCTTCATCCGTATTCGGGATATCTACACCTGTACACACAATATGCCACAGACTGGGATTCAAGGAGATTAGATGCATTTTCATATTGTATTTCCACATGGTGTAGTTGTTTTCGTCGAATTGCAGAAGCTTTCCCATGAGAATAGAAAGATTATGATTATTTGTATTAAGACGATTGTAGTTTTAAGGATATCGGGAGTAGTCTTGATGACCACTCCTTGTCATCTTCTCGTCTTCTTTTCCCTTTTGGTTCAGAAGTTTCTCGATGAGATCATGCACATTATCATTGCACAAATAAATATGGCACAATGTTTATTTGTTTGGGATCCAGGCTCAAGTGAATGGTCATGCTTATTTGATGGAGAACATAGATATGGTGCACTATATCGTCCACCACCTTGGCCTCCTCCTTAGATGCACACAAGAGGATTTGATGGCGTTGCACATATGGACCCACACATGAGAGAAGATGAACTTGAGTCGAGGACGACTCCAATTCAAGAAGGGGTGGATGATGAGGACATCACTCCTATGGATATACACAACACTCCATTCAACATACAAGATACAATCAATAGAATTCACACACACCAATTAATTTCAGAGGTGAGCTCGTTCTTATATGTTTCCTTATATATTTTCGAGAATAGATTGCTACCAAATGACATAATTGTGACTAGGATCCATGGAGAAGTTCAAGGAGTAATTGGAGGAAGATTTAGGGGTGTGGAGGACCAGATATTACATTCAAAGAAGATGGAAACCACCCCCAACTCAAATTCGTGTCCAACTTGGAGTCCAGGAGCAGTTCACACTAAAACGGATGCCCATGACCCATACGAACTCTGTTTTGGACGTTCTACATATGAACGGAAAGGGGACCAGCGCCATTGGAAATTTTATCTTCTCCCCTTTCTGTGCATATGTAGAACGTCCAAAACGGAGTTCGTATGCGTCCTGGGTGTCCGTTTTAGTGCAAACTGCTCCGGGACTCCGAGTTGGACACGAATTTGAGTTGGGGTCGGTTTCCATCTTCTTTGAATGTAATATCTGGTCCTCCACGCTCCTAAATCTTCCTCCAACTACTCCTTCAACTTCTCCATGGATCGTAGTCACAATTAAGTCATTAGGTAGCAATCTATTCTCGAAAATATATAAGGAAACATATAAGAACGAGCCCACCTATAAATTAATTGGTGTGTTTTAATTCTATTAATTGCATATTGTATTTTGAACGGAGTGTTGTGTATATCCGTAGGAGTGATGTCCTCATTATCCTCCCCTTCTTGAATTGGAGTTGTCCTCGACTCAAGTTCATCTTCTCTCATGTGTGGGTCCATATGTGCAACGCCATCAAATCCTCTTGAGTGCATCAAAGGAGGAGGCCAAGGTGGTGAACGATATAGTGCACCATCTCCATGTTCTACATCAAATAAGCATGACCATTCACTTGAGGCAGGATCCCAAACAAATAAACATTGTGCCATATTTATTTGTGCAAGGATAATGTGCATGATCTCATCATTTCTTCCGTAGAAGTGCATTGAGTTGACACACTTCTTCATCATCATGTGGATTTTCCCTCAATACATCGAAGGCTTTTGTATCTTGCTCTTCTTCGGTGTTGAGCACCTTCGGTATCTCATTGTTCTTCTCAGAGGCCATTGATCTTCCTGAGCAGTGAGTCTCGTCGATGGGGAACCTGCTCTGATACCGATTGAATGTGGCCTAGAGGGGGGTGAATAGTCTTTGAAAATTTCCTGCACACTTAATCAAATAGTTAAATACTTGATGGATTGGACTTGTCCAGTCGGAGGTGCGGACTAGTCCGGTGTGCTAGTGTGTGTCAAATTGATTAAGTGTTGATTCAGGAATTAAACTATATTGTAGCAAAAATTTAAACAACTGGAAAGATCACTTGAATTAACAATTAATGTTGTGAAGTTACACGTGAGAAGCAATTTGCAATTCAAGTTATAATGTTGATCAACTAGGTGCCCTAATTAATGAATATGCAAAAACAAAAAGCACGCGGGACAACATTTTTTACCGAGGTTCGATCTCATCAAAGAGATCTACTCCTCGATGGGGAAGCTCACACAGAGCCGAGTCTCTTCAAACTCTTTCCCTTGTCAAGTCACCACACAAGGCCGACTTGACTCCACTATCACAGGTAATCACCGAGTTTATGGGGCAATCTCACACATTGAGCGCTCGCACAAGAATTACAACGAAAAGATGATCAAATACACTCGAAAAGATTACAAAGAGAAGCACGACTGTCAAGATATTGAATACCAAGAGCTCAATGATGTGTAGACAACAATCTCCCAACTCCAGATATGAGTGTTCAATTGATTTTCACCTTTTGGGACTTTAGATGCATGGGGTGATGTGTTTTGTGCTCTTGGTATAGGTGGCGGTGCTAGGGTTTCTTAGTTTGATACTAGGAATCGAAAGTTTTGGTTGTGGGGTCATGGATCTCCTATTTATAGTGTTTCCAAAATTGTTACCGTTAGGGATCCCAACGACCGGACTAGTCCGTACTAGAGACCGGACTTATCCGGTGTGCTGTGTAAATGTCGGCGTGAAATGTGCAGCACACTAGAAACCCTAATTATGTGAGGTATACCAGACTAGTCTGGTATGAGTCCAGACATGTCCGGTGCCAAGTGAAATTGAACTCCAGAGAGTTGAACGGACTAGTCCGATCCATGAACGGACTTGTTCGGTGCTACGTGTTATAGAACATTACAGAGTTCAATGGACCAATCCGGCCTTATGGACGGACTTGTCCGGAGTGTAGTGTAATGGGTTTACAAAGACTTGAACAGACTAGCCTGGTCCAAGATCAGACTAGTTCGGTGCACTGTGTTATGTGGTTCCAAAAAAATTATCGGTCTAGTTCGGTCCATGGTCGAACTAGTCCGGTGCATAGTGTATTTATGCAATAGAGAGTTGAATGGACTAGTCCGGTACATGAATGGACTAGTCCAGTTCTAAGTGATTTTTTAGGTAATTTTAAGCCATTAACCCTATGCCAAGACTTGAGCTCTTGGGATGTGTCTCTCACACACATCCTATACATTTAAATCTACTTTGTGCTTCAGTCATCAGTTGGCCTTTTTTCTTTTGTACAGCACTTCATTTTTCATATTTTTGAGTGCACCAAATTATCTCATTTAGCTTAACCTGCAGTCATCTCAACAAGTTCATTATGATCTCATTTGTTTATCATCAATCGTCCAAAACCCACAAGGGATTGCCTAGATGCACTTTCAAAGACGACTTTGGGATGCTCCTCTTATGTTTTGATCAATAAAATTCGTAGTTTAGAGGAATTTTTATGCGTTGTTCGTCCGACTTCTTTTCATAAAGTATTTCTTGTCGAGTTTCTGGACAGCATGATGTTGCCTCAGTGTTTTGATCATACTCGAGTTTTACTGATCCAATCGACATTATTCTTTTTGTTTTGTCTTCACAACTCAATTGACTATCATCTGTGAAAGTTTCACGGTCATTGGATTTGTGGTTTCTAATCTACACGAGTTTCTCTGCATGTTGAGATCTGGTTTTTACTCTTGTAGAACAGATTGATCCTTGTTCGATCTTTCGATCATAACCTGAATTTTTCTCGACAATTTTTCATGATTCTTGTTGTCGTGTCTTCGTGACCTGATAACTTGAGTTTTTCTCGATGGTTTTTCATGATTCTTGTTGTCGTCTCTTCGTGACATGATTCTCTATAATATCTACTACTTTTCTCACGGTCAAACACGTGTGTATCAATTGCACACATGATTTTTTATCAGATTATTTTTCTGCTGAGGGATTTTTGTTGCTTCAGCTAAAAATGTTTTAACCTATCATTCACCTCCCTCTGGTAGCTTTTCACGTGCTCTCCGATCATACAATTTTAATTCAGTAAAAATGAAAACAACCATGCAGCATAAACCCACAACCATAGGGATAAAAGACTTGTGCTCTACAAAATAAACTAGACAAGTTGTTTCTTAGACATTTTAAAACTTTTCTTGTTAATATCAATAAACAATGGGACCATGCATAGACCTTTTTTGGCAGGTGTGTCTCCAGATCGTGCAACACGACTGGTTGGACACCACATGAAGCATCGTGGGACGGGGACGCGTCTTTCCTCCTCCCATTTGTCCTTCCATGCATGCTTTCGCTGATGTGTCACCATTTTATTTGTTGTAAAGTTATGGCAGTTAAACTGAGCATGAATGAAGATACCAATAAAATTTTGACACGTAAGCAGGAGCACACATGGGAGGAGGGAAGCCGTATCCGTAAGATGGGTGTTTGGCGTCGCCTGTGTGCAAGCCAATGGAGGGATCTCAAGGCATTAAATTTAAAACAAAAATGTAATAACTTATAAACAATATGTCTTTACTACGGGAATCCCGATGATTTGCGATGGCAAGAGCCGTCGCAAATAAGCTTAAAACCATTGCAAAAAAGCTATTTGCGACGGTTTCCCATTGCAATGGTTTTAAGATTATTTGCGATAGTTTTCAGTCATTGCTCGAATTTTTTTGCAATTTCACTTATTCGACGGTAGCCCGTTGCCATCGCAAATAAGGGCCCGGACCCGGCGGATAGACTGGGCACGATAAATTGTGATGGCTGTCACAGGCAATCAAAATTAAGCTATTATTTGTGACGGTTGTTTGTAAGACCTATATGTGCTGAATACATTGGCTTGTAGTGAATACACTTGGCTTTGATGATAAAAGTTTTGAATATCACCAAAACACCTTTTTATCAAGGTCCGACTCTAGCTCTGAGCTACAGCAAGGTCCGATGGTAGGTCCGACTTGTTTTGGGTAGCTCCGGTTACGTTCGATGCTAGGTCCGACTAGCTTTGGTCAGCTCCGGTAAAGTTTTATCTTTAGCTCCGACATGTTTTTGATAGCTCCGGCATGTTTTTGCTAAGCTCTGAGTTGATTTTTCTAGCTCCGGCTTTTGGGTTTACTAGTTCCGACTAGTTCTGGTTAGCTCCGGTGCTAGGTCCTGCTAGTTTTGTAAGCTCCGGCGGGAGCTTGGTTGTACTAGTTTTGGTAACCTCCGACACTAGGTTCTACTAGCTTTTGTTAGCTCCAGCTCAAGGTTCGGGTTGCTCTGACAAGGTCCGGAACTTGACCGTAGTGCTTCTGCTTTTCATTTGCAATGTTTCGTACTTGCGTTACATTGTTGGAAAGTTTGCTTAGTATTCATTTGCTAAGTTTTTGGTGCGTTTTGGTTGATATAGATGATATCGTGTTACTGTGCTTTTGCAACATGCTTATGTGAGGTTCTCACGTAAGGTGTTGTGTTCAGAACTAACTTGAGTCAAGTCGAGGACTTGGGCTCGTATGGATTGGTTGTTTATTCATGTGCAGGTGTTGCTTGAGTTTAAGACATGGCTGGTGACGGGATCCATTGGACTAGTCTCAGGGAGGAGATGAGGTTCCAACAACCAAATTCAGGAGGAATTGTGGTTGAGCTGATCAGGAGGTTGCGCAGCATGATTGAATCAAGAACAATGCATATGAAGGTATCATGGACATCATTGGAAGATGTTTGCACGTGTGCAAGGAGTGCATGGACGTGGCTACATGGTTCCGAGACGTGATGAAGAGATGTGGACGTAAAGAATTGGTCGGAAAGGTCCAACTGACTAGGTTATGGACTCAGGCTGGGCTGAGTCGGGTTTGACTCAAATATGGAAAGATTTGAGTTGGTTATGATAGGATTTCGTGTGGGTCACGAATTTGAGTTGTTTAGGAATGTGGGATACGTTCCTAAGGTGTTTGGAAGTCTTAAGATTGCTTCTATCTGCGTATAGAAGAATCTTGAGCAGTTATGGAAAGTTACGATTCGTGATCTGAGTAGGATTGGAGTCCTAGTTGCTATTGGGTTGGCCTGAGGGCTGGTTATATTGAAGGAACTTTTGTGCCTTGTTCGTCCGACTTGTTCCAGACAAGTTTTACTCGTCGAGTTTCTGGACAGCACTACCTTTCGTCGGTGGTTTTATCATAACTCGAGTTTTACAGATCCAATTGACGTGATTCTTTTTGGGTTGTCTTCACAACTTGATTGTCTATCATATGTAAAAATTTCACGGTCATTGGATTTGTGGTATATGATCTACACGAGTTTCTTTGCAGCGTTCCAGAACTGTTTTTTCTCGGGTAGGACAGATTGACCATTGTTTGATCTTTCAATCATAACTTGAGTTTTTCTTGTCGGATTTGAGTGATTCTTTTTGTGTTGTCTTCGTGACTTGATTCTCTCTGATATCTATCACTTTTGTCACGGTGAACACGTTTATATTAGTCTCACACACGATTTCTTTAACAGATTATTTTTCTGCTGAAAGGGTTTGGGGTTTAATTGTTTCCGCTGCGTAAGATTTTTAAATATACCATTCACCACCCCCCTCTGGTAGCTTTTCACGTGCTCTTCGATCCTACGATTGGTATCAGAGCTACGGTGCTCTAATCTTTGTGATTTGCACGTGTTTTTGACTAATCATCATGGAGAAGTACTCTGCCAAACCTTGTGTGTTTGCTGGTATTGATTTTCAGGTTTGGAAGGCACACATGGAGGCTTTCATCCAGGCACAAGGCTTTACAATATGGGAGAAGGTATACAAGCCTTACGAAGTGCCATCAGACGATCAAGTTACGGCTACAAGTCTGAGAGATGTCGACAATAACAACAAGGCTCGGAACTTGATCATACAAGGATTAACACAAAGCGACTTTGACTGTGTTGCACACCTCCGATCTGCATACGATGTGTGGAAAGCACTTTGTGACTACCACGAAGGATCCAACACGATCAAAGAGGTAAGGCAAGACATGTTCAAGAAAGAATACATGCGCTTCGAGATGCAACCCGGTGAGTCTATTGATGACCTTTTTGCTCGCTTTAATAAGATTCTCAGCAACTTGCGTAGTGTCAATGTTAATTTTTCTGATGCTGAAAATGCTAGGCAATTGCTAAGTGCATTAGATATGTCAATTTGGGAGATGAAAGTCACATCTATTCGTGAATCTACTGTCATGAGTTCACTTACTTTAGATGTACTATATTCCAAGTTAAAAACTCATGAAATTGACATCCTAGCACGTAAGAACCCAAACAAGTCTATTGCATTTGTCTCACAACGTGATATGTCTAGCTCCGGCCAATCATCACCCTGCAATACTCTTGCTTTGTTGTCCTCACTAACCTTGGAGCAGATCGAAGAATTTCCAGAAGAGGAGTTGGCACTCATCTCTACTAGATTCTCAAAAGCATTGCAAAATGTGAGAACTAGAAGGAGAGGAAGCTCCGGACCTCAACGTTGTTTTGAATGTGGTAAAACAGGACACTTTCATACAGAATGCCCTAAACTTTCAGGTCCAACCACCCGGGAAGAAAAACAAAGCAAGGTCCGGACCTCCTCTGGAAATTCCAACAAGAAGAACAAAGGTACCATAGGACGCAAGATGATCAACAGTTTCATCACCGCGCTTCAAGAGTTCAGTTCAAGTGACGTGGACATTGGAAGTGATGAAGATGAAGATGACTTGGCAAACTTGTGCTTTATGGCGGGCAAGTCAAGATCAAGTATGGAGGAGGTAGAACACAACAGCGACAATGAAGAGGTATGTCCTACTTGCGAAGAAATGTGTGATGCTATTTCTCGTTCCACTGTTATTTTTAAGAAAAAGGACAAAAACCTTAGGGATAGTGCTGCTAAAATTGAATCACTAGAATCTGAAATCAACCGTTTAAAAACTTTGATTCCTAGTGATGATACATGTTCCTCATGTGATTTAATATACGAACAATTGTCCTCATTAAGAAGTGCACACACCTCCACACTTGATAAACTTGAGTTAGAAATTGAAAAGAACAAAGAGCTTACTGCACTTAATGATAAAAACTTGAAAGATTCTAGCTGTTCTACAATTGATTTGCATTGTTCTACTTGTGATGATCTTGATAAGAAACTACAGGATACTATGAATGAAATTTCTATATTGAACAATGCTTTACATTCTCATGAAGTTAAATTTTGTTCAAATTGCAAACTAAAAGGAAAAACTCATGTAAAAATTGCCTTGATCTGTCTAATAAACTTGATGACATGCATAGGACATTAGATCGGTTTTGTAATGGGAATAAGAACCTAAAGTTGCTGCTGAATTCTTCCAAGTCATGCAATGATAAAACTGGTTTAGGTTTTGATTCTCATGCTCATGCTAAGGCACATCCAACTAAAATTGTAAAGTCATTAGGAAGTGGTTTGATTCAAACAATTCCTAAACTAAAAGGAGTGGTTTTCAAATCTGCAGGAGTGTTGCCTCATTCGGTTTCAAATAAAAATATTGCTTGCTCATCTAGACATGAACACAAAGTTAAATTTCATTGTACCTTTTGTGGTAGAGATGGTCATGTCATAGATTTTTGTTATAGACTAGCTAAACAACAGAAAAGGGAAAGAATGGTTGCTAGATCTCATAACTTTCATGCAAAATTTGCTGCACACATTGAACCGAATGTACAACCTACTGTTTTCAGTCAAAAACATTCAAAGCTACCTCTGGACCTTCTGTTTTTTCCTCCGGAGCTACTGATTTTTGTGCTACACAAGTAACACTTTATGGGTCAGTAGTCAAGAATAAAAAATCTCAAACTTTGACTCATAAACCTATTGTTTTATCTCAGCTTTCGCGTGTTTTTCCTGCTGCACGTCGCGTGACTCAGTACTGGATTCCTAAATGCCTTTTGACTAACCCCAGTATTGAGTCATCGACGTATTGTGCTTCTATGTAGGTTACACGTTTGAGGAAGGAGAACATTTGGATTGTGGATTCAGGTTGCTCACGCCACATGACCGGTAACAAAGATTGGTTCTCCTCCCTCTCTTTTGTGTCACGTGTAGAGAATGTTACTTTTGCCGATAATTCTTCAACTCCTATAATTGCTAAGGGTTCGGTTAGAGTAAATGATCACTACACTTTAAAGGATGTGGCACTTGTCAAAAATTTGAAATACAACTTGCTTTCTGTTGCAAAATTGCTAGATGAAAATCTAGAAATTATTTTCAATAAAAACTGCTGCAAAGTTGTAGGTTCAAATAGTGATCTTATTTTTAACATGTCTCAGTTTGGAAGAGTTTTTAAAGCTGATTTTGATATGTCTTCCTCTAAGCATAGGTGTCTAGTTGCTAATGATTCAAAGGACTTATACTTTTGGCATCGTAGACTTGGTCACGTAGGCTTTGATCACCTAACGCGTGTTAGTGCTCTTGATCGCATACGTGGGCTGCCTAAGCTTAAAGGGGACAAAGAAATTGTGTGCTCTTCTTGTAGACATGCTAAGATGGTTTCAGGTTCACATACTCCTCTCACAATGATCATGACAACTGAACCATGTCAAATTTTGCATCTTGACACCGTAGGACCTTCACGTGTTCAATCCTTCAGAGGTAAATGATATGTTCTTGTTATTGTTGATGATTATTCTAGATATTCTTGGGTTTACTTTATGGTGTCTAAGAATGAAGCTTTTAGTTACTTTAGGACTTTATTTCTTAGATTATCAATTGATCACCCAGGATCTTTAAAGGCAATTTGAAGTGATAACGGAACTGAATTTAAAAATCAATCTTTTGATCACTTTTGTGCTGAAAATGGAATAGATCATCAACTTTCTTCACCATATGTACCTCAACAAAACGGTGTTGTAGAAAGAAAGGACAGAACCTTAGTTGAGATGGCTAGGACTATGCTTGATGAATATCAAACTCCTAGGAAATTTTGGGCTGATGCGTTAGCAACCGCTTGTTATGTCTCAAATCGTGTTTTCTTGCGTGCTAAGCTAGATAAAACACCATATGAGCTCCGATTTGGACATAGGCCTAGTGTTACACACTTTCGGGTCTTTGGTTGCAAATGCTTTGTTAAGAAACATGGTAACCTTGATAAATTTGAACCTAGATCTATTGATGGCATGTTTCTTGGTTATCCATCTCATACTAGAGGCTACCGTGTGCTTTTATTTGACACTAACAAAATTGTGGAAACTTGTGAAGTGTCTTTTGATGAAGCTAGCCCATGTACTAGCTCTGGTGTTCCAGGACCAGATCTGTATCCTCAGGGGGAGGGTATTTTTGAAGATGAAGAAGTGCCGGTGATACCGCCTGGTAGTTCCGAAGTTGACACGTGTCCAGCTCCGGACATTGAACAAGCTCCAGCTATCACCTATGCTGGTCCTGATTGTCCACAAGTCACAAGCTCATCAATCTACGATGAACCTAATGAAGAAGAAGCTTGTGAGACATCTGTTCCCCTACACTTTTACAAAGATCATCCCCCACAACAGATGATTGGAAGCTTGCACGAACGAGTCACACAGTCCAGGTTTTGCGATCCAAACTCTCATGCTCATTCCGCTTTTGTTGCTGCTTTTGAACCCAAAGATATATCACACACACTCACTAATGAATCTTGGATTATTGCCATGCAAGAAGAGTTAGAAAATTTTGAAAGAAATAATGTTTGGAAACTTGTACCTCCACCTCAAGGTCACACTTTAATTGGAACTAAATGGGTATATAAAAATAAACAAAGTGAGGATGGGGTTGTGGTTAGGAATAAGGCTAGGTTGGTTGCTCAAGGTTTCACTCAAGTTGAAGGTCTAGATTTTGATGAAACTTTTGCTCCTATCGCTAGATTAGAAGCCATAAGAATTTTGTTAGCTTTTGCAACATCTAATGGTTTTGAGCTATTTCAAATGGATGTTAAAAGTGCTTTTCTTAATGGCTACATAGATGAGGAGGTTTATGTCAAACAACCACCGGGTTTTGAAAATCCAGATTTTCCTAATCATGTTTACAAACTGTCCAAAGCCTTGTACGGTCTCAAACAAGCTCCTAGAGCATGGTATGATAGGTTAAAAACATTCTTACTTGAAAAAGGTTTTACCATGGGCAAGGTTGATAAAACTCTTTTTGTGCTTAAGCATGGCAATGACTCATTATTCCTTCAAGTGGTTGAGCTTCTTATGATCTTATGTCCAAGTTTTCAGCAATGATGAGTTCCGAATTTGAAATGAGTATGATGGTTGAACTCACTTACTTTTTGGGGCTGCAAATCAAGCAAACCAAGGAAGGTACCTTTGTGCATCAAACGAAGTATACCAAAGACCTCCTAAGGCGCTTCAACATGGACAACAACATGGACAAAAGCAAGCCTCTTCGGACACCAATGGGAACAACAACAACACTTGAACTTGATGAGGATGGTGAATCTGTGAATCAAAAAGAATATAGAAGCATGATCGGATCACTTTTGTACCTCACGGCATCAAGACCGGACATACAATTCAGCGTATGTATTTGTGCACGGTTTCAAGCATCCCCACGTGTTTCACATCGTCAAGCCGTCAAAAGGATTCTCAGGTACTTACATGGAACCCAAAAAATTTGCATTTTTCTTCCTTCTTCCTCAACCGTTACTTTGAAAGCTTTTTCGGATGCTGATTTTGGGGGTTGTAGGATTGATAGGAAAAGTACTTCCGGTGCTTGTCATTTTCTTGGTAATTATCTTGTTGCTTGGTCCTCTAGAAAACAAAATTCAATTGCACAATCCACAGCCGAATCTGAATATATAGCTACTGCTAGTGCTTGCTCACAAATTCTTTGGATTGTTCAAACACTTAAGGACTATGGGGTTGATCTAGATAGTGTTCCACTGTTCTGTGATAACACTAGTGCCATTTGCATTGCTAAAAACCCCGTGCAACATTCTAGAACTAAGCACATTGACATTAGGTATCACTTTCTCAGAGATAATATTGAAAAAGGAAACATTGTGCTTCACCATGTAGATACCGAACAACAATTGGCTGACATTTTTACAAAACCTTTGGATTTCACTCGTTTTTGTTGCATTCGTAGTGAAATAGGGGTTATGCATCCTCATGGCTTAAATTGAGGGGGAGTTTTGAAACTTGGGAAGTCTATGTGTGAATCTGAAATTAAAATAATATGAGCATAGTATTTCATACATATATGACTTTTTGATTCCTTTTACATGCTGAAAGTTCTTACTACATTACTCGTGTTATACATTTTGTAGTTTTTGCCATGTTTAGTAATTAGAATAATTACTTACACTAAAACTGGTCATGGTCGAACTTTCTTGCTGTTTTGAACTTGTTACATGTTCACAAGTGCTTTTAATCATTAATAATTCATCAAGTAATCAACTCCCATGTTGAGCTTTTATGAACAAAAATAAATTGAGAAAAGATCAAGAGAATATGCATGCATCGCACTTCTTCTTTTGAGATGGCTTGTCATTGCACTTAGATATGAACTTGGAAGAAGTTGTGTATGACTAAAACCATGTCCTTAAGCTTCTGATTGTCAAATGACATAGGCTTGGCTTGGTTGGTTAGAATAAGGCAGATGCGAATATAATCTCTTGCAAATATCATATGATCTAAATTCATGCTTTGAAAAATAATAAAATGCAGCAACTAGTGTCATGCTTTCAGGTTTTGAAATAGTTAAGTTTGTGAGATCATGACTTGCTTAAATTGAAAATTACATTTGATCTCTAGCATGGCTTACACTACTTTATGTATTTCATTGATGTGATAATGTAACGTACTTGATAGTATGACTTGGATGAGCTTTGTTTATATGTATAAGTTATAATATGCTCATAACAACTAAAGGGGGAGAGATAAATTGTTTATATGCTCATGACTTGCTGAATACATTGTCAAAGGAGGAGAGATAAGCATGAAGAGAAAGTGAATATGTGCATAAGGAGAGATAATAAAGGGGGAGAGATTTTTCTCTCATTTTACTTTTGATTTACAAAGGGGGAGAAATTGCCTTCAAAAACTTTTATGTGAATAAGCCAATGTTCGGATTTTAAATGGTGTTGCCAATGCATTCATCAAGGGGGAGATTGTAAGACCTATATGTGCTGAATACATTGGCTTGTAGTGAATACAGTTGGCTTTGATGATACAAGTTTTGAATATCACCAAAACACCTTTTTATCAAGGTCCAACTCTAGCTCTGAGCTACAGCAAGGTCCGATGGTAGGTCCGGCTTGTTTTGGGTAGCTCCGGTTACGTTCGATGCTAGGTCCGACTAGCTTTGGTCAGCTCCGGTGAAGTTTTATCTTTAGCTCCGACATGTTTTTGATAGCTCCGGCATGTTTTTGCTAAGCTCCGAGTTGATTTTTCTAGCTCCGACTTTTGGGTTTACTAGTTCCGACTAGTTCTGGTTAGCTCCGGCGCTAGGTCCTGCTAGTTTTGTAAGCTCCGGCGGGAGCTTGGTTGTACTAGTTTTGGTAAGCTCCGACGCTAGGTTCTACTGGCTTTTGTTAGCTCCGGCTCAAGGTTCGGGTTGCTCTGGCAAGGTCCGGAACTTGACCGTAGTGCTTCTGCTTTTCATTTACAATGTTTCGTACTTGCTTTACATTGTTGGAAAGTTTGCTTAGTATTCATTTGCTAAGTTTTTGATGCGTTTTGGTTGATATGGATGATATCGTGTTACTGTGGTTTTGCAACATGCTTATGTGAGGTTCTCACGTAAGGTGTTGTGTTCGGAACTAACTTGAGTCATGTCGAGGACTTGGGCTCATATGGATTGGTTGTTTATTCATGTGCAGGTGTTGCTTGAGTTCAAGAAATGGCTGGTGACGGGATCCATTGGACTAGTCTCAGGGAGGAGATGAGGTTCCAACAACAATATTCAGGAGGAATTGTGGTTGAGCTGATCAGGAGGTTGCGCAGCATGATTGAATCAAGAACAATGCATATGAAGGTATCATGGATGTCATTGGAAGATGTTTGCACGTGTGCAAGTAGTACATGGACGTGGCTACAAGGTTCCAAGACGTGATGAAGAGATGTGTACGTAAAGAATTGGTCGAAAAGGTCCAACCGACTAGGTTATGGACTTAGGTTGCGGCTGAGTCGGGTTTGACTCAAATATGGAAAGATTTGAGTTAGTTATGATAGGATTTCGTGTGGGTCACGAATTTGAGTTGTTTAGGAATGTGGGATACGTTCCTAAGGTGTTTGGAAGTCTTAAGATTGCTTCTATCTGCGTATAGAAGAATCTTGAGCAGTTATGGAAAGTTACGATTCGTGATCTGAGTAGGATTGGAGTCCTAATTGATATTGGGTTAGCCTGAGGGCTGGTTATATAAACAAGGGAGCCCAGAGCTCGTGGTGCACGACTTTGGGGCTGTTCCTCTTCTGTTCTATTGAATAAAATTCGTATTTTGAAGGAACTTTTGTGCCTTGTTGGTCCGACTTGTTCCAGACAAGTTTTACTCGTCGAGTTTCTGGACAGCACTACCTTTCGTCGGTGATTTTATCATAACTCGAGTTTTACAGATCCAATTGACGTGATTCTTTTTGGGTTGTCTTCGCAACTTGGTTGTCTATCATATGTCAAAAGTTCACGGCCATTGGATTTGTGGTCTATGATCTACATGAGTTTCTTTGCAGCGTTCCAGAACTGTTTTTTCTTGGGTAGGACAGATTGACCATTGTTTGATCTTTCAATCATAACTTGTGTTTTTCTCGTTGGATTTGAGTGATTCTTTTTGTGTTGTCTTCGTGACTTGATTCTCTCTGATATCTATCACTTTTGTCACGGTGAAACACGTTTAGATTAGTCTCACACACAATTTCTTTAACAGGTCGTTTTTCTGCTGAAAGGGTTTGGGGTTTAATTGTTTCCGCTGCGTAAGATTTTTAAATCTACCATTCACCCTCCCCCCTCTGGTAGCTTTCCACGTGCTCTTCGATCCTACATTGTTCCTGGCCGTCGCAAATTAGTAAGGTTAATTTGCAATGGCCACAGCAACCGTCGCAAATAATAGTGGTCTTATTTGCGACGGTACTGTATAAAAGCCATCACAAAAAAGATTTTAAATTTAAAGAAAAAAAAGAAAATGTCGTCCTGCTCGATGGCCAAATACATAGAAGCAGCAGCAAATAAACAACATATATAACAGCAGCAAAATAATCATCACATACACACAATGTCACCACATCATTACAAAGTGCTTACATCACAACACAAAGTCGAAAAACAAACAAGAGAGTCTATCCGCTAGCCCTTCTACTACCTCCCAAGTCGCGAACGTCCTCGCCACGCATTAATCAAGGCACTGGTATCAACAACGATGGAGTTTGGTCCTCCGTCGCTGATCCTTGCAATACATAGAAGTTGTTCGCAATAATGACTAGTTTGAAACTTTATTTTTTACTAGAATTGATTAAACAATCTAAAATTGATCATATTGAGCTTACTTTGCCTAATTTGAGTTAGATTTGGCTATGTTTGATTAATTAAGACTAAGACAAAAATAGCTAAGTTGAGTAAGATTTGCCTCCGTTTGATGAATTAAGACTAAGTAAAAACATTTTTTATTAACTAAAAACCCAGAGAAGGGTGCACTAGCAGCGGTGGGTGCAGCGGTGCAGGTGGCGGAAGCAGTGGCATTGAAGGTAGCTCGAGCTGCACCTCCTGGCCTCCTTGGCCTTGAAATAGTGTCTGTCATTACAAAAGTTACATGTTATTACATATTATTAAGAATGTGATAAATTTAAAATAATTTAACTTACCTCCATCGCCCGCCTTTGCACCTTCATCACCTCCCACATTTGCGCCATGCAAGCTTGCTGGTAGGAGATGGTGGCCTCCATCACCATCCTCTACGCCTCCATCTCTGCCCTTTGCGCCCGCTTTTGCTCGTGACTCTCCTGGACCTCATGGGCGAGAGTCTCCACATGCGAGACACGACGACTCGAGCCCGCCGATGAAGCCTAAGTGGAGCTGCCTCACGATGGTCGAGCCGCCCTCGAGTCGACAACTCCGTAAAATATGGCGAGCCTACAAAAAAAAAGAATCAGTAATATGGAATTAAAATATCTTGAATTGAAAACGATAAAACGAATTACCAACTCTAATTCTGTGGATGTTGAAGGCTGTTATATACCAATTTCACCCGCCAATATATCTCAATTATGTGAAGGAAATATCATTCCTTGCACACATCACCTTTCTATTTAACCGATTTCCACTTGTCCTTAAAGAAAGTAGTCCATGCAGGCATTTTATGCAGAATTCAAGTGAAACAAGGGGATGGATCCTATAAAATATCATTCCAGCAAATCAAGCGCCGACATGTGGTACCACGTGAATCAAATAGCCCACAAACAGAAGTATCCGAGGCCATCCAACGGTGTAGCACCGATATCAGTAAATGGCACCCACCTCGAAGAGACCGGGAGGAAGCACAGCCCCAACGGGGCTGAGACTAGGTCAACCGACTAGGGAGTGGCGCCAAACCCAGTCAAATGCCACGTGTTGTCTCCTCCCGCCTTGAAGAAGTCGTGGGTGATTGATTTTCACGCTTTTGGTGGTGGGAACCGACTGTTCTCCAAGCTATAAATAGGACCCTTCATCCCTCACTTCAACACACTTGAATATTAATCCATTGTATCCACTACTCTCCATAGGTTTAGAGGAGTATAGGATGTATAGAGGAGAGTCTCTAGTCCATAGTCCAAGTAGGAGAGGAGTAGAAGGAGTCTCTTCCCAATTCCTAATTGGGAAAGGTATGGCTCTTATATTCCTATCTGTATTTGTGACTTTATTCTTAATAAAGATGTTATATTTAGTCTTCTATTTTTCATATACTTGGATAAAGCGTTTCTTGTTTGATTGTGGATTCCATGTATATGGTAGGAGTAGTGTTTATAATTATGCTATACCATTGTCATTATATCATCATAAACACTACAAACCTCCACTATAGTCTATTTAGCTATGACATGATTATGTTAACATGAATCACTTATGCTATGAATTAACATTGGTTCAACGATGATTTAGTTCATTGCCTTAGGATGTCTTGTGCCTAGGCTCTTAAGGTAATTACTTAATATGCTAGCATGGTGCTAGGATAGAAGGTAGCTTTGAATGTCTCGTAGACCCATAGATTGAAGAGGTAGGTAGTAGGTGGTGACAGTCCTATCTGTCCTTTGTAATCTCCACGTTCAGCTATGCCACAGGCTCTTGGCGGGAGTCGTCCTAGTATGAGAATTCATAATTAATATAATCATTAGTAACTAACTTAGGCTATGTATATGTACATTATAAGCATAGTAGGAGTCTCTACCTAACCCTTAGCATAGTCCCTCTTTACCTCATTTATCCCCTTAGATAGAATGCTCTTGTGTGTGTCACACTACTCCAACTATCATTTATCCATACTTGATAGAACATACCTAGATCAACCTAGCCTCTCCACTTGATGATTGCTTTACTTCCATCTAGCATTCCTTTGGGAGAATATAAATGACACCCATTGGGAATACTCTTAGAGGGGAAATGCTACATCGATAGTTTCTGTGCGCTTGCGGATTTACATGTATAATCTAAAATCTATTAACAAGCATTTCTGGCACCACTGATAGAGATGAATTGTTAGTAGTGTGTAGGAACCGTCAACAAGCATTTCTGGCACCGTTGCCAGGGAAGGTAACCGAAGTATTGCATGATTGAGTGAATAAGATAGGACCCTGGTAGGTTTTAGTAGGATAACCCTTCTTTGTTTTCGCATTCTATGTGAAAACAGGGTAGTGTATGTATGATTTCTACTTGCTGGAAAACTTTGTTGAAGATCCTGAATCCCTTCTGAGAGACTGACCTCGTGTCGTTACTTCTCAGAATCTTCGAGTGGCAAATCAAGCCAGCGCAACTGCACCAACAACTGAAACGCAAATGGCCCAGAAGACCCTTCGTGAGTTTTTGGCTCCCTCTGCTCACACTACGTAAGAAAGGCTCATACGAGACGTGCCCAAATGAAGAAGGGAGACGAACAAACTATGCGTCTCCGTCGTCGCGTCTCGCATTACGTTGTCATCAGAGACGGGCGGCAAGGCGCGTCGCTGATTAGACTAGGTGCGAGACACGCTCAAAGGTAGCACATCTCCTTTCAGTGAGTCATAACAGGCTAGCTTTACGAGGTCATTGGAGACAGGCGGGGCGCGCGTCGCCCATCATTGTGAATGAGAGACACGCTCTAATGTAGTGCATCCTAAATATTTTGAATGACCCGAGACATTCTTTATGACAGCCCGTCGCAAATTTGTTGACTTATCTGAGACGTGCTATAAGGAAGTGTGTCTCCTTATTTAGATAATCCAAGACATCCTCTGTTTACACAAAGATTATCCAAGATCATCTAGCTTAACATGTAACTAATTTACACAAAGTGTCACCCAATCCTCTATTGGGTAATGAAATTCTCCATTTGAATTAATGATTTCAGAAAAGATAAACCTGCATAGGACGTCTCTAACTTGCTCAAGGCTACGATGTTCAGCGTTCCTTAAGATGGGTCCGTAGTCCTACCACACAATAAAATGAGATTTAGCAAAAGATTAGTAATAAAGTAAAATAAATGCACTTACACATACATTGCAATTAGGTTGCTCTCCAAATAAATCCATGTGTATGCAGACGTGAAGCCGCATGTGTTGCTCGGAGCTTGTTGTGGGACGTCGAATGCAGTATGATGTGTAAGCTATGGAGTTTTCCTTTTACTTGTCCAAAAGCCCTAAACAAAAACATTCACAGTTAATGTAAAATTATAGTGCAAGGAAACTAATGTGAAGAAGGAACTTACTTGTCAATAACGGAAGAGATATCATTCTATGAATGGGTCTTTCGCTCGCCACTTTTTTTCATCGGTCGGCCTTGAGGAGTCACAGTACCAGACCTGGTCGTACCGTGTAGATATTGCTATGGTTACCTGTGTTGAACGGTAGGACTAGGAGGTCCTTATCACTGTGCTGTTTCATTGCCTTCACAAAATATTGAATAACTTATTTTCTACCCTTCACCATTTGCAGAAGAGGTTTTGTTGCTGCTTGCCGGTCAAGATATGCAACAGACATGTTTCGCGTGCTATGACGAGCATGTTGTTGCTGGTACCTACACACAAAACACCAAATTTGTCACATATAACACTCGTATTGTGTATGTATTAAATAACCTAGTTTTTGAGGAGACTTATAATGCGAAGTAGCACATTATGGAGATATCCAACGCATTGAGGTTGAAAAGGTCATAGAGATCGTACCATGAGATGAAAAAAACGCCATCACCTGAGATAAAGTGTTTATCCTTCAACGACACTCGTATGGTATCACACTTTTTGCAATTTTCTATGTAGTATTGATGAAGCTGAACACAAGGTTTAGGAACTTGTTTGAGTGCGGCCGCAATTAGCATCGTCTTTCCCAGTTCGTACTTCGGGTTTGATTGCGTCATAGATTTCGGTGCCCTCGGCTTAGGTTCTGACTCTTTCATGGGTTTCTTCCAACCTTCCTTCGACGATAATTGCTGTTGCGGTAGACCCTTGTTCTTGGCACGTACATTCCTTGCCGGCTTTGCCAGTGGCTGATCAGGTGTAGGGTGCAGGGCACTTTGAGTGCGAGGTGGAGACCGACGCAACTACTCTTCAAGTGGAGAGTTCTGCGGCATCTCTACAGTTGGAGATAGATGCGGCTTCTCTATAACAAGAGGCAACTGCTCTCCAATTTGAGACTTCTTTTGCTTCTCTATAACTGGAGGCAACAACAGCTCTGGAATTGGAGACAGATCCATCTGTTCTGGATTTGGATGCAGAAGCAAGCGTACCTCAGGAGACATTGAAGCGGTCGATGAGGAAGCTGCTCCTGCTGCTGGGTCAACAACAATAAGGCTCCATCTCCACTGAACCCTTCTAGTAATTGCATCCCGCATAGTCAGCATTGTATCGTCCGGTGGCACTTCAAGCTCCAGGTTTTTTTATTTTCATGCACCATGTCCACCTTGACCACAACATAGGATATTGTGTCCACCTGAATGTTGTCAAGCATGGTCTGATGGGGATACACTAGCCCTCTCCCGACCTCCATTTGAGCAATTCCTCCGACCATTAGCAGAAGGCTGCATGTTGTTGGCTGAGCAAAGTTATCTGTCGTGTCCGACTCAATTGAAGGTCCAGATGCTAGTGCCTGAAGATCCTCCTGTATTGGTCCACCCCCAACTGCTGTAGAAGCAAAGCTGCTCCTACGCAAGTCGTTGTTGAAAAACGCTTCTGGGATTGATATAACTGCTCCCTCCAGCATTTACTTAACGTCTCCTAGGAGCTCCCTTCTCAACTTTGTTTTCAGCCCCTCGATGTCAACCTGTGACGTCGAGGCCGTTTTCCGCTTCCGATAAGTATTTTTGTGTTCCGAAAAACCCTCCCTCCAGGTAAACTTACTGGAACCACCACGAACACGGCCATGTTGCCCCAGTCTTTGCAGGCCTTGGTGAGGGCATCATTTTCCCTCTCATCATTTGACTATTTGCTTCTCAAGTTCTAGGATCCTTGAGTGATGTTTGCAGTGCTCGGGCTTTAGAAGGTGATACTGCCTGACGCAGAAAGCTGTGAACAAGCACGCATAAATGGTTTCAGCCGTCCACTGAAACTGTCGTATGGATTCTGAACACTTAGCAGGGCCAACTCTGAATCCTATTCTTCCCAAATAATTTTATTACCAGCATAACCGGTGTTGCCAAGGTGGTGATCAAGCTTGTTCTGCGATCGGAGCCACTTCATATGTTCACTACTCTTGGCAAATTCCTGTGATTCGCACTTTTCAACAAATCTCGTCCAATCCTCTTCTGACACATGTGGATACTTATGGAAGGGTGTTTCATGATTCTTCCCAAACTCGCGAAGCTTAGCTTTGTAGGTCCTCCATGCATGAGAGATCATCTGCATAGCTAGCTTCTTCCCCTTCTGTTTCTTATGTTCCGGATATTGAACATATGGTTCGATAGAGCTTTCGAAGAGTTCATCCTTTCCATTTTTGGTCAAGTGATCGAATCTCTCCAGGTTTAGCGGCACCCTTTCTCGAGTAGCTAGACCACAAATTCTGGACAGTCTTGTATTCACATTATGGTCCAGAGGTACGCCTTCATCATTGGACTCATCAACAGTCATAACATTTGTCGGCCACGTCGTCCGCGACCTTTTCTTTCTTGTGTTACCAAAGGCACATGCATCCTCTTCATGTGTTTGCTATTGAGTCTTCTGCTAAGCGTCCTCTTCAATATGCTGCTGATGCTCCGAGTGAGACATCTTCAAATTCACAAAAAACACTAAAATCCTGTAAAACATTATCAAATTTCAGTCACATTCGCACAAACAGTCACATAAGGGAGCAAATTCTCTCATGGCATTTGTACCTTAATAAGAAAAATATCTATGTACCAAGCGTAGTACTCTAAGAGTAATACTCTATGGACCATTTGGACTTGAACCAAAGTGCGAACAAACCTTATTAGGGCAGTGTTGAGCTTGTAGACAGGGAGTCGAGAGTCGACGGCGGCAGCGCGATGATGATCAAGAAGGCAGTATCAAGGCGTGACAAGCTCTGGGGAAGCGGACAGGTGCAGTTGCATGCTTCGGGGAAGGGAACGAGGCAACAACAATTTCTTTGGCAAGAAGTAATCAGCGCACGCGAAAAGTGAAAAGTTGTGCTAAGTGTTGCGGAGAGAGCATGTGAAAGACCTAAAAGAACGTTAGGGCAGTGTCAAGGCGGCGACGAGCTCCGGGGAAGCGTATCAATGCGGCAGCATGATCCGGGGAAAGGCCTACGCATCTGCGGTTTCTAGGGCGAGAAGTGATCAGTGCACGCGAAAAGTGAAAAGTAGTGCTACGTGTTGCAAAGGGGGCGTGCGAGAGAGCTAAAAGTACCTTAGGGCAACTATTGCAGACACGCCTCAGAAGACCACCACTAACCGCATCTCACTTTAGGAAAGTGCGTCTCTTTTCTTCTGAATTAATGTGCGTTTGTTGCCATAATGCCATGTGGGAACATAATTCGAAGTGTTCTGACTTGATTGTCGATGACATGTGGGATCGTGCCAAAATATAAATAACAAAAGTGTCTAAATTGGAGAGGGGATTTTTGAAAACGCGTCTCACATTTTCTTGCCTGAGAGACGCGCCTTTGTTATGCGTGTCTCGCATCACTTTCGTATCTTTTTAGGCAAAGTCTAAACCGGAGACGATCTTTTTGGAAATGCGTCTCAGATTATCTTGTCTAAGAGATGCGCCATTGTGAGGCGCATCTCGCATCACTTTAGTATCTTTTTAGGCAGAGTCTAAGTCAGACGTTCTCTTTGAAAACGTGTCTCACATTATCTTGCCTGAGAGACGCGCTGTTGTGAGGATAGTCTTGCATCACTTCCCATTTTTCAGGGGGAATCAAGTGCTACATTTAGTAGTGCTTCTGTAAGAAACATAGCACAAGGCATCAGCACTTCTCCATAAGAAACAGAGCACATATGACCAATGAAAGTCAAATTTTCACTCAAATGAGAATATTTTCACACATTTGAGCATATATCACACAAATATCCAAATGAGAGTCAATTTTTCACTCAATTGACCAAATTTTTACATATTTGAACATTTTAACACACAATCAATTTGGTACTTTATGTTGCGGTCTTGGTTTTTTGAAATTCTAGACTTTTTCATGGTGACTGTTCTGCAAGTAAGGAAGTTTGTTGGCCGATGGTATTCTTAGCTTGATCATCGAGGTGAGAAAAGGAGGAATCTCATTAAATTGGTTAAACTCTTCCTCATCGACGACATTCTCGACTCTGACGATTCATCGTTTTCCATTTATAACCACCTTAAGTCTTTTACTTGTTGTGTCTGGAACATAGAACACTTGAGACACGTGTTCTGCTAACACTAAAGGATTCCACTTATATCCTTTACAGTTAAGAACAATGCTAGTGAAACCGTACTTGTCTTGTACAACACCTTTTATTCCATCAACCCAGTTGCAACGGAAAAGAGGAATCTTGAATCCTTGAAAGTCAAGCTCCCAGATGTCTTATATTTGACCACAGTACATGTATTTGTCTTGGCCCGCAACGGTATAAGCATCAACACAGACACCACTATTCTGATATGTGCTCTTCTTATCTTGTTCCACAGTGTAGAACGTGTATCCATTTATGTCGTACCCTTGATATGTAATAACCATGAATATAGCACACGAGCCAACTTTTTTAGGTACTCACTTCTTTGAGTATCCGATGAGTGAGAAATCCATTACCGGAGCCAGCCAATGAATTTTCTCCTGTGTTCATTTGCTAACCATGATTCGTTGGGCTAGGACTGTCTCTAAGCACCACCTCCTTGTGCTCATCGAGGTACTCCGACACAATGGACATGTGTTGCAACATGTGGAAATAAGCGTAGAAGAATAAATGTGAATCTGGAGTTATAGCCTTCTTCCCAATGTTCCCTCTTCCTGTGAGCCTCACCTCATGATGAGACTTGGGAACACCAATCGGGTTACCCGGGTCAGTGTAGTTTAGAGCCCATTCCACAACTTCCTCTGTAGAGTATCCTTGTACCATGTTGCCCTCAAGGTAAGCTCGATTTCTAACGAAGGACATTAGTATACCATTGAATCTCTCGTAAGCTTACATCTGGTGAAGGAACACAGGGCCAAGTAGCTTTATCTCCTTAATAAGATGAGTCGTGAAATGGACGCTGATGTCGAAAAAGGCAGGTGTAAAATACATCTCAAGGAAGCAGAAAGTTTCATAGTGCCTTTTTTCCAATGACTCGAGATCTTCTTCACATAGTACTTTTTGACCAATTGCATTGAAGAAAAAGCAAAAGTTCATTATAGCCTCCTGAACATTGACCGGTAGGATATTCTGAATTCCAACAGCAATCATCTGCGTAAGCAATACATTGTAATCATGAGACTTTACACCGGGAGCTACTTTTAGATCTGGAAATGAAATAAGAATTGAGGCTTTCGTCGAGTAGCCGGATGGTACTTTCACATTTTTCAATAACCCAAAAGACTTTATTTTTCATTTTTTGAAAGGGTGATGCATGATGTGGGTAGTTCTGTTCCTTTTACCGAGTCATCGATCCACAACTCAGGCCTAATTCCCATTTTCTTTAGATCTGCCCGTGCATGTCCATGGTCCCAAGTTTTTCCATCCGTGTTAAGCAATGTTCCGAGTAGGCTCTCTCCCACATTCTTCTCAACATGAATCACATCAATCGAATGAAGGACGTCTAAGTCTTTCCAATACGGTAGCTCCCAAAAAATCGATTGCTTCTTCAACATGTCATCTTTGCTAGTATTTTTGCCAGTCCTTTTCCGCTTACCAAGGATGACATGGATACCCTTGACCATTTCATAGACTTCATGACCCGTGATGTGAGGTGGAGGATGCCTCCTCTCAGTGTCACCATTGAAATTATCCTTTATACTCCAAAACGGGTGCTTCATTGGATTGTCACGTCGATGTCCCATGTACACTATTTTTTCATGACTCGCTCAAGTACTGTAAGTCTGTTTCTCTCAGAAAATGTGGACATCCGCAAACTACTTTCTTACACTATCCGGACAAGTTATGTGCCGCTGGAGAATCACTAACAGTCACAAATAAAATTGCTTTGAGGCGAAAGTACTCACGCTTGTGGTCATCCCAGGCCTGCAGTTCGTCGTTGTACCACAACTGCTTCAGATCTTCAACTAGAGGCCTGAAATAAGTGTCGATGTCATTCCCAGGTTGTCGTGGCCCCGGTATAAGTCCTGACATCATAATATATTTCTGTTTGTTGCACAACCAAGGAGGAAGGTTCAAAATTGTAAGCACAATTGGCCATGTGCTACTGTTCAAAAAAGGATTCATGCCATCGGTGCTCATTGCGATCCTAATATGATAGGAGAATTGGTCCCGATCTTCCGAAAGGTAATGGATAAGTCGATTTATGTGGAGATCTCGATGTTGATGATCCGAGGCTCTCGAGTAGAACACGAAAAACCCCTGCAATCACTACACCACCGCTCCGTTGGTTATCAACCATGCTGCACACGATTGACCTCGCCAAGAAGGCTAATTCCCGCAAGTGCAACCGAGAACACAAGCAAGAACAAGATAGACACAATATGAAATCGCGAAGTTGGTGTTTCACAAACCGTAGAACAGCGATATTATTAATCTAAGCAAAACCCAATTGTTCATGGAACCTACTATAGAGTATATGTAGGTGGGAGGACGTCCAAGGGGGTGTTGGGGTCGTGACCTAACCCTAAGATACAAAAATAATGGACTTAGACTTGATACATGGTCCAATGGGCCAATATGGTGGCGCAACACCCTGACAGATTCTATACTTTATTTTGCTTCAACGATTCCCATCGACTCCAAAGCAACTTTGACATGGGACCGGCTCCATTGGAAAGGTTATCCTCTCCCCTTTCCGTGCATATGTAGAACGTCCAAAAAGGAGTTCGTATGCATCTTGGACGTTCATTTTAGTGCGTACTACTCCTGGACTCCGAGTTGGATACAATTTTGAGTTTGGTTCGGTTTCCATTTTTCTTTGAACGAATTCTCTGATCTTCCACGTCCCTAATACTTCCTCCAAGTACTCCTTGAACCTCTCAATGGATCCTAATCATAATTAAATCATTAAGTGGCAATCTATGCTCAAAAACATATAAGAAAATGGCCAAATACGGTGGCGCAACACCCTGACTTTCAACAGCAAGATTATATATGTATCTCTCCTCTTTAATTTCAGTATATGGAAGACCTATTTGGGATCAGAATAGTAGGAGATATTGCCCCCGAAATACAGACTGTTCAGAAATTCTAGGTCAAGAACAGATTCAGATCTAATGCACCTTTGACCACGATAAATTCATTTTCTGGAAAACATATGAATACGAAAGTTGTGGAGAACTTCTAAAGCTTTCCAGAAAGTATAAGAACACCAAAATCCGAGTTTGTATGAGCGAGATATGATGAAAATACCAAACTGGACAGAGATGAATCTAATTTGGACGTGATGACGTGATTCAAAAGGATGAATCACACAATGCAAAACTCAAATTAAGACCAAAAACACTTTCTAAACCAGCAATATGACTCAACAATGGACAAAAACTCACCAAAACCAAACTGAATAACAAAGTTGCAAATGGCTCAATGGTGGTTTGGACAAAGTGATGAAGAGATCTACTAAACTGCAAATTTTTTGGTGGCTTTTTTGTGGACTCTAGGTATGAATAACAAAACTAATGTAATGGATAGATGAATTACCTAACAGGCAACCTGGAAATCTGATACCAATTGATAGGAAAAAGATGAGTCCCGATCTTCCAAAAGGTAATGGATAAGTCGATTTATGTGGAGATCTTGACGTTGATGATCCGAGGCTCTCGAGTAGAACACGAAAAACCCCTGCAATCACTACACCACCGCTCCGTTGGTTATCAACCGTGCTGCACATGATTGACCTCGCCAAGAAGGCTAATTCCCGCAAGTGCAACCGAGAACACAAGCAAGAACAAGATAGACACGATCTGAAATCGCGAAGTTGGGATTTCACAAACTGTAGAACGACGATATTATTAATCTAAGCAAAACCCAATTGTTCATGGCGGCTACTATGGAGTATATATATAGGTGGGAGGACGTCCAAGGGGGTGTTGGGTTCGTTACCTAACCCTAAGATACAAAAATAATGGACTTAGACTTGATACATGGCCCAATGGGCCAATACGGTGGCGCAGCACCCTGACAGATTCTGTACTTTATTTTGTTTCGACGATTCCCGTCGTCTCCGAATGAATTTTGACATTGGAAAGGTTATCCTCTCCCCTTTCCGTGCATATGTAGAACGTCCAAAACAGAGTTCGTATGCATCTTGGGCATCCGTTTTAGTGCGTACTGCTCCTGGACTCTGAGTTGGATACAATTTTGAGTTTGGTTCGGTTTCCATCTTCTTTGAACGAATTCTCTGGTCTTCCACGTCCCTAATACTTCCTCCAAGTACTCCTTGAACCTCTCAATGGATCCTAATCACAATTAAATCATTAAGTAGCAATCTATGCTCAAAAACATATAAGGAAATATATAAGAAGGAGCTCACCTCTGAAATTAATTGTTGTATATGAACTCTATTAATTGCATCTTGTATGTTCAATGGAGTGTTGTTTGTATCCATAGAAGTGATGTCCTCATCATAATATTCCTTGGATCAATGGAAAAATCAGGATTTCATGAATCAATGTTTTGGCACTATGTGGCATCAGCAGGATGTCTTATCATTCCAGCATCTTTCTTATGCTTCTCTTTGTGCCATTGCAACAATTCTGACTCCTTCTTTGCAAACCAAAGCTTCAAACGAGGAATGATAGGATAGTACCACACACCTTCTAAGGCCCTCTTTTTCTTCTATTGCAGTTTTCGTCATCACTGTCGTATTTCCTACGACTGAATCTGTCCACTCCACAAATAGGACATTTGTTGAGGTCTTCGTACTCAAAACCACGATATAAAATACAATCATTCTTGCACGCGTTGATTTTCTCAACCTCCAAACCCACTGGACAGATTATCTGTTTTGCCTCATAAACTGTCACAGGGACTATGTTGCCTTGGGGTAACATGTCCTTAAGGAGCGTCAACAATTCCTTAAAACTACAATTACTCCATCCGTTGCTTTCCTTCAACTGGAAATGTTTTACCATCGCAAACAGTCTAGTGTTCTTAGCCGCACAACCATGATACAATGGCTTCTTCGAGTCTTCGATCATCTTCTTGTAATTTGCAAGTTCACCATTATTGTACGAATCATCGTTGCCATGTCTCTCGACATTGCGTACCATCTCCTCTATGTTATGCACCTGAAACTCAATGTCGTCATCGGTGAACCCTGATATATCTGGCTCGTTCACATCCTCGTCGAGATCTTCTTGGACACTGGTAGGAACCTCCCTCTCCTGATATGAACCTCTCATCTCTGCTTCATTAAGCCCCTCCTCCCCATGTTTCTTCCAACATCGATAATCCACCATGAATCTATGCGTGATCAAATGTGACCTCAACACTTCATCTGTGTGATACCTCTTCTCATTCTTGTAGTGCTTGCAGAGACAACAAATAGTCCCTCTAATGTTGTCCAACATGTCTTTCTTCACAAAAGCGATAAATGCATCTACCCCTTGGATATATTCATTGCAAAGGCGTGGCCCATACATCCAACTTCGATCTGACAACATCTACGTACAGAAAAGAAGAGCTAAATCAAATAAATCCAAAGCCACTGATAATTACCACAATCCAACTTCAATCAAAGAAGATCTAAAGGTAAAAAAAATAGTAAGGAACAGGAGAGGAGGAGAGGACTAACCCTTTTGTTTTAAGATCCACTGATAATCACCGCTAGAATTTTAGAATGAAAGAGGGAAATAATAGAGCAAGAACAGGGCTGATCTAGTAGCCACTTGTTCTTCCACAGCATGGAGGTTGTAGAAGGGCAACAAAAAATTGAGACAAAGTGATATAAAGCTCGTCTCTCTATAGCGGGAATGGTAGACGAGCCCACTTCCATAACAAAAGGAGACGCGCCTGACCGGTGAGTATGGGAGATGAACCGGATTTGATTATGAAAGAAGACGAACGACAAGGAAAGTCCGTCTCAATTACGAAAAATATGAGGTGCGCTCAATGAAAGCGCGTCTCCAGTTTGTCAGAGAGGTGGGCGCGTCTCAGATACCTACATAATTGAGACGGGCTTAATTGTAACGCGTCTCCTTGTACGTTCAACCGAGCCATGTCAGATCCTCGCGGAGGCGGGCACGTCTCTCTTAAGGTTATCAAAGACGTACTCCTTTTAGCACGTCGCCCATCTTTGTCTCCTATTTGGGTTTCTTACGTAGTGTAACAATGTGCATGTTGGGCCCACTATTAACACAGGAGATGTAAAATTCGAAATCAAGACTGGCCTGATCACTATGGTGCAAGCCAACCCATTTTGTGCGAAGGATAAAGAGGATGCAAGTGCTCACCTGCAATAGTTCCTTGAGATCTGCAACTCTTTTAAGATCAAGGATGTATCTCCTAATGCTGTCCGTCTTAGGCTGTTTCCGTTCTCTCTTCATGGGAGAGCAAAACAGTGGTTCTACACGAACCTAAGTGCTATATATACTTGTAAGAAGTGTTCTACATCATTCCTCACTATGTTTTTCCCGTTTGGCAATATCAATGCCCTACATGGAAGAATTTCCAGCTTCCAGCAAGACGCCAAGGAATCTATTCCCGAGGCTTGGGAAAGGCTTCTGGTGTACATCCTAGCCCGTCCCAACCATGGAATGGATGACTAGCTCATCATCCAAAACTTCTACAATGGGTTGATCCCTTCTGCCCGTGACCATGTTGATGCTGCTGCTGGAGGTGCCTTCTCCTCACTGACGGTGCCCAAAGCCAAAGATTTAATTGATAATATGTTGTCAAACATGGGATGGAGTGACAAGCGTCTCCATAGCTGCCAGTGAGGCATGCACAACTTGAAGGAGGTGGACATGATCACTGCCAAATTGGACCTTCTCATGATGAAGATTGATGGACAAAGCAATGGCGAGGTATGTGGCAAGGCCTATGCCCTAGACTCTCACATCACTTGTGAATTCTGTGGCAACACGGGCCATTTGGAAAATGACTGCCCAGAAACTCGTGAGGATGCCTTATACGTAGCCAACAATGGAAACAACAATGGCTATCGTCAAGGAGGTCAGGGGTGGGGCCAACCATGCCCATTCTTTCAAGGAGGGTACACCAACAATGGCAAGAATGGAAATCAACCCAACTTGAGAGAACTTGCCATTGGCGAGCTGAAGATCAATGAGGCTATATCCAAGAAGCTCTCGGCTAATGACAAGACCCCAAAGAGTATTAATGCCAAGATTGAAGGACTATCCTCGGCTTTCAAGAATCAATTGAGTTTCAAGGAGATGTTGGAAACTCAGTTGGATCAACTGGCAGCTGTTGTTCCTCTAGTAGGCAATGGCAAGCTGCCAGGATAGCTCGAACTTCCCGTGGAAAGTACCAACATGATTTCTCTACAAGGAGGCAACTGACTGAAGGACCCTGGATGTCCTACAATTTCACGCTCAATTGGAGCTCACCACTTTGACAAGGCCCTTTGTGATCTTGGAGCAAGTGTGAGTGTAATGCGCAAGGGTGTTTTCGGCCAGCTGAATTTTACAAAACTTACTCCAACACCAATGCAGCTCCAACGGGTGATTTTTTAGTCTGTTATCTAACAGGTATAGCTGAAGATGTTCTGGTGAAAATTCAGAATTGTTCCATACCCATGGATTTTGTGGTGCTCGACATGGAGGTCGAGAAGGATAAGCCGCTCATTCTTAGGCGACCATTCCTTAGCACCGCGAAAGCTCGCATGGATGTGGGAGTTGGAGAAATCCACTTCCATATCCTTTGCACACTCAAAATAGGATTCCGTGGTATTACTTTTAGATTATTTCAAAAAGAATACAAAATCCTATGGAAAGAATTAAGTGAAATCCTAAGCTTCCATAGACAATGTTTGCTAGATTGAGACGCTTCCATAGACAAACATCATTTTTGGCAAGATTTAATCTGTGAGGTCAAATGTAGTGCACTTAGGAATAGCCACTTACACAACCCTACTTTATGCTTCATGAATAGATGGGTGGCTATGACTATGTTCCCTAGAGTAGACGTAAGGGTAGTGCGTGATAATGAGCTAAAAATTCTATTTGCCATGATTAAAAAGATAAAAGTTACTCCAGTTATTGCCATGATGACACAATAGTTAGATTACATTCCAAGAACAGGGCCAATTGAATGCACTTCATTGATTACTCGTATTGCTACTAGGGTAGGAGCACTAGAATATTCTTCATTTGAGTATATTGAAAATAAAAGAAAATTAATTGATGAAGATTATTTAGTGGAAGGACATACCCTTAAGCATGATCAAGATGGCTCTTTGTTATTTTATTATTCTGGGTTTGTCAATGAAATTCGGTTATCTAACCTGGATTATCATTTGTACAAATGCTGGAGGCTAACTATTGACCTTCTTTCCATTGAGGAAGCATGAATGAGTAATGTCTCTGGCAGGGTAACCAGAAGCCGTACAAGGAGAGCGTCCATGCCTCTGACGACCTCCAAGGTCCATGAATACGAAGAGGAAGAGAACCCAACAGGTGATGCACTGTGACACCCCGTTTCGAAAACGAACCAATCGTAATGCATATGTGTGCCCAGGATGTTTAACACATATACACAAGTGATTCACATACGATAAATAGATTATAACAATGTCTCAAATAATAATACTAATAATAGTACCTTATTACAAACCAAATAGTCTCGAATACAAGCTCTAAACAGCTGCAGCAGAAAACACTAAACACTATAACTCCAAACTCCACAGGCAAGCTTGACGGTAAAACGCACGCCTAGAACTCCTCAAAGACCTCCTGGTACTCCACCTGGTCGCCAAAGTTTTGATTTGGTGGGGGAATAGCAAGGGTGAGCACATGTCATACTCAGAAAAGTGTGGAAAAGTATGACATGTAGCTTAAACAAGGAAAGATAATAGACAATGGATAATTGCATAAAAGTACATTAAAAACAGTTAAAATGCAATGGTATGATCATTATGTGATGTCATCCCCAAAATAACCCAATAACATCAATTTCGTATCCAATATCATATTTCCAACATAAATAACCAAAACCAGCGTTAATAATCCGTAATCAACTCATAACTTCTCAATTTATCTCATTTTCATCAATTACATATACCAAAGCCAATTAATTAACCAATACCAGTTCCCAATTCAATTTCAGCCATTAAACTATGTTCAAGTCCATAATCTAATCATGTGAGGGTCCATGTTGCTCATGACCAGGAGCACGACTATCATGATCGTTTTAGACACACTCTGCAGAGGTTGTACCACTTTACCCACAAGTTTGTGATTTTATCACCTTTCAATGACTAAGGAATCTCAATTGTGTCGTCTCACACTTTCATAGATGTGTGACCAAGAGATTACAAAGTAGCCTTTACACAGTGATTACTAACCTATTTAGACCCCACTGAGGTTCGGTGGTGATGTCTCCAACTGAGCATATCCTGCCAAGGACCCCCTCTTGAGCCATTCATATCCCAGGGTTGTCCCACCAATCTCTATAAACCCATCCGACTACCCCCTCCTCGAGCCTTCTTAATGGTCCAAACAGTACTAACAATACACTAATTAGTCAGCTAAGCTGCACCCATACTTGGCCTTGTGGTGGCACTGTAAATCCTGGATGGTCGCTCCACGAACCGGTCCTTAGATCTAAAGCAAGCAAAACTACCAAAATAGTCCAACCCATTCCACATTACTGACTTGCTAGATCCCTAGGCACCATGTTGCTAAAGAGTCATTATTATCGATTCTCATCATTCACATGTTCAATAGTTCGTAATTAAGCATTATAGATGATTCCCAAACTAAATTGATCATTTTTAAGCAAAAAGTGTAAAATACCCCTCTCGACTCTCTACTTTGTGTTCAAGCGACAAGGGTGGTCATACAAAACAAGTAAACTCCTACAATTAGGTTTTCCCATCAATTTTGACACAAGCATGCAATTTTGCAAACAAAACCTTTAAAATAGGACCAATATAGTCAAGGACACTTGCCTTGCTCCTGAGCTTGATTTGGGTTGAAGGCTTCGAAACTCTGGTTCTGCAGGTCCTTGAAAGCACTCTCTACAGCAATTCCTTCAATTTTGAGCGACAAACTTGCAAAACACACAATTCAATCAAATAATGCTCATATAGTACTCAATATGCCATGATATGCATGATTAATGCAATTGTGAGGTAAAACTTGTTAATGAGTTGCTATTAACGTTTACTACCCTGTTACAATAGTTTCAAACAAGTTTGAACAAGTTTGGAATTGATTTGAGTTGATTTGGAATTAATTCAGCACATTCCAGATTCATACACCGGACTAGTCCGCTGTTAGGGACCGGACTAGTACGCACTACACATACTTCAAAATTAGGGTTTTTCAGATTTGCAAGAATGGGGGATGAATTGATGTAGAAACTTGGATGTAGAGGGTATACCATGTGTTTAGAGATCCAAACATCAAGGTTTGAGTGTGACCCTTGGATCTTTATTAGGGCTTGATGAAGATGAGTTGATGAAGATTTTGGGTGAAGAACGTCAATTCATTCAAAAGTCGATGAAGATCGGCCTTGATTGGCCCTTCTCCCTCCTCTCCTTCTTCTCCTTGCTTCTGGATTTGATCTTGACGTCGGCAACAAGGCAAAAGTGGTAGAAAGGGGTTTTCAATTTGGGTGGAGAGGTGAGAGCATTGGGGTGTTTATATAGAGGTGGATAATTAGGGTTTTGGGGTGAATTTCAAGTGGAATTCGGTGGGGGATGTGAAGCTGTCGAGGTGGGGTCCACTTGGGCTTCTCTGAGGTTGGGCATGGAGTTCTTGGGCCCAATTAAGGCAATTACCCAAAAACCAATCATGGAGAAATAATGGAATCCGAGTTGATTCTGAAGGCTGGACTAGTCCGCAGTAGGGATCGGACTAGTCCATTTGGCAATAGAGAAAAATGAACAAGTCCGATTGGACAAGTCCGTGGAACATCAGAGGCTTAACCGGACTAGTCCGCACTTTACGCTGGACAAGTCTAGACTCTGAAGGATTGAATTTCTCTGAATGAAATTGGAGACACCGGACTAGTCCAGGGTTATGGCCGGACATGTCCACACTTCTGAAGAAAACATAATTTCTCGAGCAGAGGATAGGGACACTAGACTAGTCCGGTTCTGAGGACAGACAAGTCCGCACCCTGACAGACTGAAATTTTCAGTTTATGCCTAAATTCATTTTAATCTTGTTCCTTTTTACATGGCTTAATGTTAAACATGTATTAGGATGTATGCAATGCATTGTGTATGAAAATGAGGGTGTTACAAACCTACCACCCCTTAAAATGAATCTCGCCCTCGAGATTCGACGCAAAAGGAAAGAGATAGGGAAATTCCTTCTTGAGATCATCTTCTAGTTCCCAATTCGCTTCCAATTCTGTATGATGCTACCATTGCACTTTGCACCATCTAATCACCTAGTTTCTGGTGGCCCTTTCCTTGCTGTCTAAAATTCTGACAGGTTGCTCGGCATAGGTCAAATCTTCTTCAAGCTCTAATTCTTCCATCGGTACTTGCTTTTTCAGAATCCTCAAGCACTTCTTGAGCAGAGAAACATGAAATACATCATGAACATCCGAAATATGTGTTGGCATCTCTAGTTCATATGCTACTTCTCCTCGTTTCTCCAAAATCTTAAATGGTCCAATATAGCGAGGTGCCAACTTGCCTTTGATATTAAACCGCTTGTGACCTCGCATAGGTGACACTTTGAGGTATACGAAGTCTCCCACTTCAAAAGATAAGCTTCTTCGTCTATTATCCGCATAACCCTTCTGTCTTGACTGGGCAGCTCTTAACACTACGTAAGAAAGGCTCATACGAGACATGCCCGAACGAAGAAGGGAGACGAACAAATTGTGTGTCTCCATCGTCGCGTCTCGCATTATGTTGTCACCAGAGATGGGCGGCAAGGAGCATCACCTAACAGACTAGGTGCGAGAAACACTCAAAGGTAGCGTGTCTCCTTTCGCTGAGTCATAACAGACGGGCTTTACTAGGTAATTTGAGATGAGCAAGGCGCACGTCGCCCATCATTGTGAATGAGAGACACGCTCTAATGCAGCGCGTCGCAGATATTTTGAATGATCCGAGATGTTCTTTATGATAGCCCGTTGAACTTTTGTTGACTGATCTGAGACGTGCTACAAGAAAGCATGTCTCCTTTATTTAGGTAATCCAAGACATGCTCTGTTCCAACGCGTCGCGAATTGTTTACAGGCAAGTTAAGTGCAGCGCTAAAAGGAGACGCTCCTTGCTAGACACACGTCTCCTATTAGGTGCCCCCAACCCTGATTATCCTGGTTCCCGGCTGCATCCTAGAGCTAGCCAGGATTTGACAGCTGCAATGCCTGTGTCAGTAAAATACACATAAAGAAATATATGTAGCCAAATGTCTCCTGTTCCTCCATCTTAACATGTAACTAATAAAATATTAACAAAGTGGGAACACATTGACCAATCAAATATTAACAAGTGTAAATCATGGTTACCAAGTAACTATATACACAGAATTCCCCTATTCATCCGGCTTAACATGTAACTAATTTACACAAAGAAAAAATGTCACCTAATCCTCTATTTGGTAATGAAATTCTCCATTTGAATTAATGATTTCAGAAATGATATACCTGCATAGGACATGTCTAACTTGCTCAAGGCTACGACCTTTAGCGTTCCTGAAGGAGGGTTTGTAGTCCTGCCACACGATAAAATGAGATTTAGCAAAATATTAGTAATGATGCAAAATAAATGCACTTACACATACATTGCAATTAGGTTGCTCTCCAAATAAAGCCATGTGTAGGCAGACGTGGAAGCCGCACATTGTCCCCGTAGCTTATTGTGGGACGTCGAGTACAGTTTGTAGTGTAAGCTGTCGGCGTTTTCCTTTTACATGTCCAAAAGCCCTAAAAAATACTCACAGTTAATGTAGAATTATCGTGCAAGGAAATTAAAGTGAAAAGGGAACTTACTTGTCAATAACGGAAGAGATATCATTGCATGACCGGGTCTTTCGCTCACCAGCTTTTTAATCTGTCGACCTTAAGGAGTCAAAGTACCTGACGTGGTCGTACCATGTAGATATTGCTATGGTTACCCAATGGTTATCCGAGTTGAACGGAGTGACTAGGATGTCCGTATCACCATACTGTTTCATTGCCCTCAAAAAATATTGAATAACATCTTTTCCGCAGCTCAATGTTTGCAGAGGAGGTCTTGCTGGTACTTGCGGGTCAAGATATACAGCAGACGCGTTTCACGTGTTATGATGAGCATGTTGTTGCTGGTTCCTACACACAAAATGCCAAATTTGTCACATATAATACTTGTATTGAGTATGTATTGAAGAACCTAGTTTTTGAGGAGACTTACAATGCGAAGCAGCGTATTAGGGAGACATCCAACGCGTCGAGGTTGAAAAGGTCATAGAGATCGGACCATGACATGACAAAAGCGCCATCACCCGAGAGAAAGTGTTCATCCTTCAATGCCACTAGTAGTATTGATGAAGGTGAATACAAGGTTTAGCAACTTGTTTGAGTGCGGCCGCAGTTGACATCGGCTTTCCCTTTTCATACTTTGGGTTTGCATGCGTCATAGCTTTTGGTGCCCTCGAGTTAGGTTCCGACTCTTTCATTAGATTCTACCAACCTTCCTTCGTCGATAATCGCCGTTGCGGCTGACCTTTTTTTTGGCACATACATTCTTTGCCGATGGCTTATCAGGTGTAGGGTGCAGGGCACTTCGAGTGTGAGGTGGAGACCGACGCGGCTGCTCTTCAAGTGGAGAGTTCTACAGTAGCTCTACGGTTGGAGACAGATGCGACTTCTCTGTAACTAAAGGGTAACTGCTGTCCAATTGAAGACTTCTGCTGCTTCTCTATAACTGGAAGCAACAATAGATCTTGAATTGGAGACAGATCCATTTGTTCTGGATTTGGATGCAGAAGCAGATGTGCCTCAAGAGACAATGCAGCGGTTGACGCGGAAGCTACTGATGCTGCTGCTGCTGGATCAACAACAATAAGGCTCCGTCTCTACTGAATCCTTCTAGTAACTGCATCCGGCATAGTCAGTGTTGTATCGTTCGGTGGCACTTCGAGTTCTAGGTTTTTTGTATTTTCACACACCATGTCAACCTTGACCACACCATAGGATTTTGTGTCCAGCTGAATGTTGTCAAGCATGGTCTAATCGAGATACTCTAGCCCTCTCTCGACCTCCATTTGAGCGATTCCTCCGACCATTAGCAGAAGGTTGCATGTTGTTGACTGAGCCAAGTTATCTATCGTGTCTGGCTCAATTGAAGATCCAGACGTCGGTGACTAAAGATTCTCCTGTGGTTGTCCACCCCCAGTCGCTGTAGAAGCAAAACTGCTCCTACGCTCGTTGTCGTTGAAAAACAGGTTAGGGATAGGTATACCTGCTCCCTCCAGGCTCCAACATTTGCTTCACGTCTCCTAGGAGCTCCATTCTAAGCTGTGTTTTCAGCCTCTCGACATCAAAATGTGATATTGATGCCGTTTTCCGCTTCCGATAAGTAGTTTTGTGTTCCGAAACCCCCCCCCCCCCTCCAAGTCAACTTACTGGAAACACCACGAACACGACCTCGTTGCTCCGGTATTTGCAAGGCCTTGGTGAGGGCATCATTTTCCCTCTCACCATTTGACTCTTAGCTACTTAGGTTACATGCACTTTGAGTGACATTTAAGGTGCTTAGGCTGTAGAAGGTGATACCGCCTGACTCTGACAGCTGTGAATGAGCACGCATAAATGGTTTTAGCCGTCCACTGAAACTGTCGTATGGATTCTGAATACCTAGCTCGCCCAATGCTGAATCCTAATTTTCGCAAATCCTTTTTTTTATTGGCATAACCGATGATGAGGACATCACAACAGCGGAGACGCACATTGAACTGCAAGGACCAATCACAAGAGCACGAGCACGGTTATTAAATCAGCAGGTGAATTCGTTCCTAACTTCTTTTGCATGTGAGTTTGAGAATAGATTGCTATGTGATGATTTAATTGTTATTAGCAATAATGGAGAAGATCAACAAGTGAAGGAAGGAGTCCTTGGGAGCGTGGAGAACCAGCTGCGACGTCCACAAGTTGATGGAAACAGTTTACAACTCGGACTCGAGTTCAACTCGGAGTCCAGGAGCAGTCCACCTTAAAACAGACGCCCAGGAGGCATACGGACTCCGTTTTTGACGTTCTATATATGCACGGAAAGAGGAGAAGATAAAATTTCTAATGGTTCTGGTCCCACCTCAAAATTCCTCCGGAGTCATTGGGAATCGTCGAAACAAGTCGAGTCCAGATTTCTATCCGGTGCTGCGCCACCGAATCGGGCCTTTGGGCCTTGTATCCCGTAAGAGTACATTAGGGACGCGTCTAATCGTGTTTTGGTCGAACCCTAGCCTATAAATACTGCAGCCGCCGGTCATATTCGGTGGATTTTGCTTAGATCAATAATATCGCCGTTCTACGGTTTGTGAGACACCAACTTCGCGATTTCAGATCGTGTCTTCTACGTTCTTGCTCGTGTTCTCGGTTGCACTTGCAGGGATTATCCTTCTTGGCGAGGTCAAGCGTGTGCAGCACGGTTGATAACCAACGGAGCCGTGGTGTAGTGATTGCAGGGGTACTCGTACCGCTCGAGTGCCACGGATCATCAACGTCGAGTTCTCCACCCCAATCGACATACCTTTCGGAAGATCGGGCCTAAACCTACTCATCAATTGGTATCAGATTTCCAGGTTGCCCGTGAGGTATCTTTGTTTTCCTTCCTTCCAATAGATCGATTTTGTTTCTTACCTAGAGTCCACAGAAAAGCCACAAAAAATTAGATCGTTTTTACCGCTTCCCAGACTATATTGCCTGTAGTTTCGTTTTTCAGTTTGCATTGTTGAGTTTGCATTCGTGTGGTTGAGTCTTGTTGCTGGTTTAACTTTGTGTTTTTGGATCCTAGTTATCGTATTTCCTCCTTGTTTTCTTTTTATTCGACACCTATTCCACAATCCCTAAATAACAAACCGATCCGCCACGTTCATCGGTTTGCCCTAGCTAGCCGCCTTGCGTGAACTACCGCATCGCCAGCCCTAGATTAGGTGACAAACCTTTGTGCCATTCATCCTTGAATAATCACACACCACCCCATTAGTTGTTGTGCAAATTTCCGATCGTTTTCGTATCCGATTGCTAGTTCTATTCTCAAACCGAGTTGGAATCAATATCCAAAAAATCGTAACTCGGACAGCCTACCTTAAAACGGCCATAACTTTCGCATACGGACTCGAAATCGGGCGAATTTTTTTTTTCAAATTCATCTACGCGAAATTTCGCATCTGATTTTTGCCGAATAGCTGCGTTCGGCGAAATTAGATTGCCCAAATTCCCCTCGGAAGATAGGCTATCCGGCCTCCGAAGTTTCAGCACGAATTTTAAAGAATCTTCTTGATTTTCTGTAGGCCGCATATTACATCCAATTGAACTGAAATTTTGTGTGCTTCATATCTTCGTGCTCCCGAGTAAAGAAAAAATATCAAAAAATTATTACAAAAAAAAGAAAAAAAAATAGTGAAGAGCACGCATATTAAAGCAATTGGCCTATACCACTTGGTGCTGTTTTGTTGGTTATATCATTCTGTCTTTCTTTTGCCTTGATACTTCCTTGTGTTGTGCTAGGCTCTAGGGCACTCGGTTGACCAGCAATAGTTTCCTACATTAAATACTTATTCAACTTTGTTTAGCTGTTAAAGATTTTCTGCTTATTAGCCACCATATTGTGCCATCCAAGCTCCACCTTTCTCTTGAGCATAACAGCTACCTTTGCAATCACCCCACGCTTCATTGGTTCATCTCACCGTCCACACCACCTGCTGTGTTGGTAAGAACACTTGTAAGAGCGTGGTAAGACGCTTGAGCGAGAGAGATTATTTTCTTCCACCTTTCCACATTGTCACTGTAGTTGATAGGGATAACATTTTTTTTGTTGTCTTTTGTTTCCTACTAACAATGGCAGGAGAAGACAATAATGATGAATGTGTTCAACATGCTGAGTTACGTGATATGATGAAGACCATGATGGATATGTTCGCCAAATACAACGCAACAATGGAGGAGTCATTGGCGAACTTGACTCGCCAACTGGATGACCTTGCTCTTCGGATGAATACTTTTGAGGCTTGGTTTCCTCTCGCTGGAAGACAAGAAGACAATGCTTATGATGAACTGGAAGATCACAATAATCAGCCAAGACTGCCACTTTATCGTCGAGGTATGGGAGGTAATAATCATAACAATTATAATCGCCCTCCTGATGATCCTTTTGCTAAAGTGAAATTTACTATACCCTCTTTTTCTGGTGCTTATGATGCTGAGGCTTATCTTGATTGGGAGATGAAAGTAGAGCAAAAATTTAATTCCCATCTTGTTCCTGAACAACATAGAGTTCGTCAAGCCACTAGTGAGTTTAAGGACTTTGCTATCACATGGTGGAATGAACTTGTTAAAACTAGAACTGATCCTCCAACATGGGATAGATTAAAGGAAGCTATGCGTGTTCGATTTGTTCCTCCATCTTTTCAGCGGGACCTTCGCAAAAAATTGCAGCGTTTAGACCAAGGTAACATGTCCGTAGAGGAGTATTATCAAGAGTTACAAAAGGGTACGCTGTGTTGTGGGGTAGTAGAGGACATGGATGATAAAATAGCTCGTTTTTATGGGGGGCTGAGGCGTGAAATTCAGGACATTGTTGATTACAAGGAATATGATACTGTTAACAGATTGTTTCAGCTTGCTATGTTGGCAGAAAAAGAATTGCAGGGCCGACAACAACAGCAACAACGCACGAGGAGCAACTTCACGCCGCGTGCAGCGACTACACCATCCAAAACAGCACCATCTTCGACCCCCCGTGCAGCGACTACACCACCCAATGGCGGCCAACGAACTATACCTGCTGCTCCACCTTCTCGCGTGCTGGAAGGCAGCAAGCGACATCATTCAAGCCTTCGTCGTCCACTCCTTCTACGGGTCGTACTTCCGATATTAAGTGTCACCGCTGCCAGGGACTTGGTCATATGATGAGAGATTGCCTGAGCAAACGAGCATACATAGCATGCGACGATGGCGGGTATGATAGTACTTCGGATGTTGAAGATGAAAATTCTCTTGCTACTGACTTTACAGATCCAAATGACGAACACACCGAAGAAGAGGTACTTGGTACAGCGGCGACGGAGAACTATAGGAGCATCATTGTGCAGCGTGCCTTGAGCTCCAAAGTGGAGACCGACGACAAGCTACAATGACACAACCTCTTCCACATGTTTCTCGTCGTCAAGGACTGCCGTGTACACACTATAATTGATGGAGGTAGCTGCAATAACTTGGTGAACATGGACGTCGTCAAGAAACTCGGTTTGACAACAAGAGCACACCCTCATCCGTACCACATTCAATGGTTCAACAACAGCGGTAAGGTTCGGGTAACATAAACAGCGAGAATACATTTTTCAATTGGTTCATACCATGATTTTGCTGATTTTGATGTTGTTCCTATGGATGCTTGTTCTCTTTTATTGGGTCGTCCTTGGGAATTTGATACAGATGCTATTTATCATGGTAGAACCAGTAAATATACTCTCATGCATAAGGGAAAGAAAATCACTTTGCTCCCCATGTCTCCTGCTGAAATTGTGCATTTTGAGAAGAGTAAAATTCGTGAGGGCAAAGCAACAAAATTAGAATCTGAAAAACAGCAAGTTATTAAGTTAAAATCACCATCGTTGCTCGCAAACTGAATCTGAACTTGCTGACTTATTCGATGCTAAGGGGATGTGCTATGCTTTAGTTTGCAAAGAAGCCATGTTTTCACTTCATGAATTGTCTATTGCATTGCCCCCTACTGTTGCTAACCTTTTGCAGGAGTTTGAGGATGTGTTTCCCTCTGA
Source organism: Tuctoria greenei (assembly GCA_036927565.1). Taxonomy (NCBI): domain Eukaryota; kingdom Viridiplantae; phylum Streptophyta; class Magnoliopsida; order Poales; family Poaceae; genus Tuctoria; species Tuctoria greenei. The sequence continues at coordinate 19,461,356 of JAYESD010000010.1, read as the reverse complement.
GATACCCCCTGGTTTACCACTAATGAGAGGCATTCAACACAAGATCGATTTGATTCCAGGAGCAAGTTTGCCAAATCGCGCAGCATACAGGGCGAATCCACAAGAAACTAAGGAAATTCAGCGACAAGTCTAAGATCTTTTGGACTGCGGGTACATTCGTGAAAGCCTTAGCCCTTGTTCCGTTCCTGTTCTTTTGGTTCCTAAGAAAGATGGTAGTTGGCGCATGTGTGTTGATTGTCGAGCGATTAATAACATCACCATTCAATATCGTTATCCTATTCCTCGATTAGATGACATGCTTGATGAATTGAGTGGTGCTATCATCTTCACAAAAATTGACTTGTGTAGTGGTTACCACCAAATTAGAATGGCACTAGGAGATGAATGGAAAACTGCATTTAAAACCAATTTGGACTTTATGAGTGGTTAGTCATGCCTTTTGGTTTAACTAATGCACCCAACAACTTTATGAGATTAATGAACCAGGTTTTACGTGCTTTCATTGGACAATTTGTGGTGGTTTACTTCGATGATATCCTCATTTACAGCAAGTCATATGATGAACATCTTGATCATTTACATGCTGTTTTTACTGTTTTGAGAGATGCACGTTTGTTTGGTAACCTCGAAAAGTGCGTCTTTTGCACCAATCAAGTCTCGTTTCTTGGCTATGTCGTTTCCTCGCAGGGAATTGAGATGGATGAGGCCAAAATTGAAGCAATCATCAGCTGGCCAGCCCCAACAACCGTCACACAGGTTCGTAGTTTTCTTGGTCTTGCAGGTTTTTATCGGCGCTTTGTGCGGGATTTCAGCACCATTGCAGCACCTCTACATGAGCTAACGAAGAAGGTAGTTCCATTTCGATGGGGCAAACAGCAGCAGCAAGCTTTTGATGCTCTCGAATCGAAGCTTACACAAGCACCGTTGCTACAACTTCCTGATTTTGACAAGTCCTTTGAGCTAGAATGCGATGTAAGCGGCATTGGTATTGGAGGCGTTCTCATACAAGGAGGTAAACCCGTTGATTTCTTTAGTGAAAAACTTCATGATCCTTCTCTGAATTATTCTACTTATGATAAGGAATTGTATGCCTTAGTGCGTGTATTACAAACTTGGCAACATTATCTTTGGTCTAAGGAGTTTGTCATACATTCCGATCATGAATTATTGAAGTATCTTAAGTGTCAAAACAATCTGAATAAACGACATGCTAAATGGATTGAGTTCATAGAGTCGTTTCCATACATCATTAAGCATAAGAAAGGGAAGGAAAATATCATTGCCGATGCATTATCTAGGCGTTATACCATGCTGTCCCGACTTGATCAAAAAATCTTTGGTTTGGAAACAATTAAAGCATTATATCCTACTGATTTGGACTTCAAAGATGCTTTTGAAAATTGTAGAGAAGGAAGAACATGGAATAAATATGTGCTGCGAGAGGGTCTCCTCTATCGTGCTAACAAGCTATGCATTCCAGCTAGCTCCGTTCGTCTATTGCTTTTGCAGGAAGCACATGGAGGAGGTTTGATGGGACATTTTGGAGTGAAGAAAACTGAAGATGTGCTGTCCACACACTTCTTTTGGCCAAAGATTAGGCGTGATGTCGAGCGCTATGTGTCACGATGCACTACTTGCAACAAAGCTAAGTCTCGCCTTAACCCACATGGTCTTTATATGCCTCTTCCTGTTCCTAGTGTACCTTGGGAGGATATTTCTATGGACTTTGTTTTGGGATTGCCTAGGACTAAGAGGGGGAGGGATAGTATTTTTGTAGTTGTTGATCGTTTTTCCAAAATGGCACACTTTATACCTTGTCATAAGAATGATAATGCCTCACACATTGCTGATTTATTTATGACGGAAATTGTTCGTTTACATGGTGTGCCAAATGCCATTGTTTCTAATCATGATGCAAAATTTTTAAGTCATTTTTGGAGAACTTTGTGGTATAAATTGGGAACCAAGTTGTTGTTTTCAACTACATGTCACCCACAAATGGATGGACAAACCGAGGTAGTTAATCGTACTTTATCCACTATGTTGCGGGCTTTCTTGAAAACAAATTTGAAGTTGTGGGAGGAGTGTTTACCACATATAGAATTTGCTTACAACAGATCCGTTCACTCCACGACAAAGGTAAGTCCATTCCAGGTAGTGTATGGTTTCAATCCCCGTGCTCCTATTGATTTACTACCTTTGCCTCCTTCTGAAACTATAAATTTGGATGCTACATAACGATCTAAATTCATTCTTAAGATGCATGAAACTACAAAGAAAAATATTGAAATGATGAATGATAAGTATAGGATTGCAGGTAGTAAAGGTAGAAAAGAAGTAAAACTTGAACCGGGTGATTTGGTGTGGTTACATTTGAGAAAAGAGCGATTTCCCGACTTGAGAAAATCTAAACTTATGCCACGAGCTGCTGGTCCTTTTAAGATCATTGAAAAGATTAATGATAATGCATATAAGCTTGAATTGCCTCCCGATTTTGGGGTTAGTCCTACATTTAACATTTCAGATTTGCGACCGTACTTGGGAGAAGAAGATGAACTTGAGTCGAGGACGACTCCAATTCAAGAGGGGGAGGATGATGAGGACATCACAACAGCGGAGATGCACATTGAACTACAAGGACCAATCACAAGAGCACGAGCACGGTTATTAAATCAGCAGGTGAATTCGTTCCTAACTTCTTTTGCATGTGAGTTTGAGAATAGATTGCTATGTGATGATTTAATTGTTATTAGCAATAATGGAGAAGATCAACAAGTGAAGGAAGGAGGCCTTGGGAGCATGGAGAACTAGCTGGACGTCCACAAGTTGATGTAAACAGTTTACAACTCGGACTCGAGTTCAACTCGGAGTCCAGGAGCAGTCCACCTTAAAACAGACGCCCAGGAGGCATACGAACTCCGTTTTCGACGTTCTACATATGCACGGAAAGAGGAGAAGATAAAATTTCCAATGGTTCTGGTACCACCTCAAAATTCCTCCGGAGTCATTGGGAATTGTCGAAACAAGTTGAGTCCAGATTTCTGTCCGGTGCTGCGCCACCGAATCGGGCCTTTGGGCCTTGTATCCCGTAAGAGTCCATTAGGGACGCGTCCAATCATGTTTTGGTCGAACCCTAGCCTATAAATACTGCAGCCGCCGGTCATATTCGGTGGGTTTTGCTTAGATCAATAATATCGCCGTTCTACGGTTTGTGAGACCCCAACTTCGCGATTTCAGATCATGTCTTCTACGTTCTTGCTCGTGTTCTCGGTTGCACTTGCAGGGATTAGCCTTCTTGGCGAGGTCAAGCGTGTGCAGCACGGTTGATAACCAATGGAGCCGTGGTGTAGTGATTGCAGGGGTACTCAAACCGCTCAAGTGCCGCGGATCATCAACGTCGAGTTCTCCACCCCAATCGACATACCTTTCGGAAGATCGGGCCTAAACCTACTCATCAACCGATGTCGTAGAGGTGGTGGTCAAGCTCATTCTACGATCGGAGCCACTTCGTACATTCACTGCTCTTGGTAAATTCCTGTAATTCACATTTTTCAACAAATCTTGTCAGTCCTATTCCAACACATCTTGATACTTATAGAAGGAGTTCATGATTCTTTCAAAATTCGTGAAGCTTAATTTTCTAGGTCCTCCATGCATGAGAGATCATCTTCATAGCTAGATTCTTCCACTTCTGTTTCTTTTTTTTTCCAGATATTGAACATATGGTTGGATAGAGCTTTCGAAGAGTTCATCCTTTTCATTTTCTGTCAAGTGATTGAATCTCTGCAGGTTTAGCGGCACCCTTTCCCAAGCAGCTAGACAACAAATTATGCACAGTCTTGTCTTCACATTATGGTCCAGAGGTACGCCTTCATCATTGGACTCATCAACAGTCACAACGTTTGTCGGCCACGTCATCCACTACCTTTTCTTTCTTGTGTTACCAGAGGCAGATGCATCCTCTTCATGTGTCTGCTTGGTCTGCTGCTGAGCCTGCTCTTCAATATGATGCTGATGCTCCGACTGAGACATCTTCAAATTCACAAAAAACACTGAAATCCTATAAAACATTATCAAATTTCAGTCACATTCACATAAACTGTCACATAAGGGAGCAAATGCTCTCATAGCATTTGTACCTTAATAAGAAAAAGATCTATGTGCCAAGTGCAAGGACAATCCAAACCAAGCAATCATTAAATAAATCACTAAACATGGACCGGTACTTAGCCAAAGTAACACTCTAAGCGTAGGACTCCGGAAATATACTAAACATTGACCGGTGAACCACCAAAGCGCGGACCATTCCGACTCCAACCAAAGTGTAGTACTCTAAGCGTAGTACTCTGAAAATATATTAAACATTGACCGGTGAACCACCAAAGCATGGACCATTTCGACTCAAACCAAGGCGCGAACAAACCTTATTATGGCAGTGCCCAGCTGGTCAAAGGGGAGTCGAGGGTAGATGGCGGCAGCGCGTCAATGATCAAGAGGGCAGCGTCAAGGCGGCGACAAGCTCCGGGGAAGCGGACCGAGGCAACAACATGGTCCGTGGAAGGGGACGACACGATGGCAGTTTCTAGGGCGAGAAGTGATCAATGCGCACGAAAAGTGAAAAGTTGTGCTATGTGTTGTGAAGAGAGCATGCGAGAGAGCTAAAAGTAACTTAGGGAAGTGTTAAGGCGGCGATGAGCTCCGGTGAAGTGAACCGACGCAGCTGCATGCTTCGGGGAAGGGGACGACGCAATGGCAGTTTCTAGGGCGAGAAGTGATCAGCGTGCGTGAAAAGTTAAAAGTTGTGCTAAGTGTTGCGAAGAGAGCATGTGAGAGAGCTAAAAGTACCTTAGGTCAGTGTCAAGGCAGCGACGAGCTCCGGGGAAGCGGACCGACGCAGAGGCGTGCTTCGGGGAAGGGGACGACGCGGCGGCGGTTTCTAGGGCGATAAGTTATCAGGGCGAGCGAAAAGTGAAAAGTTGTGCTAAGTGGGCATACGAGAGAGCTAAAAGTACCTTAGGGCAACAATTGCAGACACGCCTAAGAAGAGCCACCGTTAAGCGCGCCTCACTTTCGAAAAGTTGCGTCTCTTTTCTTTTGAATTAATGTGCGTCCATTGCCATAATGCCATTCGGGCATAGAATTCAAAGCGCTCCGACCACATTGTCTATGACATGTGGGACCGTGCCAAAAAAATAACAAAAGCCAAGTTTCGTGTGAACCTACATGACTAATTTGACATCACGAAGGTCCACGCGGAACATGTTGTGAACGTTGCAACACCATGCCTTATATGCTCATTGCAACGTGATCAGAGTTCCAAGGTGGGACAAAGAGATAAAAGTATCAGGAGATCGAAGCGTCTAAATCGGAGATGCGCTCTAAAAACACGTCTCACATTATCTTGCCTGACAGATGCGCTTTTGTGAGGCGCGTCTCGCATCACTTTCGTATCTTTTTCAGGGAATAGCAAGTGTCTAAATCGGAGACGAGCTTTTTGAAAATGCGTCTCACATTATCTTGCCTGACAGACGCGCCTTGGTGAGGCATCTCGCATCACTTTTCGTATCCCATTTTTCAGGGCAGAGCAAGTGCTATATTCAATAGTGCTTCCTTAAGAAAAAGAACACAAGGCATCAGTACTTCTCCACAAGAAACATAGTTCATATGATGAATGAAAGTCAAATTTTCACTCAAATGGTAATATTTTCACACATTTGAGCATATATCACACAAATATTCAATGAAGAGCTAAATCAAAGAAATTCGAAGCTACTGATAGTCAAGATCTAAAGGTAAAAAATAGTAAACGAATAGGAGAGGAGGCATGGACTAACCCTTTTGTTTTAAGATCCACTGATAGTCACCACAAGACTTTTAGAATGAAAGCGGGAAATAACATGGCAGATTTGGTAGCCACTTGTTCTGCCACAGCGGGTCGTAGAAGGGCATCAGAAAATCGAGAAGGACGATATAAAGCACGTCTCTCTATAGAGGGAATGGGAGATGGACCCGCTTCCACAACTAAAGGAGACGCGCTAGATCGATGGTTATGGGAGACGCGCCTTATTCCATAATGAAAGGAGACGAGCTACAACCAAAGTCCATCTCAGTTACCTAATAGATATGAGTCGCGCTTAATGAAAGAGCATCTCCCGTTTGTCAGAGAGAAGGGCTCGTCTCGAATACCTACATAACTGCGATGGGCTGTATTGTAACGCATCTCCTTGTACGTTCAACCGAGCCATGATAGATCCTCACTGAAGCGGGCTCGTCCCACTTAAGCTTATCAGAGACGTTCTCCTTTTAGAACGTCGCCCATCTTTGTCTCCTATTTGAGTTTCTTACATAGTATAATTTCTCGCGGATGGTCTGCACTTGCTTTTCGGCCTCTTGGATCACATCAGGTCCAAATACTTGAGTTTCCCCTGTCTCATTTCAAAACAAGGGTGTCGTACACTTTCTCCCATATAGTGCTTCATACGGTGACATTTTTAGACTTTCTTGATAGTTGTTATTGTAGGAAAATTCAGCAAATGGTAGACTTTTATCCTAGCTTCCTTCATACTTTAGCGCACAGGCTCTTAGCATGTCCTCCAAAATCCAATTAGTCCTCTTGGTCTGTCCATCCGTTTGAGGGTGTTTTGCAGAACTGAAATTCAATTGAGTTCCCATCGATTCGTGCAGCTTTTGCCAGAACCTCGAAGTAAACTGATAACCTCTATTGGACACTATTTTCTTGGGCACTCCGTGTGAACACACTATCCTTCCCATATACAGTTCTGCCAGCTTGGCTCCACTATAAGTAGTCTTGACAGGAATGAAATACGCTGATTTCATAAACTAATCCACAGTAACACATATTGAATCATACCCCGCTGAGGTGCGAGGCAAACCAACTATGAAATCCATACCATCCTCTTCCCACTTCCATTTTGGGATCCTCAATGGCTGTAATAATCCGGCTCACCTTTGATGTTCAGCTTTGACTCGTTAGCATACATCACACAATGCAACATATTCTGCTATGTCCCTTTTCATACCATCCCACCAGTAACATGTCTTCAAGATATTGTACATCTTTGTACAACCGCGATGTAAAGAGTAAAGTGAGTCATGTGCCTCCTTTAATATCAACCGTCGGAGATTCTTTTTAGTAGGCACAACAATCCGTTTTCCAAGCCATAGAGTACCTTGGTCATCCTAATCAAACCTGAATTCTCTCCCTTCTTGGGTCCTTTCCTTGATTTCCTAGATTTCCTTATCCTTCATTTGACCTTCTTGAATCTCTTTTTCCAGGGTTGGATTCCCTTCCATTGCTCCCATCTCATTCACAAATCCAAGATTCAACCGCTTTAACTCCTTGCATAGCTTGGGTGGCAACTCCCTTATGGTAAGCTGGTGGCTTGCTCCCTTTTGACTCAAGGCATGAGCCACTACGTTGGCCTTCCCTGGGTGATAATTGATTCCCACATCATAATCCTTAATGAGTTCCAACCATCTTTGTTGCATCAAATTCATATTCGTCTGCGTGAATATGTACTTGAGACTCTTATGATCCGTGTAGATCTCACATCTATGGCCAGGGACGTAATGTCTCCAAATCTTCAATGGATGCACTATGGCTACGAGTTCGGGATCTTGCGTAGGATAGTTCTGCTCATGTTTCTTCAACTGCCTGGATGCGTAAGCTACTACTCGTCCTTGCATAAATACACAACCAAGTCCTTGCCTCGAGGCATCGCATTAGATATTGAAGCTCTTGCTCACATCTGGCAATACCAACACGGGTGTTGTTGTTAACCTCTTCTTTAGCTCCTCGAAACTATCCTGACAAGCTTGAGTGCACTTGAAAGGCTTCTCCTTCATTAAAAGTTCAGTCATGGGCTTCGCTATCTTGGAAAAGTCTTTGATGAACCGACGGTAGTATCCAGCAATTCCAAGAAAACTCCTGATCTCCTTCACATTCTGCGGTGGTTCCCACTTCAATACATCTCTAACCTTTCCTGGGTCAACTGACACTCCTCCCGATATGACATGACCTAGGAATGATATCTCTCTCAACCAGAATTGACACTTATTGAACTTGTCATACAACTGGTGCTCTCACAATTTCTGCAACGTTAGCCTTAAATGCTCCTCGCACTGCTCATCACTCTTCGAGTAGATCATGATGTTGTCAATGAACACTACCATGAACTTATCCAAATACTCCATGAAAACCATGTCCATAAGATACATGAAATAAGCAGGTGCATTAGTCAATCCAAATGACATGACTGTATACTCATATTATCCATACCGTATCCTGAAAGCTGTTTTGGGTATGTCTGATGGTCTAATCTTCATTTGGAAATATCCTAACCGAAGATCAATCTTGGAGAATATTCTGGCTCCCTTCATCTGGTCGAACAGATCTTCTATGGGGGGGCAGCGTATACTTATTCTTAAGTATCACCTCGTTGAGAGACCGGTAATCCACACACATTCTCTGAGATCCATCCTTCTTATCTACGAAAAGCACTAGGGATCCCCATGGCGACAAACTTGGACGTATAAAACCCTTCTCTAACTACTCTTGAATCTGCTTCTTGAGCTCTACTAATTCCATAGGAGGCATCCTATACGGCCTCTTTGCTATAGGTGCAGTTCCAGCTATTAAATCAATGACGAACTTGATGTCACGATCAGGTGCATACCTAGAAATTCTCAGGGAACACGTCTGGATACTCACGGACAACTGGAATTTCCTCCAAGGTCACTCCTTCTGCATGATTTACCATTGCCTTCTCGGTTGTCGGCTAAACTGCCTTGAGTTCTATACTGACTCCTTCTTCATTTGTCAATTGCACTATTCGAGTAGCACACTAAATCACTCTGTTGTGCTTCCTTAGCCAATCCATTCCAGGTATGATGTCTAATCCTTGCAAATTCAGGACTATGAGGTTGACAACGAATTCTACCCCCCCCCCCTATGGAAATACTTACTTTTGGACATACTATATTTGTCCTCATCTCCCCTCCAGGAGACTTAACCAACAGAGTATACTTCAGTATGATATAGGCACGCTATCCTTTGCAACATACTTTGATGAGATGAATAAATGAGATGCTCCAGAATCGAATAGTATAGTTGCGAGGTTGGATTTTGCGAGGAACATACCAATCACAACATCTTCAGCTTGCTAAGCCTCTCTTGCGGATACATGGTTCACTTTGCCACGAGCAAAATTTTGTGGTCCTCAGTTGCCTTGAGCGGTTCCTCCATTAGGCCTTGGATTCTGCCTTGGAACATCGTTCATCTGTCCTTGACTTGGCCTTGGGCATTGATTTGCAAAATGTCCTATTTGACCACAAGCATAGCAAGTCTTTCGACCAGTGGTGCCAGCAAAGTTAGGGCGAGGCTGCTATTGAGCATAAGCAGACATATTTGGGTGTGGAGCAGGCTGCATAGGCAAGCGAGGTGCTTGCATGAGCGGGTGTTGCTGCATTGGCTGTTGTGGTCGTGGTGGATAAGTAGGGCGATATGCAGTAGTAGACTGGTTGTAATAGGGTGTAGCAGGCAGTGCATAGCGAGGACGGACGTGGCTTCATTGCCACTATCCCTGATATGGCATCTTCCTCTTTGGTCTAGCTCCATCTCCCTAATCTTGTTCTCAACCACAATAGCCTTGTCAACTAGCTTCTAGAAGTTTGCATAGTCAGCATTGAGCAACTCTACCTGAATTTCATTGTTGAGACCCCTCATGATCAGATATTGCTTCGTGCTATCTGTTTTGATGTCCTCTGGAGCGTATCTAGACAGTTGAGTGAATTTATTGAGGTATTCACTGACACTCATCCTTCCTTGTCTGAGATTTTTGAATTCCGGTCTTCTCAATATCATGACTCCCTCTGGCACATAGTGAGAGCGGAACTTCCCTTTAAACTCAGTCCAAGTGATTCCCTATGGGTTTTCATGAGCATTGCAAAGAGATTCCCACAAGTCTGCAGCAGCACCAATCAACTGGTGTGAGGCAAAAAGAACCTTCTCCCTGTCACTGAACTGTACAATAGCACGTTTCTTCTCAACTAACTTCAGCCAATCATCAGCTTCCATTGTATCTGTGGCTTGAGGAAAGGTCAGCGGCCTGGTCCTCATAAACTCTCCCAAACGGTTGTGGGGTGGCGGGGGTTGTTGTGGCGGCATGTGGGGATGATTGTTGTTGCCAGCTTGCAGCTGTCCCATAGTCTGTATCATGGTCTGCATGAGCTAGTTCTGCATAGCCAATAGCTGCTCAAGGTTGATAGCTCCCTGGGTGGGTCCCTAGTTATTCTGGGATGCTTCATTGTTCTCCTCCTCACCATTGACATTCATCTTGTTATGGGTCCTCGGCATTTGTTGGTGGAAGAATAGTAGAGATGGAAGAATTTAGAATTTGAAAGAAATTCTCCAACTATATGCATCATGGTATATGTAACTAACAACTCATTTATTAATACCAGTAACCCTATTTGAGGATGTGGACAAGAATCCCACAACTCTCTACTACATGTGGATGTGGTCAAAGCGCTAATCGTCCCACAACTCACACCAAGCACACAAGCACAAGCACACACCAAGAAAATTCAGCAAACCACACTGAACATGACTAAGGCGATCTAAACACTTTTCTAACTTTTAGATAGGAAACCTAGACTTAATTATGTGTGCCGTGGCTGTCCTGGCCGTGAGGCAGCGAAGGCGACGGCGGTAGTGAGGCATACATGGATGCACGCTAGGGTGAGTTGGTTGTCCATATAGGCGCTGGAGAAGTTGCTACACCATTGACCTCCATGGTGGCACATGCTTCCTCTTGTTTTTCCATGATGAATAGCCTTTTACAGAGGTAACGGATGTCTTCCATAGCATCAGCATAGCGATTTCCCAGATTCACCAATACTTCATGAGATCTGTAAATTGCACGAGAACTGACTTGAGCTCCATCTTGCAGCCTTAAGATACCCCTTGTCCCCTTCTTGTGTTGCGGGTGCAGCGCAAAGACAGTACCTCCAACTTGCTTGGTAGATAAGGCACAATCTAGTAATTGTGTTCCAAGCGACATCATCAATAGCTTGCTCCCTGGTGCTTCTCCATGTGGATGCAAAGTGTCGGGTGACCACCTCATCTCTAGCAAGAATAGTAACTTGAGCCCTCCATTCTTCACGTCCATGGCAAGGAATCCTCTTAACATAGCATTCCGGGTGCATTTTGCATAGATCAAGGAACTTCTTCAATTGCCTAGCTGCAAATTCTCCATCAGTGCCATTGGACCAAAAATCTTGGGCATCACGGTAAACTATGCATTTATCCTCCTTCCTAGCTTCACTAGGCTGCGATGCATTCCTTTGAGATTCTGGTACCTCCTCTTGTGGTTCCTCCTCATCTTGGGCTTCATCTTCATTCCCCTCATGTGTATCATCCTCCTCTTCTTCGCTATCATAGCATTCCACCATTTCAGGGTCTTCCTCTTCCTCATCATCATCATAGGACTCCACCATTTCAGGGTCTTCCTCCGTCGTGTGGGAGTTTTCATGCTCAACTTCCTTTGCGAGAGAACTCACTTCTTCCTCTTTTTGAGCTGGTTCCATTTGCTGCTCCTTGCGAGGTCTAAGCTTGCTTCCAAGGGGTGGCAAATGAGCTCTCTTGCGGGCTTTCATTTAAGTGTCAGCCATCTACAAGAAAACATGAGAAAATAGAAGAAAACACAAATATCAGTTCTGAAATTGCAGCAGCTATAAATCAAGATGAGAGGATGTGCATTTGCTCAAAAAGATGCAAAAATTGTAAAAATTGCAGCAACAGCAAAAACACAATTTTCCCCACTTTATATAGCTAGTGGAATGCAAAATGTGCAAAACAGGCTATTTTTTAATAGAAGAGAAGTCCTAAGTGATTTGTGGTGTCCACTCTAACTAGGCATGCGTACGGTCAAACACAGCCCTGATACCATTTTGTGACACCCGGTTCCGAAAATGAACCAAGCATAATGCATATGTGTGCCCAGGATGTTTAACACACATACACAAGTGATTCACAAACGATAAACAGATTATAACCATGTCTCAAATAATAATACTAATAATAGTACCTTATTACAAACCAAATAGTCTCGAATACAAGCTCTATACAGCTGCAGCGGAAAACACTAAACACTATGACTCTAAACTCCGCAGGCAAGCTTGATGGTAAAACACAGGCCTAGAACTCCTAAAAGACCTCCTGGTACTCCACCTGGTCACTCGCGTCTGAATTTGGTGGGGGAATAGCACGGGTGAGCACATGTCGTACTCAACAAGCGTGGGAAAGTATGACATATAGCTTAAACAAGGAATGATAATAGACAATGGCTAATTGCATAAAAGTACATTCAAAACAGTTGAAAATGCAATATTATGATCATTAAGTAAGGTCATCCCAATAACATTAATTTCAATATCATATTTCCAACATAAATAATCAAAACCCACAATAATAATCCATAATCAACTCATAACTGCTCATTTATCTCATTTTCATCAATTCCATATACCAAAGCCAATTAATTAACCAATACCAGTTTCCAATTCAATTTCAGCCATTAAACCATGTTCAAGTCCATAATCTAATCATGTGAGGGTCTAGGTTGCTCATGACCGGGAGCATGGCTATCATGATAGTTTTAGACACACTCCGCAGAGGTTGTACCACTTTACCCACAAGATCGTGATTTCATCACCTTTCAATGACTAAAGAATCTCAATTGTGTTGTCTCACACTTCCTTAGGTGTGTGGCCAAGAGATCACAAAATAGCCTTTACAAAGTGATTACTAGCCTATTTAGACCCCATTGAGGTTTCACCAGTGGTGATCTCTCCAACTGAGCACATCCAGCCAAGGGCCCCTCTTGAGCCATTCGGATCCCAGGGTAGTCCCACCAATCTCTATAAACCCATCTGACTACCACTTCCCCGAGCCTTCTTAATGGTCCAAACAGTACTGGCAATACACTAATTAGTCAGCTAAGTCGCACCCATACTTGGCCCTATGGTGGCACTTTAAATCTTGGATGGTCGCTCCATGAAGTGGTTCTTAGATCTAAAGCAAGCAAAACCACCAAAACAGTCCAACCCATTCCACATAACCAACTTGCTTATATCCCTTGGCACCATGTTGCTAAAGGGTCATTATTATCATTCACATGTTCAATAGTTCATAATTAAGCATTATAGTTGATTCCAAAACCCAATTGAGTATTGTGAAGCAAAAAGTGTAAAATACCCTTCCCGACTCTCTACATTGTGTTCAAGTGACAAGGGTAGTCATACAAAACTAGTAAAACTCTAACAATTGGGTTTTACCATCAATTCCGACACAAGCATGCAATTTTGGAAACAAAACCTTTAAAACGGGATCAATATGGTCAAGGACACTTGCCTTGCTCTTGAACATGATTTGGGTCGAAGGCTTCAAAACTCTGGTTTTGCGGGTCCTCGAAAGCACTCTCTACTGCAATTCCTTCTATTCCGAGCGACAAGCATGCAAAACATACAATTCAAGCAAATAATGGTCATATAGTACTCAATACAAGAGTAAATAGGTACCTTATTACAATAATCCAATGGTTCATGAATTACAAGTCTCTAATAATTGCAGTGGAAAAATAAACTAAATAGCGCGACTCCACTCCATAAGCAATTGATGATAGCACGCAACCTAGTACTCCACATGATCCTTATAGTACTCCCAAGCATCACTTGTAACTGTTTTAATGTGGGAATAGCAAGGGTGAGTACATGTCATACTCATCAAGTGTGGGAAAGTATGACATGTAGCTAAAAACAAAGAATGACACTAAATGGCTTATTGCTGAAAAGTACCTTCAAAAGATGTAAAAGCAGCCTACAATGTCTATGTGAGTTGAATCCCATCATATCCCACGTTGTTATCATAACATGTATCCAACATCCTCACTTACCATCATATCTCATCCATCAATTCAATAACCACCCATATGCCAATTTGTCACCTTCATAACCAACCATACTCATACGACATAACCAATCCCATACCGAACCATCCGAAAACCATAGTCCAATTCTAATCATAGAAGTTGTCCATGTGCTCATAACTGGGAGCACAACTATCATGATAGTTTTTAACACTCTGTAGAGTTTGTACCATTTTACTTACATGTTCATGATTTCATCATCTTTCAGTGACTAAGGAACCTTTATTATGATATCTCACACTTCCGTTGGTGTGTGGCCAAGAGATTACAAAATAGCCTTCTAAAAGGGACTACTAGTATGTACGGAACCACTAATGTTTCACCGGCAGGATTGAATCTCCATTCTCCCACCCATGGGACCCCTCGTGTGCCATGCAGATCCCAGGGTAGCCTCCTCGACTCTCATTCCCCGCACCATGTTATTAGGTTTTTAGTATGGCTTACTAACTAGTTACAATTAAGTTTTACATGTTAGAGCAAGTTTCTAGTCATTACGGAGAAAGTTGGGAAAGTTCCAGGAATTCTAGAATTGAAGGACCGAACTCGTCCGCACCATGGGTCATACATGTCCGCTCTGGACCAGAAAGTTCAGTGGACTAGTTCGCACTGGACTGGACTGGACAAGTCCGCTACGACTAGGGTTTATGCGAACTTCCAACTATAGCAAAGTTTGAGTATGGAACCATAATCGACGTAGGAAATATGGATCTAAGGTATTTACTATGAATTCAAGGGTTCACTAGTCGAATAATAGATGAAATGCGAGAACTCAATGGCTAGATCGACGAAAACGAAGAATTAGCGAAGAAGAATGTTGACGTTGAAGAATTTACAAAGAAGATCGCAACAACAGTGATGATCTTGATTGATCCTCCTCTCCTTCCTCTTCCTTCTTCTCCCTATCCCTCCTGGTGGTGAGGGCTCCTTCCTTCTTTAAGAACGGCGGCACATGGCGTGACAGGGCTAAGGGTTTTCTATCGTGGGGCAAAAGGATGAAAGGTGGATAGTGTGGTGTTTATATAGGAGGAGAGGTGTAGGGTTTCCAGTAGAGGCCTTGGTGGGGTCCCACTTCGGCTTCTCAGGGGTGGGGCTCGACGTCTTTGGGCCCAACTAAGGCAATTACCCAATAACTCATCGTGGATGGAAAATAGAACCCAATTAAGGCAATTACCCAATTATGTTTTGGAATAGAGAGTTCAACGGAGAATTCTAATGTCAAGCCGAACAATTCCGTTCTCGAACAAAAAGTTGATCGGACAAGTCTAGTGTGAGGCCGATTAAGTCCAGAGTGTGTCCAGTTTCATATCCGGACCAAGTTTTTGGAAGTTTCCAGTAGCAATCATCGGACTAGTATGTATAAACAACATAAAAGTTCTTACGGGAACAGAAACAAAACCGAATTAGTTCGTAAAACTAGTGTACAAGTCTGAAGAACATCATAAACGATTTCTGGACCAATCCGTAGCAATAATCGGATAAGTCTTGGAAACAACAGTAGCTAAATCGGACTATTCCGGGGTCCAATCTGGACAAGTCCGTACTAAGCCAGGCTATTTATTGCTGTTTTGGCTATAATTCATTTTAATCTTGTTTCTTTTTGATGTTGTATTATGTTAGACATATATAAGAATGAATGCAATGCATGATGGATAAAAAAATGAGAGTATTGCATTAACGGTGGGCTCATACATGAGGACTCTTGTTCTTTCCTCCTTCTCTCTCTCCTTCATTCCTCTGTCTTTTAAATGACCCAAAAATGAAATATTAATGTAACATGACAAATTGTGCTACCCATTTCGAAGCGGTCCGTCTCACATGCGTTATGCATGTGAGGCGTGTCTATTCGGAATTGTCCCTTTTTGGGAAAGCCTTGGAGTGACGGAGGGGGCGTGGTTCGTGGCAAGACAAGAGTCTGGATCTTATGAGATTTCTACAGCATGACCCCGTTGATCTCTGATGCACAATTTTTGGGTGTGTGTTGACGGTTCTTAACACCACAAATCATCTCTGGTAGGAGATGAGATCCGCAAGCACACAGAAGATACCGTTGTAGCATTTCACCCAAGAGTAATCCCAATGGTATTGTATTTATCCCAAAGGAAGGTGGTGAAGTAATGTAAACACTATTCTTATGATTAAGGTATAGGGTACTAAATGTTCATCAGAACAGGGGTAGTGTGACACACACCTAAGCAATCTACTCTAAGGGTAAGCTTGTCATAGCAACGGTTAGACTACGAGGTGGAGCTACTCCTACTATGCTCTAATTACTCATATACATAGCCTAATAAAGTACACATGAATATGCTAATACTGAATACTAGGGCTTAGTGGTCCAACATGTCGGGCACGGGCTTACCCTGGTCTGCCAGACGACTCTCGCCAAGGGCCTACATGGTAGCCAAACATGGAGGATTACAACGGACGGGTAGGGCGATCACCACCTACCGCCTACCTCTACAACACGTGGACTACGAGACATCCAACACTATTTAACTATCCAAGCACCACACTTGCATACCAAGTAAATACCTTAAGAGTTGCAACATAATATTCATCCTAAGGCAATGACTAACCTAAACATCGTTGAACCAATGTTGGGACCAAGTACTAACATATTAATATCAACATAATCATATTATTACCTAATTAGACTATAGTGGTGGTGTATGATGTTTATGATAACAAGATAATTGCATTATGTCTAGATCATAACAACATCTACACCTAGCACATACATGGACTCCACAATCAAACAAGGATCGCTTTGCCCAAGTATATGAATAAAGAGAGAC
Source organism: Tuctoria greenei (assembly GCA_036927565.1). NCBI lineage: Eukaryota > Viridiplantae > Streptophyta > Magnoliopsida > Poales > Poaceae > Tuctoria > Tuctoria greenei. The sequence goes on along the minus strand of JAYESD010000010.1, from coordinate 19,444,555 downwards.
TGAAAATACTATTATTATATTGCATAAAGTCACAAATACAAGAAAAGATACATGAGCCATACCTTTCCCAATTTGGACTTGGGACTAGAGGCTCCTCTCTACACCCTAACCCCCACTAAGGACTTGGGGAACTAATGTATACAAGAGAGTGAATGCTCAAGTGGTGTGTGTTGAAGTGAGGGGTCCTATTTATAGCTTGGAGAAGGGTTAGGTCCTTCCACCAAAAGAGCACGAATCAGTCTTCATCGTTATCAGGGCACCACAAGGAGTCGACACATGGAAGTTAACCGTGTTTAGCGCCAAGACCTAGTCGACCGACTAGGGGGGTCTACCGACCTAGTCTTGGCTCCATTTGTGGTATGCTTCCTCCAGATCACTTCCAAGTGGGTCCCATTGACTGATATGGGTGATACACCGTTAGATGGCCTCAAATACTTTTGTTTGTGGGCCATTTTATCCATGTCATGCCACGTGTCGGCACTTGATTGGCTGAGATGGTAATTTATAGGATCCATCCCCTTGTTTCACCTCAATTCTGTATAAAATACCTGCATGCACTATTTCTCCAAGTACAAGTGTAACTAGGTTATTCCTAACTATGATGTATGTAAGAAATATTCATTCCTTCACATAATTTAGTTATATTGACGGTCGAAATTGCTATGTAATGATCGTCAACAAACTCCCCCAAGCATACTCTTTGCTCGTCCCAAGGCAACGATAAAGACTTAGGTTGTTGATCAGAAGTTGCTACAAAGTCCTATTTTGCAAAAGTACCAAGTGCACAACAAAATATTCTACCTTGCATTGAATAGATTGTCTATGCTACCTCACCCTTTTTCTTAGTCTTTATGGGGATTATGCCTACTCCTTTTCTTGGGTGGTTGAAGGACAGAACAGCAAACTGAGCATGCATCACCTAATGTATGAGCTCCACTCAAATTTCCAGAGAATTTGAAATGGTGTTTGGATAAAGTTCCTCAAATGATGCACTCGATCACTCCTATATGGGAAGTGGTATTTGTATCCTCACCAAGGCAATGCCTTTCTTGTCCTACATCTAAATAAGGCTTGTATGTGGAGCTTGGTAGGGATCAAAAGCAGGCATATTTTCAACACATATATTGCTAAGTCAAAATAGTAAGACTTAGGAAAAACAAATCATACTTTTGATCAAGATTTGTGCAAGTGTGATGGAATATTTGTAGAGTGGATTTGGATGCTGAGATGACTCATATTTGTGTAGACTCTCTTAATTGCAGGGATGAAACATGGCTACCTTTTTTCCTCTTTTTTTTCTCATGCTTATGATGTAAGAATTCCTTTTTTTCTTCTCTCATTCTTATGATGTAATCATTTTTTTGTATCCATGTCTTCTACTCCCTTTTTATGCAATGAACGTGAAGAGAGTAATAAGCATGAAAGACATGGAGTTTCTCTTTTTATTGTGGAATGAAGATATGAAGGAATTTTGCTATCTTCGAGTGTAGAAGCTTAGCATGTGCCCGTGTAATCTTGATCTTAATAGTATGAAAAGATTCCCACATAAGTCTATACTAGTTTGACCAAGCTCAATGTCAAGGCAAATAGCATATGCATAAGGTTTATCTAATTCAAATCATCATATGGCTTTGGTAGGAATTTCTACCAAATGAGGAACTTCCATTTTAAATTTTCTTCATGAAATCAAGTATATCATATCCCACAACAACCTAGAATTGGACTTAGCTTTTGCTACCCACAATTTCCAAGTTTCAGGCAAGAATATTCGAGGCCAATAAATCTAATACTTGGAGAATACTAAGTTGTATTTAAGGGACTAGAGAAAAAAATAGAGCAACTATTCATCATTTCAACTTATGCAGAGTAAAAATATTCTTACTGCACATCCTTTATTTTATTAACCTAACCTATACTATGTTATTATTTTTTTAAAAAAATATGCAAATGTGGTGGAAAGAAAGAGAAAAAATAAAGGAATGCAAATGGGGTGTGATAAAAGTTACCTCAAGTAGGGGTCCTCCCCCAAGTTAATTCTTGGTCAAGGTCTGTAATAGGTGTTGAAACCCTAATGACGGATGTAGGCCATGAGGTTGGCCTAACCTTGTTGCAGCATGTCTTTGGCATTGGAGGGTTGAGTGTCGATGTTGGGTTGCCTCCCATGAGTTCCATGAGTGTGGTCGAGGAGTGTATTGTTGATGTCGCTCATCCACATCTCAAGGTTTCCATATATTAGATGTACCTTGTTATTCCTTAGCTAAGATAATGATAACCTTTAGCTACAAAGGAGTGACATGCACTCAACATGGTTGAGTGTGTTCCGTCATTATTTGGCTAAGGTGTATCATACCTTCTTGTCATAAAGGAATAACTTGTACCTCTCATGCATTGGGTGTGATCTGTCATTCCTTGGCTATGGTAATGATAACATTTAGCCACAAAGGAGTGTCATGTACCCTACATGTATTGAGTACGATCCGTCATTCCTCGGCTAAAGTACAACATACCTATAATCACAAAGGGATGACGTGCACTCAACATGGGTTGACTGTGATTTGTTGTTCCTTGACTAAGGTATAACATACTATTTGGACACATAGGAACAACTTACCCCAATATACATTGAGTGTGATCTTGTCATTCCTTGGTTCAGGTACATCATGCCTTTTAGCCACAAAGGAATAACTCACACCCAATGATGGTGGCTATTCCCTTGAGCTTCAATGAGTGCTTAGGATAGTCGAGAGCAAAGTGCTCTCACATATTCGTAGCAGCCCATTGGTTGCTCAGAGAGGGTTTCCATGACAAACCTCCGGCCTTGTATAGTTATGGTTGACCTCCGGGCTTAATTTCCAATAGGTAGCAAACATCCTAATTTACTCCTTGGCCATGAGATGTTGAAATGGAATACTCTTAGGGTTTCCAACAATCGGATCTTTGAATGCCTGCACAGTTATATTACTCCTGCATAATTCCCCTCTATGGATAGAGAGGGATGGTTAGCTCCCAATACTTGTACAAATTAATTTTTGGGTTAGGTAACCAAATCCTCATTTGTACGTTTGGGGAAGAACAAAATCAAACATGCATTGGGTCCAATTTCAAATGTATCCATGAACAATGTATGAATCATTGATAGGAGTGGAGCTTTATGGATAAATCAATTTGCACATTTTCTAAAGCTCCTACTCATAGCAATGCAAGTGATATAAACACACTATCGATCCCTCCGTCTTGTAAAATTTCTAACCATCATAGTTTTACACAAGAGCAAATGTTGTCATTTGGATCTTGGCGAAAAATATTTTCAAGTTTTTGAACAAAATGGAACTTTCAATTTAGTTGTGTCGAAACGGTTTCACGCCACATTATGAGGTGTGGATCTTCCACGGCGAGACTAAATCTTAAGTCGTAGAAGAAGTGGATGAGGATGATGATAGCACGGGGGTTGATAGGATGGATGAGATGCTAGAAGCTATGGAAGCGGAGGATCCTCTTACAATAGAGGCAGCAAGTTTTTCGAGCGGCTCAAGGCATCAAAACAACCGTTGCATGAACAAACAGATGTGACCATCCTTGCTTTCATGACCAGATTTATGGTAATTAAGTCTAAGTATTTCTTTTCCATCAACTACTACAACGATCTCATTAAATTGATCTGCGATATCCTTCCACAACCTTAGAAAGTGCCTAAAGATTTGTACCAGTCGAAGAAATTGATATCTGGTCTCGGTATGGACTATAAGAAAAGTGATGTGTGCCGAGACAACTGCATGCTATTTTAGAAAGAGCACACCAACGAGAATAGGTGCTTGAAATGTGATAAACTGAGGTATGTCAAAGTTGTTAATGATGATGGCGATAATGTGATGACAGATGTCACACATAAGTAGCTTTGTTACTTGCTCGTGACTCCTCGGTTGGAGTGGTTGTTTCTTTCAAAAGTAACCACAAGACACATGATATGACACAAATAAGGTGTATGTGAGAACAAATAATTCTTGACGCACCCGTCCGACGGTGATGCATGGATAGTGCTAGACCGTTTTGATCCAAATTTTGCTTGTGATGGAAGAAATGTTCGCATTGGGTTAGCGACAGATGGATTCTCACATTCAGTACAAATGCCACATCATACTCCTGTTGGCCAGTTTTTGTCATTCTGTACAACCTGCCACCGACTTTTTGTATGAAGTACGATTTCATGTTCCTCATCCTCTATCGAAGTGTGAGACTGACACTTCCCCAACTACTAAGAAGTAGTCCGTGGAGGTTCCTTTTCAGGAGGGGCGCATTTTGAGAACTCAATAACAGGGAGACAAAGTGATTTTTACGTGGTATGGGCCGCCCGAGCGTAATATCCTACTCCACGGGGGTGGGTTGTATGCTTAATCGAGTATGCCAATGATCTAGTCTGAATGACCTTGGCCTTAGATCAGCTTGAGTTCTACCGTGCGGCACAACCCTTTTATATGACAAGGACTGGCTTTTATAGTGTACCCAAGGCCAGACAAGTGGCCTCGGTGGTATAGACATCTTGTACACGATCTGGGTGCTTAACAACGATTTATTAATGTGATAATGTGCCTTGGTGGCAGCGTTACCACGCTTGATGGTCCTCTGATCGTGCGTCATTAATGTGGAACTAATGACGCGTTAACCAGGCCTTGTAACGGCTGATCTATAGCCTTGAATGTCCACGCTGTTGGAGATCCCAAAGTTCTTCCCGTTGGAGAGGTAGGTCCGGACACGTAGCAGCATTGGAGCCTCCGTTAGTAGGGAGGTAGGTCCAGCACCGCGGGACATGTGACAGCACCAGAGCTTCCCTTAGCAGGGAGGAAGGTCCGATGCCACAGGACACATGGAAGCGCTAGAGATTCCCTTTGTAGGGAGGCGGGTCCGACGCCACAGGAGATGTGGCAGCGCTAGAGCTTCCCTTTGCAGGGAGGCAGGCCCGATGCCACGGGACACGTGGCAGTACTGGAGCCATCATTAGCAGGGAGGCAGGTTTAGCACTGCAGAACACGCGGCAGTGCCAGAGCCACTCTTAGGAGGGAGGCAGGTCCGGCACTGCGGGACACGTGTTGGCCTCTGAAGGTCCACTTTCCAAAAAAAGAGGGTACCTGGTCCGTAGGTTACCAATAGTGGCCACTGGGCCTACCTCGGGGTGAGGTTTCGATCCGGAAGGTGGGGCCAATATCTCTTCCTGCGTTGTTGTTTTGACTTTTCACTTTGGCGGTTGAAATGACGGCACGCTCCTATGCCACTGCTACAAGGCTCTTCTTGGTTTGGCAGGTGACATACATGGCGTGTGAATCTCATGCAATTGAAGGGCGTCAGTCCGCAATACGATTTTGGTATCGGTTCCCAGCACAATCTTGTTAGCCTTTTTAGCCCGCCGCCATCAGGCTTCCAATTTCTCATCATTACAACGGCTCACCTGGTACGACTTTTTTCGGCAAAGTGGAGTCGGGCCTCCTTGTCATAGACGAGGTAACTATGCGGTGTGTAACTGTGCTCCGTGTGCCGTTGCCATCCAAGCATTGCAAGGGCTAATAAAGGAAGAGGCTTTGTAGGGGGAGAGAAGTCTTACACCTTGATATATTTGCTCGTGCATAGAGCTCTCCGCTTCATCCATTGCATAGTGTTCTCCGCTTTCACTCCACTTTGCGGTGATGGAATTCAGACTTCTCCCTAGTAAACTTGTGAGCAAGAGTGATCTCGTAAGGGTCTTGAAGTTGATGGGCTGGCAGAGCCCCTCCTTCGACAATGTGATTCGCCGCGGAAAGCTCCCATTCATGAAGGAGAGCTCCAGCGACATCGTCTTCTTCTTGGTGTACGCCATGGTTGGGCTAGTCCCGCCAGTCTCCTCTTTCCTTCTGATGCTGCTGAAAGTGTATGGACTTCAACTTTAGCACCTCAGCCCCCACTCAATCTTGCCGGTGGTGATCTTCGTCCAGTTCTGCAAGATGTGGGTAGGCGTGCGTCCCTGTGTGCGACTGGGAAAGGTTTCAGTCTTATTGTGTGTTACTACATCATGAGAAGTAGAAATCCTCCATTCAAGTACATCAGATCCTTTGCCTCTGGGAAGTGGGAGACCTAGAAGAGCAACTGGGTTATTGTCTGGACGGACCAGCACGACCAATTGGAGTTGCCAATCGGACTTCCAACGACGGACATCGACTTCTGGGAACTGCTCCCAGAGCTATCAGAGGAGTACAACCTAGTGCTCACCAGGACCTAAAACCTAGTCGATGGAGGGTTGACGTCTCTGATCACGCTTGGCAACTTCTTGTCCAACCGCTGGGCTCCACTTAAGCAGCGGGAATTTCCAACTTGGAATTACAGTGGTGAGATGGACTTCTGCCGGATCGAGGTTGGCCTCAGAACCGACATGAGTGAGGAGGCTCTACAACTTCAACTACAGAAGCTCTACAGTAGTTCTGTCTCAAGCGACGACCTTGTGCCTCCATCAAAGTTATTGTCACTGTCTGTGGTGCCGGAAATCAAGAGGCAGCTGCACAAGGAGATGCCAATTCTCAACAACACAGGTCTTGTAGTGCGGCAGAGGAGTAATGCCCCTAGAAGGATAGTCATTTCTGGAGCTTTGGCCCCCAGCGCATAAGAGATGTCTGAACCTACCTTTGCTGGTGGCAAAGGTAAAGCTGTTGCAGAGCCGAGCCAGAAGGAGAGGTCCGACTCGAGCCGGAGCAAGGCAAAGGAGCCTGCCGACTGTTCCAGCAGGAAGCGGAAGCTGGATCATGTGTTGACGGCTATTATACACCAATTTCACCTATCAATATAACTCAATTATGTGAAGGAAATATCCTTTCATGCACACATCACCTTTCTATTTAACCTATTTCAACTTGTCTTTGGATAAAGTAGTGCATTCAGGCATTTTATGCAGAATTGAAGTGAAACAAGGGGATGGATCCTGTAAAATATCATTCCTGCCAATCAAGTGATGACATGTGGCACCACATGGATCAAATGGCCCACAAACAGAAATATCTGAAGCCATCCAATAGTGTAGCACCACTATCAGTCAATGGGACCCACCTGTTAGAGACCAAGAGGAAGCACAACCCCAACGGGGCTGAGACCAGGTCAGCCGACCTCCCTAGTTGGCCAAATAGGGAGTGGCGCCAAACCCGGTCAAATGACACATGTTGGATCCTCCCGGCTTGAAGAAGTCATGGGTGACTGATTCGCGCACTTTTTGTGGCGGGAACTGACCCTTCTCCAAGCTATAAATAGGACCCCTCACCCCTCACATCAACACACACCACTTGAATATTCATCCATTGTATCCACTACTCTACCTAGGTTTAGAGGAGTATAGGCTGTAGAGAGGAGAGTATCTAGTCCATAGTCCATGTAGGAGAGGAGTAGGAGTCTCTTCCTAATTCCTAATCGGGAAAGGTATGGATTTTATATTCCTATTTTTATTTGTGACTTTGCTCTTAATAAATATATTATCTTTAGTCTTCTATTGTTCATATACTTGGATGAAGTGTTTCTTGTTTGATTGTGGATTCCATATATGTGGTAGGAGTAGTATTTATGATTCTGCTACACCATTGTCATTATATCACCATAAACACTACAAATCTCCATTATAGTCTAATTAGCCATGACATGATTATGCTAACATGAATCACTTATTCTATGAATTAACATTGGTTCAACGATGATTTAGTTCATTTACTTAGGATGGCTTGTGCCTAGGCTCCTAAGATAATTACTTAATATGCTAGCATCGTGCTAGGATAGAGAGTAGCGTTGAATGTCATGTAGACCCAGAAATTGAAGAGGTAGGCAGTAGGTGGTGATGACTCTATCTGTCCTTTGTAATCCTCCATGTTCGTCTATGCCATAGGCTCTTGGCGGGGGTCGTCCTAGTATTGCTAGGGGTAAACCCGTGTCTGATGTGTTAATCCACTTAGCATGAGAATTCATAATTAATATAATCATTAGTAACTAACTTAGGCTATGTATATGTACATTAGAAGCATCATAGGAGTCTCTACCTAACCTTTCGCCTAGTCCTTGTTTACCTCATTTATCCCCTTAGGATAGAATGCTCTTGTGTGTGTCGCACTACTCCAATTATTATTTATCCATCCTTGCTAGAACCTTGCCTAGATCACCCTAGCCTCTCCACTTTATGATTGCATTACTTCCATCTAGCCTTCCTTTGGAAGAATATAAATGACACCCTTTGGGAATACTCTTAAAGGGGAAATGCTACATAGATAGTTTTCGTGCGCTTGTGGATTCATGTATAATCTAAAATCTAGTAACAAGCATTTCTGGCACCACCGCTAGCGATGAATTGTTAGTAGTGTGTAGGAACCGTCAACAAGCATTTCTAGCGCCGTTGCCAGGGAAGGCAGCTAAAGTATTACATGATTGAGTGAATAGGATAGGATCATGATAGGCTTTAGTAGGATAACCCTTCATTGTTTTTGCATTCTATGTGAAAATAGGGTAGTATATTTCTGGTTTCCGCTTGCCAGAAAACTTTGTTGAAGATCTTGAATCAATTCTGAGAGATCGAACTCGTGTCGTTACTCCTCAGAAGCTACGAGCGACAAAGCAAGCAAGCCAGCACAACCGCACCAAGAATCGAAACACTAATGGCCCAGAAGACCCTTCGTGAGTTTTTGGCCCCCTCTGCTAACAATGTGCCTATTGGGCCCCACTGTTAATGCGGGAGACGTAAACCTCGAAATCAAGACTAGCCTTATCACTATGGTGCAAGCCAACCCATTTTGTAGGAAGGTTAACCGAGGATGCAAGTGTTCACCTGCAACAGTTCTTTGATATCTGCAGCACTTTTAAGATCAAGGACGTATCTTCTAATGTTGTCCATCTTACGCTGTTTCTGTTCTCTCTTCTTGGGAGAGCGAAACAGTGGTTCTACGCGAACTAAAGTGCTGTAGACACTTAGGACAAATGTTCTACGACATTCCTCGCCAAGTTTTTCCCATTGGGCAAGACTAATGCCCTACGTAGAAGAATTTCCAGCTTCTAGCAAGATGCCAAGGAATCTATTCCCGAGTCTTGGGAAAGGCTACAGGAATACATCCTAGCATGTCCCCACCATGGGCTGAATGACTGGCTCATCATCCAAAACATCTACAACGGGCCGATCCCTTTTGCCCGTGACCATGTCGATGCTGCTGCTGGAGGTGCCTTCTTCTCATTGACATTGCCCAAAGCCAAAGAATTGATTGATAAGATAGTGTCAAACATGGGTTGGAGCAACGAGCATCTCCATACCTGCCAGCGAGGCATGCACACCTTGAAGGAGGTGGACATGATTGCTGCCAAATTGGACCTCCTTATGAAGAAGATTCATGGACAAGGCAATGGTGAGGTATGTGGCAATGCGTATGGCTTAGACTCTCACATCACTTTGACAAGGACCTTTTGACCTTGGAGCAAGTGTGAGTGTGATGGCCAAGTAGGATTTCCACCAGCTGAATATCATGAAACATACTCCAACACCAACACAGCTCCAACTAGCAAATTCTTCAGTCCGTTATTCGGCGGGTATCGCTGAAGATGTTCCGGTGAAAATTCGGAATTGCTTCATACCCGTGGATTTTGTGGTGCTCGACATGGAGGTCGAGAAGGATAGGCCCCTCATTTTTGGGTGACAATTCCTAAGCACTGCAAATGCTCACATAGATGTGGGAGATGGAGAAATCCACTTCCATATCAATGAAAAGGAGGAGAAGTTTAACTTTCGGCCAAAGTTGGAGCAATGCTCCATGATCCGTATCAAGTATGGGCCGAATGTTAAGCACATCCAAGAGGTCGAAATCACACCTCCAAAGGTGGACCCGCTCATTGGCTTCATGAGGAATTTGATCTATGTGGACCACGCTGACACCCCAAGAAGACGAAGAAGTCCGGGTCTCCCCAACGGCCCAAGTCCACCAAACCGCCAAAGAAGGTATGGTAGAAGAAGCAAGACAAGTCGTCCGAGCCCATTCCTTCAGGCCTGTATGTCAAGAAATGAAGAAGGAGGAATGTCCATCTCATCAGACGGTGGTGAGACCTAGCCAATAAGTTAAATTGGTAGTTATCCTTTCCTTTGATTTTTCTTTTCTCATTATTTGGTTTTCCCCATTTAGTTTGATTTTTCCCCACTGCATATTTGGTTTTTCTTAGTAAGTTGATAATCTTATATTCTCAACTATCATTTTTATTTCTTTATTTCACAAAAAGAAAATTGTTGGGTTTTGAAAAAGGAGTTTTTATTCGGAAAACAATTTTTCTGAAATGCAAGTGGTTATTCACCAACGTGCTAATTCCATAGCCGTTGGGGAGCCACCTGCCAAAAGGGAGAACAGGGAGGTCCACTTGTCAGTTTGACCGACCCCCCTGTTCGGCCGACTAGGGCAAGAAGCCATTTTTGCTCTCTCTCCTCCAACGGCTACATTTGGTACCCTAGTGATCGTTGGGGACTGCACACTATAAATGGTGGCCGTGGGGGGGCATTTCTCCTCAACACTTCACCCCCAACTCAAAAAGATTTGCTCTTTCTTCAAGGGAAAAATTGTCGGCAGTTTTGCATCCACTAAGTTCACCTTGTTCGAGTTTTTGCCTTGTTGTGTTCTTGTTTGTTGTGGCCATGAAAGGGATGAAGAGGTTTTTTGGAAAGAGGAAGGAGGCTGCAAGCTCAAGCCATGGTGGAGACTCAAGTGCACTATGACACCCGGTTCTGAAAATGAACCAAGTGCGACGCATATGTGTGCCTAGGATGTTCAACACACATACACGAGTGCATCACAAACGATATATAGAAAATTAGCACAGTACAAATTAATTAAGAAGTACCCTTATTACAATATTCAAATAATCCTCAAGTTACACTCTAGTGATCAATACTAATAGTTTTGGATACTAATGAAGCGGAAATAATCTAAATTGAGCAAACTAAGCATATAGGGTAGCGCGGCTCCAAGCAATTTCACAGGCAAGTCGACGGCAACACACGACCTAGTACTCTGCATTATCATCACGATACTCCCAGACATCACCCGAAACTGTTGGTGGGGGAATTGCAAGGGTGAGTACATGTCGTACTCAACAAGTGTGGGAAAATAATGACATCTTAAACAAGGCATTGAATATAAATAATGTCTAATTGCTACAAAGTACATTTAAAACCAGGTAAAAAGCATCTTACTATGTCTATGTGAAATAATTCCCATCATAGCCCACATAGATATCATAGTATGAAACCAGCATATTATTCATCCATATTCAATATTCTAACTTTCATCAATAACCATATCCATTTATCACAATTAAACTCATAACCGTATCCATAACCATAATCATAACCATAACCAATACCAAACCATCCCAAATACTAGTTTCCCAATAATCATGTGAGAGTCAAGGTTACTAATAACCGCTAGCACGGCTATCACGATAATTTTAGACAAACTCTACAAAGGTTGTACCACTTTACCTACATGTTTGTTGATAGGTAGTTTAGGCCCGATCTTCCGAAAGGTATGTCGATTGGGGTGGAGAACTCAACATTGATGATCCGCGGCACTCGAGCGGTACGAGTACCTCTGCAATCACTACACCACGGTTCCGTTTGTTATCAACCGTGCTGCACACGCTTGACCTCGCCAAGAAGGCTAATCCCTGCATGTGCAACCGAGAACACAAGCAAGAACATAGAAGACACGATCTGAAATCGCGAAGTTGGGGTCTCACAAACTGTAGAACGGCGATATTATTGATCTAAGCAAAACTCACCGAATATGACCGGTGGCTGCAGTATTTATGGGCTAGGGTTTGACCAAAACACGATTAGACGCATCCCTAATGGACTCTTACGGGATACAAGGCTCAAAGGCCCGATTCGGTGGTGCAGCACCGGACAGCGACTCGACTTGTTTCGACAATTCACAATGACTCCGGAGGAATTTTGAGGTGGGACCAGAACCATAGGAAAGTTTATCTTCATCTCTTTCCGTGCATATGTAGAACATCAAAAACGGAGTCTGTATGCCTCCTGGGCGTCTGTTTTAAGGTGGACTGCTCCTGGACTCCGAGTTGAACTCGAGTCCGAGTTGTAAACTGTTTCCATCAACTTGTAGACGTCCCAGCTGGTTCTCCACGCTCCCAATGCCTCCTTCCTTCACTTATTGATCTTCTCCATTATTCCTAATAACAATTAAATCATCACATAGCAATTTATTCTCAAACTCACATGCAAAAGAAGTTAGGAACGAATTCACCTGCTGATTTAATAACCGTGCTCGTGCTCTTGTGATTGGTCCTTGCAGTTCCATGTGCGTCTCCGCTGTTGTGATGTCATCATCGTCCTCCCCCTCTTGAATTGGAGTCGTCCTCGACTCAAGTTCATCTTCTTCTCCCAAGTACGGTCGCAAATTTGAAATGTTAAATGTAGGACTAACCCCAAAATCGGGAGGTAATTCAAGCTTATATGCATTATCATTAATCTTTTCAACGATCTTAAAAGGACCAGCAGCTCGTGGCATAAGTTTAGATTTTCTCAAGTCGGGAAATCGCTCTTTTCTCAAATGTAACCACACCAAATCACCCGGTTCAAGTTTACTTCTTTTCTACCTTTACTACCTGCAATCCTATACTTCTCATTCATCATTTCAATATTTTTCTTTGTAATTTCATGCATCTTAAGAAGTAATTCAGATCGTTGTGTAGCATCCAAATTTATAGTTTTAGAAGGAGGCAAAGGTAGTAAATCAATAGGAGCATGGGGATTGAAACCATACACTACCTGGAATGGACTTACCTTTGTCTTGGAGTGAACGGATCTGTTGTAAGAAAATTCTATATATGGTAAACACTCCTCCCACAACTTCAAATTTGTTTTCAAGACAGCTCGCAACATAGTGGATAAAGTACGATTAACTACCTCGGTCTGTCCATCCATTTGTGGGTGACATGTAGTTGAAAACAGCAACTTGGTTCTCATTTTATACCACAAAGTTCTCCAAAAATGACTTCAAAATTTTGCATCACGATCAGAAACAATGGTATTTGGCACACTATGTAAACGAACAATTTCCATCATAAATAAATCAGCAATGTGTGAGGCATTATCATTCTTATGACAAGGTATAAAGTGTGCCATTTTCGAAAAACAATCAACAACTGCAAAAATACTATCCCTCCTCCTCTTAGTCCTAGGAAATCCCAAAACAAAGTCCATAGAAATATCCTCCCAAGGTGCACTAGGAACAGGAAGAGGCATATAAAGACCATGTGGGTTAAGGCGAGACTTAGCTTTGTTGCAAGTAGTGCATCGTGACACATAGCGCTCGACATCACGCCTCATCTTTGGCCAAAAGAAGTGTGTGGACAGCACGTCTTCAGTTTTCTTCACTCTAAAATGTACCATCAAACCTCCTCCATGTTCTTCCTGCAAAAGTAATAGACGAACGGAGCTAGCTGGAACGCATAGCTTGTTAGCACGATAGACGAGACCCTCTCGCATCACATATTTATTCCAAGTTCTTCCTTCTCTACAATTTTCAAAAGCATCTTTGAAGTCCAAATCAATAGGATATAATGCTTTTATTGTTTCCAAACCAAAGATTTTATGATCAAGTTGGGACAGCATGGTATAACGCCTAGATAATGCATCGGCAATGATATTTTCCTTCCCTTTCTTATGCTTAATAATTTATGGAAACGACTCTATGAACTTAATCCATTTAGCATGTCGTTTATTCAGATTGGTTTGACACTTAAGATACTTCAATGATTCATGATCAGAATGTATGACAAACTCCTTAGACCAAAGATAATGTTGCCAAGTTGTAATACACACACTAAGGCGTACAATTCCTTATCATAAGTAGAATAATTCAGAGAAGGACCATGAAGTTTTTCACTAAAGAAAGAAATGGGTTTACCTCCTTGTATGAGAATGCCTCCAATACCAATGCCGCTTGCATCGCATTCTAGCTCAAAGGTCTTGTCAAAATCGGGAAGTTGTAGCAATGGTGCTTGTGTAAGCTTCGATTTGAGAGCATCAAAAGCGTGTTGCTGCTGTTCTCCCCATCGAAATGGCACTCCCTTCTTTGTTAGCTCATGTAGAGGTGCTGCAATGGTTCTGAAATCCTGCACAAAGTGCCGATAAAAACCTGCAAGACCAAGAAAACTACGAACCTGTGTGACGGTTGTTAGGGCTGGCCAGCTGGTGATTGTTTCAATTTTTGCCTCATCCATCTCAATTCCATGCGAGGAAACGACATAGCCAAGAAAGGAGACTCGATTGGTGCAAAAGACGCACTTTTCGAGGTTACCAAACAAACGTGCATCTCTCAAAACAGTAAAAACAGCACGTAAATGATCAAGATGTTCATCATATGACTACTGTAAATGAGGATATCATTGAAGTAAACCACCACAAATTGTCCAATGAAAGCACATAAAACCTCGTTCATTAATCGCATAAAGGTGTTGGGTGCATTAGTTAAACCAAAAGGAATGACTAACCACTCATAAAGTCCAAACTTGGTTTTAAATGCAGTTTTCCATTCATCTCCTAGCGCCATTCTAATTTGGTGGTAACCACTATGCAAGTCAATTTTTGTGAAGATGATAGCACCACTCAATTCATCAAGCATGTCATCTAATCAAGGAATAGGATAACGATATCGAATGGTGATGTTATTAATCGCTCGACAATCAATACACATGCGCCAACTACCATCTTTCTTAGGAACCAAAAGAACAGAAACGGAACAAGGACTAAGGCTTTCACGAATGTACCCGCGGTCCAAAAGATCTTAGACTTATCGCTGAATTTCCTTAGTTTCTTGTGGATTCGCCCTGTATGCTCCACGATTTAACAAACTTGCTCCTGTAATCAAATCGATCTTGTGTTCAATGCCTCTCATTGGTGGTAAACCAGGGGGTATCTCGGAGGGAAACACATCCTCAAACTCCTGCAAAAGGTTAGCAACAGCAGGGGGCAATGCAATAGACAATTCATGAAGTGAAAACATGGCTTCTTTGCAAACTAAAGCATATCACATCCCCTTAGCATCGAATAAATCAGCAAGTTCAGATTTAGTTGCAAGCAACAATGGTGATTTTAACTTAATAACTTGCTGTTTTTCAGATTCTAATTTTGTTGCTTTGCACTCACAAATTTTACTCTTCTCAAAATGCACAATTTCAGCAGGAGTCATGGGGAGCAAAGTGATTTTCTTTCCCTTATGCATGAGAGTATATTTATTGGTTCTACAATGATGAATAGCATCTGTATCAAATTCCCAAGGACAACCCAATAAAAGAGAACAAGCATCCATAGGAACAACATCAAAATCAGCAAAATCATGGTATGAACCAATTGAAAAATGTATTCTCGCTGTTTGTGTTACCCGAACCTTACCGCTATTGTTGGACCATTGAATGTGGTACGGATGAGGGTGTGCTCTTGTTGTCAAACCGAGTTTCTTGACGACGTCCGTGTTTACCAAGTTATTGCAGCTACCTCCATCAATTATAGTGTGTACACGGCAGTCCTTGACGACGAGAAACATGTAGAAGAGGTTGTGTCGTTGTAGCTTGTCATCGGTCTCCACTTTGGAGCTCAAGGCACGCTGCACAATGATGCTCCTATAGTTCTCCGTTGCTGCTGTACCAAGTACCTCTTCTTTGGTGTGTTCGTCATTTGGATCTGTAAAGTCAGTAACAAGAGAATATTCATCTTCAACATTCGAAGTACTATCATACCCGCCATCATCGCGTGCTATGTATGCTCCTGTGCTCGGGCAATCTCTCATCATATGACCAAGTCCCTGGCAGCGGTGACACTTAATGTCGAAAGTACGACCCGTAGAAGGAGTGGACAACGAAGGCTTGAATGATGTCGCCTTGCTGCCTTTCGGCACGCGAGAAGGTGGAGCAGCAGGTATAGTTCGTTGGCCGCCATTGGGTGGTGTAGTCGCTGCGCGGGGGGTCGAAGATGGTGCTGTTTTGGATGGTGTAGTCGCTGCACACGGCGTGAAGTTGCTCCACGTGCGTTGTTGCTATTGTTGTCGGCCCTACAATTAATTTTCTGCCAACATAGCAAGTTGAAACAATCTGTTAACAGTATCACATTCCTTGTAATCAACAATGTCCTGAATTTCACGCCTCAACCCCCCATAAAAACGAGCTATTTTATCATCCATGTCCTAAACTACCCCACAACACAGCATACCCTTTTGTAACTCTTGATAATACTCCTCTACGGACATGTTACCTTGGTCTAAACGCTGCAATTTTTTGCGAAGGTCCCGCTGAAAAGATGGAGGAACAAATCGAACACGCATAGCTTCCTTTAATCTATCCCATGTTGGAGGATCAGTTCTAGTTTTAACAAGTTCATTCCACCATATGATATCAAAGTCCTTAAACTCACTAGTGGCTTGACGAACTCTATGTTGTTCAGGAACAAGATGGGAATTAAATTTTTGCTCTACTGTCATCTCCCAATCAAGATAAGCCTCAACATCATAAGCACCAGAAAAAGAGGGTATAGTAAATTTCACTTTAGCAAAAGGATCATCAGGAGGGCGATTATAATTGTTATGATTATTACCTCCCATACCTCGACGGTAAAGTGGAAGTCTTGGCTGATTATTGTGATCTTCCAGTTCATCATAAGCATTGTCTTCTTGTCTTCCAGCGAGAGGCAATCGAGCCTCAAAAGTATTCATCCGAAGAGCAAGGTCATCCAGTTGGCGAGTCAAGTTCGCCAATGACTCCTTTGTTGCTGCGTTGTATTTGGTGAACATATCCGTCATGGTCTTCATCACAGCATGTTGAACACATTCGTCATCATTGTCTTCTCCTGCCATTGTTAGTAGGAAACAAAAGACAACAAAAAAAATATGTTATCCCTATCAACTACAGTGACAATGTGGAAGGTGGAAGGAAACAATCTCTCTCGCTCAAGCGTCTTACCACGCTCTTACAAGTGTTCTTACCGACACAGCAGGTGGTGTGGACGGTGAGATGATCCAATGAAGCGTGGGGTGATTGCAAAGGTACCTGTTATGCTCAAGAGAAAGTGGAGCTTGGATGGCACAATATGGTGGCTAATAAGCAGAAAATCATTAACAGCTAAACAAAGTTGAATAAGTATTCAATGTAGGAAAATGTTGCTGGTCAACCGAGTGCCCTAGATCATAGCACAACACAAGGAAGTATCAAGGCAAAAGAAAGACAGAATGATATAACCAACAAAACAACACCAAGTGGTATAGGCCAATTGCTTTAATATGCGTGCTCTTTACTATTTTTTCTCTTTTTTGTAATATTTTTTTGATATTTTTCTTAACTTAGGAGAACAAATATAGGAAGCACACAAATTTGCAGCTCAATTGGATGTAAGCGGCCTATAGAAAATCAAGAAGATTCTTTAAAATTCGTGCTAAAACTTCGGAGGCCGGATAACCTATCTTCCAAGGGGAATTTGGGCAATCTAATTTCGCCGAACGCGGCTATGCAGCCAAAAATCGTATGCGAAATTTTGCGTTGATGAATTTGAAAAAAAAATCACCCAATTTCGAGTTCGTATACGAAAGTTATGGTCGTTTTAAGGTAGGCTGTCCGAGTTACATTTTTTTGGATGTTGATTCCAACTCGTTTTGAGAACAGAACTCGCAATCGAATATGAAAAAGATCGGGAATTTGCACAATAACTAATGGGGTGGTGTGTGATGATTTAAGGATGAGTGGCACAAAGGTTTGTCACCTAATCTGGGGCTGGCGGTGTGGGAGTTCAGACAAGGCGGCTAGCTAGGGCAAACCGATGAACATGGTGGATCGGTTTGTTATTTAAGGATTGTGGAATAGGTGTCGAACAGCAAGAAAACAAGGACGAAACACGATAACTAGGACCCAAAACACAAAGCTAAACCAGCAACAAGACTCAACCACACAAATGCAAACTTAACAATGCAAACTGAAAAACGAAACTGCAGGCACTATAGTCTAGGAAGCGGTAGAAACGATCTAATATTTTTGTGGCTTTTCTGTGGACTCTAGGTACCAAACAAAATCGATCTAATGGAAGGAAAAACAAAGATACCTCATGGGCAACCTGGAAATCTGATACCAATTGATAGGTAGTTTAGGCCCGATCTTCAAAAGGTATGTCGATTGGGGTGGAGAACTCAACATTGATTATCCGCGGCACTCGAGCGGTACGAGTACCCCTGCAATCACTACACCACGGCTCCGTTGGTTATCAACCGTGCTGTACAAGCTTGACCTCGCCAAGAAGGCTAATCCCTACAAGTGCAACCGAGAACACAAGCAAGAACGTAGAAGACACGATCTGAAATCGCGAAGTTGGGGTCTCACAAACCGTAGAATGGCGATATTATTGATCTAAGCAAAACCCACCGAATATGACCGGCGGCTGCAGTATTTATAGGCTAGGGTTTGACCAAAACACGATTAGACGCGTCCCTAATGGACTCTTATGGGATACAAGGCCCAAAGGCCCGATTCGGTGGCGCAGCACCGGACAGCAACTCGACTTGTTTCGACGATTCCTGATGACTCCGGAAAAATTTTGAGGTGGGACCAAAACCATTGGAAAGTTTATATTGTCCTCTTTCCGTGCATATGTATAACGTCAAAAACGGAGTCTGTATGCCTCCTGGGCGTCTGTTTTATGGTGGACTGCTCCTGGACTTCGAGTTGAACTCGAGTCCGAGTTGTAAACTGTTTCCATCAACTTGTGGACGTCTCAGCTGGTTCTCCACGCTCCCAAGGTCTCCTTCCTTCACTTGTTGATCTTCTCCATTATTCCTAATAACAATTAAATCATCACATAGCAATCTATTCTCAAACTCACATGCAAACAAAGTTAGGAACGAATTCACCTGCTGATTTAATAACCGTGCTCGTGCTCTTGTGATTGGTCCTTGCAGTTCAATGTGCGCCTCCGCTGTTGTGATGTCCTCATCATTTGTGATTTCATCACCTTTCGATTACTAAGAAATATCAATTATGCCATCTCACATTTCCTTTTGTGTGTGGCTAAG